>CM026079.1:12363473-13858473 GCA_014839685.1 Anableps anableps
AGAAATACAAAAAATTGTATATCCTGATGCTAATGTTCAAGTTGCTCTCAGTCTGGGACTTCTCTACTGCTTAGGCAAACTGAGACAAAGAAACAGTGCCTACCTTTTTTTAAGGTACAAAGATTGATTCAGAGCCTGGTTGCCTTATTCCTCCAAAACAAGAGAAAAGAGTTACAGGTATTTAGAGAAGATTTCAGGCTGAGCTCGGCCAAGCACCTCTAACCTCCCCCTACCCACCAGTTTACCACCAGGGCAAACATGGACCCCCGGATTACGGGTACTCAAACTCCTCCTTCTCATTAAGGTTGTGATTCAACAGTGTGTGCTGCCCCTCTGTAGCTGCTAATTCTTATTAAGAAGAATCAACTAAGGTGGTTGGGGCATCTGAGCAGTATGCCTCAGGAGCGCCTCCATTTAGTGTTAGGTTTTCCTGACATCTGGGTTGAGGGGAATCTGGGTTTCCCTACTGCACCTGTTACTTCCACAACCTAATCTTAAATAGGCAGAATTGGATGGATGGATGGATGGATGGATGGATGGATGGAACAGAAGATTTCCAGGCTCTTAGCATTAATCTTTTATGTAATGAGCAATAACTTCTCGACACTGCTTACAGGATCTTTTGTCGAATTGGCCTGTATAGTTTTGTAGAATATCTGCAGCTGCACTCATTCCAGCTAGTTTTATTGTATCATGTTTTTTTTTAAGCACTGAAATTTGGAAAAAAACCTTTAGCAAGTTCAGAAATGTAATTTGTCTTCCTAGTCTCGAACACTATTACAAGTATATAATTAAAGTGTTCATTTCATTGTTTAAAATTAATGAAGAATGATTTTACAGTTGTAATTGTTGAAACCCAGCATGTCAGACTGCAGATTCTTGTTATTGTCCCTAATTTTCTGATCAAATGACTTGTTTGATTATTTATGCATCTCGGAAAGTAATTTTGCTCAGACAGACCATTTTAAAATGTTTTCCCAATCTAAACAGGTGTAATGAAGTAAATGGCAGCAAATGCACAGATTTATGTGAATATTTTGATACATTTACAGAAAAAAAGACAAAACTCAGTGATGGGGGTAAATAAATGCAAAATCGTTTGTCTCTGGGAAACCATGGAATAGAACATAGTAAGCACAAATAAGTTTAAAATTTAGCCTATAATGAATGAAATATAAGAATGACTGTACAATTACATTCAAAGCCACTACCAAATTCCTGGATGTGCATATCTCTGAAGACCTGTCACGGAGCACCATCACTGTATCACTGGCCAGGAAAGCCCAAAAGGGCCTGTACTTCCTCCAGAAACTGAAGACCCCCAGCCCACATCACATGTATCTTATGTTGATCTTGGTTCCAGACTCAACCCTTTCACCCTTCACCATTTTACCTTTTCTGGTTGAGAGCCATAGTGTTAGTGGGGCTGATTGCCATCCCACCAATGGCCCTGATGACTCAAAAAATAAACCCATCTCCTGCAAAAGCTGTTAGGATATGCTCTTTAAGAACAAATTAAGAGACTGTTCATATAAACCACAGACAGGATCAGTGACAAAACGTGGAAACAAAAGGTGTATTGGTTAAAGTGGTGTTTAGTACTGATTGCAAAAAGTAGCTTAACTTCATCAAAATAACAATAGAAGAATCAAATGTTTATAAATGTCGGCTTGTTTTACTTTGCAGGATTGCTTGAAAAGTTTCATTGTGGAAGGAGAGTTTAAGGACATTTTTTTGGCAGGAAAAGAGACTTCCATTAAGCCAACGTCAACTCTTCATTACCTCTTCAGCCTATTCCATCAACCACATCAGTGCTTACATGACTTGCAATATGTACCCAGTTTTCTCTGCATCTCATCAAATAAAGAAAAGGATGCCTCCTCCAGAGGAATGGCATTTCCTCTGTGAATGATGCTGCTCTAAAGCTTTCTTTCTCATACCATTTTATGTACTAGTGTTTTTCATCTTTTTGCCTACCTCTGATCTCCTGGGAGGAGGACAAAACGGAGTACACCAAGTGGGCAGGAAGCAGGTAGGAGATGCACTTCTCTGTGCAGCACCCATTTCCTCTGGGTATTGTAGTTTAATCCCAGCATCTTTGGATGGCTCTTGCCATTTGTTACAGTCTTCTCTACCTTTACCACCTTTTTTTGTTTTTTCTCCAAGTTCATACCTATTTCTGAATCTGATTCCTCTTGAGTCAGAAGAATATTGATAAGGATGAGTAGGCAGGTTTGTGTGGGCACCACAGTGCATTAATACAAACCCTCAAGGCTGTGACAATCACATGTTGTTTTGTGAGCTCATGTGGAGCTTCACTTGTCAAAGATAGACAGAAAGTCATTAACCCGATGGTATCCCTCTTCCTCTCCTGTCTTTCTTTTTCTACATAAATTATTTTCTGAAAAGTCACAACGGAAATTACAGTCAAGCCCCCTCTTTTGCAGTAATCGGTAATAAAATGTGGCGCACGTTGCAAAGGCGCCACCAGCGTGTTGCCAGTGCTCTTCCAGCATTATCGCTTCAGTGAAATTGAGTAAGGAAAAGAAAGTTTATTAGCTGCATGATTGAGATGAGAAAGGTAAATGTGCCTGTGGGAAGTTGATTGATCAAGCGGATAGTGTAATATCCTTTATGATTACAAATGTGTGTGTTCGTGTATAGAGAACAGTAAGACAGAGAAACATCCTTGCTAGCAAACCCAGCTGTTTCCCAGATTAAAGTCTGAAGGATCTTTGGGTCATGAGCCTTCTGCTTGAAATGAGACAGCTTTCCATTATATAGCAAGAGAGAGGTCAGTCTGGGTTATCAAACTCCTACTCTCTCAAACACACACTAGGATGGTCAATTTTTTTGGCAGAATCCCACAGAGGATTAGAGCTTTTATCCTCTCAATAATTTAAACCAAGAGAGGATCGATATAAGCTTTATTGTAAGATAATACAGCTGATTGTTAATTTAAACACTAGAAAACTTTGATTACTGATTAATGTCATGTTCAGGCATCTAATAAAAACCTGAATATCACCTTGACATGCAGAGTATGTATTGATCAAAATACTCATTTGAAGACTTGGGCCTTGGAGTCATAGTTCCAGTTCACACCATTTTGTTATTGTTGCAAACTCACAGCAGAGCACAGGCAAACCAATATATTTTATACATTCTTCAGATATAAAATAGCAAACATTTGCATATCTGACTCATACATGAAACTGACTTAGACAGTGTTGTCTTGTATGTGGTCATATTTGAGCACATACAAGGAACACCCTATAATACTTACCAGCTGTTTACTGGAAATATTTTCACTGGAAGGTCACAATATATTACATCACAATCTTCACAATATCAGTGCAGTATTGCAATGGTAAAGGATAACTTGGACACTGTGTTCTAGTTTATTGACTAGTTGTGAGCAGTACTGCATTTAATCCTCTAAATTCATATTCATATTATAATCATTCATTCTGCTAATTTTTTCACCACCCCTAAATTCTTCTTTCAAGTGTTTGCTCATTTATCTTTCTCACTTACACTGTAGTCAGATGTGGAAGCCAGATAATTCAAGGTTAAACGGATGCTTGATCTGCACATAAGGCTCTGTTTTGTGGCCTGCATCCCCAATTACACATTTGTATCTCTTTTATGTTAACTTTTGTACTCGGCAAGAGACTTGCTGGGCTCGAGGAACAGATCCAAATGCCTTAACGTTTCCAGTTTTGAAGACAAAAGCCTAAGAAAATGTACTGATCCCTGGTCCAAAGCTCCCTGTTAAAACGACATTTCAGTATGTAATCTAGCAGTTGCTATATCCATGAGATAGCGGCAAATGGTAAGCAAGAAGGAATGTATTTATTTGAAAAAAAGTAATTTAACTCTTCTTTGTTGGTTTCCATGGAAATACAAATGAATATTCTTCAAAAGAAATGAACAAAAAACAGAAGATTGTGTACGCCTACACAACTGTGTTTGCTTGACTTCTTTGTTCACACCTGAGAGCAGACTGAGTATAGCGATTATTTTTCTTTTCTTTCCACAGAGTATTCCTACACTGCATTCCCAATTAACCCGTGTGCACAGTTGGCCTATTTAGCCTTACCTCACCAATGGGAGCAGATTAAAACAAATTTTCTCATAGTAATGACTGGCTTATTAATAGGAACAGACAATACATTTGATGTTGAAATGAATTAGGGACAGAAAAACTGCAAAAGGTCAATGTACATGACGTACACAAATGGACACCTGGGCAGTTTTAATTAATTTCCAAGGTATCTCATTATTATGGTAGTTTTTATGATGGATTTTATTGCTCACTCTCCCCTTGTTTTCACTTGCAGGTGTTGTAGTTTTGAAGCTGTAGTTGCTTATCAACAGGTTCATTACAAAAAAATTTATATATTTTCATTGTCTGAAGTCTGGACTCTTGGATATTGAGAAATGATTGTTTCCTGGAGGCATGGACTCTGTTCAGGTTTTAAATTTTACCCAATCGCTAATGTTTGACTGTGATGTATGTAATGCACCAGTTCGACTCTATGAAGCTTACCGGAAATAGCCATCAATCATCAACCACCAACCACCATCTTCCACTGTGCGGAGAGAATTCCCAAGCCGAACAAGATAGCTGTTAATGTTAATTTGGAAGCATGGCCAACACGGAGTGAATGGCTTTTATACTTCCTCAGCTGCCATTGCTAAAACTAAAGGCAGACAACAATTCCAAAGAAGTGCAAAAAATCAACGTCATCTTTCACAACTTCTCCATCTGTTCACTGCTTGGCAAAGTTGAAATTCTACCGGGGGAATCCAAGTTAATGGGAGAAAGTAAAGACTGAGCTGTGAAGTGAGATTAAAATCAAGCGGAATTGTGTAGGAAGGCAATGGCCTGATCAGGAACTGTTGAAAATCTATTTAGCTGGTTTATTAAGGAAGACTGACTTCTGATTACCTATATATGAGTGTCCCACCCCTCTTCCACAATGGCACCATGTACCAAGACAATTTTACCACCATTGAAGAACAGGTTACTTAAATAACTGAAGGTCCACAACCTCTCTAAAATTTTATTTGCTTCTTTAATTAGTAATTCTTTGCAAGGGTTAGTGCAGCTTAATTCAGCAGTGCAGAATATTGAAACAGAAAGAAGTGAATCAACTTAACCTAACCTGTCTTTCCCTCATGCTGAAACTAAGTGGAGGCTTTGGGAAATGGAATAGTTTTCATACCAGATCAGATCTTCAGGAAAATTACTTTAACATTTATTGGATGGAAGGAGGGCTGCAGTCTGGTCTTCTTTTCCTCTGAGTGGGTAGATGGCTTCTCACTGACTGAATTCTTTGGCCTTGTCTTTGTCTTCAGGGTTTGAGTCACAGCTGATGAGAGATGCCTAATCTTGAGCTACAGTCTTAGAAGCTTAAAGGTTGAATCCTTTTCCCCAGGTAGAAACAATTGCTTCAGGAACAACTGGTTTGCCACACTTGCCAGCAAAAATCATCATTTTGATTTTGTGATAACAAGAAAATACATCAGTTCTTATATCACAAGAGGGGATTTTTTTATTTTTTTATTTTTTTATTTCAGGGACTGCTTTATTTCAGACACACTGGGAGGTTTTCAAAGGTAAACTGCTTGTTTAAGGTCATACCAATGCCTCACAATTGGATTGAAGACTGAACTTCGACTTGGCCACTACAAAACCCTTACTTTTCTTTTTTTTCTAGACCTAGTCAGAAGTGGACTTGCTGGTGTGCTTTGGGTATTTTCCATAGGGAAAGTACTCACGACAGGTTCTTCTTTACATCTCATGACTGAATGTGTTAAATCCCTCATATAAGGTAACAACTTCCAAACCTAGACTCCTACAAAACATTTTTGTAGACTTGGACAAGGTCCAAGGATTAAGCAATACCATGTTTTTTTCAGTATGCAGGAAAAAAAATGATTTAAGTATGCTGTCAAAGTTATAATCATGAGATCCAGCAATAGTCTGTCTTTAGTTAATAATGTTGGACACAACATACAGATCTAAAGTTCAAATATTCAACTACAAAACAAATAATCAAATTTTATAACTTCTAAATTGTGATTGAAGCTAGACCTTAATATATTTTAGTATTGTCATTTTGATTATCATTACGTACATCTCTTACAGAACAGCCACATGCCACACATACTCACACAGCTTATCTGCAGGTCTTGATACATCCCTAAATGATTTATTGGACAGACCAGTAAGTCTCCATTTATTTTGCAATTTCATGACTGGCTACCCTTCTTTCTCTGGGGCATCTCTGAATCAGTAAGAGCTTGTTTTATGTGTGAGACAGTGCATCTGCACTTATAAAATAACACGCACATAACCTCAACTTGTATATATGTTTCTCAAATATCTTCTTTTCCTCTTCTTTGGCACACAAAGACATTTTTATGCACCTGTCATGTATGAGTACATTCTCTTGATGTATTTGAACAAGTAATTAGGTTTGTGAAGTCAGATCAAAACTACTTTGAGATGATATATGGTACCTGGATCACATCAGTTTACCTATGAAAAAGACAAATATCTAGAACATGAACAAAATTTTACAAAGAGACTGTTTCATCTATTGTAATAAGAAGCTTATTTGCATTGCTTTTAAAGATCTTGTAGTCTAAAAGAAAGAAATTTTGTATTTTACTGAAATCAAAGTTAAGTTGCATTAAGGTGCATTTTAATAAACTAGAATATCAGAAAAGTATGTTTATATCAGTATTAAAATTTTAAAAAGGTCAAACTCAAATTATACATTCATTAAACACAGGGTGCTGTATGTCAAGCTTTTATTTTTGTTAATATTCATAATTATGGATTGTAGCTAATGAAAACCCAAAGTTATAATGGTCAATAAGAGCAATAAAAAATGTATAATATAGAAAGGGCACCTTACTGAAAGATATATTCATTTACTATACAGTATATCCACTCAATAATTGGTCAGGATTGTTTTTGTATGAATTTCTACATCAGTGTGGTGTGGAACTGTTGAGGTGTTAAGAAAGCTCAGGTTGCCCAAACAGTAGCCTTCCTTTCAGCTACAATAACTGTTTACATTTGCAAAATTCCTTGATAGGATTAAAATGTATTTGGATTAAATAATCCAGATATATCGTTCATATGGGCACAAAATTAAATAATCAGATCATGGCATGCATTTACATACACCAGGCTTTATTCAGAATAAAAGCACTGACATGCACACAGTTGTAAAATTTCTCTAAGTAAAAAACTAAGAAGTTGTGTTTTCATCTGTGCTGAACATAGAAACAAACAAACGCAGTAGTGTGTTCGTTCTGTCTTCTGAGTGCCCAGAATGGACCCGCGCCAGGTCCCAATAATGGCTGAGACATCACTCCACTCCCTAATTAAGCTACAGGCTAAGCAACACATGCTGTTTATCTCCCTGTGTTACAGGATGAGCAAACAGGAGGAATTAAACATACTTAAAAGTTTTGACCATAACGGACCAGCTTTAGATCAGTGAATGACATGATCAGAACAAGTGTTTGCATGTACACCGTTTGGTTTATCAGCTGGCATAAACCACCCCTCTCATTTGGATTACAATTTCATTCCAATTGAGCTGAATCCAATCAGAATATTACAAATGGGGAATTTACATGTCCAATTTTTATTCCAATCAGCCGTTTATTATGATTACTTATGTCCATGTAAACTTGCCTATTGTCAGTTATTCCTTTTGCACCTTTTTCTAACACACTTTTTCCTTATACTCAACTTTTCATCAATACAGCACTCCATAAACAAGCAGAATTTTTAGAAAGGACATTTTGTGGCTAACCCTGGTTGTGGAGGGTGTCAGTGACTGTCTGCTTCACAGATACCATGCTGGCAGTTTTACAATGATTTGGAAGGCCATAACATTGCCATACCATTTAGGCATTTCTGCAAAAATTATCAACTATTCTAATTTTGTCAGAAACTTTATTGTTGGTTTACATCACCCGTAAATTATAATCATCAAAATTAATAGTAATAAATGTCAAGAAAACATATTTTTCTACTTAATGAATATATAAATACATTCACCAGCTACCTTTGTAAGTACACCTGATTCAGAACTGATTCAGTTCTTCATGGCATAGACTTAACATGGTGTTGGAAACATTCCTCAAACATTCGGGCCCATATTAACATGATAGCAGCATGAGCACCGTCTGTCGATCAATAATGCAATTCTCCCATTCTAACTCATGCCAATATTGCTCTATTAGTTTGAGATCTACAGGAAACTTTTCAGGTTGAGATCATTTGAGATTTGTGACATGGTGTAATTTTCTGCTGAAGATGGGTAGACTGTGCTCATAAAGTAATAGACATGTTTTGCAACAAAACTTAGATTGGCTATGGCATTTAAATCATTTTCAGCTAACACCAAGGTTCCCAAGTATGCCAAGAAAATATCTCCATTCCATCACAGCACCACCAGCCTGAGCCACCGATACAAGGAAGGATCGAGCCATGCATTTATGTTGTATATACCAAATTCTAACCTTACCATTTAAACATCATATCAGAAAATTTTACTTTGTCCAAGCAATATTTTTTCCAATATGTTATTTTCTGATTTTGGTAAGTCTGAGTGAACTGTTTTTTCAGTTTGCTGTTCTTAGCTGAAATGAGTGGCACTCGGCATGGTTTTCTGCTCTAAGGATAAACCGACCATCTTTTCAGAGAAGATATTAAGACGAGCAGTTATTTGCACTGCTGCTGCATTTCAGTCATCTGGAACCAGTATTTCCATTCTCCTCTGACCTCTGACATTAACAAGCAATTTTTGTCCACACCACTGCTGTTCACTGGCTATTTTCTTACCATTCTCTCTAAACTCAAGAGGTGTTTGTGTGTGAAAGTCAAACCCCTTCTAAGAGACATGGCAAAAGCTAACTTAAACACTGGAATGTTTCTTTTTAGCTACAATTATCATGGTAGAAGATGGAGGGTTTATATGTTTCACCAATTTTGGAAGTTGCAACTCAGACCTGGGAATGGTGGGGTCACTGTGGCTCAGTGGGTAGAGTAGTTATCCTGCCATCAGAAAGTTGCAGGTTTAATTCCAGCTTTCTCCTGTCACACATCAGTGTGCCCTTGACCAAGGCACTTAACTCCAAATTTTTTACTGCTCTGCATATTTTTTTAATCTGTGCACATCTGTGAATGGATGAATGTGTCTGTAGCGTAAAGTGCTTTGAATGGTTAGTATGACTGGAAAAGCACTATATAAGTTCAGTCCATTTACTATTTACATCCAAGTAAAGCATGTTCTAATTGGAAGTTAGAAAATCTGTGGGATTTGCTAATAGTTGTGGTGTTGTGATATTCACTGCTGGCAGTGTATTTCCATCACAAGGTTTGTAAATGAATGGCAGCTATATTGGATATTGCTGCTTGGAGATCTCTGGCTTTTCCAGTTGGAATTTTGATGTCAAGAGAATGAAATATTCTCTCAGGTAAGAATTGACAGTTAATTACTATTTCTGTTCTGAACACATTCATGCAAATTGTTTTAAACCATTTTTGCCAAATGAATTGAAAGCAATTTGAGATGATCATTTTGTGTATTAAACTTTCAGTTATTTTTTACATTTACATTTTTTTCACCTCTGTCTACCTTGAAACATAAATGCATCCAGATAATAAATATTCAACATTTTAGCCATCTCAAAATTTGTGCCCTCTAAAAATGGTTCTTCATGACAATAATAATCTGACTGATTATATTGTCCCATGGAGTGGGGTTCTTATCCCAGTGGAAAAGCAAACTTTGTGAGAGGTAAAGGGGTGGAAGGATACGGGTGTTCTCCCACCGTTAGTTCTTGTTACTTTGCTGACAGGTGTTGGCGATAGAGTCTCAGTTTCACTTGATGGCATTCAACAAATTCAACAAATGACTTCACACCATCCTTTACTCCCTTTCTCTCCATTACACCTCATAGCACTCACACACTGACATACTAGCATACATGCCTGCACACCTGGTTCCCTCTCATTGGCATTAAACTTTGGCTTGCTTTCTCTCACTGTTTACTTGATTGGCATGATTTTGTTTTCAGTCTGAGACACTGACACCTCCCCCCAGAAAGATGCCACTTTTTGTCTTATACTCCACATCTATCCAAGGCCTCTGGTCCTCACCAAATGTCTTTTTAATGAAAACTGCTTTGTCTCATCACTCAATATGCGTATAATGGTTCTGGTATTGCTGCAGGTACCAGGGAGAGGTAGGGATGTCTGGCACAAGAAAGCTCAACCGAGGACCAAAGATAAATAACACAGACAAGCTTTTGCACAGACTCCAAAATCACTTGACTATCCAACAAGTCCAGAAGCGTATGCAATTAGTTTGGCTTCCATACTCCCATGATAAACAGGAGCTGTGAATGGGTTGTTAGAGCAAGATATTTCTAAGTTCATTTATTCATCAGAGACCGTGAGGTGTGAGAAAAACAGGAGAACAGAACAAAGCAGTTTTCAATACAATGCAACTAATAGGGGTTTAAAGTCAGATGATAATTACATATACGTAAGATATACGTAAGTAGGCCCATAATCATGCATGGAAAGTGGAATCTATATCAGTCCCTGTGATGGAGACATTACAGACTGATTGCATTTTACATGCAAATAAAGGGACAAGTCCAAAATCACAACCGATTACCTCCCAGCCATCTTTTTTAAGTTAATGACTTTTGGAACTGAAGAGAGGGTTTTCTTCTTTGCTTGTCATCACCTTTTAACACTTGTTCTCACTGATCATTGTCTTTCCAAACCTATTCTTCTTTTATTGTTTCTCTTTTCACTCTGGGTGGAGGCTTTGCCTCTGATCCTGATCTCACATACAAAAGGAGGGTGCATAATCAGCTTCTGCCCTCATCCAGTCCGAATCAGCCCTCATCGGAATTCCCAGATGATCCCGGACCTTTACAAAATGGAATATTACCATTTAAACCTTGTGTGCTCAAGCAGTGGTCCCTAATCTTTGACTTTCCAATTTCAGAACCAGTCAGTTTCTTCATTGCTGTCACACTGCTCTAACCAATTAGACTGTTCATATTACAGAGAACAGTGGTCAATTGTTCATTTAGGAATTATGAAAAAGTTTGTGGAATACATATTGCTTATTTTTAACAGTGAGACAGCTGGACCATTGATTATTTCCCTCACTCTGCAAAAATAGTAAAAGCAAATAGAAAGACAATATATAGGTAGCATGCTATTCAGTCAGTGGCAGCTAATCTGTTGGTGATCTATGTCCAAAGAAAAAAAAATTAGATGAACTTACAAAGTAGTTAATAGCTTGGCAATCATCTTTGTCCTTAGAACTTTTGGCAAAACATTGGTCTTTGTCTGTCACATGGACAGTAGATATGTTTTTATGCAATTGTCATGCAAGTTTTGAGCGAACTTTTAAAATGTCACAAAAATGAAAAAACAAACAAACAAAAAAAAAAAAAAAAACAAAGAAAATAATTAGGCGTGTTTCCATCTACTGGTATTGAGTGAATCAACCAGGCCATGCAAAGTGTGATTTTGTCAGATGTTGATGCTATAGAATGTATTGCTGTAATAAACAATACAGAGGTGGCAAACTAACATGAATTACACATCTCAGAAAAATGGAAGTCATCCCCTCTGAGCTAGAGGTGTGGACTTAGAAATTTTTCCGAGTTTTGTCCATCAGTGCATGGGAAAGTTCTTGACATAAGATCTTATCCTACAAATGTGTCTCCATCTCCCCTTTAGCACATTAACTCTTTTTCAGAAAAACCAAAAGCCATTTCAAGTGAGAGTAAAAACATTTTTGTGAAATTGAGGAAGTTATTTTGAATTTTGCCATTTCTATCAACCTTTTCTATTGCGATACTTCAAAACGCGCTTAAAAAAATGTTGATGGAAACATGGTTATTGTTTGTCTTCGAGAGGTACGACATCAGGCAAACCAGTACAATCTGATAACTATGGGAAAAGCAAACCTGGTTCATGTTCTCTGAATTAATCACCAAGACAACCAACTACACTTTCATTGTTTGGACACATTATACTTTCTATAAAAATATATTATTTCACTAGGCTTAAAAGAAGCACTGACATGTCCACTGTTACAAGAAGATTGGATTTTCCACATGACAACAGAAAGCGGCACCAATTTTTTCAGTGCATTCCAGATTAACAGCTATCAATAAATATGTTCCTATTAGCCAGTCTAATTAGAATCTAATGTATTGATTGATTATGAATGTACTGGATGGGCCATGCCATCAACAACGGCTGTGTATTTGCTGTTGTCTTGCAGTTTCAAGAACAGCAAATAAAAAAGGGAAACATACCCAAAGCATTTTTACCCATTCCAATGAGGGTCGTGGCCTATGCTTATTGTTAAAGTTTAAGTCAAACAAGACCATATTTAATTTAGCTGTCCATGATTAATTTTTTAGGCCAGAGCAACGAAAGCGCTGCGAAGACCTATTGTAATCATAGTGTTTCTTCTTATTATTTTTCTTCTGTCAAATGAATTGGCTTTTTGGAGGCCTAAACATATACGAAAACTCACCAAACTTGGTGGTTGTATCAGGCCTGCATGAAAATTGGATATTTGAAGGGCGTCACAAAAATCACAACAGAAATGGCTCAACAGCACCCCTCAACAACTTTCAAAATACCCTCTGCGTTGAGGTTACTTTATCATAGAGGCATGAAAATTGGTACACTTGTACAACTCCCCAAGACCTACAGGAAACTTTCTTGCAGCCATGCTCAACACCAAACAGAAAGTTGGCAATCTTGGATCGAAGTTCCGATTTTGACCCTATTTATAACCTCCGCATTTGATTTAACTCCTCCTAGAGATTTTAATCGATCGGTTTCAAACTTGGTCAGTTTGCTAATAAGGCATGTGGGATTAAAATTCATCAACATGGTGAGTTTTCAAGCAGGCTGAAGGGGTATGGCATAGATATCGCTAATTTAGTTTTGCCTCGTCATAAATTGCTTTCAGTATATCTAGAATTTAATTTTCACTAGTCAAATCTATATATCTCCTATCTAAAAATACATTTAGGATATCTTAAATCATGGTGTCAGTCAAGATATCTTTAATTACAATTATGACTAGTCAGAACTAGTTTTTCAGTTTCAAATTTCTGGCCCTGTTTTAGCAAGGAGGTGTAGAATCATGACTGACAGCTCAATACAGCGGCTGAACAACATATTCCCAACTGCTGAATTCAGAGACTGTGGGAACTAGAAATGTCTTCAAAACATCATTGATATTCAATGTGTATGTGACTTAGGGTTGCCAACTTTCCCGTTTTACTGGGGATGTCCCGTATTTTTAGCCACTTTGAAGTGTCCTGTACGGGACACTCATTCTTACATATTTTGACTTCAGCCTGCAGTTTGTATTTACAAACACTAGATGGCACTTGTCTCTTAGAGGCCATTTTGCAGTTGTACTCCATCCCTGGCTGTGTTTGCACTGAGCCAAATGTCTCTTCAAAAGCAGGCAGGGACTGTCATATCAAGCAGATTCCTGCTGAAGCTGCCGAGGCCATCTCCACAGAGACTAGTCTGGCCACCCCTATGAAAATTTTCTGGGGGGTCTGCTCTCTTGTTATTAGAGATATTTAAAACCAAGCTAGAGATATACAGGCTGGAGTTGCTCACCCAGAGTTGTAATAAATAAATTACAACAATTTATTGAAGTTATTAAAGTTATTTCTGCACTTCCCAGCAAAGACATTGACCTCAGAGTCATACCAAAGTTGTCTTATATTGCTGTTTGAAGCAGCCAATCAGACGTCAGGGTCTCTAGAAGCTGCCCTAATCCCGCCCACTGAGTTTGATGAGTGAAGTTGACAGTTTAAATACATTTATGATGTGCTTCATCACAGATACATGAAATTATTTGTTAAATCATGAAATAATTATACCTAATTTATTAATAAATTATTTCTGCATTTACTGACAATTTTAATAAATTAATGACTCATTTAAATAATTATTTTATAAGTTATTTATGTATGTATTTATTGTAATTTGGCACTCTCCAATCTCCATAATCTTATTAAGCATTAAATCATGTGACTCAAAAAGGAAAGATATTATTAATTAGATCTATCATATTCTGTACAAACTTAAATTAAAAAAACAAAAAAAACAAAACAGTAAAATTTCATTAGGTTCTAGCACATGTGGGAGGGGAGGGTAATGAAGGGGTTGACATTCTTGCTTAATCTAAAAATATAGATGATCAAATTCTATTAAGTAAAGCTGAAGGTAAAATTATAATTAAAAAGTATATTAAGAAAATCTGGCAAGAAAACTAGTACATAATTGATGCAGGAAGACACTAATAATACATTCAGAAAAATGTAGGCGACACAAGGAAAACAGGAGGAAACAGGAATCGAATAGGTCACACAAGTATACTGGACTGAAGTGTACTGGACCATAAGATAGTTGCAATCTGCCTGAAATGGTACAGCATGTGTTTATAGAATGCACTGCATTATGATTCAGAAAGGATACAGTTAAAAGTAGCAACAAATAAAATGGGCGGGCGGGGGGCATCAGCTGAGCTATAGTTGCAAATAATTCCATGTTCTCCTTCTACAGATGATCCACTGGGCCCTGTATTTCAGTGTTTTTAAACCCGTCTTTCTCCTAGACTGAGCTGCTGGCTGATCTTTTGTTGCAACTAACTATTGTTTTATCCCTTCACGCTTTAAAACCATCTCAGATTTATTCTGTTTATCTTTTTCTCTCTGAGAAAAAGCCACCAAAGGAGCTACTACTGCAAATAACTCTGTTTTCTCTAATATAGAAAGTGCTCCTGCATCAGTGCTGTTTCTTTTTGTGTGTCTGTCTGCTCTACCTTCTCAATCCACCCAGGTGGTCGTGGCAGATGGCCGCTCATACTGAGCCTGGTACTGGTTCTGCTGGAGATTTCTTCCTGTTAAAGAAACGTTTTTCCTCTCCACTGTCACTACATGCATCCTCAGTATGAGGCTTTGCTTTAAAGTCAATGACTTGAAATCTGCTGGCTTACTGAGAAAACTTTTAACCAATTTAAATAATAATGATGACTGATGCACTGATAACTAGGATTTTTCCCCCTTTATTTTGGAAAGAGCCATGTGTTTTGAATTGGTGCTGTATGAAAAAACAGAACTGTTTGGCAAATGTGGAAAACAGAGCAAGTCCATCACATAAATCAGCTTTAGGAGGAAAATTCAAAAGCTGTTGAAGGAAAAACATCAATAAGAAAGAAGAGGAACACATGACAATGAAACTGAAAGATATGGAAAAGGAATGTTTTGATCCAGAATCGAGGCCCAGAGAACCTCTGCATCTAATAAGCATCATGGGCTGTTGCTTTGTTATGACCAAGAGAGAGATTTGTTCAAATATGCTACATCTCAATCTTATCAGAGGACACTTGAAGGCAAAAATAATAGGCTGGATTTGGGAATGAACAGCAGGTTTCACATGCTTACATGGAAGAAGTTTTCTCATGGCCTTCGGTTAAACACTGATGTAAAAATGCTTCAGGATTACAGCCTTTTCCTTGGAGGATGTTCTAATGCAATAGAGGGAGTATGCTACCTGGATAAGTTGGACATCCCAGCCAATATCATGATGGTCATTAAAAGTTGCCCCACAAACTATGGGACAGGGTATCACATTAAAGAAGATTTATCTATGAGGTTGGATAACATTTTGAGTTCATGGATGAGAATTTGATGCCTTGTCATTTTCAACAGGAACACTACATGGTGTATGGACTGAGGCACCAGCCCCCTATTGTTATCCAACAAGTATTCAAAAGGAATTTCAGTTTTATAATAAAAAAAAATACATATAGCATATTGTAACTCTAATTATTCTTTTTTTGTAACCCTAACCAAGCAACCCAGCAAACAAAAACTACCCATTGGCAAATGTAATTTTATTAGGTGTATTAATGATCAAAATTGAATTAGAATGAGAAACAGACTCTGGAGTTGAGGCTAAGATTGATATTTATAAACATTGCTCTAGGTCATTTAGTAATATCAACATCTGTTTACAGCTGCAGTAGTTTACAGAATATCATGTGTTGTTGCATTTGGTGGTATGATTGTCATAGACAATGAAGACTTAATGTACCAGCAGTCACTGAATGATCTTTTGCACAGAGTTTAACAGTTAAACTAAACACTGCACATATTAAAAAAAAAAAAAAAAAAAAAAAAAAAAAAAAAAAAAAAAATAGATGTAATCTGGAAAAAAGCTCAGACTGACTGTATACAGTACTGAAACAGCTCTAGTAAGAAAACAAAAATATAATCTCTAAGTGGTAGTATATTACTATGATATGACTTAATGGATTATTTTTTTAGTTGTATACGGGATAGCCCCATATGTTTAGGGGGATTATATATTTTTTTTTTTAGGAAAAGAGCACTACAATTAGAGTTTTCTTCATTTTTGATGGAAATAAGAATGCCTTTATGTGACCTAATGTGATGTAAGGAAGCTGGAAGTTGGTTTTTCATGGAAAAGAAGTTGCATGACCAACTGCAGAAGAGGCAGCCAGCTGACTGTGCAGACCAAGTGAGTCTGCACAGATGATGTGCTCGGAGATAGAGTTTTGGCCGAAAAGTTTTTTTTTTTTTTTTTTTTTAGTGGGTAAATGTTGGAACAAGTGCATGTAGCAACCACACAATGGCTTTTCCTCTCTACTAATTGTTTCCTGGATTAAAAACATGGGGTTGGTAGATATGCAGAATGTTCATTTACAAGTAAGAAACTGTGATTTTATTTTTGACTGCCTCCATAGCAATTCCTCTAAGTCTACCTGGATGTTCTTGCCATTTTGTTCAGAGAGTTAACTTGTAACTCTGCACCCAAACCTATTGATGCTGTGGTAAATATCAGAGATACAACTCAAAGCAACAATAGAAGTAGTGGAGACTACCCTCATACACTGGCAAAAACAATTATTGGCTACCGTGATGACTGAACACATGATGGAGAAAAGACAGTTCTGAACAAGGAGATCCACTGATTTCAGAGGGAACTCCTCCTCCTGTTTGGTGTTTGATTCCCTGCATCTGACGGATCTGCTTCGTCATATCCTCCACACAAGAGAAATTACATTTAATTTCATTGTATGTTTTCAAATATAGGTTTTAAAAGACTCCCATAGAACTCAAAAAGTCTTAAAAGCCATTAAGACGTCCTAAATGTTGCAATGACAAGTTTTTTAATATCAAATATTGCATGTGATTCCTGACTTGCTGGTAGCATTAGATAAAAAGTCAGGGGATCCCAGTTATAATGGACTTTATACTCTAAGGGAATATGGGTACTAAATTTAATGGGAATCCATCCATTATTCATCCTGGACCACAGCTGTGGAATGACAAACACAGCCAGCTTGAAAGCTGCTTTGCTGGCATCATTAAAACGACTGCACTGTATTCATTGTCTTCTTTGAAGGCCTTGCTGTACCCTTTATAACTGTGATATGTGAAATATTAAGACCTAAATAAACACAGTTGGACTAGATCAACTTTTCTTCCTACAAGCTGAGGCGAGGAAGAACTCTGCTTCTGTGTCTGACCTTCTTTAATACCTTCATCCTCCTTCTCTTCTTCCTTCAAACATGGTGAAACGAATTTCTGTCTTTCTTACGTTTGTGGGGCTTTTGTGTTCATATTTCAATTCGAGAGCCATTCTTTTGGTTCTGGTTGAGTTATGTCTGTATTCCAAATGTTGTAAAGTAATTTATTCAGTTGTTAGGTTTTGAATGTAGTAGATTTAAAATAGATGTAATAAAATTAAATTGAGATTAGTTACAAAAAGGCTTCTTATTTATTGTGGAATCTAAAGTGGAAAGGGTGGAGGGGTCAAAAATCCACCAATGGTTTCAGTTTTTAGTGTTCCTTGTTGTTTCTTTTTACAACAAATTAAAAAATTACTGACACCAGCTTACTACCTGGACCTGGATTTGGGTAGTTTTTATAACACTGCATATAATGATGTTTTTTGTCCAAAGAAAACTGCATGCTTTTTTTCTTTTTTCTTTTCTTTTTTCTTTTTCTTTTTTTCCTAGTTTACAATAATTTACAGCAGATAACTCAATATGAATAGTTTTTTTTTTTTTCTAGTGAAAAAATGATTCAAATGATTTAAAGGGAGTAAAAGATTGCTCCGAGGATCGATATAGTCCAGGTGGACTTGTATAGTTCATTCAGTGCCTCTGATCGTATGCTCTAAAAGACAAGACCACAATTCCCTCCCCTCAAACTTCACATTCCAAAATTCATTGCTTTGCTCTTGCCAATTGTCTAGCTGAGCTCCAGCAGGAATCATCCATTCTATCCATCCAACCCATCAATGATTCACTTTCTCACGTTGGGTAAGAATTTAACAATACTGCAGCAGAAAGCTTGAATATGTGCTTGTTTTAACAAAGGAAAGATGGAGATTTTGTAACTTGCCTTTTTGTGAGGTAGCCAATGAGGTTATTATTATTTTTTCTAAGGGCAATTCTGCATGTGAGACATTTTGTGTGCAGCCATCAGTTGGTTTGGTTTTATCCCACCACAGAAACATCACGTGAACTGCTTTAACTGTTTTCCTTTTTGCTGCAAAAGAAAAAAACAGCATCTAACCTTTTGAATAATTAAGGAGAAGGGTTTGATAGTGTAGTCAGAGTGCTGGTGGATTTGATGAAAGGCCAGCTCTAGCACAGATATCACAGATATCAAAGCCTACTTTGACACTCTGAGGCATGAAAGAAGTCCTTGATAGGTTTAACACAGAATGCGTACACCTCCATCACTTAGTTATCCAGTCACATGGGGCACCTCCTCTTCGTCAGCCCAGGGGGAATGCGACTTGATTTGATCAGTCTTTTTAAATACCTTCTGGACACATTTGAGTTAATTAATGGGAAGTTTGAGCTAGACCTTCAAAAAGCTTAATTTCAATCATACTAAACACTTTTTTTTATTCAAAAAACTTTTAGAAACTGCTTTCGTTCACAAGTCTGCAGCTTAGCGGATCCTAAAGATCCTCAAGAATGAGTAACACAGTCATCCATATGCAAGTTCACAGTATGACATCTAACCTGCCCCTCTAATTCAGCCCCTGCTCAGTTAAATTTGAGGTGTTCCTGTGTTGTGCAGGTGAGAAGAGTCGATATGTCCCCTCCTGGTGCTTCGAGCAGAAATCTACAAAAAAAAAAAAAAAAAAAAAAAAAAATCAATTATTCTCTTCCGTTTTCTGTGCCCTTCTTCCTTTGTTTTCATCTTTAACTATGCTTTCCTTTGAGTCTATAAAAGTTGATGTACTAGCTAAAAGCGATTTGTTTTCATGTGACAACACAGAGATTCTGCAGTCAAACAATCATAAGGAAACAATTTCTCCTGTTTACTTAACATGGATGCTTCTGGAGTCCCCAGAGATAATCCACACGACTAATAGTTTTTTATAAATATACCTACTTGATTTGATCCTTTAAAAAGACTCTTGCAACACTGCATTGGATTGTTTCTACAGTGTACTGTAAAAATATTCATATTTTTCAGATGTTTTACAGGCAGAAATTTGAACACCCTACCTTTCTCTTCCACCTCACAACGATGTACCAATTTGTGTTGGTCTATAACATGAAAGACTAATAAAATACCTTGAAAGACTAATAAAATAAAATACCTTGAAGGGTTTAAAAGTTCAAAGGGTGTGAATACTTTAGCTAGGCCCTGTATTTAGGTACTCCGAAAGGTAGAGATTTGTTTTGGTTTAATGTCCATCCTCAGATTGAAATAAATCATTATGCATGTATTCCTCCATCATCTAAATTAAACTTGTGCACTTTTAGATTTAGATTTTATTTAATTATTTGTTTAAAACCAGCAAGTTTACTACTTGCAGTATTTCAGTCAATCAGTGTCTGCACTGAGGCAGAAGAAAAGAAAACAGGAGAGAAAAGAAAAGTAGAAACAAATTAAATTTAGTCATTAGGCCTGAGACTAATCTCCTGAAAGAGGCTTTTGAGTGTGATTAGCTAGAGAATTGGTTGCTTTGGAACTAATCTCTAACTAAAACATAGAAAAAAAAGAGACCAAAAAGCAAAGTGAAGTACATATATGAACAAAAATTCATACTACATGGCAGAAGATGACTTGAAGTTAAAACTAGTTTTTATCACAGTTATAATGCCACCAACATTTATAAGCCAGCTTGGAAAAGATGTTGAAGAAAACGCCTCAAAATGTTTTAGTTTTTTTTTTTTTGTTTGTTTGTTTGTTTTTTTGCAGGAGCACAATCTTACATCAAATGTTGTAGAAAAATCCAGTGTTTGAGTACCTTTAATCAGAGGGGAAAAAATAAAGCCATGGAAAGTTGTAATTGTTGTTAACAAACTTTCAAGTGGCACAGTTGTTGATGCATGCCCTGCAGGAAGGTTCCTGTTTCTGAGGTACCTGGTGAAATCAACAGCGACAAGTTCACAAAACAGTGAAGTTGTCAGTGTCTTGGTAGGAAACTGCTTGCCTGAATGCCAGTGGGTGATTGAAGCATGAGAATGAAAATTCCCCCATGCCCAACACTGTTTTCCTTAAGGCATAATAATACCCAGGTAGCGATAGACTGCATCTTTATCACACCTGTCTCTCATATAGCTGTGCATCAGAATAAGTTTATTTATGTACACCAGGGGCCTCCAACTTCAGTCCTCAAGAGCTATCATCCAGCAAACTTTACATGCATCCCTGCTCCAGCACAGCTGAATCAATGATTGAATTGCCTCTTTAGCAAGTTTGGCAAAGGCCTGGTAACAAGCCATTGATTTGATTCAGGTGTGTTGTAGCACAGCTGCATCTAAAAGCTGCAGGATAGTAGCTCTTGAGGACTGGAGGTGGAGGCTTCCGATGTATATGGTCCATACACACAGAAGGCAGTGTCTCTGGTGATCTAACAGGGATTAAACATTGACCCACCTTGAACCAGTTGCTTGGATGTATGCCATACAAACTGGGGGTTTGTATGGCATACACATAGGGTTCTCTGACTCTTCTTAGGATATCACACTCTAAGAGTGACAACCAAAGTCACCCTCAGGGGATCTTTGATGAAATGCAGATCAACTTGGATCATAGCTGTCTATAAAATTAGAAAACATGTATTGATTGATCATTGAGTTGTAACATTAATGTCCATTATCATCACATTGTTGTTTATTCAACACAGGTATGTAAATACCCCCCACCCCCCTCGCACACACACACTCTCACCCTTTTCCTTCTAATGTCTTCCTTTTTGAAAAGAATAGTATACAAAAGTCCCTTGTTTGTCGCTCACTGAGAAAGTTCCTAGTACACACCAGCAAAAGGGGCATAAAAATAGCATAACACATACACACTCAGGAAAATTACACACATCAGCAAAATAAAAGATAAGAAATTGGGGAAAAAATAATAGAATTAATTTGATATAATTAGTTTACTACATTTTCAGGGTCTAAATGTTTTCTTAGGCTCCACCTTTGGTTTTATTTTCCAAGTTTTATTTAGTACATAATTTTACTATTGATTGTTTATGTTATAAAATATGATCAGAAGACAGGGATTTTAGATTAAAGTTAAAATGTATTAGGAAGTAAACCATGCAGTTTATCTTGGAAACATAGTACAAAATGACATTTTCCAAGATTCAGTGTCTGACATTATGGAGATTTCATGAGCATAATATCAGAATTTTGTCTGACACTTATCCTTACCCTTCTTCTTCTTGCTGTGTTTGGCACCTTCATACAGCGCTGTTATTGGGTGAGTGTGATAGTATGAGCAAGAACTGTTTTGGTTTCTGTAAATAGCATAGGAATGCTGCTTCTTATTGTTGCAAATCCTAGATCCCTGTGGAATTTGTAAATAGCTATATCATAATCAAAAATATAGCCTATCTCTTTGAAAATCATACTTGTCTTACTTTCACTGACTGGCTTACAAACATGACTCCACACCCTTCAAAAGAAATGCAACTGAAGCATTTTTTTTCTTGTTATTCTTCAGGTATTTAAATTGATCAGTTTGTTGGAAGATGTATCTAGTAATCTATATGTAACTATTAATCTCTATATCTGGGATATAAAAATGATGAGACATAAAGGCCCTTTTTTATTCAGCTACTGGCCACTAGGCTGGCATTAAGTACAGTGAGCAGGGTAAGAAAGGTGGAAACAATCTCCAAAGTTCCAAGTTTTTAGAGAACTGGAGTGAATCTTGAGATGCAACTTGTCACCACTTGCACACTGTTCAGTATGGTGGGGGATCTGTGATGCTGTTGGTCTGTTTTTCCTCCAAAGTATCTGGGAATTCTTTGGCATAATGAAGCATTTTAAATCAACGTCTGGAAGGCTCTGATAGATACATGTTGTCCTTGGGTCTTTCAGTGGGTTAATTATTTTTAAAATGTGGCCAGATCATTACAGAAATGTTTCACCAGGCACATAATCATTCTACTTAAACTTCTTCCAGTCCCAAGATCGATATCCATGAAAAAACTCCTGTGGGGTCAGGTGAAGAGAGTATAAGAGAGGAACCAGGACTGTCAAGATGGATGATCTATAGAGATTCTGCCAAGAGGTTTAATCAAAGATTCCTTTGTCTGTAGGATTCAATTAATTAAAATTTTATAGGACAATAAAAAAAATACGCTTGTTTCTTACATACTTTACGATGAGATTCTTCTCCACTGAATAAATGATCAATTTGCTTTTAGGGTTCACACACAACTTTATCAGCTCTGCAATAAATTTGGGTTAAATGTGCTTTATAATTCAAAATATCCCCATAGCCAGTGTTTTTAACCACTGAATTGTTACCAGCTATATAGTGTTCCAGCAGCAGCAGTATTGGTTTGAGAAAGCCATTCTCAAATTCATCTCCTGCATCGGCTTGGATCTTTTAGTAAAAGTGTCTCTTGTGTCTGTTTGGAAACATTTTGTGCACCCCCTCCCAGCATGCAACTCCAACATCAGCTAACAATCTGTCACATGAAGCCAACAGAAATTTGTTTCTATTGTTTCCCGGTCACTAACATCACCCCTTGCGGGAACCTCAGCCATGTTGTTGACTGCTATGGCTGGCCTGCTAGACTGTGTGATCTTCCCTGCAGGTGGTACTTACCTCACAGATCTCCAGAACTGACAGGATGTGATAAAAATGTCTCATAAAACATCACCGCCCAAAGGATTGAGTTAAAGGTGCATTGAGTCTTGAGAAAGCACAGAGCTTTGCCCTCCTGCTTTTTTCCATCCCTTTTCTTTTTCTTGTCTGATGTTTGTGTCTGTTTAATAGGAACAGACAAAAGGAAAGAGATGACTCTGGAAACAGAAAAAATCTGAAACTCCTTTAAAGTGAGTGGGCCCAGGCCCTGAAGCAGAGATATTTTACCTGAGGCAGAGTACTTTATACTTTGTACTTTAAGGCATTTTTTCCTCTTGGATGTCTATTTTAGTATTGAATACATATGAAAGGAAAATTAGGTGTTTCCTGTAATTAGAAACTCTAGGTGCAAGAGAATATGATCTTTTTGTTCTTTGCCTAATTAGGCCGCATGTACATAGGAATACGCATTCTGTTCCTACCTGAGTATAAGTTTGGGCCACCCTTAAGGGGTTGACCCACTAAAAAGTTACAGAATTAGCAAGTGCACGACTGTGCATGGGAACGGTGTGAGTGTGTGAAAATGGAACGCAACAATTTCAAAATAAGAAGTGGGTGTTGTGATGCAAAAACCATGGCCATGCCTGTGAAATGACATATACGTGAGAAAATGTCTATTCCCCAATGTGGCAAACAACATGTTTCTCAGAGGAAAAGGGTAACATACACACAGACTTCACTACAGGGCTGGTAACATGCTTAGGGTTTTTTTTTTTTTTTTTTTTTTTTTTTTTTAACTCTTTTTATAACTGCACCAATCACCAGACAGAAAGTTTGAGACGTCTGTCAGGATTTCGAATGTGCATGTGTGAGCATTGTGGAATTATTTTATCATCTGACTCACATGTCAAATTAAACCTTGTATTTCTACGAAGGTTAAGATAGGGAGATCAAGTTTCTGAAGTAGACAAGAGAAATGACAGCTCCAAGATGCTGAGTTATGACAGAATTCTTTCTAGATGTTTTGTAAGTCTTTTGACAAATGCTGTGGTTTGACATGAGTTTTCAAAAAACAAAAATCCACTTTTCCTCAAACTGATACTATTTCTGTTTTTCTGTACAGGACATTTTTCTTCTGCAAAAAAAGTTGCACATCCCCATGTTTGCAGGATCTTTGTTTTATTGTCATATAAAGATAAATAAAGATAATAAAGATCAGTTTGATTGCTGTATATTGTTCAGACTGCTCACTTATAACCAATATTGATTTCACTCACATTTAGCTATAATGTAAACATAGTGTTTGTCTCTGAAATTGACTGTTTAAAACAGAAGAATCTTAAAAAATTGACGTTCAATGTAAAGTCTCAGAGTTTTCAGTTGGAAAAAGATTTGATTGATAGATAGATAGATAGATAGATAGATAGATAGATAGATAGATAGATAGATAGATAGATAGATAGATAGATAGATAGTAACTATACACTACTATGTATTTGACAGTATTCCAAGTTTCCAAGTATAAACTTGATCACCAGAAAAGGCTGCCCCATTATTTCATAAAATTCCATTTTATGAGTGAGTGTCACGGCTTGTAAACATTATTCATATCTTACATGTGTGCCACTGCTAACAAACTGATGCAAGTGCATCTGGAATACTCCAGCAGTGACCCAATAATGATGCTGTTCAGTCTTACACTGTTTACACTGACATACTAGAATGTCTTCATCACACTGGCATATTGGATGTGTTAAACTACAAATTAAATGGCTTGACATGCTTTCTTAGGAATTCAGTTAATAATTACTTAACCATTTGAGGGCACTCATAGAAAACTGAAATTTCGTTCACATAAGGTTGAGTCCTTAAAACTTGAACATGGAAAAAACAAACAAAACAAGAAAAAGGTACCTTGTTGTGATGCAGCAGAACACTATGAATTCCACATCTTTTATCCCAATACATATGCAATATTTAGAATGGGAGCACATCTAAAGTGACACACTTACTTCAAAAATGTGATAGAACCGGATGTTTGACATAATCCCCTTGTTTTCTCACGCCAGTATACATGGCAGGATGACAAACTGTGACAACAGCTTAAAACTGCAGTAAGTAACTTTCATAAAAAAACATGTTTTTTACATATTTGTTAAAACTGTCACTATGTCGTGAAAGTATGAGACAGATAATCTGAAAAAAAAAAATCAAGCTCCTCTGTGGTCTGTCAGAAACAAACAATCAGACCCAGGAGGATGGTCTTGGCAATGTCAATCATGCTTGTGTATGCAAGAGAGGCTCACACCCTCCCCCTTGATCTCTGCTATGCTACAGCTCTTTCCCCACAGTGGTGCCTGCCATGAATGCGCAGGCTAGCAAGAATGGCCACCAATGACAGTGGATAAACAGTTTCCTGTAATGGTAAGTTGTTTCTCCACCATTAGCACACTGAGTAGCATGTACACAAATGTGACTGACAGTGCTAAGACCTTCCTCCTCACTCTGATTGGCTCTTTCTGACTGGGAGCTTTGTATTTCTGCGGAAGGCACTAGGACCACAGGGAAGAGGCAGAGGAGCTCATTTTTTTCACAGATTATCTGTCTCATGTTATACTGTCATGACATAGTGACAGCTTTAACACATATGTAAAAAACATTTTTATAAAAGTTACCTATTGCAGCTTTAAGGATTTGCAATATCCAGGCCAGCATGTAAAGAAGCTATCTTTGTCTGAGTTCCTGTCCCATAATCATTGACTGAAGATATTGTCAGAAGTGTGGGTAAATAAAAAAAGATATATGGGATTGCATATAACACATCTCAAGATTTACTCATAATGTAAATTTGAGTTGTTTTAAAATTAAGTACTGCTAAAGTAACTAAAAACAGTTTAAATGCAGTCAACTGGCATTATGTCCAGAGGTGTACAGCACTCTTAGTGTATCAAAGGACATCAATGCAATATGAAATTTAAAAACTCTATAGTATTTCAGATTCTTGTTTTCTTTTCCTTTTGAGATTGGTATTTAATTTGTGACCAGAAAAAACTACACAATTCATCCCGTATGTCTACCTTTTAACAATAAAATCCTTACCAAGCTGAACTGATGTGAGCAGCATCTTACCTTGAACTCATTGGTCTAAGTCATCTGAACACCACATTTCTTTTCTTATCATCTGAGTTTTCTTGTCTTTTTTCTGTAACTCATACATATTTCAAGGGCAGTCCCCTCTCCTGGCCACATAACTTCAAGAATCAGACAGTTTCTAAGGGAAGTCAGGAAGCCCCTTGCGTGAAATTCTGTCCATTGAGACAGAACCTATTCATCTCACAGAGCTATGTTGGAGAGAAAAGACTATTGAAAAACTGTTAAATTATTTGGGTGGCATTCATATGGCTATTGTTAAGAGAGTACTCAAAAGGTTCATCATTTCAGTCTTCAGTCTGAGGTTGGACTTTCAATCTGTCCATCGTGTACATGCAGTCCAGTGTAACAAAGTAGTTGAGATTGCATTTATTTATCACTTGTCCCTTAAACATCTTTATAATTTGTTGCATCATATTTTATAGTTATTAATTATGCTGTAGTTTAACATTACTGTTGTAACTTTGCTTCATTTGCCTGGTAAAATTCAGCCACCTGTTCTGTGTTTTGCTTCGTAAAGAGGGTCTGGATCTTTGGCTATTGTGAAACGATTGCTTCCTGTAGGTGTGGACTTTGTTGAAGTTTTAAATTATTGGATCTAATTTTACCCAATCACTAATGTTTGGCCATGACGTATGTAATGCGGCAGCTTGATCGTGAAGCAAGCTATGCTATGAAGCCTACCGGAATTTGGGTGCACTGTAAACAACCATCCCCCACTGTGAAGAGAGAAGTGCTGAGGCAAATGACATCTTTGCCAGCAATGAAATGTATGAAACATTCCTCTTGCTCTGACTTTAATTGCTCAATGTTTGAAAGCGTGGTCAACACGGACTGAATGACTTTGTTCACTTCCTCCGTTGCCATTGCAAAACTACAGGCAGACTACAATTCTAAAACAGCGCAGAAAATCATCGTCATCATCCACAACTTCTCCTTCTGTTTGCTGATTGATCCAGTTGAAATTCTACCAGAGGAACCCAGCTCAATGGGAGAAATCCCAGATGGTGCACTGAAGGAAGATGAGAATCAAGCGGGATTGCGTAGGAAGGCAATGGCCAGGCTATTGCTTTATATACCGTTTGAGGTTTGTGGTAGCACTATTTTACACTTTACATTCATACATATGTGTTTAAAGCACACACTATTGAATCATCAGTTATTTGAATTTACTTCTGCTAAAGTTAAATTTCTGGTAAATTAATTTTGTTAATGGGGTTTTGTGTACACTTGCCATTGTTTGTTCCTTTGCTGAGATCCTATATCCAGTACAGTTGTATAAGAGAGGTCAGCCTAGAAATTCCTGTTTGTATAGGTTCATGATGTCATTGATTGTGTCACATGGCTACAACCAAATAAAGAGTTTTCTTTTTTGTATCGTATTATTTTTATTATTGTTATTGTTCTTGTGATTTTCTGTGGCAAGGCAGTAGTGCAATGGAGATTTGCCCTGAACGACACAGAAACTCTTTCATGATGTAAAGCAGAGGTCTCCAACTCAAGCTCTTCTGTCCTGCAGCTTTTAGAAGCATTCCTGTTCCAACACATCTGAATCAAATGAATTGCTCGTTACCAGGCCTCTGCCAACCTTGATGGCTTGCTGAAGAGTTAATTCAACCATTTTAATCAGCTGTGTTGGAGCAGGGATGCTTGTAAATGTTGCAGGATAGTAGCGCTCAAGGACTGGCGTTATAGACCCCTGATCTCAAAACAATACCACAGGCACCAAAAAGAAAAAAAACAAAAAAACATTGAAAACACTATGTGGCAATGCATTCATCTGTTGGAGCTCTTATAAGTTCCCCTTTGGTATAACAAATAACTCACACAGGTCTTAAGTGTGACATTGAATATTGAAAACATTTAAGAGAAAGTGCTTTTTTCAGACAAAAATTGAGCTCTTTGGCATTAACTTGACTAGCTATTTTTGGAAAAATAGAAATGCTGAGTGTGAACACAAAGAATACCATCCCCACAGTCAAGAAAGGAGGAGAAAGTATTACATTTAGGGCTGCTTTTCAGCTGGGTTATTTATTTGATACATTCAAAGCCCCTCAGTATGGTGGACCGAAACTGACATAATTAAAAATAAAAGCATATATATATATATATATATATATATATATATATATATATATATATATATATATATATATATATATATATTCATTTTCCTTATACATGCAATTTTCATCAAGAAATGTATATATTTTGTTTTTCCTTTTTCTTATACAAGCATTTGTGCTTTTTACATTTCCTCATCTCCTCTTTTTACTTTACCCTATGCATTTCGGCCTCATTATGCAATTGAGGAGGGCTGTCTTCTTGGTCCAGCTCCTCTACTATTGGTCAATAAACAGGAAGGAGCAGGATTTGTGTGCAGATCGATTGTGCATGCCTGCGCCTTTGGTTTCAGTTTAGCAAGTGAAGTACAATTATGGAGGGAGTGGAAAGATGGTCTGTGTCAGAGTTGTTAAGGGAAGATGCAAATAGACTGGATGAGTTGGAGGGCAGTAACTTTTCAGCTGACCAACAACGACAAAACAAGATATATACATTTCTTGACAAAAATGCATGTATAAGGAAAAGTAAAAACTATATATATATATATATATATATATATATATATATATATATATATATATATATATATATATATATATATATATATTATATGAATGAGAGAGAGAGATGTATAGATATAGATGTAGATATATAGATATATTTCTGCTTTTATTTTTAATTATGTCAGTTTCGGTCCTCCATAAAATGGAACAATCGATAAGGATCAAGATCAGGATAGCTGTACTGCTTTTTATCAGTGTAAAAACAAACCAGATGCGGTGGTTTTGGGCATCATGTTTATCATGTTTACTGGCTCCTGTCCTGTTCCTGCTCTATTAAGCATAACTGGCAGGATGGTGCCTCCAAAGTCAACTTCTGAGTTGCGAGACAAATTATGGCACAGGTTTTCAGATTTCCTTGTCTGAAGCAACATTGTGTTAAGATTTAACATAATGTAAAGTTGATTATGTATTACCTTCTAAAATAAATGCATGTTTCGAGTCCACAT
This sequence comes from Anableps anableps, assembly GCA_014839685.1. Lineage (NCBI taxonomy): Eukaryota > Metazoa > Chordata > Actinopteri > Cyprinodontiformes > Anablepidae > Anableps > Anableps anableps. Next base: position 12,392,917 of record CM026079.1, read on the forward strand.
CCTAAAGAATTTACATATGTAGTGCTTGTTTTTCCATTTCAATTATCTGGAAACATGTCCATTTGCACAAAACAGCTTACTCCCAGCCTAAATTCCTCTTTATCATAATGCTTCCTGTATTTCTGACAAGCATGACGTTTCAAAAGAATGTTCATGGGATTCATGAAATGAAAGGCGTGTGAGTTAATGTTGACTCTGGTTGTACATGAATATGATGTAATTAATGTGAGAATGACAAGTGACCATTTCTAAGCTGCCTGATTCTTCTCATGTTATTTTAATGATTGAGTGGTGGGCATGTCAGGAGCCAGTCATGGAGTGTTGTTATAAGTGGACTGAAGCAAAAGACTTTATCAAAATCAATAAGTGCATAGGGATCCACAAACGGAGTCTGTTTGGCAGGTTAACAGGACGGGGCTGCACAATCGATACTGTATGGATAAACTTGATTTAATTTAGAACTGATACCCACGCACACACACATACACACACATTCTAATATTCTCATGCATGCCACTGGTTAGGACCAAGACTAAGACTAATGCCATCCAGTATAGGAGCTTTTTACAATCATTTTTGTGAGCATAATTTACCATTAATGCCACAGACCAGTGCGATTTGATTGCACTCACACTGCTGTGAAAACACTCAAGGTCACATCCTTTTGTCCCTTTCCAGAATTGTGAAAATGTAGATTTAGCTAATGGATTCCTCAGCTCAAAACATGATCCTACCCAGCAGTGGATTTTATGTACAGATTTGCCTAGCTTTATGATGGCTTTGCTGTTCCTGTTGCTGCTGTATAGCTGCTTATCTTACCCACTCCAGGGGTGGTTATAATGTCTGATAAACAGGGTTTATTTGACAAGTAAACACACAATTCAGTTCTTATTTGATGGCTCCTCAAAACAGCGGATTTACTGAAGCACTGCCAGATAAGGAATAGTTTTAGGGTGGGTCTCTTGATTGTTTAGTTTTCCTTTGTAGTTTCTGAATACCCTAAATATCACAGTGTTTCTTTGTTTTCTGCATCATATTCCCTTGGAGGGGCCAAGCTAACTTCAGGCACTTATTAAATGCCAGAATGTTCCTACCTTTCCTCTCCCTTGCCTGTGTTGTGTGTTGGAAATTCATGAGCAGGTCCCTTAAGATGGGTTCTTAGTGCCTCTAAGCAGGTAAACATCTTGCAGGATAAAACCCACAATGACTTAAGGAGAAGACATATGGGGGAAGTTTTTTTTTGTTTTTTTTTTTTGGGGGGGGTGGGTGGGTTTCTTTTTAAAGCATGTTCAAATATGCAGTTAATTACATTTAGAACTTGTGTCTCAAGGTTCAGTTGTTTTTAAGAAAGACTGTGCTGGACAGAGGTATACATACTGTTGTCAAAGTCACACAAGTCATACTCATTCTAGGCTTTCAGTAATGATTTAGATTCAGATGTATTTTACTAGTTACTATTTAAGGATAAATTGATTATATGATACGCAACTTCAGTGAACTTGATGAACTTGGATTGCTTGGTTTGCGGGCATGAGCCCTGCTTTTCAGTATAGTCCATACTAGGTTCAATTTGGGACCATTCCAGATGCTGTAAGATGGTCAGCTTTTCCCATTCCAAAAGCAGTTTTGATTTGTTTTGGAATAATAGTTATGCTGGAACACCCAATCCAAAAAGGTGAAGATATGATGCAGACTGAAGTACCATTTCCATGTACTGGTAAATACTGGCTCCTTTAGAGCAAGGACTGCATGTCATCAAAATCTGTAAACATCCTAAATGTCCAAGGAATACAGGTGCCCAGAATGAACCGCTTGGCAACTTTCAGATACCCTTAATGAAAACTATAAATAATTAAATTTAACAAACAAAAACCTCTCTATAATCAGAATTGTTGAAAATGCTAACACTGTGAACTTAACAAAATAGTCTAAACTTCAGCTTGATATTTATCTTTAGTTTTGGATATACTTTTTTTTATTCAATTGCTGACTTATCAAATATTTAAACGTTCAAACAAGAAGCATTTATATTGTAGTACACCATACCCAAAATGACAAAAAGACTCTTGTGTTGCAGTGCAAAACACATGTAAAACATTTATACTGGCATTCACAATACATGGGAGATATTAAATATTAACATCTAACAGAACAGGTAATGGGATTGCTTCATGTTAAAACATATCCTGGCTAACGGCGTGACTTTCTTGACATTTGTCATGTCGAGTCCATCAACAGAAAATTGTATAAATGCTACAATGCACTGAAGTCACTTAGTTTTATCCTAGACTGTCACCAGACACCCCCCCCAAAGCTCTTCTTTCTACTTACTTGGTAGTTTCCGGTCCACATTGATGAGTCTGCCTCTCTGTGTCCCTATCAGGGGGGCGATTCAAACTTTTGCTTGCCACCATAAATTCAAAGCCTTTATTTAAATGCGTTGGCAATGCCACAGTAACTCAAGGCTTTGAGTCACTCAGTGAAAAACGAGTCAGTTTCTGGCATCATGTATTGATTATGGAGCAACAGGGAGGCTGACTGCACACATCAGTCAATACTTCCTATCAATAGATCATTCTTAATTGTCCATCTCTCTAGCTGTTATGCTTTAATATATTCTAAAAGAATGCAGCTCTTTGAATTTACAGAACTGGAGGAGAGACTTACTTTTGATGACATTTTACTGCCATGTACAGTAATGGCCAAAAATTTTGAGTGTGACAGAAGTTTTGATTTTTATGAGGTCTAGTATGTTGGCAAACCAGTCCCTTGCCTCACACCTAAGCATTTTACTGTTCAAGAGTCAAACCTGACCCTTTATCTGTCCCAATCTGAGGTTAATTGAAAATCCAGAATTAAACATGGATAAAATGGAAATTTGGTACACGATTCTGAATACGGTTTTATTTTGAAGGGAACTGTTTTTTAGGTTCTGTTTGGATAACAAAGTAAGTTTTCTTATGTCTGTGCCAATTTGAGGTCATACCAAAAGGAGAGACTGTATAGAATAAAGAGTTTTTAACAGAGTTCTAAGTAAATGTTGCACAATATATCATCCTCACAATATTAGTGTGCACGTTAGTAATATTGCAAAAAATACTGTTAGGGATGCAATGTTTGTTGGGTATTATTTGCAGTTGGCATTAAAAGACATTTTGCATGATATTAAACCTGATACATGGAGACTCACTCCAAAAGGGGCCCATACCTGGCTATTGATCTTTGAGTGTTTCAAGTAATGATGATGTAGCTCGATTTATTTACACAGAATTATGCAGTACTTTGTCTTTGCAACATAAATGCAATTCAGACAATTCCATTAAAATACACTGAAATGTATTGTTTTAACATGAAAAAGTGAATGTTTTAAAAAATATATTTATGATCTTTACAACTACATTATACACCATGTACTATGCATTTTTCACAGTCATAAGTTGGCATATCTTCAGTATTTGGAGGATTAATTAGAGCTGTATACTTGAAAGTGGTAATTTTCTACTGAGATTTGATGTTTATTCATAGGTGTTTAAATTTAAGAAGGCAAATTAAGATCAGAGCAAAAACAAGATGCACCAGTTTATGAGCTGTATCTTTAGCCTTCAGTTAAAGGGGCATATCTTTCCTTGTGATCACTTGAACTTAAACTAAACCCCAGGAGAGAATATGATCCAAATAATCATGCTTTACCTCAAACACATTTGATCATGATTACATAAGCAATCATTCTCCTGTAGTGCCCATTCTGAGTCGATGGCTACAACCAATTTTAGATTTCAAAATGTAGAATCAAGTGCAAACTATACACATAAATATGAGGATCAGCTCATATTTAACTCTGAACTTAACATCAGTACACTAACCACACCTGCTATTAAAGTCATACCAGGAGAGGTAAGATACCTATTCCCTCCTCTTTTCCGTCACCTAGCCTGTTCTTCCCTCTATGAGCTACCTCCGTCCCATGTGGTGTAATATATCAGTGCCTGACATGAGGTGCAACACCTGAGTTAATAGCTGCTGACTGCTCCTGTGAGCTATGCTTTGGGGGAAAACAAAATTACAGGTTGCTGAGACTGACAGCTGAGGCGGAGAGGCGCAGGAGATCATCTGGCCCCTGAGCTCCTTTTTGGCTCTGAAAGGCATATTAGCGCCAACACCGAATAGGAAAAGTAAACACGAAGGCATGAGTTGTGTTTCTTGCTTTCATTCGCTCCTCATTTGCAGGAGCGCATATTATTTATTATTACAATATTAGTCAATATTACAATATTAATATTATAAAGCCAAGTAGCAGTTTCCTTTCTTTTTTAAGAAAAAGGAGATCTTCTTTCTTTTGTGTTTGGATACAGTGCACAGAGGGGGTTTATTCTAAAAATAATGAGTGGATGTATCAAAAAAATGTTACAGGATTGGATTGGAAATTGAAGAATATTGCTTGAAATGGAGGAAAGCAACATTTCTCCCACAGCCCTCACTCATCCATGTGTAGAAAAGAGAGAAAATTGTCTGTTCATAGCAGGTCAGCTTTGGGTTTTTTTTTGTTTTTTTTTTTTTTTCTCCACTTTTTGATATCAAACAGCGAAAAGAGATTGAGGAGGCGTGAAGACAAATGTTACTGAACAGTGTGAGAGGTGGGGAGAAAGAAACAAATGCAGAACATGAACAGGAAACTGTGAGAAAGAAAGGGAGGGTATTATTCTGGTTGTTATGAGCCGAATGCATGCAGAGAAAAGGAATGGGGAGAGGAAATGTAAAGGAAGAGCAACACAGAGAGAAACGTAAGAGGATGCACCGTTGGTGGGCTGCGTATCTGCTGTGCACAGCAGCTTGACTGCACTGCAAAGGAAGAAGACTGAGTCAGGCAAGAACAGGTTGGTCATTAGAAAAGGAGTGGGAAAAGCCTGTGCTGCCTTCCTTAGTCTCTTGGGGAATGTTGAGATTCAGTGATCAGCTGTGAGTTTTACACCAGGAGCAGCTGATAACCATCAGAATCTTCTTCATTGCAGCACTTGAACCCCTTTTCTATAACCCCAAATCTGCTCTGTTAGAGCAGGTGTGTGGGAATGTGCAATTTTATTCTCTATTGTAGCTAAATGTGGTGTTCTAAACATCTGCCAATGACAGCACTTCATAGTGACAAGGCAATCTCTAAAAGAATCACAGAATCACTTAGAATTTTTTTTCAGGTAGACATAATACATACAGTTGAAACCATATTAAGGTTGGGTGATATGTAACATTTTTCCAACAGATATTCATCAGTCCAACAAATGATGATGAGCAGTATTCACGCAGGTGATGTTTGGACTTTTTTGTGAGTAGAACAATGTACACATGCACTGACTGATTTACCCATTTAGAATATAAAAGTCCAAAAATTGATCAATTAGTTGCCAAAAAAAACCAGTCGCCTATTTGGGATTACTTCATCTGTAAACAGGATGAGAGAGCTAAACCACCAAAACGGTTTGTCACTTGTACTGATGTATAGTTTCAGCAAAGGACTCAAACACCACGACAAATGTGCATGAGCATTTATGTGTTCACCATTTGGCAGTGTGTGCTACGCTATCACCAGGTGTTGCAGTTCAGTTAACAAGGTTTGAAAAAGCTTTTCACCAGCAGAAAATTTCAAGTGCTTTTCCTAAAACAGTTAAATACACAGTGCACCTTGGCTGTAAATATCTCTAGAAGGAAAATGCATTAAAAACGTTACCCACTGATGCCACAAATGGCAGGAAAATATATGTACATATTGGCCATAAGCACACCTTCGGAACTCATCTTCACCGCTGCTGGTAATATTGTGAACCACATGTGCACACTGCTAAATCCCAATAAGGTAAACATGCTTGTTTTCCTTGTCAAATAATTTCTAAGCTTTGTCCAGAAGAGATATTTTCCTTTTTTACTTCTTGTTCTGATTCTGTATAGTTTTTAGATTTTTTTTCCTTCACATATTTATTTTGAATGTGCCAAATTGCTCAAAAAGACTTAAAACTGCAGCTGAGATTTTTTTTTCTTTATTGAAGTGCACATGTTCGCTAGAGGAGACCATTTGTATGCTAGTTTTTGTTTAATTTTATAATTGTTGTTTCGTACTTAATCCATAAGACAGATGAACAGTGGAATGGCCCATAATCAGTATAAAACTGGAAGAAAAGCCAGTCTCTGTTTGTTTGCCTCAATGCCACCATTGTGGTTATTGTTTAAATAAATGCATTTCTGAACATACAATACTGCCTTTCTGTTATAAGTTTGAGTCAATAAATTGCGACTTAAAAAAATTTTTTTTTCATCACCGTTAAAAAAACGACAGGTGATGGGCTCAGTCTGTTGTCGATGGTCAATAAATTTGTCCAATCACCCAGCCTTAGACTATATCTGGTCCTTTGTCATGAAAAAATTATGACATCCTATGAAAGTTTTTTTTTTTTTACCTAACAAATTTTTACATATGGATATTTATTAATAATCTAAATATTAAAGAAAAAACAATCAACAAACATAAACAATAAAAACAGAAGAAAACAGCTTTTCAGTTTCTCTTAAAATGTAATTAAAAATGCTATTTCTGGTAAGAAAAAGATTAGGAAACCTGACATTCACTCTTGCTTAAAATTACACAGGCAAATCACATAGTGTGCACATGATTAAAACATCACAATGGAGAAAGTTTGCCTTGTTTCAACTTAAGACATTTAATTTGGTTTTCTCCTGAGTGTTAAAGGAAGAGTAAATACCACAGTAAGACTGAAAGAGCTATTAAGCTGATGAGTCTGAGAAGGGATTTAAAGAAGTCTTAAAAGAATTTGAAAACAGCAATACCGCTTTTCAGAAAATAGTCCACAGGTAAAGAATATTCAAAACAACTTCTAGTATGCCCAGGTCTTGCCATCTATGCAAGTTAACCCCAAAAACAAACTGTAAGATGCTAAAGCTATGCCCAAAAACCCTAAAATGTCATCATGGCAACTATACAGCAACATCTTGCTATTTTTTGTGTAAAAGTGCATGTCAATCCAATCTGAAAGAGACTGCACAAATTTACATATATAGGGAGGTGTGAAAGAAGAAAACCTTTGCTCTTCAAGAAGAAACATGAAGGCCAAACTGAAGTTTGTCAGAGTTAATGTAAACAAACACCAGGACTTGTGGAAAGATGTTATTTGGGCAAATGACTTTAAAAATGAAATATTTAGACAGGTTTGGCATACATTGACTACAGAATTCCAGGAAAAAAACAAAGCAAAAAAAAAAAAACAAAAAAACAAAAAACAAAGAAAACAAGAACATCTGTGAAACATGGAGCTGAAAGTGTCATAGTTTGGAAATTGCTTGCTGCATCAGGACCTGGCCAGCTCACATTCATAGAACCCACCACGGATTCAAAACTGTATCAGTGGGTGCTTTGGAAATATTTGAGATGGTCTGTAAAAGACAAAGGTAAGGCTGCTTTGGATCATTGTCAAGACAGTCAAAGTCCAGATATTGATCTGAGTGAGATGCTGTAGAGTGACTTGAAATTAACTGTCGATGGAAGAACCATCTGAAACATCTCAGCTGAAGTGAGAATTAGGTCAAACCTTCCTCTGAACAAAGCCAGAGATTAGATGGCTACAAGAAGCTTCTCCCTGAAGTTGTCATCTAAATGGGGCTAACTCTAGCCATTAGGGACCGAGTTGTCCTTACTTTTTCCTCAGTTGAAGAAGGATGACTTTTGGTCTTTCTCCTACAAAGATAAAAACCATAAAATGTGATATTCAAATATTTACATTTCAAAATTTAGTTCTCAAAGTCTGACATTAAGTCAGACAAAACTTTTCCTATTTTGGGTCAGTCAGGAGAAACTAATCTGTTTATATCTGCTAAATAGGAGAATAACAAGATATAGATTTCTTTATTAGTTTCTTTAAAGTCAGATGTTTGCATACAGTAAGATTACTATTCACTTGAACAACTTGACCCTGAAGATGATGTCGTGGCTCTGTTAACTTCTGATAGGGTATTCACTACATTTGATGGTTGCAATGCTCAACAAAATAAGGTAACTCAAAAAAAAGTGTTCCAAACATAGATACATCTGGGTGGCTCATCTTTTTTGTTGTGTTCATGTGTGGTTTCTGATGCTTCGTGACATCAGACTTTATCAAATATATGTAAGTATTAGAAGCTCCCTCTGACTTTTGAGTGATTATAATTCAGTTTTTTTGTGAACAGTGTTAAATGATCACATTTTTTGGCTACAACGCCGTGTTAATCCAAACTAGAGTTGTCTCTCCTTTTCTCCCTCCAGTCTCAAAAGCACTGGAAAACAGAAGTTGGCATCAGTAAAATCCATTTAAAGTTCATTTCACTTGCACCTTTTATGGGCTTTGTAGTGATGATTTAAGTGTAGTCACTGCAACAGAATCATCAGTTCCAGTTTTTGTTATTGTTGCTGAAAATCATGGCTTTTATTTTTGGCTGCAGTGGATGGAAGTAATGCTTAACATTTGCAGACAGCTGTGTTTTGGACTCCAAATAAGAAACCCATACAGGAAAGGGTAAATGAAAAAACTGAGTGTCTTGTCGTCAAAACCTGCCTCTTGATAAGGAAAAAATATGCATTTTTAACCTATTTTAACCATAAGGAAAATATTTCACTTGTTATAACATCTTTTGATGCTTCAATATATTTAGAATGAGGAACTGTTTACTTGTGCAATGTCTCTTGATGCAACGCAAACTGAATTTTCTCTGAGTCAGGTTTGCTTTATAAGCTTTAATACAATCACATAAAAAAGACTAGATTCATGGATTACAGAATACAGAGTAGACTGAGCTCCGACATCGACCACAGAGTGGACACTGCATCACTGGTCAACTATGATGTTTAACTTTCTGTCAGATAAAATGTTCCATTTAATGCACTTGATATTTGTCATTTCTGGCTTGTGTAGATATTCATCATTAAAGGTTTGATGCTACAGATATGGTTCTTGCTTTCATTAGCTTGAAAATATTCTGCATTTATTTCTGAACTCTCTGGTGTTTTTTATTTGTTAGGATAGAGTGATGGATCTTGAATGCATCCTTTAGCCCTATCATAATCGGTCAGTTGTACTTTTGAGAAACTCAATTTGATGCTGCTTGCACCCCATGGGATTTTTAATCACACTGACTCAAGGTAGTCCAGATGAACATTTACGCCCTGTGGTTTTGCTAAAATAGGAAATCAGATACGTTGTTTATGATTTAGTGTCATAATTTTGCAAGCCAAAAAAAACCAGAGTAAACTTCCACCTTTATTCTACACTGTTTTGATGGCAAATAGAGTTGAAAATACAGAGCCAAGATCACCCATGCAAACTAAGGAGAGCAGCTAATTACACTGCACCTCTATCCATTCCCCGAGAAACTGTGTCTCAGACTCACTTCCACAACTTCCTCAAGCATGAAGACATTAATATCAACTCTTTGTGTGCTCTTTCCTTAAGTGCTCCCTTTTGCTGCTGCTTAAGCCAAGATTAAAAGCAGTAAGTGAGTAAAAACCTCCCGCTCCCCCTACTCCACACTCTTCATCTTGGTTTGTGCCATCCACCACTTCCCTCCTCAACACCCCATGCTACCCGGCTCCTCTTTAATGCCCACCTTTCTATAATGACTGTCTTCAGCTGGGCCCCCCGTGAGAAGAGGTGTCTATGTTTGTGCTCCCTCATGCATACGCATAGCCAGACTGTGAGTATGAAGACTCCTCAGAGAGTATAAATTCCTATTGAGAATGGTGTCACATACTCCTGTTCCATGTCTGCGAACAACAAATCACCCTCTCTACATCTATAATACATGTACCATACACCCCTGGAGGCTTTATCTGCTAAATACCCTTCAGTTTGAGATCCTAGGCATAAACCCAAGTGTAAGCAGCATCGAGGACATGCTGCACGGGCAGACAGCCGATAAAAGCTACCATTAAAGTAGCATTTGGGGCCTTTTTCTTTGTAATGAAGATGGAACAGCACACTTGACAGAGCTTGGAAATAAATGAATCTGATGTTCTGGTTGCTCATACAACAGTAGTGAGGATTCTGTAGTAAATACATGTACAGCCTCAATGTAATTTAGCATACATTAGGACCATTGCTTTATGTATGTGTGTCTGCATTCTGCAAATCAGTGGTTTGGCTCTAGCTGTTATATGTGAAATTATATCCCAGCATGTGCTTTATAAATTTATAATTTATTTTGTTTATTTATTATATATATATATATATATATATATATATATATATATATATATATATATATATATATATATATATATATATATATATATATATATATATATTCTTTGTGTGAGTCTGTTTTCTGTTATTGCTGTTGCACAAAAATTTCCCCATTATGTGACAATGAACGATATTTACATTCTATTCTATCCTCCTATAAAGCAAAACCATAATGTATATTCATGTTGTAACCTGAACAAATCTTATATTCTGCCTATAGTTTCAGGTCAAAACTGGCTTGCACTGGATAAGAGTTAATTCATTAATTCAGTTGTCCCCTTCTGACTTGCTTGCTGCAACTCACCGGGTCTGTCATTGAATCCTACTATGACTCATCGCAGCTACCACTACTGCCAATGAGAGCAATAAGAGAAACAAAGGGTACGTTGGGATGTGGACTGAGGTCTTAAGGGGGGTTAATGTTTCACTTCATCATAAAGAGTTTAAGCCAAGGGGTTTTAGCTCTGTATAAGTCTTCATTATGAATGAGGTAAAGTAAAGAAATTAGAAGCAATATTGAATTCCCAAAGATGAAATAATTTATGCTGCCTGTGCAGTGATGTTAGGAAGCAACTCCACCCCATGGTAGTGTTAACAGACATAGTTATGCTGCTTCACTCTGACAAAAGGGTATAAAGATGTAAGACATTTTAACAAAACTGTCTAGCTTTCTAGTTCACAACATTTAGTTTGAAGTGTTGGTACATGGAAAAGTGTCCAGTTTTTGACAGGGAAGATCTGTAGAATTTTATTTGCAAGTATTGACAACCCAAGCAGAACAGGTTGCAGCAGTGTACAGATACTTTGTTGTATTGTTTATTTAAGCCAGAATTGGTATGGAATAAACAGATACATCTGGAGTACTTTCTGATGATGTTTAACAGTTAGAAGGCAATGTCACGTGCTGCTACATCACACTTTGGATAGGAACAAGATGGAATGTGCAATTAAAGACATTCAAAGATATTAAACAAAGCCTGTGGATGGAGGGTTTGCCTAATTCAACTCAATAGAACTCAACAAGTGAAGCTGCAGTTGGGAGTTCTGAGAAAACCATGGACTTACCCTGAAAATCTGAACAAGCACACCTTATAGCCCTCCCTCCACAGCGACAGCCTGCCGTGAACACAAGAACTTTGGAGTTTTCCTGTAATGTTAGGTTGTTTCTCTGCCATTAGCGCAGCTGCTGCACACCAAAAGTCTTGAGCCTGAACAACAGTATGCATTATGTGGGGAAAAGGTACGAGTAGTGCATACATGAGTGTGATTGACACTGTTAAGACATTCCTTCTGGCTCTGATTTGTTGTTTCTGATTGGGAATGGTGTATTTCTGCCAATGGCAGTAGGACCACTGGGAAAAGCCAGAGGAGCTTAATTTTTTTTCACAGATTATCTGTCTCATATTCTACTGTCAGGACATCGTGGCAGTTTTAACAAATATATAAAAATTATTTTTTTTATAACACTTACCAACTGAAGCCTTAATTCTTAATATTTAATTCCATCCCCTGAAGACGATTGAAAGTTATGTCCCCTGGAGTTAACAATAAACTGATGAATTGTTAAATGTCTTCAAGAACAGTCAGTCAAGTCTAACTCATCCATGGACCTGCAAGTAGATTTCTGATTAACCAGGATGTGCACCCAAAGTGAGAAGTGTATCATTTGCTTCTGTAAAATTTTAGCAACTGGATTCTAACTTTTTGTAGGTATTGTCAAAAACATTACACACACAAATTAAACAGAAGAGAACCAGGTTAATGCTAGCATCATCACTGTAGTAAACCTTTCCATATGCAAACAGATAGGGATATAGATGACATGACTATCAAAGCTGTACCTGGAAGTAATCGTAGCCACAAATCCTTTGGTAAATGCCCAGCCCAAATTTTCCCGTTGAATTGATGCAGTTCATTTAGCCCTATGTTCCAGGTCGTTGTTGAGGAAACAAAGAAAAGATTTGTGTATTTTGTACAACAGACTGTAGTGCGAGAGCAAACCATTTTAAAGATTTTAATGGAAAATTTTTTCAGTTTTAACCAGAACCACATAATGGAAATGAAGTAACAACAAACAAATTGTTTTACCCCTCATTTCCTTTGCAGGAAAACAAATCAAATGACACTAGCTCCACCAACTCTTGATAATTCTTCTGAAACCAGTGAACCATCTTATAGTGAGCTAAATCATTTAAAAAGGGGAAGTAAAAGTAATGAACTCTAGCTTTTATACTAAGATACAGACTTTTTTTTCTGACTGGGCACCACTTTTACTCTGTTCTGGCAAGGAAGCAGATGGGAAAAAGGCTGATTTCACACACTCTATCCTAGATACTGCTTCATATACTGGTTCCAGTTGTTTTTTTGGAAGCCTTCCATGTGTTTAGATCTTAAAACTGTACCTTTGATTACGAACCCAGCTGCTTGTAACCAAAAGTACACAGTATTTATTCCTGCTGTGAGCTCTGAGCGAACGATTTAGTACAAAATAAATCAATAACGGCAACACTACTCTTCCACCGACAAGAAATAAAAATAGCTTGATCAAATATATCAATCAAATATATTCAAATGTATAATATTTTTGCTGTAGCTGAAATTTTAAAAATGAAACTAGCAAAGCACCACAAAATATATTCAAACTTTAGTTTAATTGTGCAGAAGATTGGGGAAATTACTTTTTGCATGACTTTAGTTTTATGAAACTAGGGCCCATTTTGTTACTTTCCATAGACTGTTGCTTTTTGTTTCTACTGTTGCCTAAAATGGACACACATCAGCTCATTAAAAGTTTTCATGGCTGCAGTCGATTTGAACTCTTTCACAGACAGGTAGATGTATTAAGCAATGATGCAGGGAATGAGCATGTTCAGGTGACCACCCTGCTTCCCATTTGGCTCATATTTCTCCTGACCTTAATTTCCCTACATGGAGGTGCTGGGCCTATGTAGGTTTCCTGTTACAAGTTTGATTTAGGGCCACCTACCCTTCTAGGCCTGAAGTTTGACACAACATGGAAATTGGGGGTTGCTAAAACCACCTTCTCATGTTAAGGTACTATTTTTTCATAGGGGATTCTTCTCTTTCACAAAGTCCTTTCTGGTTATTTAAAGGTTATATAAAAAAGACTCAAAATTCACTGGAGAGAATTTGAGTCCTTTTTGAATGAAAATGCATTGGGATCCCCAAATGGGGATCGAGCTGTAGCTGGAGAAAAAAATGTCTAGGATTTCCTACTACTGCAGCAGGGATGGATAGATGGATGGTTTTCCAAATCTTTTTCCGGTTCAAGGTGTACGAATATTTAAATTGGCAGAATGTAACTTTTATAAAAATATGTTTTTAACATATTTCTTAAAACATTCACTATGTCATGACAGTACAACATGAGACAGATAATTTGTGAAAAAAACAAGCTCCTCGGCCTCCTCCCTGTGGTCCTAGTGCCATCTGCAGAAACACAATGCTCCAAGTCAGAAACAACCAGTCAGAGCAAGTGCTTTCAGTCATGCTCATGTATGCACTGCAGCTGTGCTAATGGCAGAAAAACAGCTTGCTGTTACAAGAAAACTGTTTCTGCAGCTTTAAGTACTTTTGTCTGATGAAAGACACTATAATTGTTGCCTTAACAGTTTTTGTTACTTTTATTAATATAAAAATACCGTCTCTCTGCCCATTTGTTCTGCATAGGAGCAACCTCCTCTTCATATCACCAAGGTCTCTCAGATCACACTGTCCAACTTCTAGCCCAGTAGTTTTGACAAACCCTAACACAGTTATCTCAGAATCACCATTCAGTTTCGAATAATAGCTCTTTAATCACAGCAATCTTTAAGCACATATTCCTTTTATTACAGCAATCTTTGGGCCTTTGGCTTTTTTGAACTTACATAAAAAGCTGCCCTGGACTCCAGCCAAACATAAACTGTTCTTCACCAGCTTGTGTTTTAACATGTGCCTATAATTTAGCTGTGGTCTACATTAGACAAATTCCATGTTTTATATTGGTCATGATAAGTGCCCCTATAACCCCAGTAAAAGTTCTTGACAGACCCTGAAATTTTGAGATTCTCCATCTGCAAAAGTTTCTTAACATTTCTTTGAATCTCCCTTCTTTAGATTGTCCACTGTCATTTCTGCAAGAAAAATATCCTATTAGAATTATTACCCCAGGTTAGTATGTTTCCACCAAGCAAAATACAGTCAAGTCCCAGGTTTGCAGAGATTCTCTAAAATGTGGCATTTAGAACAAATAAATTAGCAATAAGCTCATGACTACATAAGATAGTGTATAAGATCCCAGAGGGACCTTGTAGCGATTCATTGCTAAAATTCAGTGGCACAGTTAGGATAATTGGTAAAAACCAATGTCTGCTGCCTTTTAGGAGTCAGAAATTTGGGAAGATTGAACATTTGACACCCTATTAATCAATTTTCTGTCAATTTAGTACAAATCTTTTCCATCCCCTGATATTAGCTATAAAGTTGAGCGTAAGCTAAACCTTTGCTTGGCAGCATAGTGAAAATTGAAAAATAAATTGTCGGTGGAAGACAGCAAAGTAGTCCTGCAATTCAAATAGAGGGATTTAACCTTGAATCTATTCAAAAACTTTGGGCCATTTAAGATTAGAAATGTCTTATTTTTTTTCTCTACAACTGGTGGATTATCATGGGCTAAAGGAGAGATGTGGCGATAGAGGAATAGGAGAACAACAGAGAGGTGGTTTCAGTTATAAGGCAAGATGAAATCAGCATGGTGTTTGACAAGAGTAGGATGGGATGCGAAGGAGTGGGAGTGGGAGGTCAGAGGTTTGAGGAGAAGGGCGGCAGCGGTAGGTGGTTGGAGTGGGTAGAATGCCTTGCTGACCAATGATAAGGATGGGTACCTGTGGGTGGCACAAAGTGGTTGTTTATCTCAAGAAACACTTTCTCCAGCAGGAAAGATAAAGCACATATGAAACAGGGGAACTATGGAGACAAGGATATTGGGAGATAATTTTGGGGTAAATGCAAATCAATATGGTTGTGGTGATAGCGGTATGTTTTAGCTTTGAGATGCCATAAAAACTGTGAAAAAGAATCATCATTAAACAAATATCTCTGAGTTGAATGTCATTTTGAAAAGTTTGTAAAAATGTATAAATTAGACAAATACTTGAATCTGAACATGGAATTAAATGCATCATGCAAAATAACAGCTTATATAAGATAACTCAATTAGTGCAAATAATTTGAACTCCAATAGCATCAATGAACTTCTAATGTGGTGGGATAATGTGATGGAGAACTCGAGAGTGCTTGACATTCTATAAATGAAAGTTGATTTTTCTCTTCATTAACCTTAATATAAGGTTTGTTTGCAAGGTCAATTTAATTATATTTTGTCAATTATATTTAGCCTGGCAGTTACTGATGATCATTCTAAATAGGCTAATGATGTGAAACATTTGAGAGAAGAACAAATGTTGCTGCTGATGCCATTTTAGCTTAAAGTACATGCCCTAAACTTTAGTGTTTTTAAATTATCATTGATGCCTAATGGTTGCTTTAGATCTTAACAGGAAAGTGGGGAGATATTCAACAGGGAACAGCAAACAAGCTAAGTTTGGTATGCAGGCATATTAACATTAACATTTGTATATAATCCCAATCCTGTAATGTTACCATGCTTACATACCAACTTAACCTAACTATGAAAAATATTAAATGTGCAAAACCTAAGAGCTTAGTTTCTTCATTAAGTGTAACTTAGCATATAAATACTGCATGAGGCAATTGAGTGGAGAAAATAACTTGCACCTAATTCAAAATATGGACCATCCCTTTGAAGGCATTGATCCAATTTCATACTTTTTTTATTGTTCTTACACATTTTTAATGTCAAAATTACTATGACTTCTTCAGTTGTGGTGGGATAATGGATGGATTTCTACAACATGTAGGAAACTGAATTTGGAATAAGACATGGAAATGCAAATCTTTTTACCGCAAGAGTGAGACATCATATACTGGACATATGAATCACTGCTATGAAATTTATGAAAATGTAAATTTTATAACCTTACAAAAAAACATTACAAAATCTCTTTTTGTTCTTATATATTCAATAAAATGTATTGTCTTTTTTGTGAGCTGTATATATCATTGCACCCCTAACATTTCACTGTTTTTTTCTGGAAGAAATTCTCTCTACTAAATAATAATTTATTCACACTGATTAACTGAGAGGCAATAATACAAGTACCTTTGGATTTTAGCGTCAAGATTTCTTATTTTGTTTTGTTTTTTGTTTGTTTGTTTGTTTGTTTTCTCGTGTTTTCATTCCTGTATTAATTGTTCTTTCACATCACTTTTTCACATTACATATTCATAAGTGCATGGACAGGAGATCCAGAGGGAGTGTGAGAACAGACACTAGATACCAGTGCAAAGTGCATACTGGTGTGTGAGAGTGGGTTAGGGCATGAGAGACCCACACTAACAGTTTGTGGTTCAGAAGATGAACATTTTTGAAAGAGCTCATGCATTCACAGATGAGTGCTCTACAATCGCAGCATGAAATATGCATAAACCTTAAATAAGGTTTGGCATTATAATTAGCAGTGTGGACAGTGCAGGGATGTAAAGACCAAATTCAAACTCCACATCTCTGCCTGGAGATAGAAAAGAAGCCTGACTGTGCTGCAGCTGATACCAGCAACATCCCAGAAGGAATCTAAGTTATGTTCCAGGGGCACCAAGTTCATACAAGCCAGACAAAGTTGTCACTGTGACATTGACTGTGCCTGTGAGTCTCTAGTGGCACCATGCTAGTTAGCTGCCAGAACCTGTGTGTTTCTGCACAGGAAACACTTTGACAAATGTTTTGGAGCTGATGTTTCTTGGAGACTTCAAAAGGTGTTATTCTGTCTATCCCCATCTTTGGTGTACCTACAGCGTTTATTTTATTTTAGCATGTAAGACTTGTAAATATTGCCACCTTCTGAGAGAACATCTAACTGTAATATAGTGTTTGCATTGCTTTTTTTTTTTTTTTTTTTTTTTTTTTTTTGCAAAAAATAAATAGGAAAAGAGAACTGTACTTTGCAGATTGTTTGTTTTTTAAAGCTGCTTTACTGTTCTCCACTTAAAGGGTCACATTCAGCTGCAGACACCCTTTAATATCCACAACTGCACTTTATCAGCATCCTGATCCACCATGAAAATAGCTTCAATTTTCTTTTCAGGAAGCACCTCTGATAACTTCAAAACAGTAAATGTACAAAATGACTGAATACACACAATAAAGAGAAAGTTATTGTTTCATTGAGTGGTATACAGAGATAGCAATGGTGCTAGATTTTTTTTTTTTTTCAGTCTTTTTTTATGGTGCACATTTAGGAAGGGCAATTGTTTTGATGCTATTCTATTGTATACACAAGCTAAAGGACATGATTATTAGCATAAATTCATATAAAACATATTTTGAATCATGACTGATCAATGTAGGCTCCATTTTAAGTTTGGATAGATGTGATTACAGGAAATATGTTTTGGTTAAATTTGCTTTGTTTTATGGTTTAATGTTAGTCGATCTGAGAGATATAAGACATACTGTTATCAAGGTCTAAGCCTACTTTATTTAAGCCAGAATGAATATATGTCCATTGAAAAACAATTTGTGAATAGTACTTTTTTAAGCAAATAAATGAGTTTATGTTCCGAAACGCATCTCAGGATCCAAGAAATGTTTAAATGGAAGTTATAGGCTCTTTACTGGTCTTCTAAAGACAGTCTCATGGGGTTATTCCCCTTCTTGACGACTTTCATACATTTTTAGTTGCGTTATCTGTTTCTGTTATCCATGCCCTCAAGATGCTATATATTCACAATAGTTTTCAGATGTGGTTTCATAATGGCAAGGTGGTGGTTAATGTTTTTCCCTCATAGCTTGATTACTGATTTGAATCTTAGCTGAGGTCTTTCTGTGTGGCGTTTGTAAGTTCTAATCATGCAAATATGGGTTTTCTCTGGATACTTTGGTTTTCAGAAGGATTTTTCTTTACAGAAAGAGGTTTGTATAAAGCATTTTTTTTCTTCTTTAGCTTACATGCAGTCAGATTTGAACATTTGCTGTATAATACTGTAACCCGGTCAATTTGGTGTAACCCAGTCATTTTTAATCCTTGAGATCATTCTCTCCATCTTATGTTTTCACTCTGTCCACCATTCTCAGACTAAGTGTGAAATGTTGCGAGACTTTACAAGATTTGAGTTTTTTAAAAAAGGGCACCACCCATTGTTTTGTGTAGGAAAGCATGGGTGTGACTGGGAAAGTTTAGAGGCACTGCATGTTCTAGATGCGTCTATTCTCTGAGAAAACATTTTTTATTTGTGGTTAGAAACTGCAAGCAAATAAACTGGTGGGTGTCTGCCTTGTTGTTTATAGCATGCTAATGCTAATCTTTTTTGCTGGCTTATAGCCTTTCGGTTTAAATGGTACAACAGTACTTAATGGATGGAAGAAATGTTATATATATATATAGATATATATATATATATATAGATAGATAGATAGATAGAGCGGCTGGGTAGCTCAATGGGTAAGTCACCCGACCTTCACCCGGTAGACCGGGGTTCGAATCCAGGCCGGGTCGCTTTGTTCAGATATCCAGTGTGGGTCCTTAGGCAAGATCCTTCGCACTACTGCCTACCTCATGATGAGAGACAAAGGAATACACGCCATGCCGGCTCAGATATCGCCTGGTCAAACAAGGTCTGCGTCAGGTGCTGGGGAACCAGGGCACCTTCATGAAAAATGGGTTACTGGAACAACATGAAATTGGGTGAGAGGTGAAAACTTGGATCTGTTGGAATGCTACTACTCAAGTAACCCTAGTCAGGGGGGTTACATGCAAACAATGTGGGAGGAATGGTTACGTCGACATCCCCATTCAACACTAACTGCCAAACAACTAGTAGCTCAGTGTTCCAACATCTGCAAACGGCAAATGCTGTCACAACTTCAGATAGACGAGGTACAACACAAATGCTACGGCAAGGGGAGCCAGGTCAGAGGGGAGTTAGCTTCAACTCCCCACCCGGAGATTGGGTATGCAGCCCCAATAATGAACGAACCATCAAAGCTGAAGAGGTAGGATCGTGGCCCGAATGAACACCAGACAATCCCGATGCCAATTACAACGGCTGAGTGAAGTACCATCAGAAAGTCTCATTGAAGATGTGAATGCAGCATTGAGAATGATCCCTACCAACACCATAACGGAAACCAAGGAGCTGGTGTACAACTCAGCATCAGTGATCCTTGAGATGCTCGGCTATAGGAGCAACCATGACTAACCATGGCTAATCTCTCTACGAGATGACTACAGCAACCTCCCTGAGCAAGCCCCAGTAACTATCACAGTGAAAGAAAGAGCACCAGGTCCTGACATGATCCATGCCTACTGGCTAAAGAAACTCACTGCCCTCCATGAGCGACTGGCAGCTCAAATGAACCAGCTGCTACAAAGTGGGACTCACCCTGAATGGTTAACTGAAGGGCGCACAATCTCAAAGGGATCCAACTCTCTACAACATGGAAGCTCATGTCAGGCATCATAGCAGCTAAGATAGGTGGGCACATGGATAAATACATGAGTACAGCACAGAAGGGCATTGGCATAAATACCAGAGGAGCCAAACACCAACTCCTGGTAGACCAAACAGTCGCCCGAGACTGCAAAACCCGACACACCAACCTGTGCACGGCTTGGATTGATTACAAGAAAGCCTATGCCACACACTTGGATCATTGAATGCTTAGAGATGTACAACATCAACAGGACTCTAAGAGCCTTCATTGCAGCCTCGATGGGGATGTGGAAAACCACCCTTGAAGCCAACTGCAAGCTGTTGTGCAAGCCAATTGCACAAGTGTCTATGGATACCGACTCAAGAACGGAGCCACCATCAGTCACCTCCTCTACATGGATGACATCAAGCTGTACGCTAAGAGCAAACGAGACATCGACTCACTGATCCACACCACCAGGATCTACAGCACTGACATTGGGATGTCATTCGGACTAGAGAAGTGTGGTCGGATGGTTACACAGAGAGGGAAGGTCATCCACACAGAAGGGGTCTCACTCCCAGAGGGAACAATAGCAGACATTGAGGATAGTTACAAGTACCTGGGAATACCACAAGCAAATGGCAGCCTCGATGAGGTCACAAGGAAAGGAGCCACAGCCAAATACCTCCAACGAGTAAGGCAAGTCCTTAGAAGCCAGCTCAATGGCAAGAACAAGATCCGTGCGATAAACAGCTATGCCTTGCCAGTAATCAGATACCCTGCAGGAATAATAAGCTGGCCAAAGGAAGAGATAAAGACCATGGATGTTAAAACTCGGAAACTACTAACCATGCATGGAGGGTTCCACCCTAAATCCAGCATCCTGAGACTATACGCGAGCCGTAAGGACGGAGGCAGAGGACTAGCGAGTGTGAGAGCCACTGTCCAGGATGAAACATCCAAGATCCATAAATACATCAAGGTCAAAGCCTCAACCGACGATGTGCTCAGCGAATGTCTCAAACAATGGGGACCAGAGGATGAGGTGCTGGAGGAACCATCATGGGAGGATAAGCCCCTACATGGGATGTACCACCGACAAATAACTGAAGTGGCTGATATCAGGAAATCCTACCAATGGCTGGAAAAAGCAGGACTCAAGGACAGCACAGAGGCACTCATCCTGGCTGCACAGGAACAGGCCCTAAACACCAGAGCAATAGAGGCTCAGATCTACCACACCAGACAAGATCCAAGGTGTAGATTGTGCAAGGAGGCCCCTGAGACAGTCCAACACATAACAGCAGGGTGCAAGATGCTGGCAGGGAAAGCGTACATGGAACGTCATAACCAAGTGGCGGGCATAGTGTACAGAAACATCTGTGCAGGATATGGACTGGAAGCCCCGAGATCAAAGTGGGGCACACCCCCAAAGGTGGTGGAGAATGACCGAGCTAAGATCCTGTGGGACTTCCAGATCCAGACAGACAAAATGGTAATGGCGAACCAACCGGACATCGTGGTGGTGGATAAACAACAGAGGAAAGCCGTTGTGGTGGATGTAGCAATACCAAGCGATTGCAACATCAGGAAAAAGGAACACGAGAAACTGGAGAAATACCAGGGGCTCAGAGAGGAACTGGAGAAGGCCTGGAAGGTGAAGACCACAGTGGTGCCTGTGGTCATCGGGGCCCTCGGGGCAGTCACCCCCAAACTGGAGCAGTGGCTAAAACAGATCCCAGGAACAACATCAGACATCTCAGTCCAGAAATGCGCAGTTCTCGGCACAGCCAAGATACTACGCAGAACCCTCAAGCTCCCAGGCCTCTGGTAGAGGACCCGAGCTCAGAGGTTGAGAAAGATCACCCGTGGAGGGTGAGAAGGGAATTTTTTTTTTTTTTTTTTTTTTTTAAATATATATAGTATCATGGTGCAGTATTTAACATTTAATTCTACAATTGATTTGAAAAGTACAGTGTGAATTATTCTTTGTGTATTTATATTATGATAAACAATTAAGTTAATCATGTACATAGAGATTAAAAATATATAAATGCAATCTGTTTTAAAAAAAAAACATGTATGTTATTAATTGTGATTTTAATATTTCCTAATACTAAAAAAATGCTGTTCATGTTGGTCCTGTTTGCACAGGCCGGGTTTTCCTTTGATGGTGAGCTACTACTAGGCCTCCGGCCCAAAGAACCTGGAGGTAGAACTATTGGATGTCCTTCTGTGCGGTAGAAGGCGCTGCAGCCTGCTCCCCCACACACTCACAAGAACTTGTTCAAACATCAAAGACTCTTAGAGATTTATTCAGTTTTTGACTCTTTGAACTGTTTACCACTTTAACTCAACTGGACTACTACTCCATGTGTGAGATCAATATCAGTATATGAACATTTCTGGAAGATCTGATCATCAATCTATTGAAAAATTCTGTTTACTGAAATATTTACCCAGTTCATTAACTGGTGACATATTAATGTTGTAAGTATACCTCAGATCTGTTGAGTTACTTCATCTGGGGGGGAATTTGGAGTAAAGCTGTTGCTCTTCTGCAGCAAAGGCAGACATTTTAGGTGATTCCAGGATCTGATCAGGATCCTTCCTGAGTGCCTTAAAAGTAAGTGTGTGCAAACCTGGCTGTTTGTCTTGAGAGTTTTTCTGTGCCACTGCAATAGACTTTAAATTATGCTTAAGTTCCCCCCCCCCCATATTTTTATATTTATGTTTTGACATAGCAACTCATGTCTTTGAACTCAAATTTTGCATCCTTTTGAATCTGTTTGCTTGCATCCTATCAGTAGCAGGATTTGATTGTAATAATAATAATAATAATAATAATAATAATAATAATAATAATAATATAAAGAAGATTTTTTTTCTCAAAAAAGGGCTGCTTTAGCTGTATTCTCTTGGGAGCCACCACTGCTATATGATCTAGTCATGTTAGTAATTGTCTATGACTTGACTGCAAGTCTTTGTGCACTTCTGTGGCACCAGCAGTTGTTGCTGGATTTCAGGCAGTTACAAGCACTCAAATGTATATCTGAACAAAATAGGAGATCTGCACCGAACTATTGGAAACAATGAAATGGATTGAATTGGATGCACAATGAATAATTTAGCCATGATAAAGAAACTACAAGGTACAGGAAAAATGGAAAATTGTTTAAAAAAAAGTGAAGTGCCATTACAAGCAAAAGGTAGAATGCTTGAGTTCTCATTTTCTTTTTCTAAGCCTTTAACTAAAGAGTTTGTACTCCATTACAGTTGTAGGCAAAAGAAGAGGACACATGATTCACAGATGCTGTTTCAACATAACTGTAATTAGATATCCATCCATCCATCCATCCATTCATCAGTTGTCTTCTGTCTATCTGGGATTAGGTCATGCAGGTTACAAACCCAGGAGCTAAACCTGGACATTTCTCTCCCCACCAACATCTCTGCTTAATTGTTCTGGAGGATTCCAAGAAGTCCTATGGGATGGCTAAGGGAGGTGCCCATGGCTATCCAGATCAGACTGCCTCAATCTCTATAAGCATTGTGGTGGTTCTGGATGACAAAACTTCTCATCCTGTCTCTAAGACTGAACCAAGCCATTCCACGATGAAACCGTATCTCAAACTTTTGATAACAGTCCATTTTTCATGATCACAGGTGAGAGTTGGAAAGAAAACTGAAAGGTAAATGAAAAACTTTATTTTTTGGCTCAGCTCTTTTTTCACCATGACAAACTAAAACAATCGATGCAATACTACAAGCAGGGCCGCAGTCCGTCTATCCATTTCCTGCTTCATTCTACCATCACTCATTCAAAAAGACACCAAGATTCTACAACTCCTTTATATGAGGTAGAGATTGACCCCGACCCAGAGGGAGCAATTTACCTTCTCCAGGTTGAGAACCATGGCCTTAGACCTTAAGGAACTGACTCGCTTCACACTCTGCTGCTAACCGTCCAGTCCACACTGAAGATCATGGCATGAAGATGTCAACAGAAAAATCACCATCTGCGAAAAGCAAAGCTGAAACTGTGAGATTCTCAAAAAAAAAAAAGACATTCTCCTGTCCTCGACCACACCTTGAGATCATGTTCATAAACACCACAAATGAAATGGTGACAAGAGGGCAGCCTTGACAGAGTCCAACATGTTTTGGGGAAAAGCTGGAATTTGTGCCAAGCATGCAGACACGCTTTTGCTTTCATTGCACATAGACTGGATGGTCCTTGGTAGCATCCTCAGGGCCTCTTACTTTCACAGCATGTCCTACATAATGGCCGAGGGGGACAGGGGCATACACCACCTCAACATCTATAAAATACAGTTCAGTTAGACAACTTGACTACAAAAAACAGATGCCATATATTAAATTTACAAAATTGAAGCTGATTACAATTCTCTGTGTTATGAAGCAGGATTTTACGTCCAGTTTTGTTTTGGTTTTGAAAAATATATCATCTGTTATTTTCAAGTCCAATTTGCTGGCTGAAATCTAAGTCCAATATTTTTATTTTTGTATATGAATGTTACATGAATATAATATGAATTTGAATATCAATGCAGGAAATTTCCAGTTTCAAGGAGGGGGGGTGTTGCAAAAACTTCAGTAAAATGGTGGTGTATTTTGTCTACTTTGTAGAATAAATAATTTTCTTCTGTAGAGTAAGATTTTCTTCCCAGGAAGAAAAAAAGATGATTTCCTAGATTGCACAGAGACCAAGTCTGCTTTCATTAAAAAAACAAAACAAAACAAAAAAAACTGTTGGCTGATTATTTTAACTGTGGTTTGATGGGTGGAAAATGAGAGCGAGGTGAAAACTTTGTAATGACAGGCCCAGTGTCAGATCTGCTGTAACAAGAACAGCATCAACTGCCAGATGAAAAAGAAGAAAGACAAAGGCGATGATAACTACTCCTTGAAAAGAGCATATGAAGGAGGGTCATGTCCCTAACCATTTAAAAAATTATAACAATGACATGTTGAAGAAGAAAAGGTTGACTCAGGGTGAAGAGCTTAAGAAGAGAAAAAGGAATGTCACACTTATTAGGCTGTGAGTTGAGCTGCTGATCTCTTTTTGGCTTTTTTGACAACTTCCATTTACATGTGTCTGGGGTGATCCCATCAAAAATGGGCAGTTCTTTGATCAGCTGAGATTGCACCCAAGATGTCTTGAGGACATATTTAAATATGACTGCTAGGATTCCTTTCATAGGTGATCTGAGCTCCATATGGTCACATTATTACACATATCTTTTTTTTTCTTTTTATGTGTATAAATGTAAGATTTCTTGCTAAACTGACACCTTCATTGGTGTAATCTATTTCTAAAAGGTCAAGCATGGAAGGTGAACACTGCCTGGTTTAAAAGCAGACACACATTTGTCTTTGTAGAAATTATATTTGCAAGAAGAAAAGGGAGAAACTTGATCACAAGCAGTTACTTTCAGCATCATGCTGGATGTGAACTCGCTTGCTTTTAGCTGTCAACCAAAAAAAACACAGATCAAACAGGATGTCTGTTGATGCCAAGTGTGATCAGGGTTTCTGTGTGCCTGAAGACAAACAGAGTCAAATGTCCTGCAGCCTTTGTTGGCGACTGAGATCAGAATACCTTTTGTGATTGTTTACACAAAAAAAAGAAACGTGGTAAAAATAGTGCGACAAATTCTATTAGGTTACATTTTGTATGAATTTTTATTGATTTTGTTGTATGTAATAAAAATTTAACTTAGCTTCTTGAAGATGAATTGCAATCATTTTGTGCATCCTAATAAATTATAATGTCATTTAAAAGTTTATTTTTGTCACTGAATTCAAAAGGTAAACCTATAGATATGACATACAGATTGACATATTTGAAATGTTTATTTCTATTAATTTTTATATCCATGGCATGGAGCTAATGAAAACCTAAGATTCAACTTCTTACAATTTTAGAATATGATCTACACAGTCATGGTGAAAATAGCTGACTTAACAGCTGACCAGCCTTTAAAAGGTGGATCGCCCAAAAAAGGTCATTGCTAAAGAAACTGGTTGTTGACAGTGCGTTGTTAACAAGTATATAATTGTTCAGTGAAAGGAAAAACTTTGAAAGAATAACATATGCAACACCAATAACCACATCCTTGAAAGAACTGTTAAGCAAAACCCATTTAAGAGTCTAGGAGAATTTAACAAGGAATATCACAACACAGATGTTTTGAGAACATGGGCTACAACTGTCACAGTCCTTGTGACTCCTGAACCAATGTTGAAAGCATATTATCTAGACCAAGGAGAAAAAGGACTGGACTGGTGCTTAGTGGACCTGTCCACAATGTACCCTTCTCTTGCCCAATGACCAATGGATGGGTGGATGGATGGATCCTTCTCAATGACCCAGTCTTATTTTCAGATGAAAGTTTTTTTTTTTTTGTTTGTTTGTTTTTGTTTTTTTTTTAATGCAAAGGTCCCAGTGTATGAAGGAAGAGTGTAGAGGCACATAACCCAAGCAGGTTTGGGCTCATCATAAAATTTTCAATGTCAATGATGATTTGGGGGGGAGGGGCCTGTCTTCTACAGGTGCTGGTCCTGTGTTCTTTCTATTGTTGGTGTTGTTTTTTTAAATATTTATTTTCTAGCAGTACAGCACACCTACCCTTACTGCTAAAATCCCAATAATTTGCTTAAAGGTCATGGTATCACTGTGCTTGGTTGGCCAGAAAACCTGTCTGACCTAAACCTCAATGAGAATCTATGGAGTATTGTCAAGTAAAAATTTAGAAACCCCAAATGATGTAGATGACCTTAGGCCACTATTAAAACAAACTCGGGTTCCTTAAAACCTTAGTGGCACCACAGGCTCCTTCCAAGGCATACTACATCAATGTAGAAATTTATGCAACAGGATGCCTGACCAAGTGTTGAGTAAATAGACAATGAGTGCCTGTCTGTCTGCCTTCCTTTATATCAAGAGAGAAACTGTTAATAGGCATCCATTCAGAATACTCAGGGTCTCTTTGTAACTAGCAGGCTGGAAAGCCAGCTTTAAAATCTGTGGTAAATGTCACCTTTAATATTGTAGATAACAGTGTGATCTTACAGTTACACATTTATTTGCTTAAAAAGATCATAGCCTTATCATCTCTGAGAGGCTGTCAAGTGTGTGATTGTGTTTTTGTCAGGGAAAATAGTAGGCCAAGAATAAATTATCATGTTTTAATATAATCTGTCTAAACATTTTGATTTAAGTCAACTGTTTGTTTTCATGCTGTCCCCTAGTTTAATTTTAGTTCTATTTGATTGGGACACTTTTTTTCTCATTCACTTTTCTTAGGATAAATTTGACCTGAATTCTGAACTATTAAATCATTCTAGCTATTCAGTTTTACTCAGAGGCTAAAACATAATCTTTTACAGTTCAGCTAAGCATCCCACTTATCAAAAGAACTGAATATACAGGTTAACAGCTGAGAAGACATGAAGGGGGTAAAGTGCTGTGCTTTTTAATTTCCTTAGTTTACTAGTTCAGTTGTTTTTATTGACATCAGTCATATGATAGATTAGTTTATTGTGACTAAATAATACAACTTGTTTGAGGTATTTGTCCTGGTTATAGGAATGGACCAAGAGATGAAGATAATAGATATGTAGGCAGGTGTACAGAAAAACAGACTTTAGAGAAGTTATGCTACATGGACCGTGTGTTCAAAAGATCTGAAAAGAATCGCTACAAAAGAAACCAACACAGAGAACACTAAGCCAGAATTAAAGGCAACATCTGATGAAGGTGAAAACTATGGAACTGCACAAGGCCTCTCAAAAGTTGACATGCTTCAGTTATAATTACAGGTTAAGAAATACCTAGAAATTTGGACTATGATAAATAAATAATTTATAATCTTTTTACACCTTTAACATACAGTATGTTACATATGTCCTTACAATTTAAAAACAAATCTCTTACAGGTTAAAATATAAAAACAAGACTGATGCAATAACTTGGTTGCAGTCAGTCTTCTTGATTTCATACCTGCCATCAATTCTAGTAATTCTGAAATAAACTTCAGCAATTTCACTTGAATTTTTCTGATAAATCATTTGCATGTTTAGCTAAAGCCATAGTTTTCAGAGGGGTTACAATAAAGGAATCTAATTGTTCATAAGTACAAGTCAGGGGGAGGGTACAAAAAATCTGTAACAATGTGGGTGGCATTTGAATACCAAAGAAGACTAAAATATAGCTGTTTTTTTCAGTTTGAGTAGGTCTTTGTTCCAAATGACATAAAAAATGAAAAATAGGATAAAGATAGGGTTTTGAACTCTTATGATTGAGTCATAAAGTTTCTTGTTTAATTAAATATTGACACTTCAACACATCAGGATTACAGAAAGGTGAGCTTGTAAATGATGTACCTGCATAAAATTAGTGTTGAGTAATGGCTACTAATGATCCATTCAGTGTCATGTTCAGATTTAAACTTCCGACCCACATCCATGAAAGCTCTCTGGAGACAATGAAAAAGTAGAAAGGTTTATTTTACAGAAAATGAATATTGTAGATAATGATGGTCTGGCATCTCCAACTTCAGAAACAGCAACACTGTGAGGGGGAAAACGACGAGGTCAGTATAGGTATATTGAATGGAGAACTGGGTGCAGGTTGTGATTGATTCTAACTGGTAGCAGGTGGAGGTGAGATGCCAGGGAAGATGAGTGAGTCTTGAGTTGTAGGTCTGTGTGGCGGTCGAGGCTTGAGAGCGGCAGAGGGCGGACAGGTCAATTGGAGGAAAAATGATGGTAAAAATCGAGGGCTGCTGAACATGGAAGTTGATCTGATGGATGGCTTGAACTGAGATTATTAATGTAGTCTGGGAGATGATCACAAGGAAGCAAAGCAACAAGGAGGCTTGGAGGCAACTTTTAAGAAAAACAGAGAAGATGTTAAGCATTCAAAGCACATAGCATAAACATAAGGAATTTAGCGGGCGAGCAGTACCGCTTAGGTTAACACTCAGGCGAAAAATGATCAGCAGCCAGCACCTTTTATCTTCCGTAAATGGCTGATGAAAAACAGCTGTGCATGAGCGCAGTGCTTAGCTTCGCCCTCCGGGGGGAACCTGCAGTTTGACAAACAGGAGGGAAAAACACTACACAGACAGACAACCCAGTTCCCTGGCACTCAGATGGTCCCAATATATGTAGCATTTTGTTCTGGATCACATATGGTTTAGAATCAGTTGATAGGTTATTTCAACTTCGTTTCATATTTTATGTCCTTGACCACATGTGATTTTAGTTTAAGTGTTTCAGTGCATTTATCAAACTAAGTTTATGTCTTTTTAAATTACCCAAAGTATTTGTTTTATAAAAACTTATGCGTCACTGTGTGTCTGGATCATTTCCTATGTACACAACACTGCCTTCTCTGGGCTTTCTAATAAGTCACCATTTATCTAATTAGCCTGCCATTTATCTTCGATCTTTAAAAGTTAAGTAAGAAAAAAGATAAAAGATTATTAGAAATGTTCGTTAAACCCTCTGGCACTAAAGAAACTGTTATGGTCTTTTCCTCTCCTGTCAGCACTAACTGTTAGATGTGTGAAGTATTTGAATGAATGTGCTGACTTGTACATTCTGTTATCTATGTAAATCAGTTGAATGCATTAGCATGTATTGGCTATTATTCACAAACATCTCTCTGGGATTAGATTGAATCCATTTTACAGGAGCAAGATAGAGTTATTTCATATATATGAAATTATGTTTCTCTCAAAAATGTCAAATGTGAAGCAAAAATATAGCACTATTACCAGATTTCTTTTCTAATGTGTCGTTTTTTCATGAACATAATTCTTGAAATGTCTGTCGCGAGTATAACATTAAGTGCATTCTTAAAAAGGGGAGTACCTTGTAGTGTGATATGGGTACGTCAAACTATGTTAATATTCATGAGCTAATCAGTCTCAGTCTATGAAAAATCAATTTCAAGGATGAATTCTTTCACAATCAATTGATCAAACCTTATCCTTAGCCCAACTATTAATCAAACTAAGGTCTACTCTTGATCTACTGATTAGATGTAAAAGAAACAAAAACAAATCTAAAAATGAAGATATGACACCAACTGCAAAGCCTACTACTACAGATAAAAGGTAGTAGTATTAAGAGGGAATAAATGTTTTAAATATTATCTAAGCTGATTAAAACTCTGACATTTGAGTTTTTTGGCCTGTCTAGAGGCAGAAGAAAGGAGTCAAGTCAAGCTTATTTGTATAGCACAATTCAGCAACAAGGCAGTTCAAAGTGCTTTACATCATGAAAACATAAAAACATCAAAAATACATCAGTCAGTCACCAGTTGTGAAAGAATAGAATAGAAAAATATCCTTTATTGTCCCATAGTAAATGTGAGTCTGTTTGCTGTTATTGCCTGTCACTGCCACTTTGCTGCTGTTGCACAGAAATTTCCACATTGTGGGACAATAAAGGATAATTCTATTCTATTCTATGAGAAGAAAAAATTAGAACAAATGTAAATTCTGAGAACTTTCTGAATCTGTCAGGTATCAGCACCAGAACCCCCAGGGGTAGAACTGGAAAGTGCCCCCTACTTTGGTCAGACATAACTGCTAACTCTCATGGAGTGAAGTTGTTTCTGCTCAGGTGATCCAGTATCTCTCAGCTCAGGGGACAATTGGCTTTTCGGCTCTAACATAGATTCGTCTGCCATATGTCGCTCTGAGACTGGCAGGCAGCTCTGGTCTCTTCTAGAGTTGGTAGTTCAATTATTTGGGGGTTCCCCACTTTGGAACCTGTTAAACCACTTAGACAAAATTTGCCAAGTAATGGAGAAGACAATTCTAGTATATGGAGGAAAAACAAAAATTGTAGACTTAATTTTATACTAGGTTAGAAAAATGCAATGCTAACAAAAATATTCATCACAACTGAACCTGAGAGTGTGAAAAGGCTAGATGAGGCTAGATGAGGCTTCTAGTTGGGTTCTCTGGTGTTTTGTTTCCATCTTAGTCAAAACTCAGCTCAGCTCCTTGGTGGCCTGTGCTCCTGGGGGAGGAAACACCATCAAGGGCTGATGAGTAAAATCAGCTGTCATTCATTAGACAGCCAATAGTAAATGTAATTACTACTATTTCTTCTAAACACTTTCTCAAAGCTTTATCAGTAATTTTATCAGTAATTTTCAATTTATACGTTCAGACAAAACATTTTTGAGCAACACAACTGTCGGTGTCACAAAAATATTCATATTTCATAGTTTTTAGGGCACCACCTGTGTGAAATAAGAGTTTATTCTGATTAGACTTGTGGTCATAAAACAGAATTTGAAATGTTAGGATTCCTCCTGGCACAGCACTTACACACCTCTGAATGGCTTCTTGATTGGTGTCTGGCACGAAGATTTAGTCATTTGATTCCGCACAATCTGAACAAAACCTTAATTAAGTACAACATTGCACAATAATGAAACAAATGTGATGCACTTTTACCTTCAAAATTGTTTTTGTTTGAGTTTGACTAATACAGCATGTACTGGTAACCATTCAGCAGTGCATTAAAACAATTCCTGAATGTAAACAAAGTTTTGTAAAGCTGACATTTGCTGACAGTTAACATACAGTTAACTCTTCTGGATAATCAAGGGAATGATAAATTTAGTCAAAAACCAACTAAAGTAAATGCAGTATAGTAAAGTAAAATGCAGAGTTCACATGTTAATTCACTTTTTTTAAATTAAATGCTAACCAAACTTGACCCTATTTGAAAAAAGTAATTTCCTGCCTTGTTAAACAATTAATTAACGAATTATTTTTCAAAAATATTCTGGCTTTACCACACCAAAGCCAAATTAGAGCCAGACCTTTTAGAATCAAGAAATGTCTTTAACAACATGAAGCAGTTAATAATATCACAAAAATGAAAAGATCATGGTCTAACGTGAAGAAATTCGAGAACAGATGAAAAACAAAGTCATCTATAATTTACACTGAACAAAAATATAAATGCAACATCTTCGTTTTTGCTCACATTTTTCATGAGCTGAACTCAAAGGTCTAAAACATTTTCTATATACACAAAATAACCATTTCTCTAAAATATTGTTTATAAATCTGTCTAAATCTGTGATAGTGAGCACTCCTCCTTTGCAGAAATAATCCAGCCCACCTCCCAGGTGTGGCATATCAACATACTGATTAGACAGAATGATTATTGAACAGATGGACATTTGGCTGGCCACAATAAAAGATCACTCTGAAATGTGCTGTTTTGCTATCTAGTGTGACCACCATTTGCATCACACAGTGTGACAAATCTCTTTTGGATAGAATTGATCAGGTTGTTGATTGTGGCCTGTGGAATGTTGGTCCACTCCTCTTCAATGGCTGTGTGAAGTTGATGGATATTGGCAGGAACTAGAACACACTGTCATATACGCCTATGCAGAGCATCCCAAATATGCTCAATTGGGGGACATGTCTGGTGAGTATGCTGGCCATGCAAGAGCTGGGATGTTTTCAGCTTCCAGGATTGTATATAGATCTTTGCAACAAGAGGCCGTGCATTATCATCGTGGATGAATGTCACAACAATGGGCCTCAGGATCTCGTCATGGTATCTCTGTGTATTCAAAATGCTATCGATAAAATGCACCTGTGTTTGATGTCCATGACATACGCCTGCCCATACCATAACCCTGCCGCCACCACTCGAAACGACCACTCGATCCACAATGTTGACATCAGCAAACCGTTCACCCACACGATGCAACACATGTTGTCTGCCATCTGCCCTGAACAGTGAAAACCGGAATTCATGGGTGAAGAGCACATCTCTCCAATATGCCAGACGCCATCAAATGTGAGCATCTGCCCACTCAAGTCAGTTTAAGATGATTTAAGATGACGAACTGCAATCAAGTTGAGACCCCGATGAGGATGACGAGCATGCAGGTGAGCTTACCTGAGACGGTTTCTGACAGTTTGTGCAGAAATTCTTTGGTTATGCAAACCGATTGTTTCAGCAGCTCTCCAGGTGGCTCGTCTCAGATGGCTGGTGTGGTTACACGTGGTTTGCGAATTTGAGGCCAGTTAGATGTACTCCCAAATTCTGTGAAACACCTTTGGAGACGGCTTATGGTAGAGAAATAAACATTCAATTCACAGGCTCTGGTCAACATCCCTGCAGTCAGCATGCCAATTGTGCGATCTCTCAAAACTTGCGACATCTGTGGCATTTCAGAGTGGTCTTTTATTGTGGCCAACCTAAGGCAAAGGGTAGCACTATCGATTTTTAGGTTTAGGGGGAAATTACTTTTTCTCATAGGTCCAAGACTGATTTTTTTTTAAATAAACAAAATCCTCATTTTAAATTCAACATTTTGAAGTGTGAGGAAATTTGCAAGAAGGTAAAACTGTATGTTGATACACTAGACCCACAAATATCATTCTCATTTTTGAGATCTCCTAATATCAGTCTTATGTCACCACTGTCCTTGGAGACAGATATCAAAATTTCTAAAAATCAGTTGGTCAGACTGCAATGAAAATGCAATGTATTAATCATGTAATGCCTTGTCACCCTAAACTTTAAGCTATTTATTCAAGAACTTTGTGGACATCTTCATTGCTTTTATTGAATTATTGCTTGATTAGTTTTACCTTTTGACATTATTTTTTAGGATGTGACATCGTAAAAAGTTTACTCTAAAACAATGATGAGATCATTTGTGGGGATTTTATGTCCAGTTTCACAGCTCAGTCCATCACCTGTCTTTAATCTAATTAAATACAACCCATTAATCAAGACCATATTTGCTTTTAGCTAGCACAAGATAATCTGTGAACAGAACCAGTCAGAAAGTGTAAATTTCCCTTAAAGTATATGTGTCATTGTGTAGTTAAAACAGTCTGCTTATATAACTATTTAATTATAAGCAATGACCCTGTTTTTCAATTTTATCTGTTTCCTTTTGTAAAGTAAAACTCTCTTTTTAGACAGGAGGCCACAGTTTTCTGTATTCTGGGTGACTTGCTGAGAATGCAGTCCTCAGCTACCCCTTTAGGCACTGTTCAGAGGCTGGCCCGTAGGGTGTTGCTTTCCTTTTCATCACTCTCATCCTTTAGAACATGCCCACAGGAGGTGACAGTTCTGTGCCAACGAAGCAATGAAGTTGTGCAAATATGGTACACTTTTTAAAAGGTCTTTTGTCTTCGCCTTCAGAGATCATTCTGAGACATCATAAAAAAAAAAAAAAAAAAAAAAAAAAAAAAAAAAAAAAAAAAATTTGCAGTGACTTGATTTAGTGTAATAATGTGAAAAACACAATTTGATACACACCGACATAGGTACAAGTTGCATTACAGTATTGTGTTATGTATACAGACAGAAAGTGAAGGTTTTGTTTTCAGAAAGTAGCTGACAGCTTGACTGGTAAATGAAAAGCAAAAATGTTTACAAAGCTAAACTAAAATCTCTTGCTTCTTTCAGTCTGCTTCAAATGAAGAATATGATCTTAGTGATGCACTGCACTTGCTTTGTTGCAATCTTTTTTTTTTTTTTTTTTTTTTTTTTTTTTTGGTAGCTCTTCTCCATCTCTCCACCTTTCCATTGTCCTCTTCTTATGAAGAATCAGGTTACAGGGGCTACAGATCCAGAAGATACACAAGTACATCTCAAAAAATTATATATATCCCTAGGGTCTCCTCCCAGTTGGGTGTGTCCAGAAAGTCTCCAAATGGAGGCCTCCTGGTCAGGTGCCTGATTCACCTTTGTGACATACTGTAAGTTTTATTTACACTATGCTTGTTTTCTAGCTTCAGGTTGAATGGCTTGTTGGCAGGGAGTTGGGAGGCTGAGCCTATAAAGGGACATTTTGTGTGTTCACCCTTCCAGTCAGCAGCAGTTCCTGCAGCACCTGAGGGGGTTTCACATATCCTTTTTTCAGTTCAAGCTTTAGTATAATAAACTGGTAAACTTTAACACTCATTCTGGTCTTGTGTGTGTTATATTTGATGTTCAAGCTATAACAACCTCAGCTGACTCCTTTTTATGCAGAGGGGCAGTGGCTCTGCTTCAAACTCCCCCGAGATGAGAAAGCTTGTCTCCCTATCTGTAAGGCTGAGTCCGGCCACCCTGCAAAGGAAGCTCATTTGGGCCACTTTTTCAAATATTTTGTTCTTTCAGTCATGATCCATACCTCATTACAATAACTCTATTGCCAGACATATACAATTACTTACTACTTTATCAGCTACTAGGGATATGATACATCCAAAAAACATCTCTCATAGGTGCACTGGCTCAATTGCCACACCAACTGAGCAAATCACACAATATTATGGCAGCAACTCAATGTATTTAAGCATCTAGACATGGTGAAGACAACCAAGCATGAGAGTGGGGAACAAAGGATTTGAATGTGGTGTGCTTGTTCATGCTAGATGCCCTGGTCATAGTATTTCAGAAATTGCTAGTTTCTGAAACTGCATGACCATTTCTCAGGTTTGTAGATAATGGTCAAAAAAGAGTATATCCAGTCAGCAGCTGTTAGAAGACAATGGGAAAGCTAGTTCAGAAATGATAGGAAAACGTATTGCCAAAACCTTGATTTTAATCAGTGGTTTTTTGAGCCACAGTTGAATTTCTATCACACATGTCAAACCTTGAAGCAGGTAGAACCACAGCTGCTGAGAACCACTCTTGGTATCCCTCCTGTTGACTAAGAATGGGAAACTAAGACTACAATTAACACAAGCTCACAAAAATTGGACATAAAAATCTGAAATATGTAGCTTGGTCAGGTGAGTCTTGATTTAAGCAGTAATGGTGTAAACAACAAATCCGATTCATATCAGTGTAGGTGGTAAAATGGTGGGTAGGATAGCTTCCTTTTACATTTTGGTATTTTGGTACCCTTAGTTCTAATTGAGTAATGTTTAATTGCCACAGCCTACTTATGAATTTGTGCTGTCTACGTCTATCCCCAAAATAGCATATTTAATATTGTTAGGTTAATTGGTCTCTCAATATTAACCCATAGGAATTAGTGTGTGCCTGCATGGTTGTTAGTCCTGTATGTCTCTGTGTTGTCCTGTGATGGACTGACAATCTGTCCAGGGTGTACCCCATCACTTGTCTAATGAGATAGGCCTCTCTCTGGAGTTGGGCACCAGCGCCACCTCCATCCCGCTGCGATTCTGCAAGGATAAGCGTAAAGACATCGGATGGATTTGAACCATGTTATCTCTTTTTAGTTGTTAATCCAAGTCTTCATTGTCCCTTTAAAAGGAAATCCACCCATGATCTGAGAAACATATCTAAATATGAAGGATTTTTTTTAGCAGACAACACAAATTAACCTTTTTTTGTTAAATGTACTAATATCATGTCTTCATAAGACACAGTGGGTGATTCATTCTTGTGGAGTCATGGGTAAATGGCACGTCAATATTAAACTTTCAAGTGCAGGAGATAAAAAAGAGCCAAGCTGTCTGTAGCAACCCAAATAGCCTTGGGGGAAATTAAGGAATCTGACCCAAATACCCTTGGAGGTAAGTTCAAGGCTTTTAACTAACTCTTTTCTCTTGAAAAATCAATTTATCTTGAAGGAAGCACTGAGAATTCCATGTGGGGAAAGACAGGATATACAGTGTAGTGAAATAAGATTTCCCCTATAACCATTTATTTTGTTTATACTGTTTGATGACATTTAAATGTTTCATGAAACATTTTTTTTGTATCTAAGATATTATAAAAATATTAAACAGTAATTTCAGCCTGTGGCACTGGTGAGGTGGTGCAGGTTGCTTTAATAGCGGCCTTCGGCTCATCCACATTGTTGGCTGTGGTTTCTCTCATCCTTCAAATACAAATCCTCTATATACTCTCTATGGGGTTAAGGTCAGGGAACTTTGCTGGCCAATTAAGCAAAGTGATACTGTGATCATTAAACCAGATATTCATTCTTTTGTCAGTGTGGACAAGTGTTCTGAATTGAAGTCCTGCTGGAAAATGAAACCAGTACCTTTATAAAGCTTGTCAGGAGATGGAAGCATTAAGTGTTCTAAAATTTCCTCGTAGATGGCTGCGCTGACTTTTGACTTGGGGAAAAAAAAAAAAAAAAAAAAAAAAAACACTAACTGATGACAGCAACACTAACTGATGACATCCCTAAGTGTGAAGCTTTACACTGTACCTTGAGCAATTAGGATTCTGTCCTCCTAAATCTGAGACCTTGATTTTCAAAACTGAAATGCAAAATGTACTTTCTTCATTAGTTTCATCTGATAAAAGGAATTGGACCACTGAGTAATAGGCTGTCCTTATTTCTTCTTTGCCAAGGTAGGAAACTTCTGACATCTCTGGTCCAGGGGTAGCTTAACACAAGGAATGTGACATTTGTAGCCCATGTCCTTATTATGTGTGTGTGTGTGTGTGTGTGTGTGTGTGTGTGTGTGTGTGGTTGCTCTTGAAGCATTGACTCCATCCTCAGTCCCTGCCTTGTGAATCTCTTCCAAACTCTTAATTGGGCTTTTCTTCACAATTCTCTTAAGGCTGGAGTTATCCCTGTTGATTAAGGACCCTTTTATGCCCCCTTTTTTCCTTTCCACTTAATTCTCCAGTATTATGCTTGAATACAGCAGTATGTGAAGCCAGCTTCTTTGGGAATGACCTTTTGAAGCTTGTTCGCCTTGTGGAGGGTGTCGAGAACTGTCTGCTAGACAACTGTAAAGTCAGTAGTCTCTCCAGAATCATTATATTATGGCCATAAAATGACCATAATATAATGATTCTTTATTAATCAGTTTTTTTCATTAGTTGTATGTAATTTACTACATTTCCGAGAATTAAGGGCTTTCGTAGCTATAAGCCACAATCAGCAAAATGATCAGAAATAAACCACAGTGTGTACAATGGCTCAATATATTAGTTTTCATTTTTGAATTGAAATACAGATGTATATAAACTTTTTCATCATATTCTAATCTATTGACATGCAACTGTAATATATGATTAACTCTTGCTTAAATTTCCTTGCATGTGCAGTGTTTACCAGAGCAGTGCTGACTGGATTTCTTCTCATGAGCAGATATTAGGTTCTGCATCAATGCTAATGACTGTACACCTGTCGAAGAGAAATCCAAGCCAGTTCTGATTTGTGCACCACTTTCCTGTGCTTGTACCTCAGCCTTTTTTGTCCCATTTCCAGCTACATTTTTACCAATCCTTGCATGTTTTTTTGAGCACCCACAAATGTGGGACTATGATGCAAAGAGACCTTAGATCAGCTCAGGCCTCTTCATTGCAACCGTCATTTTCTCAAGTTATTTTCTTTCTCGCAGCTTGTTTGTTCTCTGTTCCTGTGCCTGTTTCCTGCCAGTGAGCAGCTGAGTCATAGCGAGTAGGGAAATGAGCTGGTAGTGCACTCATTGTTTGATAGCATTTCCATATGGACATCTGGGGCCAATCAAGAAGTTGAAATGAAGCAAGGGAAGCTCAGGTGTCTGAAAAGGTTTGATAATAAAGAAAAGTTAGCAGTGCTTGGTACACAGAAAGGAATTCCAGCACTATCATCCTTTGTTTGTCATGCATGAAAAACCTACAGTAAAATGGTCCATGACCCTGGGGTCCCAATAAGAGGCATTTAGAGGCTCTGTTGTGTAATGCACTTTCATTGTGCCTGATCAGAATTTGACACTTCCCAACTACTTCCTCTTTGCCCTTTAGGCATTTGAATAATGAAGGAACAATCTCTTAAATGCAGTTTTACTTCCCTTGATATGATCTTTTTCATATTTCAGCGGGTGATGCATCCATATCTTTCTGCTCGGTAAGTTCATTTGAAGGAGGCAAAGCTTGGGGGCTTTGCAGTTTGAATAAGTCTTACCAGATGAGGTCATGTCAGGACCTGAAACCTAGTCTTCAGCTTCGTATGATGAGAAATAACTTTGTCAGTTGAGGTTTATTAAGTACAAGCAGAGTTTCTTCAGGTACAGTGAGTAGATTTCAAAATGAGGGGTTTGTAAGTAGAAGATTCGCATCAGAGACTTTCAACATATTGTGTTCAATAACTGTTCAATTTTTGATATGCAGTTATTGACATTAATACCATGCTTTGTTACAATGCTATCCACCACAGAACCACTGTGGAAACATGATGTTCTTAAGCTAAAATAAGAGTCCAGTTATTACTGTAATTACTGTGGCAAAATGTTTACAGTTAAAAAAGCAGATCAAAAACACAATCTATAGAATTTATTTACAAAATATAGCTTTTAAAAGATTTTGTTCACTTTTAGGATTATGTGAGTATTGTAATTTAAAATGACCAAACTAATAATACCAAGAAAATTGCATGTATTTGTACTGATTGTTAGTCAAAAAGTCATGATTTTAACAGGTTTAATAGACAATGTTGTAGAGATGATTCCTGTTCAAAAAAGACAGCAATTAAAAATGAGTTAAATTGTTGTACCATCATTCTAATAAATTTTGTAAGCAACAAT
Organism: Anableps anableps; assembly: GCA_014839685.1. Classification (NCBI taxonomy): domain Eukaryota; kingdom Metazoa; phylum Chordata; class Actinopteri; order Cyprinodontiformes; family Anablepidae; genus Anableps; species Anableps anableps. The sequence goes on from CM026079.1 coordinate 12,432,264, forward strand.
TAATCACCTTAGCTTCCTTTGTTAAGTTGTTACTGTGAAAATGTTTTACTTTTGTCAAAATGTAATGATTGTCTGATATGTAAATCAATGTCATTTCTTTAAAGATATTAGATCATTAAAAACTATGTAGGTTTCTTATGCCATACACACTAAAAGCACATACACCACACAATTAAAGACTTGATCTTCAACCCAGTAATTATGCCCTGCTGAGTAATGCTTTGCATCAGCCAAGTTTTGCATCCTGAAAACACCACTGTTGCTAAGAGACATCTAATACCCAACACAGACTTGGGCACTAAGGGTCATTAGCATCCAGATTCCTCTTCATTTACCCAAACTGTTGTTTGGATCACCTCTTCTTCTATTTAATTGACAAACATACTGGGTAAGAATGCTGTAATCTTACCATGAAAGGCAACAGATCAAAGGGATAAAAATTGAGACCTCTGCATTGCATCTACTTTCCCTTTGTTGAACATCTTATAATGTGTAATATTAGGCCTAAAAAAACCTGCTATAGTTTAGGCTTTAGGTGAAAAAAAATCTCTCCAAAGATCAAGAAGTATTTTTTTTTTTTTTTTTACATAATGTAGGAAGGGTGTACAGGTCATTGGCAGAGAGAGCAATCTTGGCCTTGTGTCATATCACAACTGATTTGAAATGATGGTGCAGTTCCTTCTTAAAATCGCTACCAAATAATATTGTCATTGGAAAGTCCCCATAAAAACTAATAGATACAATTCAGAAAGAGAGATTTTTAATAATACATAATAGCGTGTGTGCCAATACCACTGATATCAGGTCCTATTTAGACATCAAAGATTCAAAGGAAAGCAATTAGCATGGTGGATGTGTCTATGGGCCAGTTGTAGTAAAAGCTAAACTTTTCTGGTATAAGTGATCCCTCCTGCCTACTGTATGTGAAGTTATGTGCTATGTAGGAGCTTGTCCCTGTAGATTTACATTGTCAAAGCACTATATAATACAAGTGCTCCACTTTTGCATGCTTTCATGTATGCACTTTATTCAGTTTGTTATGCCTGGCTGCAGCTTCATCTGGTATATGAACTCTGGCAGCAGCACCCACCGCTGATGGACTCCTGGGAAACAGAGAGCGACTTAGGAGTATGATTAGACATTACAGTTAGACATTATTGGTCCATTGCTACAATCTGAGGTTTTTGCTCTCTTTTGAACAAGATGAGTTGGTGGCAGTAGGGGCATTTATGGTATCTTACAAAAATTTACAAGCATCCAAACTTTAATGTTTCCTAAAAATCATAATCTCTCACCTTTCCAGTCTCTTGTCTCATGGCAGCTCTCCTCTCTCACTTACCCTCCTGTCCTTCTCTGTGGATCTCTGCAGCTCCTTGAGTTATCATGGGCTTTTCATTTGCAATTAATACTACAAATCAGAAATACATTTCAATAATGATTACAAGATGAGCTCTCATTGGCCTGCTGATTGTTTTACCGTGTCTTGTCTATGTTCACCCTGCAGCTAAATTTCAGTGGCTTGCAAAAGTATTCATACCCCTTGAACTTTTCTATATTTTGTCACACTACAACCACAAACATAAATATCTTTCATTGGAATTTTATGTGAAAGACCAACACAAAGTGGTATACAGTTGTGCAGAAAGAAAATTATACTTGCTTCAAAACATTTTTTTTACAAATAAAAAACTGAAAAGTGCGGTGTGCAAAAGTATTCACTCTTCTCTGAGTACAACCAATTGCCTTCAGAAGTTGCCTGATGATGCTAATGACCAAATAGAGTCCACCTATGTATAATCTAATCTCAGCACAAATACAGCTGCTCTGTGACGGCTTCAGAGGTTGGTTATGAGAATATTGAGAAGCAAACAGCATCACGAAGTCCAAAGAACACACCAGATAGGTCAGAGATAAAGTTATGGAGAAGATTAAAGTAAGCTTAGGCTATAAAAAATATTTCCTAAGCTTTGAATATCTCATGGAGCACTGTTCAATCCATCATCCGGAAATGGAAACAGTATGGCACAACTATAAACCTACCAAGACAAGGTCGTCCACCCGAACAAGGAGAGCACTGATCAGAGATGCAGCCAAGAGGCCCATGGTGACTCTGGGTGAAATGCAGAGATCCACAGCTCAGGTGGGGGAATCTGTCCACAGGACAACTACTTGTCGTGCACTGTACAAAATGCTATTAACTAACACTGGACATCACTCTGAACACACCATCCCCACTGTCAAGTATGGTGGTGGCTCTGGAGGTGCTTCTCTCAGCAGGGACAGGGAAGATGGTCAGGGTTGATGGGAAGATAAATGGAGCCAAATACAGGGCAATCTTGGAAGAAAACCTGTTGGATTCTGCGAAAGACTTGAGACTGGGGCGACGGTTCACCTTCCAGCAGGACAACCACACTAAACATAAACCAGGGATACAATGGAATTGTCTAAAACAAAACATATTCATGTGTTAGAATGGCCCAAAGTCCAGACCTAAACTCAATTGAGAATCTGTGGCAAGATCTGAAAACTGTTGCTCACCAATGCTCTCCATCAAATCTGACTGAGCTTGAGCTGTTTTTCAAAGAAGAATAGGCTACAATTTCAGTCACAAAATGTGAAAAGCTGGTAGAGACATACCCTAAAAGACTTGCAGCTGGAATTGCAGTGAAAGGTGGTTCCACAAAGTATTGACTCAGGGAGGGCTGAATATTTTTGTACACTGCGCTTTTCAGTTTTGTATTTGTAAAAAATGTTTTGAATCATTTATAATTTTCTTTCTACTTCACAATTGTATACTACTTTGTGTTGGTCTTTCACATAAAATTCCAATGAAATAGATTTCATTTGTGGTTGTAATGTGAAAAAATATGGAAAAGATCAAGGGGTATGAATACTTTTGCAAGCCACTGTATGTTCTTTGGCATTTCTACACTATGTCTTGTTTGATTGCAGAAAGTCTATCTGGATAAAGAGAGAGAACTAGAATAATTTAGCTGATGAACTGTTGAACAGTTACCTTTCAAAAACAGGTAGAAAATTGATGGATCTTTCAACAAACACAGTAATTTTAACATGTTTCTAAGCACTAAATTTGTTTGTTCTTTTGGGTTAATTGTATGTCAAATTAAAAGGAATAAATGTGATTCAGTTGTTCCCAGAAAACATAGTGTCCAAAGAATTTAGATCGGGCCTAAAAAAAAACCAGGCTTGAGCCCATAGACATTGTGTCCGAGCTTGATCTAACGCGACTCATTAACTCTAATTAGAGGGCCAAGTCCAAAGTCCATCATATTTTAAACTGCTACCAATTAAAAATACTTCCAATCCTCTGACTTTGCTATCTGCTGGCATATTAGTGTAACTTCTCCCATTTTTAGCTTTTGCTTAATATCTTCCAGCTCCATTTTGTCGCTTGTTGTAACCGCAGGGTGAGTCAAGTGCAAATCTTCTGGGATGTGTGATTGAGAGGAGCAAAGCAGGAGCCATGTGTGCATGCAGTGCGCTGCACTTGTTACAGTCTGATTAACTTCTGCACCTTTCCTTTTCTCTCTCTCTGTTTTCCTTCCTTAACAGAGTAAACTGTCTCATCCACCATCTAGGCTCGAATAACCATGTTTACATCATGCATTCTTGTTTAGTTTTCTCTGTGCTGAATATATTGTAGGCTTATTAAAAACGTGCCACAGGGATCCAACCATCAAGCATATAATTTTGGCCCGACCTGGCCCAAATTTCGGGTTATATCTTTAAACTCTATTCTAAAGTTAAGTTGTGTAATGTTCCTGTTGCCTTGAGCACACCCCAATAATACATATTTTTGATTGGGTTAGCATGGTGTTCAATACATATCCTTGTCCTGATCATGTGTCATTATATACATTACTACAATACTCTGATGGAGCCTGAACTCTGCTTCATTGGATTCTTCACTGGCAATAAACACTCAGTTTCTTTGATTTTTTTTTTTTTTTTTTTTTTTTTTTTTTAATGTTTGATTTTTTTCGTGTAATAAACAAAAATCTAAGGCGCAAACATTTTAAAATTTTTTTATCAAATCTGCTGACTTTTTTTCTAAGCCTGACAAAATCAAAGCCAAAAACTATGGGGATAATATCTTACTTCACAGCACAAAAGCTTGCCACCAAGCCTGAGACATGTAACTGACTGCCCTGTTCTAACCACATGTCTCCTCCTCCATGAGGCCAGCCAAGAAAGAATAAAGGACTGCAGACAAAGCGAGCGGAGCTTTACAGACAGAACTGTCAATTCAGTCACTTAAAGTATTAGTTCAGTTGACCAGAAAGAACAAATGCTCACAGGACCTTTTTGGACAAATCTCTATTTCTAACCAAGCCCACAGTTTTACAGTAACCTGCTGATATCCAGTTTCTTATCACTTACTGGTGCTGAATAAAAGAAAAAAAAAAAACTTTCTCTTCAGAAAGTTAAATAAATGTTTTAATCTTTATTGTGCTGTCTGTGCTTTGTAGGATTTCTTATCTTATCACAGATGCATAAACACGTGACTCCATGAGCGGAAGTTATCCCATAAAGCAAGAACACAACTGCCAGACGGAAGTGGCTCTCCAGGAAGGTCAATGGGGTGCAATGAAGCCTCTGGGAAAGCTTTAGTTGAATGTGGTGAGAGTGAAGTAAAAAATACAGTCTTTATTTCCGGTGTTGAATCACTTGATCAACTCTATATGTGAGTGTAATTGGCTAGCATAATATGAAAAAGACTGGAATTGGGCTGCCCAGACTGCCATTAAAAAGTCAGTTATGGGTCACATATCTGCAAAAAAAAAATCAGACTTAGGTTGCCTTTGCCTGTTGTGTGAACATAGCCTTTGGAACCTGAAACTGAAAACATTTAGTCTGATTTAATGTCAGATAGTGAGAACAAAAGGTTTGTGTAGTTTTATGCAATGTATGTAAATATTTTGTTTAATTCTTTTTTTTTTACTTGAGAACAACATGGTTGTAAGTTTCCTGAATTTAAGATGTTAACTAATTTAAGAACTAGCTCATTCATTTGAAAAGCATCATCCCATTGAATTATATTCTTTTAAATCAAAACACTGAATCCAAGGAAACATGGTTGAATTGTGAGTTAAATCTCCACTTGGATAGATGAGGAGCATTTCACTGTGCAGAAACATCACTCTTTTAGGGAAAAAAACAAGAACTCTTGGCTGAAGAATTAGGGCTACTAGGGGATTTGGAAAATATATAAAGTAATTTCACATGACAATGCAAATTGATTTGCTTACTGTGATTTCTAAATGATGCTTTGCATCAATTGTGCAGTGGATGCAATTACAGGAAAAAAGATATTGATGTTACTGTTGAAGCAGCAACATAGTGTTAGTACTGCTACATGATGAATTGCAGGAATCTTTTACACCGTATTGATTGCCACATATTGTGACCCCAATTGCAAGCTCAACCTTTGATACAACACAATGGGCTTCCATCACTGCACTATTGGTTTCCAGTGAACTGATGGAGTGAATGTCAGAGAATCTGCAAAACACAGGTTGGTGTCTGAATCTGCATTAACTAATAACAGCATATGTATGTGCTATTTTAAGGTCCACATTCTGACAGCAGATAGAATTCCTGAAACTGTGAATCAGTACTTTTTGAAAATAGAGTTTATGCTTCAATTGAAAATCCTCAGCACCCAGGAAAAGATTTAATGAAATCCTGTTTTTGTCTCAATTTTTCAGGCTCACAAACCACATCAAGAAAAGAGTGATGGTTGTTGCAAATGTCATTCCCTGTAAGGTTTTTTTCTGTGCCGTGGAAATAAAATATCCTCTACGCATCTAATTGCGTTTCTATACAGACAATTAATTCTCTTAAGCCAGATTCATGAACAATCTATAGCTCATACATTCTCTTGTGAGATGTCTTAATGCAACTTTCACTTCACTACTTTTCAGCTTGAGATCCTTTCTTTTTGTCAGACTGGTATACAACTCTTTATCCTTGAAACACTGACTAGATGACTATTCTTAAAGAACATCACTCTACAGATGAAACACAAGATTCAATCTGATATGTTTTTGTGTGAATAAAAGATGTCATGCTCTTACTATTAAGTGATTACTAATTTTCTCAGTTATATTATTTACATAACATTTTGGAGCTATTTGTTATAATGAGGGTTTTTTTTTACTGCTTTCAGGATTGCACTCTCGGTGTAATCTTTCTAATGAGTTTCTAATATTGTTTAATGGCCTTTTTTTACCTCTGCCATTACCCCAGTTTGGGTCTTCTATGCAACACGTTTATAAATTGATTTACACCAACCAATATTTCTTGTGAGAAGCTAATGTCGCACTTAACCAGACTTTATAACACTTAACTGGTACACAACCAATAAAATAAGACTGGAAATTTAGGTTATTTCTCACTGGGTTCAAGAGATTGTCGTAAGTTGTTTTTCCAGCTCTCAGGTTTTTGAGCGCAAGTCATAGCCAGGTCACAAGTCTCTAATTTAAATTAATATTGTAGTATTAGATCCATGCCATCCTACTACATTCCTAAAGGTTATGAAATAAAATATGACATTTAACATTTTTTTTCTTTTCAGAACGCATCATTTACCAAGTAAAAGGACTGCTATAAACCAATAGGAATTAATTTAACAGTATATATATATAAAAAAAAAAAAAAATTCCCTTCTCACCCTCCACGGGTGGTCTTTCTCAACCTCTGAGCTCGGGTCCTCTACCAGAGGCCTGGGAGCTTGAGGGTTCTGCGTAGTATCTTGGCTGTGCCGAGAACTGCGCATTTCTGGACTGAGATGTCTGACGTTGTTCCTGGGATCTGTTTTAGCCACTGCTCCAGTTTGGGGGTGACTGCCCCGAGGGCCCCGATGACCACAGGCACCACTGTGGTCTTCACCTTCCAGGCCTTCTCCAGTTCCTCTCTGAGCCCCTGGTATTTCTCCAGTTTCTCGTGTTCCTTTTTCCTGATGTTGCAATCGCTTGGTATTGCTACATCCACCACAACTGCTTTCCTCTGTTGTTTATCCACCACCACGATGTCCGGTTGGTTCGCCATTACCATTTTGTCTGTCTGGATCTGGAAGTCCCACAGGATCTTAGCTCGGTCATTCTCCACCACCTTTGGGGGTGTGCCCCACTTTGATCTCGGGGCTTCCAGTCCATATCCTGCACAGATGTTTCTGTACACTATGCCCGCTACTTGGTTATGACGTTCCATGTACGCTTTCCCTGCCAGCATCTTGCACCCTGCTGTTATGTGTTGGACTGTCTCAGGGGCCTCCTTGCACAATCTACACCTTGGATCTTGTCTGGTGTGGTAGATCTGAGCCTCTATTGCTCTGGTGTTTAGGGCCTGTTCCTGTGCAGCCAGGATGAGTGCCTCTGTGCTGTCCTTGAGTCCAGCTTTTTCCAGCCATTGGTAGGATTTCCTGATATCAGCCACTTCAGTTATTTGTCGGTGGTACATCCCATGTAGGGGCTTATCCTCCCATGATGGTTCCTCCAGCACCTCATCCTCTGGTCCCCATTGTTTGAGACATTCGCTGAGCACATCGTCGGTTGAGGCTTTGACCTTGATGTATTGATGGATCTTGGATGTTTCATCCTGGACAGTGGCTCTCACACTCGCTAGTCCTCTGCCTCCGTCCTTACGGCTCGCGTATAGTCTCAGGATGCTGGATTTAGGGTGGAACCCTCCATGCATGGTTAGTAGTTTCCGAGTTTTAACATCCATGGTCTTTATCTCTTCCTTTGGCCAGCTTATTATTCCTGCAGGGTATCTGATTACTGGCAAGGCATAGCTGTTTATCGCACGGATCTTGTTCTTGCCATTGAGCTGGCTTCGCAGGACTTGCCTTACTCGTTGGAGGTATTTGGCTGTGGCTCCTTTCCTTGTGACCTCATCGAGGCTGCCATTTGCTTGTGGTATTCCCAGGTACTTGTAACTATCCTCAATGTCTGCTATTGTTCCCTCTGGGAGTGAGACCCCTTCTGTGTGGATGACCTTCCCTCTCTGTGTAACCATCCGACCACACTTCTCTAGTCCGAATGACATCCCAATGTCAGTGCTGTAGATCCTGGTGGTGTGGATCAGTGAGTCGATGTCTCGTTTGCTCTTAGCGTACAGCTTGATGTCATCCATGTAGAGGAGGTGACTGATGGTGGCTCCGTTCTTGAGTCGGTATCCGTAGCCAGTCTTGTTGATGACTTGGCTGAGGGGGTTCAGACCTATGCAGAACAGCAGTGGGGACAGAGCGTCTCCTTGGTATATGCCACATTTGATGGACACTTGTGCAATTGGCTTGTAGTTGGCTTCAAGGGTGGTTTTCCACATCCCCATCGAGGCTGCAATGAAGGCTCTTAGAGTCCTGTTGATGTTGTACATCTCTAAGCATTCAATGATCCAAGTGTGTGGCATTGAGTCATAGGCTTTCTTGTAATCAATCCAAGCCATGCACAGGTTGGTGTGTCGGGTTTTGCAGTCTCGGGCGACTGTTTGGTCTACCAGGAGTTGGTGTTTGGCTCCTCTGGTATTTATGCCGATGCCCTTCTGTGCTGTACTCATGTATTTATCCATGTGCCCACCTATCTTAGCTGCTATGATGCCTGACATGAGCTTCCATGTTGTAGAGAGACAGGTTATTGGCCGATAGTTGGATGGGACCGAACCTTTTGAGGGATCCTTCTGGATCAGGATTGTGCGCCCTAAAGTTAACCATTCAGGGTGAGTCCCACTTTGTAGCAGCTGGTTCATTTGAGCTGCCAGTTGCTCATGGAGGGCAGTGAGTTTCTTTAGCCAGTAGGCATGGATCATGTCAGGACCTGGTGCTGTCCAGTTTTTCATACCTGAGACTCTTTCTTGGACATCTGCCACTGTGATAGTTACTGGGGCTTGCTCAGGGAGGTTGCTGTGGTCATCTCATAGAGAGATTAGCCACTGTGCATTGCTGTTGTGGGTCGCCTCCCTTTCCCATATGCCTTTCCAGTACTGTTGGGTCTTCAGCCTTGGTGGGTCTGCTCTGTTGTTATTACCCTGCCATTGAGAGTACACTTTAGCTGGTTGGGTGGAGAAGAGCCGGTTAATCCTCCTGGCTTCATTTTCTCTCGTGTACCTCTTTAGGCGACTGGCCAAGGCTTGGAGCCTTTGTTTGGCAGTTTCGAGTGCTTCAGGTATGGGCATCTGGCTGTACCGCTTGGGTACTGGTCTTTTGATTGCACCTCTTTGGAGCTCTGACAATTGGCTCACTTCCCTCCTTGTTACCTTGATTTTAGCCTCTAACCGTCTTTTCCATGGTGGGTATTGAATCTCATGGTTGCTCCTATAGCCGAGCATCTCAAGGATCACTGATGCTGAGTTGTACACCAGCTCATTGGTTTCCGTTATGGTGTTGGTAGGGATCGTTCTCAATGCTGCATTCACATCTTCAATGAGACTTTCTGATGGTACTTCACTCAGCCGTTGTAATTGGCATCGGGATTGCCTGGTGTTCATTCGGGCCACGATCCTACCTCTCAGGTCAGTTGCTGCCTCGTTCAGCTTTGATGGTTCGTTCATTATTGGGGCTGCATACCCAATCTCCGGGTGGGGAGTTGAAGCTAACTCCCCTCTGACCTGGCGTCCTGGCTCCCCCTTGCCGTAGCATTTGTGTTGTACCTCGTCTATCTCAAGTTGTGACAGCATTTGCGGATGTTGGAACACTGAGCTACTAGTTGTTTGGCAGTTAGCGTTGAATGGGGATGTCGATGTAACCATTCCTCCCGCATTCTTTGCATGTAACCCCTCTGACTAGGGTTACTTGAGTAGTAGCATTCCAACAGATCCAAGTTTTCACCTCTCACCCAATTCCGTCTTGTTCCAGTAACCCATTTTTCGTGAAGGTGCCCTGGTTCCCCAGCACCTGACGCAGACCTTGTTTGGCCGGGCGACGTCTGAGCCGGCATGGCGTGTATTCCTTTGTCACTCATCATGAGGTAGGCAGTAGCGCGAAGGATCTTGCCTAAGGACCCACACTGGATATCTCAACCAAGCGACCCGGCCTGGATTCGAACCCCAGTCTCCCGGGTGAAGGTCGGGTGACTTACCCATTGAGCTACCCAGCTATGTATGTATGTATATATATATATATATATATATATATATATATATATATATATATATATATATATATGCTTCATTTGAAATATACATATGCGTTTATGTCCACTGAAATATGTTAATGCCTGTTAATTTCATTAATTTCAAATGTCTTAATAAATCTAAGAGAAAGTGCTTTAATTTTAAAAGAACTGGAAGTGTCTTCATACTTACACAGTTAACACTTATTCTCTTATTCTCTATTCTCTCCTTGTTTTGAAATTGTCAGTACATTGATTTCCTCTCCTTTCCCTGAGTTGCAGGATTTGTATCCTAAGACCTTTGTTGTCAAATCTAAGCAGTATGCTATGAATTATAAAAAGAAGGAGTGAAATGCAGTTAGAGAATGAGAAAGTGAAATTTCTGAATGAATGTAGCAGAAAGTCATTTTATTTAAAAAACTGTAAGAGTCTTTGTAATGAGAGCACTAGAGAATTAGATATCTGAGGTAAATTATTCTTGTTTTGAATTACTCAAAATCATTAAATACACAACATTTAACAAACATGAACAGATTGTGATAAACCATTAATAGCCCACAGTAAGCAAAATTCCCTTGTTAGTAAATCAATACTTCCACATGGAAATATCCTAATTACTTTAAGGGCTGCAATATACTTCTATTTCATGATTACATGAGATCAAGATAGCTCTAAAGATTAAAGATTTGACTTGAATTTGTTTCTAGAACTTTTGATTGACCACTGCAATTATTTTTTATATCATAGACCAACACAAACTAGCAGATAACTGTGAATAAGAATTTTCTGTCATATTATTACTATTATATTATGGTCCGAGTTATTTTAATGAGACGCGAGAGAAAGAGCTAGAACAACCACATTTTTTCTCCAGCTGTGTGGAATGTAGAGTAATACCTAGATCCCCCTTCCCTTCTGCTATGCACTGCCAGTCAGCTGGCTGAAGAAGTGCTACTGCCCTTTTTCCTCGCTTACAGGAAAGAGAAAGAAAGAAATTAAATATTTCTAGCTGTGAAAAACATGCAGAGTTACGGCTTGGAAACTAAAAGAATGCCACCTATCGCTCTTATTAACACAAATAACCAAATGGAACCAGAACTGATAACAAATGGCATGCCTTTTACACAGTCAACAGCAGCCTGGCTACATGAGCACATACCATAACTAAACAGGAGGTACAATTGTTGCTTTTCTGATTAAATAAATAAAACTGATCAATTCATATGTTTTTATGTTAATACCATGAAACCATGGTATTGTTACTCGGTTGTTGTTGTTTTTTTGTTTTGTTTTGTTTTTGTATAACAGGATGCTATATGTTCAAAACATGCAGATGAAGTGTGCACATCTGTTGTCTGCTCTGGTGCCAGTTGGTGATCACTCTATGCAATAATTACCACATATCCTTTCACCACCTGCAGAAAGTTTAACATATCCAAGACATGACTGTGAACAGATTTATGTATAATTTTCACACGTCCATTTCATCACACATATATTAACCACTAGCTCGGAATCTAAGATATGAAGCACCATCTGTTCCAAAAATTGAGGAATGGCATTCCCTCACTGATGGAAATTTGGAGCTACAATCGCTGTTTAAAAAAATGCTTTGTCTGTCACCAGACTGACATAAATGTAACTTGATATTAAGAGTGGGACTAAAATTGTGTCTATAAGGTTTCTCCCTAAGAATATTTGATAGTAGATGTGGAGGCCCACAGACCCACCCCACAGGACATGTGGACGACACGAGGAAGACTAGAGCCACAGACACCCAGTGGCACCACCCAGTGGCACCACCCAGCACAGAGCCCCAGGAGGCCCCCGCAGAAAAACCGGACCCCCATCCCCGAAGAACAGCAGAGGCAAGCCCCAGGTGACCCCCGGCAGCCACAATGCAGAAGCCCCAGTGGGTTGCAGCAATGAGCCCACAGGCCCGCCAACAACCCGCTACACCGGAGCAGATCCAGCCATGGACAAAGAGACCAGAGTACCAAGGGCAACCCCCCCCAGCAGAGGCCCAGCCGAGCCAAGGCACTCAGGCCCAGGCAGGCAGCCACCAGGGTGAGATGGCACATATCCCGGCATCCGGCCCCAGACAACAAGAGCCACCAATGCACTGGCGGGCAGAGACACCTGCCATATTTTTAACAGGGGGCCCAAGATGATCCAAGACAGGGGGCAGCCCAGAACCCAACCTGACAGATAAACAGCCACACCCAAACACAATCACACAATCCCATCCACATGCTCACATACAGACATTCACAACCACTCACTGAACATAAAAAAAAAAAAAAAAACATTATACACCCACTTTCATTCCCCATACACACTCTATACTCCCAAGTCTGGGTAATGTCCCCCCCAAAGGGGCAACCTGTCCCCGGACCCAGGAGATGGTTCCTTTCTCTCTGGGGTGGAGAAGAGTAGACAGCCCAACCCTCTGCAGCAGCAGCAGAGTAGCTCATCATCCAGGATGAGAGCCGGGCAACCCCAGAACAACCCAGGCCCAGACGCCAGCCCCGACCCCATCCAAAAACAGGCCAGGAAGAGTCCACATAGTCCTAACGAGCCAGCCGACCAGAGCAGTCCCAGGGCGAAACAGCCCTAACCCCCAGCAACCCTCCTCCCCCACAAGTCCTGAGGTCCCCCCAAAGGGCCACCCCCAATCAGCACACAAACATCGAACATGCGCCCCTGAACGTAGATGCCACAAATCTCCCATCCATAAGGCCCCTGCAGGAGGGCCCCAGCCCGAAAAGCCAATCAGAACACATCACCACAGTGCGAGCCCAGCACACCACCCCATCTCAGGTTCTCCCACCGTATCCCGCCCCCCATCACACAGCATGCCACAACAGCAATGCAGCAGCCCTGCATGACACCACCCCAGCCCCGCATGCAAATACAAACGAACAGAGGCCACCGAGTCATGCAACCACATCGAACTCCCCCAACCCAACACCAGAACAGGATCAACTCCCCCACAAAACATCCCTGGCAAGAGGGCTGCACCCAGGGCCAACAGCCCCCACCACGCACCCTCAACCATTTAAACGAATCCTCGTCACCATCCTTGCACCTTCAGATGGCCACCCCACACTGACCAGCCAACTCCCCTGCCAAAGCAGAGTCACACCCCGAATCGCCCCCACACACTGCCAACAACCAGGCACACACCCCCAGCCAGCCACTGCCAACACGGCAGTCACCCCGACAGAAGGGCCGGCCACCACAACCAGGAGCCATGATCCAAAAATCCAAACAATCCCAGGAGAACAGAACCCTAAATGTCTACATGCAACAATTAGGAGTGAGCACAGGCGCCGGAGGTGAGACTGATTAAACAGCTTACCCCCTGCATGCGATGGGGTGTGCCCACCCCCGGACCCTACATGTGTGTCATGTGAATGTTATTCGTGACAGTGTCTAAGTTGTATATAAAATTGGGCCTCAAACCACCATGAGGCCACGGAAACTGAGGACCCTCCCTGCACCTCAGTGGCAAACCCATATCCCAAGGCCCTACATGAATGGTGGTGTGACAGAGCGTGCCTACTATCAGTCCAACCCCCAACCCTCTGGCCAAAGAAGCCACCGAATCCCAACCAGACAACCAGCCAGGAGTGCCCACACAGCAAAAGACAGTGCACTGCAGCGACCAAGAGTGCACCCCCACCCTAACGAAGGAACCAACCAGCCCACCCAACACAACCTCCACAGCGAGAGCACACCATGCAAAGGAGGGTGCACATCCAGCACGCCCACCTTGCCTAAAGGGCAGCGCCTCCCAAGATGGCTACAGCCTCAGACACCTTGGATGGGATGTTCTGAAAATGTAATTTCCCCCCTGGGGGACTCATAAAGGTATAAAAAATAAAATTAAAATAAAATCTATGTATGTATGTTAGTATGTCTGTTAAAGATGGAAGGTATTTAGTGTTGGGAACATTCTCAAATGGTAATTATGCTGCTTTTTAACAACTCGCGACAAATATCAATGGAAAATGAACAGGAGTCTCACCGTCTCATGTAAAGGTCAACATCACCATGTTGTTTTGGGTTTTTTTTTTTCTGAATTCTAAATATATTGATGGTCCAGAGGTGACTACCACTGCATGTTTCACAACGTGATAATTAGAATGGTATTTACACACACACACACAAACATATATATATTTCCACTCAGTTTCTACACTCTTCTTTGACCTTAGAATAAAAATACAATATTGTTTCCATAGAGACATTGTAGCCTTGATAACAGTGAACAGAAAATTGTAAGAAGTTACCCAGTTCTGCAACAGCATGTTATAAAGGGGTAAAGTGTCTTCTTTACTGGGCAGCATGCATATATATATATATATATATATATATATATATATATATATATATATATATATATATATATATATATATATATATATATATATATATATATATACTAATTTCAGACAGGGAGTAATCAAAAATCTATATGATTAGCTAATAGGTATACTGCTATATTAATGATTTTCCTGGCAGTAAATTTGCCCTTTACCGGCGAACAAGGCTTCAACCTGATATCCACCTTCCTGTAAAAAAAAAAAAGAAATAAAAGAGTGCTATTGTAAATGATGTACAGCCTGAGGAAATGTCAAAACAATTATGTGTTGTAAGACTGTGTAGGGATCAAACTAGAACTGAATGTCAGATAAAGAACCTTCAGGCTTGATTCAGAGATTTTCATTTTTGGTCACATCTATAGCGCATAAAAGATATTGTTATATGCAAATTGCAGCACCAGCATGCCTTTAGAATGGCAATGGAACGTAAAATAACTTAGGGTAAAGGGGGAATCAAAATTATAACCAGACTGAATGAAAGTACTGATATCATTTAAGCACTGCTTTTCTTGTAAAATAGCAGTTCTCTGTTAGCACCAAACCAGAATTATTTGCAGAGGATGCATTTACATCTGCAGCTCTTGAAAACTAATCTGTTAGATTTCCATATGAATATGGGAAATAGGCTTAATCTCTCACACGCACACACACACATGCACACACACACACACACACACACAGACACACACACACACACACAGAGTAATGTTTGATTACACTTACCAACGAAAGAAGCCTTTGTTGAAGGGCTGAACGTAATTGGCGTAAAACCCGACTTCACGTTTACTATGAAATCTACAAAGAGAGGCTGCAAAGCTATTACTCAACATTAAAACATTCAAGGGAAACATTTTTTGCGGAAATCATAAACAAAAATATCAACTATGCTCGTGCCTTGTTTGCCACAGCTGACAGATTGACAGACTCACCTGTGACTATAACACCTGAACTCCACTCTACCAGGGCCTGCATTTCATTTGCCAACTTTTTTACAGAGAAAATTTAAAAAATAGAGGGTTAATCTGTATATCGACAACAAATCCAATAACAATGTTATGCCCAAACATGACAAATGCAGAGAAAATGGCTGAATTTCACCAACTCAGCCATGAAAACTTAGAAGAAATTTTATATCAATTAAGCTCCTCCTACTTGATATCCTACCTACAACCTTCCTTATGAAAGTTCTGCTTGTCATTGCATCTGATCTGATTCAAACAGTAAACTCATCCCTCTCATCAGCTGTTTTCCCCAGGCTTTAAAACCAGCAGTTTTAAACCAAACTACTGATAAAAAAGAACAATCTGGACAAATCTCTATTGCAGAATTACAGGCCATCCTCTAACCTTACATTCATCAGGAATATTATTGAAAAAGCTGTTTCAACAGTTAAACAGCTTCTTAACAATAACAAACCGCTTTGATGTCTTTAAGCCCGGTTTCCGTGCTCACCACAGCACTGAGACTGCCCTCGTCAAAGTGTTTAATGACATCCACACACATAAAGACTGTGGAAGAACCACAGTGTTGGTTCTGTTGGACCTCGACACAGCATTTGACACTGTTGACCATGATATATTTTTGAAGCAACTGGGGAGCTGGGTTGGACTCTCTGGTACAGTACTGAATTGGTTCAAATCCTACTTAAAGAGCAGGGATTTCTTTGTGTCAATAGGTAATTTATCATCGGAGCGGACAGAAGTCACATGTGGCATACCCTAACGTTCAATCCTGGGACCCCTCCCATTTAATATTTACATGCACCCACTAGCTCAGATTATAACAAGTAATAAGAGTAGCTACCATAACTATGCAGATGATACACAGCTCTACATTACAATGTCACCAGGTGACTCCGAACCCATCCAACCACTAAACAGATGCTTAGAACAAATAAGTGTGTGGATGTGCCAAAACTTTCTCCAGCTGAACAGAAACAAAACTGAAGTTATTATCTTTAGACCCAAAGAGGAATGATCTAGAGTCCGTGCACAGCTTCAGTTATGACAGCTAGAAACTAGTTATCATGCCCAAAATCTGGGTGCAGTGATGGACTCAGACCTGAACCGAGAGAACCCAGTTCTGAAACATAAACTTAAGAACATTCCTAACTGGTGCCTAATATAGATGTTTTGTAGGACTTAATTTATCAAAGCAAACCAGATGATATAAAAGTTTTGTTTTTTGCACAGCTTAAATTCCAGAACTGTCTGGTCTGTGTAGTAATAATATGAGAATATAAGAACAAACCGTGTGACTGTAAACACTTGTCTTTGCTACATACCCTGATGTGGGGATGGGTAATATTATATTTACCATAAATAGTAAAACAAAACAAAAAAAAATCATATTCACCTTTGCCCTACATCTTAGTGACACATAATTGTGTCCCCTTGCATTTGGATTGTGTAAAAACTATGCAACTTTGCTTAAGCAGACAAAAAACAGCATAATCAAATGCAAATTATGCATAAGATGAGAAAACACTTGTTTTTTGATTATGGGATTTTTGTATTCACTTACATTCACATCCTCAGTTATGTTTTTTTCTGTTCTGCTTGACTGATTTTTTTTTTTTCTGAAATGTGCTCGCTTTCATTACCATATTAGTCTACATTATGATGAAAGAGTTGGTGTGCATACAGCAGAATGTGCGGGCGTGACTCGCTGCAGACCTCCTGCTGCAATCTCATTGTAATACAGGAAATGCATGCTGCCTCACACTCCTGCACACACCTTCTTCCACACACATCCTTTCGCAAAAGCATCTGCCAAAGCACCTGTAGAGGTATTAAAGCTTTGCCAGCTGCCCAGTCAGTCCAACTCTCTGTTCCAACCCCTGTCATATTCTACAATGGTTCCTCACAGAGACATGTTTAAGCTGCTCTAATGCATGCATGTGTGCGTGTGGATTTAAGAGCACATTTATAGGAAACAGTCACATACTTGAGCTGTGGAAAATGAGGTTCATTATGCATCTCTCCATTGAGGTAAGAGTAATTAGTTGCTCTTTAGGAAGCAGGGCCTGGATATTGCCTCCACTACAGAAGCTGAGAGTAAACATTTAATCTTTGAGGGTTTAGTTTGCATTAAAAATTAAGAGGTATTCCCATAACTCTTCTTTGAAAGGGAGTCTGTTCTCCTGCGTTCTCTTGTGTGCTTCAACCCCTGTGCTCCCGCTCTATCTCAAAGAGACACACAGCTAGTGGGAGATGATGTTTGTATTCTCTATCTGTTGCTGCCACCTTTACCTCACCCTGCACTTTCCTTTCTGCACTACTCAATTATAACTCGTTCTGTCCTCTCATTTCTGTGAACAAACTTTTCTCATCTCTGAGACCTTCCTACTGTTCTTCCAACTGTCACCCCTCTGCGCACCCCTTTCATTTCCCGCTCTCTCTCACTCCCTCCTCCCTTTTTTGTGCTCTGTCCAGCTCTTTGTTCTCTCTGCATTTAGTTCTCGACAGTTCCATCCTCCAGAATTATTTTTTATGCCATTGCTCCCTGTTTTACCGATACACTGAAAAAAATCTCAATTTAGTGCCAAACAGTTGAGCTGCAACTGAAAATACCACTATTTAAAGGGTTTTTCAGTCTTTAGTTTTAACCAAAAATTCTATTCAAGTCAATGTAAAATTTGAATATACACTGCTCACAAAATTAAAGGGAATACTAAAATAACACACCCTAGTAGAATTGATCGAGAAGAAAATAACAAAAATTATCAATATAAATATCAATATAAATCAAAATTATTACACCATGGAGATCTGGATTTGGATTTCTACTCAATATGAAAGTGGAAAATAACATGACAGGCTGATTCAACGTCAGTGAATGTTCCTCAAGACAAGTCTAAATGAGGCTCAGTAGTGTATGTAGCCTCCATGTGCCTGTATAACCTCCCAACAATGCCTGGGCATGCTCCTGATGAGAAGGCAGATGTTCTCCTGAGGGATCTCTTCCCAGACCTGGATTAGAGCATCAGTTAGCTCCTGAACATTGTCCTGAGCATTGTTGTGCATAAAAAGGAACCCAGGGCCCACTGCACCAGCATATGGTCTCACAATGGATCTGGGGATCTCATCCCAGTACCTTATGGCAGTCAGGGCACCTCTGGCTAGCACATGGAGGGCTGTGCGGCAATCCAAAGAAATACCTTCCCACACCATGACTGATGCACCACTAAACTGGTCATGCTGGAGGATGTTGCAGGCAGCATAATGTTCTCCAACACCGTCTCCATACTCTGTCATGTCTGCTTTCATCTATGAAGAGCACAGGACGCCAATGGCGAATCTGCCAATTTTGGTGTTCCCTAGCAAATGCCAATCGTTCTGTACAGTGTTGGGCTGTAAACACAGGCCCTATATGTACATACATACATACCACCCTCATGGAGTCTGTTTCTGACAGTTTGAGAAGAAACATGCACATTAGTGGCCTGCTGGAGGTCATTTTGTTGGGCTCCGGCAGTGGATGTCCTGTTCCTCCTTGCACAAAGGACGAGGTAGTGGTCCTGCTGCTAGGTTGTAGCTCTCCTACGGCCCTCTCCATGTCTCCTGGTGTACTAGCCTATCTCCTGGAAACTATCCCATGCGCTGGACACTGTGCTGAGAGACACAGCAAATCTTCTTGCCACTGCTCGCGTTGATGTTCCATCTTGGATTAGCTGCACTACTTGAGCAACTTCAGTGGGCTGTAAAAAATGCCTCATGATGCCTCTATGCATGACAGCACTGACAAAATGAAAACATAACTAAAAGTTCAACCAGAAAGGACGATAACAGAGAAATGATCTGTGGTCAGCACCTGCGGAATCACTCTATTATAAGGGTTGTCTTGCTAATTGCCTCTAATTTCCACCTGTTGTATGTTCCATTTGCACAGCAGCAGGTGAAATTGATTCACAATAAGTGTTACTACCTAACTGGTGACATTGATTCCACAAAGGTGTGACTGATTTGGAGTTACATTGTTTTGTTTAGGTGTTCCCTTTATTTTTTTAGTAGTGTATAATGTTGTCAATATTTTCTGTGTTGTTATCATTTGTCATGGTGAAAAATTTCAAATCATCAAATATATTTTAATATCGAAGATAACCTGACTAAATACAAAAACCTATTTTCAAATGATAATTTCATTTAAGGAAAAGACCCCCTCCTCCCCTAGATAAAAAAAAAAAAAACAACTGCGATTAAACACATTTTTTAGTTCCGTTTCACTAGGCACACCCAGACCAAATCATGGCCAGATCTGTAGAATCCAAGAATCACTTAAAAACCACAGATTTGCAAGTTGAACTGAGCTAAAGATTTCTCAAAAAGTAACACATAATCCCTCAATATAAAGGACTTGAATAAGAGATAATAAAGGACACAGCTGACATGAAAACATGTCAAACAAGAACACATGGAACAATGTTGAACCTTCACAGAAGTGAAAGGTTCAGGACAATGATCCAAACGAGACCAGCAAGTCCATCTCTGGATGGCTCAAGACAACAAAGGGAAAGTTTTGGAGTGACATCATCAAAGTCTGGATTTTAATCCAATTTAGATACTGTGGGATAAGATCAGTCATAGAGGAGGGACTCAGAGTAGAGCCTCTTGTCCTTCACTTCAAGAGGAGCCAGTTAAGTTGGCTTGGGCATCAGGTTAGGAGACCTCCTGTATGTTTCCCTGGTGTGGTGGGGTGCTCCAGGCACATCCCATTGGGAGAAGACCCCCTAGAGGAAGACTGTAGAAAATTCCCCTAGAGAAGCTGGCCCAATTGCAGAAAGCGAAGTCTGAGCCTCTCTTCTTAGACTGCTGCCTCTATGACCCAATCCTGGATTAAGTGGAAGATAATGGATGGGATGATCTCAAACAGGCTGTTAATGTTCAAAAATGTTTAAAGAGTAGGTGAAAATCATTCACAGCAATATAAAGCATATAAAGCACTCATTGTCAGTTATTGCAAAAGCTTGATGGCAGCTGTTGGGGGTTGCGCAAACGGTCATTAGATTTAGGGGTCAAATATGTTTTTGCGTTGGGCCAGATTGATTTGGAAAGATTTATCCCTTTTAAGAGATAAAACTGCAATTTTTTTTAAAGTGAGCTGTTTTTATTCAGGTCATCTTTGTCTGACATAAAAAAATTGGTGATGTAAGTGTGACAGACAAGTAAATAAAACATAAATCTGCAAGAGGAAAATACGCTTTTATAGAACTGTAATATATTAAAACTGTCAGGATTTAGGAGGTACACTACATGCAAGAAGAGGTGAAGATCTAGGTTCTTTCAGTTTTCCAAACTAGTGAGTTTGCTGCTTTGCTGCATTCCTTTTGAAGTTTTAACATCAAAAACTATGTGTTTTAGTTAAGGCATTTCAATATCATTTAATTTAGATCAGGCCTTAAAACGATTTTGCTATGATAACTTAAAATCATGCCTTGCATCACACGACACAAACATGTTTTTGTTTCAGCTTTATTTAGGGTCTTGTCACCTCTGAAAAAGGTGACCTCTGCTGGACAAATTATTTCTCTCACTTTAAGTCTTGCCAGGCTGCAAAAAATATTGTTTTGTAGGTTAACTAGTACAAAGGGCAACTGCTTCATTTTGCAGTTAGTTTGTAAAAAGCACATCTCCCTTTTATCTTAAGTGTCCAATAGAGCATGGTCCTTAGACAAAGCTGTAAACAACATCTTTCTGGGATGGTGCTTCATCAGCACTTTTTGTGAAAGATCCTGCTCCACAGACAAAACCTGAATCTGTGTGTAGTATAGTTTTGCTTGCAGGTACAAGGCATGAAAAGGAAAAGGTGAAGGAGATTGCTGCCTGAGTCCATCACAAATGCACCAAAAATGGAAGATAAAAAGGTTAGTGCCTTTTGACAAAAATCTCAATGAAAGCCATAGATCGAGCATTGTTTGCTGCACAATCAAAACACTGTCTAAAACATGGAGGCAATGTTGACAAGAAAAGGTTTGGCAGATCCAAAGTCACAACAGAATCAGATGAGAAGCTCCTAACAGTCAACAGCTTTCATGACAGGCACATGGCATCTTCAAGCTGTTACTTGAAGCTGTCAAAGGAGGCAAATTTCATTGTCAGCTGTGAGGAGAAGCTTTCCAGCTGCAAGCTGACAGGTGGAAAAAAACAAAGCCTTAATGAGACTGAAATATGTGCTGTAAACAAATGAACGCTATAGGAAGGTCGTATTGAAATGAAAGCTAGCAGTGGGTACTTAACCACATTTATTTTTTGCACATTTTCAATAAGGTGTATCGATTATCACCATGGACAAGAATGGGTAGTTTTTGCTGGATCTATTGGTGGCACCATGACTTCAAAACAAAAGAACAAAAGCATTTTGCAAAAAAAAAAAAAAAAGAAAAAAAGAAAGAAAACAGACAGGTTATATTTGGGGGAGGTGTAGAGAACTATAAAAAGAAATCAAAATGGATACTTAAATTTCAATTTGTATCCACATTGTTTTTTAATCCAATCATAGTGAAAATAAGGTTCACTCCTTCCTAATTTAGGGGTTTTATATACTGGCTTTCAAAAGTGTCCACAACAGAAGTTAAAATGATGTTTTTGCAATTACCCTATGTCACCCTACGTCCTCTCACAGATTCAGGCAAGAAGGCACCTGATCTCATGAGCAAATGCCTGAAATTTTCAAGTCTATGCAGGAATTTCTGGCAAGTACTAGTTGTATTCCGTATTTGACAGCAATTTCATGTACTCTACATGTGTTGGGACAATTTTATGTAAAATATTCTAAAAACCTTAGATAGAACTGAATTGTGCCTCTCAATATGTTGGAGTAGCTCTGTTACATTTGTTCCGATTTGTTCTTTTTTGTAGATTTTTTGTGTTATTTTTATTATTTGGTGAGGTACTGCATGTTTAGATACTTATCCCCTCTGGTTTGGATGCTGTGCAGCTGGAAAGATTTTTGCTTCTACTTGTTTACTTTTGGACAAAGTTGATGTTTTTTTGGCAAAAATTCTAAAATGTGATTTTGGTAAAAAAAAAATAAAAAATTTTAAAAAATGTGCATCACCAAAAACTCCATACCCACTGTGAGACATGGTGGTGACAGTAAGTACATAAATTCCAAATACTGATGTTAATAAACCTATTAAACATGCAGAGCTTCCAAAAAAAAAAGAAAAAGAAAACAAATGTAGGTTTTTGTTGTTGTTAAGATTCATAAAATAGACATCAACATGACAAATTGTTAAAGTAGAGAATTTACATAAAAACTTGCTTTGCAACAGGAGAAATATTACCAGAGCTTTGCAGTTCATCCAACCCATTTACATGACCAAAACATCAAATTAATTACAATCAAATTTGTTTACAAATTTACAAATTTGTTTCCACAAGGACATATAATGTAATATCAGTGTTTTTATGCTGTTTGTATTGAAACCTTAATAGATATTCTAAGTCTGAAGTCATAGAAACCTTTTCTGGAAGGTTATATTGTCAACAATTTATGGATTAACATTAGTTACAAAAGCAACTACAATAAATGTGTAAAATTATATTTGTTCAATTGTTTCCAGAAAGGTAAGATACCTTCACCATACTCTGGTGGATGGACTGTTTTTGTTAGACATCAAGACATCTATATCTTCCTGATCTATTTCCCACAAAATGAAATGGTACTAATTTCTGTCATATATTTTTATTTGCATACTATATATTTACAGTACTTTAAAACATGCTTCTTCTTCTAAACAAATGATTAGTAATATTTACATAATATGGAACAATTATGTACACGAATTATGCACCTCATGGCGCGTGTTCTCCTATTTGTTGGCCCTATCTTATCTCCAATCTTAATGTGACAAAGAAATAAGGGATATTTTTACTTGACCCAAACATTGCAATACAAGGTAAGCCCATAATAATCTATTACAATATGAATGTGCTCTCAAAGTTCTCCTCTCAAAGGAACTTTGAGAGGAGAGTTCTCCTTATTTGTTTTATTTTCAGTATCCCTTTGGCTCCTTGGTGGTGTTTTAGTTCCCGGATGGCTATTATTGTTCATTTTTGTTTACATATATATTTTATATATAAAATCCATCTAAATTCCAAATGATGGAAAAGCTTCCTTTTTAGATTTAATAAATTAACTAAATTTAGATTAAATAAATTAACTTTTTGATGGTATCCAAATTTACTGAGATGCACTTGTATTTATTGCACCATGATGTTGTCTTATAAAACATTATTATTATTCTATTATTTCTGTATCCCACCCTCATCATCTCTCCTTTTAACCCCTCTATTCGCTCTGTCACCATGTTGTCTATCAAAGTATGCTTCCACCAAGCTTACTGGCTTGAGAAGGCCGGAAGCTAGAACCACTGGTCTGGGACCAGTAGAGTAGCCTTGAGAGGGCCAAACTCAGATTAGCCTAAACCCCCTTAGAGAGGCTCTAGAGATCTTGTGTTCCCCACTCTCAAGCTGGAGGAGACGAGATTAGAGCAAGAGGAAACAACAGATAGAGACACAAGAGATTCATAGTCCTAGTTTTAGACTGTCTGTGAAATTGGATAACAGATTACTCTCCAATGTCCTTGTAACAATTTATATTAAGTAGAACTAATGGCTATAATCCAATAAATGGTCACATATTTCAGGATTGCTTTGCATGAAGTGGATCAAACTGGGCGTGTTCTTTTAGTCATTAAAGGACATATGGCATGTGGTTGGTTGTAGATGTGACTTTTATTGGTAACAGCATCAGTACTTTTTCAGTATTGAATAAATATAGATACAGTGGAGGCATGTAACACAATATGCAGTATGTAATCCTTTTCGTTATGTCACAACCACATGTTCTAGTGCAAAATTTCTAATTAACCACCTTTGATGTTGTACTAAAAAGGTCACGTCACATTTGTACTCATCTATAGACTTGTAAAATAATCTTTAAATGCCGACCCATCAATAAATTAGGATATTATTGAAAACGCCACTTATTTTAGGAACTTTATCACGAAGTGAAACACATTATTTAGATTAATCACACACAGATGGATGTTTGAAAGCCTTTATTTATGTTAATTATGATGATTTTCCCCTTACAGCTAATGAAAACATGACATTTAAATTAGAATATTACATCGGACCAATAAAAACAATATTTAAAAAAAAAAAACAGAAATGTGGGATTAATGAAAAGTATGTTTAATACTTAAAGGTTATTATCAAAAGGTACTCTTAATCTGACAAACAAGACTCATCAGGACATATATCCTAATTTATTGAATATGATTGTACAACTAAATTTTCTTACTTTTCTGTAAGCTAAAAATCCTAGAAAATGCTTTTACAAAGGAGAAAGAAAAACCAAAAACACTATGCATTAAAGTGTGTAAAATGAAAAAAAAAAAAAAACTATTATATTACAATATTGGTTAAATAATGGTCTGTCATTTTGAGCATTTAATCCCATTACAGTACACTACTCCTTGCCTGAAGCCAAATACACAATTTGCACCCAAATTTATCAAGCTTGCATAGAGACTATTTCTCCACTGGTGAGAGGCAGCAAAAAAATGCAAAGGCTGCTGAATAGAGATACAAGTTTTTTGTCACTCCACTGAGACACAAGTTGCATCATGCCAAGAAACATTAAAGACTGACACCCATCATCGCAGGCCGCTCTTTACTTTTTCAGTCTTATATGAGCTCACAAACATGTGCTTGTACCAGGCATCCTACTTCCCACTGCAGGAACAGGGTCTCATTAGCTGTCTGCTTTGCCTCAGCTGCAGATAATAAGTAGGGAAGCTTCAGAGTTTACTAAGTGTCTTAGTTATTAGGTTAATGGATGACCACATAGCAGGATGAATTTTTGATGGTATGATAACCTTGAGCAAAAATACACCACTCTAACAGATTAATGGAATAAACGAAGAACTAAAAATATGTACCTGTTTTTTTGAAAAAGAATGAAAAGCAAAAATGCAATTCTTATTATTTTATCTTGAAGGAAATACTTCCAATATTTACAGTTGCTCTCAAAGGTAAACACACACTTGAAACCTTTTTTACCTCTTCACATTATAACCAAACATTTTTATTGGGATTTTATGTGCTAGACCAGCAAAAAGTAGTAAATAATCGTGAAGTGGAAGATTTTTTTTTTCTTTTACAAATAAAACTCTAACAAGTGTTGTATGTTTATAAATCCAGACCTATTTTGATCGGATACTCCAAAATAAATTAAAGTGCAACCATTTGGCTTCATAAATCACCTTATTAGTAATGTATTTAGTCTCAGTATACAGCTGAACTGTAAAGGCTTTAGAGGTTTTTTAGGGAACAGTAGTCAACAAATAGCATCATTACGATCAAAGAGAACAGCAAACAGGTCAGGGATTAAGCTGCAAAAAGGTTAAAGTTGTCTTTGGCTATAAAATGATGTCCCACACTTTCAACATCTCATAAACCACAGCTCAGTCTATCATTCAAATACTGAAAATGTTTGGCACAACTGCAAAGATATCAAGAGATCTACACCTTCCATACACTGACAGGCCAGGCAAGTAGTGTGTTATCTAAGGAAGGAGCCAAAAGGTCAAGAGTGACTCTGCAGGAGCTGCAGTGATCCACAGCTTCAGTGCGAGAATCTGTTGAATCAAATCAAGTATTCATTATGACTAGAAAAGTGCTATATAAATTCAGTCCATTTACATTCCCCTAACAAGAGAAAAAGTTTTAAGGCTTCATCCTTTTTCTGCTGTTTGCTGGCCATTAGCTGTATATAATAACAAAGTTGGTTTGGTTGGTCCTGTTATTTTTGTGATTTTAAAATAATTTTTTAAACTATATCCAGAAACCAAAAACTGTCCATGCTCATTCAAAGTTTAATTTAACAAAATACAAATATAAGTGTAAACTAAGGGTCTGCCAGTGGTGGCATGGTTAATGTACTGAAATTGTTTCATATTGTCAATACAGAAAATGTTTTTACAATAACATGTCAGAAGACAGTCATGATTTTCTAAAAAATAAAAAAGAGCAAAAAAAAAAAAAAAAAAAAAAAAACAGAAAAAAAGAAAATGGGGACAAAAATATAACTGAATTTAGCTTCGTTGTACATGATGATTCAATTTACAAAAAATAGTGACTCCAGGAGGTCACAGTCAAGATCAATTCAGATTCTTTGGTGAGGTGAATCAATAAAGACAAGCAAAGGTTAGATACCTTCAGATTGTATGATGATTCTCTCTGTGCACACCAGCCCATGACCTTTAGCATTGTCTTATTTACTGTAGCAGTGGCCTTCCGCTATATAAATAATCACAAGGAAGGGTAGCTAACTGTAATAGAGCTCATCATAATAAAGATAACAAGAATATTTTGTGTGGCTGCATAATATAAGATAGGACAACTAAAACCATAAGCTTACTCAAGTGCTGTTGTTTTGATAACCCATTTCTTTCTTGGTGTGCTCTTTGGTATTTGTTGCACATTTTCAAGGGGAAATATGTACTGTATAGTTTTGATCAGAGGAGCAACCTTAAAATAAAATCAGCGAAGAACAGGCAACTTTCTTGTTCTATGGTGCCTCTTATCTCTTAATTGAAAGAAAAAGTTTGCAGCTTCAGTGGTAGAAATTTAGTGAAGCTTACACCATTTTACACTGAAGTACTACTAAAAACAACACATTAAATCTTGCTGGAAGAAAACAGCTTATGTGTACAATGACATTCAAATCTTTGGAGTGGCCCCACCATTAGCAAAATAAATCTTGTTACATTGTTGTTACCTGTTACACTGTCAGAATTATTTTATTTCTCAAAACAAAACAAAAAAAAAAAAACTTTGCTGGAACATTAAATGGATCCTGTCTCTCCAGAAACAATGCCTCCATCATTCTGTCCCAATCAAACCCTCATGTGGGACACTGACTCTTTTATGATATGGTACAGGAACTCAGTTGAGGTAGTGGTCCATCCAACTGACACTACATTCCTTGTTAGATCAGATCTCAAGTCACTTATCGAGCTCCCACCAGAAAATTCTTTTGCTACCATTGAGTCAGCTGTACCATTGCTCTCCTCTGATGATCTACACTGAACAAGGGTGTCATAGAATAATCAATGATCTGCCCCACAATTGCGAGAGGAAAATCAGATCATAACCTCCTGAAGGGCTGTGATTCCCATGCATTCACAATTACTGCCTATATCTTTGTGGTTCCATTGGGAGCAGTGACCTCCACACCTAACAGTGATCACCTGGACTTATCTTTGTTTTGGAAAGTTTCTGTCGGACTCTGGATTTTAGTACTTACCTAGATTTTCCACTACAAACTAGTCAGTCGCTCTGAACAACATCAACTCCAGGTTGGATCCTCTTGGCCCCAGGAACAACAATCTTCCTTCTCGCTCTTTGTTCAACCCATCTACAAGAAAGAACATTATATTGAATCATTTTTCCACCAGTAGTAAACTACCAATTTAACTGGAATAACCTGTTAGCAGGTTGACGATGAAAAGAAATTATGTCAGATTCTTTCTTGTAAAAACTGTGTAGCAGTAGATAACTCATTTGTTTCATTTAAAACAAGTGCATAAGAAATTTCTAATCTTGTCAACGAATGAAAGCACATCAGCCACAACTGGCAAATATTCACACTTATTAGGAACTGTAATGTCAGGCCTTGCAGCATTTTTTTTCAACTCTGAAAAACGCTTCTTCTAGAACCACAAAAATTGTGACTAACATTTGGAGCATGTCCTCCAAATACGGAATTGTTTTAGATTAAAAAAGGCCCAAAACCTAAATCTTTAAGACTCTTGTTTTTGAATGGCAAGCAAATTTAACAACCCAGTTCTGAAAGGCCTTTTGCTTGTGTAAAATTCAACTGACTGAAGTTTGCCGTATTTATAGTAAAACAAATCATGCTAATGTGGAGCAAGAATTATTTGAGATTTTGACATTGAATTAAAGGAGAAAACTCTAGATGAAACAGTGTTTTGAATGATGAGTAGAGTGACACTGATCTAAGATCTTGTCTGAGAGTTCGAAAAAGCTTTGAAGTTCACTTTCAAAGCGGAAAACACTGCTGCATTTGAGCCCAGACCAAGACTACAGCAAAATGTGATACTCTGTGAAAGCCTGAAATGATGAAAGACCTGCTGCTGTTCATTTTTCAGGATGTATTTTTCTAAGCTTTATTATCTTTAAGGTACCACAGTTTTACAGTTGGCCTTTATTAAGATGGATATTACACTTCCATAATATCGAGAATTCCATATATATGTAAATATTTATAAGAGGAGTGATAATGCAATGGACTGCTTACTACGTAAGATGTTAACACCAATTTGTGAAATGGCATTCACATAATGTATGGAGGCATTGTTATTCAAAAAAGGAGCAAGATCAAAAGAAATATATATACAGATGTAATCATGCGTTCTTCAGTCTTGAAAAACAAAATACCATTTTAGGATTCTCAACTTTTCAGATTCTAAAACTAAACTGTTTGTATTGGTCGGTGTTTCAATTATGCTTCAGTGCACATTTTGACCCTATAGAGATTTGTTTGGTCACCTGACCCAGTGGAGACCTTGCTAACGAAGGTAAGTGTGATATTTTTATCGCAGTCCTGCTCATAGCATGTATGTCCAATAGACAAAGCAAAGAACTGTTTAAAAGCAGGGATCGACAGATAAATGATGACATTCAGGTCATGTTTACATGACAATGCCAGGACAGTAAAATTCAATATTTTGTTGGGTTCTGGCTTCTTGTTTACAAGGTAACAGTATTTTTGCTGGGCAAAAACCCAAATGTTAGACATCGTACTCAAGTGTGAAACTTCTTGGTAAAGGAATGCGAATCATGTCCGTATAAACACCAATTGAAAACATTTGAAAAGGATAATGGCAGTCACATCATTCTATGCTTGCGTACTCAAGCCCGGTTTTTACCCGCACACAGCACAACAGCAGCCATTGCTGCTGTTGTGCTGTGTGCGCAAAGACAGACCTCTGTGGTCTGTCTTTGCTGCTGCACCTCTTCAGATTATTTGGTATGTCAAAGCAAAATCTGCTCATCGTGGAACATTTATGCTGACAGCAAAGACAGATTACATGCACCAGATCTTACGTGCACCTTTGTATGTCACAAAGTTTCACCACCTTCTACGGGCCTGGTATGCACACTACATTGCTTTCATTTGTGTTTTCATCTGTTTGTGGAATGTTTTTTTTCTGCTGTTGTGTAAATGCAATTTTTTTTTTGGGATATACAACGGTAAACATTTTTGGAAATGCTGTCGTGTAAACAGGGCCTTAATAATGAACCAATGTTAACAATAAGCAAAAACGTTTTACACTTATAAATTTAATCTGTATTTTTCAATATGTGGATTTTGCATTTGTCCCTTCTAAAATTGCTTGTAAATGGATCTAAACCTGCTTCTCATTTTGTCTTTTCTGAAAGTGGATGTTGTTGATAGAACTGATTTCATCCATTCATTCCTTCATCCATTTGCTATACCTGTTTATGCAGCATTAGCAGTAGGACCAGTGGCTATCTTCAGCCAGTCAAAGGGTGGTTACAGCCTCCACAGGGCACTAAGCAGTCACAGAGCAACAAAGACACAGAGGATAAACAACTGATTCTAAATCATCTAGTCATGAAAAGGTCCCATCAGAATAACAATCACTAGCTGCTGTCATGACTATGTACTGCATGGGAAAATCTGTGTTTTTGCAGCTACCATTCCACACATTAATATACTTATTTGTTGAAAAGATCATTTAGAGTAAACTATTTTAATAACTGAATCTGGTTTGCATGACATACAGTCCAATAACTGGAACATGAAGGTGAGCATGTGACTTTCTTAAGCTGACTTGTCATGGACTGAAAACTAGATAAATGTTTAATCGAAATGATTTAAAATGTACCAGTGATTTGTACAAATATTTAGTTTGTACAACCAAAAACCCACATTTTTACCCACATAGCATTTTACTTCCAGTGACATCTAAAACCAACTGCTGCCATGTTTAGAAAGAGTTTGACATTCTGTTGTACACCTCTGGATTAGTCACAAAGCCAGGCTTATCAGGTACAGCACGGTTCACTGTCCTCCAAGGAAACTGTAATAAAATTTGTAGAGCACACACAGGTACACTAAGATTCCTATCTCATAAAAGTTCAGTCCTATAAGATACTCGTAGCTGTCTCTGTTTTCAGAACAACTTTTCTTATTCAAACTTGAAAACCCAGGCAATGAAACAAATTAGAACAGTACTTTGAAGTAAAGAATTTTTTTTTTAAATCAAATATATTTCAGAAATAGAAAACATAGAAATCTTATCCAAATATGTCAAGTGAGGAAAAAGAGCAGCTTTAGCATGAAACATTGCTGGTGGTAAGCTACAACCTTGCACAATTATTATCTGTAATATTTTAAGATATGTATTATTGGATAGAAGGATGGACATTTGCCAGCTGTTTTTAGACCTAATTTTGGAACCATGTGGAAATCAGTTCAGTTCACCCCCAGCAGCTCCCAATGGTGTTTGGACCCACCAAGCACCATCAAACCATAGGACTGCTGGCCAGAAAGGCTTGTGAGTAAAAAAAAGGCTTTTATGAATTTCAACTTTTTAACTGTTGAACAAAAACTAAAAGCTAACAACACCAAAACACAAAAGGGTTGCTCTAACTGAAACAAAAAAATGTTCAAGTACAAATAGACAAGTGGATTATGAGGCTAAAATGTTGACAGCTTAAAATGAAACATAAGAAAAATATTCACATTGAAAAATATAACTGTAGCTGAAAATATTAACATTGACTTTGAAATAAATGTACAGAAAATTTCTGTAGTAAAAATAAAGCAAAAATTTAAAGTGGTAATAAAATTAATTGAAACTCTAAATACAGCCTACATTTAAACAAATAACTCACAACCAAGTTTTCACACTTCGGTGACACTTTTGTTCTAGTGCTGCTTTTTTTCAGTTTCAATTCTCTGTCACTGTTCCAGCATTTGCAGGAGCTTGAGGGGCGGGGCTTCAGAGCTGCATATCATTGACAGACATTATAGAGGCCGATGCAAGTGTTGATCAAGCTAATAATAGGTAATACATGCATTTTTGATGGTGTTGCTGGATTCTGATTCTTTTGTATATTTTAGAAATTATTCCCATCTCAATTCTTAACTTTTCTTATCTTGACCTGCAAAGGGACTGCAGATGTAATTCACCTGGTACAACACATCAAATGATGACGTTTATGTTTGAGTTGTACATTGTTTCTTTTTAGAAAGACTCACGTTCAGTTTAAGTTTAATATGGAGGCTATTACCTGGACACAGCCATCAGGGATTCCTGACATTGATATACTTGCTGCATGTCCTCTTCTCTCTTTGCCCATGTCCTGTGTCATTATTGTCAATAAGACCCACCAGTACCACATAATCTCAAATCGGTGTTGATTGAAACTTTATTTTTCAATTTGTTTTGGTGTTGTAGTTCTAGTGCAGTATTATAGTCTATGACATTAATTTACTTATGCATGGTGATCTTGTAGCTCACTAGTTTTTACCCTGCCTGCTTTGGCTCTGGTAGCAAAACCCAAATTGTGACAGGCACAGTTTGCCAGTTGCGCTCTGTAACCTGTACCACTGAGTTTCACAAAGCAAAACATAAAAGAGACAAGTTGGAACTGTGATGGTTTAATGTTATGACTCTTTAAAGCCCATTACCTCAATTTTCATCTTTAGATCCCTCAGTAAAAAGGAGAAAAAGATCAGAAAATGCATTCTGCCACTATTTATAAGCAACAAGAAGGTGTATTCTGTCAAGGTTAGAATAAAGAAACAGAGCTGAATAAAGGCGTGCTCTGCGTGTCTGATGCTTTGCTCACAGGTTCACTTTCACTGATGCAATCAGTGAGTGAGAAGATTGCAGTTTACATGACTAGCAACCTTTAAAAAGAACTGTGATGCAGAACACAACAACCTTCTCTTGACTTTTAAACAGTCACTTGAAAGAGAGTTTGAAGTTCTGCTTGTGTGAAAGACTGAAAGAGAGAAGAATGTGTAAGTGTGAAAAAAGGAAAAAAAAAAGCAAGGGCAGCTCCAGCCATGCAATCACACAATATGACAGATGACATTTCGAACTCACTTTGTTCTTCGCGGCAATCCTCGCTGGAAATTACCAAACCAATCGCCTGTGACTGCTTCTCTTCCCTTCCTCTGCAGGAAACCCATGCAGTCATAGGGACGAACCTTCTTAGCATGGCCTATCTGTAAAATCTGTTACATATTCCAGGGGCAAATGCCACAAGTGACCTTGAGACGCATCAGAGGTGGAATTTAATCTGCGGGCTAATGAAGCCGCTAAGAAGATTCCAGAGTTTAGCGGTTAATACAGCTGGCCTTTCCGTTGACACCTTTTATCTTTGTGGCTTTGTTCTCAGGTTACTTTTGGTAATATGTATCTTTATTTAATCTACATTCTTAGATGTGAAATAAAATAACTGCATTGGCTCCAGTAAATTAATCATATGTAATATAACAATATGACAATGTTATATTGCAAATATCCTACATGGGAGTTGCATATGCATTCCTTATTCCAGATAAATCTTCAAAGTTTAGTGAGAAGTTGTATACTTACCGCTTTACTCTGATACCCCTAAATAAAATTCTGATTAATCTGCTGCATTGAGAGGTCACCTTATTTATGTATACACCCCACTTATGTCAGGGACACAGTAGTGAAGTTTTTTTTTTTGTTTGTTTGTTTTTTGTTTTGTTTTTTTCTTTTTCTTTTATGAAAAGTTAGTTCAAAGAACAACATCCCCAAACTTTGGCCATTCAGTAAAGGACTGATCAGTTCAGTTCGTCTTCTGAAACAGGAAAAAGAGGGAACAATTGCAGTCCTCCATAGATATGGCCATTTACCTAAACTGAGAGGCCAGGCAAGAAGAAGCTTAATCAAAGAAACAGCCATAAGCACAATGGTCACCCAGGAGAACGTGTAGAGATCTATAGCTTAGGTAGGAGAGTCTTCTGATTGGACAACTATTAATCGTCCACTCCACAAATCTGACCTTTATGGAAGAGTGACAAGAAGACAGCTGATGTTAAAAGAAAAATTATACTAAGTCAGATTTAAAGTTTACCACGAGCAATGAATATTATGAAGCACACTTGTGGAAGAAGGTGCCCTGGTTAGATGAGACAGAAAATGTACGTTTTGCCCTACATGCAAAACACTATTTTGGGGGCAAAACTAATCTTGCACTTTATGCTGTACTATGATGGAAGCTTCATTTGATACAAGGCAGTACCGGAAGAAAATCACCCTCGCGCTGGATGACAGCCTTAAACGGGTTTAGATCAAAGCATGTTCATATGTTCGAATAGCCCAGTGATATTCCAAACCTAAGTCTGATTGAGAATCTGCTCCTTGACTTAGAAAATCTGATCTTCACAGATGTTCTCCATTTAACCTGGCTGAGCTTGGTGCTTTTGCAAAGAAGAAATTGCAAAGATTTCACTCTGCAGATGTGCAAAGCCAGTGCAGAAATAGAGAGTTCCAACTGTAATTGCATTTTTCTGAAGATATGTCACCAGGTGGAATTGTGGAAAAGTACTTTCAGGGTCTAAACGTTACCATGGTGGTTCATTTTTTTTTTTTTGGTGAGCCTTTTGACCTGACATTGACCTGCTCTGGTGAATGTCAGCCGGGGTAGATTTGCTCCATCACAAACAGGCTGGAGAGGGCACCGAGAATGGAAAGATCGATGGAGATGTTATTGTCATTTCTTAAGTTCCATAGTTGTTACTAAGCTCATAAACATAACTTTCCAATAAAAAGTGTTGCTGCATTCCAAACATAGCCAATCAAAAACAAGGACCATCTGAAACATTTTCTTTCTGTTTTTAATGAATCCAAAGAATTGGACAGTAAAATCGATGTCCTCTGCACAGCCAAATTTGCAAGAACAATTTCTCTGATTTGTGCTGAGATGTTAAAGGGAGAAACTGTAGCCAGTTAGAAAACAAAGAAAGATTAAAAAAAAAAAAAAAAAAATCAGAGAAGTCGGAAGAAAATTTAGTTAGATACCCTAAGATGAAATCATGTGCAACCAATTGTCACACAAATTTGTAAATAAGAATCCATCTGTGTGTAACTCCAGCTTATCTGTGAAGGCTCCAGAGCTTTGTTAGAGAACATCACTGAGCAAAAAATGTCACAAAGACAAAGGAACAAAACAAACGAGCACTAAACAGCTCTGAATATCAATCCTCCTGAAATAGACACAACTGTAAACCTTCAAAGGCATGGCAAGGAGGGCATTAGAGAAGCAGTCAAGAGGCCCGTGGTAACTCTGGAAAAGCTGCAGAGATCTATAGGTGAAATGGATGAATCTGTTGATGAGATAACTATTAGTCATGCACTCCATAAAATTGTCCTTTTTGTAAAAGTGCTAGGAAGAACCCTAAATGAATTAATTTGCAGTTTGCCACAAACCATGTAAGGGAAGGTGCTCTGGAAAAATTATGACAGAATTGAAATTTGTGGTCCATGTACAAAATCCTCCCTGAACATACCATCCCTGCTATGAAACATGGTAGTGGCAGCATCGTGCTGTGGACATGGTGCACTTAGCTGGAACACTGAAACTTACCTGGGAAAATGAAGGAAGCCAAGGCTGAAATGGAAATTCACTTTTCAGTCGGCCAACTGCCGTCAACATTCTTCCAGAGCTGGTTTAGACAGATACAGATTTGTGTATCTAAGTCAAAATACAGACCTAAATTCAACTGAGATTTGGTACAAAAACTTTAATCTTCACAGATGCACTTCTTCCATTTTTGTTGAGGTTCAGTTATTTTTTGTAAGAGAAAATGAGCAAAATATTCCATTTCTAGATCACAAAACTGGTAATTACAGTGAAAGGTCCCCCCTAAATGCACGCCGCACGTTTCAGATTTTTATTTGCAAAAAAAAATTTATCCTGTGTAATTTTCCTTCAGCTTCGCTACTAGGTGCTACTTTGTGTTGGTCTATCATTGATTTTTTCATAAAATACATCGATGTTTGTGGTAACATGACAAGTGATGGGAGTCCTTTTTCACAGCACAGACTATGAAGATTTTTTTACAGATTTTTTTCCTTCACCAACTGTTGCTACAACACGTTTCCAAATCAAAAATCTTAATGTGTTGTGCTCATCTTTTTCTGTATTTAACTATAAGATTATTTATTATATTTAAAATTTCAAACATTGCAATTAATTATTTTTTTTAACAGTTACATCTGAAGATGATTCAAACTTATTGTAATGCAAAAACAATAAAAACATTACTCCACTTATACTTATTCAACCCAGACAATTATGCAGAGTGGCTGTGTATAACAACATCAAAAAGGTTTTCTCCTCTGATGAATGAGCTCAGTGACTCTGTTGATGGTAATATCAAAGTGGGAGTCACGCTTTGTCCCGTCCTTGATCTCTCTCGTCTTATGGATTGAGTCAGCCCCTGTGACACACAGCAGACTATAAAATGTTGGAACAAGGCAGCTGTGTCTATAATTAATGGATGTGTCTATTTAGAGTGTGATAAGTTGCTTTCTCCTTCTCATCTGCCTTGTTTGCCCTTTCCATCTCCCTGTCATGCAGCTTTTCTTTAAATTCACAGAGATCATATCTTTTAGGAAAATTAACTGCAGGTAAAAAGGGAAGCAGTATCCAAAGGCAACTGGCAAGATTCAATATTTAACACACAGTCTGTCAAACCATCATATAGAGGAGAAGTGGAAGACAGCAACGAGATGGAATGGATGGAACAGAATAGGAAATATCTAAAAAAAAAAAAAAAAAAAAAAAAAAAAAAAAAAAAAAAAAACTCAATTCCGGCTGATCTGCTGAGGTTTTAAGAGCAGATCTGTTCTCCCAAGGATTCATCATGAACTTACACAACAGCAGGGGGGTAAAATGGTACAATTATGTGAGAGCCTGCTATAGTTAATGAGGAAGCAGAGCCGTCTTTGGTGCCTGCTGTGAGATGATACAACAAGAATGCGAGGCCACGAAGAAGCCACCCATAAAACTGATCTTAACATGGAGGCGTCTGGCTGCACTGAATGCAGGCAGAGTAACAAGGAGAACGCCTTGAGAAAATGAAAAGAGGACCTGAGGATATTAGTAAAGCAAACGAGCTGACCTTCCACGCTTGGAGAAGCAATATCCAACCGACACGGAAGAGGCTGCAAATCCCCAACCTCTGTAATAACGAGGCAGCTTCAGCCCGCGCGCTGTTTAGCTCATGTGCACAATCCCATTTATTCAAGCATCTATTATGTGACTGATTTGGCTGAATTTTACCGCTGTCTGCGACTGATGGCTGCGAGACACATTTTCAAGTTAATGAAGGCGCAGTAAACCCAATTGCCACTGTGCGCGTTAACTTGCTCCCGTGGTTCCACGAGGATGGTTGACATTCCTGACGCTCATGCATTCTTTTCTTTTCTGATGATTGCATTATGATGCAAATGTAAGAGACGGCAATTCTCCGGCGGTATCATTTGCAAGATGTTGTCAAAGAGAAGCATTTGTGGATCTTGCTCAATCTATTTCTCTTTGTTTCCTGAAACACATCATAATTTTTAGAGATTTAATGAACATAGCAAATCAGTATTTAGCATTGATTTTAAGTATGTCTTAACTACAATTTTGCTCAAGGAAGAAGTAAAAGTGTATAAATGTGAGGCAGTCTTTTGGGGACTCGGGCAATCCATTGAAAATGGTTCTTTGTTTTGCTTTTTCTGTTTTTATTTCCCTGAATTCTATATTTTTGAATGTGAATTTACTTTTTGAAAAATACTCCAATAAAATAGACATGTCTTTTCGATTAACTTATCTATGACTATACAGAACACCTGTACCCACACAATATGTTTTTCACACTCATGCTGATCTCAGTTCTTTTTGCTCCTTTTCTGCCTTTCCAAGCCTCCTTGCACAGAGCAACATGCAAAACTTGCAAGGATACATTATTAATTTCTTGATGGATGCTGCAGCTGTCTCCTTTGACAAGTGCTTCTCATATTACTATTTTCTCCCTGTTTCTTTTTGTCATTCTTCATTTCCTGTAGTACTTCTAAGATACAAATATTCAGTCCCTGCTCCTACAGCCCACACATGTCATCCCCATAGGCAGAACATGGTGATCAAAACCAGAAGGAAACCAGCCTGATGTACAAAAAATACAATAGTGTCCATGCCGAGATAATGGCAAATCCTAAATGTCATTGCTTGCAAACACTGAGTTGCCATCTTAAATCTGGCTTGTATTTCCATCCTGGCTCTCAGGTGCTGTATCACCTCTGACCTTAGGTATAAAAATGTGATTCATCTTCATTGCTCTATAATCCATTTCTATAACTCCCACTGTAATCTTCCAGAGGTAGACAGAGTTCAAAATACTGAGCCCTCAATGCCTATAAAGTGCTTACACCTCTTGACAGATTTCTAACGTGCTCTGAATTAAGCTTTTAAAAACATTTCCACAATGCTTTTCTTTGTAATTGAACTAGACAGGCCAGCATTCTCTTCTCACTTGTATTAGAAGTCATTTGTGGTAATCTGTTAAAGGGGGGTATTATGTAGTTTCCAGGTACATAGTGCCCTTTCATAGCACAGTCAAGTAAGTATTACTTTAAATTGTTATGAAAATGCTCAAAAACATGCTTCTCAAAAATAATTTAAAACAAATTTGACTTGGAATCATAGCTGTATCTGATGCCTTGGAATTGGCCTCTGTCTCTTTAAGAACCTCCTGCCCTTTTCGACACTCCCCCTTCAGCATGCCATAACAACAATGCTTCTCCTTGCTGTCCATTAATGCAGTTTACAGCTGTTCTTAGGAGCTCAGCAGAAACGCAGTTTCACTAGGTGTTTGGTAATTGGTCTGGTTAAAATTCTACTGGAGAAATTCACGTCAGGGGGAGAAAGTTCAGACTGTGCAGTGAAGTGAGATTTGAATCAAGCGAAATTTGCGTAGGGAGGCAATGGCCAGGCTAATGGACTCTGGAATTGTGAAGAAAGGAAAAACTGTCAAACAACACACACAATTAAAATTTGTCACTATAATTTATCTTTCCATTTGTTTTACTATTCCATATTTCAGAAGAAAATTTGTATTGTGACATAGAGGTGCAGCTCAGTAAATGAAAGTATGATCAGAAAGTTTATTTTACTCAATAAATTAAAATTGTTTAACTCACTCTAGAGTCATAACACACTGTATTTTTTTTAGGCTTTATATTCTATTTAAGCATTTATTTATATTATTTTCAATAATTTTAGCTTACAGTTAATGAAAAAACAAAATTCATTTTCTCAAAAAATTAGAATATTTCAACCAAAATGAGCCTCAGCCAAGTATTGATTGCATGTACTGTATGGACATAAAATAATAATCAGGCAAACGTGTGGATTAACAGTCTATTTTTATTAATCTTCTGTAATATCTTCTTGCATTCTGAATTTTTTTTTTAATTTCATCACCTCAAAGCTATAATTATCCAAATTAAAGGAAATAAATGCTTAAAATCCTTTTGTGCTTTTAATTTTAATTTCTAAATTACATTTCAACATTTTATTTAAATTAAACTAGCATTAGTGTATTCCCTTCATACATTATAATATGTGTAGACATGTTGGATTTCAGCTATCTATCTTAGTACATAATTAATGGCTAATCAGCTGCTGGGATCTCAGTATTTCACCAACCATCACATGTTTTCCTCATTTGTTACTTACCAAACTTTTGCCCGTGACGTGATGCCTAAATTAGATTCATCTGGCTTGTTCCTCATTAGCATTGTGGTTGTCCAATGAGTAATTAATCAAACAGATCCCTGGCTTTGCCTGCAGCTGTAGAAACTTTGACAAATAATTTGGTGAAAGCTGTTTAACTGTTCGTATTTATAGCCACAGACCACAGTGTCACTTCAATCAGTTTCTATTTTATGGACAAGCAAGCTGTTAAAGTCCTTTTCTCCGCAGGAAAAAAAAATATTTTAATGCATTTATATTAATTCATTATTTCTATCTCATTCAATTATTCCTTGACTGGCCCCAGTGGCACAGTTGTGACAAATGAATGACAGTTCACAAAAAGACGCATTGACAACAGTCACAGACCTTCATTAAAATAATAACAGACTGTTTTGCAGCATGTCACAAACATGCACACATGCTCTGTTTATCACAGTTTTTCTTTGACAATAATGTGATTATTTGCAATTGTAATGTGGCTGTGAATACAATGTGGTTAAGCTGAAGTCAAAGGAAGCGATGGGGGAAATGGTGCGTGCGTGCAAGGAGTTTGGAAAATAATTTCATTGACGGAGATAAAAACAGGATAATGATAGTTAATGATTAGGCAAATTGTTTGGTAAAATGTATGTATTTATGAGCAAAATAAAAAGCAGGGAAAGCAAGTTTTTGCAAGTTAACATAAAAAAATCCAAAAAATATACAATGGACAAAGCACAATAGATTTCATCTTAGCGGATCAGCCCACAGTATAACGTAACATCTTTCTTCAAAGTGTTTAGCACATGATGAGGTCGACATTATTTAAAACATAATTTAAATGAGGTCTCTTTCTTGCCTTAAGGCAGTTTCAGTAGGAGAAGCTTATTTCTTTCTTGGCTGTAGGACTGCATGATGAATCCAAAAGTATTTCCACTGGCAAGGTATCGCCGCAAAAAGCCTTCACCTACACAGGGAAGGTCAACACATTCAGCTCTCACAGAACATTCCTCAAAATTCATCCATTATGATGAGTTACCGAAAGGCAAAGTATGTACATTTCAGTCATAAATATTATCTTTCATGTTGTTTGCGTAATCGTTACCGTCATCAAACCTTTTCATTTAGGAGAACATAAAGGCATTTTCTTTTTAGTTTAAGGATCGCATGCAAACACTGGTAGACATTTTGTATGTGTGAAACATAAAGTATGGATCTTAAGGAAAGCCTGAGGGCAAAAACTGTGGTGTATACTTACGAATGAATGCAAACAATTTTTCACTCTTGTTTATTAAAAACTAGTAGCTCAGCACCAACACAGTAAACAAACAGAAACACCATCTAACAATCAAGCTCAAAATTATGCATTCTTCTGCAAGATTGTTCAGATTTTAATCAGTTGGAGGGAGGGAGCCAAAGTTTAGGGTGATGGCAGGGAGGCCTTCCAACCTCAAACACTTGGAGCTCATCGCCAAAGACAAATCATCAAACCACCAGTGAAAACATGCAAAATGCTGGTCAGCATTTACAAGAATGGTTTGTTTGGGGCGACGGTGGCTCAGGAGGTAGGAGTTCGTCCTATAACCAGTGGGCTGCCGGTTTGAACCCACACTTGTCATTGGGCAAAACACTTCACCCATTTTGCCTGCTTGTAGTGGTCAGATGGCCTGGTGGTGCTGGTGCATGACAGACTGCTGCAGGGCTTTGGCTACAATGTAGTAGCTTACCACCATTAGTGTGTGAATGTGTGTGTCTGTGTGTGTGTGTGTGTGTGTGTGTGTGTGTGTGTGTGTGTGTGAATAGGTGAATATTTGAATGTCGAGTAAAGCGCTTTGGGGTCTTTTGGACTTGATAATGTGCAATACAAGTACAGGCCATTTACCATTACTCTAATGCCACTAAAGATTTTTGCATTGACTATAGAGAGGGGTCTAAATAATTTTCAACATGCAATATTTTAATAAAATGTAAATAAAAACAGATATTTTTTATTTATGTTCCATCTACACTGCTTAGTTATTTTTTTGAGAGATGCCTGTCTTTTATACTATTAGCAACAATTTATAGGTTAATGAAAATAATTTGAAATCTAAATCTGATAGGGTTTTGAATAATTTTGCGACTAACTGTATTTTTATGGACGAGATAGTGACTCAAGAGTCAGCCTCTTACTTGAATCACACTTGATTCACAAAAACAAAGACTGAAGGCTTGACTTAGATTTTAGTTGTAAGTTAAAACTTGACTTAAACTCACACTTGAGTGTCCTTGACCAGCTTTAGCTCATGTAAGCAAAAGTGAAAGCAAGCCAGTGTGCAGAAGAATGTAGTACTGACACTTGATTTGAAGTGAAAAGTTATTATAAAAGGGTTTGATTTTAAAGCCAGGGATTTTCAATGACTGTAGGCTATTACTGGTTCAAAACAATCTCTTCATATTAGCTGTGGCCTTATATTATTTGGCCACACAGATGTCTCACTAAATGAGAGCTTTGTTACAGGTCTTTCACATAGAAATAAGTTTGACCTATATCCAACATTGTCAGTGAAAACTGGGTATTGTCATTGAGAGATGGAGGGATGTGGTCCTGTAACTCGGTTTATCAACAATGAGAGTTTTCTTTTTATTGGAGAGAATTACTTCAGTTGTAAACATTGTACTCTTTTGCTTATACTGAATGTTGTTTTGATTTGACAGGTCTTTTGTCAGGAAATGTTCCATTTCCTTTTGTTGGAACACAACAAAAAGCAAATAAAGAGGAATGAAGAGGTGTCACCTGGCTTCTGAAAACATATTTAAAAACGGCTTTTGTTGGAAATAAAAAATCAATAATCTGCAGTGGCTGGTGCTTACCTATATCCACAGGTCTTTAGAAATATTATCTTAAAGTATTTTGCATAGGTTTTCATAAGTGTCAAAGCAGGTTTTCTACAGAGCCATGAATAATATTCTGTGTGGGAATATTACAACGTAAAATGAAAACAACACACTGAGTATGGAGCAGAAAATCACATATCCAATGAATACTGTCCATCATTATTGGTATCACTTTATTATTGTCCTCGTAGAAACATTTTCCTTGCACCCAGGTAAAAAATATAAGAAACATACATAATCACTCTATAACACTGGCAAAAACAGTAAAGGAAATTCTTGAGGAAATATCAGTTCAAATATCAATTAAAAACAATTAGACTGAAATGACAAAACAATCACACCCAGTCAAACTTTGGATTTATCTAAATAATG
Organism: Anableps anableps; assembly: GCA_014839685.1. Classification (NCBI taxonomy): domain Eukaryota; kingdom Metazoa; phylum Chordata; class Actinopteri; order Cyprinodontiformes; family Anablepidae; genus Anableps; species Anableps anableps. The sequence continues at coordinate 12,474,861 of CM026079.1, forward strand.
GCCTGAGTAATAGTAGTTTTTCCATCTTTTCGTCCTTAATTTAGTCGGTCAGAATCTTTTTTGCAGACAGCAGCAGCTCAAGTTTGCCATAAACTGGGTGATCAGGGGAGCTGAGAATATCTTTCACCTTATGTATGACTTTTAAAAATGTTTGTTCCATTAGGTAATATGGGACTAATAATTTTACCGACCATTTGCACTATATTGTTTCATCCTATAATTGGATTTTGCTCATAGGTTGGCAAATGTAAGAACATAAAATTTTAGGAAATGATAATTAACTTTTTATACACCCCAAATTGATTTTGTTTGCAGAGGAAGTGCAATTCTTTTTTTAAAATCTATACAAAATCTTGGTTTTAGTTCTAATGCAACCAGACTACCTTTTCCAACCAGACCAGACAAGTAACTGTGGATTGCTTTGAAAACACCTGCATGTTAAATGATTCTAGTTTGACAGGATGACCAATCCTGCCACTGCTGCAAAAAATACTAGAGGTGAAGACCCAAAAGAAATCTCCCACTGAAATAAGTCTTTGAAAATTTTGCAGCTCGCAAAAGTCAAACTTGGATTCCATCTAAGCGCTAAATAATACAGTAACCCCAGAAACTACATTGTAGGCAAGTGAAGAAAGTTTTGTTGAATGTGATAAAATAATGGTGCATCTCCACTCAGGCAACCTGCGTAATTTTAGCCTTACTTGGTACTGCCTTAACAAGGGAGGGCAAGTTTAGTCGTTATTCCAACACTGGATGTTGTTGAGAAAAAAACCCAACAATCTTAACATCAGTCTTTTGTAAAAGTGTCAATAAGGTATTGGGTGATATCACATTAAAATTGTCAAGTTCAGTTCAAGTTGTTTTAAGTTGCTAAAATCAGCTAAAGGGAACATTTATCTTACTAGCTTTCCACAGATCAAATAATTTCTTTGATTTTCTACAAACTCACTGTGACATCTTACTTCAGGTCCGATATCATCTATTGCTTATATCATTATATCATAGAACATCTCTTTCAAAAAATCTGAACTGTCCCCTTAAGACTGAGCAGTTTTGGGGGGTATCAAGCATCTCAGTCAACAACGATACAGACATCACTTTTGGCCATGAAAAGAAAAGAGGAAAAATAAAAGGGAGCTCTCAAACATGTAGGCACACCAATAAATCTGACAGATTAATCTATGACAGGTGCAGATTTGACAAGGCACACTGTTTGGTGGACACATTAAAACAGACGCACTCAATAATGTGGCATTTTGACAAACAGCCTGCCAAAGCTGGTCTGTCCATAGAGAAGGGACATGATCCAATGGAAAGTGTTCAGAGGCAGCACTTTCCTCAGGGGATGAAATCTACTCAATGTCCTGGAAGACTGTGCGACTTCAAGGACAGTCTGCCGTCTGAGAACAATGAGTTCCTCTGGCTGCTCCTGACAAGGCAAACTTTTAGCACTGCTGTGGACAAATCTGTGACACAAAATTACAGCTTTCTCCCAAGCAGAGGGTGTGATAAGCTGATGAGGCAGTTATCAGAAATTAGTCTCAAATTAAAGCCTTTTCAGGGGAGCTGTGAATTTACATCAACTGCTAATCAGGAATGAGAAAAGGCGGCAGTGTTTCTCGGACTCTGCAACTCGAATGACCTGATTATACTGTCTATATGTCAGTGTGCATGCACTTTTAGAAACTGCTTATACAACAAAGGCAATTTTGGGGTAAATTATACATATTAAGTCAGCTTTGAGCAGCTTGACACAATTTCCTGAAGCTCTGATGAAATATATTTTATAGCTTTGGTCAGTATGCTCTAAAAGCTTCTAATGGAGGCTCTTTTAAACTATTTTTCTTCTTACAGATTTTAGGGTCTAGTGAGATTACTGACTCACCCCCCGCCCTGTTGCAGTTTTCAGTCTAACACTTTACATTGACTGACACCAAACCAAGTGAAGACTAGCATTTAGCAGACCATTAGAGAAGCACAGCTTTATCCCTGAATACTTCTATTATCAACATCTGCAGCTACGCCTTGGAGACTGCACTCCATTACTGGTACCTCTGCTGGAGATGTGTGAACAGCATTAAAAGAAAGACCAAATTATGTCCCTTTTTCAGATTTGTATTTTTAAAATGTCTGGGTATTTGGAAGAGTTCATGCTGTGATGTCCTGTAACAATACTCTTTCTAGAATGGAAACAGTCCCCCAGTAACCCAGATCCTTTACCATCCCTACCAGTGGCCAAAAGATGTTTTTCAGAATATTTATTCTTATTTCACACCAGATCATCTGGGCAGTTTATTGTTAAAGAGATCAATTTTAGCAAAATACATTGTTCCAGTTAAAGTCTCAAGCATCTTTAGAAAACTCTACATGCTCATGCATACAGTATGGGAGAGAAAAGCCATTTTCTTGGCATTCATTGAGAAGAACCTATAAGCAAAGCAGCTGTCACAGTTTTCCTGTCTTTCCATTGTCTTATACGTAGTTTATGAGAGCCATGACGCTAGCACAAAGAAATTTTTCATAATGTCCAAAAAAATCTCTGGTAGCCCACTTTATCTGGTGATAAAGTAGTGTATGCTGCAGTGCCAAATAAGAAGTTGATGCTAAAGCATTGTTTTCCTATGGCACTGTGTTTTCTTACTCAGTTGAATAGAAGACATAAAAGACATAAAAGTTGAATACAAGAGATAAAAGCAAATACCAAAACTATATAACAATATAGTTTTTTTTTACTGTCTGACATTAAATCAGATGGAACTTTTCACTTTGGATATGGCACTCTCTTGCCAACTTTAACCAGCATCTTACTGAATTATTTTGCTTGTGTGTTGGAGTCCATATACATATTTTGCACAAAACATGTTCATCTCTGGGACGCAGAACTCAACTTCTTCCTAGACAGTATATATGCCAGACATTCCCATGTTGTTTATATTTGCATCTAATTATTTTAACAGATGAATGTGGCACCTTCAAACATCTGGAGATTGTATCCAAGGAAGAACCAGCCTTATAGAAGTCCACAATTCTCTTCTTGATGTCTTGTCTAATTCCTTTTGAAACAGTGTACCTTAAAATACTTCCATATGCAAATTATTTTGGCATTAAGCAAAGGAAATAATTTTGATAATCTTAATTGGCATAAAACAGGAAAAATTTATTTTGGTTTAATGTCAGATATTTAGGACTAAAATGGTTTTGTGCCTACTTATGCATTGTTTGTGGACATGTCGCTTCAACTGTCTGAAAGAAATAGAGGGAAAAGTAGAGAAATAGATCAGATTTTCATAGACCTTGATAAAGTTCTTTATAAAATTCAATTAAATATAATAACTAATAGCTCAATTGCAAAACAAAACAAAAAACAACTCTGAGATACAGGAGAAGTTATAGCAACAAAGAGAAAGTTACTATAAAGCAAATACATGCATGAAAGTCCAAGTAGATAAAAATCAAGAAGGGAGATTTCTTCCATCATTAGCTGAAAAAGTGGCACACATTGCTGCTGTAAATATTAACAACTCGTAGATTGAGGTATTTTCAGCCTCAGCTCTTGTGAAACCTGAAACTGTTGCCTTTAGACAAACAAAGACACAAAACAAACATAAATAACTGTTGTTTTTTTTTCTTTACATCTCCTTCTCAGTTTGGGTTTAATGGAGATCATTTCTGTTGAGTGCAGATATTTGGGCTTATTTGTTATGGTTGAAGTGTATCACTCAGGCTTTGCTGCACTGCATCGCATGAATTAATGATGAATGGGAAAAAAAAAAAAGGGTAGATGGAGAAAAAGCAGAGAACTGCACTGCTACAACAACGCAAAGGGCAAGAGAGAAACAGGAACCAGAAATTATTGGGAAGTGTAAGGATAAGCCCAGTTTTGGAGGCAGAAGGAGAGAAAAGATTGGAAAGGGAATAAGATAGATGGACAGAGAAAGGTAGAAGAGAGGAGGAAAAAGAGAGACAAGCCTCTCTGCAGATTACACACATGGCCTTATTGCCTCTTGTTGTTTTGCGCAGAATAATCATGGGAGACATTTGATTTCGTCTCTCATTGAAAAACATGGGTTTTCATAAGTGTGCAGCCAAACGCTTCAATCACAACTGCCTGGCATTTTGTAAACAGGAGGTTTGTAATGAGGACTCACTTGTTCATTTTGAGTCACCTCCAGGAAAACCAGATGAAATCAAGAGTTTTTAGCTGCCGACGCCTTTGTCACAAAAAATGTCGATTTTCTTTTTTCAAACAACAACAAGCAATTTAGAGTAAAGTACAGCATAAAGGTAATTCTCCTCAAAAATTTCATACCGTGTCTCACAAAAGTATTCATACCCCTTTGACATTTGCTTCACATCACAACCACTTCAGTGCATTTCATTCAGATTTTATGAAATAAAACAACTCAAAGTAGCATATAACTGTAAAGTGAAGTCAAAAAGGCCAAAACCTACCAGTGTGAAGTGTGTGGTGTGCATTTGTATTTAGCCCTTTTACTCTGACATTCACAAATTAAAGCTGGTGTTGCTCACTTCCTTCTTAAGTCACACGCTCTAAAAATTAAAACTAACATTTACTTACATTTTTTGGTGGAACAAATTTACACTCAAAATTACTGAGTAGATTGGAAACCAGTCAAATCTCTTAAATATATTTTATCAATTGCATAACTGCAACTAAAACAAATTAAGTTAACATGAATACTTGTTGCTAGTACATTAACAAACAAAATTAAGTAAATCTAACTGAAACTTTAAGTCAGAAAAATAGCAAGGTTATCTGAAAAAAAAACACATAAAAAATTAATGTTACTGAAATTCTGGGTTGATTTTACCAATAGAAAGAAGGTCAGTCAATACAAAAAGTTGTTTCATTTGCATAGGTTTTCATAAGTGTCATAACAGGTTTTCTTCAGAGCCATGAATAATATTCTGTGTGGGAATATTACAACTTAAAATGAAAACAACACACTGAGTATGGAGCAGAAAATCACATATCCAATGAATACTGTCCATCATTATTGGTATCACTTTATTATTGTCCTCGTTTTCCTTGCACCCAGGTAAAAAATAAAAGAAACACACATAATCACTCTATAACACTGGCAAAAACAGTAAAGGAAATTCTTGAGGAAATATCAGTTCAAATATCAATTAAAAACAATTAGACTAAAATGACAAAACAATCACACCCAGTCAAACTTTGGATTTATCTAAATAATGGCCTGAGTAATAATAGTTTTTCCATCTTTTCGTCCTTAATTTAGTCGGTCAGAATCTTTTTTGCAGACAGCAGCAGCTCAAGTTTGCCATAAACTGGGTGATCAGGGGAGCTGAGAATATCTTTCACCTTATGTGTGACTTTTTAAAAATGCTTGTTACAATAGATAATATGGGACTAATAATTTTACGGCCCACTTGTACTATTTTGTTTCATCCTGTAATTGGATTTTGCACATAGGTTGGCACATGTAAGAACAGATCCTATCATAGAATTTTAGGAAATGGTAATGGTCGCTGCTTTAAAAATAGAGTAATGTCTCTGGGTCATGAACAAATGAACTCTGTATGTAGCACATTTTTCAATTAACTAAAATGGAGCTACTCATCTTTGGTTAGTAGGAGGAGAGGGACTGTTATGAGCAACGTTGCCAATCTCAGTAGCGACAAAAAGATCTTGTTATTACCCAGCACTATTATAACGGCAACTTCAAGTGCAAAAGATTTGCACATTTCCTACCTCTTTTAGCAGTGAATTATATTCTGTCGCCTCCAGATAGTATATGAAGTTTCTTTCTGCTAAAGTATCATTATCCACCACAGCTATTTTTCTCCTCTTAAACCTGCAGAATTAATTTTCTTCAAATTAAAACTTTCACCTTTTTCTTGGTCTTGGTTCAACTCTGAATTATTAATCAGAAATAAAAGCAAATTATTATTAGTATCACTAAAGTAGATCAAAGTGGTTTAACTGCTATCTCACAAAAAAAGATCTTCCTATACAGTGTTAGATTTTAAGTTTGATACAGATCCTAAGCTACAAATAACAGGCACTACGCTGCAGTAAAGTGCGACTGGAGCTGAGGTAAACTATGTTATCGGTTTTAATGTTCACAAATTAATCAGTCTTTAAAGATCTATCTGAATAAGGAATAACTTATGCTGCATGAAGCAGGGAGGTATCATTATTCACAGTAAAGAAAAAGATCAGTATATTTCTCTGTAATAGAATTCATTAAGAATAAATGAAAGATTAAGTAATAAATGAATAGAAATAAAAAGATTGTAATTCTGGAGAAAAGACAGTTAAAGTGGACCAAAGTTCAGATATGGGAAAGGCAGACACTTCCGATGTTTAAAAAAATGATAAAATGTAAGTATTTGAATCCAACATTAAATCTTAAAAAATCTCCTGCAAAACTGGGAAAACCAGTCAGCGGAAATATTTAATCCTCAATTATAGCACAACTAATAAGGAATGCTTAAAGCATATATGTGGTAATAACAGACACATTTGTAGAAGCAGATCTGACTGTCAAACTTCTCCTCCATATCTCAGACCAAACTTTTTTTTTTAAATCATCTTTTTCACATTCTAACAGTAATACTACCATTAAAAAAATTGTTTTTTTTAGTCCATAAATGATAAATAGGAATATATGCTGATACAGCAAAATAGCAAAAATTACAAGAATGAGACCAACAGATTAGAATATTATATTTAGATTAATTTATTTTAATCCCTCTTGATAACAAAACTTATTTTCACAAGATCACAGACTTTTATATCAAGTTTCCTAATAAGTAACATAAGTAATTATTTTATATATAATAAAATATATATAATAAAACAAACTGGGTTTCTCTAATCTGAATCTCATCAATGAAGCAGTAGCTTCCTTTCAGTGTGTAGGAGATTAAACAGCAATTGTTTCTTTTATTGCCTGAGCTGCAGGGGAAGTTGCCTTCGTCAGCAATGATTTCCACAAGCCTGCATTTATTTTCCATTTGAAACTACTGGTGTACTGGCCAGTTGATGGTGGAAGTGTTCAATAATTCTACTAATGCTTTGGGTTTTGACTCAGATAAACACCACCGTAGCAGGATATAGATTTCACAGCAGACCCAGAGCTTCACTGCCTGTGCTGAAGGATGTTAGCTGCAAGCACTGTTGCTGTGGAGAACAAAAGCAAAAACAAAAACAAAAAAAAAAAACATAAAAAGCAGATGTCTTGCTTGCAGATGTACATTTTGTGTGTGTACCCTGAACAGAAAATAATCCATAATGTCATCCAGGGGAGGAAAATTAGCAGGAAAGTCTGTTATTTATTTGCTTCATATCAGCACAAAGTGGTTTTCAGTGAGTGGCTCACTCCATTGCTGTGTGTATCATGAAGTGGTGAAGTACGTCAGCCAGCTGCCTGCTCAGAAGTTCACAATGCTGCTATTCCTTCTCAACAAGTCATCTATTATTCTCCTTACATCAAGAGAAGTTATCCTCTTTGAAAACTGAAGAAGCCTTTTGGATGAGAAACGAGAAGAAGTCTAGTTGCCTTCGAGTTAAATTTAGGATTACCCTCATTGACTTTGAAAACTGAAAAAAAAAAAAAACAAGTATCGCAAGACTTCCTAAAGCAAGAGTTTTCTTAGATAATAAGTTTTAAATAAGTTCATTTTTAATTAACTGGAGATCATTTTTTCATTAAGTCCCTTAATTTATTTTCTCGCTATAACCACAAATTATTTAGAAATCAGTGGGAAAAAAAGGTTCTAACAATCTTGGTGGCAACTGATTCAAACAGAATATGCCACCTTTTTAAGGAATATCCAGCCAGCAAAATTTTACAGAAATTAATCCACTTACTATTACTGAGCATCAAGGGTAATGCCAATGAGAGTGATGAAACTGGTGGTAAAATAAAACCGACTCTCTTTGCACTAAAATCATCTCCAGGAAATGTTAAATCAAATCTTGCTTTAGACTATTAGGATGTACAAAACTAACAACATTTAACACCGAAGAATAATATTCTTAAAACGTATTTGCACATATCTTCTTTCCTACTAAAGCTGCACCAGACTTTAGAGTCTTCCATCTTCACATTTAACATTAAAGGGAAAAAAATAGCTTATGATTTGTTAAACTTTGACATTTAACAAATCATTTACCTTTTTTTTTTTGGTTGTTTGTGTGTTTGTGTTTTTGGAGGGAGGGATAAAGGCTGCATTTTGTGTTCTCTCAGATTATCTTTGTTCAATGCTAAAATTTGTTTAAAGAGCTGACACATCTAAGAGTGGTGAAAAAAAAGGAAACTGAAGACATATCAAAGTATCCATTTTATGAACTATTAAATATTTTTTTTATTTTTTTCTTGATAATGCTGGAGGGGTTTTTTTCTCACAGCTACTTTAACATTTTTTTTTTTTATATCTATGTATGTGAACTTATATGCACTTTGAGCCTTGATCTTTCCCAGTTATCAGTGTGCATTAAGGATCTACATTCTCAAAACCAGCAGGAAAATATTCTGCAGCGTTCATCTTCCATCTCATTTTCCACCACCCCTCTGGAGACATCTCATAAAAAGAAAACGAAATATGAGTCTAATCAATGCCCGACTTACGAAGAATAATTACCATATACACCTGGAGAGAATTGTGAGATTTGTCACTGAGGAAATACTGATGTCATTAATGACTCAATTCACAGGGAAATTTTACCATGAAATTGTTTTTTTCTTTGTAGCAATAGAAATGAACTTGCTCACGTCTGTTTAATTTAATCTTATTTGTGTGAACATAAACCTTGTTTTTACATTCCCCTTAAGGATTTTCTACATGCATATACTGAGCATAGTCCTGAATATCCATGTTAAATAACAAAAGACTGGTAGCACCTTTTAGTTTTATTTCTTCATTAAAATAACACATTTGACAGTATAGCATGAATAACTATGCAATTCTTCTAGTATGTGAATATAAACATGTATTTGTCAGATGTAATCAATGAGCCTGTGGGACTTTTCTTTGAAAAACATGTAATTTCTTTGCTTTATAACAGAAACAGCTATAAAAGTTTTTATTATTCTTTTATTGCTTTTCCATTGCCATATCGTCGGGGCGACAGTGGAAGGAGTTCGTCCTGTAATTGGCGGGTTGCCGGTTCCAGCCCCCGTTCCGTCCATCTCTGTCTTTGTGTCCTTAGGCAAGGGCAAGACAGTTCACCCACCTTGCCTGCTGGTGGCAGTCAGAAGGTCCAGTGGTGCAGGTGTGCGGCAGCCCGGCTTCTGTCAAAAAAGAAAAAAAAAAAAAAAATACATATATCTATATAAAGGCACATTTACCCCTTTAGCTTTGTTTTCGTATTCTCGAGGCCAAACAAGTAATGATGGAAGCAAAAAATTACTTCTTATCTTAGAGAAGTTGAAACAAAGACAACAGTAGAAGTAACAGTGGAGTTTCTGGGCTGGGATAATTTCTCAATGTTAAAAAATCCTTCGCTGTCCTTTGTCTTTTCAATTTCTATCTACAGCAGAAAACTATGCTGAGCTTTATAAGTCATTTGTGAATATCAAGTGGAAATACCATCTATTTAAGAGTAATTATTGTTCGTTTTTATTTTGCAGTTTTATTGTTTTGCCAAGTTTAATTTTACTCTTTTTTTATTCATATAAAACAGTACTTTTTGTGTTTTTCCTGTCAAGCAGATGCTAAATTAAGTAAACTTTTGATCTGAATGTGGTCATACAATATATAATATTTTATGTCCAGTATGCATATCAGAAAAATTACCCATAATTTCCTCCTCCTCTGAACTTGTGAACTTGTCGTTCTTCTCAGCCATGATCACTGAAAACACTGTGACATATACTGCAGTGGGAGGGCTTTAACAAAATCTCGGCGTCTTGTGACCACGTGTCGACTGTTCGACTTCAGCCTGACTATGCTGGATCCTTAACTTGTCTTACAGTGCACAGAAATTATTCTTTTTATAAATGTCCAAGCCCCTAACTCAATATTCCAATACTTTGAACATTTGATGTGATGCTGAAGTACATCCAGGATTTTTTTTTTTTTTTTTACTTTATTAGAGTTCAAAATTCTCAGACTGCTCCTGTTGAATCAGAACCACATTTTTAATAAAATAAATCAACATCTCTATTCCTTTTATCTTTTGGTACAGTTTTTTTTTTTTTTTTTTTTTTTTTTTTTGCAAATACCAAAAAGTGTGAAATGTCATTCTACCGCAAACATTCTTCAATTAAAAACACACATAGATTTTGTATTTTGTTCCCAAAAAGTTGTTGTGTAACTTTCTGGGCCCCTGTGCAATAATCAAAAATCATCTTAAAAATCACTCAATATAAACACACTCACACTCACTCAAACCCCATGCTATAATGAGTTCTGTGTTCTGAACTTGCAAAATGCCATGACTTCCTTCAGCGTTACTCACAGTCAATAGACTTCTGACAGTGAATTGCCCGGAGAGTCATTCTGATAACACGGCCTTGTGGATCTCGAACAATTTGTGTTCTGTCTTTTATTTGAGATGTTTGGCCGTCCGGTGTCTACAGAAGCAATCCTTTTAAAAGCTTCCGCCATAACTATATACAGATGATGCAACCCAGAAGATTAAAAGCTGTCTGTGTTTGTTTGGTAATATGTGTGTGCATGTTCCCCTTCTATCCACTCATCCTTAACTTTGTATCTTTCTGCAATCCCTACCGCCCATTCCATTTCCTTCCCTCTCTCCCTAGCGTGTTAGAACAGAACACAAGCAACGTCAGATCCGTTGAGAAATGCCTACCATTTGCAAAGTAATGAAGGGAAGGACAATGAGTGGAAGCAGCCAACAGAACAGCCAGAGTGGTGGTGAAAACATGCGGCCTCAGGGAACGTTGGGGGACTCTCTGTGTAATCAAAAGTGACAGGACAACAATGGCATTATGGATATTTGATCACAGCCAAAGATGCAGAGTGCAAGTATGTGTACTCACTTTGCTGCAACCTATTTCAAACAGTGTTGATGCACCACATTTTCTCACCACGAACAGCCTTAAAATAGGCAAGGATAGGGCAATATATATGCCAAGCTTAAGCTAAGCATTTCTTGATGCAGTTGCATTCCTACAACTTGGAAAAAGAGGGAGTTTTGTAACATTTCCCCTCCAAGTCTTTGTATCTCAAAAAAATAAAAATTACTCTGAAAAACTCATTGGCAGTAGAGCACTTTTTCCCCCCTCTCCAAGAACAGGAAAAGAGCCTGAAAACCAAATTCAATATGGTTCCTGGTGACAGTGTGGCATCAGAACTGGGTTGTAATGTGGCAATATATCATCATTACAGAATCCCTGGGAAAAAAAGAGTTTGAATAATGAAACTTCTTTTTTGCACTTTGCACAGGAACACCTTATTATAAATCACATCTAACTCATCATAAGGCTGCTCATTTCTCTCCCTCCTCTAATTCTCTGCTTCTCTCCGGAGGGTGAGGAGAGACTCATATATATATGAAATCCAGCAGATGCCAAAGGTGATGTTTTGACAGTGTGAGTGAACAGGAGAGAACAAGGGGTGGGGGCAGTGGGGAGACTTCTGACATGGGATGATGAATGCATGGCAGAGGTGTAAATGACTTCCATCTGATTTGATATGGAACACTCTGCCTGTCCCTCTTAATCTCAAAGACCTGGTAACGTTTTCATTGGTACTGTCAGGCACACTGTGCTAAAGGTGGAGGGTGTTAGCTCCTGCTGTTATCTGCATAAATCCATATGCAGCCTTTAACATATCAATTCAACATACAGAGTGCAGTATAGCATAACAACACTCGTGGGGGACTCTATGTACATTTGTATAATAATAAAACTGCATTGTTGCTCATGAACTTTCTGACTTAGATGCTGCTACAGAGAAGTAACCGTAGCTTCTTGCACTAATCAAGCTAGCTACAGTTTGGGTCACAAGAAAGCTTAGATGAGAAGCAAGAACATATACATTGCTCTAAAAAAAAAAAAGCATTTGCCTCTTTCCAGATTTTGAAACTAAAAGCAGCTTTTAAATCATGATTAAAATCACCAAGGAAATACAGCTATCCAAACCAACTTGGCTTCATGTGGAAATATCCCGATTTTACAAAAACAATACGACAGGGCAAATGGCATTCAATGGAGAGTTCCAAGGCGACCAAAAAGAAAACAAAGGCTTGTCTCACATTTGCCAAAAACATCTTGATTATCTCAGAGAGAATATTTTGTGGACTGATGAGACCCATAATAAAACAAAATGGCTGTGGTGTGATTGTATTGAAAATTAAGGCTTTAGAGTGGTCTAGTCAAAGTCTGAACTTATATCTTACTGAGATGCTGTGGCATGACATTAAACAGACTGTTTATGCTAAAAAAAAAACAAAAAAAAAAAAACAAAAAAAAAACACTAGTGTTGTTGAATTAAAACTATTATGCGAAGAAAAGTGGGTTAAAATTTCTTAATAAAGAAAAATACTCTGATAGTTATCACAAACTGCTAATGGTGGTTGTTGCCACAAAAGGCCAGGGAAGAACATATAAGTATTTGCATTTTGTGCTCATGGATCAAAATCAAGTTGTATGTAGACCTTCAAAATGCAAAAACAGGAGCAAGATGTGCCTCTCTCTAGCGGTCATTAGGGTAGAGGCCCCTGAACATAACTAAAAAAGTGGTCATCAGGAGCAGTGGGGCTACTCGCTGCAGAGTCCTTTTTTGACTTTCAGAAACAGAAAAAGAGGGTAAACACATTTCCATGGCACTGTAAATGCATTTGAAGTATAAAAGTAATCTCCATACCTCTCTCTATATATTATTGTGAAATACACACACCTTCTGCATAATGAGCTTGGAGAGTTGTTGCCAGTAATATGGAGAGGCTGCAGAGGCCCCAGCTGACCTGGGATCTGCCTTGTTATGAATCTTTTATCACATCACCTCTGCAACAGTTGCTCTCTTTTCACTCAGTCCTATCTACTTTTCCTCATTATGTCCTTCCTCCTTATCATCATGCACTTTAAGGGCCCATATAGATAGCATAAAGACAACTGAAAAAAAAAAATTAAATGTTCAGAAAGTTTTCACCCTGCACTTGAGCCTTGACATAAAAGCATTCTGAGGATAGAATTTAGAAAGCAGCTTTATATGAGTGAAAAGGGCAAATTAAGTTTAAAACTTGAGGGACACAAGAGTGTGCGTATAATGGGCTACAGCAGCAAGTGGGGTGAATTCCCGAAAGCCCCACCAGGCAAGTCTTACATCTTAACCTTCACATGTGCTGCCAGTCAAGACATCGAAGCCTTTGCCCCACACAAAGACACTGCAGTGGGATCGAACAAGACTGTCAGTCTATATCAGCCTCTGGAATACTATGGGGAAGCCTTCACATTACCTTGGGTCAGCTTGAATAGCCTTGCTCAGAAAGGTTCCCATTCAGAAGCATTTATGGTGGCAGCCATGATCAGAGCTGGTCGAATTATATAAATTAGCTACTTTATTATCTCCTTTAGAACAGAAAACACTAGATTGTTCCCCTGAAAAGGAAAAGAGATTATTGTATCTCACATTTCCCTAGGGATACGTCTTTCAAATCAGCCGTCTTGTTTTTCTCTTACAGCCACAGCAACTGGGATTCAAGAAGAAAACTATATTAGACAGGAGGGATGAGTGCGTCTAGCCTGTTGAAACAGTAATAAATTATATTTCACTTCTGTGCAATTTTCATTTTATTTCTCAAAAAACAATCTTAATAATGAAGCAGTTTTCCGTAGATCTTATTATACTGATGTAATACATACACAATGAGCCACTGAAAGCTATTAAAGTATAAGTGTCCTCTACTTTCAAGAATCTGTTGAGGACTAAAGTCTGCTAAAGCAATGAACATATTCAGGATATGACATAGGAATGCATTTGTTTTCTGAAAAATGGGAGTGAAGCAGAGTGTCATTCATATATATATATATATATATATATATATATATATATATATATATATATATATATATATATATACTAAATCATAGATTTATTTATTAAATGGTTGATCTATATCACTAACAAACTATTTATTGTCATTTTAATTACTTTACTTTAGACCCTTCTGCCCTACCAGTTACAGTTATTGTCAAATTGTATTGTTATGTAACATCCCAGAAATTGCATTGACTTTCATTCAAATTGAAGCATCTGTTTGAAGGAAGTGACACAATGACAAACTTCTTTATTTATTGTCAATAATATGTTGCAAATGTGCCGTTTGTTGTCATTTACCTATCAAATTTGATCACTTTTTTGTTAGGACAGTTTGAGACAGTCAGTTCCTTGTATTTGTTATTTAAATGTTGTTGACAGTAGCAAGCAAAATTGGGCAAACTGATCATAATCGGTTGTTGTTATTTGCCTTATATAAAGAGCAGAAAGTGAGGAGTGGGACAAACCTTCCTCAGAATGATTAAACAAGTAACTTGTAACCGTAGGTATTAGGGACGTTGGGTGTCCTAACTTTTTCCTCAGCTAAAATGCATATCTTAATTAAATATTTTGTTTTGTAAATCAACAAGGTTAATTCTGGATGTTTACCAATATTAAATCTCTGAGATTAGACACTGATATGTGGACATTTCTTAATGGAGAAATACATATTCCTGATTTTTTTCACCTCACTGCAGAAGTTTTTCATTAATGGCTACATTTTTACAAAATAAAAGCATAATAAAGTCATGATTATACTAAAAAAAAAAAAAAAAAACAACTGGCTGTCTTTATAATTAGATAGACATGACTGTTGAATTCATGGAGTTTGGCTGCGGTACAAAGTTTGAAACCAACACTAGATTAGCCTGAGCTGATAGTTCCTTCTGACATCATTCACAAAAAACATCAGGTTTTGAAAAAAAGAAGACATGCCTTTCCCCTCATTGGTCACATGTTTTGTTTTTGCCTCTCGCTGCAGGGCTGTATTGGAAAGAGAAGCACAACAGCATGTCTCACAGACTGCATTTAAAATCCCATCAACGCGTCCTTCTAACACCCCGTCATTCTCGACTGTACTGTCACTTTATCCCACGGCAGTCAGCTGAGAAGGTGCGTTGTTCAATTATCCCTCTCTCTTTACCGGACGAGTGCAGCGACCTTGGCCACCCCGGCTTAACTTTAAATGAATAACAGAGGGGACTTTTATGTGAACTGCGAAACAGTGCCGCACATGACAGGCAATTACTCTCGGCGATGTCAGTCTGTCAAAGGGTCACTCTGGACGCCATTGTTGTTATGCGCAGCTCCTCCTGTTTGGCCGACTTTTGACAGACATTTCTTTAGAGTTTAGGGTATGTGTTGCTGGCTGAGTCTGGACAGAAACTCGATATGGGCCGGAGTTGGCAGGAATGAACTTGAGGAAAGAGATGGAAGGTGAAGGATGCCACGTAATCGAAATGAAAATGTAAGAATTGTGGAAGTGAAAGAAATTTTTAGTCAGCAGGGATGGAACAGTTTTGTCCTGGGCTGTTGTGAAATCGTCATGGTTTATTCATACCCGGCGTATTTCAATTTCTATTTACATGTATGAGATTTCTTTCTACAGTTTACAGTGTTCAAGTCCTGCGAGACACTTCAGACAGCATGATGAAGTCTAGCGTGGCAGACGCCAAACCTCAGTGGAGAAGCGCTGGATTGCTTTGGGAAAGAAAGAAAACCCAGCTGTTTTATAATTACAAACAGAAGCGGGCGGTTTCTAAAAGTCCACAGCATCCCTCCTTTTAAAATTTTTGTCAATGTAACGCATCTTATTTCCCTATTGGGCATCAGATTGTTGCTTATTGCTTCCATAAAGAGCAGAGAGAATTTCCAAAATCGGGCAAAGCTCTCCTCCCTTGGGCCCCAATTAAAACTTCCTTTGGCAAAGTGGAAGCTTTTTATCCCTCACTTTCTTTTCCCCTATTTTATTTTTTATTTTTTTGCCACATTTCATAATAAACCGCAGAAACAAAGTATCTAAAGCAGGCTTTAGAAAGTCACAGCCAAGTGCGGGAGAAATGAGAGGATGAAATAGACGGAAGACGAAAAGAGCAAGAAAGCTATTAGTCACGCATTAGAGACAAATTATGGAATAATTTAAATGTTAAAACTCCATATCTGTTTTTCAGCATCCAAATTATTCAGTTTTATTAAACCTTTGAGAATTACTGGACTGATTATGTGGAAGAATGTAAACTAGTGAATGGAAATGACTGTATGACGCCAAGAACATAAGAGGCTTCAAGAAATTTAAAAGAAGACTTTAGGTGCTCAGTGGAGAGTGGCTGTCACACTCAGAGGAAGTGTCTGCCAAATTGTACAATGCCCAGCAAAAGTATTTACACCTCTTAGAGTTTTTCACATGGTGTCTTGTTAAAACTGCAACTGAAAAATTTTTATTGGGATTTTAAGTGATAAACCACAAATTGGAGCACAATTGTGACATAGAAGGGAGACTTTTTTTTTTCTACAGATAAATGTTTTTACATCTAGACAGATTTTTTGCCAATTCTTCTTTGCAAGATAGCTCATTCTCACATGAACCTTATTTCATATAAACCAATTGTTTAACCAACCAATTGTTTTACATACGTAACCCTGTACGTTAAGGGTGGTTGCCCTGCTGGAAAGTAAACCTCTGCAACAGTGTGCAGTCTTTGGTAGCCTCCAACAAGTAGTCTCCACTATTTCTGTATATTTAGCTCCAGTCTTCTCTGACCATGTTTACTGTCTCTGCAAAAAAAAAAAAAAAAAAAAAAACAATGTTCCTTCATGATAGTGCTGTTGTTATAAGTGATGTGTAGTGTAAGTCTTCCTCCACATGTTGTTCTGCATTTTGGTCTCATCTGACCTTATTCCACATTCCACAAGATCTGTTTAAAGTTTGCTTTGTCGGAGGCTACATGGCTTCTTGCAAACTTTAAACAGGTCTTCCTGTGGCTTTCCATCAGCGATGATTTTCTTGTCACTCTTCCACGAAGGTTAGATTTTTAGGGTGTATGACCAAGAGCTGGCCTGTTGACAGATTTTACCACCTGAGCTGTGTATCTTTATAACTCCTCCAGATTCACTACGGACCTCTTGGCTGGTGATTTATGTTCTCCTTTTCTGGCCTGTCACTTTAGGTGGTCCATGTCTGGATCAGTTATGCCATACTCTCTTTCCATTTTTGGATGAAGGATTCAAAAATGCATGTCAAATGTCAAAGCTTGGGATATTATGCAATGAACTAATCCAGGATCAAACCTCTCCACATTTGATCTTTGACCTGTCTGCTGTGTTCCTTGATTGCTGCTGTTCACTGGTGTCCAATAACAAAACCTGTGAGGCCTTCATAGAACATACTTATACTGAGATGATTTTATATCTATTTATTAATTAGGTGACTCCTGAATGCAGCTGATTGAGTTTATTTAGGGATATCAGAGTAAAAGGGGCTCAATCCATTTGTGTGCCAGTTTTCAGATATGTAGTTCTAAATAAAAAGAGAAAAAGCATCTATCATTTTCCTTTAACTTCACATTCCATTGTGTTGGTCTGCCACACAAAATCCTTATAAAACACATGAAAGTTTGTGGTTTTAGTGTGACAAATTGTGAAAGCCTGCATTTGTTCAAGCTTAAAGTAAAATTTCAGTGAACTGATTTACTGCAGGCAGGTTAAAGCAGTGCTGGCCTATATCTGGACCTGCATACTAATGTTTCCAAATTATACATACACTGCTTTGATGGAGCGCACTAAGTTTTCCGATAATTATGGATGCTTTTGGAGTGCCTGCAAAGTTACATGGCTGTGCTTTTTTTTCCATTTCTTTCCAAAAGTTTCTAAAGATTACAGCTCAACCAGTGGCTCCACAGGACACAGTTCTCATCAAGACTTTAGAATAAAGCCCACAAAAGCCTCAGTGTTCTATGGAGCTAAGTCAGTACCAGCTGAGGAAATAAATCAGAGTCCTACGAAAAACAGTTTTCACTCAGTATTTCTAATTCATGGTTTCAGGATTGTAAACAGGATGCAAAGGTTCAAACACAAACTTTGTCATGTTTGACAGCAAAGACGAATTTGGCTTAGTAAGGTTGGACATGTTCTTGCGTCCAGTATTGTCAGATCCTTAAAGTAATGCTGAATCTCAAACAGCGGCTGCTGTCAACTACAATAAAGCAGATAATGGGGCAGATTAGTGTCTGTTTTCCTATTGTTAAAATGAGGTTAAGCTATGATTCAACAGCTCTCTGATACATAATGTTCTATACACATCCATGTAGATCAGTTGTGAGACATGCCAGTCCTAGGGGATTAAATTAAAGGCAACTAAAGTCTAGTTGAATTCAGTTCAAGCACTTACAGACATTTCATGCGGTTTGCACAAGGGCTTACAAATCTAAGAGTTTGGTTTGCAAAAGCTGTTTGGCATTGGAAATGAGGATCTGGCTCGTTTTCATGGGCACAACCCACAAAACCAACTCTGCTGCTCAACTTGCACATGTATTTCCCTTGCAAATATGATACCATTTAAAGAGGGAAAATAGTTTCTAAGGGTTTAAGATTTATCACCAAGAAGCATTATTACAACATATAAATAATCAATCAAACACAAATGTCCTTACTTCTTTTGCTAAGAATGGCAATTCTGTCTAAGGATGAGCGTTTTGGTGTTGCTTGAGACCCAAACTCAAGTTACAAATGTTTTATTTTTTTAAATAACATTTTAAACAAAATGTTTTATTCTTTTGGAAAAGTCTCCAACTTTATACATTAACACAGAATTAAATTTCCATCTGGTTCGGAGCGATTCTGTTGTCTGGCTTCTTCTACACAGCAACCAAGTCACTCAATCATACTACAAAGGCTCCAAACTTTTCACTGTAACTTTCTACAGCTCAGGCACACTCTGTCACTTTGAGACTGGCATATTTACGACTGCGATCCAGAGCTATTTCACTACAGTGCAGATAAGAGAGCCACCATTGCTCCACATAAATGAAATCAGGGACTGTATCTCACACTGGTACATGACACACAATGAAAGATAGAACAAACCATGCAAACTGGGTGGCTGTGTTGCAACTGAGATTTTGTATGTGTGTGTGACTGTGTGTTGGAGACAATGTGAAGGCTGGAATCAGATAGCAGGGAATGCATCCCAGACTGGACTTCGAGTCTCACTGATAAATGGATGGAAAGGGAAGATGGTCTAAGATATTTATTGACTGTAATGCTTGTGCAAGCTCAGATGGTGCTGAAAGAAGCAAAGGAAGCATATGTGCTATTTGTCTTACCCAATTGTGTTAGACTGGACCTCTTGCTCACAGTTTGATGAAATTAAGATAATACAAATGGGATGGCCTGGCAATGGGTTTCTTCAATGGAGTAAACCCTAAAGCAAGGGATTTGCAACTTTTAATCAGATTAAACTACTTTTTGAACAAAATTTAACTGCTATGCTCTTAGTCATATTTAATTTAAATTGATTGTAGCATATATTTAGCAGCAATTGGAGGACCAGACAAAGGAATTTATTGTTGCTTTCCTGTCCTGACTGAGTCCTTTGACAAGCAGGCGTGGGTGCAAAGGGTAGCAAAATCATTTGTTTCCAGGAGGTTATGTCCCTAATAAGTATTTGTCTGTAGTCAAACTGAGGCAAAAGCCCTGAATGGACAAGCATCCTGGGAGAGAGTCTGATTAGCTACAAGGGGCCAAGCCCTCGAGAGACCTTTCCCAAGACCTTCTCCTGTTTTTCTCCTCTCGCTGCTAAAGGCAGCAGAAGGGAGTCTTATGAGGTTGTTCTGAATGTGGAAATCAGTGTAAGCATTAACACTATGAAGCTGAAACACACCACATGATTATTTACAATTTATTATGTAAGTGGAAGGACATGCTACAGCACCAATCAGATGTACATCCATTATGTAAAATGTACCAAACATTGATCATTCATCACTTTATGTGCACACAGTAACATAAAACTGCTAAAATACTAAATTCTCAGCTACACTGATGTTTTCCCATCCTGTCACATGACAACCACAATTTTCAATATATTTTAGATTTTATGTAAATGAATAACAAAGCATAAAGTATAATTGTGAAATAGAAGGAAAATGATAGATAGTTTTCCAAGAAAGGTTTTGCATGCATTTGTGCATTTAAGTCCCCCTGAATCAACACTTTGCAAAACCACCTTTCTCTGCAGTAACAGCTGAAAATATTTTGAGGTATGTCCATGTAGGGTTTGCTATGTCCCCTGTGGTCTGTGGCAAACTGCCAGTGAAACTTCTTATAGCTTTATCTTAATCTTAACAACTTAATAACAATACAATACATTTAGTTTCTGGTTGTAAATGTCAAAAATCACATAGGGAGTGAATACTTTTGCAACACACTGTAAGTGTAAGGCTAAATATAAAACATCTGTGACTTACTAAAGCAGTAAGTAAGGCTCTAACCTGGGTTTCCCCCCCCCAAGTCAAAGATAGCTTGTTTTTAATAATTTACCAGCTTTAAAGACATGGGGAGCTGTGAATACAGCTTAGAAGGTTTTAGAAATCATTTTTAAAAGTTTAATGCTTGTGTTATATTTTCAAGTCTTTCTAGAAATTGATGAAGCATAAGGAAAATTCACAAGAAATAAGACAATTAGGTTAGAGTTTGGGATATATAAAACAAGTACACTGTTTCGATTCTACACTTTAATAGATTAGGACGAGAGAGTCTTTGGCAAATTTTAAAATTACAGACACTACAAGAAACAGCATAAATAATAATAATAATAATACATTTTATTTGAGGGCACCTTTCAAAAACCCAAGGACACCTTACAAAAACAAACAGACAAAAAACAACAAGTAATAAACAGAGTCAGCAACAATAATATGAAGCAAGTCAGTAAACAAGATGCAACAACAGTAAAATAGATTATGTTCATCAAAAACATACCTGGAGTGTTGCCTTGATTCTTTCATGCATGTTTGAGAAATCCTTTAATCTCCCATGGCAGCCATTCAGTTGTGCAAAATGCCACCTACATCCTTGAAGGTGGTCCGCAGAGCTCCAGTTTTTAAGCTTCCACCTCACAGAGCACCCCTCCCCCAGGACTTCCCCACTCAGCACCTTCAGACTAGCCAGCAGCAATTAGCAAACACCTGGAGCAACTGCACATCTGTTGAGCTCATTATACAGGCTACTTTTCAGTGAAATTATGATAAAAACATTGTTAAAGGGTAATAGAGGAGCAATGTTGTGATGACCTCTTGTTGATGGAGGGTTTCAGAAAGAGCAGGAGTTTTTAAAGAGACAGAGGCTCAATTTCAAGGTGTTAAATTGCAAAGTCAAATTTCCTTTAAGTCATATTTGATATAGACAGAATTTTCATAACTGAAGGTAACATAGTAATTTGATTGTGTTATAGAATGGCACTATGTGCCTGCCCCTTTAAAGCAAGACCTAATCCAAGAGTTTTGCCAGTGATGATTTTCATCACGATCTATTTTCATGTTCTGCTTTCATAAACTACTTGGATAGGTTCCTGCATTATCATGTAGAATAGAAATGACTCGCTGCATGTCTATTTTGTTAAAAAAAAAAAAAAAAAAAAAAAAAAAAAAAAAAAAAAAAAAAAAAAAGCAAAACCCTTTAAAAATTTGACAAAAGGATCTCATTCAAATCCTTGTCTCATGGCTCATTCCCCACTTAACCCTGCTGATCTTGACCAAATGCTTAGACCCAGGCTTTCAAACATTTGACAGATTATCTGAAAATCTATTTAAACAGCAAGAGGAATTTCCAGCAAATGACATCAAAGTGCTAAATGCTAGGCTATGCTTACATTCACAAGGCTGTGCACTGCAAAAACATTCAAGGAAGCACACAAAGTATAATGGACTAATGCATTTGCATGAAGATAAGTTCATCTCTTTCTCAACCTCTTGTCAGCTGCTGATTTTCCCCACAGCTACTTCTATTACTGCCCCAGCAAGGAAACCTGTTATACATCTTGACACCCTGGGTGTCTGCAGCTATGCCATGCAGTAAATGGACGGAATACTAAATAGGCTTATACAAAGCCTCTATATAAGCGGTGGCTCAGAAACAGAGTTGAGTTATACATGCATTTAGAGATCACTGTGGATGTTTGTGGTGGGAGATTCACTGTTTAGACTCAGCTATCATTCACGCCTCCTCTTCACCCCTTCCTCTCCCTGTATCTGGTTCTCTCTGTCAACTGCACTTGTTCGGTTTGGATGTATTATTGTTTGCTCCCTCCCTTCGCCGTCTTCACACAGTCCTCCTGATTGCAATCGGAAGTTTCAGCCTTCCAGCATTAAGTATGCAAGCCTTGCTGCATGCAGTGCTTTGACTTTCAGCAATCAGCAAATGCCACCGACTCCTACCTTCTTTCTACCCACAAAAAGTTTAAGAGAAAAAAAGAACTAACACTGGCTGACCAAAACAAAAAGCCAGAATAACCTGATAAGTGTTTGCTTAAATATATCTAACTGGGTGCCCTTTCAGGGTGTTTAATTATGAAATGTGAAAATGGTGTTAATTATGTCTCATATCGTTATTTTGACAACGTTTTTCTTTCCAATTGTGTGCAGACTTATTGTTCAAAAAGAACTAAATTTGTTTCCATGACTGAAATACAGAAATATAAAATTTAAAAAAATGTAAATTTAAAAATTGCAGGAAATAACAATACTCAGCACATGGTAGACAAGATAGCAGAAATAAAATGTAAAGAGTAATGTTAGGTTAGGTTTGGAATGCCAACACAATATCAACCCAATGATACAGAAGTGATAGCAAAGACTCTAGTTTCATTTTGAGGTTATAAAGAAAACATTTAAATTGTGATCTTTATAGTAAGGAATTGGAAGTTAGGAGAAATGCTGTCTGAGTGCAGCAGCTTGGAGACTCAACAAACCGGCACCCTGGGAAGGGATTTACAAGCCCTCTGTCACAAGCTTAGCCTACCTGTAATTCAATGACAAATGACAGCTTGTGACAAAACTGTAATTTAAAACACAAAAATTGGGGCAGATAAATGTCATTTTCACTTGGGTTCCAACCACCATTGTTAGTCTGATGTCCACAGCCATGCATCAGCACAGGGCTACAAAATTGATAATTTTATGTGAGCTTGAAGGGGAATTTAGCCTGCAGTTGCCAGGTTTTAATTGAGATAAATATTTTAAATTAGTAACCGTGATAAATTATTGACGTTTAAAAGGTTTTCAGATATTATGTAGACACCCCTTTCATGTATGCAGAACATTAAAAGTCATAGTAACCAAAGAGTAATGCACTCAGACTGCACATTTGTGGAGACTGAAGTTGCCTAAAAGAAGCATCTTAAAAAAAAAGATGCAGAAGAAGTTACACATGTGCCGACGCAGTAGCTAAAGTCGTGCCTCCTTTTAAACTACGTTCATAGAGGTTCAGTGTGCTAACTGACTCAGTCATTAAATCTGTTCTTTTAGAAAGCAGAATACAAAATTTTTTTTCTGAATACAAAATTATATATTATGAAGGATTGCCGTAAATTCAACCTTTCAGACTCTCTCCAGCTTACCCGCATTATCCATCACTGGATCCACGCCTCTGCTGCTGCCAATTAGCATCCAAGATTCTGGATATAAGGCTCACAATTAATGGTTCCACCTGCTCGCCAGCCAAGCTTCGTCCCACCTCCACCCCATCTCCACCCTCGTCCTCTCAGGCTCCTTCAGGCTCCCTTTTTCTGACCTCTGCTTCACCACTACAGCCGGGCCCCGGGGGGGAAGACAACCCTAAATCCTTATCCTATGTTGTTCATTCAATCATTCAAGCTCATGGTGATTCTCAGTATACTCGTCTTCTGCTGGAGTCCGAGTGCCAAAGAACTTTAAGTTAATAAAACTCTAATTGTCTCGTTTTCTCTGTGTGAGTTTCTCCAGGTTGAATTGCTTTTTTTAAAGCTGCAGTATGTAACTTTTACAAAAATATGTTTTTACATATTTGATAAACTTGTCACCATGTTGTGACAGTATGTTCAAAAGATCGATTTCCTCCCAGAGGCTCTTTTGCCATCTGACAAAATGCACCACTCCTGACCAAAACCAACCAATCAAAGCCAGAAGGAGTGTCTTAGCGCTGTCTTTGGCGGAGAAACTACTTACCGTCACAGGAAAACCGTTTATCGGTGGCCATGCTAACTAGCCTAGCCTCTGCGAGATGCAGCGCAGCAGAGAGCAAAGGGGGGATGAACAGCGCCATGGGCACAGTGATTGACAGCGCTAAAACCCTCCTTCTGGCTCTGACTTTCTGACTGAGTGTATTTCTGCAGTTAGTACTGGGAGCACTGGGAGAAGGCAGAGGAGCTTGATGTTTTCACAGCTTATCTGTCTCTTACTGCCATGTCATGTCTTATACTGTCATGACATGGTGAGCGTTTCAGCAAATATGTAGTAAAATATTCTTTATGAAAGTTACATACTGCAGCTTTAAGAAGTCTATAGTAACTTAAAGAAATGTTTGCCCCTGTTCACACTTTTCTGTATGACCAGTTTTAGTCTGAAAACAAATAAACTAGCCTTGTCACAAACCTCTGATGTCAAGCCTATGATGAAGTGAGCACATTTAGTGTTTCACAATTTAGTGAACACACTGTGTAACAATATAGTCCCTCAGAAATATAACTTTTCTTGCACACATATGCACACCTTTCACTCTGACAAGACTTTTGCAGAAAGTCTTCATCATGAGATTAAATTGAACTAAAGCAATATTTTACTCCTCAGAATATGTCCCTGGGCATAGCAACTCTACGATGTTTATGACCCCGAAGCCCTTGTAAAAACAGTTAATTTAGATGGATGTCAATAAATTTCAAATAGGGCTCTTTAAAGTCAGTCATCTTACTCTGTTAGTTCAGAACTCAGGCAGCTTTTGAAAAGAGCTATGATTAATTTGAGATCAAATAAACTTTGAATTCAATCTTCTATCTTCTTAGCATGACAAGCCCAGACCTTGAATAATTTGACAATAATCTGAGTTTCAACGGTTCTGTGGAGGCTAAAACTGGAGGGCAAGTATTGGCTTATAAAGTCCCAATGGCAAGACATTCTGGGCTAAATAAAGAGGAGACCTAGAGCTGGAACCAAGAAATGGTATCAGTTACTCGTAATTTTAATCTTTAAGCTAAACTTATGCTAGGCATTGTACAGAAAGGCAAAGGAAAGGTGTAACTTACCCCATTAAGACCTGATGAAACCTTTGAGCTGTACCCATTCTTACCTGAGGTCTTTAAAGGGATTTATGACCTGTTCTTATCAGACAGGTTTAAGCATCCCTCAACTTTGCAGAGATGATCGATCCATCCACCATCTTCTTCTAATCTGACATCAAGTCGTGGATTTTACTGAAACAGGAGAAAAAACAACAAAAAACAAAAACAAAAACAAAAACTGAAATCCCTGTCTCCAGCTCCTTGTGGGAGAACTCAGGTGCTTCACAAGCCAGAAGGACTACATTGTCCCTTCAATTAACTATGTCTGCTTCCAGGTCCAGAAGATGCCCAGGATGTGTCCTGTTGATGCAAGGAAGCTTGTGGTAATATTGCTAAGGATGAGCCCATCCAGCTGACGGAGGAAACTGATTTAAACTAATTTCAAAAGCTTCTGTCTGGAATCTTATATTTTTTTGGACATGGGTAAGGTAAGGGTAAGGGTTGGAACACATATGGACAAGTAAAGTGAGAGATTTTCATTTTTGGTTTTTGTCTGAGTTCCTTTTTTCCTTTGACAGACTAGAGCAACACCATCATTATAGCTTACCAGGCTCGATCTGTCCATCCAACTCTTGCTAGAGCACTACCATTGCTTGTAAAAATGACACCAAGACACATAAACTCTTCTGCAATTAATGTGAGAAGATCCACTTGAAGAAAAAGTAGAAGAGCTTTGCTTCCCGGGGCATCAAATTTAAGGTTGTGTAGATAATTAGCTTTAATAAAATGTTCACCTATGAATGGCCACCATCACTCATACTAAACTGAATTGTTTTAAAATTAAAAAGACAAATTACCCCCTTACTGTGATGTTTGGTTGTTATAAGCATGCAGAATTTACTAAGAGTGAAAAAAAAAAAAACTCTACTGCCAGTAATCTTTTTTTCTAATTTGGGATAATATCATTACCTCTGACCTATCTTTAAACTATTAGATTACAAATTTGCACTTCTTTGAACTTGGGAAATTATTTGCTTGTAATTTTCAACACTGGATTAAGAACAGATAATAAAACCTGCATCTCCTTAACTCTTGGCACACAACAAAGAAAATAATTATATGGTAGCCCTTTACTCTTCACTCAAAATGCCAAACCCTGTCTTTAAAAATAGAAAAGGTTTGTGCATGTTGCTCAACCTCTGCTGTAATAACATGGCTTGAAATTGCTTGGGGCCTGATTAGCCCTTTTAAACTTCAGCCTGGTGATTTGGGCCTGCAACCTTTCATCTGTTAATGGATAGCATTTCATTTTGCATTTGAGCATCCTTTCTACAGCAACGTGGTATGCACATATCCAGCAGACTGGCTTAAGTACTCCTTTGATCTGCCTACAATAGAGGAGTAGCTTAGGGATAATGGTCAGATCACCTCTCCACCCCTCCTCTCATCCACTCCCTGCAATATCAATGGCAGTAGTCAATGAGCAAAGTGTCATATCCGGAGTAATGCTGGAGAAGGGCAGCTCTGAAACAGAAACCCTTTCCGGGGCAATGACTTTACCATTATTGCGTGTTAGTATTACTGGGTTTAATGTATGTGGTTCAGTGCTCTGTGTAAACAAATAAACATCCCAGATTGAGATTCAGTGTTGTCAGTTGGTTTATGCTGCAAGAGAATAGCTGATGCTTTTGTTCTGATAAGCAGCCAGACCACAGAGATGGATTCGGCCCGGTTATTGTCAGTAGGAGACAACAGAGGAGTGTTGCCATTCAAACCAGATTCCTTGGCAGTGATTTTATTCTGCAGAGATCAACTATCTGCCAAGCCAGATTACACCAGGGAGGGTAACACTGTTGGAGTTTTAACAGTCAATCTCCAAAAGGTGGTTTTTCATGGAAACCACACAGGAGGATATTTACTACATATCCATTTTAATATTGGTTAATGCATTTTTTGCATTACAGAGCTCTGTCACCCATCAACATGATATGAGTTACGACAACATTTAATTTCCCTTTGGGTTAACATATTTTTGAATTTCAATGGAAGAAAAAAGTGGTTCTTCACAGAGCTTCTAGCACCTTTTTAATTGCATTTCTTACATGAGCATTAGGTATCAGATGTGAATACACAATTGTTTCATCCTTTTGTTTCCATGGAAACGACATTTTAAAAAAAACCCAAAATGATGTTATTTGTAGAAATAACTTTGGGTTATTTTCTGTATTTTCATGCGGATGAAGACATTTTGTATTTGGAAAAAATTCAGGGGCGAATTCACTTGGCTGTCTCCATGTTAAATGTGCGCAAACCTGAGTTTGTGCATACTCTTATTTCAAAATCTACATGGAAAGCAAGATATAGTCATTAAAAAACGTAGTTCTGTATTGGTTTTTGTTGTATTTAGTGCAATATGGGTTGTCAATCCAGGGCAGAAAGAAAACAGATACATGCAAACTATTTGCACAAATCGGAGGAGCGAAGATTACCACCCACTGTATATGTAGGGCCTAAGTGAATCACTTGGTTTCCTTATTTCTCACTAGCTATGTTTACATGCACAAAATTTCTTGATCGGATTGAAATGTATTCGGATTAAATAATCCGAATGTATCGTTTCATGGGCACAAAATTAATCCGATCATGACATGCGTTTACATGCACCATGTTTTATTCTGAATAGAAGCACTGACATATAAGCGACATTTGTGGTGAATCGGCGTTATGTAAATGAATTGAATTGAATATAAGCAGAGTTGCAAAATTTCTGTAAAAAAAAAAAAAAAAAAAAACACAGGAGAACAAGCTGTTCTTCAGTGAACATAAAAACAAAATCAGTAGTGTGTTGGTTCTGAGCGCCTAGAATGGACCTGCGCCAGGTTCTAATAACGGTTGAGAAGTTACTGAACTCAGCCTCCCGCTGTCTCAGAGGAGTAAGACTGACCCTATGTGCGCTTTAATGAGATTTTTTCCCCCTGTGGTTTTGGGAACTAACCACCCATGTTTCTGGGTTACGGGACAAGAGATCAACAGACCAGTTTTGCTTTCCCGACATAGCACACACATCCGCAGTCAGGTCACAATCAGAATAACATGAACGAAACAAGTGTTTACATGCACGCCTTTCGGATTATCAATCGGCATGTACCACCCCTCTCATTCGCATTACAATTTCATTCCGATCAACTGAATCCATTCAGAATATTCTGATTGGGCCGTTTATATAACGATTTTTTTTAATCGGCCGTTTATTCCGGTTACTTATGTTCATGTAAACGTACCTGCTGTCAGAGATGTTGTTTAGCCCATTTCAAAACTTTCATTTCAACCCTTCCACTTGAGATCGAGATCAGAGATATATAAAGCATTTTTTTCTAAAAGATTTTTAGTAGATTTATTGATTGTATCATCATTAATACAAACCCATCCTGATTCAGATTCAGTAAAACAAAATCAATTTGTGTCACTGCCACCACCATGCTTTCAAATTCTCTCCATTCACATGCAGTCATTCAGATATGGATTGGTTGTGTCCAGAAACCTTAAATGGGATTTTGTGATTTTTTTCTGTATTGATGAGAATCAACAACAATTTTCTCAAGATCTCCTTCCTTTTGCTTTGGTGCCTCAGTTCATTATTGAGAAGGCTCACTTACTTACAGTTTCAGCTACTCTGTATTCACTAATAAGTTGCTGAAGAATGTTCAGATATGTATTAACATCAAGGAACAAAAATGTCCCCTTGTAAACATAAAAATTATTATTATTATTATTATTATTATTATTATTATTATTATTGTGATGTGGATCAAATGCATTGATGAAACTGATTAGTTCAGTTCAGCCAGAACAGACAAATACTGTTCTTTTGCTTTCTTATGTTGACATTAATCTATAATTTCAGTTCAATTTAATCTATCTTTTTTATTTAGCACCAATTTACAACACAAGTCATCTCAAGGCACTTTACAAAAACAAAAAAAATCAATCTAATCATGCATACAGCTGATCCCAGTTATCAAACAATGCAGTCAAGCTCAGTTCATTATTCAAATTGGTTAAAAAGAGTTTTCCATCTAAGGAAACCCAGCAGATTGCATAGAGTAATTGACTTTCAGCATTTACACCTCCTAGATGTAGCGACAGTGGAAAGGAAAACTCTCGACTCGCTTTAACAGGAAGAAATCTCCAGCAGAACCTGGCTCAGTGTGCCATAATCAACTGGGGGTTTAAGAATGCAGGAAATAAACACAAAAAAATCTGAAACGCTGATCCAGCAGTACTGTCTATAGTAAAAATAAGTTAGATGTTAATGGCAGTAGTAGCTCCTTTAGTGGCTTCATCTAGGGGAGAAATACATGTTAGCAGATCAGCTCTGAGACAGTTTTAAAGGCTACAGGATGAAACAGCGCACATAAAGTTAGATGCAACAAAGGCTCAGCCAATAGCTTTACCTAGAAGGGAGACACTTTATGTGTGCCTCTGTGTTGTGATGGACAGGGAACCTGACCAGGGCCCACTTCCCAACTGAGTGCCTATATAAGCTTCCGCCCTTATATGACCCTGAAGAAGACAACCTTTATTGCAATTATAGCTTCAGGTTTTTGGAGATATGTTTCAAGGAGCTTTGCAGAGCTAGATATTACATTTTTTTTTTTTTTTTTTTTTTTTTTTTTTTTTTTGGGGGGGGGGGGTTCTCTGCAAAATATTCCAGCTCAGTCAAATTGGATAGAGAGCATATGTGAACATTAAATTCCTAGTCTGGCCATAGATTCTCAGTCAGATTTAGGTCTGGATTATGACTGGGTTTTTCTAATACATGATTGTGCTTCTATCATTCTTTTATGGCACTAGTTGTATGTTTGGGCTCATTGGTCTTACTGAAATATGAACATCTGACCCAATGTTTTATAACCTCCAGTTGGCTTGCTTTCATTATTACCCTGTATTTCCTGTCAATTCCAACCAGCTTGTCATTCTCTGCTGAAGAAAAACATCCCCATAGTAGAACTTTCTTTACGAATTACAGGACTTTTGGTTCCACTGGATTTGTTTAAGGGTATGTCACTTTTTTAGACGCAAAGAAATTGCATTGTATCATTTTTCCCTCCACTTTATTGTCAAATGCATGACAAAACATGAAGAAGTTCAAGGGATTTGAGAACTTCCTGTACTCAAAGCACTATTCTGAACTTAAACGGTTCAAAAATAAAAAAAAATAAGGGAAACTTTCTTTTTAAAAAAAAAAAAAACTTGATACTTTTGGATTCTCAAATAATGTGGATATGCTGCTCCTGGTCTTTCTTAGTATTTTTAACTCATTAAGTAATAATATAGTTATTTAACACATTAATGTAGGAGCTGATGGTTGTATGAATGCATGCATAATTGAAGAGGTCAGAACTAATTTGCCCACATCTTACATCTTCAAAGGTGGGCAGGGATTGAAGAATTGTAACTAATTAGGCAGCACACGTGCTGTCCGCGTGTGTGTGTGTGCACAACACTTTCCTTTGCACATTGGCTTCCATGGCAAATCAGCTTCGTGCTAAAGTGTAGGACATGCTCAGATGACTCACAGAGTGGGTTGAAGTAAAATTTATGTAAGAAAAAAAAGGTCAGGGAGAAAGAAACAACAATGATCAAAATCAAGAAAATGGTCATACCAGTGTGATGGAATGGCTCGGTACCAACTTGTTAATGAATGGAAAGCTCAAACACAGCCAATTAGATGCGGCGCTTGTTAAAGTAGACACTTAGCACTTGCTGTGTTGGGATGGATTGGCCTTTCATGGCTGCTTTGGGGCTACTGATATGGCTGCTGACAAGTGTGGTAAAAAATGAGGAAAAATGCTTCTGGCTAAACTAGTCTGCTCTGTTTGCTGTGGCATTCTCATCACAGTAGGCAAAGAAATGAGGGTCAGCTGGCTAAATAGCACCACAAACAAATAAAACACATCCACTGGCTGCCTGCAGGGCCCTGCAAAAAATATTCAGTCCCCTTAAATTTGATCACATTTTGTGAAGTCGCAACAACAGAGTTAAAAGAACAGAAACAATTGGACTTAATGTTACAGACTAACATGAAGCCATGCAAAATCGGGGGAGGAAGAAAAATGATCCATGCATTTTCCATATTACATATATATATATATATATATATATATATATATATATATATATATATATATATATATATATATATATATATATATATATATATTTTTTTTTTTTTTTTTTTTTTTTTTTTTTTTTTAACAAACAAGCAAAAAGTGCATTTAAAGCTCAATGTCTTTGGAGGTATATTTGTACCGGATTTGCACATACACGGTAGCATTTTCTATAAACTTTTATGCCTTACCTTAGATTTTTGATTGGAATTAGGTCCGGATTTTGATTCGGACTTTCAAACAAATGAAGATGCCTTGATCTAAATCATCGACCCTTCTGCAGCCTCTAACAGTTTGACTTTGATTTATGTGTTCATGCACTCTGACTGGCTTTCCAGCCATTGCTGAAGAAAAACATCCCCACACCATGATGCTCCCATTATAGATATGGTGTGCTTTGCATCAGTAGCAGTACCAGATTATATTTCTGCAGGTGCTATAGAGGAGTTTGTTGTTTTCCTGAAGGATGTTGTGCTGTGAATTGATCACAGGTCCCTATATTTCTAACATATTCAACATACCCTACAGTCACCAACAGTGAACCGAATAAATGCAGTATATAGACAGTCCACAAGACAAACAAGAGAAAATGTGTTTACAACTCATTGAACTGGAAATGACAAAGACACAGATATCAACCTATTGAAGTGTAAAAATGCACCTTTGTAGTGCTGTATAATATATAAGAACTCCTGAGTGTTGTAAATGGTACATCCATGCCCTTATTTGTTTTGCAGCATTTTGCTAAACTGGTGGAGCTCTGCCTCCTAGTTCTTCTTGACAACAGTGATGCAACATAAGCAGAATGGATTTTTTGATAACTTTTTTCAGAAACTTCTTTGTTGAGGGTCAAACAGACACGGTGCATATTTTTTGCAGAATTATTGGTCCTTCTGCCTGTATAATCACCAAGCAGTCCAACTCTACCACCCACTTGTTTACAGGATGTGAAATGAGGTCATAGGCTCTTCGCCATTCACCATTGTCTTTTCTTTGTTGTTGTTACTTAATAACCATATTCATAATACACTGTTTATCAGGGATTATTTTTGGATTTAGGTTAAGTTTTCAATCAGATTTTATAAAATATTTAATCACACAGAATTTTTTTTATGTATTATTTTTATGGTCTTGGGGGGTGCTGTGCCTGATCCAGGGGGAGCTATAGCAACCATAGCATCTCCCTGGAGCAGGTCAGAAAGATCCATTCTGGCCTCATTTAAAAAGGGCACTGACTTTTACATGTTTGCTGTCTACATAGCCTTATTTTGGTGAAGGTTTTCTTCTTGCTGCTCCCCTATAAAAAGCCAGATTTCTACAGCGTCCAGTCGACAGATTCACCCACCTGGTGTGTGGATGTCTGCAGACCCTCCAGAGCTACAATGGTTCCCTTTAGGTGGACGGTCATATATTGGTAAGTTTGCAGTTGTGCTAATGGATTCATCAGTGTTCAGTGAAATGCTTAAAACTTGGGATATTGTTTTATAACTCAACCCTGAATTACTTTGTGTAGAGAAACATACATTAATATACATTAAAGATTATGGTTGTAAAGTTGGATAATGTATTAAAGTTCAACGGCTACGACTGCTTTTGCAGGGCACTGTATGTGATGCTTCATTTTATTTTTCTCTTTTACCAGCTTCATGAGATAGGGAATTGAGGGAATAGGGGTGACTAGATTGAAACAGTGATGCACTGCTGGGCTGCAAATCTACAAAAAAGGGATAGGGGGAGATGGGAAGTAGTGGCTGATGCTGAAGATGAAAGCCGGGCCGATAAGCAAACAGGTGCATAAAGACAGTGAGAAGGAGTTCAAAAATAGAATATTGTAGAGCAAAGCCAGCAGGGATGAATAATGGAGACGAAAGGAAAATGCAAAGGCATAGTAAGGGGAGGAGTGGTGTGATTCCACAAGGGAGAATGTCACATGTCTTCTTCCCCTTGGAGAGTGAAAGTAGAAGGGGGAAGGGCTGATTGACTGGCAGCATCTTCGCCTGTCATTCAACATCTACTCATCCTCATCAAAGCTGGCCGGGCGCCCGGCGATGAAGCCAAGGGCAGAAAACGAGCAAGGCAAAATAAGACTCACCAATCTGAAGCTGTTCTCCTCCAAACAAGCTCCCCACATAAAAGGTCTTTCTTTTTTTAACAGATATCAGCAAAGCCTTACCTCTTATTTCCCCATTATTCTGGCAAGGCATCTAAGAGCCGTATCAACTGTTTCTGGTGGAAAACAAACAGTGTTAAAGTCAACGTCATGTCTTTGAAGGAGTAGGGGAAAAAATTAGAGAAAAAAAAAGAAACATAATTTGCTGTCAGCTTCTGTTGCTGTTGCTGCAATCAGAAACATATTTTTCCTCCCATCGGTCTCTGCTCTCTGAGTCAGGTAGGTTGAGTCAGAGAGAAGTCAAACATGCTCCTTCCCCCCGCCCCCCCTCTCCCTGTGCTTGTTTTACCAACACCAATATGTGGTTATTAATTACTGCGTGGCCTCTGCTGCTGAGTCCAAACATCCTGAATACAGTGGCAGAGTGACTCACCAGACTGGAGCTGTCCGAGGAGGCTGCCAGCGACAGAATACATCACAAACATCAACACTGCAGCCCACCACTGGCACCTGAGAGGATTATGTGTTAGTACTGCACCCTGCTGTTCAATGCGGGTATTACAGCACTACACAGACAGATCTTTAGCTCCATCTGGTGGTGAGGGAAGAGAATGCGATTACCCGATATTCAAATTCATTGCGACATAACATAAAATTAAGCACCACGACTACAACTTTTTGTCAGAGAATCAACCATAAACTGATTTTGATTGAGAGAAGATAAATTTTTCTTCATGAATCTTATTGTAATATTTTGTTTTCACACAATGAATGATTTTGCGTCCCCAAACAAATAGCTCTTAAATGGTAAGAATTATATACTGCTTTGGAAAATCTTGGGTGATGCAAATGTTAGGATTTTTTTTTTTCTTGAAATCAGTTGTTATGGTTTCTTCTAAGTTACTTCCCAGCAGTCTGCTTTAGGAAGGAAATTAAAACTATGAATTAAGACTGATGCCAGATTACCACATAAATGCATATTTACTCTGCAGTAAATAAATAAAAAAATCATTCATCCATTTATAAAAGGAAAGAAAGACACCTAATACAGTTTTCTCCTACAAAATGTAAAGTAAGTACCAAAAAGAAGATTGGAGCTGTAGCTACATGACTATAAATCTGAACATGATCAGAAGAAAACCATTGCTGCTTGGTATGACATCCAATATCATGCATTTACAAAAGTGTCACTATACAAGCCTGGTGTAGTTTAGATCCTTTATCTTGATGAAGTTAAAATGCTAGATTTTGTTTTTAAACTGAAAATGTGCCGATATAATATCCAGATAATTAGAAATTTACTGCAAACCACAGGAACATATAGTCTTGTATGCTGCTGAAGAAATATTGTGCTGTCCCAAAATCGCAACATTTACTCCACTCTCGGTGGACTTGGAGAAGACTGTCAAGTCACAGCAGATGAGGCACATTGATTCAACCAGGAGCCTCAACTAATGTAATTTTGCTCTATAACCCTTTTTTTTTTTCTTGCTGAGAAAATTACAACAAACTGAAAGGCCTCCTGCAACACTTTAGATAATTAACATCAAGTATGACAGCAATGTACTCCACAGATACATCCATTCTTAGATTGAGGTGTTTTAAATTGCTAAAATCAGCCAAAGGTCCCTGAGGTTTATGTCTGACATTATAGCCTTTG
This sequence comes from Anableps anableps, assembly GCA_014839685.1. Taxonomy (NCBI): domain Eukaryota; kingdom Metazoa; phylum Chordata; class Actinopteri; order Cyprinodontiformes; family Anablepidae; genus Anableps; species Anableps anableps. Next base: position 12,510,047 of record CM026079.1, read on the forward strand.
TCACTTTGAGGATTTCCTCACTTCTCTACAAACTCACTGTGACACGAAATCTTTCAACAGGGAAGAGAATTATGTCTTGTAGTAACTTCAAAGAACTGTGCTTCAAAACATCTGAATTATCCCTTCAACACTTCAGGAGGACTGAGCATTCTGTTAAGATGGTTCTAGAAACCTGATGGATGGATGGATGGATGGATGGATGGATGGATGGATGGAGACCATGAAAACAGTGTTTTCATCAAAGTCATGCAGCAAAACAGTTGGATGCACAAAAGTAATTTCATCTAAAATATGAGCAAACTGTCACATCTTCATCTCCATCCCCGTTTAGAAATTAGCTTGTACTTCCTTCTCTGCTCTCAGCAAAAACAACGACCACCTGCATAATAAAAAGGAACAGCTTAGACCTACAAGGTAAAATCTGTGCCCTACCTCAAACACTACAATGCCAGGCTTCCTTTTTCCTTATTTACCACATTTTTCAAAATGCAAACACTGTAAAGTGACACCCATTTTACAAATCAGCCCCACTGCAGAGTTAGCACATAATTTCTTTGAGTGTTCATAAACATAAAAAGGAGCCCAGCTAAATCTTTGAAAATTAAATGGTTCTTTTGTTCTGAAGCAACAGGGAAAGATTTGCCGCAGCGTCGCCTGTGGGGAGTAACTGAGCGGAAACACACGCTCCGCGTTTTGACAGAGACAATTGATCAAAACAGACTAATTAATGTATGTGTTTTACATATATTCATTTCCGTATCAAATATTAATGGAAATAAACGTATTTGTTTTTCAAATGAGTGCGGGGCTATCAAATATTTCAGACACACCTCATTAAAGATACAGAGCCAAGAGCGAGCATGCATTTTTAAAGGGCCACAATTCACAATGGAATCTCGCAGAGTCGGCTGCTTAGTGGTGCTGGCCTAGATCGGCTCTGCAGAAAGTGGGAGAGCTGCCAGAGATCAAGCTCTTCTTGTAGGGGAGTCGAAACCCCTTTGGCCTATATCTCCTGTAGTGTATGTAAAGCAAATATAAAAAACAGCCCTTGGGCTCTTAAGATGCACCCACGCACAAATATTTCATGTAGATTTTTTAGATATTTTATTCAAATAGTATGCTGCGGTGTTCAAAATCACACCAATCTGATATCTTTGGCCAGATCAAACACTGTTTTCTACCCGTTGTAGGTGTAATGGAAGAATAGAAAGCCAACGGACCTAACAGTTATGACTTATTTGCTGCTGATTTCATGTAACCGAATGATTAATTGAAAAGAGAGTGTGTTCAAAATAATAGCAGTGTGGAATTTAATCAGTGAGGTGATTCATTCAGTGTCAAACTGATCATTGTTCAGGAGAACTGTCTGCTTTGATTAGAAAGCTGGCTGGAGGAGGAAAAACGTAAAGCAATGCAGAGAAAGATATTCTGGTCTGATAAAAGGATCTTGAATGTTTCAAAATGGAAAGCAAAACAAGAAAGTGGTGGAAGAAAACTAAGTACTATCTTCTGAATTCATAAAAAACAGCCAAACATGGAAAAGACTCAACCAATGATCAGCTTCAGGGTGATCAAAGAAAGTCTCCAGTTACCTGTGAGCAATTAGTAGACATCTATGTGAAGTCAGTCTATTGGCAAGGAGCTCATACAAAGTCCCACTCTTTTTTTCATAATAGTGTCAGTTTCTAGTAGTAGTAGTTTATGTCTTTTGTGCCATACACCATAAAAGGTGCCCTGCTCTTATGGGCTTATAAGACACACAAACATATTCATAGATGCAGAAAGAGACCAACATCAACATCCTTCACACATAAAGTGTCCTCTTTCGACGGTGCTAAGCTTTTGAAACATACTGAGTTAACTGAAGAAACACATGATATTTCAACAAATACTGTGGTTTTATCTTCATCATACCTATAAAACAAATCTGGACAAACATCAAGGACTTTACCAAACAATTTATTCCTGAGGATCGTATCCAAAGGGCAATAAAACAAAAAGGCACATTTCATTTTCAAATTCATTTAAATCACACAGAATATTTTTGATCCTCCTCTGGGACTGAGTGAAATCATCCAGTTTCTAATGCTAGAGGCAATGGATCATATTTTTTTTTTAAATTAAAGTTTGTAGTTTTGGTTTAAGCAACATATAACTAGCCCATTTGTACTTATAAGCTTTAATATAAAATAATTTAATTTGTTCAATATTACATCTCAGCTTATTTCTGTAAATGTACTGAAAATCAGCCTCCTCAAATATCCTCTCAATCTGTCTAGCTCAAGTATATCAGCTGGACAAATACCAATGGGATAGATCAATTTGACAAGATCAAAATACCTGGCAAGCTCATGTTGTCTTCTGTTGAAGAGGAAATACCCTTAAAGCCAGTGTTTCAACAAAACAACACCAAACACACCAGTAGGCAAGAACATTAATCTTGTTGATTCCCGAACAACAAGATTAATGTTCTGAAATGGCAAGCTCAATCCACAAACTTTAATCAATTAAACAGAACAATTTTCCTCATGTTTTTGGTTTGGAATCAAAGTGTTCCCAATGCAGTGGCATGAATGCAAATAAAGGATGTTATGACTCATTTTCACACAGGTATTTACCATTTCGAACACCATCAGAATATATTAAATTCACAACTGTTGTAGAATACATCATCTTTAGTAAGTCATTTGATATGATTTTTAGAAGTCTTTTGTTTGTACATGGGAGGGACAAGTAGAAGTGGTTTAAATCTTAAGGGCATTAAATAAGATTCTTGGCTTCTATTGATGTATTTTAACTGATTGAATAGTTTGACCAACAATAATTAAAAAAAAAAAAACAAAAAAAAACAAGAACTGGTTGTGCAAACATTTTTGTTTCCCTAATCCACACAAGGTGAAAACTACGCATGCAAATATATGCATACATCCCCACCAGTGTTTGATTAATTTCCCCTTAGTTACACCTCAAATACACAGTTTTGCCATCAACGAGCATTTAGAGAATAACTGGTTGTATTTGACCAATCTTTTTATAAGAAATTATCTTTAATGAGCTTTGTTCTTTTTCGAACTACCCCACTGTTGGAACACCCAGCTGTGTTCAAGTTTTAACCAGGCAACACGAACCGCCTCAGCTAAGAGTAAATCAGTTGGGCTGTTCAAGAAGCACGAACCACACGAAGACTCAAGCCGTGTTCGTAAAGTGAAAGATGCTGGAAGACCAGAGTTACTGTGAAGACCGTTTCATTTCAGCTCTGACTTAATGAGCTACTAGTCACATGAGCAAACAAAAACATCCTTTGGAGACAATATGTATGGTCAAAGGATTCAAAGATTGAGCTACTTGGCCCCAATGACTAGAGATATGTTTAGAGGTCTTGAAAACAAAGAACACCAAACTAACTGTGAAGCATGTTTGTGCCAGTATGATGCTATGGGGGTGCTTATCTAATAGCAGTACTAGTGTAATGCAGAAAGGGAAATTATGAAAAGGGAGGACAACATCATTAAATTTTATCCCAAATCAACAGAAAGCAAACAAAGATTTCAGACAGTTGGTTGTCCAGCTAAAAAAAACCCCAAACTGGTTTTGGGATGAGAAAAGCAAGCGAAGACTGAGCTTCTACAACGCTCCGAAGTCAACCCTCATCTAAGTTTGTGGAACATATTTGAAAACAGAGCTCATGACAGGAAACCAAGTGAACTCTACGATCTCTGGTTAGAAGAATGCAAACCAGAATTGCTCTAAAAGTGTGCACGCCAACACACTTTTTTGTATTTGAACTCAATAAAGTTGCATGTTGTTTAAATATTGCACACACCACCCCGCCCAACCCCAGAGAACAAAAAAAAAAAAAAAAAAACAAACAAACAAACAAACAAACAAACAAACAAACAAAAACTACAGTTCAAATAAATCATTAAAGGCCCAAAACTTCCATGCTATTGAAAAGTATGGTGTCTTTTTGCTTGAATAGGCTTCCTCTGGGTGCGCTTTTTTTTCTTGCACAAAGACCTCAAAGTGTGTCATTGTGATAAATTCACTGAACTATTCTGCTGTATAGTTTTGTGCTATAATGTAATCACTCATAGAACACACTAGCAGTCACAAAACGATACATCCAGGTTTGTGGTCACAGAGTCATGCCTTATCTCAGCTTCACAGTGCCAAACTACATTCATTGCATATTAGATGGCTTCATAATAATGGGATCTGGCCTGTAGTCCAGAACTGCCACCTCCAGATATGTTATGTAATAGCAAATACAACCAAGAGCAACAATTTAGTTCACTGTACAGCACTTAGGTCAACATGAATTGTTTTAAAAGTGCTTTATAAATAAAACTGAGTTGGAAAAACTCAATAACTGAAACCACAACAGTTTACACTGCTCTGTCATTTTTTAAATGAACATCCAAGTTCATCTGGCAAGAAACAGGCGTTCAAGAGGTAATTAAAAAAAAAAACCCATTTAGAATGAGAAATCAGTACTTTACAAATGTCTATTTTCATATTTTTTTAAGATGAGAATTCAGCATCTCCCTTGCTCTCCTCAGTCTGCGGCTATTTGAATCTTAGAAATTGAGATAGCCTTCAAAACAATGACATCAGCTTCCAGGTCACCGGCCAGGTGAATTACAGAGAGGATGGTAAGAATCAGAAAATGTAGTTGTGCATGAAATGTTATTTAAAGAGGTGATCCTACATAAACATGCCCAAAGTTCCTTTATTTTTTTTTTCATTTTTCAAAATTTTTTCACTGACCGTTTCTGTTTGTTGTCGTGTGAACAATGGCTTTATGACCGACCTGAAAACACTGAAGATGTCCAGGGCTTTGCTAATGTATTCATACCCCTTGAACTGTTTTAACATTTTGACATATTGCAGTTGCATACTTCAATGTATTTGGGGGAATTTTACGTGCTAAACTAACACAAAGCAGCGCCTATCTGTGAAATGGAAGGAAAATTAAACATGGTTTTGAAATCTGTGTGCTGAATGTGCATCCGCAGTCAGACCCTTTTTAATCTGAAACCCCTCAATAAAATCCAGTGTTCAGTTGCAAAGAAAAAAACTTGCTTGGTTTGCAAAACACTGTGTTGACTGGACACAGAGCACTGTGTGGACCTAAGTACGTCACGCCCACAAAAAATAATGGGAGGAGCATCATGCTGTGGGAGTGGGGTCAGGGAGAACCCAAAATTTAAGTTTTTGATGTACAGGCAAAAAAAAAAAAAAAAAAAAAAAAAAAAAAAAAAAAAAAAAAAAAAAAAAAAAAACTAACACCTTACCACATCCTGAACACATATCCCTCTGTTGACACACGGTGATGGTATCATCAGCTGTAGGGAATCATGAACATGTTCTTGAACAGCCTAGTCAAAGCCCAAACTCAATTCCAGTTGAGAATTTGAGAAGACCTGAAAACTGATATTGATAGAAGTCATCAATCCAGTCTAGCTGAGCTAGTGCTACTTTGGCTAAATAGCTGGTCTAATATCTCAGCCTTTATATTTGCAAAGTTGTCACTGAAAAGATAAAATACATGGATGTTTGAGGTGGTAATGTGATAAAGAGGCATGAATACCTTTGCCAGGTGCTGAGGTGATAGGTTTCAGTTAAAAGTACCTGTTAATTTTACACAGAGCTGTTAAATCTCTGAAAAAGATTGTTTGCAGCAGCCTACGGCAAATGAACTCAAACGTGACCCTGATTCACGTGGCACACTGGACACTAGAGAGAGAAAAACACACAATGTTGACCTGTTGAGAAACACAAAGCCACCCTCATGTCGCTGCAACAGGTTTATGGCTTTGATCTTTATCTTTTAAAGCATGACTCAGTCAGTATGAGAGCATGCTGACTCACAGCTACTACAATACAAAGATCTTTTTAGCTCTTTGTGACACCCACAGATGGGAAAACATGGAGCCCAATAGAAAAGAAAATCTTTTATCTGTGAAGAGGTTCTCTCTCCTGAATTACCTCTATCAAGAATCTTATCATCCCATACTTAGAAACACACCTCCTGTACAACTCAAATGCATCAAAGTGGAAGATTTAGTTTTGGGGGGTGTTGCCTTCTTGAAGGTCACTGAGGACAAGACAAAGTCCTTCTGCAACCCTTGCACTACCAGTTCCATTCCTGTTACGCTGCAACTTAATCTGCTACTCAACAAAGCTGCCACACATCAACGGGAGCGATGAGTAACAAACCGAATGCAAATTTTGTTTCACTTGGCACAGATTTCATAGTAGATGGCATTCATTGTATTCAAAGCAGGCTCTGGTAGCTCTGCAACACTGCTGGAAGCACAGCCTGTGACTGATGTGCTGTCACTGCTCTTTCAGCCAAAACATTCCCACTTCAGTGATCAGTTTTATATTAAGTACTTCATTAAATTGTTCATAATAACACTTCACGTTTTTTTACATTTGCAACAGTAAATGTGTGCAAAAGCTGGTTGTTGGAACTTCTGAGTGCAATTACCTTATTTAAACAGCAGAGGGAGCGCTTTGATCCACTTCCTACATCGGACGAAGTCGTGATCCATTTGAGCTTTAGTGAGTCATTTCTCAGTACCACGGTGTCCTGTGCCTTCCACGTGGTGGTGAGTCACCCTCCACCAGGGAAAGAACATGTAGGACAGCTTCTGACTGACATACTTGATGAGCAAATACCATCTAAGAAACGCTTTGCCATGAAGAGAACCACTTCGAAAATGTTGCCACAAAATAAATGGATTCTTATCTCACAAAAGTTTGTAAATAACATCCTTCAGGTATGCGCTCAAATGGAAAGAAAGTGCTCAGTTTGGGGAGAAATGAAACACACCAGACTGCTTTTTATTTCAATTTATTTATCTTTAAAGAACCAATATGAATTGAGGGGATGTCTTCAAAATGGGTACAATGGGGGGAAAAAAAAAAAAAAAAAAAAAAAAAAAAAAAAATCTGACCATTTTCATTCTCCTCCACCCAGTCTGTCAGACCAGATCTTGGGCTCAGTGTGTGAGCTGAAATCTGCATATTTGTTTGGGAAATCCAGTAGCACCCCCGCCCCACCCCATTTGGTAGATTGAATGACAGCTGGAGCAGCTCTTATTTCCTGTCTGAAATGTCTGCGTACATGTAAATGTGCGTGAAGAATGCTCAGCAGGGTCTGATGGGCTTATCTGAGGTGGACTGATTATTGCACTCCAACAAGACTTAGAAGAAAGAAAGAAGGAGAAAAAAAAAAAAAAATCATGGCTCTTATATAGTTACTTAAAAAAATAAATTGGATAACAAAGTGTCCTTGCCCCTGCCAAACTCAACACTGCCACTATTCTCTTGCGAATAAATATGATATATTCAGACTCAGTGAATCCCTAAACTGAAAGTGACTTGAAGCGAGTGAAGAGCGAAAAAAAACGAGAGAACGTTACTGCATTTTCAGGTGAACCTTTTGAGTTTTGTGCAAAAACAAAAACACAATCACAATGTGTTCAAAGTTTAAAAATGTTTTTTTTTTTTTTTTTTTCCTTTAAAAAGGCCTAATAACAATGAAAGGAAATCAAAACAGAATCAAAACATTTCATCACCATGTATGTGTAAAAATAAAAATTCACATAATGGATGGTAATATCCCATGATTACAACTTAAGTGAGAAAGAAAACGACAAGTACAGGATGGACTCGAGTGGAAAAAGAAACAATTCTGGCCCGTGGTTTGGTTGAGCTGTAGAACCGGGAGGCGGGCCCATCTGTGTGCTTTGACCTTCCATTCATTGGTTCGGCTGGTGGACTTCCCCAGATCTAGTTTCATTTTGTTTGATCATTCGATTTCTCTCAGATCAATTAACCATGACTCAGTGTTTACAAATCATCACAACAATTACTGATAGCACTCATTTTTTTTTTTTTTTTTTTTTGTTAAAATCTCCTTTGTTGGAAGATTCTGAACTAGATGTGCATTACAAGCGGATGCACAGACGGGCAGCCTACTGCACGCAGCAGTGGCCGTTATCTTTGAACCGCAGACGCATTTTGGGTCTGTATTTCTCGAGGTAAAGAAGCTGTTTGGAGTTGAAGGCTCCACGTCTCTTCCTACAAAAAGACAACAGGATAACAGGTTTAGTTCTAACCCGGGAAAGCACACGCTCAAAGCTCTGAAGGCAATTATTAACTTTTTAGAGTAATTCACTTCTTTGCTTATTAACCATTTCTGACTGGCAACAAGGACTGAGAGCAAGACCAAGTCTATGTCTACAACTCATTAACTCATCTCTACCAGTTAAACCAAGTTAAAAAAAGTTCCATATTGCAACCATACAGGCCGATTTAAAGGGATGGTGGAGAATTTATGGAATGAGGTCATTTAAAAAAAATAAATAAGCCAGTGTCGTCTTATCTGCAGCAGATAACTTTAAAAGTAGGAATTCCAACTGGTTGAACCTGATGGCTAAACTTACAGCCGGACCGAGTGAGGCCAAAACCAAGCAAACTTGTCTTAAAAACATCAGTCCAAAAACATTATAGCACTTTATGCTAACGCCATTTTATAACTCTTTGAACCATCGTCATGTTTGCACTGGACAGTAATTTACACAGAAGCAGACCATTATTTACACCAGAAATGGATGTAGGAGGCTGTGCGCTCCCAATAACTGTCCTGCGTAAAACCGTGAAAGAGCAAGTAGGATAGCAAAACAAGATGGTTTACACTTTAGTACCAGAATGTTTTTGGAGATTTGCAAGGAAGATTGAACAACTAGACATAAATTCCCTTTTCCAGGTTTCCTGCTTCAAAAAAAAAAAAAAAAAAAAAAAAAAACATTTTAGATTAAATTCAAAGTACTTAAAACCTTTTAAGCTCACTTTACTTGGACATCGAGTTAGTCTGACCAGAACAATGCTTTAAATTTTGTCTCAGAACATGTTTCATGTAGGAAGATGATTGGTGGGACACAACCTCCTACCCTCCATTTTCCTGTGTAAATAATTCATTCATTTTATGACTGCAGAAGTCTGCTTTGTTTCCGACAACTGTCACACAACCCATTAGCTTTGGCCTCCACAACCAGGTAAGCTGGATTTATACTAAAAGATACAAATATACTTATCCACTGCAGGTAAACCATTACCTGCTTATATGTTTAACATAAACTTCAGTCCACAAAAACATGATTATCCCTATAAGTCTCTAAAACACAAAAGTAAGACTAGTACTCACTGCCTTATGAACTGCACTGCATCTTCATACTTCATTCCTCCCTCAATGAGGGCTAAGGCCACCAAGACTGGAGCTCTGAAAGGTAAAGAAATCCATTAGAGTGGTTAAAGCAAGAACAGGATGAAATGCCAAGGTTCGCAGGGCTCCTTGGTAATAAGGGGGGGGAGGAAGGTAAAACTGGGAAACAGGCCTGGGAAATCTACAGGGGTGTACAAGTTCACAAGTGCCCTGCTGAGGTGCTGTACTAGTACTTTGTGATAAGTTACAGTGAAACGGCCTTCTCCTTTCTCACCAGAGAGAAGATAGGATGAGAAAAAGTAAATAAATACAGAAGTTCCTTGGACCAGGTCAGATTTCAGCTCTAACACAGCATTTCCTTTTCTAGCTCAGAAATTTTGAGGAGCAGTGAATGAGAAAATGAAAACGTAGTAAAGAAGGTTCAAGTGAAGAGATATCTCCCAACACCTTCTCTGTACAAAACTCAACCAGATGAGTTCGGTAAGTAAACTGCTAGAGGGAAGACTGGTGGTGGATACAGAGAATACCAGTCTAACCACTACTTGGAAAAACAAAACCTCTGGAATGTCACAGCAATGCAAAAACAAAACAAAAAACACCTTCTAAAAGCTACAGGGAGAACTACTGGGCTCGCTGAGCACTTGTGGTCAGAGAAGACTCTTTCTTTTGCACTAGTTCGCCCACATCATGTGCTTCTGCCTGCATCGTTTTCACACTTGTGCTATTCAACACGGCTTTACTGTAATTCCCCGTCACACGGAGGTGTGATTACAACAGGGCATAACTTCACATTACCCGCGCAACCTCATTTCATGACAAGTGAATCAAATGAAGATTTAATTGCCTTAATTTGTAGTCAGAGGAAAGAACTAAGTGTTGTAACCAATGACAGATTATCTTATCGCTTGACTTTATTTACAAAGCCCAAAGGGAACAGGAGGAGGAGAAAACAGTTCAAGTTACAAGATGAAACTCAGCACAGGGACAAAAGACAATCAGCTCAAGATGTCACGTCTAGAGAAGAAGAAACAGGTGGTGAAGGGAAGAACGGAGGGTGAGAGGATGGCTAGACGACAGGAAGACTAGGAAAAGAAGTGGACTTTTCAGACACGTAACAATTCTGGGCTTTCTGAAACTGTGTGTGAACTCTGTGACCTCATCTAGCTGGAGTCACCGTGTTACAGCGGATGAAACAGAGCCTTGTCTGACCAATAAAAGCCCCCAGACAGGACAACAAACCCCAACCATAGAGGCAGGGATACATCTAAGAGGATTACATTAAACTATACTTGTGCATCATAATGGCCCAGTCAAAGCCTGATCCTAAATCCAATTGGGAATCTAAAGCAAGATTTGAAAACTACTATTCAGAGATAGAAAGGGTGAATTTAATGAACCGCTAAAAACTATTTTTGCAGGAGTCAAATAAGTTTCTGTCCCAAAAAAAAAAAAAAAAAAAAAAAAAAAAAAAGTGGACTAAGACATGCATACCTGCCCAGCCCTGCCACACAGTGCACGGCGACGCAGCAGCCAGGTTGCTCTCGGAACTTTGTGTTAAGCAGCTTGAGCCAATCGTCTACAATCTGCGTAGGAGGAGGGGCCCCATCATCGAAGGGCCAGTCCTGCAGTTAATATATATATATAAAAAAAAAAAAAAAGAGCATATTGAGAAAAAAAAAAATCAATATGAATGACTTTGGAAGGCAGAGACAAACCTGTAAAATGATGCTCACCAAGACTTGTATGCCCTCTTTTTCCACTGGAGCCTTATCGTAGGTGGCATCGCAAACTCTCACCAAAGTGTTCACCTCAAATTTTTTCAGTTCCTGACAGACAATGAATAATGAGTTTTACAGCTTTATAAGAAATATGAATACAGTCGATGACTAATCGAGCCTCACCTCAGTAAACTTGTTGAGCGTAGCATTGGTGGGATTGTGAGTGATAAGGAACCTCATGGACTCATGTTTAATCTCGACTGCAGCAGGGCGGTTCATGTTGGCGAGACGGCTTTGAAAAACAATTACAATACAATACTCATAAAACAAAAAGCGACTTTTGGCTCAGATGTACAGACTTATGAGGTTTGTGTGATCAGGGAAGGGTAGAATAAATAAAAAGGACAAGATGTGAAGAAGAATGGGTCAGGAGAACAACAGGTCTTCACTGAGGGATGATGCACACAGAAAAAAAAAACCCCAAACAAAACTAGTCCACAGTATTCTGGGATGAGAAAAAAAATGGAAATTGAAAGGAAATTGGGGGGGAGGGGACAACACAAAAAAAAAAAAAAAAAAAAAAAAAAAAAAAAAAAAAAAAAAGGATGAGGCTATCCAGAAGTCATCCAATGAGATTACCCCATTCAGGAGAGCTGTTTGTGATTGGCTGTTCAAGGAGAAAGTGGAAAGCAAATATTTCTCGTATTGGTTGGGATAGGGCAGGGCAGTCAGGCCAAGGACTACGCAATATCCCAGGGAGGGGGGAGGCCTTTTGGAAAAGTCAGCAGTTCCTAATATGCTGGCAGTCAGGGGGGTTTCTGGGTAGCGTAGTCCCTCGGGGGGTGGCCGATTCACTTCTCCACTGAGGTGAGGTGCTGTGCCTGGCAGAATTCTCCGGTCACACACGCCATATAGGTACGGCTGAAGTCGACACAGAAAGCCTGTGAAGAGAGGAGAAAAAGGAATTTAAAAAAAAATAATAATAATCATAGTTAGATATCACATTAAATGCAAATTAAATGCAAATCCACTTAATTTTAAGAACAGGTCCACATGACCATCTGGTCGAAACCCCTGATCCTAATCAGTACCACAAATACAGAACTGTTATTTTCAGAATGCAATTACTGCTTATTAAGCTGTGTGACCTGCCGATTGATATTTCACTCGTGACTCTGATGAAGACACAGATTGTGTTGAAACGTCAAGTCTCCGTGAAATTTGCACAGTAAAGCTAAAAATGGATCAATGAGCTTCAACTCTTTCTGATTTGTAAGTTTCATGTCATTCAGCTGTGCAGCAGCTGCTTCAGCCGCGTAGGAAAACGTGCAGTGTCTCAATCTTTTAACCAATATTCAAGTAAACTGCCATTTATGTCCTCCAAACCAGCTCCGAACCTTTCTGATGAACAAAAAGCTTGTTTTAGATCTTAGAGTGTCCATGTTTGTTTTAATCTCAGTATACCTACAAGAACCAAACCAATCAATTCTTTCCCTCTGCCAGCAGCAGCGACTTTATCTGTAGAGTGGTTAAGGTAACACAAACGCCCTTAAATAAGAACAAGTCAGTGAGCTGAAACGACATGTTTATCTTTGTTAAGATAAAGGAAAACCATTGTCCATAGTTTTGGATAAGCATGACTGGGCCAAATTTGCCATAAGCTCGAGATAAATTTCACCCTTTAACAATTCATACCCACATTTTGTCCCAACCTTGCTTCCATATTGAGGTTGGGGAAAAAAAAAAAAAGCAAAAAGCTAACTCGTGTAGTTTAGATGATTTTCAGTGTTTCTATAACAATTTCAAAATCACACGATTTTCCAGTATCAATTTTCTTGATTTTTCACCATCAGGTTTTGAGACATTGGAGTCCAACAGTCGGGGTGTAATTTTTCCACAAATCATGAAACGGTGCTGAAAATGGCCATTCAACAGCGTAGAAAAGGCCTATTTTACTGTTTTTCCTTTCGAAGTCCTCTATAGACTGCTCCTCGTCTTCCTCTTCTACATCAGCCTCAGGGGGCCGGTACTGGGAGGAGGATGAGTCAGGACAGCAGGGGCCACTGCTGGCTAAAATTTATAATGTAAAAGTCTCGACTGGGTCATGCAAGAAACAGTTGAGAGTTATGCAGATAACCCTTAACTCACACCAGCATCTCAGCCTAATTCAATTTGATAAGGGATTCAATTTAAAACCAAGAACTAAAAAGGATTATTTTATGTTAAATAAATAAATAAATAACATTAAAAAAAATAATAAAAAAAATAAAAATTGGTTCTCTCTCTCTCTCTACACACAAAAAGACAAAAATGTTTTTTTTTTTTTTTTTTTTTTTTTATTATTTTTAATAAGTGTGTGTACGTAGCTCTAAAACCAAGGTGACGAATGAATTGGACAAATGTTTAAGCTGTGATGTGGCAAATCCAAGATAAGTCATCATCTAAATATCGAAATCAATGTAAAAAGTCCTTTTTTGAGAAATACTTAATACTAAAATAAGATCCATAAGTAAAAAAGTTAAATAATTACTCATAACACACACACACAAAGCATATCTGAGATGTCCAAACATGTAACGAATCATTTCCTCTCCTGGTGACCAAGACAACATATTGATCAAATTAGTCAACTCCCATAACAACATGTTTAATCAACAAGTGGAAGAGCAAAATTCACGACTCGAAGAACAAACATCACATTTTCTACTCTTGGAATAACAAATCCTCCCACATTTTATATTAAGTTTATTTTTGATTTTAGCAATCCTTCTGCAACCTGCATTTATTCCACCCCTTATGAAGTGATCACAGGCCTGCAGCAGATTTTGGAATCCGTAACATTTCTTTATTTAGCTGCAGAAGTACAACACCTTTGGATTATGACACTTTGTAAATTCACCACCTGTTACGCAAATGGAAACTAATAATATGCACAGCAGGGCTTGTGCACACACACAGGTTTCAGAAGGCTCCATCCCAGAACAGGTAATGTCTGGTCTGCCACTAGCTAGGGAGTTGCCAGCCAAACTGCTGCCAAGTCCTCGACAGTCTAAAGCCAGCTGCCACAAACTGGCTGGAACCGTCTCAGAGCAGCATTACACGGAGGTGTGTGTGAGGGGCCTGTGGGGAGGGAGAGCTGGCTATCATGACTAGGTACACACAGGAGTGGGTGGTAAAGGCTCAGACTTTAGCACTGTATCGCAGGCCATAGTCACACGGTGAGGATTAAAGGGTGGGCAAAGATTCAATAAGATCCAGAACTTCAGTCCCACGCTCCCTTTTAAACTCTTCAAGAATGACCAGACTTGGCTCTCTGTCACTGTTTCTCTTGCTCAAAATTCAATTATTTCAACTTAAAACAGAGTAAATGCAAATTTCAATGCATTGCTACTGAACCTGCTTCATTTCTTGTGAGTTTTTTAAAAAAAAAAAAAAAAAAAAAAAAAAAAAAAAAAAAAAAAAAAAAAAAAGAGGAAAACAGCTCAAGAGATCCAGGAATATGATGCCATTCTTAGAAACCACAACAACTTTGTTATCTTTCCTTCACTCCCACCAATCTAGCCTGCTGTCGCTTATCCAGTCAACTACCAACCACAGAGTCAAAGGGATGCGTCTACCCACTCTAAATTCTAAAATTCTGTTCTTCCCTCCATCTTCTGTACTTGGCAACAGCTATAAGGGCACTCAAAAACAGCCTTGATTCCCCCCCCCCCCTGCTTTCATTCTGTGACGGTCGAGATCCTCCGTGACGCCTTTAATTACCACCCTCAAGCTGCCAGGAACAGAACAGGAGGGTTGCATGCAGACAGTTGAAGAATGGGAACTTGAGGGAACTTCTGATTCTTCAGAAATATAAACAAGTTTCAAAAAAGGTGGCTGTTAAGTGGTTTTAACATTTGAAATGTGACAGTACAAAGATACAAGAGGAGATAAACAAAAACGCAGAAAAACATTAACACAAGAACCAGACAGGACAGGTGTTCCCACAATGGCAGGTTGTGTCAAAAGATAAAAAAAACAAATAGACTAGGTATGCTTGACCAGATGCAAAGATAAGAGTCCATATTGTTTGCTATGAAGACTCAAACAACAGGTTTAGAGACACAATTTGAATGTCAGCATGAGTATAAATAAACAAAAGGAAAGCAGAGCTTTATTTGGGGAGGGAATTTGCATTATGTCTAATGAAGTCTGAACAGGCCTAAGCATCTGCGGTTCCCTTTTCTATCGCCAACCACTTAACATGCTAATAAGAAAACAAAATTCACGCCGTTTGCTAAAAATTTGCAACGATTCCGAAAACCATTTATGCAACTCCATTAAAAAAAAAAAAAAAAAAAAAAAAAAAAAAAAAATTGCAACATTTACATGTTTATCTCCCTGCTTTTGGATATCTTCCTGATAAACATGAGCAAATGATCAAGATACACAGTTCCAGTTAACCACCATACCTTTGTTTGCCTCCAACAAAGTTTCTTTGGAAGGTGTTTCTCCAGAAATACCATCTTGTTTTTGTTTACATTTTAAATTTTCAGATTTATCCTGATTTGTTCTACAAAAATGAATGAATAAATGATGTAGACCAGAACCAGAAGAAAGTCAATAAAAATATAAGGAATTAAAATTATGTTATTGGGCCCTTAGTGCAGTAAAGAAAATGTCAGGGGCTTGTTCTTTAAGGTTTTAAAAAAAAAAAAAAGGGAAGCAGGTAAAAGTGGGCAACATCAGATCAAACCAGCTGCCTGCTGGGCTGTCCTTGCAACATTATCAGGATAGCATGCAAATTACACTTGAAATTTGCAAACTGGTTCTGCGATCATGAACCGCGTCAATGTAGTAAAAACAAGATGCACTTGCAGTTTGTAGAAGGAAGAACATGTTTAACCACACAGGAAACAAGCTGTGATGCATAAATTAGCAGTGAGAGCTGCTAAGTGAAAACAAGTTTATAGTGGATGAGTGGTAGAGGTATTCTATGTTCATGTGAGAATCCAAAAGTAATTGTTTTAAAAATAGCCACCCCCCACAACACCACATTGTCTCCAACAGTTCATTGTAATATTTGTCTTTGTTACAGAAAAGCTAAATCAATAATAAAGTTCATGCATTTGGCCAACGGGTGCTGAATTACACTACTGCCAAAAGGCATGAATAAAATGACACGTGCTATAACATTCTTAAAGAAAAGGGAGATTCCCTCCCCAGTAATTGACTCTTGAATGCCCCAAAGACATCTGAACACCACATGCAACGTTATAAAGCTGAAATTAAACGTTGCATACACATATGATTGGGTTTCTTTCGAGACAGGAATCTTGGAATACATCTCGTAGTTATAGGGCATGTGTTGAGAGAAAAAAAAAAAAAAAAAAAAAAAAAAGTGTTCTCATCACAGGCCCATGCCATGCACACACAACGCTATAAAAACGAAATACATAGCAGTTGATATTTTGTGCATGCATGGCTGTGTACGAATATACATTCTAAATTGGGCAAAAGGCTACCATGTATAGGCAGAGGCCCACACAGTGGGCTACTTTGTGCCCTACTCAAACATCAAGTGTGTTGTGGATGAAACATTGCTAAAAAAAAAAAAAAAAAAAAAAAAAAGAAAAAAAAGAAAAAAAAAAGCCATTACCCGAGATCTCTTTTAGTGACTAAGGAGAAACGAACAGAAGGAAACGGAATCAAATGGTAAATGTGGGTGAGCAGGGAGTAGTTGTACCACCTGATAAGAACAGCAGTGTCTGAGAACAGAGAGGGACATGCAAACGAAAACATGTGATAAAAGAAGCAGAATAATGGGAACCAGGGCAGGGGTGTCCAACAGCTGCAGACTCATTGGTTTAGGAGCCTTCAGCTGTAAATAAATTCAAATTAAATTTCAATAAAAAGTAGCGTTACACCAGAGATAGAAATACACTTTACCCTTCATGATAAACATTCTGAAAGTGGTAATGTTACAACAGATTCAAGGGCTTGGAGATAGAGTTAATAGTGGCTGATTTAATTGAAAGCCTTTCACTGTAAGCACTTTTATGCAACATGACTCCAGAACTAACAAGGACGAGAGCTGCTGTTGATACCCCATAGCAGTCAGGTGGTCAATCACCACGATTCTTGCAACAAGCACAACATATACAGAAGTAGGTAGTGTAAACACACAGAAACCGGCTCCGGTAATACATTTGTTACATGGGCGAAGGGGTGTTTTACTAAAATTAGATCGCACTAACACACACACACACCCCCATATGAGGTTAAATGTCTGGTCACACACACAAACTAGTAGTACCATGATGGCAAAACAGACATTTAGCAAACAGGAATGTCTGAGGCCATCTTTTTCCTCCTTGTGAAAGATGTTATATGCATCTCTGTCTGGTGGTTTGAGGTCGTGTGTCTCCTTACTGATGTTTTGTCTGGAGCCAGACTGGGCACGACCAGATCATACTCCCTTGTAGCAGCCGGAGGCCTAATTTTCCGTGTCCAATCCTTGTCCATTGGCAGGAGGATGGCTGTGTGACATTTGGCGACTTCTCTAAATTTGAAAGCAGCAGGATGCCTTCTGCACCCAATTAGTTTTTATTCTGAGCTTTGATGAAAGTATCACTATCAACTGTGACAAATTTTTAAAAAATAAAATAAAAATAAAAAAAAAAAAATAGAGAAAACAGAGATGGGTGGTGGCTGACAGTCTTAACACTCTATGCAGACACCATCTGTAGGAGCAAAAGATGAACAAAGTGTGTCAGACATAAACATCCCTTTGACCTCTCCAAGTACTAAATAAAATAACCGATATCCCTGGAAATGGAAAGGAGTTCAAGAAGATACAGTGACAAGAAGAAAGCTGGTAAACCTGTGACATCCAAGAAAACATCTCAAGAGGACATAACAATAAGTCTGCAATATTAAACCAGACTAAACAGGGAACAAAAGCAAAAATGACAGTACAGCTCAAGTTAAAGTCAAGATCACATCTGGCCACCACTCCAGCTGGTCCTCACAGTGACGTCGACTGCAGATGACAGGATGGATCAGCAGCTCTCGCCTCCAACTGGGGCTCATCCAACCCAAGCTTTCACAGCAGCTACGACTAATTGAAATGCTAGAAAAAGAAAGTGTAACCAAAGTTCAGAGACCCCAATTTAAAGACCTCTCAAAACCATCTTGCTTTTCCATTACCCCGAACTATTAGATCATTGTTTACAGCTGGTCCAACACAGGTTTCATTTCACTTGAACTCACCTGAACCCTCGGAGGAGGACCGCAATTCAGGAAGGCAGTTTGTTCTTTCTAAAGTGTTTTGAATCAACATTTTGATGGGCATTTTTGAGACTCCATTAGAACAAATGGATTGGTAGGTTTTCAGGAAGGTTGTGCAATTTCAAAATGATAGAAATTTCTCTTTTCCTTTTACCAGCAAAGATTGATAAAATTTGCCTCAATCAGAAGCATTCAGAGGTCCAGTTTGCAGTGGAAATTTAAAAAGGTCTTCTTTTTTTTTTTTTTCAAGGTAAATCAAGGTGTTGAAGCGCTGTGGTTTCTAAACTTCTAACAATTTCTGTCTTTCCATTCTAAAAATTGAATGTCCTAATAAGATGCTAGAGAAACCTCTGAAGTTTTTTCTTTGGCATTTAGAGTAAGAAACAAAACCTGGCTAGACAAGTCATGGCTTGGAAAATAAAGGAGCACAATCCAATGCTGTTATCAAAGTGATGTTTAAGAGTATAATCAACCTGCTAAGATGCTAGAGTGGCATGTCTGCTATACATGAGCAGACAGCTTTGCAAATTAACCAGCTAATATAAACTTTAGTGTTTTTCTATAAAAAGCAGAACAAAAAGTATACAGTGCACAAAAAGCATGTTTACTTAAAAACCTATACTAAATTTAACAAGTGTTTACACAACTTTTTTTTTTTTTTTTTTTTTTTTTTTTTTTTTTTTTTTTTTTTTTTTTTTTTTTTTTTTAAGTCTTCCACTACCTTTTGTGAAAGTACAAAAATCTTTTGAAATTACCCACTCTGTTAGCTGAGAATGACTTAGTTTAACTCACCACTTGTAACAGAAGCTGAATTTATTCCTTGATTTAAAAAAAATAAATAAATAAAAATAAAAATAAAAAAACAAATGATGAAACAGGCGTATTTATTGCTCACAAAATATCCAAAATGTAAGACGGGGGTCTTACATTTTGGATATTTTGTGAGCTGTCGTTTTTATGGTTTCATGTTGACCAGCAATGATTTCTGGGAACTTTCTGTCGCTACACGCGCCACATGACAGATTAGCCTTTTGAACCTCTGCAGTGCACTAGGGAGATGACAGTACAGCAGTCCAGTATTCCTGGAATACATATTAAAAATACATATTTATAAATATTGCTTTCTTTGAGACTGATGTTCAATTTGCAATTCTGGTATGAATTTTTGCAAGAGGGGTCTAGCTGCAGACCATGGAGAGAATCTCCACTGGAGCTTTGAGAGATTTCCCTCTACTACTGTGCAAATAACTTCAAAATGCTCCAAAATAAAAACAACCTTTTTTTTTTGGCTTTTTCTAATGTGCAAGAGCTGTCTATGGTTCATATATGCTAAACACTCATTTTAAAGTTGGTTTTAGATTTTCAATGGAGTCTTCCAAAAAGCAAACACTTGCAAAGACATAATATATAAAGGTCATCCATGTCTAAATAAATGCGGTCTCATTTATTTAATCTTCTACTCATGACATTGTGTTTGGGTGGAGCATGTGTAATGATGCTCATTACAGTAATTCTGACTCTGTTCTGAGAAATGAAAATGTAGAACAATTACGCCGTTCAAAATTTCTTTCCACCCTATCTCAAGCCACTGTTTTAATCATTTAAATAAGTAGTGAGTGGACGCTCTCAATTAAAGTCACTGAAAAGATAATAAATTACACAAAAAACAATGAATACATAAAGTTCTGAAGAGTGTTACTGTTACTGTGTTACTAAAGATTAGGTCTTTTTGATAGTGAGGGTCACACGATTCTTGATGAGATTCTACCCCCTGCATCTAGAGACTTTTACTCTTTCCAGGGATATTCCTGCTATTTGGCCGGTGACAGCCGGTGTCAGGAGGGGGATTGCAGTGACAGTACAACGCCTCCAGGAGCAGTTGAAACGATAACTCTGATATGACTTAGCTGACTGAACGACAGTAACGACAAAATTCTCATAACTTGGGTCAAGGAAAAGCAAGCCGTCATTGCTACAGCAGCCTTAAAAGAATCTTTGGTGCACAGTCATCACCTTCTGCTTGCCTCTAGGCTATCATGTCTGTTGGAAACATGAAAAGGCTTCAATTTCTGTAATTAAATTTTTTTAAACGAAACGAATCTTAGGCAAGTCTTACTAACCCTTGAAATTACAACAGTAAACGTATCCCGAGAGAGTGTATTTACATTATACGATTCCTCATTATTTGTGTTACTCTGACTTACAATGTCCAAGTTCAAACCAACTGCAAAGATTACAAGTGTGACATTTGGAAAAAGTTATGCTTGGTTTAAAAACAAAACAAAAAAAATCCCCCAACAACAAAAGGAAAACATGCCAAGCACATGGAGTCAACCACTCAATATGGCTGTCAAAGTCAACCATTTGACAGTGGAAAAACAAGAAGTGATGTACACAGAACCCCTCCCTACCACAATTTATGCTTAAAAGCATACAAGAAGGCAAAGACAGGCAAAGACAGAAGTATAATACACAACTCTAGTTAAGCCTCTCCTTTTTTTTAGCTTCACCAGTTTATCTAGTGTAACAAGCACAACACTCAAATCCCAAGACATGCCTGGACAGGCCAGTATTGAAAGATTGAGGCGTATATGCAAAATTCAGCTCCGGTGATCCCAGACTGTTGCTGTGCCTCTCACGACCTGCCCTCTCCTGGGGATTTGCAAACAGCAGGCTCGGCAGAAAGTGATACGTCAAGGCAGTGGATGCTGCGTGACTTCGTGTTTTGTTGACGGAATTCTGCCACATTTCCAAGAACGGATGTGGGAAGCACTAGTACTTGTCCTTTCAGAACGCTTCCAAGAACAGAATCTTTGTTCGGGTTAGAAGATAATTAAAGAGAGAAAGGAAGGAAAAAAAAAAAAAAAAAAAAAAAAAAAAAAAAAAATTGTGCAATGTTCCACTTCAATGGTCCTTTTTGAAATCTTAAGCACACCCCTAAACTTTACTTGAGTGTGCTTTAACTGCTTCCTAAAGGACTGTTTCCTGTCAGGCAGTGGCATGCTGAGGGTCTGATTAAATACTCTCCACCCTCTTTCCAAACTTTTATGAATGCCAACTTTTCTCACTGCACATAACATTTTATTTCTGAATATAGTAAAGTCTAGGTCATGTTTTATTGAAGATTAATTTCACTACCAAATGAGCTTGTTATTTAACTTTAACATTGCAATTTAAAGTGTGGTTAAAATGTTTCAACACTGCTTTCTTTTTCAAAAGGTGGGGGGGAGTGGAGGAGGTTGTAAGTTTATTGTCAATTTAGTTGATTACTGTAATCAATACAGGAAAAAAGAATTATTGCAAGAAAAACACTGAATTCATATTAAATCTAAAGAGGTGGGTGAGGAGAATGGCTCCTATTGGTGTAGTTTTCAGAGTTCAAGGAAGGTTTGCTTGGGACTTCCATGGGTCAAAAAGCCAAGACCTATAGCCCAATAATTACCCTCGGGTCAAATAAGGCCAGCTCTACTATGAGGAGGCATCACCTCCAGTAAATAATTGAGATTACCTATGAACTGAGGCAACCAGGCAAAGATCAGCTAAAACTATTTCACAGAAATGACAAGAGTTTACTGCTTGTCCTACAATATTATGGCTCTATTTAGTATCTGGACTCAAGGTAACTACGGCTTCAAGATAAAAGAAAATCTAACAATGCCAATATAATTGTAAATACCTCAAAGATGATGATGATATTAGTTGAGATATATGCCTATTTTCCTCTTACTTCAATCACTCTGAGATTTAACACTGTAGGACATGTAATTTTTGCCCCATGTGAGCATCTGCTGCTGTGAGAGACTGTCCACCTGCCTAAATGTTACATAAGCATTTACAATGTAAGTTCATATATATTAGCCAACAATTATTGCACTCCCAACTGTCCTTTGCGATATGAATAATGCACACACTGACGCTGCGATGATGATAGATTTGCACCAGATTCAACATTTCAAAGCCACTATTCAATATAATGGAATGTGGAAAGCCCAGAGATAAAGTCCATATGGGCAACTTTTAGGAGAATTATTGTCTTATCGTTTTAAAAGCACCATACCAGACAAAAACTACAGCTTCGTGGACAAACTGAGCTTTCTAGCCAATGAGAGCAGAGGATGAAAAGTGCCATTTCAGTAGATGTAATCAAAATGTGGGCACCACCATACGGAAAAGATTACACAGTCAACAGATGGTTTATAAAAGGAGTACTCTTTGTTTAATTCAATTTTAGGCGCAACACCTCGGTTTTGCCACTATTTGAAAATGTCTGTGTATTCCCGTTTTACTTTTGCATTTTTTACAGACATCAGCATGTTTATTTTCAAAAGCACAATATTTAGCAGAGCAGTAATTTATTTTGAGCTGTTCTTTATTAGTTCCCCTATTTATTGGGAGCTTAATATAATTTTAGCAGGTGCAAACTTCAAAATGGCATACTAAAGACAAAATGCGTCACATGTTCGCTTAATTCCTAGGGTGTTATCATAATTGGAGAATAAACTGTAAGGATTTATACAATGTCTTGTAAACTCCAATTGGCTGTCAATTTAAGTTAACAAGATCGGGATGAAAGAAAAAAAAAAAAAAAGACAATTGCTGTGTTTATGTTATGATAAATGGGCATACTGACTATCCCCTGTTCAGCACAACAGGTTGCCTTACTGTATTCCCAGAGGACAGAAGCTAATCTTCAGTTGGAGTGCTTGTTGTTCTGGCTCTGTGTGTCTCTGTAAGCTAGAAACAGGAGGTGGGTGGGGAGGAATTAAAACCCCTCCCTATTCCTATGAAAAGAAGAAGAATATGCCACATATGCACTTGCATAGTTAAGGCAACTTATCACATTTACTTACAGCCTGAGTGAGAACAGATAAACTATGTAACGATCAAAGCCTTATGATAGAGCTTAGAGGGTGGGCAAGAGCAGAGAAAAGGGCTGAAGAGCTTACAGAATGGAACAAAAATGGAAAGCGTCAGCAAACGCAAAGCCAAACAAGCAAAACAGTGCTTTTAGCCATATTTATTTTATTTTTTTTCAATAAACTGAAACATATTTACATAAAGAATTAAATGACAAATGGGATTAAATCATAAATCTAAAACTTGTGTGTGAATGCACCAGAAAAATTTAACAAGTCAAAAAGGTGGTAGCAGCACAAACGTTCCAGCTATAAATGTGCTTTGGCAAACTAGCAAATACAATAGTCAAGGCACAAAAAGAGACAATTTTATAGATGATAAACTATTCCAATTTATATTTCTCAAACTTTACTTCATTGAATGTTATCACCATGATTATGTTTAGCGAATTATCAAGGCTTATTTTAAGCCCCAGATAGGATTGCATTTGCATTTTCCATCCATGTTTGAAAAACTCATCTGTTGAAGCAAGAAAATAGTTGAGTTTCCTTAGCTTACGAATGAAGATGTTTTTTTTCAGTCTGCTTGTCAGCTGGTGGAAAAGAACCACAAAAAAAAAAAAAAAAACTCCAGTTACTTTTACAACATTCTGACATCATTTGGGAAACCACATTGGGGGAAAAAAAAAAAAAGACAAAATACAAATGATTTGCAAGTACAATAAGAACATATGGCTGTAAACTGTGGTGTTTTGATGCTGACGCTGCCATCCAACATTTCACTTATCTCAAGTTATGCAATAAAGCATGTCTCCAACCTATATCTGGTTTTTACTACACTCAAAAAGTGCAAACAACAGTTTGTTCATAAATCCTACAGACCACAAAAGTGTTTTTAATAAAAAAAAAAAAAAAACAAAACAAAAAACCCACATTGTTCCAATTCCACTGTGTGCTTCTGCTTTTAGTGGTGGAACAGGTTTGTGGTGCTGCTTTTAGGCTTCAGAAGAATGTTTACAAACTTAGCATCATTGACATTTTAGGATAAATAAGCATTAGGCCAAAACTACCACAATGTATGACTTTAACAATAAGTATGATTACCCCTAGTTTGTCAAATTAGTCTTACTGCGAAGTGTATTTTACAAGTTTCACGTAAGACAGGAACTCACTGATTATTAGGCCCAAGCAGCTAAGCCCTGCGAAGGCCTATAGTAATCATAGCGGGTTTTTTTTTTTTAAATTATGCTTCCATCAAATGAATTGGCTTTTTGAGGGCATAAACGTATATGAAAACTCACCAAACTTGGCAGACGAATCAGGTATGCAAGAAATTTACGTATTTTAAAAGGTCAAAGTTATCAAAAGCTTTTTTTCTGCATCAAAGCACGTGGGCAAGCCTCAAAATCTGATCAGTCGCCATAAAACATCAAGGTCACAGCTCTATGACACTTTCTGCGTTTCATAACAGACCAGCACTCATCACATTCACAAGATCAGTTTGTGACAACACATTAGCCCCGCCCCTTTCCAACAGGAAATAACCTGTTTTGCTGCTGGATGTCTACCTTTTTCTTTTTCACTGACAGATTTAATCCTGTCTAATGACAGAACAACATGATGCTGAATCCCAACATTGGCTGGTGGCTGGAGCATTTGGGCGTGCAGAATGGTGAATTCCAATCCCTCGCCGTTTACATACGGCTGGCTCTAAATCACCCAATTTGCACCAAACTGGATATAAATGACCTTTGTTAATCTCTAAAGACCAATAGGACTATATTGGATTGTGACTTCGGTGCGCCCCCTAGATTATTCCAACAGCTATATCTTACTGATACATCATCCAATCTGCACCAGATTTTTTATGCATCATCAGGTGGCACTCCTTCAGACACTGCTGTGGTACATTAATGACGTCACTGGATATAACTGACCTTTGTTACCCACCGCCTAGTGGACAGGAACGGCGCGAGGAGCATTGAAGACGACAACAGGGTAAAGGTACCGGAGGTACTGTGGTCGCTGCAAGACCGGAGTGGTGCTGAGCTGCGAGGGGCGCCAGACGCTGCTTGCAGCTTTAATTGGTTGTTAGCATTTTGTTGCTATACACACCATCTCCTGTTTTTGATGTCTTAAACTTGGCATTTTTCCTCTGGATGTTAGC
The DNA here is from genome assembly GCA_014839685.1 of Anableps anableps. NCBI lineage: Eukaryota > Metazoa > Chordata > Actinopteri > Cyprinodontiformes > Anablepidae > Anableps > Anableps anableps. The sequence continues at coordinate 12,535,292 of CM026079.1, forward strand.
ATTTGCAATGAGCGGCTGCTACAAAATGACTTGCGTTGAAACTGCAGTGAATAGGTTAGTTTGAGCTTCCATAACCAATGCTCAAAGTCCAAACTGCTGAATGGAGTCGTCTGTGCAAACCATTAACTTAAATTAGAAAGTTTATTGTTTAGGAGGCAAAAAAAATGGTTATTGTTTAATTGTCTTGACAGTAAGTTATTCTAAATATTATTGACATGTGAAGAACTACAACAGGATGTAAAGATGAGCCACTAAAATAAATATCTGGTTTACAAAAAAAATGCTAACACTTAGACTGAAACAAGAGAGTGCCTGCTCACACATTTGCCAAGAGGTTTGGTTCCCCTGCAACATCAATTCTGCTGACATTTGGAAGCAAACGGTGCCTTCTGAGAGCTGCATCAGGAGTTGCCTGTTGCTATATCAACAATTATCTCTGTGGTAGCAACAGGTGCTTCCACGGGGAATTTTGATGTTCTTTCTGAAGAGATCTGAACAATGACGACATCTTTAAAACATCCACATAGTTGAGATTAACAAGTCACTCGATATGCAGCGTTTTACCTAACTGTTTGAAAACTGATGCGTGCACAAAGCAAGGTCTAACATAATGGCAACTTTCTTAACAGAAATATACTAGTTACAAATCCCTTTTTGCTCTGAGATTACATTCATGAAAACCATGCAAGTTTAGATTCATTCTGGGAGAAACTGTCACTCAGTTTAAGTGTTTGATAAGCTGCTTAAGAGAGAGAACAAAAACAGCTGCTGCATGAAGCAAATTAATGCCGAGGTAATAAGAGAAACACAGCAAGATTGATGTTTACATGTGGTCCGCCAGCACTTTTTGGACCAGAACAGCTTTCGAAGCAAATAGACCGCTTCATTAAAAAAAAAAAAAAAAAAAAAAAAAAAAAAAAAAAAAAAAACAAACACACACACACACACAACACCAAAACTAATTGAATAATAGAAAAGTGTTAAGATAAATGCCACAGACAACAAATGTGAACACAAAGCAAGGTCCAAATCCTACCTGTTGCTATAGTTTCAGCAGGCAGTGCCACAGCAGCATCTACATGAGGTGTTAGTCTGACAGACAGTACCCAGAAGTCTGTGCCTTTGCTTTAACAGAACACTGTGGCAACAACTGTAAACGAATACTGTGCCGAACATGGCATGACTCATTAACCAATACGCTGCACAGGAAAAACAGAAAAGGCATACACGAGGTGCTCGTAGCCACTTTTGCACAATTATGTAAAAGTTAGTATATTCAATTGGTCAAAGAGGAAAAAAAAAAAAAAAAAAAAAAAAAAAAGTGGACATGGACTCCCTGTTGCCCACCTGGCATGAACTGATCATAATTTCACTGCACAAGAATAACCCCTTACCAAGCCAAAGACTGTATTATGTAAGTTTTTTTTTTTTTTTTTAAACAAAAAAGAAAATAATCAGCCAGCTATATAAAGGCAGTCAACACTTAACAGGCCTTCACAGCCCTACCTTTCAACACTCACAGGATCCCCGTGGTTAGATGGGCCTAAAGCCAGCAGGCAACAACACAGGTGGTGTTCTCCCCCAGTAACCCGCTTTGATAAGTTGGCATTGCATTACAGTACATGGGGTTCGCCTTTCACAGTTACGGTAACCAAGGCTGAGAACTTCCCCTCCCGCCACAGTGCATCTTCACACAAATAAAACACCATGCCTTTATTTCTGTAAAGCGGAACATATTTAGTATAAGCAAGTTCTTTTCTTAGTAAGACTTAAGCAGTTTAAAGACGGATCATAAAATAAATAAATAAATAAATAAAACAAAAAACCCCACACTCAATTTAAAAGCATGACTGATTTTTTTTTTTTTTTTGCGCCTTTATTTCAAAGGTGTTCAACAGTAGAGGGGATCAGGGGGATGAAATAAGTTGAGACAACTGCACACTCAGCTGTGTTACCTGGAAGGCCCAGAAAAACTTTAGACTAAGCAACCTGCAATGCTGATCAGTGTTGTGAAAATAACTAATACCAATATTTCAGTGGTTAAACTTTATACCTTAAGCAAAGTCACTTCAAACTGATGAAAGATGCAATTTTAACAAACAAAGCAAATTATTTTAATTCAGCCTTTCCATTTGCTCATATCGGTAGCAGAGCAGACAGTACTCTGGTAGGGCCCAATGATTTTCAAGATGCGGAAAATGCAGACATAATCGCAGAATTTAATAAACAAACTGGAATTCACAATAAAATGCAGAATTTCATTAAATCAGCTGATATCAGCGAGAAGGGAAGGCTACACAGTCGTTTCTGTAGTGTTTTGGCTGCTGCAGCTCCTGTACCCGCTGGTGGCTGGTTAGATGGGGCACGGCTCTGAGTCTGCTCAGCTCTCCTCACAGACAGAATAAACCGGTCAGCCATGGCGGGGGCGGGGGGGGGGAAAGGGAAACACGGATATCTTCCCAAAAGAACAAATAAATAAAAATAACTTTAAGCTTAGCGCAAGCTTCAGGTTTAGCTAGTTTTATGAAATGGGAGAAACCTTTTATATATGTTTTGTCAACACCCGGTTGGTTGGGGGAGAAGAAGCAAGCTAGCTGCAGCCAGTTTGTTTCATTTGTGAAACAGAATAACAGTAAATGTTGACCTCTAGCTATTGATTTGTTTAATTTTTTTCATTAACACCATAATTACATAACTTGTGGGTTAATAAATATGATTAAAATGGAAAAAAAATAAATAAAAAATGGAATTCAGAAAAATTTAAAAAAGGAAAAAAGTGGAATTTGAAAAATAAAACGGATTTCATAGGGTCCTACTCTGGTCAGGATTATTCTAAAGTAAGAACATGTTTACATCACAAAGGTTACACTATGAAACAGACGAAGCCCCATGCACACAGAGACAATTTTAGGTGTATCCGCAAAGGTTTTTTGTCGTTTAGGCTGTGCGTCCAGACGGAGCCAGTGTTTTGAGAGACCAGAAACTATAGTTTTTTTTAAACTGGTCCCAGAGGGGATACATTTCAAAATGCCAGTTTCATGTTCCCTTGTGTACATGTGAGCGGTGTCTTTTTTTGGAACGATTGCATTGTAGTGCCATCTCTCTATCCCACATATGCCTCACTCTCACAAATAAAACACTGCGCTGTCCCGTGTTTGGTGTTTTTTGTGTCATTCTGTGGCAGTGTTACAATGCCGCCAATTGGCCTTGTAGATCTACTACAGTGTTTTCAGTGGTGCTGCATCCTGTTGTGTGGACGCATATTTTTTCTTAATAGTTTACAAATATTTACCATGTTCGTCTCCATGTGGATGAGGCCTTAAAATCACTCTAAAGCTTGCATTATGTATCCCAAAGAAGAATTAACCAAATAAGTGCAGCAGCACACCTCACTTCCTTCAACCTAAAATTAGTTAATAATAATCAACCCTGAGGAAGTGAATTAGATTTGAAATTGACAGGAGTGTTCACTCATCCAGCCTCTATTTAAATGCAAGCACCATAAAACATTGATTTTGATCATGAGTTACTAGGTGTATATTTTGCGTTTTAAAGACAGAAGTACCAATCACACCCACTGTTCCATTTTAAATAAAGTTAAAATATCAGCCTTCAACTAAGTTCAAGTGGGAGACGACGGAAACAAAACGCTGCACATTTTTAATGAGTAAGAAATGTTTGACACCCGTTCTCAAATAAACCAAATCTTGACATTTGAGTCAAGGTATATCCAAAGTACTAATTCCTTACCAGGGAGTTTATTTGGCCCTGGGTCCTGCAGTGGAAACAATCAGGATTTAAAAAGGAAAACCCAGGTTCCTGCTGTGAAAAACAACACCTAGCAAGGTAGCCAGGGTTCTCTCAAAGAAATCCTATCTACATTTTTGTGTATTTTTTTTAAATAACTGAATTGAGGCATTCAAGTTTGACTCCTATTAAAAACCTTGTGTAACCTCGTAGTACAGCAGGGAATTATGAACACCACACCTTATGCACAATGAAGCACATTTAAAAAGAAATGTTAAAAATGCAAGTGGAGGGTTGGAGGAGATTGGGTTCTCATGACAAGCCGCATGATATGGGATTCCCTCTAGCTCAAAGCCTTACTCAGCAGATCCGTTCATAAGGATCTGCCTTGCAGTGTGAGACCATATGAACCCCCTGACTGCAAGGTGTGCTCTTGGAGAGCGAATTCAAGAAATGCTCTGTCTAGACTGGCAAGTGCATCATGTGCCAATTAGATTTAAGATTAAAGCCAGATCACCAACAGGAATGACCTGCGTATGTGGTAAAGCATGAGTCATGTATAAAGACTTGAGGTGACATTACCCAGATCAGATCCTATAATTAAGACACCATCAGAACAATTCTTATGTCAACAAAAGCAACGAAAAAGCTCTTTGTGTCCGGAGTTGCTAAACCTCACCCTCTATTGCCACTTCAAGCTAAGTGGGTCACCTTGCCGTGGCTCACTCATAAGAAGGAATGTATAATTAGCTTACCTGTTACTCATTCACTTATCCACCCATGTTCGCAAGGATGTTTAGAGCGTCAATATCGTATCACCTACTCACTGAAATTTACTACCAGCTCTGAAACCGGAATCACTGAGCAGCCATAAATCAAAAACCAGTGAGGCATGGGAATTTGCAGTGGCCTTTAGTGTCACAGCTGCTCAAGTCAACTTCCTCCCCCAACTGCATTTCCTCATTTTGCTCCAACCCACAAAGCTAAAATGCTGGGGTGCTTTCTTTCTTCAGAAACCAGAAAAAAAAAAGGATAAATTACAGACCCTTCTAACCTCAATTGTAGCAGCATTTCGACATCAAAGATAAAAACAAGTAAAGAGTCAAATCAGACTAGTGACCATAGTATGGCTATATATATATATATATATATATATATATATATATATATATATATATATATATATATATATATAAACTGTCAGTTCAGTTGATCAAGTTGATTTCTGAGTGGAATAGGTATACTATCAGTGTTGAGTTTGTTTTGTTACAGTCACAGATAGGCTCTGCTACCTCCCCCAAATCTGCTAATTTGATGTTGTAGATTTGAGTTTCTAAAATCCAAATTAATGACATACAAAAATTCAGAATTCAGTGCATTATCTATTAACTGTATGTTGGGATGCAGCAAGGTAAGACGTCAAACTTTTGGTCTGACAAAACACTGTCTAACTTAGTTTATTATGTATACAGGACAAGCTAAGTCTTAATGCAATATCTAGACAGCCCAAAATATGGCAATTTTTGCTAATGTAGCATCATTTTATTCACGTATTTAAATGTAAAATGGAGGATGTACAGTAACCCAGAATTTCGGATTTTTAAATGCTGTAACCGTTTAAACTACACACATCTTGGAATCATTTGAAATGTCTTTAAAAGCTCTTTAAAATGGATTGAAGTTTAAGCTAACATAGTTCAAATGGTAGTCTGGAGTACGGCCTCGAACAAATAAGTCAATCGTGCATTTGAATCAACATTTGTCACATAGGGTGGGAACCGGCTAACTCAGTCGCCATCTGGGTGCCAACACTATTATACTAAAACTACAGACGTTAGTCTGTAAAAGCACTAAATCCCAGAACATAAGACGATCACAGCTTACGATAAATTAAGATGTCATAAATAGTACGTCTGCGGTCAACGTTAGACTTAAAGCTACTCTAAAAAAACGTTAACCATTCGTTGAAGGAAAACTAGATCGTACAACAGAATCTGCTAAGCTTGAGCTGTTTCGCAAGCTCAATGTACACTTAAAGGTATCATTAACCGTCAAAGTGACACTATGGGCAATGTTTAGCTTTGACAATAACACCCTTGTAACTTTCACAATGAACCGGCATTTCGACGTTACAACAACACCCGTTAGAATTTTTCCGTGTTCCTTTAGGAAATGGCAGTGGGTCGCAATAGCAAGCTAGTACCGCTACATTAGCTAGCAGGTTAGCTTAACTCCGCATTTTGCCGTCACCACTAGCAACGTTCAACCTGAAAAAGTCTCTATAAGTTTGACTTTTTTCCAACTGCGTATTTCATGCCACCGAGAGAACAAACAAATTGGTAACCTTGCCTTGTCTTATCATACATTTTACTCTGTAAAAGCAACGACAGTTGTAGCTGTCTGAGCTATAAAGCTAGGCTAACATAGTGGTTCGCCTTATCAGACAAGCCCTCATGAAACTTACTGCGGCTGCCATGTATCGTAGAAAACCTTCTTTTAATGTAAAATCCAACTTCTAATCTGCCATTTAAAAAAATTGAAGGTAAGGTTGATAATTTGTTCGTTGACTACTTACAAGTATCAGGCTGAACATTGAAATCCCGTAACTACCCCGGAGAAAGTGGAGGGAGTGCAAACACCGCTGTCAGGTCGCCTTTTTGTTCCTCTTCAATGTAGCACTCTGAATTCTCGTTGGAAGTCGAGCTCTGTTGGAGGGGAGGAGCCTCTCGAGGCGTTTGCGGGCCGTAGGAAATTGTCACACTAATAAAATTAACTAATTACTGACAAGTTATTTTGCTGCATGTACTTTTAGAAAGTGCAACTAAGCAATTTCAGAGCCATAGGCGCATTCCTACAGAGCACATATGAAGACTTGGATTTATGGGCAACCATTGCATGCTTTTAATTCAATGTTGTTTTAAAAGCTGTAAACACGAAAATTTGAGGGAAAAATATAAAATATACTGAATATACTGTTTCTTTTAGTCTAATTAATCCTTTTTAGCTGAACAAAAACCAAAAAAATCAACTGGTAGAATGATGCAATCATAACAAAACAATAAGCTAAACTGAAAGAAAAAATATATTGTTTTAAATTTATTCTTATAAAACACATGAAAAGTTGACTTTAAAGATCAATTAAAAACACACACTGTATTTTTACAGACCCAAATTACGACCCCGTATTAATATTTACCATTGGGGTTATATGCTAAAAGAGTTATTAAAACATTCTAAAGTACAACAGCCTATTTCACCACTGACATTTATCAAAAATTAATCTTTTCTTTTGTCACACTCTGTACTTTTTGATTCATATTCTTTTTTTGAATTAAAATTTTATTTTAATCTTGATTGTGTAGATTTAATCTTCACGGAACAATTTTAACTTTGAACCTGGAAACAAGTTAAATTAAATTTTAAAAAATGCCTTTTGTTTATATATGACGCAAAAAAAAAAAAAAAAGAATCCTGTTTTGTGTCGTATAATTAAATTATTATGAAAAATATAGCATCCCCCCCAAAAAAAATAAATAGATACACGAATAAGCACAAAAACAGATTGGTCGTTTAGTTTACCAGAATCACCCAAATGCAACATGGAGGGTCTGGCGTCAGTAAGACGTAAGAGGAATCCGGGTGAATAATGACAGCTCACCATGGTGACGACAGTTCCAGAAAGTTAGAACAACAAATCATCCCCGTGCTCATGGCTTATTTGTTTTATATATAGACATAACTTGTCACGTGTCAGTAGAATCAAATTCCAAACAAATTAAAAAATGCTTATTTAAGATTATTTCATGTTCTCTATCGTCTACATGTCTATGAATTCCTTGAAAAAAAAAAAAAAAAAATCGTCGGTTAATTCTTAAATTCAGATATTTGTATTCTCTACATATTTAGAAGGCTAAGTGAAATCTTTTCATTTTTTTGTTGCTTTTCTAATCTAACAGCAAGGTACTCTTGGCAAGGTGCTTATTTTTGCATCTACTGTACATCTTTGGATCTTAACTGGCTCAAAGGTTTATCGACACATCTGCCATAGACCTTCAGTAATCCCTGAGTTGAGTCTGGACGTGTCTTTGTTCGAGTTCTATAGCTCCCTCTAGCGACAGTTTCCTTGCTTGCAACAGGTTTCCACAACCAACTTGCTGTGCAGCAACTGTTACCTGGTCTTGAAATCTGCTCTAGAACAAGTTTTGTTTATATTAAACAATTAATATTATATATACAAGTATATTTCAGTGAATTAGAATATCACTAAGAAGTTAACTTATTTCCGTAATTCAAATTAAAAAGTGAAATATTCATATATTTTATAAACTGATGACACACAGTGATGTATTTCAAAATTTCAAGCATCCTTTTCTATTAATTTATGAGTATGACTTTTTGGTGAGGCACTGAATCTGAATCTACCCTCCTTGTTGAAGTCTGTAGTAGTAGTCGTCGTCTGTGACTGTCTCCTGGGCAACTGCTTTGTGAGCAATCATCCCAATAATGACGCAGGACATAACATAACATTTCTGTAATAAAAATTTCTTTTTTTTTTCTTGTTATATTTTAATTTTCAGATAAACTCAGTTTTGAGGTGTTAATTAGTTGTAAGCCACAATCAGAAAATTTTCTAAAAATAAATCCTTGGAATATATCCCTGTGAAATTATAACTTTAACATTTTGAACTGAATTACTGAATTAGACTAACTTTTATAATTCACAGAGCTGCATCTGTCGTAAATCTTGCATGGTTTTTACAATAGCCAAAACTGAGCAAAAAATCAAGACATGAGACAAGAGTATAAAAAGTTTTTTTTCTCTCTCTCTCTTTTTATTGATGTGTTATCAATACAATCAAGTACTGTAGATTTTGTATAGGCAGACAAACATTTTCAATCAAAAGAAGTGCATTTTATACCCATATTCTATTGCAGAGAGTGCAAGCAATAGTCATGTATTACAAAAAAAAAAAAAAAAAAAAAAAAAAAAAAACATACGCTACTACAATGTACGTGACACGTAAGAAAATAAACGTTCACAAATAATCCTTCACAAAGAACTCTAAAATGCTAACTACATGTTATAAATGCTATTAACTCGTCAATGCTATTAAATACATTTGTATGTTCTAGGCTTCGGTGGTCAGTTTTGGCATTCCTATTAAATTATCAGTAATGTATAAATACATCTTCATTAATTTCATGTGCAAATGGGAACAGCCGTTTGTGTTTACTGAAAATAAAAACAAACAAATATCCCTTAAAAACCGAAGCAAGACTGTTGGGATTTTTTTTTTAATTCTTGTTTTTTTTTTTTGTTTTGTTTTGTTTAATAAAGACAAAAAGGAAACAGTTCCAATATATAAATTGCATCTGAGGATCTTACTGACACTTGTTAAATGATTTGCACACGATGCAAACTCAGCAAGCAAGTGACATTGTCTATGAAAATGTAAGGACAGAGAGCAATAAGCACGCATGACTCTCATCAGCGCTTCTTTTGTTCAAAACTTAAAGATTAGCAAAGAACAAAACACATACAAAAAAAACATACAGCACAAAACAAGTCTTAGAATGTGTTACAGAACCATATAAGAATGATACCAAGCAGTTGTTGGTGTGCTCATGCTATGTGAAAGCAAGTGTAATTGTATTATGTTGGTATAAAATACTGATTAGGCACGATCCTCGTGTTGCTATTCAAGAGCAACTTAAAGGGTTACTGTTTAGTTGACAGCATTGTAAATGAATTAAGAAAAAAAAAAACTGTCAAACATACATTTCTTTTAATTGCAGAGCTCAATGTTTGGCACAAGGATCATCTCTATTACTTAAGGTGTAAGGCTGTTGTTTTTCAGTGTAACAAGTGTTTGGGCACGGTAAGCAGGTTCTATCTGATTTGAGATAGTTAGAAGAACAGAGTCAGGCTGCTCTCTTTAATTTGGTGCCCTGCAAAAGTATCACTTAAACCTCTCCACATATCGCCATGTTACAATCACAAAATCCAAATTTTTTTTAAGGTGGGATTTAATGTGTAAGATCATCACAAGGTATGGCATTGCTGCCAACCCACAAAGACACAGTAGTCCACCTAAACTGACAGGTCGGGTATGGAGAGGATTAATCAAAGAAACAGCCAAGAGACCCATGGTAACTCCAGAGGAGCTGAATAGATCCACAGCTCAGGTGCGAGATTGTGTTGAGAAGACATGTACCGGCCATGCACTCCATAAATCTGGTCTTTACAGAAGAACAGCAAAAAGAAGGTGCTTGTGAAAGAAAGCCCTAAGAAGTCCTCACTCCAGATTGCCACAAGTCATGCAGGGGACATAGCAAATATGTGGAAGAAGATACTCTGGTCAGATGAGACAAAAATTGAACTCTCTGGCCATGGAAACTTACATCCTGGATATAACAGGATATCCAGGATGTAAACAAAAAAATAATAATAATAATAATTAAAAAAAAAAAAAAAAAAAAAAAAAAAAAAAAATGGTGGTGGCAGCATCATGCTGTGGGGATGTTTTCTTCTAGATCCATGTTTAAATTAGAAGCTGAGGCAATACTTTAAGGTCGATGTTCACAGACGCTCTCTGTCCAATCTGACTGAGCTTTAATCTCTTGTTATGCTAAAAGCTGGTAGAGGCATCCACCAAAAGACATAGGGTAAATGGAATAATTCCTGTGAAATGGGGTTCTACAAAGTATTGTGTTTGGCATGGTGTATATAAATGCTCATACTTTTCAGACCTTAAGGGGTTTTAATAAAAATATCATTTTCCTTCCAGTTCAAAGTTGTGCAGAAGTGTTGCTTGTCCATCAATCATCAAAAACACTGAGGGTTTTGCTTACAGTCCCAAATGTGTAAAAGTTCAAGGTGTGAATACTTTTGCAAGGCACTGTAAAAAAAAAAGAATAGTTTTGCCCTGGCCATGCACTGTGTTTTAGCTTGCTAACAACAACTGAAATCAGCACACTTCAAAGTGTTTACTTTTCTTGTTTAACTTGGTCCAGCTCAGAATTACAACAAGCCATGATTCCATTTATTGAGTCAAAACATAAAAACAGCAAATTCAGTGTTAATCAGAAATACTCCTCAATATTATCATCAGTATCTTGTTTCAGTTTTGGCTGTTTTCCATGTCACATGAATCATCTATTTCAGTAGCTATTTCTCTTTCTCCTTTCAGCAGAGACTCGTGATGTAAAACCTCCTGTGGAATTCCTGCCAAAACCCAGAGGGAGCTGAAGTATTCTGATGTTCAGATTCTCAAGCGTTCTTGAGGAACTTTAACAGAATCATAGCATTTCCAAAGATTTTGTAAGCTCGTTCAAGTTTGTTATTATGTTTGTTGAAATATTCATGACCTGACTTTTGAAGGGGGACGACATGACACAGCCAAAAAACAACCCTGCTCACACACACACACACACACACACACACACACACACACACACACACACACACACACACACACACACACACACACACACACACACACATACATACATACATGTATTGACAGAAAGATCTTTAATGCTTCATCCAGCAGTAGTGAGTAAACACACAGCTCTTACCTCTGACCTGCTACCTCTTCTAGAAATAAACCAGGGGTTTGTGAAATGTTGCACAACCTGTATTTCACAACTAGTGAACTTCTGTTGGTCCCTTTTCTTATTCACTTGGAAAATGCTAATTTATTCAGACTTTTGGATGTACAGTACCCTCCACACTTGTTGGCACACCTGGTAAATGTGCATATTAATAAATACTCCTCCTAAAAAAATTGGAAAATCCAACCTTTAATTTGACTGCATTTATTAAGACGGGTAAAAAAAAAATATCTGTTCAGAAATATTTGCTTTTAATTTTACCAATACCAAACCATACCTGTGAAATAAATGTAACAGAGACAATTTTGTAGCTCATAGTTTACTATTTTAAGTTGATCAGACTCTCTAGAAACTTATTTTCTGAGAAATCCATGACTTCCTGTTGACATGTGGCATAAATTTGATGGGACATGGGGGCAATCCTAAAAAATTGAAAGAGAACAGAACTAAAGTCAGACAGATGTGTGTTAATCTTTATAAGTTAGGACATAGCAACAGAATCTCCAAGATCACCAAGGCTTAAAAACAAGGGTGTCCAAAGTGTGGCCCGGAGGCCACTTGTAGCCCTTGGAACAGAGTGATGCAACTTTAGTACAGGTGGTTGATGCCAATGGAGATTTTTTTATTTTTAATCAGGGCAAGATTATTTCTGACAAATTAAAATCTTCCTACAATGGAAAACGTTAGATATGTATTTGTCTTTATTAGCCACACTTCTTATGTTCATATTAATTTTGCAATAAACAGGACCGCATCTATCCAATAACACCCAAATGTGCTTTTGAATAGTTTATTAAACTTGGCTAAACACAGCAAGCATTTTCAAAGAAAGATTGGCACAAGTCCTGTTCTTATTGTTGATAACAGCCAATTGGTTTTTCAATTTTTTTCAGTAAAGCTCAAAAGAATCTGCAAACTGGATGCCTTTTCTTTTAATTAGACAAATGTGCAGAACCCTTTTTAGGTTTTGAACTTACAATAATTTACGGATCCCTTTCTGGCAAAGATATCACACTATTTGTTAAAATATTGCATGATTCGTTTATTGTTAATCAGGTAAAAAATAAAAAATAAACAAAATCACAAGATAACTTTTCTTATTTTAGCTTTTAAGCATTTTTTAAACCTTTTTGGCCCATATTAACTTGACCATTTTGGCCCACATGACCAAAAGTTTGGATACAACTGCTCTTAAAAAAATCCACCAGACACATGCTAGTGAGTTCTTTTGGAGGTATGCCAGGAAAAAGCCTTTTTTTTCCCTCTACCATCACAAATGTAAATGTCCAACTTGCTGAATGCCTCTGGAACTTTAATTGTGTAAACCTTGTGCTTTGGGAGGATGAGACTAAGGCCATGTGACTGGCAAAAGACAATATTTGAACATGTGGAAGAGCAATTAAAGCCCATTGTTAGGTATGGTGGAGGGTTTATGATGCTGTGGATCCGTCCCAGAAACCTTATTAGAATGTATGGGCAAATCAACCCAGAAATGTTTCACTAGACACAAAATCAATCTTTTTCCATGGCCATCTCAGTCCACAGACACCTCTGCATGCTCCAACCCTGTGAAATGTTAAAGGAGTGTCTTCCTACCTGTAATAAGGGCTGTACAAAGTATCAAGATCAGGTGGTCCAATAATTTTGATACAGCTGAGTAAATATAAAAACTGTATTGCTTAAAGTTGACTTTTTTTCCTCATAACGAATAAGCTTGAACAATTTAAACACTGGATTTTTCTTAAAACCTAAGTACTAAGATTCTGTACATTTACCAGAAGTGCCAAAATTTGTGGCTGGAGTAGGCATAGATATTTTGTTTTTAATTCATTAGCATTTCTATGTCTGACATACACTCAAGCTTTTAGCATTTTGAAAGGTTTTTCTTTAATAATTAAAATTAGACTTTTCTGGCATTGTTTTTCAAACTGGGAAGTAATGTAAAATTATCAGTTTGTAGGATATCCTCTTGAATCAGACATATGAAAGATAGAGTATTTGGGGAAAAAAAAGCCTTTGGTGCAAAATGACAGTTCAAATTGAAAAAACATTAATTAATCCAAGCTAATCCAACAGAAGACAGTCTTTTCTCTCCATTTGCAGATGCTTTTGTCATCCATTCTACTGCATGTAAATCCAGACTCTATCCACATCCTAATTAGTCTCAAACAATAAAAAATAGAGAAACAAACTGAAAGCACCCAATAGGCTCATGTACCAACAAATAATAAAGTATAAATCTCTCTTTAGAAATTTAGAAGTTGGGTTGAAAATTACAAAGGGGCAAAATAAAGATATTAGAGGACCAAATGCCTTGATTTCTTTTCACATAACTCTCAATATATCCTGTGTTGAAGTGTTACTCTTTGTGCAGGTTTTTCAAACAATTATTTAAATTACACACACAGAAGTGACTGCTGCCAGGAAACTTATCCTCCTCTTACCCCAAGTTTTGGTGACCTTATTGTCTGACAGTATGTGCAGTCACACGGGAAGGTCTGTTACTCGCTCATTACGATGTAAGGCACTTACAAATCTAAATCCAACAAACAAAAGCGATACTGATGACAAGGTTCAAATAATAACAACAAAATATGACAATATAATAATTAAAATAATATAGGCTAAAAACATCACAAAATAAAACCAAAAACATACATTTGAAGGACATTAAAAGAACACAGTATAACAATCCTTCCCCTGCCTTTCAAAATTTCATATAGAATTCACAATTTTTATTTCAAACTGAGACTGTTGGGGGTGAGAGAGATAAGGTGATTGTAATAATTTTAAAATATTATGGGGTTTGTGTTTCTATTATGGCTGCAGGTGTCTTGGGTATAGGGCTGATCTGAGTCACAAATACAGGACAATTTTTAAAGAAAAGGTTATGTGGGACAGAGCAGGAAACCTGAAAAGGAAGAATGGATGTACTCGGTAGAATAAAGGCCGTTTGCTTGATCTGAGGGCATTTGAACCCATACCTCATCACCTTCCTTAAGCTCGAGGACTGCACTGCCAGATGCTTGGTCCATGTAGCCTTTCTTGTATTCATCGTAGGTATAAGTGGCTGGTACATTGTTCTTGTACAAAGCCACCCAGAGGCTAGTTCCCTTTACGTGCATGTGGTACGCAAAGTAGTAGACACCAGATAAAGGAGCAGTGAAGATGCCAGTTGAAGTGCTGTAAGCGTTTTGCCCATTATACAGGGTCCTATCAAATTTGATTGGCATGGCAGAAGGTGGGAATGGTGTGGTAAGAATAGCTGTGAAAGCTGGTGCTAATGAGGCAGAGAGAACTTGAGTGTATGCAGGACCCTTCCTGTCCCCTGGTACTTCTTCCCCACCCAGTCCTCCATTGGTGACCCCTGCAGTAACAGTTTGGCCATTTCCTGGAGGACCAGGAGGTCCAGGAGGACCAGGTAGACCAGGGGTGCCATTAAGCCCAGCAGGCCCTGGTTTTCCAGGTGGGCCTTGTGGACCCATTGCTCCCTTGTCACCCAGTTTGCCTAACCCTGGAGGCCCAGGAAGTCCAGCTTCTCCCCTTGGTCCAGGGACACCCTGTGGGCCCATAGGACCCATAGGCCCTTGAAGACCAGGAATTCCTGACTGGCCTCTGGGGCCTGGAGTCCCCATAAAGCCTGCCTCTCCTTTAGGCCCTGGAGCACCTGTCAACCCTGGATTCCCAGGAAGGCCGATTTGTCCTGGTTCACCTTTAGGACCTGGTTTACCAATAGGACCATTGGGTCCAGAGATGCCCTTTTCCCCTGGGAAACCAGGTCTCCCTGGGGTACCACTAGGGCCTTGGTCACCTTTAAGTCCAGGCAGTCCTGGGGGTCCCTTGGGTCCTAGTTCTCCCTTCTGCCCTGGCATTCCATGTTTTCCCGGAAGCCCCATTGGACCTTGAATGCCTTGTGGTCCTGGTTGTCCATCAAGACCTGGCACCCCAATTGGACCAACCATTCCTTGTTCCCCTTTGTCCCCAGGGAGACCTGGAAATCCACTGTGACCCTTTTCTCCTTTTGGCCCATTTAGACCAGGTTTTCCATAGCCAGGTGGGCCAGGATTTCCAGGATTTCCTCGGGTCCCTTGTTCACCTTTAGGACCCACTGGACCTGGTACTCCTGGAAGTCCATCTAGACCAGGCTTCCCCAACCCAGCTGGCCCTGGAAGACCTTGTAGACCTGGTGGCCCAGGTTGTCCTGGTTCTCCTAGATTCCCTGGAAGTCCTTCATCACCTTTAAGTCCAGGTGGTCCAGGCAAACCTTTTTGTCCTGGTTTGCCAATACCTGGAAAACCAGGTGGCCCTATACTGCCTTTTAGACCTGGTGGGCCTCTGATACCTGGAGTTCCTGGCTTTCCATTACCATTCTCACCCTTAAGTCCACGTTCACCTGGTGGGCCAGTAATACCTTTTAATCCTGGCTCACCACGAGCTCCAGGGGGACCTCTGATACCTGGAAGGCCAGGCTTCCCATTCAGAGACAAACCAGCAGGGCCTGGGACACCAGGGGGCCCGGGAAGTCCACGGGGACCTGGTTCACCACGAGGTCCAACCTCACCATTAAGTCCCGGCATTCCATTTGGCCCAATCTTTCCTGGGAGACCTGGAAGTCCAGGCTTACCGATTCCTGTAAATCCTGGAGGCCCCTGAGGCCCTGGTTGTCCATTGAGACCTGGTTTCCCCAGTCCAGGTTTTCCTGGTAATCCTGGTGGCCCAGGAGGGCCTCTTGGTCCAGGTTTCCCTTGAGGACCTGGCTCCCCTTTCATCATAGGTGGCATATCTAGAAAGAAAAAAAATCTAGTAGTTAGAATGATTATAATTTTCTTTTTTTACTAAGTATTAAAGCCATTTCAATTATACAACAGAGAAACTTGTTTGCAGCTCTCTTGTACAGCGATTTTATTATACCAATATTGTTCTTATAATAATTTTTATAGATGTCACACACCTGTTTACAGTATCGCCATGTTATCACCAAATTAGGTACTAGAACAACACTTACTACTAAATTTTGTACTTTTGTAACTATGCATATACAAAGATAGAAAAGATATAGATTCCATAATATTATGAATTAATGAATTAATAATAAAGTATGAAATGATCATTGGGTTTGTGACATAAAAATGGCAAAAAAGTGACATTTGAGTTTCTTTTATAAAACAGCTGAAACTTTAATAGGAACATCAAAAATACTAATGGATTTCAGATATATCAGAAAGCACATTATTGGTGTAAAATTTAATTTTAGAGCTTTAAGAGCCTTTCAATACAACAATCTCAAGAACTTTTCTTCTGATATTCCAAACATAACCTAAAGCTTTTACTCCCCTCTGCTGGCACTCCAGAAGACTTGCACTTTGGGGGAACCCCCCCCCCCAAAAAAAAAAACAAAAAAAACCAAAAAAAAAACCGTGAAATCAAACACAGTTTTAGTATAGGATTACAGGATTAGTACCAAATGTTAATGAGCAAAGGTTTGGGCCATTTTTTTTTTTTTTTAACATGCACTCAGTGTGCATGCTGACAATCAAAGCTCATTCATTTTATTTCTGCATTGATAAGTAAAGGAGAAAATCAAGGTTGCAATATTTAATTGATTAATTAATCTTCAAATGTTATTAAAAAATAGGATTTCTTTTATTTGTTCACATCATGTGTCACCTTCAGGTCAGACTTAATTTCTGAGTTTTACTTTCCATTATGTTACCTGATACAGAGGATGATTCTTCTGTTTGTTTTCTTTAGGATTTAACAAATATTATATTTCAAAGATACTTGATTTCGATAAATGTCTTAGTCTCTTTCTGTACATTTATTTTCTGTTTTAAGAAAGGCTACATTTTTGTGTATTCGGTAACTTGTGACGTAGTGAGGACTCTTGACCACTGAGTGGCAGTAAAATCATGCATCTTATTTGAACCATTCACCAAAGTGCAGTTTTACCTTCTCAGATCTGAGCTCACTATTCACAGAAAGAAACCCAATCCCTATGGTCTTGTTAACGCTCCTGGTAGATCTTTGAAGTTTCAACAGGAGAATTAGGTGCTAAATGTCACTATCAAATATTTTCACCATCTCACTTATGTTGTTTTCTTTTTTTTTGTGTCAAACACCCTTTAATATCCTCAGTTGTATTTGCTTTGAAATTTGCTTTGAAAACTGGGCCTCTGATTATACTCGCCACCTCTCACATGATCCCGAACTGCTCAGGTGTACTTAAAATCTAATTTGATAATCAAGGGGGATGATAGAATGCATTTGGTATAGAATGATGGTTACCACCCATCCCCCTCTCTATTTTCCTTCCCTTGAGTGTTTTTTTAGGTAATTTATTTTGATTTCCATCACACTCTTTCCTGGAAAATATGTGATAAAAACACTGGAGTAACGGCATCCAGATGGTGAGAAGAACAACTAGCCTTGCTCACTTACTTCAACTAACATTTGGCAATCGGACCTTTAATAGGCCCCTGCTGAGCACTGCTAGCTTCCAGAGAAGGGATATTTGTGTATATCACACATAGGTTTCAAATATTACGTCAATTTACAGAAAGAGAACAGACCTACTAGGCTGCAAAATGGCTATGCGGTCTGTTCCTGCATGTGGTTCACAGAACATGAAAATATAAGACAAACAAAGAGGCATTACTTACCAACATAATGCCCCTTGCCCTCTCGAAATGGAGGTCCAACGGGTCCTTTCATCATGGGCTGCATGTATTTCACATGAGGGATAGGGGGGTAACCTCCAGCAAGAGCACGACCCCCAAGCATCAGCAGCACGCAGACAGGAGCCAACAGCATAGTCACCAGCATCCCAAGCTTCTCATACACACAAAGATCTGCAGGTGAGAAAGGAGGACAGGTTGAAACAGTGTTGTGGTATAAAGGCTTTCATCAACAGGCTTTAATTCACCTTTTGCAACTCTGTATTGATAAACATGAACAATACGGTATTTTTAAATATTTGGAAGTATTACAATTTCCCAAAGTATACTATATTGCCAGAAGTATCAGCTCAACCATTCAAATCACTGAATATGGGTGCTCCAATCACCATACCCCTAATGTGTAAAATCAAGCACCTAAACACGTAGACTGCTTCTGCAAACATTTCTGAAAGAATGAGATACTCTCAGGAGCTCAGTAAATTCCAGCATGGCTAGCTGACAGGATGCTACCTGGCAAAAAGTCAAGTCTTAAAATGTACAGTTTTACATAGAATCTAAATCAGAATAAATATCCAGTGAAAGATAGTTCTTTGATTAGAAATGCCCGGTTGATCTAATTTAATGAGGTCATATGAGAGTGAGCAGACTGGTTTTTTCATGATAAAAGACAACAGCTGCTTAAATAATCATTAGAATTAGGGTATGTGCGATACCATCTCTGATCAAGACTGTAAATCTTACTGGCCCTTCAAAACTGGACATTTACACTACTTTTACACAGGACTGCTGTCTGGAAACTGCCGGTATTTTTGGATTTGATTAGGGAAAGGTTCCATGTTTAGGCGGCACTACTAAGACATCTTGAATCTGCTGTTGTTGTCATGCCAAAGTACTATACGGTGCTGTGATTTTAGCATGTCATTAAAACACACGTGCTTTTGACCCTTAGCAACCACCTCATTTATTTCCACCTAATTTTGAAAACTGTAGCCTACCTCCGATGAACCAATGCTCATGAAACACATATATTCGGTATCAGACGTTGTGTTAGGTTAAGTAGCACACACAGTAACAGACCCCGCACCAGGGTATTCTGTGCATGTGTGCTTTCACACCTGCAGAGTACTTCACACCTCCACAGGGGTGTTTCCGAAAACTTCCACTCAGACCTGGTTTCAAAAAGTAGCAGTGTCAGAGACTCCAATCACTGGAGACGTGTAAATGAGTGGCTGGATCGCAACAAAAATGTTAAAGTTTCACTGAAAACCTTCTTTGGGTACTAGTAAAAACATGCCAGGAAACACAACGCAAAATTGGATGACCAAGTCGATAAGAGATAAGAACATAAGAAAGCCTGATAAACGACTGTTGAAAACCACTTTAAAAGATCCCAATAGTGTCTGGATCATTGGAAAGAAAATGAAATGATATGAGTGGTGGCTGTAGAACTTTATATATGTAGACTTTTCTCTTTACAGTACATAGTTTATGTTAACTGCAGTATGTTTTTTCTTCTTCTTTTTTTTAGTGAACTGTCAACAGGGACAACTTTAGATCTTAATGACCTTAGGCATCCACAGTATACATTTCTGTCAACTCTAACTAACCTCAGGTAGAGACTGCCACATTGCCCTTGGCCAAATATTTTCTATTTCTGGTCCTATGTGAACAGGAAAACCACCTGAGGACACTTGGCATGTTTTTAGTCTTAAAAACAGGCAATGGTAAGTGTGTGATTTAACCTGCCAAATGATCATACATTCCCAATCCAACTATACCCCAGGCTTTTAGAATGCAAAATTTATTTTCAAGCTCAGACTGATTGCTTATAAATGCCAACCAAATCACCACTTTATTAGGCAAGAGAATTCTGCAAATGTGATTATTTTTTATTGGACAACAAGCATTTGTACATAGAGGTTTGTTGAAGCAATTAGCATGCATATGTTTTGTATTTTTACAGCACTGTACAACAAGTTTGCAAAAGGCAGGTGGTGAATATTTTGTGGAGAAGACAAAATTAAGGAGAAACAGCAAGCTTTTAACATCTTTAAATGAAGAAACACAACAAATACAGTAAGCCATATTAATCACCTTGCATAAAATCTTCATTGAGTACTGCTGGAAGTAGCAAGAAGAAAACTATTGCCAAAAAAGAAGCCATGATCGTCAAAAATTAAAGTTTGTCACATATTATTTCAGTGACTCAACAAACATGTGAAGGAAGGTGCTCTGATTACATAAGACCAAAATCGAACATTCTGACCAACATGCAAAACGCTATGTGTACAAGAAAACTAACGTTGCACATCTCATTCAACATACCATTCCCATTATGAAACATGGTGGTGGCGGCATAATGATCTGTGGATTTCTTTCTTAAGCAGGGACAGTAAACTATGTCAGAGTTGATGGGAAGATGAGAAAGTGGTAGAAAATCTGTTAGAGAGTGCATTAAAATTGAGACTGGGATGGAGGTTCACCTTCCAGCGGGATAACAACACTCAACACAGCCAGAGCGACAACAAAATGGTAAATTCATGTCTTAGAATGAACCAATCAAAGTCCAGAGCTAAATCCAATTTGTTATGTATTGCAAGACTTAAAGCATTGAGTCAGGGGACTGAATATAAGCACGTATTATACTATTTAGAGTTTTCTTTGCAAAAATTTTACAAGCCTCTTATATTTTTCATTCCACTTAACAATGATGTATTACTTTGTGTTGGTCTTTCACAAGTCCCTGTAAAACACACTGAGGTTTGGAGCTGTAACGTGACAAAATGTGAAAAAGTTGAACTCATATGAACACTATTGCACTCCACAACATATTTATCACAACATTCATCAACGGAATACATGTTTGTCAGTACACGTATGTGTAGTAGCAGCATCATGTTTTTGTTTCTAAGAAACTAGGGAAGTTATAGGGGAAATAAAGGATATTTCTCACCTCAAATAATTATCAGATGGTGACTTCCACAGCGTGTGTGGTTGTGACTTGCTTATTTTCTTCTCAGCACGAGAAAAAAGTTTACGCAATGAAAGTTTGCTCTGAGGCACAGCAGTCACACGAACATAAGTTGACATTTTCTAATTTGACAATTACATCTCATTACACAAAATGGTTAATTTTAACAGGATTGGACGTAATTTGGGAATTCACAGCACACTTTAAATCACAAACACTTAGAAAAGAGGTGTGTTCATTGGCACCACATGTGCTGTTATTAGCCTCAAATCTGCGATTTCTTTGGGAACTAAAGCTAGATAGCCAAATTCTTGATTTACAGCCATTTACCAAAGAATTCTTCAGCTGTTTATTTGGGATTCCTCTTAAATATCTGTAATTTGTGTTTGTTTATGCTTTTTGGAGACTACAGATCTTCACTCAAAAGAAACATGAGGAATGCAAAGAAAGAGATGTTAAGAAAAATAAATAGGAGAAGGCAGACAGTTTTAGTGAGACAGTGTTTGGTGGCTGGCCGACTTTCTGGCTGGCTGGCAAGGAAGCTCGTCTGGTGTGGGGGTCTGTGGTTTCGGTGCAAATGTACAGTAATTTAAGAGGGAGATCTGGATGCCCACTGTTTTGTGAGCTAAAGAGCAGAAATCATGAGAGATATAGCACCCTCAAACCTTGTAGACAAAGAACATTCATCCTTTATAGTGCATTGAAATATTCAGGAAAAAGACCTATGTTAAACTTTTTTTTTTCCTTTCTTTTCTTAACCAAATCACTGGTGCTACAACATTGGGACCCGTTTTTGTAAAAAGTTGTTAGAGTTGTTAGAGAAATCTATGACTTCTCTTTTTTTCTGGGTTAGAAATATGATTATAACACATGAAAATGCCTTGATATAAACCACTGAATTATAGATCTGCCCAGTGGTAGTTAATGTATGAATAGTACCCTGGGCGAACCCCTCCTGCTGCTCCCTAAACTATCAAAATTGCAGGAGACCACCCATATCCTAGGGTCAAATGTAATGCCGTCCCACACAACACAGTTAAAATATTCTTCATATTTTAAAAAGAAGGAAGCTCCAACTCTCTATTGAATTGCTGTACATAAAAGCAAAAGAAAACTTGTCCAAAGCTTAACTGACAGATAAGTTACATTTTTTTCTGATCCTTGTGAGCTCCCATTTCTAATTATGCTCTGATAAACTGCCTACATTGCCTATATATCGAAAAACACCACCAGCTCTGGCTGTACAGTATGTTTAGGGTTGTTCTGAAGGTAAACCTCCACCCTAGTCTCAAGTCCTTTGCAGCCTGTAACATGTTTCTTATATGTACTTTATATCCTTCCTCCAATCAACTCTGACCAACAACAGCCTGCTGAAGAAAAAAGTCCCTACAGCATGGTACTACCACCACTATATTTTGCATTGGGGATGCTGTGTTCAGTGTTGTTTTTGCAGTATATAGTGTTTTGTATATTGGTATATATATAGATCGATATAGATAGATATAGATCAGTTTTAGTCTTATCTAACCAGATCACCTGCTTTGAAATGACTCCTATGGGGTTTGCAGTGAACTGCAAACAGTTTTCTCAGCATTTGGCTTTTTTCTTGTCTGTCTTCTATAAGAGCCAGATTTGCGGAATGGAGGAGAAACAGTTGTTCTGTCAACAGACTCTCCCACCTGAACTGGGAATCTCTGCAGCTCCTCGAGAGTTACCATTGCCATCTGTACTTCTCCTTTGATTAACTCTAACCTTGCCAAGAACGTCTGCTCAGGTGAGCTGCTATGTCTTGGCAGGTTGGCAGTTGTGTTATACCCTTTCCATTTTCAGATGATGGATTAAACGGTGCCTAGCAGAGATGTTGATTTATAAACTAACCCTGCTTTAAACTTCGTCACAACTCTCCCCCTGACCTGTCTACTGTGTTCCTTGGTCTTCATAACGCTGATTATTCACTAATGTTCTCTAACGAACCTCTAAGGTCTTCACAGAACAGCTGGATTCATACTAAGAATAAATTAATCACAGGTGCACTCTATTTACTAATTAGGTGACTTCTTAACACAACTGGGTGCACTGGATTTTATTCAGGGGTATTAGAGTGAATGGGACTGAATAGAAATGCACACCACAGTTTTCAAATTTTTCTTTGTGAAAAAGTTTTAAAACCATCTACTCTTTTGCTTCAACCTAACAATGTTTTTCAAGCTACTGTGTTGGTTTGTAACATAGAATCCAAATAAACCACATTGGAGATTGTCACTGTAACATCAGAAAATATGAATAAGTTCAAGAGAAATTGACTTATTCAGTATATGAAAAAAAAAAAATACCACAATGCAGCCCAAAACATTGAAGTAGACCATAAAAGGTGAAGAAAAACCTCTACTTTTTTAGTAAACCTCATAGACCTATATCTAGAAACCACCTGACATTGACATGATGCTTGCAGTCATCACCTTTCATGAACGTGTGTTATATGACACCAATGCAATGTCCAAAAAATACAGGAGGGCTGCAACAGCTACCAAAGCATGAGCAGGAGCTTCCAAACTGTAATTCAGCAGCACCTCAAGAGGACTGTACAAACATGCCAGAGAGACACAGACAACCCTGATGACTGAAGCCAAGCACAGACTGCTCCGTCTACCCTCTAATGAAACTAACAGCGCCGGAGAGGTTTGACCTAATGAGCAGGTCCTATGTTTCCCCCCTAAGCCATACATGTGCAGATCTAGACTGCCAGACATTTCCCAAACCACGTGCCACAGAGAGATTACAGATAAACCCAAGCGTTGGGATTTGGTGTCACGGTCAGGAAGAGGAGGTGTTTGTTTTGTGGTGAAAATATGAGCCTGCGCTTGAGTGGAGGGATCATCACCTCAACATCATATGTAGTGTAAGGGCAACTTTTACGAAAACACAGAATACAACAATTGGGTTGAGCAGTGCTTGAATAGTTTTGGTTCCAACCACAGAGCTGGGAGAGAACCAAACTTTGAACCTGACAAAACTTTTAGCTGATTCATCCAATTGTTATAAACCTCAGCCACATCGGTGACCATAATGAATTCTAACTCCAACCATGAACCCACACGGCTGGCAGGCTTCTTTTCAACCACAGCCACCTTCTTTCACCAAACATTCCCCCACTTTGCAAATATTCAAGTAGTTTAAAGTAAACAGACAGAGGTGGAGGGAGCAGTTTTCACACGCATAAAGTGTACTGGTTCAGTCTAGACATAACAGCATTTATAGGTTCTAAATATTTTCACTAAGAAGGCAAGCACACGTGCACGATGCCAAGAAAAGCCTTTAAACTTAAAAAGGGGCTCAAAAGTCTGCACAACCGCTGGCAAGAAAACATGAAATCACCACTTCTGGAGGATGTTTACTCAGCTGTTTTATCTTGTAGAAAAGAAAATCCCAGACATGACACAAACTTTTTTTTTTTTTAATCATGTTACAGCTGAACATTCTGGCTTTTTAAAACATGTCTTAAAATAACTTCAAATTAATATTTTTCTAGGCTCAAGTGTGGAAACTTAAAGAAAAAGAAAAACATAATTAGTAATTTGACACATCTTTTGGCTTTTATGGCAACTTAAATGCTATAAGATGTTTGCTATTTAAAAAAAAATAATTTCCCATCTCCACTATATCTTTTGAACAACATTTCACACAAACAGTACCTTGTAAAAGTACTTTCAACCCATGAGAATTTTCATATTTTGTAGATTACAACTTTAAAGTATTTTGTATAGATTATATGGTGTAGAGCAGTAGTCTGCAAACTGAAGTTATGTTATCACGTGTGGCTCATTAGACCCTGCAAAATGGATGTCAACACTATTGGCCAAAACATAAACATAAAGATGACAAAAAAGCCAAGTCTTAGCTGTTTTCCATGTGTTTTCATGAAATATCTGCATAGAATTTCTGCAACAGAATGAAACTAATGGTTTAAATCACACCAAAAATGCACACCTGTATTAATTAGCTTGGTAGTAGCCTTCAGAGGTCATCTAATTCTTAAATATAGTACAGGGCATGTAATTTAATCTCAGCATAAATGCAATTATTCTGGGAAGCACTCATAAGTTTGTTAGAAAACACGTGGCAAGACTTGAAAACTGCTGTTCAGACACAATTTGACTAGGATTACAGAAGAGTAGGAAAAAAAAATCAGGGTCTATATGCACAAAGTTCATGGAGACTTAAACCTAAGCACTTTCAGCTGTAATTACAGTGGAAGGTGGTACGGTCTAAATACAAATGCATGACACATTTTTTTCATATTTTCTTGAAAAGGATTGAGAAAACAATATTTAATTTTCCCTTCCTTTCATAAAGATTTTTGATTTGTGTAGGTCTATCCTATCATGTCTTGGTAAAATGCATTAAAGTTTGTGGTTGTAATGCGACAAAATGTGAAAAAATTTGAATACTTGCAAAGCACTTCAAATTTTGCAGAAAAGAATCTTGTCCTAGATCATTGTCATTTTGAATTCCAACCATAAATTTGCAACTGGCTTAAAACCCCCTGACTACTTGCTGGCCATACCATCAAGTTGACGTGTCTGAATCACATTTTTGAGGCATTATGGTCAGCAGTGGGATGCATTTTTCATTCCTTTAAAAAATAACTTCACCATCACCAAACCTAGTTTTGATTGAGGAATGATTGCATTTTGTAGAAGTAATGAATGTCATCTGGGATGGGAATGGGATTTCGATTTTTGTTAAATCTAGAGGTTAATGATGTCACACACTTGGTTTTGCTTTTTATGGAAATCAGTCTTCAATACAATGCTTTCTATTTTTGCCCTATTTTTCCCTTCGTTTGCCTGTCTTTGTACACACTTCTTTCCATTTTCTTTCAACCTACTTCCATGTTGTACCTGTGCATAAACTGTACATATGAATATATCAGAGTTGACCTCTCACCTACACAAACTGCTCTTCTCCCCTTAACTTTAAGCTTTCCAAAAATAGACAAGATCAAGTTATAACAACCTCTCATCCTTTCCCAATGATGTCCAGGGATCTTCAAAATGTGAATGCTTTCATACACTTAACAAATTCTATGCACAAAAGAAGTGTTGTATGAATACCTGTAACTTGAAAAAGACATTCAAATATTAATCTTAATTTGCTACTTTAGAAATTAATAACTAAAATACTTCATAATTAGCTAACTTTAGATACTGATTAACACAAACTAAAATGTGAAACTGTCTTTTTTAATTTAATAGAATGATTATGTGTCTGAAATCTTGAATACTAAAACTGAGATAATATTTTTTTTATAATGATGGTTGATGATATTTTTGGTCTCTCTTAACAGGATCCATGTCTTCTAAACTGTGCAATGCTACACGGCTAAATGATTCCTGAAATCCATCTTTGACTGGTTGATCAGCACTTCATGACAACTGAGATCTGGCTTCCCCGAAAGCTCAGGTTCCTGGTGAGCTTCAGGGGTTTGGAGACTCAGACAGAACAGAACCAAAGAACCAACAAAGAGGCATTGCCCAACCAGATGGGAGCCAGGACAAAATCACACTATCAAGATTTCATATATGTTTTTGTTTATCAGATTTTTGTCCAAGGTTGCACAAAATTTAAATTTTATCTCCAACTAATGGAAATGCGCTCAGCATCATTTGGTAACTTCCTTTAAGAGGGGTTTTCTCATCTTCTCATCCAAACTAGGGATTCATTAAGGAGGAAGGATTTCTGAAAAGTCAATGACTCTATGAGATAGAGTTAATAAACTGGACTGGACTCATGACACTGATGCACTGTACAGGAAGGGTCAGAGCAGACACTACCTGCTGTGGAGGCTGAGGTTTTTTGGAGTGCAGGGGGCACTCCTGAAGACCTTCTTTGACACTGTAGTGGCATCAGCCATCTTCTATGGGACTGTATGTTGGAGCAGCAGCTTATCTACAACTGAGATGAAGTGGTTACATAAGCTCATCAGGAAGGCCAGCTCTGTGCTAGGATGCCCCTTCAACCCAGTTCAGGTGGTGGGAGATAGAAGGACTCTTGCTAAAATAACAGCACTGTTGGACAATGTCTCCCACCCCCTGCATGAAGCTGTTGCTGAGCTGGAGAACTCCTTCAGTGACAGACTGCTGCATCCTTGGTGCAATAAGGAGCATTATAGGAGATCCTTCCTCCCAGCAGCTGTTAGACTCATTAACCATCATTGCTTTCAACAAACTCAAAACGTGTTTATATCCATGCTAGCATGCATACAACTCTACCATTGTTTTGTCACTGTGAGTGGTTTGTATTTTTAATGCTCTGAGACATGCATATCTTGTAGATTTTTAATTAATCAACTCAGCTGCACATTCCTCTGGACTGGTGTATTTTTTTACAACTACACAGTATTCATGTTGAAACTTTGCCTTAGTATACAGTATTTTTTTTCTAGTCTTTATTATGTTTTTTTAAATTTATATTTTATATTTTTTGTGTGTGTCTGTTTTCTGTTATTGCCTGTCACTGCCACTTTGCTGCTGTTGCAAAGAAATTTACCCATCGTGAGACAATAAAGGATATTTCTATTCTATTTTGTTCTATTCTATAATATTCTATTCTACTTAGATAGCAAACAGATTTTTAATAAGTGGCATAATAAAACACAACTTGACTGCATTGCTTTATAACTAGAATCTAATTGTAACATATGTGATCAAATCTGAATCAATCTATGTGACTGGATTGAATGAACTATAGATTTCTGTATAAAAATCGGATTGGTTTGTTTTTTTTTTAAAGTGCCTTGAAATTAGTTTGTATACCAGGTCATTCACCTGTGTAATGAAGGATTTTGATCATTTATGAAGCTATATAGTCATAGCAATTCTTAAATGTCAGCAATAAGTGTTAACTGTGTATGATTTTTTTGAAGATTTTATGTTCCCTCCTATTTCAGTCAATTATGGTTCTGTCAAGTCCTATGGAATATGACAGAATATGAGACTCCAATCAAATGAAAATATGTCTAAGCTACCTCATGCTATTCAATATTAGTTTTTGAGAACACATATCCATATAAGCTATGGGAAGATTAAATACACAATATCTTAAGTCATTAGTTTCAGTATAAAATGTCCCCATGGTGGGTACAAATTAAAGTAAGGTGAGTACAAAACCTGTGGCAGTCAGCTCTGTTTGTATCTGAAAGACTTGTGTATTAAAAAAGGCAATGGTATGATAAACAGAGAGGAGAAAGGACAAGAACCTGAAAACTGAGTATTTTGGGGTTTTATTTCGAGTCAGCATAATTTCAATGAGGTAATTCTTCCCTCAGCCTGATCAGCACTTGGAGGCATCAGATCATGGCACATTGTTTGATTTGTGGTCACAGTTCTTGTGTTTTTGAATCCACTGCATATTTCTCAACATTATAAAATAAGCACCAGAGCAACAGAATGACCATACAAATAATATAACCATGGTTGCATGTAAATGTGGCCAAAAATCTGCCTGTATAATGAGAAATTAACATCTGTTATTTTAGGTGGCAGTGGTGAATTTCAGGTTGTGTTTGGTTGCTTTTCAGGAAAAATTTTCTTTTTTTCTCTGCCAACAAAAAAATCTCCTGCCTACTGCGGTTTGTGTTTCCCTTAAATCATTAGTTAAGTAAAGTGAAATAAAAGTAGGCATATGGTAAAGCAAACTGAAGATTTATCATAAGAAACATTGGAAAGATCCCTTTTGAAGTTAAGATATAATTATGCTGTTTTGAGACTGTCCTCTTTTCCAAAAACAGTTCCATGGGTGGTTCATTCATTCAAAGATGACTTTAATGAATCATAATAAGATTCAAGGAATATGCAACTGCTTTATTTTTTTTCCTTACCTTTTTCAATTATGTTTGAAATACAGTATTAGTTTATAATCCCATCCAAGTAGCTTTATTACCTAAATCCAACAGAAAGACTGTTCTCAGATTCTTTTTGTGCTGGGATGGCACCAAGACAGCCAACCAGAACAATATCTAATGTCTCTGCCTCAAAATATGCCTTGGATGTCTAGTACTCTCAGAGCTCATGTTTATTTGCTCTGGCAGAATGTGTTTGTCAAAATTCATCATCAGATATTTTTAGTTTTCCTTACTCAGATTAATATCACATGCCATTTTAGTCTAATTGGATGAAGGTCAGTGTTCTGACATCCAGAGGGGTCTTGTTGGGACTCTATGGAACTCAAAAAGGAACTGGGAGATTCCAGAGCAATTCACTTTCAGGTGTAGTGTAAAAGTGCTATGTGTTAGACTTTCCTATGCTGTAGCATTCATATAAACTAAGTCATTCCTTATTCTAAGTATAAGTTTATGATGTTATCTACAACAGGTTACTTATTTCATTTATAAAATATAAAATATTATCTCCAGGAAATACACTTTGTTTTCTCAGATTTACCATACAATTGTAGTTGTGAAATGACTGATTCTTGTGTTATACTGAATGTTATTGTACACTGTTGGGAATGATAACAGTAAGCGTTATTTTTTGATTTAGGGTACATGGCTCACCACTCAGGGCGGCACTCAAAACAGAAAAAATAAAAATATATATTAATATAGAAATACGTGTATTGCATCCTAAATGAGTTTTCTATTATTTAATCAGTCAAGACTGGGCATGCCCCTGTTTCGTCTTCCGTGTATGTAACCAAAGAAATTATGGCTAATCAGACAGAAGTAAGTATATAAACCGTAACCTTCAATTTAGTGGTAAAGTAAAAGACTGTTCACCATTTTTAAAATCTGGACTGTATCTGATCATCTTTAGTTAAACTTCTAAAATACTTAGACCAGTCAATTCTGAACAGGGGGAAAATAGTTTGAATCAGTGATTCCAACTATTCAAATTTCATTCCAATGCGTGGTTGAGCACTGATAGTCCGGTAATGTGAGATTGTCTGTTTTATTGGTATTTTTCCTTTCATCTCTTCTCACTAAACTACATAAAATAATCCCTAAGACATACTTAAAGGTTGTCTGTTATCCTAGCAACTAAGGCTATGCTAATATGGCTGTTATTGACTCAACTATTTACAAAATAGCTTTCTACGTTCATGCTGTAGCAAACCGCTGGGACTCAAACAATTCATATTGTTATTAATGATGCATATAAGTATGCATTGGACTGAAAGAGATTTCTAAAATGGTAAAATAGCTTCTTTATGTCCATTTTAAGCTGCCAGTGCTGAATTTAAATCCTTCATCTACTGTTATTTATTGTCTCTGGATTATCAGGCATGTATTCATAAGCTGTAACTGAGACTGAAAACTATTGGGCCATTATTTTCTGATCATCTGGTGGTCCCCAACTTTATTTTTATAATTTTAATCTAAATTACTAATTGAGGTAATAATAACCCTCTGTCAATTATTGCTAGGTATTCATAGTCAAACCAAACCTGTTGTTGCACAAAACGTTTTTCTCATCTTAGATGTGACAGTAGAAACTGAAAGTAAAATTTAAGACACTGTACCAGTCTTTAGGTGTCAGTTTTTCTTAGGAAAATATAGAGGGACTTATGGGGCATTAAAACGTCAGTCTCAGAAGGTTAGTTAATGTTTTATTGTAATAAAAATAAAATACAATGGGATTTTGATGTCAATGACATGGAATTCCATACCATTGACCTCCTATACACATGAAATTCTTATCACAGGAGTGGCTCAAAAGGATCACCTATTTTTCAGAGACATAGCAAGACTACGTTTCACAAGATATCCCTCATTTTCTCACATTTAGACTCATGTTACACCCTTGGTATTTGACTCCATGCCTTTTGACATTACTGTGCTGACTTATACCTGCTTCTGCAACTCATATTGCTTTGGACTATAAACACCTAATATCCAGCAAAAAGGGTCAAAATGAGGAGAACCACATCATTTCAAAGAAATGCTACATGTGGACCATACTTGTGTTTTTCTAGCATTTAGCAGGTGAGAAATGGAGAAAGGTTAAGAGACATTCAAAGAATTATGAAGTCGCGCCATTGTATTGATTAGTAACACTGTAAGAAAATGAGAGGTACAAAGTGTATGAAAGGATGAAGATTGTAGAAAGAGAAAAGATGTGAGAAGGTCAGATTGGAGGTTGTTATTTGCTTGATGATTTCATTCAGGGGAACACATTTTTAATACTGCTGGGAGTTTATTTGAGCGCAGAACCAGACATGCTAATAATTAAATAGGGGCTGATGTACAATTCAGATGAAAGCGTTTGAGCACAGGATGAAAGGCGAAGCAGTCAAAGTAAGGCAAATTATTGACATAATACTGGGGCTCTAGGGCCTCACATATGTTATATGTTACATACTTACATGTGAGTTTTACCCATATTTTCTCCTTGTCTCAGAGCACGAAGTTTCATGCCAACAAGAAGGCATCCATTTCAGTATGTTTGCCTGACTGATCTCTATTGCATTGCCAGTTCATGCTCTATCATCTCATCTTTTCTGCAGATTGAGAGAATTTGCACAGCATGCAAAGTTACCCCTGACCCAAGAGGTGGTGGGTTTACAGTATTAATACGGAGAAGGGAGGTTGTAACTGAGAAAAAGTGAGAGTCTCCAGTCAAACACAGACATCTGTAGATTTCCTCCTGCCCCGCCAGTGCACCTCAACTCTATACAAGTCCCTGATTAGGTAATCGAGAGAAAAGAGTAGAAAAATAAGCTTATAAAGGCCTGTCTGCTTCCACCTTTCCAAGGCAATAAATGTTCTGCTTTTCAGTGCCTCAAGACAGGACGCTATAAGCAAACTAACACAGGCACAAAAACTGACATTATTGTTTTTTTAATTTTTTTTCTCATCAAGTGAAAAATAAGAAGTTGATACAATGATGCAGATTTATGGATATAGACAACATTACAATGAAGGGAGTTGTGCGTTAGAGGGCACTGAGGAGATGACCTCACCTCACCAGCAGGAAAACTTCAAGGGCATCCAGGAATCTGATCTCCTGTAAATCAGAATAATTGCTTTCTCTTCGTGCCATACAGGTCTCCACTGGCAAATTCAGGACCTTTCCACCCCTACTCCCTCTCCAATTTCCTCCTCTCTCTTCTTTAAGCGCCCTGAGCTCCACACACAGCTCATTGCTGGTGTGAATACTCTTATTGTGTGCTGCCAAGAAGGGCCATTCCTGGTGATTCTTTTCCTGCTTTTAATTCAGATGTACCAGCAAAAAGGTGAAGAGGGAAGAACTTAAAGAAGCAAAAAGAGAAAAAATGTGAACAACAGTTCATTTTAAAATTTTCAAAGTAGGACTTAGAAATCAAAAGCAAGTTTGCGTTGTTGAAATATTTTTGGATCTGAGATTTTTTCCATTTATTTTGTAAATATACAAAATAAGTGAGCAAATGGCTTTCCTTCAAGTGGTCACAAAAGATTTTAATATTTGCTAACTCCCATCTGTCAAAGAGTAAATGCTGAGTGAATCAGCACTGAATGATCTTATTCAAAATTAACCAAGCTTGGGCTCAATGCTC
This sequence comes from Anableps anableps, assembly GCA_014839685.1. Lineage (NCBI taxonomy): Eukaryota > Metazoa > Chordata > Actinopteri > Cyprinodontiformes > Anablepidae > Anableps > Anableps anableps. The sequence continues at coordinate 12,567,833 of CM026079.1, forward strand.
AGTTCTTAAATTTGTTAAACTTGATGCGAAGAAAACCATAATGTTAAGTCTTTTCTCTTCCCTTTTTATTGGTCATTTATGTCTTTGTTGCCATGGCAATCAGTACATTTTCGCTTGATTGATTGGTGGCTTTGGTTCAAAGGTTTGGCAAAGGTTCAAAAGCAACTGTCCTTCAAAATGATGTAAATGTACTTTTAACCAGCTGATATATTTTCTGTATATCCTTAACAAACCCCCAAAAATGTTATAAGTATTTTGCACTGAGTCAGGAAACACAGGGGTGCTCATTTTGAATATTTACTGTAAAAAGGGTAACTGTGATCTCTGTTCCACAAAATGATGTAGTTATATGTGTAACAAGTTGGTGTGTTATATTTTCTAGTACTCTGGACAAGCCCCCAAAACTGACAGAAATTTCATAATAGGACAGAAACTCCTTTTTGATTGATTTTTCAGTATTTAATGTAAAAAGAAGATAAAGAAAAAGGGACAAAGGTATGTGTTGTTGACATAGCAATATGATCATGACCCCTGGATTCATAGCTTATGCAAATGTTTTATATAGAATAGCACTTATTATCAGCTGGCAGACAGTACACATACCATGTTATCTTGTTTGATCCTAGCCCATTAAATTGGTTTTCCACAGAACAGACCAGAAAATATATCAAACCAGCATGTGACAGGTGCACATACATCTGACAATACATCAATCTAATCTTACTTTTTTCACAGCAGCTTCATTTTTGCCAGAGTTGCACTTCTCAAAGCTGCAGTTGAAATTGATCATCATGGAATGTACAGACACTCAACAAAGCTGTGATAAACACAGAAATTTGGAAGCTTTGCAATTACATTTTTGCATTTCATCTTAGTCATTCCCTAACTTTGTTTTGAAAGGGCTGAAGTCCACGTGTGAGTGGAGCATTTGGGTATAATTAAGAATTTATGTGTTGAAGGTGTGAAATGTTCTAGAGCCCTAAAAAAAGGGGGCTTACAATCACACACTGTCAATTGTTCCATTCTTATTTTTTGCTTGGACAATTTTAAGGCACACAAAAGCTGGGGTGAACTTCCAAGAAGGAAAAACACAGTAAAAATCACTAGTAGTCTGCATCTGTCCAAGTTTACGCTCCATGAAAACACTGAAATATTATGGATCACAGTGTGTAACACTAGCTCTTGGAGCTCTTATGTTACAGCACTGGGTGACTGAAGCTTAAGATTAAAGCATTTAATAATGTTTAAAGAAGACCTGAGCAATAGACAGGATAGAGAAAACTATAAAGGAGACATGAAATCATTGCAAGAGATTAAACAAAAAATAAACAGAGATGGAAAGAGGAAAGTAAAAGCTTTATGTCTTTATCTCCCCTTTGACCCCTTGATGTGTATTCTCTGCCAATTATTTCCCATGCTCCTTCCACTTGCTGCTAAAACAGCTTTTCATGCACATGCACATATTGGACACATACAAACACTGTTGGTTGGCAGTACAACACAGAGGGAGGCCTATTTTTCTGTCCAAACTGAAGAGAAAGAGACATAGAAAGGAGATTACAATTTAATAAGGAGCAGGAAATCTAGGTTAAATCCCCCGAAAGAGCTGAAATGCCTTTGTGCTAAAGGCTACTGTGCTGCTGCCTGAACGGTCCAATGTGGGCTCCTCTGGCACTGACACTGCACTGAGTCATTCTGTAATATTACATCTTTAATTGGCAATTTTAAGAAGTCTAGGGTGTGTGGTAGCAAAATATTTAATAATAATAATAATAATAATAATAATAATAATAATAATAATAATAATAATAATAATAATAAGTGACAACAGGGTTGTCACTTAAGTTGCAAACTTAAAAAATGCCACTGTGGGAACAACTGACTTGATATAACATAGTAATGGTACATTGAACTGCAACTTATTTTCAACAGCCTACTTGAGACACTTCCACAGAGGGAAATAAGAGCACATATACATTATATGAACATATAATGATGGTTTTATAAAAGAGTTGTACTGCAAAAAAGAATTCAACAAAATCATCCCAAATTTCTTCACATTTCACTTCAAAGGTATCAGACTTGGGAAATAGTTCTGATCAGTACTTCTTCAAGCTTTCTGACTGTTTACCAATCCATGTATCTCTTCATGACATCATATTGTAGTGCCAATGCCTGAAATATTATCCATATTGGAGTGTAAATTAGACAAGTGGAGCACAAACAATGTTCCTTACTATCTATAGTCGTGACTTTCAGCTAAAACCCAGCACAGCAGCTGAGAGATGCATCATTCTTACTGATTATACCAAGTTTTGAGCTAAATCCTCTCAGAAATCACCTAATTGGTGCTAAAGTCATGTTGTGAAAAATTCTGTTATTCGCAAAACTATTTTAGATTTACTGAAAGAAAAGGGAACAAACTGTGTCTTTGTGACACACGCCAACTGATACTAAATTGGTACAAGTGGTTAATCTATCAGGTTAAGGAACTTTGATGCCTAAATTAATCAAATGACTTAAGTCAAGTGGCTCAAAAATGTTAAAATGTTTATAATAATAATAATAATAATAAAAATAATAATAATAATACATTTTATTTGAGGACACCTTTAAAAAACCCAAGGTCACCTTACAAAAACAGACAAAAACAACAAACAATAAACAGAGTCAGCAACAATTATATAAAGCAAGTCAGTAAACAAGATGCAACAAAAGTTAATATTTTTATTTTATTAACAAAAGTTAATAAAAGTTAAAGTGAATATACCCGTTTGAACAGGTGTGTTTTCATCTGTGATTTAAAAGAGGGAAGAGAGTCTATGTTCCTAATGGCAGGAGGAAGGGAGTTCCAGAGCTGAGGAGCACATCGACTGAAGGCTCTGTTGAGTGACAGACGAGGATCTGAGGGAGCGGGAAACAGTGGTGATGTGAAGTAGGTCACATAAATAAGGAGGGGCAAGGTTATGGATGAACTTGAACGTGAGAGTTAAAATCTTGAAATTTATCCTTGCTTCTATGTTCAACCAGTGGAGCTGCTGCAGAACTGGGGTAATTGTTCTCTTGATGGGGGTATGAGTTATGACCCGAGTTGCAGAGTTCTGAAGGAGTTTATGGAGAGACTTATTCAGGAGACCAAAAAGAAGAGAGTTGCAATATCGATCCAGAAGGTGACAAGGCTATGAACAAGGATGGCAGCAGCATGGGGAGTAAGGAAGGGACAAAGTTGGTTAATGTTGCGTAAGTGAAAGTATGCAGACTGGGTGATATAATTAATATGAGAATGAAATGAGAGAGTACTATCAAGTATGACACCCAGACTCTTCACCTGAGGAGAAGGATGAACATGGGAGTTGTCAATATTAATGAAGAAACTATGAGGTTTAGTTAAAGTGGAGACTGTGCCAGCGAGTAAAACTTCTGTTTTCTTACTGTTAAGCTTGAGAAAATTAGAGGAGAACCATGATCTAATTACCATAAGACAGTCTGACAGGGAGCTAGGTGGAAGGGAGGAATTGGGTTTGGAGGAAATGTAGAGCTGAGTATCATCTGCATAGCAATGAAAATTGATGTCATATTTGTGGAATATGTGGCCAACAGGGAGCATGTAGATAATGAATAAAAGGGGTCTTAACATGGAACCCTGGGGCACACCTGCAGAAACAGGAAACAAACTTGAATAATGGGATTTAACTTGGATAAGCTGAGGCCTGATAGATATGAGGTAAACCAGACAAGAGGTGTGTGATTGATGCCAGTGGATGCTAATCTGCTCAGGAGAATATCATGAGAAATGGTATCAAATGCTGCACTGAGATCAAGAAGGATGAGAGTGGTAAGGAGACTAGAATCAGCTGCCATCAAAAGGTCATTGGTGATCTTTAACAAAGCTGTTTCTGTACTGTGGTGGGGGTGAAAACCAGACTGGAATTGTTCATAAAAATTATGCTTATAGGTGTGAGTGGAGCTGGGAGGCAACAACATTCTCAAGGATTTTTGAAATAAAAGGAAGGTTAAATATTGGGCGAAGGCTATCAAAATTAGAAGGATCTGAAACAGGCTTTTTGAGAATAGGAGTGACAAAAGCCATTTTTATAGATGAAGGAACGATTCCAGTGTTAAGAGGAAAGTGGATAATAGTGGTTATGAGAGGAACCAATGTGGGGAGACAAGCTTTAACTAATACGTGGGAAGAAGGTCAAGCTGGAAGGTGGATAAATTAGATTTCTGAATGATATTAGATATATCAGTTGTGGAAGGAAGAGCGAAACTTGAAAATAACTGACCCTATAGAAGTGTTAGCAGCTCCTATAGGGTTAAGTTGTTGGTGGATGTCAGAGATTTTGACTGTGAAGAAAGACATGAGAGAGTTGCAAAAGTCAGCAGAGGACATATGGGAGGGAAAAGAGTCCAGACGCTTTGTAATTTTGGCAAACAGAGAAAACAGAAACTTGGAGTTACCTTCACTAGAACTGATCAAACCAGAGTGGTATGCAGATTTAGCTGAGACAATGCAGTTGTTATAAAACAAAATGTGATTGTTATATAGATCTTTGTGTATGACGGGTCCAGTTTTCTTGAACAGATGTTCCAGTTGGCATCCTTTGGCTTTGAGATGACGCAGGTTGAGCGTAAACCAAGGTGCTGAGCAAGTAAATGAGACAGACTTATGTTTGAGTGGAGGAAAAGAGTTAAGGAGGTTTTTGAGGTTGACATTATTGTAGGAAATGAGTTCATCAGGGGTTGAGGAGCAGCAAATGAATGGAAGGTCATGTATAGCAGATGAAAAAATGTCAGGAGTGATATAATTAATTTACCTAACTGTAATGAAACGAGGAGTACAGGTTTTGGAAGATGTTATATTTACATCAAAAGAAATAACCATTTGATCAGATAGGGGAAACAAATCGGCTTTACAGTGAACAGGGGTGACAACAGAACAGCAGACCAAGTCCAGGATATGTCCTTTAGAATGAGTAGGGAATTCAATGTATTGCTGGAGTCCAAAACTTTCCAGATAAGGTAAAATCTCTGGAAAGAAGGTTATTGTCTTTGTCCATGTGAATATTGAATTCACCAACAATAATCATATTGGGAGAGAGAACAGAGAGATGAGTGAGAAGAGCAGCAAAGTCATTCAAAAAAAAAAAAATCCTTATTTGGCTTAGGTGGTCGATAAACAGTACATATAATAGTAGGAGTCGATCTAGAGAGCTGTGATGCTGTGCATTCAAATGAGTGGAAAAGTGGGGCAGAGACAGGGAGGACTTTCCAGTGCTTCTGATGAATTATTGAGTCCTCCACCCCTCCCCGAGTCGCGAGGTTGACAGATGTAAACAAATTCAGGTGGACTTGAGTTACTGAGAGAAATAAAGTCGTTAGGATGCTGCCACTTTTCAGTCAAGCAAAGGAAGTCTAACTTGCTGTCAGAGAGGAGATCCTGGATGAGATGTCTCTTACCAGTGAGAGAGCGGACGTTTAATAGACCGAAGTTGACATTGGAATTACCATGCTTGACAGCAGGCTTAGCCGACCTAGCCAAGTGGCTTAACACATTATGTTTGACAGCCCGGTTGGTAGGGCGGGGAAGACAAGAAGTTCTGGAACAGAAAGATTCCACTGAGTTAGTGTTGTTGATATTGAAGTTTTGCTGGGACCCTCAGTGGATGGACTTGAACCGGGGATTAAAAGCGACGTCTGGATGGGGTTGAAGAGCCACAGGTGTAGGGACAGCCAGGTGGAAGCAGAGTCGCAAAAGCTCTGTTGCAGCGTACTGAAGGAGTGCTGTTGCCAGGTGGTGGATGATGGATAAAATAGCCCAGGTGAGCAAAGACCACACACACCCTGTGGATCCACATCTTGATCCGGTCCATTGTCAAACAGCACAGAAAATCTTTACAAACAATTAAAAAATCCTCAGAATTAGCAACCGGTTAGCAGCGGCAGCCAAGCACGGCATCCAAGTGCGCCAGTGTTCACTCAACCAGAAGTTGAGTGAACACTGAACACTGTGACCGCTGTATGAAAAATATGGTCAAACACTGATAAAATAAGCAAAAATGTAGCCAGTGCCATCAATTCATCCATCTTCTATGCCCACTTTATCCTAACAATATGAAAATGGAAATCAAAAGGGAAAGTTTAAGATATCTACATAAAGATATCTATTTATATTTTCAAAAGTTTTTGGGGGGTTGATCAAACGGCTTAACTAAGCCTGACTTTCAACATCTTTGTTCAGGTTATTTAAAGAGGAATTGGATAGATTTTTAAACTTTTTTTTAATAAAGTAGAAAGTACAACTTTCTCACCTGAAATAACCATAAAATATATCCATGGATGTCCAGTGTTTGTCGGGGGGGAAGGGGGTATCACCCCAAAGCAAGTTGACTTCTAGCTTTTTTTGCTTTTTCTACATTCTTGACAGGTGTGTCAAAGCTATATTTTAAAAGTACATCAAGACCTGAGTATGTAGTCTGGCAGTATGCAACAACACAGGCTGTGATCATCAACCAAAAGGTGTGCAATATGTTTTCAGAATTCATGAAATCCAACATTAACACAAAAGCAAAAGTAAAGAATTAACGCTTCACAGTTGCTTTCCACAGACTGCGAGATATAGAAATTTATATATCGAGATCAGCAATAGGTGTGTTTATTTCAAAAGGACTAAAATTTTCAGCCAACATGATCAGCTGCTCATGAATGACTGATTCTGTTGCAAAAACCAAAAAGCAAACAAGTACATGACCAGCCGAGGGTGAAACAGGACAAACATGTTGTCTTTTCTCTTTTCTTGTCGTTGCCTTGTTCTGAACGTGCATTGTTTCTCAATAAAACTAACCAGACACATGAAATGTTTTGTTGTACAAAAGCATGTGAGGTAGAGTCTCTTGGGATTATGACTTTGTAAATATTACAAGAATGCAGATACCATAAAAGGCAACCATAAATCCAGGAGATAAGTCAGAGAGCTGTGTTGTTGTAAGTGATCTCTTAAGGCAACCCTTGAGTTTTGTTGTGTATTTTCCTGATATTTCTTTGCATAAGTGCATTGAAATCTTTATACAAATATGTTTTGGCAGCAGAGTCTTCTCAAGGCACATCCAAGAAATTCATTTGGAGACAGACAGGGGCTCCTCAGTCTAATTTGTGTCTGTGCTCTGGAGCACTGGGAAAATCCCTTCGTTCAAGAAAATCCCTTGTTCACTCATCTCCTTTAATTTTAACTGGATGTTCATTAGATAATTTGGATCCAACTTAAGGCCCATTAACAATTCACTGACCTCTGTTTGATTGATCACTCACTTAAATCTCCAGCTGCTGCCAACTGAAAAGAACACACAAAGCACCTCATACCCTGACACGCATGCATGCATTTCACCCAGACCACCAGTGTGCAGCACATTGCTTCCTCCGACTGTGGTCCATGCCCAAGTCTACCCCACCCATCAGGATCAATGCAAGCCTTTATTAGCTGCTGGCTAAGCGGCTGGCTGTGTAAGGAGACCCCGCCAGTTCTGGCCTCACACCTTCCAGGATCCATTGCTGGGCTGTATAAACATAGATCTGTGTATGTGTGAGGATGATTGCAGAGTTTGTGGAGACAAGTTATATCTATATTGTATTGTAAATGTGATGTGAATGTAAAATTCTGAAAATAAAAAAAAACCTTGAAAGACCACACAACATGAAGGCATGATCTTCGGAAACAGGAATTTCCTGGTGTTTGATACCATCATTTTTAATGACTGCAATGTCCTTCACCACTCCTGAAAAAAGCAATCCAATGTCAGTGGACTGAGCATGTGATAAGTGAACGTTTTACATCTCTCCAGTCATAACCAGTCTGCTTTTTTTAGCATGAAGCACATAAAGAGGCTATTTGGCCACCGAAATATACACACTGGGCCATGTAAGAGCTGTGAGAAAACCAGTTGATGTATCCCTTGGGCACTGTCTACACTGAGCTAAAGTCTGGTCCTATGAAGGCTGTAAAAGCCACCAAAGAGCACAACAGGTCAGAGCACACAGCTTTAGGAGCTCTGGGAAGTGTCAGCCTCTCATGAAAAGTGAAGTGCTGGGATGTTGCCCAGTCCTATTTCATATGAGCATGTAAAACAAGATGTCTGAATCAACTTGTGATTTTATGCTGAGTTGTGACCTAATTTACTTCACACATGTCCCTGCAAGTTCTACATTTATGCTTTTCATGGTTTTTTTTAAAGGTGCAACTGAACAATTTTTGGAACCTCTGGAAAGGTGTATAAAATGCCTTAAATAAATTAGTTTTACAAACAAACAATATTGTAATACCAACAAGAGGATTGTCAAAAAGCTCTGAGCTGAAAACATACCATTCGATAGGTGATAAACTCAAGGGTGATGCTTTTGTCAGGTCCTGTGTTTGCTAATTGATGGATCTTTCTGATAGTTTTTAAAGAACCAAATGTCAGATATTTTTAATGTGATGTAGATAGATTTTCCATCTGGCAATTATTGTTTAGTCTTCTCGACTTTCCCCATGTTTTTGAAGACATAATGAACAATACTCAATATTTAATTTCAAAACCAGGGCCAAATTAGATGAAAATAAAGCCTAAGTTCACAGAAAAGGTAAGCTAGACCATCAGAAAGCCTTGTCAGTTTTACGATAAGCCTTGAGAAGATTGAATAAAATTATTTCTGGTGTTTTATGTCTGGTGTATAAAATATAATTTTACACACCAGACATAAAATACTTTTATAAATCCCCTTGAAAGAATGTATTGTGCTAGCTATTTGCAAAATGGTTTAGTTTTGGCTGAATCGGCATGTCAGTTTTAATATCAAGTAAGCAATAATCACCAGTTTGATGAAGATCTGCTTTGAAGACAACACAACTATTAAAACATCCATCCATCCATCCATCCATCCATCCATCCATCCATCCATCCATCCATCCATCCATCCATCCATCCATCCAAGAAGATGGGCTTCACTCAAGTTTAACAAGCAGGTTATGAATGCACCACATCACTCTGATAAAACAACAGCAGTCAGTCTCACGTCATGGATGTACAGCAGGGGTGTCCAACTCCAGTCTTCGAAGGCTTATGTCCCGCAGGTTTTAGATGTATCCTTGTTCCAACATAGCTGATTTAAATTGCTAAATTGCCTCCTCAACATATCTTGAAGTTTTCCAGAGGCCTGGTAATGAACCAGTCATTTGATCCAGGTGTGCTAACCCAGGTGACATCTAAAATATGTAGGACACTGGCCCTTGAGGCCTGACTATGGACACCTTTGATGTATGGTCTTACCAGGGGTTCATAGGAGGTGAAGAGGGAAAAAAGTGTTGTTTAGTGAAGTAGCTGAGATGGAGAAGACGAGTAAATCAACTCAAGCTTGGAGGAGGACATGATTATGATGCATCTGAGATACAGGGATTAACTCAGCATTTCCTCCTTACAACAATCTGATGCTGCCGGTGAAAAAGAAAGATCTGTCTCTCTTAATCAACCAAATCTCAGATGATTCAACTGTTCAGTTTGCCTTTTCTGATGATTACATTGAGCCATTTTTCATATTAGAACCAGATCTCCCCATTGTTCTTATCTTATCTCCACAACCCAGTCATCAGGTGATGATCAGAGACATACAACAGTGGAATGCTTTGGTTGCAGCGAGATGAGATGTAATGATGAAAGGCTTGTCAGCACAGGAGAGTTCACGGGGAGGGGAAAATTCCCAAAGTTATATCATTCAAATATGACCCGTAAGGTCATCTGTAATATCTGAATGTTTGAGGCAAACTATTAAAACGTAATAAAAGCAGAACAGTGATTTAAAAAAAGATACATTGACACTGGAAAAGTTACAGGTTTGCTCTGCAGAATGATAAACTTGAGAGCAGACTTTATGATTACAACAGAAAAAAAAAACATCTAATAGTAATCATTTTATAGTGTAGTGTTGAATGAGATCAACTTCCAGTCTCTTGCCAGCAATAAACAAAACAGCACATCCAGTCTGAGCAAGGACAGACTCATTAATAACCAAATCATTTTACTAAACAAAATCAACTGGTAAAAAAAGAAGTGAGTCATATGTCTCTGCATTGTGGGATCTATACGGTGTGGTTTAATTGAGCATATATCTGTCTGTCTAACATAATGGAATCCAATTTAAGAGGTTATGATAAGAGACGGCATCAATCCACACACATCTCATGGTTCATTAAAAGGTGATTCCCGAGATCAGATGTGTTTATCTCAGGCCTGGCAGCTAGACGGAGGGGACATTCTTCAGAGTCTGCAGTTAGTTTAGATTCATGGGCCCTCGCTTAGATAATCATCATACCAAAGGAGGGATGAAGCAGTGTCTTTGTCTCTGCTTGGCATGCAGAGGACAACGGGAGGGCTTGGTGGGAGGAATATGAGAGTTAGAGAGGAATAAAACTTATACAACAGACAGGGGAATGAGACACATCCTTGGATACCGAAGCTTCTCTGGGGGTGGATGACGAGCTGCTGAAGGGGAGGCAGAGTCTCGACTCCTGAAACAGAGCCTATCTAGAGCAACTAAATCAAACCAGACACAAAGACTGGTGCTGCCGTCTTCACAGGCAGTACAGGGTGCAAATGTTGTCTTAAGATAGGGTGTTGCCTCTGAAACATCTGGATGACATGGCGTGCTGTTGTTTCTGAGCCTTATAAGTTCTTCCCCAAAACTGAGGCTCCCCTGAATTTAATTTTTTTGTCAATTTTTTCCATAAATTCTCATTTCTGTCGTAAAAATTAAATGACTACTACCATGAGATGCACTACTAAAATCACTAAGGATAATCTGTTACAGTTCGAACAATAAAACTTATAGCACAGCTTCCCTCCGAAATGTACAACATACAAGTGTAATGATACATCCAGCTCATGAGACCCAATATTGAGAAATGACACAAAATCTTAGCAGTATTTTTGGGAAACTAAAAATGTCCTGTTTCTGATACAAACAGAGTAAAGGCTTAATTCTTCACTCCAGTTTAGGTGTGACCAGTTCAGGTACTGCACTTTTTATACTTGTCTAATTCTACATTATTCCTAATTCCAAAAGATATTGAAAATGCTAAAGGTTTTACAAATGTCAAACTGACTTTTAAAGAAACTGTGTTCAGTGTTTAAAGTATCTCAAATTTTCAACAAGAGGTGTACAAATCCAGAAAGATTAAAAACTGTGAAAAAGCACCCTAGTTTAGTTCCAAAAGGAAACCCTGAGTTCTATGATAACTTTAGTGTCATTAGCAGCTTAGCCAGCTCAATGCTTCCCAATCATTTGTGTTTCAAAATTTAATTTGGCCCACCAGTTTCATAGTAGTGGGCCTAACCAGCAGTTCTCAGTAGCTGACTGTCAACACAACAGGACCACAATCCAAGAATAACTTCCCCCTTTTTTAAAAACAAGTCTCAAGCATACATACATGGTGTTGAGCTTAAAGCAATGATCTTCATGTCCAGCTCATTATTATTTCACCAGACAGATTCATATGATAAGAGCAAATCAAGCCAAAGTTATTTGCATAGCACATTTCAGCAGCAAGGCAGTTCAAAGTGCTTCACATCCTAAGAGCAGATGGATGGAACTGTGTGAAACATGCTTAGCCTTGATGAAACTGAGGTCTTTTGATATTAAATAACACAAATCTTGGTCACTAACAACCTTTACATGGTCAGCATAAAAAATGTGCTCTGGATTAAAGAGAGTTTTATATGTTTTGGAGTTTGTTCAAGTACAATCACTTACATACCAAGGAGTAAGAAGGTCTGGTATTAGCCTACTACAGAAAAAAAAATCAAATGTTTCATATCAGATTAGAGAAGACCAGAGCCATCTATTGTTAAATTAATTTGAATATACAAAAAAAAAAAATAAAAATAAAAAATCCAACTTCCACACAAAACTGTTTATGATCCACCCAAAAACTATCCTGTTGTTCAAAGACTATGGAAACTATACACTGCTTATTAGCTAATTAATGCATGAGCAGTTTCTCCAATTTAAAGAAGAGGTTTGTTGTTGAGCAGCCACTTTCACCAGGTTTGTTTACAATTTTCAGATAATAATAATAATAATAATCAGCTGTGGTTTTAACATTACAAGAGTGTGAAGGGTTCAGGTATATGTGGACAGGACACATTATTATATTAAGGCCGGTCAAGGACACCAAGGCATATTATCTTCTATGTAAATCTGAATAAAATACTTTGTTGTAAAATAACAAACTTGTTATGATGTTGTTAATGATCTTTTAAAATTTACCAGTTCCTCTTGAACACTTAAAAGTAAGAGAATACAACTGCCAGCTATAAAATCCAGTTGTGACTACATGAGCAAAAGGTCTAACAGTGTACTTCTTGAACCTTCCAGTGCAGAATATATTACCTGCATACTGGTTAAATGATGTAAATTGCTTTCACTAAGCTGCTGGCATCCAAGTACTGACAAAGCAGTTTAATGACAAGAGATATTGCAGAAAGAGGGAATGAGTTGGCAAAAGAGAGCCATTCGACATCTTTGGATGATAGAGTGCAGTCTGCTGCAGGAAACCTCAGCTCTTTCATTCACTGTGGTCTGAGAAAATAAAAGAAACTCTACAACCTTTGATCTCCAAACCTGAATGCCGTCTCCCAACTTAATAAAAAAGATGCAGTTTTGGAAACAATTTTTCCCCAATTATTTCCCCATTTCTACCCCCAAACCCCATATTTTCAGCATTTTCCCTTCCCCCTTTCATTCCTCCCACATTAGCAATTCTGTCTTTGATATCAAAGTGGAATAGAGATTAAAGTCCAAGTGAGGGAAAGATTTGTGTGATATAGGGTTGCCCAGCACATAGCCACAGCTTTGAAGGAGCTTGATCTACAAAGTTAAATGAGTCTGCCCACTGGTAGCTCTGGTGACCAAAGTTTACAGGGAAATAAAGACTGGGCTTTGTTTCCACTCAGCTGACTGTGCTTGAACTGACATTTCTGCTGGGAGATGTATCTGTGAGACCAAAAATCCTGGTTTTCTGTTCATGACTTGGACAGCAAGATATCTGAAAGAATTGCGCACTCTTTCTGTGGAAGGAATCTGACCTAGCACTGTTAAGTTCTGTTTGAACTTTTTTTAAAGTGGCATTAAGCCACCAGCTAAGCATCTGTCAGTCAAAAGCCACCAGACCATCACTGCCTCCTGACTTCCAGCTGTGCGCATTCTATGACCGATTGTGACCTCGGAAATGTAGCAAATTATGAAGTGCTTGGAAGGGTTAAAGGGTCATGCTTAAGTATATGGTAAATGGACTGACCTTATTTATCAGGTTTCCAGTCCTACTGACCACCTATAGCATTATACACTAGAGCCACATTCACCCATTTGCACTCACAAACTTGCACACATTTATACACCGATGAGTAGGCAGCTTGGGGTTTAGTGTCTTGTTCAGTAACATTGACATGTGACAGGAGAAAACTGGAATCAAACCTACAACCTTCTGATTACTCTACTCACTGAGTCACAGTGGCCACAAGTACAACCATAATCCTCAAATAATGTCTTAGTTTTCTCAAATACTGATTTACATACTGGGCAGAAGGGATTATGTGATCAAATAGGTAAAGATCCCATGTATCTTTCACCATAATAGATCTCTTGTCAATTATGTTATGTGGATCTGGTGGTATAAAGGGTCTATCAATTTACTTTTTAATTATTGAATTCATACACTCAAGTGTATCAATTCTTTTGAGTACTATATTTCCTGTACCTGGATTTAAATCTAGGTTTTATTTTCATTCCAGTGTTACAGAAAGGTTGTTGCATGGTTGTCAGTTTCGTTGCTTCTGTACTAAAGACTGTTAAAATTAAATGTTTCTCAGTGTATGAACTTTGGAACACCTCATAAGATTCAAATACCCAAGTTCCTTAATAAGTTTCTGAGGTGTGACACACAAATCTAATCATTTTACTGGTATACTAAACTTTCTAAACGGGCTAATCAGAACACCCATCAATTAATCAAGCCAAAATTTGGAGGCTGTCCTGTATGATTCCCTATTAAAGCTCTTCAGGGAGATTGGAACAAACATAATTAAGGCTCAATAGACAGTAGATTTGCCCAATTTCAACAACACGAACCTCTACAACCGCTGAACTGATAAAATTTACCTAGAGGGCTGCAGTAGCTCTCAACCCACCAGTTTGTTCTGTAACCAGTTGCTGGTTTGAACCCCCACTCCGTCCACCTCAGTCACTTTGGCGTTGTGTCCATGGGCAAGAAACTTTACTAGCTTTGCCTGCTGGAGGTGGTCAGAAGGCCACAGTGGTGCCGACTGAATGGCAGTCTCATTTTTGTCAGTATGCCCCAGGGCAGCTGCGGCTACAATGTAGCTTACCACCATCAGTGTGTCAATGTGTGTATGAATGGCTGAATGATTGATTGTAGTGTAAAGTGCTTTGGAGTCTTCAGACTTGATAAAGCGCTATTCAAGTCCAGGCCATTTACCCACAACTGTCCAGACAAAATACTGAAATGTCATGTTCCGTGACACATAATGAGCTGATGATGAATTAAATCTTCCCATTTGGAAAGGCGCTGACCAAGAGACTTTTCCTTTGAAGGTGACTCCAGTGTGTATATGTGTGTGAGTAGACAAAAAACACTTAACTTAGTCAAAGACCTGCAAGTAGGATTAATGTCAGATCAGTATGGGAAATCTGTAGTCAAAAATGAGCAGTAAAGTATTTACTAAGTTTCTGTCATTATAGATGTCAAATTTTGCAATTAACCAAAACTAGTTGTCCTTAACATAAAAAGTCATATCGAAACAGCAAGGAAACATGGTAACATTTGCGTTATCACTTCATCAAACTTTTCCACAGAAGCAGAATGCAAGTGTTTCACAGATGTCCCTGTTAAAAGCAATAACCCAGCACCAAATTTTCCCAGAGCATCACCTCAATCCATTTAAACATGTTCAAGAAACAATACAGAAGGCAGGTTTGTTTGTCATTCTGATGATTTGTGCCACCAAATACTAAACACAGCTAAACTATTTTGAGGATTTTAGAAGAAAATTTATTGCTTTTTAACTTGAAACCACACTGTCAGATGAGGGAAAGGCACAGAACATTTTTCTTTACAAAAATCAAGTGTTTGCATGATGGAAAGTGCACTGGCTCTATAGAGAGTGGATCAATTCTTTTTTGATGATGGGGCTAAATGTGTGCATACATTAGCATAATTAAAAAATGCCAAAGCAGTTGGACTGAATATTATTAGAATATGTTATTGGAGAAGCAATGTTGTTAACAATAATATATTTCAAAGATAACAGAAAGCTTTGACAAGTTTGTGGTGATAGCTGAAAGGTCACAAAATGATAAGTAATTCAGATGAATCTGACAAAGGACCACAGTTGTCTGCAACAAAATCTATGGCATCACCCCCAGCTGATTATGAAATGCTCTCCAAACTGCAGAACTAACTTGCCCTTCACCATTTCTACACCGATACCTTTTGATGTGGCTCAAAAAGAAAGACTATATTCCATCAATAGCAAGCTGAATTACAACGAAGCAATGTTGTCTCATCTGCAGATATTTAGAAAAGGATGTAATGAGAGACATTTACATGTTACACAGTAAAGGACTCAGTTGCAGGCTTAACTGCTTCAGTTTGCGCCACAGTTACAAAAGGCCAAAGGAAAATCATCCCTGACTTCAAAGAAATATGGAGTGAGAAACAGAGGGGAGTATTTGCATCAGTGGAAAGCCTCAACCAATCCCCTAATGCTACCAGGCCCATTTCCATACCACATTCTGGCTCCTTATCCTCACTGCCCTCATAAAACCTTTGGCATAACACTGTTGTCGGGTGAGAACAAAAAGAAGAAGAAGAAAAAAGTGTCTTAGCAAGAAAGCCGTGCATTTTTGAAGCACTTCAACTGGCACTAAAAAGGCTTCATGCACACTGAAGACACATGTTTCTGAATCCACAACACAGCTTGACACTCCTCATTTGTTTAAAATATGGCCATTTCCCAAGGTTGCTTAGGTTTTTTGTCCAGGAGCAAAAAACATGTTTAAACAGTTGGTGGAGTGTAATGTCGGACTGATTGCGAGTTGTACCTGCATTTACATATTTTAATCAATCTGGCCAGAGTTCATCAATGAGAAATAGGGAAAAAGAAATAGATGGAATTTTGGAAACTTTGCCGAAGATATTGTCTTGTTCCCCAAACTTTCCGTTTAAAGATAGTTCAAGGAACTAGCAAAACAGCACCAAGGTATGAACTTCCAAACAGAACCTTCTCCCACTCTTTCATTCCAAAAAATATTTTCAGAATACATCTGACTTTACTGGCTTGCTATTAGTTCCACAGGTGTAGTGAGACAAAATCCATTCAAATGTCCCATTCCATCACTGTTCTTCCCATTGGTCCATAACATGAGATACTTTTTCTCTGTCTCTCATATCACACAATGTCTTTCGATTCTAGGCTTCCCAAAAACTCACCAGTCCCCATATTTCACACAAAAAACAGCTTAAAAGTAGATCTAACTTTGCATTTCTCTTTGTTTCCATGTGTCTGTGAGTAAGTTTCAGTGAGTATGTTTGTTGCTACAGTAGCTTGAAATATGCAACCAGTGTTCTCAACTGTGAGCTGATGTTTTCCCAAGCCCCTCCGAGGTTTCTGTATCACTCCCACTCAAACTGGCACAAGATTCAAACTACAACCAGATGGAGGACTCTGCCATTGTTTTTCAGCTGAGGAATAAAAAGGGGTATTTGACAGAAGGGAGAGAAGTGATCATGTGGATCACCGAACGAACCTGAAGTCTCTGCTCAAAGGGGGAATTGTGAGGTAGTTAAAGAGCATGTGAGAATGATGGCTATCAAACTGAGGTTTCCTAATCCATCAGGAGCAAGACGAACAATCTCTCACAACCCACTGTTGAACCTGAAGTGCCTCAAAGGCCAGTGTATGTACACTATTTGCCCACAAACCCCTCTTTTCTTTTTAACTCACTCATCAACTGCTGAGAAAGCATAACCCCAGGACTTGTCTGATGAGACGCTTTAATGCAACTGTGAATGGTTTGGAAGCCTGCGTGTTTATTTAGGTTTAGAGCTGTATGGCTGAGAACCTCAAGCCTTTTTGTTTGTATATGTATATTTTAATGAGAAAAAAGTCAGACTGGGGCATTCACTTGTGCTTAAGTCAATGGTTTAAGAACAAGATTCTTGTGTTGGCGGTACCTGTCAGAAAATATATTTGTGATGAAGGGGTGAAAACAAGTTGTAATTCAATGGCTAAAAACTGCTCTGTAAAAATCTTTGAAGGTCTTAGCTTTGAAACATCTTTGAATGTGGATACACATTCAAATCTGTGGATACACACACACTGCGAATGTCAGTACATACTGATATTACTATACAGACAAAAATATGTGATAATGTTTGAAAATGGGAGAAAGAAAACAGAGTTGTGTTCAAATTGATTTAACAGGGTTCAAAGATATTCCACAGATATTTACAATATTGGTCATGGTTACTTAAAGAGTAAGTTCATCTACATTACACAAAAACATACAGTGCCCTGTAATAATATTCATGCCCACTGAACATATTTCAATTTTGTCACATTATAACCACAAACTTCAATGTATTTGTTGGGATTTTATGTGATGGACTAACAAAATAATACATGATTGTAGAGTAGAAGGAAAATGATACATAGTTTCTGAACTTCTGACTAATTAAACTGGAACAGTGCGATGTGCATGTATTTTCTGCCCTCCATTTTATTACACGTTTTGTGAAGAAATTTAAAGCAAACTTAAATTATAGAACTATATCACAGGGTGCTGTTCAATCCATCAACCGAAAATGGAATGAGTATGGCCCTAATGCAAAGTTGCAGCTTAAACTGACATGTTGGGCAAAGCAATCATTAACCAAGGCAGCAGCCAAGAGCCACTTGGAGGAGCTGCAGCACTTCAAAGCTCAGATGGGAGAATCTGTTGACTCGGTATAAGTTCCACAAATATGGTCTCCATGAAAGGGTGGCAAGAAGAAAGTTATGTCATAACCATAACAAATCCTGTCTACCCTCCTCATGACTCGGTCTAAGTTTTCCACAACCTATGCAGTGGACACAAAGTGGAAAGAGGGTCCTCTGGTCAGATAAAACCGATGCTGAGCTTTAGGCCAACATCCAAAAAGTTAATTGTGGTGAAAAACCTACACTCCTCATGACTCTGAACACACCGTTGCCACCGTGAAACATGGTGATGGCAGCATCGTACTATGGTGATAGTGTTCTGCAGCATGGACAGGAAAGCTGGTCAGAGTTGATGGACAGATGGATGGAGCTGAATACAATCTCCTCCTGGAAGAAAGCTTGTTAGAGGGTTAAATAGACTTGAGACTAGGGTGGAGGTTCACCTTCTATCAGAACATTGATGCTGTCCATGCTGCTGGAGCTACAATGAAATGATAATCCAGTCAAATTCCAGACTCAAATTCTAACCAATTAGCAGCAAGACCCTAAAATTGGTGTTCACAGATGCTCTTCATCCATTCTGACAGAGTTTGAGCTATTATGCAAAGAAGAATGGAAACCATTTTATTCTCTAGGTGTGCAAGGTTGATTGAGATATACCGAGGAAGAAAATAGCTGTAACTGCAGCAAAATGTAGTTCTCGTGATTGGGTAAGGAGGTCAATTATTCGAGGAAAGCTGAAAGTAGAGATGTGGCTCCACTATAACAAAAGGAGTCTAATGAGGTGCTTTAAGCATCTGATCAGGATGCCTCCTGGGTACATCCCTACTCAAAATGGACAAAAAGATGAGGTGATTATCAACTTCCAGATGTCATGATCTGAGTTCCTTTCCTCTTAGCATCAGTAACTGTCAAATAGTAACAGACAGCATTTAATTTCTTGGACTTCCTCTGGCTGAAAAACACCACTGGGATCATGAATTGTGCCCAGTGGGAACTGAACTTTCTGAGCAAACTGAAACAAACATCACTTCCTACCAAGAATCTCACAACATTCTATACAGAGCTGTGTTTGAGAATGTGATCTCATTCTGTATCTCAGTCTTGTACTCCAGTGGGAAAATGGTAGATAAGAATGACCTAGAGAGCACAGTGAGTGAAACAGAAAAGCTCATCAGAACATCACTCAACACTGATCCTCTTTACACTGATTCTTAGGTGACCTTAGTCTAATACCGGGACTACATTTAGACAAAACAGAATTGAACAGCAAAAGTTCAACATGAAAAATTGTACTGAGTCATAATCATGAAATTCCAAAGAAAATCTGTTTCAGTTTTGTCAGATTCACAATCAAAAAGGCTTCTATTCTAGCAGACGGAATAAACATTCATCACCATTCTGTCAGATCATATTTGAGGTAAGTTAAGAAAGTGACTTTTTTGTTATATGGTGATGTTTTCTTTCTGTTTTAAATAAATATTAAAAATAAAACTCATTTTAAAAAGAAAAGGACAAATAAAGAGTCAAACAAGTAAGGAAATAAGACATGCAGTCTCCAACATCTGCATTGGCCTACACCATATTTGCACTTATTCAGCTCTGCTAATGTTGGCTTAGGATTGTATGGTATGAAATAGTTGTGTTTAGATGGTTTTTCATAGCTCCTCAGTTGAGAGCAGTGCAAACAGACATAATGCCAGAATAACAGTCAACGGAATGCATTGATGCATTTGTGGTTGTTGGCAGTGGACGGACATTTTAAGGTCACAAGACAGACAGATAAACTCCCCCTTTTCCTGTTGCATGATGGTCTAGTCCGAAACAATTTGAGAGGAGATGGTTGTCAGAGGTCAGTGCTGGGTTTTGATGAGAAGGGGCTAAAATAAAAGCAGTCTCTGCTTAAACAGTCAGAAGGTATGACCGGTCAGATTTTATAAAGTTCACAAGTAAAGCAAAACAAGAGTAACAGGTTCAAACATTCCTCAACATCTTCTGGTAACAAGGTACCAAAATAGAGTCAGCATACAAAAATATGTGGGAAATATGACACCTTTACCTGAGTAAGATTCCGTTAAAAGGTTATGAGCAGTTAATGTCTTACCTGCAATAACTCTCTTATGCATTCACAGTTAATCCAGATTAACTGGACCAAAGAAAACAGCTAGCCCAAGAGTGACCAAGATCAAAGCTGATTTCTGCTAACAAAAATGGTCATAGCAGTTAATGTGAGAGGTATTAAAAATGCGTTTGCACTTTGTGGTTATTTAACAGAAACCAATTATTATTTAAACAGGAAATATAGATCGGAGGTGGTGCACCACTAATAATCTTCCTTGATAAAACAAAAAGCAAGAACAGAACATGGGAAGCATGTTCATTCAGAGTAACTGTCTGATAATAAAGTAAAGCAGAGCGAATAGCACAAATATCCCAGAGGTTTAAGTGAAAGTGGTTTTATTGATTTTTACATCGCCTTACCTTTCTATTTGGTAGTTTTCCAACTGGAAATGCTTCACATCTTCCATTTTCAGTACCTGCCTCACACAGGAAGATTATTGGTGTTGTATCACCTCCTTCTTTACTTCAAAATCCCTTGTAATTAGCCACCCAATGCAGACAGTAAGCCTCATAGCATATATAAAAAAAACACAACATTGTTGAGATTCCAGTTGTTTTAAGATGTGCTTTTAGCTCTTGTCTTCTCGTAGACTAGCCATTGGAATCAGTATCAAAATCAGCTTATTGACTTTGCTGTGCAAAAGCAAGGAATTTGACTTCAGTTTACATAGACAGATAGATAGACTTTACTGTCATTGTATGCACAAGGCAATACAATGAGATTTTGTTGGCAGCAGTATTTCAGACAACAAAACAGTGCAAAAGTGATTCAAAAATATAAAAGTTTACAGTTAAAAACAGCAAACATTATAGAGCGAAATATATTATATACATATATAGATTTAAAACTCAATGTATTTGTGTGTCCACTTGTCAATTCAGTCTTTAAAGTATAAACATATGAACTCTGAGGGAAATAAAAAGGGATAAAGAAAAGCTTTATTCTCGTGCACCAACCAATCTGAATTTACAATTCATGAAGATACCGGGAGGATATGCTTGTAGGACATTGACTGTTTATAATATTTTATAAGAACCTCACTTTCAAAATCATGTACTGTTCAAACTAGTTGGTCCAAGAGGCTAAAGCTAATGGCTCATCAAAAAGGGGCAAAGACCAAATTGAACTCCTCTCATCTGAAAACAACTCTAATCTCAAAAAAGTCATAGCGGGTAATAAGAGCATATTTACAGTTTTGGATTGGGATGTTATTTAAAGAGCAGCTGATGATTAGTGAGTTAGGGGGCAGTGCACCACCAGTGATCTTCCTAAATGAAACACTGACTGAAAAGCAGATCACAAGCATCTCCAGTCAGATTAACAGTGTGATATATAGAAAGGCAGAATAAAATAAATATATGATGTTCAGGTAAACATTTGAAATATTTGTAATTCTTACTGCTTTACTTTAAGGTCAGACAGTTGTTCTGACAGGAAATGCTTTATATGTTGCGTTCTCAGTAAGTTTCCCACACAGGACAATCAATCATGGCACCGGTTCCTATCTCTGATTTCTATCTAAGTAATCATGATCTTTGTAAATATATAAAACAGGGCAAACGTTTAATAATACTGTTTGTAGCTATACAAAACACAACATGACCTGTGGCACCCTAAGAGGGGGGGTGGGGGGCATGACCCCCTCTTGAAAAATGTCATAGAAAGGCATGTGCAGAGTGCTCTTCTAAATTATAAATAATTCATATTCATATATTCATATATATTCATATATATATATATATATATATATATATATATATATATATATATATATATATATATATATATATATATATATATATATATATGGTAATGGCGAACCAACCGGACATCGTGGTGGTGGATGTGGATAAACAACAGAGGAAAGCCGTTGTGGTGGATGTAGCAATACCAAGCGATTGCAACATCAGGAAAAAGGAACACGAGAAACTGGAGAAATACCAGGGCCTCAGAGAGGAACTGGAGAAGGCCTGGAAGGTGAAGACCACAGTGGTGCCTGTGGTCATCGGGGCCCTCGGGGCAGTCACCCCCAAACTGGAGCAGTGGCTAAAACAGATCCCAGGAACAACGTCAGATGTCTCAGTCCAGAAATGCGCAGTTCTCGGCACAGCCAAGATACTACGCAGAACCCTCAAGCTCCCAGGCCTCTGGTAGAGGACCCGAGCTCAGAGGTTGAGAAAGACCACCCGTGGAGGGTGAGAAGGAAATTTTATATATATATATATATATATATATATATATATATATATATATATATATATATATATATATATATATATATATATATATATATATATATCTCCTTAAAGTTTTTACTGGCCTGATCTGGCCACCCCTATAAACATTTTCTGGGGGTGCCACTGACTGTGACTTTTGTGAGACTGAAGTTGTGTGAATACAGCAAAAGTCCTCTTTGATGTTAGACTCACTGTTTGCTTCAGCCTCTGGAACCAACTAATTTGGATTTGCATTAAATGAAAATGACAAGGAAATCAGATAAGATATTAACTGCTTATAACCTTTACTCAAAACCTTACTTCTTCTTATGGTCTAAACTGATTACTGACTGGCATTCACACTTTCTTGTTACCCACAAATCCCTTTCCCAGACAGAAGATCTCAGTTTCTGCTCAAAATGAAATGCAGGAGAGTGAAAAGAAAGAAAAATCAAAAAGCAGACTTAAAAACAAACAGTCCGACTTATTTTTCCTGCATTTTCTTCCTCTTATTTCTGTACTCATAACCTGTCCTTGTCATTACTTTGTCTTCTCTTTTCTCTCCTCAACAAGGTCTCATAATGTCTGTGGGTTTTTTTTATACGAATTCCTTAAAATGGCTATTGCAATGTTGTTTAAGTGTTGGGTGCCTCTGTCTGCTCCGTTCTTTGTGCATGCATGTGTGTTTATGTGTGAGCAGGAGCCGATTCCAGACCTCGTTTCCATCAGTAATGCCAAATTTCTCCCCCCCACCATCCAACCATCCACCCCCACTTCTTGATGTTCACCACATCTCCCACAGTGGTTGCACTCATTTTTGCTGGTGAATTCTACTTCTTTCTTTCTCCCTCTCACTGCTTATTTATCTACTCTGCAGGGAAAAACACAACCGGCCTCTCACACTCGTAAGGTAATGGCAACAATTTGCTTATCGAGCAAGCACAGATGTGTAAATAAATGGAGTCTAGACTGATAGCAGAGACAAAGCTTTACCATCTGGGTTTAGAATTTGATTTCCCACATGATCATAAGTCAAGAGAACAAGTGTTTTAGTGCTAATACACTTATCACAACAGCCCAGACAGTTTTCATTTCAATATCTTTTGATCCAATCAGTTAACAAACAACCCAATCAATTATATTCCCTGTCTGTGCTGCCTTTCTGTATTAAAGAGTTGCTTTGTTTTATGGTGTAGACTCCACTCTTGGAGCAGGGGAAAAAATGCACTAAAAATGATTATAGACACATTCCAGATCTCCCTTTGTGGAGTAAGTGATGCACTGTTGGAGAAACCCAGACAGAAAAGATGCAGGGAGCACAAAGGATGAAGTGCAGCTGAGGTTCCAGATGAGGCAGAAGTTTGAGCCTTTGCATTTTCCTTTCAGAATGTTTAAAAGGGTAAAGGTTGAGTCTCTACACTGGGAAAGTGGGCTTAGTACATGTATTTTGCAGATGATGGACAAGGACAGTGCTGCCAAAAAGACAACCCAGCCTTGAAGTACCAAAAATGTGAAATGAACTTAGCAAAATGCACGACTCAGATGTGCCAAACTGCACTAAATAAACAGACAAGAAGAGACTTGGAGCATGTTGTTGTGTCTTACTGGCCTGAGAACTATTTGGGCAATTTTAGGACCTCGGCAGCATTACGATAATCGTATTTTGAGCTGTCTAAAAGGTAGGGGCGAAGGCAAGCGGGAGAAGGGTCACATGGAGTAGATTACCAGATTAATCGATGTAGACTCTGCCGAGTACATTCCCAAGCGTTGTTCTCCCAATGGTCCGACATGCACCAGTGATCAACATGGAAAGCTGCATCATGAAAAAAAACAACTGACCTCAGCTTCTGCCTAGTGGAGCTTTGGTCCTTTCTGTTATGTTGCACAGCAGCTCTTTAACAAGTTTTATAAACAGCAAATCTGCCCATAAAGTTAGTAAGATAATTAAAACAGTGTGTCAAATACAATCTTTGTAGGATCACTATGACAACTGGTTAAGTGTTTATACTGCTAATGGCAATAGCCTGCAGCAATAAATGAATAAAAAAAAAAAAAAACATTGCTTCAATGATGGGAAGAACATTGATTTCATCCTGCTTTAAAAGAGATATGCTAAATTTGTGTCTTCTTATAGCATATGAATAGGCTGCCCGTTTTGCAGAAACATTTAGCATCCTTGGACGAACAGGCTTCCTTGTTAATTTTGGATTAATGTTTTTTTTTTTGAAGCACCCAGTTCCAGACACAAGCCAAAAGGCTTGAAGAAGCCTTTTGGATGCGAGGTGAAATGTTTTCAATAAACAAGACAAGAACTCTAGTTGCCTTCTACCTAAGCACCTAGGATGTCATGTAAGATTAAGAATCTACACCAGCATCACACTCTGTTGTGTGCAGATTTTAAATATCCAGGTAATGAGTTGAGGTGACAATTACGAATATGGGAGCAGTCCTTGATTTTTGTTATTCCATCCCCTTGATGCCCACTATTAGCATAACCCTCAGCATAATGCTGGCACCACCATACTTAGTAACAAGAGTTCTAGGATTTCAAACCTTACCTTGACTTTGACAGAAACCCTGCTTGGCTATTATTGCTATGTATATTTTTCTTGTCTGGGTTAGAAAAAAATCCACTCCAGATTCATTCAGTCCTTGCTTGCAAACTTGTGTTTTTTTTTGTTTGTTTGTTTGTTTTTGTTTTTTTTTAGGTATTCCATCCGGTATAAATAACATTTTAAATGTTTCATTGAAAACATCAAATAAACTGTATTTACAAATGTATTTGTGCGTGCTAAAAGTGAGCAAGGACTGCATTTTGGCACAGATGTTAACTGTCAGCAAGAAGGTAGAGTGATTCTGAATGGAGTTTATATGGTCTCCACAGTCACGAATGGGTTCTCTTCAGGTGCTCCGGTTTCCTCCAACAGCCCAAAAATATGTATGTTGGATGTTGGTCACTCTAAACTGCCCTTCAGAGTGAACGTGTGGATGCATGGTTTTCCCTTGTCTCTGTGTTGCCCTCTGACGGACTGGTGACCTATCCAGGGTGTACCTGGCAAAAATACCATCTATTGAAAGCTGGTTTTAAAGCTGCAGTATGTAACTTTTAAAAAATATGGTTTTTGCATATTTGTTAAAACTGTCACCACTTTGTGACGGTATGAGACAGATAATCTGTGAAAAGATCGATATTGTCCACCACCTCCCTGAGCCTCTTTTGCTGTCTAAAGAAATGCACTGCTCCCGACCAAAACCAACCAATCTGAGCCAGGAGGAGTGTTTTAGCATTGTCACTCAACCTCATTTTTTCGCTGCTAAATGTGCTAAACAGTTTATCTGTCATCATCCCTGACCATGCTAAATAGCCTAGCATCTGCGAGCTGCAGCATAGCAGAGAGCAGGGGGAGGGGAGGGTGGACAGTGCCACAGGCATGGTGATTGAGAGTGGTGAGACCCACCCCCTGGCTCTGATTGGTTGTTTCTAGATAGCACTGGGAGCACTGGGAGTAAGCAGAGGAGTTTGATTTTTTTCACAGATTATCTATCTCATACCATACTGTCACAACATTGTGACGGTTTCAACAAATATGTCGAAAAATATTTTTTTCATAAAAGTTACATACCATTGCTTTAATTGTGGAGAGTAAAATGAGAAAAATGTGACCACATGCTCTCCTGGATTTACAACAAAAGAGTGTTTTTCTTTTATTGCCTGTCACTGCCACTTTGCTACAGTTACACAGAAATTTCCCCATTGTGGGACAATAAAGGATATTTAAATTCTATTCTATTCTATTCTGAAAGCTTCAAACAAATGGTTAAAATGCAAAGATTAATAAGCAGTAATCAAACAAATTAACTCTGTAAAGATCTGTCCACCCAAGGTGCACTAAGGAATCTCTGTCTGACTCTGTGAGGTTGAGACAAGGGACGGTAGTTGTTTGGGGGGTATTTGCACAAGGCCACCACCAGTAGTATTTTTTATTTCTTTTGCATGAGCACTTCGTCTTTTTATCGTCATATAATAACAAGTTAGTGCTATATATCTATATATAGACCATATTTATGGGATTCCTCACCCCACTATCCAAATTAGAGATGGAAAAGCTTGGGTTTCAGCTCTAAAAACAATTTCTCAAAACAGAGGACTAAAGAGGAAAGAAGCTTTTATAAATAGGGCACTTATATCCGGAGTTCCTGTTATAAGATTACCTGCACCCATAATGGGCATGAGTTTCATATATGGTATACTTCTGTATTTCTTTAAAACAAACATCCTTATCATTTTTCTTGTTCTGCTTATAATCACATTCACATTTTTCATTAGCTGATCTGTGCTTGGTGCCATCGCTTATGTGGTAGTTTTGTTATAATCTCTATTTAAATAGTACCCTCCTTTCAACCACCGCAATCTCTAAATCCCTACTTCTGTCTGACTCCATAAAACCATCCTTTTTTCTGTACTAAAATTGTGGAATTTCTGCATAGACATCTATGAAGAGATTTCCTTTAAGTATTGATGTGGTATTTTATGATGTAATAATTGAGTTGTAATCTAAAAACACCCATATAATAAAATAAATAAATAAATAAATAAAAATAAAAAAAATTCTAACATAATAGTCTATTTTAGTTGGATTTTGTTCTGTAATAATTTTTTTTTTTTTTTTTTTTTTTCATCCGGGTGCTTTTGATCCTTAAAAGCTGTTGATGGGTGCAGCAATTTGTCCTTTCTACGATGCTTAGTAAGTCTGGATATGTTGGTCTGTGATGGACTGGTGACCTGTTCCGGGTGTACCCCACCTCCCACCATCCCCAGCCTAAGCCTTGAAACCCTGCTAGATATCTGAATATTGCATATACCTGTCATGCCCACCGATCAGTCTCGGATTCACAGCAATATTTTCTAACAGAAGGAGCAGAATTTGTTTCAGATATAACCTTTGGACTAACACTGTCCAAAGGTTATATCTTTGGACAGAAAATAGTGCTCACTTGTCCAGTGAGCACTATTTTTGCTCACTGGACAAGTTTTCCACAAGTCAAGCTCTAGACAGAAAAAAGCAAGATATGTCATCAAGAGAATTATGTGCAGGAACTGGATGAGAGAAGGAGAAAGATGTCAGAGAACCTGTTTTTTGAATCAGACATGTATATATACATCCCCCTTTGGAAAAGCCCTCAACTCATTAGGGGCTTGTTAAAGTATACTGTATTCACTTGGAGGGAGACCATGCACTCTTCCTACAATTGGTGAAAGTTTGGATTTGGTACCGTCTCAGTAAAAAAGTCAGTGGATTTGATCTATTTCTTTATATTGTTACACCTGGCTTGCTTCAGCCTGTTTTTCTCTGCATCCCTCAAGAAAAGATGTCATGACTGATCCACTCTCAGAAAAGTATTAAGCACACAGATAAATGGTTTTCAAAGTGCTTCTAATATTTTACAAATTTCTTTAATTTACAGATGCTTGTTTTTATATGCTGCAAATAGAAAACATCTGCACACCAAAGAAAGGTTTGCAACTTTGATGTTCGCCTTATCTGCGTGCCTGCTGCAAAAAGGTTTCAAGGATTTGATGGATTGTGTTATGTTATTTTAATATGTATTTAATGAAAATCTGAACTATTTGTAATACAGAAATACTACATACACAAAGTTTACAGAAGCAGCTGTTTTTTCTGTCTCCCCAACCAACATGTGTATGAGGGCCCCATAAGGACTGTACCCAGGCTGCATGGGTAAACTACATAGGTAATTAAGTTGGGGGTATCAGATCTGGGGTCATTTTCTAAACTCATCTCCTACTAATACGGGCCCCACAAGTAAATGTTGGCAGTTTCAGTCCTTTCAGAAATCACAGAAGGTCTCTTTTTTTAACTCAATCTTTGAAGAGTTTTGTTAAATAGGCTATTGAGTTGTGCACATTAGTGACATCTTGTGGCATGGTTGCAAATTGCAACCTAGGAATTTCGGAATATTTGACCCTACCATTGCTGACGTAAAAAGAAACTACAGCGATTGCAAAAATGCAAAAGACCAATTCCAGCCAATGCATGATTCGTAAATTCTGGGGTGCCATAACAATGAACAAATGCAAGTTATCAGGTTGCAAAAGCAACACTTTTAAATCATTTTAACACAATATTTGGTAAAAGGCTCATCCATGGTGCCAGTATATTCACTACCTACATTCATCAGCCTATCATTTAGTGCTTTGTGGTTGTTTTTTTCCTTATCTGATACTTTTTCAAAAACAGCACCTGGATTTGACATTGATTAAAGGGGTGAGAGTGAACCTAAAACAGGCACAGGTTGTAAAAAACAGAAGGAATGAAAAACTAAATACCTTCACAGTGCCAAGTGGGGATAGATTTTGATATGCGCAGAACTGAAAAATGAGACAATGTAAAGATTTCTCAATGTTACTTCAGCCCTCAGAACTTTCTAATCCTATTTTCTCTTCAATGTCTCTGCTGCAAACATGAGGTTAAATCAGTAGGCTGTCATAAGGCAGGGACATTGTATTCAGAACACATCCTCTCAATATCACAATCTGGTGAACATCAGTGCATCCTTGTCTTGCTTCTCTACTCCTTCTTATTCTCTATTCCGTTTCCTTCCAGTCAGAAAATAATGCAGTAGAAGGCTCATCTTTTGGTGACAAGAGCAGAATTGATGTCTTATGTTTTGCATTGCAAAATGAGATATAACTCTACACTCTGAAAAAAAAAACTTTTCAACTTTTACGTCCTTAGAAACTAACAGCATAGAAACTTTATCCTATTGCAGGAATCCAACAGTATTAGTGACCCTGTCTCTTGGCTCGAGTAGTATGCTGTCAAGGTAAACAAATACTGGAGTAACTGAGTCTGTGGCAAAGGGTAATTCATGGAGAAATATTTGGTGTCTGAAAGAAACATATGACCTCCCTGCAAATTTCTGTTGACATTAACTTAAACCCTTGGCCAGATCAAAGACGCCATACGGTTGGAAACCGATAACTCCTCAGAGTGAACAAATTTCTCCTTTACGTTTTCATCTCATTCACATCTTTCCTGTGCTTTCACCCCTCCTCATGCATTTTCTGCTATCACTTTGCCCTGTTCCAAATCCAATTTTCATCATGTCCTACTTTCTATCTATCGACAGCCCTCTTTTCTAGCCCCCTTGCTCATGTTTTCCATACCTCTATCACACTTTCACCACATGTCAGGAAGACTAGGGTTTGTGTGGTTTCTGCCCAACTTTGGGAGCAGTCCAGCTCAAAATTTGCGAAGCTGGGACTGGTTTTGCGTTTGTCTTGGTGAAACAGCCCAGCCCTATTGTTAGGAAATGACCATTTTTCTGGTTCAAATTAGCAATGAGGCAACACTGCAGTTCTTTTTTCAGGCATCTTGCAGACAAAAGAGCAAGAAAAGTGTGTGGTGAGAAATGAAAAGCTTTACCATCTGCAAACCACATGAAAGTGAGTGGTAATTGATTCAAAGCCCTCTGTAATTAAGGATTATGTTGGTTGGCCGAAGAACATCCTCCAGAGGTGGCTGTATTTCTGTAGCTTTCAGTTTTCAAACAATCACAGACCTGTATGGTTATTGTCAGCTTGATAGGATGTTTTATGTTCATTTGGATTTCCATTTCTGAAATATCTCGTCTACTGGATATCAAGCTTTTAGTTCAGGTCATGTATGTAATCTGCCTTTGTCTTTTAACTTGAGGTTTATCTTGCCTAATAAAAATGCTAATGCATTATTAGAATAACTTTTTTTATTTCAAGCATTCCCATTCAAGTTCATGCAAAAATGTAACATCATTACACCAATGAAGAAACTAATTGCTCAATAAAAAAAATGATTTGAAAAACAAAGGATGGTAAATGGCCTGTACTTGTATAGCATTTTATCTAGTCCAGAGGACCCCAAAGTGCTTTACACTATATTCAGTCATTCACCCATTCATACACACAGTCACACACTGATGGTGGTAAGTTACATTGTAGCCACAGCTGCCCTGAGGCAGCCTGAGGCAATGCGGCCCTGCATCGGCAGCCCCGGGCTCTCTGACCACCATCTGCTTGCAAGGCGGGTGAAGTGTTTTGCCCAAGGACACAACGACTGAGACGGACAGAGTGGGAGTTCAAACTGGCTACTCACCGGTTACAGGATGAACTCTTACCACTATCACTATCTTTTCCCCTTTATGGCTGTATAACATTTACAGTGCTGTGGAAAAAGTATTTACTCCCTCACAGATCGTTTCTGTTTTTGTTTGACTGTCACAGTTGATTGTTTCAGGTCATTAGACAAGATTTAGTATTTGACAAACATAACCTGAGTAAACACAAATTCCAGTTTCCAAATGATTTCATCTGTTAGTGGAAAAAACAGCCAAGCCGTCCTTGCCAAATGTGAAAAAGTAATTTACCCCTAAGCCTAATATATTTTCTGCCATCAAGCATTTGCAGTTACTGGCCATTCTGTCTTTTTCATTTCTGTGGAACAATTTTGGCCCACTCTTAGCTTGGATTTTTATCAAATGTCATGGACAGCCTGTTTAAGGTCATGCCACAGCATCTTAATCAAATTTTAACTTCTGACTTTGACCAAACCTCTCCAAAACCTTCCATTTCTAGTCATTCAGAAGCAGAATTTCATTTTCCTGAATGAACCAAGTATTTTTGAGCCACAGGTCATGAGTTGATGGGAGGACATTCTTATTCAGTGTTTTTTTTTTGTTTGTTTGTTTGTTGTTTTTTTTTTTTGTTTTTTTTGTTTTTTTTGTGGTAGAGAGCACAATTCATGGTTCTATCACTTACAGAAAGTCGCCCATGTCCAGAAGTTACTAAGCAACCCCAGATCATCATACAATAATCACTATATTGGATTGTTAAGATGTGGTTTCTGAAATGCTGTGTTAGTTTTACACCAGGTGTAATATGGCATATGTTGAGTGTCACAGCAAAAGTAGGAACAAGTCGTGAGAGTAGAAACGGAGAAAAAGACAAAAACCCAACAATTTGTGAAAATAGAGATTTTCACTTTCTTTTCTTTTCTTTGCTAAATATACTAGTTGAAGTCATTAAGAAACCACCCCGTGCTTTAAATAGCATCTTCAGAGGTTTTAAAATAGTAAACTTTGTGCTTGAGTTCAGCTTGTTTACATAGTAAATATGAGCCATTTCTGGGTGTGGGGGAAACTCACAGCTAATTAACATACCAGGCTTTATTGGGTATTCACATGCTTTTGTTATTGGTTTTGGCAAATACGATAAACGTTTGAAAAGAAAGCATGGCTAATTTGAATTACCAACACATCACCCTGCCCCACCCTGGTAACCAGGCTGTTGGAAAAAGAGACTCCAGCCCAGGTCCATTTACGGGTCCAGGCCAAATGCTCCCAAAGCCGGTGCAGAAAACCTTTGCTGTTAGGATCAATGGCACAAGAGAAGAGTCGACAATTCTCCACACTGTACAGCTGCAAACTTTCTCCAGAGCACAACATGTGGATGGGTTCTTTAGCAGCAGATAAAGAGCAGCAGGAGTAGAACATCTTGAAGCCAACAGGCAAACATTCCTTCTTCGGAGATGACAACATCTACCAAAAAGATACCAGTGAAAAGAAAACACTGCAGGGCACACATATAATTGAAGGCATTCTTGTCTGCAGGAATACTTTTCAGTTTCTGATGGGGTGAATTCAAAATTTTTGTTTTTAAAACACTATTATGATACATAGCATGCCAGATCTTGGTCTGCCTGGCCTGGGGCTGCACTGCTGTGGCTGTGCTGAGTGCCAGAGCTGTGGCATAGGACTGGAACCGTTCTTTGTTATTTACTACTTTGCTTCCTTGTAATGCTCTGAATCACACATCAACAACTATTATTATTTTTATTTAATTTATAATTACATTTATTTTATCAGCGAATAAATAGAAGAAAGGGTTTATATTTTTTGAAAATAAAACCAGCTCCTCTAGGGGACTCCCAAGACATTACAAGGCCAGCTGAAAAACATAGTCCCTCCAGCATGTATTTAATTCCACCAAAGTTCAGGGTTCACAGATGACTCCATGACAAAGGCTCACAAAACAGAAGCTCACAGCCTTGTTGAAATATATTCTTTGAAAAGTTTTCAGCTTTTGTCCCAAAGCTCACTTTTGTTTGCACACCCTCCCAGTCATACCTGTTGACAGTCAGTGCTGAGTGGTTGGGGTTATTGCAAAGTAATGTAAATGAACAGCCTTCTGATAACACCCTCAGGTTGCTCATCAGGTTCGGAGACAATTTTCTGAAAGTTTGAGGGCTGTTTCCTCACTGATCTGATTTCCAGAGTGCCAACAATCAAATGGCCATATCTTCTCTTTTTCTTGATTTCTATGTGTTTGACATTAGAAAGCTTAGAATCCACACTTTGAGATTATATAGATAGATAGATAGATAGATAGATAGATAGATAGATAGATAGATAGATAGATAGATAGATAGATAGATTTCACCAAAAGTCTGGGGGATTATTAAGATATTTTTTAGCAAAGCCATTGTGTTCCTCTTAGAACACTTTAAAAATTTATATTGAATCATGATCAGATAAGTGAGGCCTGCAGTGCTTTAGATGTTTTTTGGGTTCTTTTGTGACTTCCTGGATGAGTTGTTGATGCACTCCTGGAGTAATTTTGGCATACTGGCCACTTGAAGGAAGATTCACTACTGTTTCATGCTTTTTATATTCATTAATAATGTCTCTCACTGTGTTTGATGGATTCCAAAAGCCTTAGAAATGGCTTTTTAACCCTCTTCATATTGATTGATGTAACTGACTTTGTTCATTTCCAGCTCCTTTTTCAGGCAGCCAAAAAGCATCATGTATGCTGTCTTACCCCAAGATATATTATACATTAGCAGGGATAAACTGAAACAAGAGGGCTTCAGTTGTAACTATGTAGACACACACAGGCACACAGACTTACAGACAGAGGTTTAGTCAAGAGCACAGTCCCTAAGCAATGCTCAAAAAGAATTACCTCAAATGAGCTGAAATAAAGCCAAAGTCGCTTTTCCATTTTATCGTCTCACTACTTTGCTGCTGATTACAGGAAATGATTAGCACAAAAGCCTTGAAGGAATGGCTGTGCTGTACTTTCATTAATGCCTTTGAGCACTGCAGTATGAAATACAAGTTGGACAATCGGCTCATGGTCTGTACAGAAAAGATTTAGTTTCTGAGCCACAACATTCAAACATAAAGTCTGGATGAAAAAGAATTCAGCTATAATGAGAGGAAAGCTATTTTGGAAAAAAAAAATCTTTTGGTTGTTTTTTTTTTTTTTTTGTGTTTGTTTTGTTTGGGTATTTTTTTTTTTTATTTTTTTTTTTTTTCAATTGATCAGTTTACTGGATCCAAGACTTTGTCAAATTCATGATCAAACGAAATACACTTCTGGGAGTTTATTATTTGTTGGTGAGATTCTTAGTACAGTGTAACAATGGAAACATTTTCAAAACAGCAATTATTAGAGGTCTTCCCCTGTAGTTCATCTAGTTTCTTCTACTTCAGAGATCTGGTAAGGTGGCGGTAACATCTCTAGATGGGGACTCCTGATACCCCTCATCCCAACAACACATTTCAGAGTGCTCTTTTATTGTGGCCAGCTTAAAGCACACCTGTGCAATAATCATGCTGTCTAATCAGCATCTTGATTTGCCACACCTGGAAGGTGGGATGGATTATCTCTGCAAAGGAGGTGTGCTCACTATCACAGATTTAGACAGATTTGTGAACAATATTTGAGAGAAATCGTTATTTTGTGTATATAGAAAATGTTTTAGATATTTGCATTCAATTCATGAAAAATGGGAGCAAAAAAGTGTTGCATTTATATTTTTGTTCAGTGCATCTTAAAAGAGTGAAACAAACAAATGATATCCATGTAAAGAAGAAAAGGCATTTAGACCAACAAGTCTAAAATTTTGATAACACTGTGCAATGACAATCATATAGAATTTCATACATCACAAAAAATGGGTCAAACAATACTCAATTTCTGTACTATATGTGTCTCTAAAGGCCCACTTTACCACCAGTTTGTTTACTCTGTTTTTTTTTCTCTCCAGTCTAATTGATTCTGTATTTAGCTCTGATTCCTCATTAATAAAGCTACTGCAGTCTTTCACCCTGCATCAGTGGGTCAAACAACACTCAATTTCTGTATTATATGTGTCTCTAAAGGCCCACTTTACCACTGTGTCATTTACTTTTTTCAATAGAAGTGGTACCAGACCAGTTCATCAACAGTCATATTCAATGAATTAAAATATGCATTCTGATGAAGCACATTTGGCAGATTAAAAATACCTTTTTCAAATGATAAACTTTAAGCAGGTATGAAAAATACATTTAATTCAGCCCACATTTCTGTGTTAGACATGTTTTTTGTTTATCTGATGTAATATTGTAATACTAAACGTGTTTTCATGAGCTGTAAGCAGAAAATCCTCATAGTTAACAGAAATAAAGAGTTAATAAAATCAGTCTGTGTGTAATATACAATGTGTTTATCTTAGGGAATTGAGTTACTGAAACAAATGAACTTTTCAATAATGTTCTAATTTATTGAATATGACAATATTTACTTCCTGTTCTTTCACACAGTCTCCGACTGCTTACTTTACAAAAGATGTGAATTTGATGTATTTGTCTTGAAAAGTGCCTCTAAATTACATTTGTCATTAATTGGATTAATATAAATTACCTGAACGTTTTTGGTTAGTGATTTAGTAGAATGACAAAGACTCACATTGTCATCACATATAAATAATTTCCTTCAAGATACCACCCACACAATTTTTGTTTTTTACAGGTAAACTGCTTTAATACACTTTTTTATTACAAACCACAGTATAAAAATACTGAAAACTGTGACACCAGATGGTTTGTCATCCAGTAACTTGTTATTAAGCTTCTTAGAAATTCTGCTGAATTTATGAATGGTGATTGGATACACACACTGTTTGTGATTTATTATTACAGGTTACCAAATCAACCTGTGATCAAAGTTAACCAGTGAGACTGGCAGAGTGAAGTTAGTCAGGAGAGAGTTGAACACATGTGTTGTAATCTGTATTTGTCTTTCAGATATGAAAGTAGGTTCACTTTCTGGTGTAAATAAATGTAAGCCAGATTTTAGTTTCACGGTTTACAACAATATTAAGTTCTTAGATATCCCGATCCTGCTGTTTTTACCTTTATTGTTCTTTTCCAGTAATACAATGTACAAAGTAACACTCTCCCTCTTCTTTTGGGCCCTTCAAGCTGTCAGTCAATTGTGTATGATGGATACAGGAGAGGAAATAAAAATGTTTCCATCCTTTAAACAAAAAAAATGAAGTAAGGTGTTTGGAATTTTCTGCTCTGGTGGAGGAAAAACACAGGCAAATATATTAAGTATTTGCAGATTGAGAAACTACCCCTAGTGTAAGGAAGGACCTCTTATTTAAATGGGTCGGACACAGGAAGTTGTTGAAGAAATTAAAAGCCATAAGCAACATTTGGACAAAAGAGGTGGAACAAGCCTTGTTGATTGATCACATACTTTTCTAAAACCGTTGCCTTCTACAGGAGAGCGGGAAAAATTCCTCTGTGCATGATCATATGATGCCTGTGTCACTTGCAAAGCATCCATTTCCTACTCCAAAGAGTCTGTCTCTGTGAAATAAAAAGCATTTTATTATGCTGATCTAAGGGGATCATAACACCACAATAACTCCAGTCTCTT
This sequence comes from Anableps anableps, assembly GCA_014839685.1. Lineage (NCBI taxonomy): Eukaryota > Metazoa > Chordata > Actinopteri > Cyprinodontiformes > Anablepidae > Anableps > Anableps anableps. The sequence goes on from CM026079.1 coordinate 12,603,965, forward strand.
TTCTTTTTCTTTTTTTTAAACACCTATGCACATGTCTAAATCAAGTTCAGACTGAACAATCACAGAGTCTTGAGCTTTTCTAACAGCCTCAAAAGAGTTGTTCCCAAGTTCAGGGAGATATATATCCATTATGGATCAAAAATAAAATAATAAAAATAAACACTTGGCTTTGGAGGTTTGTCTGTAACATGATGAAAAGAGGGATAATGGGAGTTTTATACTGAGTAGTTGACCCTGTAAAGAGTTGGCCCCATGTCCTGCTTTTGAAAGCCCCAAACAAAACCCTTGCCAGACAGTGAACTGAGGGGCAATGAGGTAGCACAGTCAAAAAACAGAAGGCAAATACTAAGCCTTCCCACATGCACTGAAAGCTTATAGGATACCCATGCTTATACTGCCTACTACCAGCGAGCTAAACACACTTTCAGTGTGTTCTAAAATTGCCTGTGTAATAAAAAACAACCAGGTTTAAATAGTAATTATTCTATTAAATTCCAAAATCAAAACCTGTCCTTTTGTTCTGTATAAAGGTTATATCTTCAAATTGTGAATTTGAAGTAGCTTCTTCATTAGTTTCTTCCATTTCTCTCTCTCTCTCTCTCTCTCTCTCTCTCTCTCTCTCTCTCTCTCTCTCTCTCTTTCTCTCTCTCTCTCTCTCTAGTTTAAACAATGCAGTTTTTTTTTCTCTTATTGGCTGTTTAGATTGACATGGTCTCAAAAGCATCCCGAAGTAAGCTAGATCTGGAACACAGTGAGAAGTTCTTCTCCTTCTGCTAAATGTTCTGAGCTGAGAAACTGTGTATCCAGGTGTCTCATAAACTTTAAATCCCTCTTTGTTCATCTTCTTCTGTCACCCTTTCAATATTTTGACAAAAAATTAAACTGCAAGCTTTTACTTTAAATCTAGAGAGTGACGAAGTAAAACTTTTTGGAAGCATTTGAACCTTTAGTCGCCTTAGATAATATTTTTTTAAGCATGCTTTTGGATTAAATGAATGGAAATATAATCCTTATAACTAATTTGACTAATTTGTCACTCACTTATTATTTGAGTTAAAATAACCTAGCAATTATTAGTTTGTGGTATTGATTCCCCTCATTTTACAGACTCAATTTCTGAATGGTGAAAGCTATTCCAGATATCAGAGATTTCAAGGGAAATGGCATTCATTCAGCAAGATCCCCCCACCGGCCCCCAAAAAACTGAGAACTAGCAGTAAAAATTAAGATATCACAGTCCATTAACTGATAACAGCAGTCCTGTCTGATCAACAGAGAAGTTCTCATCACTTTTTGTTCATGCTGGGCTCCATTTGGAAACACAAGATACTGTTCCAAAAAAACACCATTGAAAGAATTTAGATTTCCCTCCAAAGAGCATTGCTATAAATGTATTCTGTGCCTTGTTCAATGATGACAATCAACATCTGGCCTTAGAGAACAAATTTGCTTTGACAACCATAACAAGGCCAAAAACATTAGGGGTGGGGAAATCGTGGCAATGCAGTGTTGACAACCTCTACCTTCACCACAGTTTTCTTTCTACCAGAGTTCCTGTGATAAGTCCTGACTGATAGATGCTGTTCTCAACCCATTCCACTCTCGCAGCCCTGTCTAAGACTGAACCAAGCGCTGACAGAGTCAATGGGAGGCGGAGGAAAAATAACAAGGGGTGTCTGCCAAGCCTCCCTACTGTTCGTTCTCCCTGTCTCGCTCTCTTTCTCCATCCTCCTGTTGCTGCCAACCCAGTGGAAAAACTTCCTCAGTTCCAGACAGTTATGAGAGACTGAAACCACGAGAGGGATATTGATAAACGAAGTTATGGAATAGCAGGAAAATAAATCACAGAACAATAAGTGGAACTTCCACATGAAAGATAATTAGACTTTACTTTTCAATTTCCTTTTTTTCATGTGCTTGTCCTTTGGCTCATACAGAGCCATAACAGTCTCTCTAGTAATAAACTGCCCTATCCATTGTGAAGGGTCAGATATTTGTGTCGATTCACTGTCTTGGCTCATTGCAGACTGATTTCCACATATGTCATCTAACTGTCCAGGCCAAGAAGGCTACTTGTTGAGCAAAAACAAGCTTAAAGAGTATAAACAGATAGAAGAAGAAGCAAAAGTGCAAACCTTTAAGTATTTGCACAAAAGAAAGTGTTTATGGATTTTACTGGGTCTGTCTTTTCTTTCTCTTTCCCCTTTTTTGTCTGAAAAACAAATCCAGCCTATTAGTCTTGAACAATTTGGTCCAAGCCTTGATTAAGACCAGAACCTGTATTCTGTTCCCACTACCCTTCACTGCAGTTCCTCACTCAGTTTTTCACCAGAACTGGTTAGCATTCCTTCTAATGTATGCTGAAGACTGTTTGAACATTTGGGGCTGAAATTACAGATTCTGGCGAGGGAGGGGGGAAAAAAACAAAACAATGCACTTGATAAAAAACACCCTCGAAGCCTGATTTTAAATGATAGCAGTGGCCCATTTTCACTTTGTCTGCTCTGACAGGCATAATGGAACAAAAGGCTCTGATAAGAGAAATGTGTGCGTACTTCTTTGTGTGTGTTCTTGTGTTCTGGAGGTGTTTTGGATTCCAGTACAGTAAAGGACTAGGAGGGCGTTTGCTTCTGCTAGAGAATGACTGGCATTCTCCTTCATTTCCTGTTAGCACTGAAAGTAGTGGAGGCACATGTGCTGGCCAACTCTTGAACACAAATGCACATGCAAAAGCATTAAGAATATCAGTACAGCACAAAAAAAAAAAAAAAAAAAAAAAAAAAAAAAAAAAAAAAAAAACTTGGTGGGAGCATAAAGGAAATAAACACTGAACAGCCAGTTTGCTTCCTTCAAAAAGACTCAAGACAGTAGGATGGTTGGTATTCTCGCAGAATGTGAGTGCAGAGGGACACAGCCTTAAATATATTCACCAGCATAACATTTAGCCTCCTTTGTACACAATGCCATGTGTTTGGGTCTGAGTATTTGACAGGAAGCTGATAGCTACACTGCCCCCTTGTGGACACAAACTGTAGGCTGTTTTACAAGCCACAAAAGCTGACCTTGGAAGGTCATCAGTGCAGTGATAGCTGAAATGACATCCCATAGATAGATAGATAGATAGATAGATAGATAGATAGATAGATAGATAGATAGATAGATAGATAGATAGATAGATAGATAGATAGATAGATAGATAGATAGATCTGACTTCATGAGGGTGTTACGATATTTAAAATCTGTGTTTACAGGGAGTGTTAAACCCTTGTAGTTGTTTGCACTGCACAATAGCTAAAGTATACCACGTGTGCCCTCGAGAATATCCAGCGTGACCGTTGTTTGTGTATGCTTGGTCTCACTTTGGTACTTTTAACAAGAGGCCTCAACAGGCAGCTGGTTGCAGCCTGGCATATGTGGTTTTAGAGTGAAATTGCTTGCACGAGCGCACTCTTGAACTGCTTGCAACCTGAAGCCAGCCCATGGCTGGCCAGCTTTCACCCAGTGGAGACTGCAAATCACAGAAAGCCAGAGGCAACGGATTGCTTTATCAACAGCAGACAGGGCAGGTATCACCTATATGTTTGCCTTGCAAAAAACAAAACAAAATAAAACAACACACCAATTATATCAACAAATTGCTCAAACTAGTTTATTAACCTAGTAGTTCAGTCAAAGCAAAGAGAACTTCGGGCATCAACTTAATTCAAGTCCAGTCACACCTCATGAAGCAAGAGATTCTGAGTTTGATGTGTATCCCATGGTCTTTAAGATGGCATAGTTGACATAAATAGCTACAAAACTCTTGGACTTGTTTGACACACACACTTCTACACCTGTGGTCAATTTTCCTCAACATATGCCAGAAAAATAGAGGGATGGTGCCAAATATTTTTGGATTTCAAAAGTCTGGACCAACAGTCTTTTCCTGACAATGCGTCCTGATGCAATGACCTTCAAATTGACACACTAACCATCATGGTAACAGGAGTTCTTGGCAACAGAGTGTTTTTATCGTTGTTTTTTTTCTTCCTCTCAGAGTCTTTTGTGTTCTATTCAGGACACCCCAAGACTTGGAGTCACAACTGTCTGTCCTCTCTGAGTTTTTGGTCAAGGGATGTTGTTACCGAAGGAATGCAGCATCGCTTGCCAGAGGCGTCACAATGGATGGAATTAAGCAATAGTGGAGGAGAAAAGAGAGGAGAAGAAAGAGAAAAGAAGCGAACAGACCAGCTGTTAATTTGACATAATGGGAAAAATTTTTTTACTATCAATTACATATTTGTGTGAGATTATTTCTTCTGAAAAGCATTTGTTTTGCATCTGTTCTTAAACATAACCTCCTGCCTCACTGTTCTGAGACATGCCATGCCTGATTAACATCATTATTATAACATCACACTGACACCCCCAAAATGTGTGGGATGAAGACCATCTAAGTCCAGGACTGGAATTCACAACCACAAAGAAGAATTTAGAATGCCATTACATTCCAGATGATTGAGCTATTTATGCCATAGGGATATTCAAAGGAAGGTGGTCAAGGAGAAGTTTTGTGATCAAACTGTAGCCACATTCTTTTTAATCTGCAAGTTTTGTACTTAGTGCTCTAGCTTAAGGGCGAGGAGATTTACTTGGGTCTTATGACTGAGATGCTGAATCTGTTTTTTATACATTTTTTCCCCCTTTCCTGCTCTCTCCTTCTGTTTCTCTTGGCCCAGCTCACCTCAGCCACATGTGATAAAATGAAATGATGACAGGACGTGAGGACGCAAGCAGAGCCAGAGGAAATGTGAGCACAGGTAGCACTTACCTCTCCCTTTGCAGGGGGTTGTAGGGCAGGTGGGTCAGGGCAGCTGTAGGTGTGCTCCTCAGGTGAGTCTCTCTGTTCTACCACCCTCCTTGGTTCAGCCACGTGAGTCTCCCATGAGATGTGGCAGTATCAAATATTCAGTCAACATGCAGCCAAAAAGAAGGAGAGACGTGCTTCAGGGCAAAGAGCTGGCACTCTTAACTGGTCCAGTGCTGTTGCAAGTGCAGTATGTCGAACAGACAAAGAGGATGAAAACAAACAAAAAATAAAACTCAAAATTGGATATTCGCTGTTGCAGGTGAAGCAATCTCTTTTTTCAACTTTTTTTCTGAGTCTGGGAGAAAAAATCTAAAAACAAAGTCCAACCACGTGTTTGGAAGAGATAATGAAACCCAGAGAGAAGATGAAGGTGAATGAAGAGGGAAAAATCCTCTCTGTGCTGTCTTCAAGCGAACCAGGCGCAGGTCTGAAGAGCACCTTCCCAATCTGTGCACTCTCACTCTCCAGGGTGGAAAGTAGGAGGGAAGGAGCAGGACAGAGAGGGAGAGGGAGTGGAGGGAAACTCAGTGTGTCAGTCAGTCAGGTCAGGCAGGCGAGCAGCAAGGCAGTGTATTTGGAGCTGAAGGCTGTGGGTCCCACTCCAGAGACTTATAACCAGAGGCTGTGTACCTCTCCTCTCCAATGTCTCTGGTTTACTCTCTGTCGATCCCTCTCCCACCAGCTTATTCTGGGAAAAGACAGACTGGATTGTTCATTGGCTTAACCCCCTTCATACAAAAAAACAAGTGTCTGTGGGTAAAAGCAGAGAGGAAGGAGGGGAGTGAGCAGGACAGGGTGGGCTAACAGCCGCAAAAAGAGGGGTGGGGTGGGATGATGTGAAGGGAATAAAAAAAACATGAAAAAGGAAATTTGGGAGTCTTTTGGCCATATTCTGCCTTTGTCCAACTCATGTCTAAGAAATCACCCCATTTCTTATGTCATGCCTTCAAATCAGGTCCGGTATTAAACTGGTATTAACATTTTAGCTCACTGAGTATTCTTTTGTAATCGAAAACATGTTACAGCATGTGTGTTGATTGTGTCAAATACGAGTCCCAATCTAATATCACATTACATTAATATGACCAAAGCCATATGCCTAAATTTGGGGAGGGTAGTCTTAATTGTCATACTGTTAACTTCTAGCTTGTAACTTGTAATAATGTGTTTTTGGTCAGGCAGGTCTTCCTTGAAAAAGAGATGTTAAGCTCATGAGACATTTTAGAGAAATAATTCAAACACATGAACAAAAATATCTTGCTCCAACATAAGGTTAACTTGAGAGAAAAGCAATTTTGTTGTATATTGTGTCATTAAAATGGGCATAGCTTTATTATTTGTCTTTAATCATATCACTGACTTAACATATACAGCTACAGTCTTTGGCAACCTTACTGTATATCTTGCTCCTGCTGACAATTCACATATGGAACTTTATTCAATTTTACTAAACTTTATTGTATTTTATTACGATTATATATGATAGACCAAAGTTGAGTATAGTTGGGAAGAAGAGATAATAAATAACAATGAATGGTTTTAAAGTTTTTTAAAATAAAAATCAGAAAGGTAACAGTAGTGTATTTGTAGAAGTCTTCACTGCAAATAAAACTGCAAGTCTGTAAGCTACACATATCAGAAGAGTGCCTGCTGAAGAAACATATTCCCTCTGCATACTGTCAGATACTGCCACCACCATATTTCACTGTGAGAATGGTATGTTCAGGGTTTACGTGCAATGTTAATTTTTCACCACATATAGTATTTTGCATGCAGGCCAAAAACAATGTTTCATCTGACCAAAGCATCTTCTTCCATATGTACAGACCCATTCACTAAATTAGAATATTGTTGAAAAGCCCAATTATTTTAGAAACTTTATCACTCAGTGAAACACATTATATAGATTAATTACACAAAGATGGATGTTTGAAAGCCTTTATTTCTGTTAACAATGATGATTTTTTTTTTTACTTAAAGCTAATTAAAACATACTTTTAAAATGAGAATATTACATCAGACCAATAAAAAAAAAAAAAAAAAAAAAAAAACACTTTTTTTTTTTAAACAGAAATGCAGGCTTAACAAAAAGTATGTCTAATACCTGCTTAAAGGTTTCAATTTTCAAAGGTACTTCTAATCTAACAAACAAAACTCAACGAGACATATATACACATTTACTGAATATATATGTTGAGTATGTTTTGATTAGGTGTGATGGTGGAAACAGTTATCTATAGGCTGAGTTATAGATCAGAGGCAGTCAAAGACTTCAAAAAAACATTCCTAAAATGCCACAAAGACCATTTGAAGAGCTCAAAAAGACCCATATTTGTCCAAATTTTCATGGTTTTAATAATTATCCAGATGTTCCAGTCAGTACTGATTTAAAAATGGTTCTGTCATTTAAGCAACACCCACTGATTCATTCCCTCAATCGGCACACATGTTCGAGGCAGTTATCAAAAGCTGGCAGCCTTGCTTCACTCCTCTCGCTTATGTTTTGCTCAGGAAGAGTAATAAACGTCCCCAGACTGTATAATCTGCTGATCATTAGAGCCAAAGTTGAGCTGAACTTAACTTTTCTTCACATGAGAACTGCAGGCAATTTCTCTTACAGGGGCATGTTTGGATCATGTCTATTATATTTAATGGGACCTGCTGTTTGAACAGTGTCATTACGGCAACATTTATTTGCAGCATTTCATGTGGCATATTCTACAATGTCAAAGCAAGTAAAGTGATTAAACATGTGTTGATGGAATAAAGTGGGTTTTCATTTGCTCACAGACAACCGTACTGTACCGATGGAAGGTCATAGGCATGCCATTGTTCATTGTGCCGGCAAAATCTACAGAATCTCTTATGAAAACCTATTTTGTTCAGCACCGGAGCCAACGAAATTGAATCACCTTTAAAAAACAAGCAGCAAGGCGTCATGTCTGTGAAAGGACCACGGTGCAAGTGAATGGCTCTGTGGACACAAAAAGGGTGGAGTGACCAGATGCCCAGCGATGATGTCATCAATAGGACCCCTGTGTAGCAGTCTGGCCTGCCATTCATTCAGCTGCCAGGTGTGTGCTCCTGCATGATCACACCCTATCAAATAAGCAGGCTCAGTGAGGCAAAAAATTGGTTGGTGGGGTCAACACGGAAAACACGAAAGAACGCCTCGGCTTCTCCAAGTCATGGCTACGGTACGGTTGCCATGAAGAATTCAGCCTCTGGCTCCTCAAAAATCTCAGCTCTAATGCTCTCACACAAACACACATTAATGCTCACTCATACCCTTTGGTCAGAACACACCCCTTGAAAAATCCCCAAACCATTCTCTTAGACTTGGTTCAAAAAACTGTCTCTCACTCACATGCTTTTACAAGGTGAAACATTCCTGAGAAAAGGGAAAAAACACCTGGTTGTCATAAGTTTCTGCAGTTTTTTTTTTCTTCTCTTCTTCACTGCACTTTTCTCCTTCTCTCCATTCCATTAGTAAGAGAAAAAACAAACAGAGGCAAGTTTACTGACTGGAAAACCCTTCTCAGAGAGCCGCTTTGCCATTGATGTTCACCAAACACAGGCCAAAAATAAGCTGTGAAAGGCAGGTTGGCGTCACAGTTACACTCCACCCTTCACCGCACCCGCTGTTGCCGAACATAGGTTCACTGTGTTTCAACGTATGGGGGTCTGTTCTGCTCAGAGGTGGTGTGTTCAGGGTGGAGTGGGTTTGTTTGGGGGTGCAAGGAGTGTGTGTTCCTTAAGAGGGTTACTTGAATGGTTAGAGTGTGCAGCTGGGTGGGGTTGTTTGTAAGTTTGATCAGAATTGCCCACAGTAACACCATTAATGCAGTAACTACATTAATGGTGTTACATTAGGTGATTACTGGTAGTGATTTCTCTCAGTATTTAATAGTGTTCTTCTACTGTTTCCTTCACCAATGAAGGTCTTAAGACTGCTTTGCTTACATATACATGCCCCTTGAATTCTTCTTACATTTTGCCACATTACATGCAAAAACTAATCCATTTTCTTGCAAACTCATATGATAGACCTTCACAAAGCAATGGAAAATGGGGAAGTGGATGTGTTACATGGTTTTCAAAGATTTAGTTATCCCTCCTGAGTCAATATCTTCGTACAAACAACAGATTCAAGTCTTTTGGGTGAAATCTCTACCAGCTTTGCACATCCAGAAAGATAAATTTTCACTCCTTCTTTCCAAGACATTGCAACTTCAGTAAGATTGGATTGAGAGCATCTGTGACCATAGATTTTCAAAGTTTTCCACAGATTCTCAGATGGTTTTAGATCTGTACTTTGAATGAATCACTCTAACACATAAATATCCTTTAATGTAAATCCTTCGATTTTAGCTTTGGTTATATGTTTAGAGTTATTGTCCTGCTGGAAGGTGGACCTCTCTCCCCGTCTTGAGTCTTTTGCAAACTCTAAAATGTTTTCTTCCAAAATTTCCTTGCATTTAGCTTAATCCATCTTCTTATTAACACTGACTAGTTCCCTTGTTTCTACTGAAGAAAAGCACATCCATAGCATGATGTTGCCACCACCATGTTTCATCAAGGGGATGTGAGCTCAGGTAGTGTGCAAGGCTGTTTTTTAGCCACACACAGCCTTTGTCATGTAGGCTGAAAAGCAAAACAAGTACAACAGTTGTTCTGTGAAAAGATTCTTTTCCACATTCTGACCTTGTGCAGGAATCATTGTATTGACAAAATGTGCACCAACATCTACCTGCTGGTGCCTGCAAAGGGCAAACAAGATTAAAAGAAAAAGAGAACAGAAAGAGAAAACTAGACATAGGTGTTGTTCAAATGTAATGAACTACTTAAAACATGATTCGATGAAATTTTGGTCATTTGATTGGACTGATATACAATTCAACAAGCAAATTCTTCTGTGGTGGATTTGGTGCTCTGCCACCGACTGACAAATGGATGTGGAGTGTGGGTGGGGTTGATGGGAGGGCACTTGAGACGATGAGCATCAAGGACATTGGGAAAACGAACAGAGCAGGTAGAGGAAGAGACAATTTTTGGCCAGACTTCTCCTGGCTCACTTGATGCATATTCTTTGGTTTCCTCTCGGGTAATCATTTGACACTGATAAAAGAAAAAAGGAGAAGGGAACGGTGCAGAGAAAAAAGGATGACAGTGTTTCCACCCTGGGAAAATGCTCTCAGATCAGATTAGAGGACAGCTGAGGTAATTCTTCTGTCTGTGGAACTAAGAAAGGACAGACAGAGGAAAGGAGATGAGAAGAATAAAAGAAGGAGTTGTACTGCTATGAATGTGTGTATTTAAATTTACTTACATGCTGCATATTAACAAAAGAGTGCTATATTAACAATAAATTACTCCTTTCTTTCTGGAAGGTTATTGTCATCCCCGGAGGTCTGTGTTACAGAGCTGAAGTGTTATTAATAAGCAAGCAGGAGTCAAATGTCAGGTGTTTGTGTATGAGAGGGGAGTGCAAGAAAGGAAAAGTGAAGGAGGACTTATTGTATTGTAATATGTGACAGACAGGGGAAAATGTGAATGTGTGTGTGTGTGTGTGTGTGTGTGTGTGTGTGTGTGTGTGTGTGTGTGTGTGTGTGTGTGCATGTTTGAGGTTAGCCTCGCGTACCAGTGGATATACTAATCAGCTGAGTTGGTGGGGAGATGAAAGAATGTGAGGAATATTTACTGGTAATTGTTTCCAGAGTGCAACAGTGCTGACATCTCTCAAATAGAAAGATGTGTGTATACACATACACTGCTTTTCAAAAGTATCAATACCCTTAATAACTCAACTTTGTGCTATTTTATTTGGGTTTTATCATAGACTAAAAAAAGGGAGTGGAGTATTCTGAAGAAAAATTAAAGCAATATATGCATTTCAAAGTTTTTGCTAATTGGAATTAGTTGTGCATGCCACAAATCTAGTTATTATGAAGTGGTGTTCAGAAGAATGAGTGTTGAAAAGAAGTCACAAAAATCCCATATGCATTTGCCCCCAGCCATGTAAGGGACTCAGACAACATGTGGAAGAAGTTGTTCTGATCAGATGAAACCAAAACTGAGTCTTTTGGCCACCGTTTAAAACACTATGTGGGACTGAAAACTAACACTGCAGATCATACTGAACCCACCAGCTCTGTGGTGTAACATGGTGGTGGCAGTAACATGCTGTGGGAAGGCTTCACTTCAGATCTCCAGTGGACAGTGTGTTGCGTGGCGGAGAACAAAGAGTGGGTTTTGTAAACGGCAGTGCTGGTAGGGATAAGCAGCTGCAGTTAGCCTCTTCTTATGGAGCCATTCTGAGGTTACCAGCATTCAACGTGTGTATGTGTGTGTGGCCGGCATACTTTAGCTCAGAACGTGGGATATTCTCTCAGCTCTGGACTGGAGCAAGCATGTTGCTGCAGCAGCAGCGGTTCAGCTGGCACATAAGGCCATCGTAGGTGAAGCTGCACTTCTTCTCAGCTCCTGACTGAAGCAAGCATGGGGCTGCGGTTCTGCTCCCTCAGAAGAATGGCAACGGCGTCGGTTCAGCATCAGAATCAGAGACAATGTCTCTTTTAGGGAATCTATCATTGAAATATTCCTTCTGTGGAATTATGAAAAAGCCAGGATCAAAGGTTAGTGCTTCGTTCGGAATACATATATATATATATATATATATATATATATATATATATATAGATAGATAGATAGATAGATAGATAGATAGATATAGATATATAGATATATTTGGATCCAGGGCTTCTGGTAAGAAGCTGTCCTCCCTTCACCAGTGAAGTAAAGAGAAAAGTTGCGCCCTGTCCCATCCAATGTATCCAAAGGGTGGAAGTGATCCTCATCATCAGGTTCTATACTCCCCATGACATCACAGAGCTTCCTTTTTGAAATTCCTCCTCTTCCTACTCCTGGAACCAAAGTGGGTTAAAGCAGTCCATTTTGGGATTGATAATTCTTATACCAGCCTTTTTGTTTGCTGTAGTTCAGTCCTTCATGGCTGGAGGCCCAATGAATGGAAATACTTGAAAACTACTGTTTACAGATGTTCTCAGTCAACTCTGATTGAGCTTTAAGCAAAGAAGAATCCAGAGCTTAAACAAATGTAAAGGGTTGTGATTCTTATGTTTATTTATTGATTGATAGCTTGATGATTACACCCCACTAGTATCTGGTGAGCTGACATGTTTCACCAAATCCCTTGCAGAGCTTCAGGTTGCTCTGGTTCTTGGAACTGCTTGAGTTCATACAAGCCCATTTCCTGCTGCTGGCACGGCTCCCAGTTCATGACGCCAGGCCTGGCAGCCTCAGAGTGTTCTCTACTGAAGGCTACAGTTATGCCGTGACCAGTAGTGTGTCCCACTGTAGAGCCCACCACCACACCAGTGGCTGTTGATACCATCTGTGTAAGCAAACCAGGCTGTCAGGGTACTGTGGCTGGTGCGCCCTCTGCAGACGGAGGGACCTATATGGGGACTGGAACATAGTGCAGCACTGGTCATTGGTGCAGGGGATGGTAGTGCCCGGCTGGCAAGAGGGCTCAAACTTCTGCTTCCTCTTGGCATTTTCAATTACTACGTTTGTTTCACTGCTAGTGTGAGATTAGTCTAATGCCACTCTGGTTTGTCTACTTTTCAAGGCATATATTATATGCCTTACCATAGCAGAGCCAAGAACATGGGATTTATGCATAAGCAGAAAGGTCAGTAATAAGAAACAAGAAACTAATATTATTATTACTGAAATCCTTATAATTCCACTAAACTGACTGGTATTATACCACATTTTCAAATTTTTGTTTATCTGAAATTTCTATCCAAAAACAGAGACATTTTGTGAAGGTAATTACCCTGTCAACAAAATTAACTTTCAGCTTGGCAGTCTTCCATCTTGACTCACATGCTTTCACGTAAAAGCAACACATGCAGATATCTTTGCCTGACTAATAAGTGTATCACTCTGTAAGCTACTGAACAATTAAAATTCCCTTTTCTCACTCCCCTTTTCATGAAAGCCTCTTCTCAGTTACCCATTCCTGACAGGGCAACAAATACATCAATCTTTATCAAACAAAGAGAAAGACAGAGAAGCGCTGAAGTTTGTTTTGTTTTAATTTTTTTTAGAAAACTTTCTCCATTTCAGAAATTAGAGCCAAGGGAGCAATTTCCTTCAGTCCATGGGCTACACAATCCCTAAACCCAAACAATCAGGTTAGAATGAACAAAGTTAACCTCTGGAATTTGGATATCTCTTTGGAACATCCGAAAACTCCACCCCAGACAGATATGAAGGACTGGCAATGTGGTACAAAGATGTGCGAAGTTCATCTTTTTCTCTAAGTTCTTGAGCAGTCTAAAGTTTGCAACTTTTGTGTTTAAGATATTACCCAGAAGGCACCAGGTTTGTGAGTTTTAATCTTAGTATTACATTTTGATAATCAAAGCTGTTCTTCTGTTAGAGGCTCTAACAATCATCCAGATTTAATTACATACAGTGTGGTGAAGGAGTGTTTCCCCACTTAAAATGTCTTCAGTTTTTGCTTTTTCGTCACAGACAAAAATGATCTGAGTAAATACATATGTTGTTCCTGAATTATGCTATTATGCATTAGGGGAAAAAAAGCTATCCAAACTAATCTGACCCTATGTGAAAAAGTAACTGCCTCCTAAAATTAATCACTGGTTGTGCCAGGGCTGGAGTAGGACCAAAAAATGTCCCTGGCATTTTTGGCTATGGCGGTCCACCATGATTATTTATACTATATGTGAAGGCACATGACATGCCAGAGGATATATGCGCATGCTGTGTTGTTTCAAAAATGAAAATAAAGCACAGCAGCCTACGAGGAAGTGCACGACCTTGTTAAAAAATTGATGCGCTCTTTCACTACTCAGTCTTTCATCTGAGATGATCACAGTGTCATAATTCACATCTTGAAGTAAAAGTGGATGTCAAAGAAACACCACTAGATGTGTCTTTTCAGTGTTTCATGAAATATACTGTTTACAGAAAAACAGAATTATACCCATTGTGAGACCATGTATCCATGTAAAATAAAGAGCTCCTCATCAAAGTAGCAGCTTAAAGTACGAAAAACAGAAAGAATTTCACTAGTGTTATTTCTCTGGTTACCTACCAATGATTAATCATCTATTTTGGCAAAAGCACTGTTTCACTAATATAACATGATAATAATAACTTTAATCTGTAACACCTGCAAACTGGAACTTTAGTGTTATTTTAGCTTAATGTGCCATAATTTAGACATCAAGTCTACTCATAGCACAATTTGAAAACAAAGGCCATCAAGGGAATTCTCACAAACACGTTTGTGTGCAAAACTGTAGTTTTGTACACAATTTTTCTGATCACTTGCCAGCTTACATGTAGGCTACCCCCTCTCCTTACATTTCGGCTCCTTCTGATCTGGCTGACAGAAGCTAATCTGACCTCTTTCTCAATCTGTCCCTGGGTCAGATCTGTCTCCCACAAATCCTCCTGAAATGCTTTATTCCCTCTTTCTTTTCTGGCCCTGTACCTGCTCCTACACCAACACTGCCAACCATGTTGAGGAAAAAAAAGTTCAAAATAATAAAAAAAGGCACATTAACAATTTGATCTCAGAAACCAAAACTAGGTTGGAGGATTGATGAAACATTAACTCTTTAAATGACATAATGATGTGGTTCTCTAGCTGTGTGTATAGGTATGGAAAACCAAGCTCTGGTTTTGCATTGGAACTGCTTATGTGGAAAAACACTATATAAGGATAAATTTAACAGCTTTTTCCAATATATTTAACATGATTCAACTTGCGCAGGTGGGTTTCTTCACAAGCACCTGAATTACTCTCAACTACCTAACAAATAGACCAGAGTTCATAGAACTGAAGCTTGTATTACAGGGAGAGAGGTCAGTCTGTCATCTTACAGAGAAACCCCATGACTCAGTTGATGACTCAGTGTGGAAGCAATCACCTCATCTTTAAAGTAAACAACACAAAGAAGATGATTGTGGATTTTTTTAGGGTGTTCACCCTAAAAAATCCAGTCCAGACTGGACTGGAAATCCACTTTTAAGGGTCGCATTAACTGGAGTCAGCCACCGCCATCAGTGAAAACAACTCAACACAAACATAAGTGAGACCTTAATACGTCAAATCCCGAGAAATATCCTCACTCAGCATATAAAGGGTTTATTCAGTATTGAGCAAGTGGCAGAAATCAAAATTAATGATGGACGAATATAGTTTTTTTTTAAAGAATTAAATTACAGTTTCTTGAATTAATAAGACCATTTCTGACCCAAACTGTCTGAAAGCTGGATTTTGATGATCTTCATGTGTATTTGCTAGATAATTTTGATGATTTTGCTCACACGATATTCAGTTGACCTGATCTCTGATGGATAAACAAATCAGAGCAGAGGAATAAACAGAAATCTCTTTGTCTTTTGATTGTGGAATAGAGATTTCTCTACAGGAAAGAAAAAAATTATGCCTTCAGTTAATTTTGATTCAATTTAGGCTGAGTAATTAGATATAAATCACACTGACTGAACTATGTACATATTTTTTTTTAATACGTTTCTCTCATCTACACTTTAATTACAATGAAATAAGTAAAGGTAAACAGAATTTGCCTCTTTTTATACAAAATGAATGAGAACAAATAAACTATGTTTCAAGGAGGCCTCATTTCGCATACTTCTGCTCAGGGTGCCCCTGACTAGGTCTGAAGAATGCCTGTTGATGCCCCGTCATATATGAAACTTATTTATTTTTCCTTTGACTGTAAATGTAAATCTTTCAAAGATTTACATTTACAGGCAGTTCAGTACATTTTTTACCATAAATCCTGTGCAATGTTTTTGGGCAAAAATTCCAGTCACTAGATGTGCAAAGCAGGTAGAGACACACCCTGAAAGACTTGCAACTGTAATTGCAACTAAAGGTGATTCCACAAAGTATTGACTCAGGGGGCTTAATACTTTTGCACAATGCATTTTTTAGTTTTTTATTTGTAAAAAAATGTTTTGAATCATGTATAATTTTCTTTCTACTTCACAGCTGTATACCACTTTATGTTGGACTTTCACATAAAATTCCAATGAAATAGATTTCTGTTTGTGGTTGTAATGTGACAAAAATATGGAAAAGTTCAAAGGATATGAATACTTTTTCAAGCCACTGTATATTCTGCTCACCTTTCTTTGTTGTCCTTTGATGTAACAGTATTTTGATGCTAACTAGGTCTTCTATAGCCTGGTTTGACTTGCTATGGTAAAATAAAAACAGCTTGAAATATTTTTCTCCTATAATTCATAGTGCTTGGACTGTTCCAGAACGTGTGCTAATGAAGCCGGGGTCTGTCACCATTAATCACAGGGTGGATTTATTGAAGGAACTATCTTGATGCAGGTGCAGGCTGTGTAATATCAGTAATTCAGCTGCAACAATCAGACATTTTCCGAGGCTTTTTTTCATTCCCAGATGCGAATGTTAATCATGATGAGATCCAAAACAGGTTGAAAGTGTGCTTTATTATCGCTTGATTAATGCATTGTAACTGGAGTAGACTTTATCTTGATAGAATCAAACACACTTTCACCAGAATTACACTGCCTGTGCTCATTCAGTAATTAGTGTTGGCCTCTTCCTTTCTTAAAGTCATATTTTTCAGACTCATGGGTCAGTTCTGTGACGCCCACTCTTCTGTGATAAATTGATTTTGAGGCAGTGCATGCCTCAAGCTTGATGTTTCACTGCATATAATACCTATTTTTTTTTTTTATCTTTAGGTATTTGGATCATTGAGGATTTGTTTTGGAAAAGAAGTGATTAGATTTTTTTGAATTGTCATGGGCGCGGCGGTGGCACAGGGGAAGAGCACGCGACCCATTTTCTGAGGTCTTAGTCATCGACGCGGCCGTCACGGGTTCCAGTCCCGGCCTGTTGACCTTTACTGCATGTCTTCCCCCTCTCTCACATTCCACTGTCCTGTTGTTTCACTAGCAAATAAAGGCCACTGGAGCTGGAAAAAACCTAAAGAAAAAAAGAATTGTTTATTTATCATAAAAGGGCCTAAGGTATCCATACATATAAATATAAGATCCTGAACTGAGCACGGATCAAAACAGATGGCTTGAGGGAAGAAGCTCCTCTTCAGTTTTGGATTTCAGAGAGCAAAAGTACCGACCTGATGGTGAGGGTGAGGAGAAAGGGTATCCAAGGTGATTGGTTTTTTTTTTCATGATGTTCTTAGCTTATGATCTTCAGTGTTCTGTATAAATGCTCTACAAAATAAAGAGCAAAGTTCAGATAGTCTGGAACAGTTCCCCATCCAGGTTGTAATAAGACCTCTTCCCTGTACCTGTCTCATCAGTGTGGGAAATTGGTCCCACAACTATAATGTCTTTAGTAAATTTTATGATGACATTAGAATGTAGATACTAGCGCTATGGGCTTATATCCATTTGAACTGCTAGGGTTTTGTTTCTTTGGAATTTACAGTTTTAAACACCCTCAATTCTCTGACTGTAGCACAGTTTTGTATCCTTCGTCGTTCTGCATATCCTCTAGGAGGTAGAGTAGTGGTTACCCTGTGTTAAATCTAAATATGTTTTTATAGTAAAAATCAGGCAATCTGACATATGTATGTTGTGTTATTTCTACACAGGATATTATTTGGTGAACAGATGAAATGCTGACTAAAAGATCGCAGCAATCAAGTGTGGCTAACACGAAACATTTTGCCAGTATTTCACACTTCAACATTCAAATTCCACTCTTTCAGCATAGGATGTGTCTAAAAATTGTCAGGATCTTCATAGTGTCCAGAGAAGGCCTTGACTGGACCAGTTAAACAGTATTTTATATTGCAAATTTTGTGTTACTAAAAAGTAAACTAAATAAAGTGGCATTTTGCTATAATATAACAGCATTAAACAAGTTTTGCTATGTGTTTTCTAAGTGATGCACATAGAGACTTGTCTGGTAATGCGAGACATAGACCTTTTTTGCCTACAAGTAAAAACTCTTATTCATACCATTCTTTGCTCAAATGAATATGCTGTTTAATGCAGAAATATATACAGCTTTTGGTACAGCATCATGGGGGGTAATAATGTGCAAGTTTGCTCATTATCTTCTCAGAACAGAGGAAGAAAAGAACCAAAAGGGAAGATTAATGAGATTTCTCACCAGGACTTTAAAGCAGTCTTTGTATACTTGTGGTGTATAAGCAATAAATTGAGGTAAACAGAAGATCTCTACAAACTTTATTTCTTAAAAATGAGCATCATTGATGTTTTTCTTCATTTACATGTGGTCTGACTTACAGTTTTTGTTTTATTATTATTTAGCAGCTGTGTTTTTGTCAGCCTTTGAGTGTGAGTGTCATTGACACTGTTGTCGCGCACCACCATGAGTGATTTTCATGACAATCTACACACAGTGAAATTAAATCACACAAGCTTTACAGTGGAGGGGACTGTAGAGCAGACAGAGAGGTATGAATTCAGCCAAAGTAACTTTTTTAAAGAAGATTTTTAAGAGGTTCACCAAAACACCACGTTATTAAATTTACCCTGTTTACTTTGGTTTACTTCATACTGAGCTGTTTAATTTATTCATTAACAACACAGTTAAAGAAAGCTTTCTGCATTCTTGTAATTTGTCATATTAAACTAAATAATAGAACAACTTCAAATGGAAATTTTATTTAGCCAGTCATATTCTGGATTACCACTAAACACACCATTTCACCATCATTATCCTGTCAGCCACACACACACACACACACACACACACACACACACACACACACACACAAGTTATAGTGGCATTTTTATGAAAAAAGAATCAGGGTTATCAAGTCACAACAGTCAGTCTTATTCGTCACACTGAGTGGATGCTCTGCAACATTTGGACTTGCAACAGGTCTTCTTAAATTCCCTATTATGAGGAAAGTAAGTTAAGACAAACTAATTTAGTTGAGATTTTAGTTTTCTATTTCTTGTTAAAAGCTTTTGCAGTGGCCCCTCTCACCTGATGTCCTGTGTAGCTGTGTGAATGTATCCTGACCTTAGTTTTCACAGGAACCTCCTCCCTAAACAGCTGTTTCCACCTATGCCATCATTCATCAGCTTCAATACACAAGGAAACAGAGGAAATGAACCTAAGTTACTAAGTGACCAGGTCAGGTCACACACAATCTGTGAACATCACTTCATAAATTTGAAATTCTGAGAGGGAGTTTGGACAAATATTTCTGAGAAATAGTTTGAATAACTCTAAACTGGTTTTTAGAAAGATATGTACAGGGTTCCTACGCAGTCTGGAACACTCTGGAAAAGTATGGAATTTGATTAAAGCATTTTCCAGGCCTGGAAAAGCAAGGAAAAAGAAAATTAGAGTTTGGAAAAATAGTTTGGATTTCCAATATATATTTTCTATCCCAATGTCGAATTCATTCATCTTTCCTTCTTTGTGTTCTTCTTGTCTTTCTTCCTTACTGTCGTTCTTACAGTCGCTGGTTTAATATATATAGCCCTAAGAACTAGAACAAAAATTTCCTTTTCCAATATCCAATGTAGAAATATCCAGAAACTGCATAGTGAATTTTAGTGTTTTTTTATTTAAAAATGGGTCCAAAGAACTCAGAACCAAAGTCAAGAAGCTTGTAGAAACCTGGTATGTAAAAATATGACCTAATACAGTGAACTGGTTTCCAAATTTGGTCAAGCTAAGAGAATAAATAATGAACAATCTGACCTTGCTTAAAATAGAGATGATGACCGTTATGATGACTTTATGATGACTGTTTGATCCATAATGCATTCTGTGTGAAGAAACTGTTTTCTCATGTAAAATTCATTATGCTAACTTATTCCTGAGAAACCGACATGGTAGGGAGGAGCAGGGATGGAAGAATGTGAATGTATATTAAACAAAACAAGCTGTCAAAGAGGAGTATAAATACTCTGGCTGTCAACGCATGTCTCAAGCTTGTGCCAACCAACCACAGTTTGTATCAAGGGAACAGAGCTAACACCAACACCCTCATGCACCTACTGGGGAAAGTGGCAACTTGGCTTTGAAGCAGTAGAGTTTGTGTGTTTTTCTGCCTTTTAGCTTCTCCGCCCTCCCAACATTTTCCTGCTTTTTGTCTACTTTCTCTTCAAGAGTCCACAGATGTGCAGATATGAGAAAGAAAACAAGCAGCCAGCCCCCAGCTTTGGTTAGCATGGATAGACATGCCAGAAGAGCAAGGACATTTGTACTGTACAAATACCAATGCATAAAATCTGTGGATAGGAACACCCACGAAGGTTGCAAGTGTACAACCAAGATCCTAATCAATATATTAGATAAGCATGACACACTTGTTTTCTTTTGGTTTCATTTTAAAACAGGATCTGATTATTGAGTGTATGTATGGTCCCACTGTCTATTTTGCTTTCAATAATCAGATTTCATATACTGAAAAATGCCTTGTAGTTAATACAGTTTTTACAGATATAACAGTTCAACTGAGAGACAGAAACATCTTCATTCTTCAGATTTTTTTTTTCCTTTTTGCTGTGTCAGGATGGAGTACAATGATGTGATGTCTTGTTTATTTATTTATTTATTTATTCACTTATATTTATGAATCAACTGACTGTCTAGGAATGAAATTTCAATGCTGTGAGTTACCCCCAAGTGGTCAGATAATGATTAGCTGAATTAATCTGAAAAAAAGGTCATGCTATCAGTTTTAGTTTCAAGCATCCTGCATGCTGACTTGAGCAAATCTTCATCAATTATAGACAGCATAGAGTGGGCCTCATTTTCAGCCCTGGAGTTTCATGCCTCAGACAGTCACTTTAGAACAGTCACTTCAGATAATGACTTATCATTATAAAAATCATGTAATTATAATCTTACATGTTAAGTCTACAATACCACACTGTTATGTAAAGCCTTGTAATTCAGTGTATTTTTATAAAATATTTCCAGTTCAGTGCAGGTAAGAGTTGCTTCACAGTGTAGATTTAATTCAACAAGAGTGCACATCTCGACCAATATTCTATACAACACATCTTTTTCAACCATATTAGAATCTATATGTTGTTCAAATGAGCTTTCAGTGATATTCAAAAACTGAAAGTGACATAAAAGAGTAAATAGAAATTTTAAATATCAAATTTTAAAAAGTAAAAAGTGTTGCACTTCCATATAACACTATCATCTCTTTTTTCACTGCAAGGAAACAGTCTCATCACAACTTAGATTTCACAAATATGAGAACATGAGTTAAAGAGCAAATCTCCAACACTTTAACTCCAACATTTCCTTTTCTGCAATATCAAATATCAAGCAAATTAGTATTCACAGATGTCTGATCCTTGTGATGAAGAAATAAAAAAAAAAAAAAAATTGCACTGTTTTCTGCAGGTTTTTGACACGACTTTCTAATGACCTTTACATTTTTTTTCTCTGCATAAGAGCAGTTTTAAAGAAACAAGCCTAAAATATTAATATACGCCTGAGCAGTCGACTGATCTCTACAACTTTGTTACACAATCATTGTCAAAATACATGAGAATTTCTTTCATAGCTCCTGGCTCTGCTTCTAGCACTAAATCACACTTTAAAATGGTCATAATTCTCAGCAGTAATCTGTTGTTTTTACAAAGTCATCTGATTAGTTCAGTTCAGTTGTAATGAGCTGAATAACTAGCATTTCAGGCCACTTTTCACAAATAGCAGTTCTACACCATACACTTATACTAGTTCTAATAATACTCAATGAGTAATCCTACCTCCATTCTGGACTTATGGGCTCATGGCTGCTTGGAGCTGCATCTTTCTTCTGACTATAAGACAGTTATGGGACGTTGCTGTCATGATTCAAGGTAGGTGTGTGGACCCAAAAGCAGCAGGACAACGCCAGGCTTGGAATGTGAACTGTTTAATGTTCAAAAACTCCACAAAAACACAGGAGAGCAGGGAGATGCATACACATGAGCATGAGGAATAAGACGAGACTCCAGCGGGGAACATAGGCACAGGTAGGAACATAAATACACACAGGATCAATCAAGGAAATGACGAACAACTGGAATCAATTACAGAGGAAGGACGAGACCACAGAGAACAGAGGTCAATAATCAAAAAATGAACCCAAACAACCCGGAATCCTGATAATTGTGTCATAAAAATATTTAAATTATACAATGTTATGTTATATATAATGCAATCCCACACAATTCATTAACTTGAACAGTGGTTCGCTTTCCCCGTTACATCGTCCTCATTTGACATTACTAACCACGAGTTCGTTTTTGTGAAAAAGTTGCCAATTTTTGCACATTTAGCTGCGTCTGTTTCCAGTGCTCTCCTGTTTTCCTTCTCCGTGTCACTCTTGCTCTTTCTAGTTTCCATCTTTTAAAAGCCACTATCCCAGAGCACTGACACTAAGGGAGAACCAACATGTGACGTTCTGAGATACGATGCAGTTTGGGTCCAGCAGCATTTAGTTAACTCACAGCACAATAACAGCATTCAAGCAACAGCCATGCCACCTAGTGGTCACAGTCATTACAACATGTACTGCTTTTCAACACAATTCACCACAAAGACAACGTAACAGCAATACCAGCGTGCATGATCAACCGAGTGCCATGACTGCACACCGGGCTGAGTAAAACAACAACAAAGAAAAACTTGCCCTTGTAGCCCAAATGTTTGACTTGCCCACCGGGATTTGTTCAGAGCCTCCCGATTAGCCAATCCGGGCCTGCACTAATCTGATCTCGTCTTGTAAAACTAATATTGTATATCCTTTTGTTTGATGAGCTAGATATATCATTACACCACCAACACACTCATTTGCAAAAATATTTTTTTCTTTATTACATACGCGGAGGAAGTAGCCAAAAACAGGGATTTGTAATAGTAGTAACAAAGAAACTGGCATAGTAATAGAGTAATCAAATCAAATCCTTTGCAATAACATACCTTGATTTGCTCAACAGGACCAAGCAGCTCACTGAAATATAGTTTCAGCTGCCAGCTATGGGCCGCAGACTATCTGCTCTCACATTTGCCTGTTTGCAAACCTCTAAGTGTTTATGAGGAAAAGATGCTGGCCTGGATATGTTTGGGACGTCTACTTTTTCAACACATAAATTTCCTGCTTTGACTAGCTGCAACTGGCAACCGTTTCTTCTCTTTCCTGAGACAGATGGATAAACATTATTGTTAGAGCTTGGGCTGATTGCTTGTACAGGACAAGGCTGTGACTTTTGTCGGCTCTGGGGGTGCTCAGAAAAGGCACAGAGAGCAAATCAAAATGCAGAAAAGAGTAGCAAAACCAAAAGCCCTGATATCACCATTTCTGAAGTGCAAACTCTAGTTATGGAATTGTTTGTAAGGGCTTTTATTTCAGCAAAATGCTATAGACTGCATCTGTTTCTGACAACACCACATTTTAAGTTTGCAGGTTAAAATCTACAGAAAACCCGCAAAACTTCCAAAACAAACTTTGTATCCAACACCATTCTACTACTGAACTGTGGAATGCAAACATAAGCATAGCATAACATAATGCTCACATAAGAACACAAGATATAGGTTTGAGCCAACTTCTCATGAGTAAAAGGGAATTGCAGAAAAAGACCATTTAAAAGTGCGGTAATGATTTCCTTGATGGTGCAATTCCTTTCAAATTGCCACAGATTGTCACAATTACAACTGGAGCAATTTATTTTAGTTTCATATTTAAATAAAAACAGTATTCTGGGCCTTTGTGATGTTGAATAATGTCTAAGTATGTCTGAGTGCAACAGATTCCTGAACAATAGAAGGTCAAGAAAGGAAAAAAATCAAATAAAAACAAACTCCATATGTACTTAACAACCTTTAGGTTTGATTTATAGAGCAAATCATGCACACCCCATATCATTTTAATAGATCTATATAATAAAAAATACATCTGATGATGTCATCTACAAACCACAGGCAATCTTTATATGATTTGATTTATGTCCTTGGTAGGGACTAATATGTTCTTTTTGTCTTATAGCCTCATAAAGCTTAAGTCACACTGTTCTGGAAAATATATCAGCCTATTTTTTGGTGTAAATTTAAATTAATTTTACTTCTTTCATTGGAATCTGTGGATGTCGACGTTAATATCAGTTTAGTCATAAAACAAAGTGCTATCAAAAAAATTGGGCAACCCTAGAACATTAAAAAAAAAAATCAAGTAAAGCACAATTGTTGATGTGACCAGAATAATCAATAGCTCAATCATCAAATATAAGTTGAATCAGACCCTTCACACTGATTGCCTTGCAAGGGAATCTGAACCTTTTTTTTTCATTTTATGTGTCACAACCACAACATCGAATGTGTTTTTTTTTTTGGTATTTCACGTGGTAGACCAACATAACATAGCACATAACTGGGAGGTGGAAGGGAAATCATTCATGTTTTTAAGTACTCACTGCTTGAATTTAATCCCAATTTATAATTTTATAAAAATATTTTTACTATTTGTGCTTTTGTGGTCAAGCTGATATGGTGAAAGTAAGTGTTAATTTGAGCATAGCAAGAACAACGATTATAAATTTAGGGAACTGGAATGCAATTTTTTTTTTTTAAATTGGCATAATTGAACATAATTTTGAACGCTAAATGATGGCAAAGGGCTTTCAATACATCATCACTATGTGTGGAATATATATTAATCCACATATGTGGTATATAAACACCCCCTACACTGTTTTGTTCAACCACCTTATGGTGCAGTAACAGCACCAAGTTTTTGTGCTATATCTTCACCAAAACATATATGGAAGCTAAAGTCTGTTGCCCATTTTTTCCCAAAAAACAGCTCAAGATCAGTTAAACGGGGTTGGAAGAGTGAACATCATTTTCATGTATTGTCACACATTATCCATAGGAGTTATGTCTAGGCTTCAAACATGGCATTCTAGAACTTGAATTGTCTCTGATCTAAATCAAAGTATTACATAGACAGTTGTAGATTAGATTTGAAGCTGTTTTCAGATGATGGATTTAATGTTCAAAGCTTCGGATATTGTTTAATAACCTAATCCTACTTCAAACTGCTCCACAGCTTTATGCCTGACCAGTATGCTGTTCCTGGGTCTTCATGATATTTGTTCACCAATGTTCTCAAACAAACCTCTGAGGCCTTCAAAAACAGCTGGATTTACTCTGAAATTAAATTCAACAGAGCTATTTGCTATTTAGATAATTTTTAGAAGGCAATTGCCAGCACTGGATTTTATTCAGGGGCATCAGAGTAAACAGGAGCTAAACGCATATACATACCACTCTTTTCAGATTCCTAAAAATATCATTTCATTTCTCTTCTCACTCACAGTTATGTGCCACTTTGTTCTGGTCTATCACAAAAGATCCTAATAACATACATTATAATTTGAGTTAGTAATGTGACAAAATGTGGAAAAGGGTTTCAGGGGTATTATATAACAAAGAAAGAAAACTTTGCAAGGCACTGAATTAGAGATACGATGGGTTCCAGTCACTTTCTTTTCTGCTGTTAGGTTCGTTCCTCTGCTATGTTTTCTTTACCCACTTCTTGAGTGTCTAGTTCTCCATTCTCTACACATTCCCCCTCGATTTGTGTTTGGAAGACTGAGCCTTCAACCCGACCATAGGCTGTGGTTCCCTCCTAAACCATTCACATGGAACTGGTTAGGAAGACATTCCTTCCATGGAGGGAATGTCTGGAACCAAGCGCCTGTATTACAGAAATCATAAACATGAGGTCCAGGCTAATCGCATCTCATGGCACTCTCACCCTCTCTGAGTTTCCTCTTCCTCCTTTGTCTTCCTCTCCTCCTCTGTGAGGAGGTATTAAGAACGGATTGAAAAAGCATAAGCAGTTGAATCTTTAGTTGGTGAATATTCAGTCTTATAAAATCCTTTGCTAGTTTCAGTTAGCTAAATAGACTGTCACCATTATGACTTATGTTCAGCATGTCAGTAGAGAGATCTTCAATCAAGTAAGGCTTAACACTCCAAAATGTCTTTAGACTTACTACCTAGATCTAAGAGGGTGAAACTCAGCTACAGTGGTTGGCCAGAAACTGATATAGTATGGCTTCGACATTATCAAAGCATATTAGTAAGAAATACCTAATCGACAAGTAGTTTAGTTAATGATATGGTTGTTCTGGCAACAAAACTGTACTTAATTCTAAGTGAAGAAGAAGGAATCTTTCATTTCTGAAGAATTCATTGTTCTCAAGTTGTGAAAAAAGAACTTTAGGCAGCAGGCCTTAGTTCTATAGTGGGATTGACCATCAGAGTCCAAACCTTTAAGTGACATGGAAAAGTCTGTAAAAAAGCATTCACTTAAAACGCAATTTAAAAAAATTAGGGGGCTATTAGCCCCTTTCACAAAACTCTTCTGCCTTCCCTTCCTACCTTGTATCCTTCCTTCTTATGTTACTGTCCTTCTAATGTTTTTCCTACTTATCTTGTTTCCTTCCTACCTATCTTGTTTCCTTTCTGCCTTCCTTCTATCTTGTGTCATATCTTGTTTCCTTCCTGCCTTCTGTCCTTGCATTCTTTGTTTCTTTCATGCACTTGTACCTTCATTTGTCCTTCCTTGTTTTGTACTTTCTTTCTTGCATATTTCCACCTCTCTAGTATACCGATAAACAGTACTACATAGGAGCAGCATTACGAGCAGCTTCACCAAGGCATAAATTTGTTTTTTTAAGGCTTTTTCTGCTCTTCGGGAGAACCACTTCAGTGTCTAGCAATAGCACATCTTATGAAAATAGCCAACAAGTCATTTGTGTTTGCCGAGAACAATGCAGTGAGGAGAATAATGATGTGATGGGCTGTGATGAGAATTGTTTGTATGTGTAGTTGCAGTTTAAATGCATAAAGCTGACCCATGCCCAGAAAGGCTTTTTCAAACAGCTAAAAAAGCACAAATAACAAGATGAAGGCCTGAGTATCAATGAGAATGTGCAGTCTACTGCCTACTTCTCTTCTACCTATGTGTGACGCATAATAAACAATTGGAATGTCAATTTAAGCAATACTGTTTATTAATATGTGGTCAAATAAGCAGTAATCGCATGTGCTGAAGTACAGTCGCATTTTTTTTTTTTTTTTTGTTCAAGCGCAAGTGTTGCAGCAAAAAGAAATGTACTTCAGTACATATATATTTTAAAGTTACATTTCATAGGTTGTGGAAATGGATTTATCATACAAGTCTGCAGGTTTGCCTACAAAGTACTTTTTTTAACAGCAATCTGTTCAATACACTATTGACTGACTGATGTCACAGTTTGCTTATTTTTAGAAACATTTGTAAATGTCCTTACCACTAATAAAGTGATCAGAGCAAATCTATGCTGTATTAGATGGCTTGTGTTTCATCTGGTTTTTAGCAAGCCACACTCCTCGACACTCGATGCTTTGTAGCAAAGTTTGCTCACATTCACAAGATGTGAAGAAAACTTCTCTTCACTGTTTTATCGCCTTTGTTTTTATACCCTTGAATGCAACCATTGCGATTCTCTTACATGCGAGCTATGAAGTGGAAAGCTGCTCCCGTACTATGAAAATGGCGGCACAGCACCCAGATGTAGAGGGTGTGACGTCATGTGGGAACTATCTATAGATACACCAATTTAGAGTTATGCTGAATGGAATCTAATAGCAAGTTCTTAACTGCTCATATTTAAGCTTTCAACAAAGCTTCACCTCAAAATTTTGAACATCTTCTATAATGCAAGACTCTAGTGGGAAAACAGAAGCTACATTGGGTGGAACTAAAGGTTACTGCAGCGCATACTGTAAGATTAAAACAATGCTATAATGAAAACATGCCAGTATAGTCCATAGAACATGGAATGCAATTCATACACAAAGCAGAAATTATCCTTTGACAAAATATAGGCTGCCCATGCACACTTTTGTATTCATATATCTGAGTGACTTTGAAGATGCTCAGCAAAGTGTTGGCTTTGTTATCACTGTACACCAATATCTTCCAGGACTGGCAAATTGTCTAATGCTTCATAAATCAGAAACATAAATTAGCTGCAGATACATAGCACATGTTTATGGCCATGCATTTTTCACAAATGTATAACAAGCTAATCTCCTTTGTGAAATTAATACGTTTCATGCGGGGTTTTTTTTGTTTGTTTGTTTGTTTTTTTTTGTTTTGTTTTTTTATACAAAGCATGAGTCGACTTACCTCTTGTTCTTACTTTCTTCAGTGCAAGCACATTTTTTCAGGGGCAGCAGAGGAATATTGTCATGATGTTCTGAAGTGACTTTTTTAATATATAGTTAATAACTCATTTTATGAATGTTTTATACTAGAAACTGAAATTAACAGATAAATTGCAGACATTTTACATAAATACACATCCTTCTTTGCAGTCAGTGTTAGAATAAGGCAACTTTGATTAAACTCATTGATCTGCTGTCTAAATTTGCTTGCCTAATTGCAGTAAAAGATAACAATGATTAACCTTGAGGCACTGTTAATGTTCTTCATGTTGTCAAATTTCACATACATGTATGCAGTAGGTCTCTGTGTTAAATTCTTTGCGGTAAAATTCCTTTCTGTGTGTCTGTCTGATTTCATGTCTCTTTCTTTATTAAAACTCAAATACTGTGGCAATTCCACATTTCTGTTGGTTTGGGTTTCTTAAAGGAAACACTCCATTATTGGACGCTAGAAAAACTTAGAGCGAGGAACAATGGTGCCCTTGAATTTCTGCTGCTCGTTTTGCATGTAATGATATCTAGATTAAACCCAGTATTATTGTTGGACCACACTTGTGCATCACACTGTAGTGTTGTGTAGAAATAGTCCCTCCTGATGGCATTTTTGAGGAGAGGGTAATTACAGCACAGAGAGGGAAATATTACTGAATGGTGAGGGAACAAGTAGGCAGCGACTGACTGTTGCACAGGCAAAAGGAAACAGCCTTTAAATAAGGCTGATTAAAACTTAATGTACACTTCTTAAATGTTAAAACCATAAAAACCATAAGAAATGCACACATTATGGCGAAAATGCCAGAAATGTAATAATAAATCAATCTAATACTCCTACTATTAATAAATGTCTTGATTTTAAAATTAGATTGCATTTAATGCACCCTCATAACTAGCTTAAAAATGTAGTTAATCAGCATGACCTACTAACTAAAAAAACAATGTAACATTCTGTTGCAGTGTGGTTTCTCCATGCTCTTGCACCTTTCCATGGATGCCAACTACAATTTCATGCATCTTCTGTCATTTATTAGTAGTTTTATGTCACTCCAATTTGCTTCTAGGTTAGTTATGTATGTATGGACCGAATTGCAATATATTTTACAAGAATTTCATGTGATATACTAAATAGTGCATAATCATAATGTAGTAGGAAGAAGGTTATGAGGTTCTCAAATTCTTTTGGCAAACAATACTCCAGAAAGTCTGGCATACATTTATATTTCATTAACTCTATCAATTTTGATTCTCCTGAATAGAATCCAGTCAAACTAACCCCCTATTTAGCTAATAGTGTTTAATTTAATCTCCAGTTCTATGAAGGCCTCAGAGGTTTGTTAAGAGAACAAACAATAACCTTAAGGAGGAACCCTCCAGGATTATCTTATAAAACCATGCCCCAAGCTTTAAATACTGCAAGTTGTACATTTACAGAGTGGAAATGCTTTGTGTTCACAAAGGAGCATTCATTTCCAGATGGTGCCCTTATAGCAACATGAGGGCAGTCAACAGCTCTGGTCACATTAGGAAATCGGCTCATAGGGTTGCAGGACAGTAGATCTTGAGGCCCCATGTTGGGGACCCCTGGTGTAGGGTAACCTGATGTATCTGGGAAACATCCGGATGAAGCCGTCTCTTATGGCTGGCATGACTCGGCTGAGGGTTGACTGGGAAATTCCCGACCTGTCAGCCAGCTCCCACTGAAATGCTCCAGCTGCAAGGAATCCCAGCGCAGTGAGAACTTAAACAGGTATCGCACACCTCCTTCTAGTTTCAATCTGCAACACTGAGGCCAGTTCCTCACAAAGGATGAAGCTCTGAAGGAGCTAATAAACCAAATTGTTCCACCTTATAGCTTTCAGTGGTCATCCTTTGAAACTGGGAGGTCCAACTGCAAATCTACTGATACATGGCCATCCACCCTAAACTAACACGCTGGGAAAGGAGAGCATTACCTAGAAAATAGCAAACAAGACACTCATGGTAAGGAGCTGCAGAGATTCACAGCTAAACTAGGAGAATCCAATGACAGAATATTGATAAGTGATGTACTCCACAAATCTGACCTTCATGGAATAGGCCAATAGAAGTCCTACTTATAGTTTGCCATAAGCCATATGTGAGACACAGTAGAAGTGTGGAAGAAGTCTGCAGGCTTGCTGTTTCCTCTCCTGCATACAATGCATGTTAACTTTCAGTTTTAGATTTTTCACAGAGGTGTAAATGCAAAATATGAATGGTTCTTCATCTCATATCTCAGTATTGGCTCTGTGATGTTGTTGAATGAACTGAAGAATTATGGTCAGATCATTCCAGTTTCATGCAATCTTATAATACAATTGATAAATAAATAAATAAATAATAATTCTTTTCCACAGAGGTAAAAATCCTGAATAGATAGATGGGCATATAGTCTGTACACTGAAATATGCTTCCCCTTTTTATAAGCGATTGAAGTAAAAGTGATTAAAATGAAGTATATGTAACTAGTGTAACTGGCGACTGGTCCAGGATTTACTCCACCTCTCTTGTGTTGGCTGCTGGAATAGGCGTCAGCATTCTCACCACCCTGATGGAAGAGGTACAGAAAATGCATGGATGGAATGTAATAATTATATGGGTTAAGGACTATTATTCATATTACTTATATAGAAATAAGTGTAGTTTCAGCTTGAATAACAATAGACAGTTGTAATTTATTTGCATAAAAGAGTATCTAGAGACATACAAAACCCACTTCGACTCACTAACGCACACCATGAAAGTAGAAGGTTGTTGAACTGATGTTTATGAAAGGGATTTGTAGGTTTTTTATGGCTAATTTGTTCTCTCCAAGTTTCTTCTCCCTAAGTTTGGCATTGAAAGATCTAGCTGGAAAGAAAATTTGCTTTTTGTAAGATTTACAGATTCACTGGCTTCAGCCCATGAAGTAATAAACAGTGATGCTATTGCATAAAGTTTAATAGTTCATTCTCATTCATAAAAAAGAAAGAAATTACTTTCATTAAGAATCCTCTTCAAAAGACTGATGGTGCAAGATCTTGTGCTTTAAATGAAAATGAGCTGCTCCTCTCTGATGTCCAAGGAACAGTTTCTCAAACTCGGGCTTTGGAGGTTTTCAGAACATGCAGATGCATCAACTTTATTACAATAAGTCAGACACTGGGGGAGCTGATTATTTAAGCCAATTGTTTTCAGAATATTGGAAAATTTGGACCTCTTTGACAAGTGGTGTCCAAACTTTGTGCCAAGCAGGCCAAAATTGGCAAATATTTGAGAGCCACAAAAGAAAAAAACCCTTAAATTAAAAATACAAAAATACTTTTGTTGTTTGTTTGGTTTTTTTTTTCTTGCTCAACAATAATTTTAATTTTAATGTAATTTTAATGGAAGGAACGGGGTCAATTGTTTTCTTTTGGCCAAATTTATATAACTGCTTACTTGTGGTCAGGGACTGCAGAAATGTGTCGTAAGGGTCACAAATGGCCCCCTGGCCTCACTTTGAACAGTCTTGCCTTACACCTTAAAGCTAAATTTCTCACTAAATCAATTACGTCAGTGGCGGTTTTTAATATGTGCCATATGAACAGTGATTTAAATGACCTGACAAACTTTAGGAAGCAAAACAAAAAAAGAAAAAAAAAAACATCTCCAACTTCTTCCTCTATCATTTCAATCGCTCCTTCTGTTGTCACCATACAACCAACATTCTTCTCTTAATTTCGAGCCTCTCATTTTTCTCCTCACCTGGGTCTCTTGAGTGACACCCGTCCGCAGAAACATCGGGTAATCTGTCTGGGTCAACGCGCCGAGCTATGCAGAGGCTCATGCAGAGGCCAGACTAATCACCTTTCGGATCAGCATTCACATAGTGGGCTGCACCTTTTATCCCAAACCAAAGTCAACAAGGGCAGGATTCTTGGGAGGCATTGCTGAGATTCTTGAAAGCAAAAAGCAAGCGATGAAAAGAGGAGCCTCTGGCCCCTTCCTTCCAAAACTTGGAGATAAAAAGTTGACAATTATCCTAAATCACAATGTTTAAACCTTTCCTGCTTTAATGTTTATGAATGTAAAATTTAGAAACTAAAAGTTGTGTTTGGGAACATACCTCAAAACAGTATTAACTGTCTCTCGCTTGCTCTTTCTTCTTCTTCTATTTGTTCTCTTTCTTCTCCCACCTCACACATAGATGACCTGGGGTAATTAATAACTCCTTTAAATAGATGCTGTTTGCACAGATGTACTTTCTTCCCCAGAACTGACTGCTCGTTTTGCAGATGCTATTTCCTCTCTGCTGTCCGCCTGAGATATCTCATGCTGTGTAAACACTGACGCTTGCCGAACATGCCAAACCCAGCAGCACTTCTGAATGAGTCTGTATGTGTGTGATTGGGTTACCTGTGAAGGATTTTTCACATTTAACATTTTTGTTGATGTTGACGCTAAGTTTTATGGGGAGAAATTTTTTTTTTTTTTTTTTTTTTTAAAGAAAATTAGCTTAAAACAAAAAAGATGAGGCTGAGCAGCGGAGAGAAAGCTGAAAGTGGTGGCAGAAGGAGGGTGGGATTGGAAACGTTTTGGCCAGGGATGTCAGAAAGGAATCAGTGAATAACTTGGCTTGTTTCTTTGCGGTAAGAACAGCATGGGCTGGAGGCTGAAGCCAGAGCCCACAATGTCTAGCCTGGAAGGTTCTCTCATTAGTGAAGATGGAGTGTGCAACCTCCTGGGAACTGCAGAGCTCATGAGAGCCCTGGGAACACTCAGAGTAGTTAATTTCAGGTATAAATTAATGGTTAATTTTCAGTTTTCTTTCTCAGACATCACTCTCGTCTTCAGTTTCCATCGCTGGTGTTTGTGGCAGCTGCCATGCAAACATCCCACACCTCTGTGTTGTTCATTTTGAGAATGTGTCGGGGAGTATCCAGTGACACATGGGCTTGTGTGCTGCCTCCAATACAAGAAAAGTCCCCTTTGAAGAAGTGCAAAAGCATGCCAGGGTTTTTTGTTTAAACATTGGTTTTTATAACTCTGGAGGAGCCGAGCTGAGTCGGTTGGCAGGAGCATGACAGAATACAGAGGCAGGATCACCAGAGGAAAGCGAGAAGAAAAAGGCTCAGGGTCCAGCACAGCAGTGTGGGGTCCCCAGGCATACAGCTCCTCGAACCATCTGTGGCAAGGCCTCAGAGGCTGCCTTAAATGTTCCCTTCATAAAAGAGGAGAGAAAAAAAATATTTGAACCTGTGTACTCAGCCGTAAACTATAAACCATCAGGAGCCTTAACAAGAGCCATGCAAGTGTAATTGTAACAATCAAAAAGTCATTTGGATATGCTCGCAAAAGGGTTTTTCCTAGAAATCCCTGTCAAACAGTTCCAACAGCAAGCCATAGATCCTCTCTATATTTGACTATAAAGAAACATATTTGGCATTTTTTGAAGCTATGCCCATTTATTTAAGGATAACAAGAAAACATAAGAGTTGGCGAGTGAATTTAACTTGTTGAATGACATGAGGGTGTGGTTGTGAGCTTGAATAAAGATGATGGTCTGTGTCTTAGTCTTCCCTGAAGCTGTGCTCAAGCATGTGTAAGGATTGTCAGTGGTTATGGTCAAAATGTCTTCAGAAATACTTTTGTATTATTAGTGCATTGCTATGACTTTAACTCAAGGGTTTATTCACAGCAGAGATCTACATATCTTTGTGAGTGAGTTCAGAATGAACTGTCAGAATGCTTCACCAGACAGATATCAAGATGTATGAACATTTATACTCTCCACAGGGTAATAGAAGCAGCCAAAAATGATCAAAACTTTAGAAAATGGCACTTTACAAGGGATCACATAGCAAGAAATAGAAGAGAACAAAAAATGATTTATACATTAGGGTCAGGATTTTGTTTGCTCCCAATATCACTCATTTAACAAATAGCATCAGACAATACTAATAATACTAACTCCATTAAATTTGGCAAAATTCTTTAAAGCTATTTACAATATAGTTTTTGATTATACTTGACTAATCATTTCCACACACTAGTTAAATACTTAGCTGTACTTGCCTCGCTTTTGCCACACTAGTGAGATTTTTGATCAACTGAAAGAAGCACAAGTCCAACTAACCAACCAAAGTGTGGCAATAGTAATGCAAAGGTAACAACTAGCAGGTCTTTTGCCGCACAAATCAATTATTTCAGACTAGTCAACTAGCTACATTGAAAATCCTAACATGTTAACTAATCAACACAAATTCTACCCACTGGTTCATTGGTGACCCATAAATGTGTCCACAAGTTGACTAAACCTAAAAATGTAACTAGTTGACCAGTTGAAGCTTTGTTTTCAGACTCATGAACACCTGATTCTGTTACAAAATGGGAAGATGGACTGAACCAGCTGAGAGGTAAAGAAAATAACTACAAAACTCAAATTTAGCAGTTATTTCTAATATTTATTAACAAATATTTATTAAATGAATGTGACTGAAGGCAGTGCTAATATTTTCTTTTGTCAAAAAATAGGGTAGCAAAGACAAAAGTCTCCACTTATTAAAAAAGGGAATCAGTTGTTCCACTTGCTCCATTGTTTAGCTGCCTATGATCACACTACTACAGCTAAAAGGTCTCAACCAATTAATTAGTCTGGCTAAAATGATGATCATGAATCGGCAGGGTCACTATTAATTTTAAGTGCATTTTGTGATTTGTATGTTCCAATAACATCTGCTTGAGATTGAGTGCAGGGTGCATAGTTTGGATCCCACAGGTGAGCAACAGTTTTATAAAGTTTGAGCCATCTCAATACCATCACTTTTACACAGCTTTCACTCTTAAGGTAGAAAAACAAGCAGTCATAAATGGAACAAGTTTTCAAACCTGTCATTATTTTTAGGAAAAAAACACTACAGCTCAGCCACTTTACTAAAACCTAACTTTTGTGAAAATACCATTTCAGTAAATTTCTCAGCTGTTGCGCTCATTCTTTTTTTGGACGTTGGTCCTGAAAGGTTGGAAGCTTATTCATTCTTAAAATATCCAGCCATAACCTTTCCTTTAGCATTTACATCATGGACTGTGTGAATGAAAGACTTTTTGTGTTGAAAACGTGGAGATTAATTTTGCTCCAAGACGGATAAATGTGTTAATTGTGGTTGCCCTTGAGGTGGGACATGGTCCTGCTCCTCAGGTCTAAAGTGAAAGGCATTTAGTAGTTCCTCTGGAAAAGTAGCTATCTGACATCTTTTTGACTTGCAAGAGTTTTTTTTTAATGAGAACTACATAAAAAAGAGAAGAGGCAAGACTTAGTTTCCATATGAAAATAAATATCTTACCTTACCTGTTCCATTTTTCATATTTGTGGTATTAAACACCTTCCCCGGATGATTCTTGAACCAAAATGGTGTAACCATGGAACCCATTTCTAGAAATGATCACATTTTTATGAAGCACATACAAGTGTTTATCAATTGCCATCATGTAAAAAATATTGCGTTCATTTAATTTTTTTTAAAACACATCCAATCTCAATGAGCCTGAACTCATTTCTAGAATAGAATACATTGGTATAGACTGCGGTTAATTATGGACAAAAACAGTAAAAGGTCATATAGGAGAACCATGATAAAAGTTTTCATTGAAAGTAGCTTCGGTCAGCATGAAGGTACTATGGGTGCCAAAACATTTATGGCATTTTCCTTACAAGTTAGTACTGGAAAGTAAATCTCTTCTAATTTTTAAATCTGGAACACGAGTTTGGCTTGTAATTTTTAGCCCATAAATATTTTGCCAGCATTTTCCAAGGTTTGGAAAAGGGTTGTCACCCACAAATTAATGAGGTGCCCACAACTTAAACAACTGCTTACTTCCTTTACAATTTGGATTTTATCTTTAGAACTTTGTGATGGCTTCCTCTTTAATGAACAGATCAAATCCTAGCTTGATCAAAGTAAAGTAATATGAATTTTACTCCTGGTTGTAAAAATTAACCTTTGACAGTTTAAATATGCATCTTTAGTTTAGAGAGAGAGATTTGTTCATATCTTGTAAATAGCAATAAGTTGTTGTAGGTGGTGAGAAATCATTATTTTTACAAAATTAATAGTTGTACCTCAAGGCACTATTTTTGGTCAGCTTTTTTGCTGCATGCATAAAGGAAGTCTCATCTTTGTGTTGTAATGAAGGTTTCCAGATATATCCTGATCATAGATTTTAGATGCAGTTGGTAAGTATTGGATCTGTCTCACTTTAAATTGTAAAAAAAAAAAATAAATAAATAAAATTGTCCCAATTGATAGAAAAGATTTATTCCTCAAAAGTAAAATAACTTGGTGAGACATTCTACCAGGTTCAAAATACTTTAATGTTTTCTGTGTTTTCAGTTTCTTCAGGACAAACTATGTTGTTTTGAACAATCAAAGCCATTTTTTAACCTTTAATTTGATTACATTGTGTTTAATAACTAATTATGTTGTTTGGCATTGTAAAGCTTAAATAAGTTTTATATTTTTACTCTGTTTTGTATTTGTACTTTACCCCTTTTCTAATATCCTGTATGCTTTATTTAACCAAAAGCCCAATGGGGAACTGGCCTCACAAATTAGTAAAGGCTATAATTTATGCAGTGTACAATATTTGTCAATACCGTCCCAATACTGATGAAGAAACTCAAACCAAATCCTGTTTATACTTGTTTCACATCCAATGCATTTTCTTTCTGTTATTATTTTCCAAGTTGTGCTTTGAGCATCATAAATCCACTTTTAGATGTAGGAGAAGGAGAGGTGCAATAAAACATAGGACTACCAACAATATGACTTGAACATAATTTGTATGACCATGGATTTTGACACCTGAATGTAACTGCACTTCTTAAAAGTTTTTTATTCCCATCTGGTGTATATTTTGCAAAGATGTTTTTGAGTATTAAGTTGTTTCAAGATGTTAGAAACATTGGTGTTGGCTCCCCTCATTTAAGTCATTAACTTTGACCTAATTTTGATTTATACTAAATGAAAAAGCCAAGAGAGTCTACTGCCATTAAGATATTGACTGCTTATAACTATTCAACAAAACCTTGTTTAAAAAAATCCTAAACTCTCCCTTTAACATTCTGAAGGGTTCGGTTCTTTTTGACAACCACTCAACAGTTATTAGTCACATGCTCTCCGGATGATGGCCTCAATGATAACCCTCAACGTGACACTTCCTGAATCAGTAAGCCAGCCTCTGGTTCACACTGGTTCACATCAAATGTGTGTATCCTAGTTTCTCTGTTCAAACACGGGCCATACGCATGGAACATCCTGATAAATCAAGGGCTCTGATCTTGTAGCCAGGAATTCCAGACTGCCTGAGCCACACCATTCAGATAGGGAAACAGCAGCTCTATGCACCAAGAATTCAAAGAATGGCATTGGAGCTCTTTAGTTTTTTTCTGAGGTGAACAAAAGAGGAGGGTATAGGAAATGAAGATATTTTATAATTCTAAAGAAGTGAAATAATTGACTTCTAACCACAGTGTCATGTTGCACTGTCGGTAGACCACACATAAAATACTTACATATGTTTTGCCACATGCAAAAATATAAAAAAACAACAACAACAAAAAAAAAAAACACTACAAGCAGCTGAAAAGTTGGGAAAAAAAAGGATAAATGTTTCTTACAAAGACATCCAGTCACAATACATTACACTGTGAATGGAAGAGAAAGGCACTAAAGTTTTATGCAATGTCAGCAGTGGCTTTCCCAAGCAGCTTCTTTGAGATCATTGCTCCATGCAGTTATTTTAGGAGTTCTGTCAAATCCAAGGTGTGTAGAAAAATGTGCAGAGTTGAACTGTATATATCAGGAGAAAGATCTTGGAGCAACAGCCACAATTACGTTTCCACAGACTTTATTTTATTATCTGTGCATTGTTAATTACCAAGGGGCCAAGAGTCTCATGAGTAAAATTTAAAGTGTAGTTAAATTTTCAACTTTCAGTGCTGAGTTTGCATGTTCTCCTGCCTGTATGGTATTCCTCCCATTGGTCTGGGTTCTTCACACAATCCAAAAACGTGAATGATCTTTGAGCTAATGACTCAAAATTGCTCCTGCTCCAGTAATTAGAGTAGCCCCTGTGATTTAGCTGCTCTCTGTCCAGGAGGCACCGCTACACCCCACTTGCTATCAACAAGGTTGAGTGCCAAGAGGTGAGTGCTAAAACTGGATGGAGGGTTTAATTCCTTCTCTCACAGTTTCCAAGTTTACACGAATTATGAATATGAATTAACCCAAAAATAATTAGACAAAAACTCTAAAATACACCTAGCATTGCTTGCTAACACAAAGAATAAAAGAGCCAATCACACACCAGCAACCAACAGAAGTGTCTTGTTAATGTCAAAGGTCAGGCAGACTAGTAGGAGATGATAAATGGAGTCAGTGAAACTGGCCTTTCTGATCAGTTTTAAAGCATACCTTTAGTGCTTGCAAATTTACTTGGCTAAATTGGAATAAAGTAAATAGTTTCATCAAAATAGAATGGATCCCACAACATAAAATGTGAGCACTGGGCAGATTCAGACTCCTTTCTAAAGTGTCTGCAGATTTGCTAAAATGATGACAAAACCAAAGGTGTCCATATATAGGCTGATGTTTTTATATCAACCTAATTTAGAGTGTCTGTGCCTGTGTGCGGACATATTAAAGGAGACAATCGAGACAGAGTCACCCAAGTGGAATTTGCAGGGAGAGTATGTAAAAGCATAATCTAGCATCCCAGATCAAAAGCTATTAAAAGAGAATTTGACATCATAATTCATGCCAAGCCAACAATTATACACACAGTTTTTTTATTGGTGGTATGGGCTTACATCTCCACATTCCTCTTCAAAGATTAAAAAACCCTTTCATTTGACAAACTGCAAGGCACCTCCTACTGCCAGGTTCTGTGAAGTGAAAAAAAGTCTTGTCGCTGGTTTGAAATGTAATAGAAACAGTTTGGGTGCCAAATACGGATTAATTTTCCAGAATTCTGCACAACTTCTCCTTTACAAAGGGAAATAATAGCCATGTGAGTGACTCTAAAGGTTGACAGTTGAGATTGTACTTATCAGCCAGCAACTCATTTGAACTCTGAAGAATCCAAAGGACTCAGATTCTGTTGTTCCTTTAGAAGCCAAGTCCCGATAGAGTGAAACAGAACTGTCATGGTAAGAACTCCTTACTCTTCCTGCACATTTAATATTACAAAAGCACATTTAAAGGTTGAGGTCCAAACTAAATTCTCCAATTCCACCCTTATTTTCATGCTTGTCAGGTCACAGTAAAAGCCCAATAGCTGAAGGAAAAATGTTTGCCATTTGAGCAGATCCCCTCTTCACATCATGAGAGGGAGCTGGACACGCATCAAACAGCAGCTCTTGGGAAAAGAGGAGAATACTTTTCCAAGCATGTCCGATTTTACTGACACAGATCTCCATCTCGTATTCAGCAACAGGTAGGGAGATGGAAATTTGTAGAATACAGGAAAAGAGCTGGTTGGATCTGACGGTCACAGAGAAAAAAAAATGAAAGGTTCATTGAGAGGACTGTTTGCTTGAGCTAAACTGAACTTTTTTGTGATATAAAACAGAAAAGACCTTTCACTTTGCATGGTAATGCCATAGCAATCAATACTATACTTATTTTTGAACATTTCTAAACCCTGTTTTTGCAGATTCGCAATTTGAACATGACTTTTTCCTGCCATGCACCATGCTGGACCCAGGGTTTCAGACTCTGCTGCTTCCTGACCACAGCTCACGTGATGACATCTTCTTTAGGATACACAAGAAGGTGAAACACCTGTTGTAAAATCAGGTATATTTACATTAAATTGATTTTTCACTTTGTGGTTTTATGACAATGGTTTCTACTTAACTACTTGATAATCCCACAGAATTAAAAAAAAAAAAAAAAAAAAGATTAACAGTGTATGTGTTTCATTTTTTTCTCTTGCTGTTTAAAGACCACATATGCTGGGGAGATGGAAGGAGAGGCAGCTGGTGCATCCCGGTGTCCTACTCATGGAGAAAAACAGACTCTTGGACCTGGGCTGGAAGTGACAGAACAAGCATCCAAGAAGACTGGGCTTGAAGAGCTGCTGGGGAATTCTTTCTGTACTAAGCCAGACCACAACAACGGAGCAGAACAGATAAAGAGAGAACTTGACCACTACAGAGGAGAGCCATCAGTTCCACTGAGCAGCTGCCCTCTGAAATGGTGGAAAGAAAACTGCACCCAACATCCTTTGCTGTCTTCACTTGCCAAAGCATATCTTTTCATACCTGCTACTTCTGTCCCAAGTGAGCATGTTTTTTCAACTCCAGGGGACATAGTTAGTGCCCAAAGATCTCAGTTACTTCCAGAAAATGTAAACATACTTATTTTCTTGAAAAAGAACATGGACATTAAATAAGCTGGGTAGTGTAGCTGCTACCTGTAACTTTTTACATTCAGGAGAAATCTTGGCACTAAAAATATAACTTTGTTTGTACTTCTTCTTCTGGTGAAAATAAAGCATAGAATGAGTACAGAAATGTAAAGAACACAAAGAAACACGCAACTTTATGTTCAGTTTTTGGAAAGTTCCATGTGAATCTTATATTTTTATTCTAAGTTAGAAGGCCAAGCATTGTTCTAAGATCTGAGGACATTCAATAATTCAGAAAAAAGAAAGACATCAGTTGAGTTAGTCACAAAACTTCTAAAAATGTGTAATAAAAGCCTTTTTGTGGAATAAATTTGATATTTGAAATTGTCTTTAAACTGTTAATAAAATCTCGTCTTGTCTCATTCCAACCTGTCTTGTCTCATTCTCATGAACTTCATATTGCGTCTCGTCTTGTGAATTTTATGTGTCGCTGGTTGATATCTAAGCTGATTCTACACACGTTCAGTTGAGCAAAGCTATTCCATAGACACAAGTGCTGGGCATCACTATACCAGGATGATGTCTCAGGAAGTGAAAGACACAAAGACATGGGTTTTTTATAGCTGTCGGGCTGTGCTCTTATGAGTACCCCAGATAACTGCAAGAGATGGCCTAGAGTCTGACCCTTTGGTTCCCCAAACAGCAGGAGTGACTCTTGTGTTTCTTTACACAACATTGGCAGGAATGGACACAGTGGTCATCCATTTAGATGTTGAACCAATATTCAATGTTTAACATAAAACATCACCTTGCAATAGGTCATGTTTCCTCGTGACTGCATACTATTTCTTGTGTTAAATATCATGAAGCTAGGGGCTCCACGTACCTCAGTGGTAGAGCAACCAGGCCATAGACAGAAGCTACAGTCCTCGACGCAGTTGTCCCCAGTTCCAGCCCCAGGCCATTTGCTGCATGTCTTCCCCTTCTCTCTCTGCCCTTCCTCATGTCTGCTTATTTCTGAATGAAGGCCACTAGTTCCGTAAAAAAATGTAAAAATAAAGAAATATGATGAAGACAAAAGTCTGCTGATGCCAGTTGTGAAGACATGGAGCTGGATCTGTTAATGCAAAGTAAGATAATCCTCCCTTGAATCAAGGTTACTTCAGTATTTTGGATCATTTTCAGTGATTTTATCTTATTGAAGAAATTTCTAGAAACTTTTATTTTGGAGAACTTTTAGAAACAGCAAAAAGAAAGAACAATTTGGAAAAAATCTCTTGGACAAGACCTAAATCACACTTATAAAATAATGTGCTGTGTGTGATGAATTCTAAAAAAAATGTTTGACAATCTTTTTCTAAAAAGCTTTTTAATGAGGTGTGGCTCAAAACCAGATTTAACTTAGTAGTGATCAGTTTAAATTTTAAAATGTTCAAAAACAGAGAATGAACTAACAAGTCAAATCAGGCAGAAAAGCAGTAAGTCTGGCAGGAACAAACTGAAGTTAACAAAAACACACACATGTGGCACATTCAATTACCAAGCCAGGTGTACCCACTCAAGAGATAATTAGACCATAGACCACATTTATTGGCCCTGAAATCAATGTAAGTGCTGAATCTTCATGTGGAAAATACCTCCCTGCTCAGAGGCAGAAATAACATGCTAAGTATTAAATCATTGTTGGAAAAAAAGTAAATTTTTTATTCTTTTTATTTGAGATCTGTGGATAATAAGTCTAAGTATGTGCACACATATAACTAGTGCTTTTATATTCCATTATGTTGTACAATCCAAAAGCCCTGTTAGTGTAAAAGAAAAGGCTTTGAATTCCAGGACTCTGGTTATCCACTCTTTGGCTTTTCCCCTCAGCAGTCTGAGTCAAAGGGGCAACTTTTACAGGGTATGCCAACGTGGGCAAAGAATGCTGAAAATGTGAAGAAGTTGCTTAAATTGTATGAGTGCTTGTAAGAGGTGTGGCATGGTTGAGGAATGGGAAAACTGTAATTCAGATACCAAGAGCAACTGATGCAAATGCTTTGGCACAATGAAACACTATATCTAATATAAAAGTATATTAAATTGGATTTGAAGGTTCCTCTTTGCCATTTTTACAGTCTGACTCCATCTTAAAGTGTTATAGACTGTTTGCAATGCCTTAAAAGATAATTTTTCCCTATTTTATTTCACACAAATGATAAACTTCATTGTATTTTGTTGAACTTCTATGTGAAATACCATGATGCATAAATATAAAATATAAAGCTGAGACAAGATAATATATAACAAAAATCTTAAATCTGTGGCATGTATATGTATCAAGTCCTTTTAACCTGATACTCCTAAATAAAATACAGTACAATAAAATGCCTTCAGAAGTCACTAATTAGTAAAAAAAAAAAAAAGTTAATTTGTGTGTAATGTAATCTCACTATAAAGGTAAATGTTCTGTGAAAGCTACAGAAGTTTGTTGGAGAACATTATTGAGGAAACAGCATCACGACGACCCAGGAACACAGCAAAGATGCGACCAAAAGTTAACATTTTTGCCAAACTCCATCTGTGGAGGAAAACGAACACTGTGCATCACCCTGAACACACCACTGCTGCTGTCAAACACAATGGTAGTAGCATCATTCTGTGGGGATACTATTCTTGAGTAGAGGCAGGGGAATCTGTGAGAACATGTGGAAAAACTGAAAACCTGTCAGAAGTTGCAAAACAGCAACAGTCAGAGCTACAGTGAGATTATTTATATCAAAGCATATACATGAGTTAAAATGGCCCAGTCAAAGGTCAGACATAAAATCAGTAGACAATCTTTGGGAAGACATGAACGGAAATGTTCACAAATTCTCTACATGTAACCTGGTTGAACCTAAAAATTTTTTGGGTAAAAAGTATGGGCAAAAAGTCAGTCTCTTTAAAATGAGTGCTATTCCTTTTTGTTTTGTTGTAAAGAATCAAAATGGGAAAAGAGTAATTGGGGATTATTACATTGCAAGGCTTTATTGTGTGTTTGTGTTTCTTTGTTGGGCAATTGTCAAATGTTTTTGCAGCACTGATGAATTTTTCACTCTTTTCAGATCTCCCTTTAATGTTAAAGTTAGAACATCTAGGAGGTACTAAAATACTTAAAACAAATACTCTCATTGCTTCCATGACAACCTCGCTTTGCTTACTCCTTGACCTTTCTCATAATCTTTGTATCATCTTCATTCTCCTTAAGTTTTTAGTAATTCACATGAACAGTCAGCTGAGTGAATGACATGTTCCTTTTAACTAAACATGCCTTAGCTAATTGCAGCATAATTTCCTCAAACCAGAAACAGACAGAGGAGGAGTGAGAATTGTTTTTTCAGAATCCCCTTGGGTCTGATTGTGCATCTGACCACATCAGTCGTTCCAGCTACCTTACTTTCTTTCATAACGGATCATATCATAGACAACCAGCAATATATCTTCCCAGTTCATCCAGTTCTATATTTTGACAACTCTCTAAGAACAGAAGCCTAGACATATACCTCATAGCAGCAGATTCTTTTCTAAACAAAAGGTGATGGAAACATAGTGGCGGGAGCCTTCTGTCCCATTCCTAAAAAGGGAATAAGAAGGTACAGACACATTTTTGACATATTTTAGGAAAGGGCAAGAAGAGCTGAAAGGCTGTGATGGATAGTGTGAGCAAGAAGGCAGGAATATGAATGAATATCTGATAATTGGTGAATAAACAAGTCTAAAAAGAGACTGATTGCAGTGTTTGCTTTTTAAAAGGAACAGATACTGAACCACTTTGGGATAAATCCTGTTCTGACAGAACAATTAATAATGTTTTACTGTGATAGCATCTGAGTTCATGAGAGCTCTTTATGTTAAAGTTACAGGTTGGAGTAGATTTTTCATCCCTGTGTCAATTTAACTTTCAATTAACTTTAGTTAAATTGACACAGCTTTACATTTTGTCATTTTCTCTGTCAGTTGTATAATCCTAACATTTTTTTCACCTCAATGAATCAAAACAAATATGATGATCAGTGCTACTCACATCATCTTCTTGCTGAAGAGACGTTTCACTATATTCTTTGAGGACAAATACAAAACTCACAAATTC
This sequence comes from Anableps anableps, assembly GCA_014839685.1. Classification (NCBI taxonomy): domain Eukaryota; kingdom Metazoa; phylum Chordata; class Actinopteri; order Cyprinodontiformes; family Anablepidae; genus Anableps; species Anableps anableps. The sequence goes on from CM026079.1 coordinate 12,648,623, forward strand.
AGATTTCTTCTGTGAGATTCATGCTGCTGTTCATTTACTGGAACATGTAGATACATTTCCAAAACCCTTAAAGAGGCCAGTCTCAGCAAACTGATGTTGAGACTTAGCTCAGATGTTGCCCAACAGCATCACCATCTTTTGTATCATTTTCTAAATCTGAACATAAACCTTCAACAGGCTGTCATTGCTTGAAAATCCTCTAATGGAGCTGATTTTTAAAAATTCTGGAAAGAAGAGTGAGCCAAAAGCCATAAATGCTTGACAACAATTGCTGCTGCTTTCTATTAATAAATAAAATCATAATTTAAAAATGTTTTTTGTATATACTTTAGTACAGTGCCTGTAAAAAGTATTCACCCCTTGGTGAAACCTTTAATGTCAAAGTGAAAAGTGATTTCTACAAAGTAATGACAAATAAATAAAAATATTTGACAAAAAAGAAGTGACTGCATAAATATTCACCCCCTTGAAAATGACTGACCTAATTCAACAGAGGTCCAGCCAACTGGTGTTGGTAGTCTCACAATGAGACCAATGGAGATCACTTGAGTGCAGTGATTGTGTCTCAAGAGATTGTAATAAAAAGACACCTGTGTCTGGAAACTCAATTCACTGGTCTATCAGTATCCCTGGCTACCATTACAGTGTGAAGACAAAACTATACTCCAAGCAAATCAGAGAAAATGCTACTGAAAAGTAAAAGTTAGGGGATGGATACTAAAAATATATATTAGGCACTAAACATCCCCTGGGGACCAGTTAAATTTATCATCAAGAAATTAAAGGAATATGACACTTGTGTAACTCTGCCTAGATCAGACTTTCCTCACAAACTAAGTGACCGTGCAAAAAGGAGACTCATGAGAGAGGCCACCAGGTCACCTATGACTACGCTGAAAGTGTTATAAGCTTCAGCAGTTCCGATGGGAGAGACTCTGCAGACAACAACTGTTGCCCAGGTTCTTCACCAGTCAAAGTTTTATGGGAGAGTGGGAATGAGAAAGCCACTGTCAAACACTTTGGTCTGATGAGACCAAAATGGAGCTTTTTGACCATCAGACAAGACGCTATGTTTTGCGGACACCAAACACATCACCCTCACTGCGAAGCATGGTAATGGAGATGCTTCTCAGCAACAGGCCCTGGAAGCCTGTAAAGGCAGAAAGTAAAACGAATGGAGCAGAGCAAAATATACAGTAAGACAGCAACATAAAGCATCCAGCTAAAGCTACACAGATGGTTTGAAGACAACAAGGTGGATGTTTTGGAGTGGCCCAGTCAAAGCCCAGACGTCAATCCCATATAGAATTTCTGGCTGGACTTGAAAGGGCTCTTCACATCTGATCTCCACGCAACCTGACAGAGCTTGAACAGTTTTACAAGGAAGAATGGAGTAAAGTTGCAGCGTCCAGATGTGTAAGCCTGATTGAGACTTAGCCACAGAGGCTCCATTCCATGACTGCAGCCAAAGATGCATCTACTAAATAGTGACTTGAAGGGGGTGAATATTTATGCAATTTCTTATTTTATATAACATATTTTTATTTAATTTTCATTATTTGGTAGGAATCAGTTTTCACTTTTACATCGAAGGTCTTGTTTTGTTTTTTTGTTTTGTTTTTTGTCAAAACAGCCAAATTATGTTGATCATGACTGATTTTATTAAAAGCAATAAAAAGGATAAAACATCCAAGGCAGTAAATATTTTTTTATAGGTACTGGAACCTTTTCAAATATTGAAATTTGTTTGAAGAACTGAAACCCTGAAGTATGACAAAAAAGTTATGACAGAAGAAATATTTAAGGGGCCAATGCTTTTTTTCACAGCCCTGTTTTTGTTTCTTTTTTCTGGCCAGAAATTATCATCATCAGTAAAGCTGGTTCAGAAATATTTCCAAAATCTAGCTAGAAATAATCTAGAATCATGTTTCCATCTAGCTGTGGAGGCAATTACAGTAAACATGTAAAATAACAATGTAATGTAAGTTAGGTGAGCTTTGGTTGGCAGGAAAAAAAGGAAAGGAAAACAGAATATGGCTACATCAGGAAACACTTTGCTATAGATGGGGGATTGTTATTTATCCAGGAAATGTGTTTGAATTGTGGTTTAATGGAGAAAATAATAAGGCTTTTCTTTCAAATAAAAACATAAAAATATCTCAATATTATTTACTCAGCTTTCCAAGGGAATAATATTTCTATCATAAGATACTCTGTTGGGGTTTTTGTGATACTTTGTGTATGTCTTCAGAAAAAGAGCTATTAAAATCCAATATCCGAACAAAAGAAATGAAAATATTCTCATAAAACAATCAAGTTAATATTGTACACCCATTGCACGCTTCTGTTTACTTTCAGACTTTCCACCCATGTGCAGTGTACTGGTCGGCAGAAACCATATTACTTTAAAATCAGCAATAAGAAAAAATAAATATTGCATCTATTGTGATAAATGAATATGTTGCCGGATCCATATAGTAAGTGCTGGAAACATGTACTGAGCTAATAGACAAGTTTTGTATTAGACATGTCGTTACTTTATCCACTAACCAGGAGTTTTTGTAGGAGAGTCTAAAAACAAAAATGTGTCAGAAGTTGCATTTATTTTTCTTCAGGTCAGGAGATATTATATCTTGATGTGTCGGAAAACAAACATTTTCAGGAAAATGATCATGAATTGTATCTAACCATCCTCATGGACTGTGGATGTATCATGTTAGCATAGATGGATCTGCCATCAGACTAAGCTGAAAAACTCCATTAGTTGGTCTGCAGAGTTATTTAGAATGTAGTTTTCACTGTTAATACCTTCAGGACAAACTGAGCTTTAATAATTGTTGCAGCCTTTTAACTATGGGAAGCTGTAGCTTAACCTAGCTAAAGCTGTACAGTAGACCCCAAGTATTCGCAGTGGTTAGGGACCACAGTCTTTCTATAGAATACAGTCAAATTCAGAATCAAATCAATTTACACAAAAATGTAGTTTTTCTGGTTATCACAAAATACAGTGAGATTCAGTAGAATTACAAAAAGTAAAAAATTGTTTATCTAAGACCAGTGGGCTATCTAGTCCTTGAGGGTCTGTGCTCTACATATTGTAGATATTTCCTTGCTTGAATAAAAGTGATTTGAATGATTGGGCCACATCTAAAACTTGCAGGATACTGGCCCTCGAGGACACAGGGTACCTATTTCTGATCTAGGAAATCGGAGAACATTCTAGAAAGTCGTCACTTTTCCTGAAATTATTCGTCTTGAACAAGTACACAGTGACGGTGGAGAGAAACTTGTCCTTTTAACAGCAAGAATGATCTGAAATTCTGAGACAAAATGAACTAGATTTTCTGCAACACTCTTGAACAGAATATTTGTAACTTTGGCAACATTGTATAGGTAGAAGAAAGATGTCCTAGACAGCATTTATGTATTGGTCAAGTCAAGTCAAGTCATGTCTGTATAGCACATTTTAGCAACAAGGCAGTTCAAAGTGCTTTACATTATGAAAATATAAAAATATAATAAACACATCAAACAGTCACTGGTTGTGAAACCAGTAACAAACAATATATTTTGTCAAGTGCCATCTTTAAAAACATCAATACAGATCAAATATGTTGGTCAGTGTTCTAGTTCTTATGGGTCAAAATTGGATCTAAAGGATGTTCTGGTCAAAGATATCGCAAACTTTTTTTTTTTTTTGCATTAGACCTGGAGTTCAAATCAATACCACCTGGAATAACAGTTCTGATCCAAAAATGACAACCTTTTTGAGATCTCATGTCATCAGCGCAACATCAAAACACGTCATTTTAGTTTTATGGGAGTTCCTCAATCAAAATGAGAGGGATCATCAGTGATGGTGGAAACTGACCATCAAATGTTGATTTCCAAATCCAGGCTGACAAGAAGGTAAAGGCTAGGTAATTGTTGTTGTAATAATTGATACTATTTCAAACAATAACAACATTAAGAAGAACAAACAGAGGAATCTGAAGAAATACTGAGGGTAGAAACAGGAAATAGAAAACAGCAGAAAGTAAAGATCTCTGTTGTACTAGAGGCCACTGGGGCCCATAACTCCCAAACTTGAAGGGTTTGAGGGCTCAGAAGGGTACCACCCCAACATCCCAACAGCTAAGACACTGGAAATAACTCTTCTGCTCTCAATAGTGTCTAAATATCCAGGATGGCACAGAAGAACAATTCTGCTTCCTTTGTTGCAAATCCTTTGTGCAAGTATACAAGACACTACCATTGAACTCTTGGAAATAGATAACACTTCCACAGTTAAATGGTGTGCTTTAAGGCTCAAACACAAGGTTTTCTAAGCATGAGATTGTATTTATAATGATTTACCTAAGAGAGCAAGGTTTCAAAGCAAAACTAGCTAACAAATAAGTTTTCTCCTGTCCCTCTAAATTGGCAACTGAGGTAGACAAAGAGTTGTTAGTTGCAGATAAAATATGAAGCAGAAAAGGTGCCATTTTAAAAACTGATGGTATATTGACTTAACCAAGTATCTGGATCTGAAAGGATGGAAAAGAAAACAATGAACATCCATAAAGCTTGTGTGTAACACCTTTTAAGAACTATCGCGCCATCAAAACACTTTGGAGGATGGTAAAAAAAAAAACATACCCTTCAACACTTATATGATGATTACTTTATCATAAGAGTGTCTTCCAGTCAGTAAGTCAAGACAGAAAAAACATATGAGAGCTGCACCAATAGAGATTCACTCATGGGCCTACAACACTGCTGCTCGAGAAGGTCATCATGTTTCCACCTGGCTGATCTATAAATCCTTGACGTATATGTCTGCGTATGTACTGTACCTCTCAGCCTGCGTAATGTACATAAAACTTTTAACATGCCGTATGCCTGTTCTCATACTGCTCTGGGTATTATTGGAAAGTATGAGGGTGACTTTATAGCCCCACAGGCTTGCAGTGAATGATATACAGTGCTGCCTCATGTTGTGTAACTGGACAGTGATTGATGACAAGGCTGATGGAGTAGTGGCAGGACCCTGAGACCTACAGAGGCTCTCAGGTCTGGGGCCCTACAAGTCCACACTCTGCTCCTCTGCATGTGGCGGTCTTAAATCTCTCCCAAAACTTGCAGCCTCTCTCTCTCTCTCTCTCTCTCTCTCTCTCTCTCTCTCTCTCTCTCTCTCTCTCTCTCTCTCTTTCTCTCTCTCTCTCTCTCTCTTTCTCTTTCTCTCTGTTACTCTCTCTCTCACAGACACACACACATGCACAAAAAGAAGTACACAACAACACAAGTCTGTGTTGCAAGTGTTCACGGTGAAAATAAATCAAACAGTAGCACAGAAATTTAATTTCCCTTTGGGATAAATAAAGTATTTTTGAACTGAATTGAATTGAAAGGATGCAGGTAATCCAGCAGCGTTAAGAGTGCCTTGAAAAAATATTGATTCCCTATTAATTTTTAAATTTTTCCTGTACAAACTTTGGATTTTAATGGGATTTTATGTGACAGAGCAACCTAAAGAAATGCATAAATGAGAAATGGATTCTTGGTTGGATTTAGGTTTGAACTTTGACAAGGCCATCTTAACACATGAACTCATTTTGATCAGAACCATACCATACTGGTTCATCTTTTAAGATCCGTACTGTTATTGTTTTCCAAACATGCTTCAAACTTCTTCACAACTTTATCCCTGACATGCTTGGTGAATAACTTGGTCTCCATGTTGCTTTTTGCTTGTTCTCTAACAATATTCTGAGGCTTTTTTTTACAGCTGCATTTATTCTTTGATTTTAAATAAATACAGAGGAACTGTGGTTACTCATTAAGTGACTTCTGAATTCCACTGGCTCCACTGGATTTTGTTTTGGGGTATCAGATTAAAAGGGATTGAATATATATTTACTCCACTTTTTTAGACATATTTCCATTCCCATGTGTACTTTCTGTTGGACTATCAGATAAAAAGTAAAATATAAAGAAGTCTGTCATTGTGATGTTACAAAATGTGAAAAAAAAAAAAGAATGAAACCTTAGCAAGGAGCTGTAGTTCTGATGGAGCTCATGTATTCTGGGTATGCACTCAGAGGCTTGTCTGGTGAAATGAAGTGAAATGTTATCATGTCAGAAAAGTGAAGAGTAGTTAGCCAATTTAATTTACTCATCTTGATGTATGTATCCTCATAGCTTGTTTGCCTTCAATCATACTTTTTTTCCTTTTTACAAAGACCTTACATGAAACATGGTATAAATGGCTTCTTCATCTTTGTATAAATGTTCTCAATATTCTTTATCTGGAGCAGTATGTGTTAAATTAAAAGTGAATTTTCAGAGAGTTTCTTGACTCAGCTGGACTCAAGCTCTCCCCGCCTTTCCTCGCCGACTCGGCCCGTAGGTAGCGGGGAGAAACAGTGGGCCAGCTAATCATTTGCGGAATGTGGCGTGGATATAAGATAGGGCCAGATTGGGAATGCTTGGAGCCAGAGGAATGGTAATTACTGTGGAAATCAAACACCATCAATTGTGAGGTTTTTCAACATTTCACAGTGTCCCTCTCCCCACTTCCCTTCCCAAATCCCCTTCTCTGCTCGCTCCAACTCAAACGGACCTCACTGCCACTCCCCGAGGCCCTCAGCATGTTTTTTTTCCACTTTTTTCCAATCCTACTTCATTTTGCTACTTCTGCTTTCCTCTTTGCCCTTCCATTTATTTTCCTTTAATTTTCTCCACCCTCTTGCTTTATCTATCTGCACTTTGTTTTTCCTGTCTCTTGTGGTACACCCATTTATACCCAATCCCCCTGCCAAGTTCACTTTGTTTCCCACCTCATGCTCTTCTCCCATAGTCATTTGTTTAGACTCACACACATTCAAACACAAAGACGTGCACTCACACAAATGACCACATAAGACAAATGACCCTCATCACTGTATGTCTGGAATGTGAAAACACTTTGACTGAAACATTTGTTTTACATTCCAAATCCTTTTAAAGACCCTCACTTACTGCACACTCGACAATCTAAGGAAACAGCACGCTTAAAGCTAATCCTCTTCATCCATTTTTCTTCAAGTTCATTTGTGATTATTTAGTTTGAATGTTGCTTTCTTGATAAGAGTCAGCTGGCTTTCGTATAACAAATATCCTCAGAGGGAGTGGATAATTGTCTGTATTAGCCGGCCTTGGTGTAATTAAAGGTACTTCTTGACAGTGTGTGAATCTTTGCATGCCAACTTCTTTGCAAAGACGTGTACATATCAGAGTGCAGAAGTATGATAACTTTTGTCATTATTATTGCCATTTCGACAAAGAGAAATGGGAATTGCACAAATAGGGCCCCCACCACGAGTGACTCTGGTGGAAGAAAGGTGGGGGGTACACTGCATCTATCTTTAGACAACCGTAACTCCCACCAGTAGCCTCCTCAGTCTCCAGCTGGATGTGTAATGCAGCATAACACAAATCTCGCTTGGCAGTTGAGGCGAGGCGCAAATCCTTACTACTGACTTGGCATCAGCAATCATGCTTCTCTAAGCCAGTGATGTGATAAATGTTACTATTTCCTGCCATTTGCCCAAAAGTTATCAGCTTTTTATTAACAGGAGCAAAGATGCTGGATGATCTAAAAGGTTTAGGGAGGGTTTTGAAAATGTCAGAGCTGGGCAAGTTGGTCAATTAGAAAAGGTGCTTTATGAGCTATCCATAACTTCTGAATCTGGTCCCCCCCACAACTCCGACATACACACACACACACACACACACACACACACACACACACACACACACACACACACACACACACACACAAAAGTCTGCAGCGTCAGCTGGCCATCTGTGGGAAGACAAATAGAGAAAGGAAGCAGCACATTAGAAAGGCACAAAAACTTGCACTTATTCTGACACACGTGTCTGAAAATTCGTTGGGCGGTCCAGAGTTCTCTTCCCTGTTAAGTGTCACCGGGCAGTGTTTTTCAGAACATAACATTCATACTGCATCATAGGAGTGAGTGCTTCCTGCCTCTTGTATTGCAGTGGGATGAGACAATATCTGGAAATGAAGTTTGGTGTAATGATGAAAAATAGACACACATGTAAAAAAGGTACAGGCTAGCAGCACAAAGTATTTGGTTGTATAATACCTTGTGAAGGTAAATAAGTTCATTTTGGAGTTTTTTTTTGTATTTTGTCATGTTATATTTCCAAACTACAATATATTTTGTTGACCTTTTATGTGATTGTCCAACATAAAGTAATGCATTGGAAAGAAATGAAACCGTGGATTTCAAATTTAGTTTTAATAAAAAAGAAGAAAGAATGCTATGCATATGTACTCATCTACCTTCACTCTGATACCCCTAAATAAAATCCTGTGCTGACAACTGCCTTTGGAAGTCACCTAATTACCCAGCTCAACTCACAATTCAGGCGATTGAAGACCTATATGTTGTGAACTCCACACATCTGGCCTTCGTGGAAGATTGGCAAAAAGAAATCCAAAATTCCCTTTTGGTCAGATGAGTCCAAACTCTAACTTTCTACCATACATGCAACATGCTGTGTGTGGGGAAAAAAAATAACACTTCACATCACCCTGAATATACTAGGTAGCAGCATCATGCTGTGGGAATGCTTTTCTTCAGCAGGAACTGGAAAGCTAGTCAGAGCAGGGACTGAGATGGAGGTTTACCTTCTAACAGGACAACTAGTCTAAACCGAAGCTATGATGGAATAGTTAAGATCAGTGGTGGTTCTTGCACCAAAAAAAGCCCAGGGTGAGTTTCTGTTTCTACCTCTGCTACAGTACAGTTTGAGAAGACATGATTTCTTCAAATGTCCTAGTTGGGCATAGCTAAAGGTAGAACTCAGTTACAGGGTAACTTTTACTTCACTTAATATGAACTCAGTCTGACTGACAGCAAACAGCCTGATCTCTCTCTGTTCTCAAGACAGGGATGCCTGAAAAAGACAGGGGGTGACTGTACATGCATAAATGGAATATAAAACTTGCTCAGGGAGCAAATGACAGATAACTGTATATAATTCTTATAAAATATGGTATGGTAGTTGCTCCGTCCTTCTTCTAGTGCCACCCTGGGCAACTGCCACTGTGATACTACTTTGGATTACCGTATAATAATGTGGTAGACTGGCACAGTCAAAGGCCATATCTAAATAAGAATGAGAATCTCCATCAAAACTAATATGGATCATCCCAAATTAATTGCAATCAGACAAAGCTTGAGCTATTTTGTAAATAAGAATAGGCAATAATTGTAGTCTCTAGACGTGTAAGCAGGAAAAGACGTAACACCCCTAAATAAATAGGGTTTGATATACCAATGCACCCTTGACTTCAGATTTTCATTTGTAAAGTAATGTTTACAAATCAGTTTACAATTATGCACTACTTTGAGTTGGTTTACCACATAAAAACGCAGTAAGATAGAGTGAAGGTTTTGCTTGTAACATCACAACATGTGAAAAATTTCATTGGATATGAATCCTTCGGCAAGGCACCATATATAAATTCTAGCAGCTGTAATACCAACAAATGACAAATTCATGAAGAAAAAGTCTGACTGTGCAAAAGCAAAGACAATTTTGCAGCTGAAAACCTTATAACAGTTGACGGCTTATTTTCAAAAAGACATTTTAGTAGAAATTCAAAACTATATCACAAGATCAAACAAAACCATCCAGAGGTTGTTCCCAATTAGCAGAACAATGAACTCAACATTCAAAATCACCAACAAAAATCCAGGCAATGTTTGATAAAGGTGGTTGAAAAATTAGTTTCAACACACTGGTAAATGTTTTCCAGAATACATGTTTCATCACTTGGAGAAAAAAGCAAGTGTGTTAAGATAAATCCTGGATTTGCATACAATACTTTTGGGCTGAGGTCTAAACAAATCCCAATCAAAATAAACTGTACTGTCGCTTGGGCTATAGTGCTTCCTGTTTTTCAAAGTATGGTAATCATAATATCCTGTCTGGGCTCAGGCGCAAACAGCAAATTGGCCTTTTAATTATACAAACATCTAAGAGGAAAAAATGCCCTTGGGTGTGAAACAGTGAATTAAATGCATTTGTCAGTGAGGGTCTTTGAACTGAGATAAGCTGTGATCGTAAAATAAGAATTAAAAACAAGATAAGAAACTCATCAAATCAGTAAAAACTGTTTAAGAGTTTATTTATTGGCATAAGGACATTTTTACCAACAAGTCTTGACAAAGAGTCTCTGTTTTTCAGAGATTGCAAAATTCACCTTCACCAACAAATATGGTTTGCTTTTAATCATACTAGCAAAATGATTGAAGAAAACATAAAAAGCAAGAGGATAAAACAATTAAGTTACTGTTTTTGCACATAGCCCATCACCTGGTTCATACAGAACAGCCAACAAAACTTGCTGTCTGGACATCCCAGTGTCTGTTGCAGTCCTCCATTCTTCACATTTGGTATGGGATTATTTTCCTGGAATGTTGTATTTGGTTTATGTCAAATATGACTTTTGTTCTGGGTTGAAAAAAATTGTTTAATTATCTTTTAAAGAACATTATTCCAAAAGTCCAGGGGCCTCATTTAGTAAGGGTGCATTTGTAAGTGGGATGACTAGGAAAATCAGCAGTGTATCGAATACTCACCTTCATCTGTGACAGCTGTAGTGATGTAGTATTGATTTTAACCAAAATTCTGAAAATGTGGTCTGACACTATTTATCCAGTCTAATGAACAACTTAGTTTAAAGAGGCCTCAAGCTGGTACGGGTGGGATGCGTAGCTTCTTGGAGAGTAAATTTACCTTGTAAAAAGCTTACAACAAAACTATCAGCAACTGTTTCTGGAAGTTCTCATGTTGCTACAAAGCTGGGGGGAAACATAGAGTGCTTTGCAAGAATAGCCATACCTCTTAAACATATTCACATTTTGTCACATCACAGCCACACACTTCAATGTATGTTGTTTTGATTTTATGTGACATACTAACAGCACAAAGTTGCACATCATTTAGAAGTTGAAGAAAATAATACAAGGTTTTATAAAAAAAATTTTGCAGATACAAATCTGAAAACAGTAGCTTGCACTTGTGTTTAGCAATTATCTAGATTAAATCCACTGCAGTCAATTGCATTTAGAAGTCATGAGATTAGTAAGCACAGTCCAAAGCGTAAAATAGCAGTGTAAAATAGCAACTGCTCTGTGAAGATTTCAGAGGTTTGTGGGAAAACATAAGTAAACAGATAGCATCATGAAGACAAAAAGGGGGAAAAACCCAGACAGATCAGAGATAAAGATACAGAGATGTTTAGAATAAGAGTTGAATTATGAAACAATATCCCATGCCTTGAATATCTCAAACTCCTATATCCATTTATAATTTCCAAATGGAAAGAGTACAGCTGAACTGCAAACATACAAAGACATAGACAACCACCTAAACTGACAGGCCAGACAAGAACAGCATTAATCAGATAAGCAGCCAAGAGGCCCATGGTAACGCTGGAGGAGCTGTTGAGATCCTCAGCTTAGGTGGGAGAATCTATCAGGATATTCATTTGTTGTGTACTCAGCAGAAGAGTGCCAGGAAGAAAGCTATTGTTGAACAAAATCTGTTGGAAGTCATGTTTGCCAGTCATGAAGGGATCTTAGAAGAAGTTCTAAAAATCTGTTCAAATGAGACCAAAACTGAACTCTCTGGCATGCATGCAAAAAATTCTGTATATAACACTGCCTGAACACAACATGCCATCAGAATGAGAAATTGGTCATAGTTAATGGGAAAATGAAACAGATGAAAACAGCACGATACTGTAAGAAAGCCTCTTCATATTCCAGCGGGACATCAAACATAAACAATGAAATGGATGGCATTTGTTAAGTCAAGGCATATCCATGTCCAGATCTAATTGGAAATAAAGAATCTGTTGCAAGACTCTTACACACCCTTGATCCAGTCTGACTGTGCTTGTGATATTTGAAAAAATACACTGAGCTAAAATTTTAGTCTTGCCTCATAGTCCAACCAGCAAAATTTTAAAATTTTAAGTGCACTCATAGCTAAGGACTAACAAGTAGGATTGCATGAAGGGAAGGCGGACTCAAACAAACTAAAAAGGCAAGTAATGGAGATGTAAGTGAAGGAAACTAATTTCTTCTTCCAATGTTCTCTAATAGTGTTAAAACAACTGAGGTATTTTTAACTTGCACTGTGATTTCGATTGTGCTTCTGATTAAAAGCAGAAAGTCTGTACAGGAAACAAGCAACATGCCTAACAACCTTAACAACATTCTCACATGTCCTTCAACTTTACGGATAAAGTTCCACAGTTAAATTTATCATCGAGAGTGCAAGCACCCATGAAGTGAATCGAACCTGACATATAAAGCACACATATGCAACGAGACTAAACATAAGGGAGCTAATAAAGGAAATCAAAGTAGAGAGCCTCACTTGGTGATGACAGGGTGCCCTAGGACATTGTCATACAACCTCTGAATGGTCTGTCTGCTTCCATGGCAACCCACTCGCCCCCCAGCATCCAATACCTCAGTAAATACAAACATTACAGCCTCCATCTGTCATCCAGTGGTCAGAGTACAGTCTTGATTTACAGTTTACTGCTTTGTCCACTTATTTTCCTTGTTGTTCCCATAATTTTCCCTGTTCATTTGGTTTTGCATTCCTGTGCCATGACCTCTCACTGTGCTGATAGTTTTGTGTGCGCTTGTGAGACAGTTCATGACATTCATTGTGATGAATGCCCTGGCACCTGGGAGTGAGCAACAAAATGAAATTTAAAATCCACTGTGCTATAAATGTTGGTCTGATTTGTGATGGAGCTTAATGATGAGTGTTTTTGACCCCAGCAGTATACTAACAACTAAAAGGCTTTATAGAAAGAAATTAAACTTTTACCTCATCAATCTTCAGATTAATATAATTTTTAGACATTAAACAAATACATGAAATTGTTTGCTTTGAGGAAAAAAAAAACTTCTGCATGGACCATTTAGAAAATGTGCATAACATTAGGTTGGAGACTATAGTTTGAAAGCAAACAGAAGAAGCAGTCAGGAGGATTAAAAGAGCTCTAATACAGTGCATAGCAAAAGTTTTCATACCAGTTGAACTTTTTACATTTTTCTTCACCTAAAAAATAGTTGAAAGTGTTTTATTTGGAATTTGTATGATGGAACAACACAAACTAATGAACAATTTTGTGGTGGTAGGAAAATGGTACAATCATTTTTTCAATAAAAATGAAAAAGGTAGTGTGTGTATTTGTATTCAGCCCCCACGAGTACAAATCAAGACTTTATAGACCCAAGTTTAACTGCAGCTACAGCTGCAAGGCTCTTGAAGCCTCTACAGAGTGAATTTCTTTTCCCGCTCTTCTTTGCAAAACAGCTCAAGCACAGTTTGATTGGATAAAGAACACATCTTGGAATAGATTTTCAATTGGATGTAGTTCTAGAGTTTGACTGGGCCATTTTATCATTGTCGTTCTAATATGCTTTGATTTAAACCAATTAATTGTTGCTCTAGCTATAGGTTAAGGGTCGTCCTACTGGAAGATCAGTCTTGTTCCCAGTAACAGTCCTTTTCTAGTCATCTTCCTGTCTACTCTGACCAGCTTCCCTTTTTTCAGTGAATAAAAATATCCCCACAGCATGATATAGTGACCATCGTCTTCCTCCAAAGAATGAGTTCAGGGGTCTCATTTATAAAGGATTGTATAAGATTCATTCTAAAAGTGGCGTACACCAGAAAAAATCAGATTTATAAAACCATATGTACGCATACCAGCAAGCAATTTCCCTTTATAAAGCACAGATATATCTCAAAGTTTGCGCACAAGGTCCCACCTGAGGTTCTGCCCTCTCCACGCCCACATTCAACCATAAACAGTCAATGCAAAGCACCTCATGAATGTCAGTGTTTATTTAAATCAGCCAGCTGATCAATGTTATCTCACGATTACAACCACAGGTAAAAGGGGCCAAAAGCACAATTTCTTTGAGGCAGAAAGCGATATGAGTGAGGTGGAAAGTTGAAAATATCATTTTTGGTAGCCACAGTGACGTGAAATAAAGTTTCCACACCGCGCATTTTAGGAGGCCGATAGCATGCTTCACAGTTAAGCACTTATGGGTGCATGTCATTGTTTACAACCTGTGCACCTTAATGCTCATCAAACCTGACCGAGTGAGGTTTTCCCATCACTTTATTTTTATTTTATTTATTTATTTATTGTGTGAGTGTGTGTGTATTGTATGAGGATGAAGGCTCAGTTTCATCATTTAAGTTTGAACAATAAAAGATTAAAATCTTGAAAAAAACACTGGGTTCAATGCTCCTTCGATTAAATAATCCTAAACAGAATCATATCTCAGTATATTTAGACGAATTTTGGTGCTTTCTTGTTTGTAATTGCCCACTGAAAAAGTTTGTGTGGTTGCCACACATTTTCACGGCAGGTAAAAAGTTTACGTATATTTACGCAAACTTTTACGCCACATTCATTTTTATACATGCCGACGTGTATGTACAATGTGGCGCTGCATATTTTTTGTGCGTACGCACGCTTTATACATGTGGCCCCTGGTGATTATGCAGTATTAGTTCTCTGTCACATGTAGTAGTGCTACTGCCTAGAGCACTTTCTTCCCCATGCAAAGCAATGGCTTTCTTCTTGCGACTCGTAGCAGGTGGACAGATGGTTTGCAATTGTGCCAAACTTTTTGATAGGCTATCAGTTCAGCTCATTATTGTTTTGACAATGAACTGAACAGTGCACCATGAGATCTTTAAAACCTTGGCTATTGTATTTGTGAGCTAACACTGCTTTAAATTTCTCCAGAGCTTTATCCCTGACTTGCTGTGTTCTTTGCCCTTCATGATGCTGTTTGATCACTTTAAGTTCTCGAGCAAACTTCTGAGGACCTCACAGAATAACTAGATTTATGAGATTATTGAGATTATGCATAAATGCACTGACCTATTCAGGGGTATCAAAGTAACAACTCCCAATAGTTTTCTGGTTTTTCTTTGAAAAAATGTTTAAAACCTTATGGTCTTTTTAAGACTTTAAAACTGTCCAGTTCTTTATGTTGGTCTAAAACATAAAATCTATATAAAATGTATTGAAGATTGTTGTAACATGACAAAATGTGATAAAGCTCCAGGAGTATGAATAATTTTTCAAAATATTGTAAATATCAAAAGTGCCGACTTTGAAAGAACCAGTACAGTTAAAAGGCTTGCAGAACTTATGAAGGCAAAATTGACTCGTGAGAACCAGTCTGGTGAACAGAGAGGCTGAGCCAAGTGCGTTTCTCAGGATACAGTATTTACACTTAGTTTGTACAGATTCTTGGCTCAAGATCCTTCCACTCTTTAAGGTTTTCTAGGACACTGTATGTGAAATTCTCACTATTATATGCTTTTAGGGTGTAGAGCACACATTCCTGCCATCTTAAAAACACCACATCGCTCTGCTCTCTTACTATTAATCACTAGTTTCCTTGGCATAAAGCAGAACGGATAATTTCAGGAAACTCACAATGTTGTTTCCGCTGACCTTTGTCTCTTTCCCTCATATCCTTTGCCCAGTTGTTTGTTTAGCCAAAGGAGCAAGAAATGCTAGATTCTGGAATAACAGGCAACTTGACACATTAGAAACAAGACAGATCTCCCAGAAATGCAGCTGCAAACATAAACTTTGTGAATACTTGGTATTATATGCCCTACTAAGTAGGAAACCTGTCTCTAAAATATTTGCTTTCGATCCTGTTCAGTTTGGACAATTCTGTCCTAATTAAGCCCTAAGATAATTCCAACTTTTACAAGTTAAAATTTTCTGTATATGAATTTTAAAAATGATGGAACAATCTTGCTTTGCAGTTCAGTCCAAACTTATTCATACCCCTGGCAGATTTACATTTGCCTTTTTCGTTCAGCTTTTTCTAATAGGAAATGAGACAGACATCTATTAAAAATAGCAAAAGGGTGTAAAAGGAGTATCAGTTTAAAAAATCTGTTTTTACTGACTTTTCATTAAAAAAAATAAATAAATAAATAAAAAAATTTTATATCTTCTAAATAATCATTGGAAAAATCTTTATTTGTGTGACAGAAAATCCTTTTACAATTACTGACCAGCTTTTTGCATGTATCCACTGGTATTTTAATGATTTATATTTGTTGATGAGCTCCACTCCCTTAATGTCAGAATGTCTCCTTGCCATCACCCTAATCTTTAGGTCCCACCACAGACTTTCTATCAGATTCAAGCCTCTCCAAAACATAGCTTACAGAAGAAACATGATCATAATATCAAAATATTACCTTAAATCTAAATCTCTGCATGTTGTGAACATTTTTCTAATTGTTGGAGTATATTGCCATGGAGCCATATCAGTCTCACAGACATAAATAAAGACACAAATTCAGCTCCATTTTGATAAAGGTTGACAAAAAAGGATCCAGTGTGTTCAGCAAGTCAGAAATACTCCTTCCCTAACTTTCCCACAAGCTGAAAATATTGCCACATGCACATTTATAAACCTGCTGCAGCTTTGTTTTTGTTCCCCATTTGTGCTTTCAGCACTAAAGGTCTGAGCAGGAGGCTGAGAAATGTATTCAAAGGCAAACACCGAAGTGGGAAAGTTAAGACAAATCACATCAAATCACGCACCGGTTGTGCAAAACATGTCACTAATTCAGCCAGGAAGTTTAAACATCTAAAATCAACCTCAGCAAACAAACTATTTGTGTATGCATATGGATGAAATGGACAGTATTTTTAACTAAACACCAAATCAGGCCTTGAGTTTAAATTTTTGGGGAAAAGACAATCACTTTATGCATATATTGCTACCGCAATTTTAAAGTTATGTCAACAAATCTGGATGATCATGAATAACACATGAACAAAGCAAATCATCTGGGTCTTGAGAGAGCAACCTCTTTTATTCTGTCTCTCTGCATAATAAATATTTATACCATCACACAGGCAAAAAGTCAATCACCTGGCTCAGCTCACACAGGTCTTTATGACTGCCAAAGATTCAAAGCTCGCATGAGAGACTTAAAGTTGCAATCAGCACCATTTGTGGTCTGATTCCTGTGCTAAAAATAAAAAGAGAAGTCAGTGTTTAAAATGCACTCTTTGTGCTAGTTCTGGTTGATTTCTCTGTAAAATTTTAGCTCTGCAAATTGCTGGATCACCCTGGCTTTTGCACAAAAGTATAATAGCATACACCTGTTCTGCATGCCAAATATACACACCGACATTTTGTAAAGCTGAAAGCACTGATGGAAGGAGATGAAAGACATCCATCTATCCTTTTCTAAATGGTTTATCCTGTTCAGGGTCATCATATCTTCTATAGGACACAACAGCGCACACACACACACACACACACACACACACACACACACACACACACACACACACACACACACACAAAATGTTGAAAACTAAACAGTGCAGACATCGCCTGAAGGATTGTTCAGCTGGGACGCAGATGTGTTGACTAGGGAGACTAGACAAAGTACAACTTACACACGTGAAAATATTCACACACAAGTTTTCACACACCTTTTCGACTGTAGAGATGAACCAGGAGGCTTTAGACAACAGATAGGCATCGCTATTAAAGCTAGGCGGTCAGTGTCAAGGGAAGGTTAAAATCCAGGGAAATTCTTCCTGAAAAAAAACACTCTTGGGTCAAAACGAGATAGAGACAGGGAAGTTAGAATGAAAGCAGAAAGGAAAAAGAATGCCAGCATATGAAAAGAAGGACACACAGTTCAGACAGCGATGCACAGCAATGAAAATCTTAAAAGCAACAATTTTGGATGGCTTCAAGAAAGCTGGTAAAATGTGGCTTTTTGGTTTTATTTCTTAGCCTTCTGACATTCCAAACATGCCATGATTTCATGGACTCTAATGAGATTCCCAGGGCCCTTAGAAGAGAAGGAGGTCCACAGCATCATGAGTCCAACACCATGTTAAGAGAGTATTAGGTGCTTTTCCATATATTTATGGGGGTTTTTTTGTTTTTTTTACACAATCCCCATCAGGAGGCGATTTTCTGAAAAACTCAATCTGGCCAAAGGACATGGTTCCAGTTAAAGTCTGAGAACATATTACAAAACTTAAAAGTTACATTTGCAATAATAGGACATAGGAAATAGCTTTCATCTGGCATCTATCCCCAACAGTTGGTTGGTAAGTAATTAGCATCTCAGGGCTGTTATGGAGAACTTGTGACCTTTCTAACAATGGTCTTCTAGATTTTCTTCCCTGACCTTAATGTTCCTGCCCACTTTGTGTGATGGCAAGATAAATGTGGATCTTAGTGGGGCTTAGTGGCCTGTGGTTGAAAGAGATAGGCTTCAGTGTCATACTTAAAACCCAATAAAATAGGATTAATTTAGAACTTCCTTGAATTCTAAACAACTTAAAAAGCATAGTGAAATGTAAAAAAATAATGTTCCAGCTATGTTTAATTTAAAGGGAATTTTAGTGGTGACAATAATTTGGTATTTTTGTTTAAAGGGGCAGTATTATGTAAAATTGACTTTTTTGAGCTTTACATCATGTTATAATGTTGTTCCCTCATCAAAAACATACCTGGAGTGTTGCTTTAATTCGTTCATGTATGTTTGAGAAATCCTTTAATCTCTCGTGGCAGCCATTCAGCTGCGCAAAACGCCCAGATGAACCGAACTTCACCTTCGAGACCAGCTCCTCTTCAGAGCTGCAATTTCTAACCTTCCAGGCTTCCGCCTCTGAGAGCACCCTTCCCCCATGACTTCCCCACTCAGCTCCTTCAGACTGGCCATTGGAAATTAGCAAATACATGGAGGAACTGCGCATCTGCTGAGCTCATTATACAAACTACTTCTCAGTGAAATGCTGATTAAAAACATTGTTGAAGGGTTAACAGAGGATCGCTGGTATGGTGACTTCATGAAGGCGGAGTTTCAGAAAGAGCAGGATTTTTTTTTAAAGAGACAGAGGCCCAATTTCAAGGCGTTAAATTACAAAGTCAAATTTCTTTAAGTCATATTTGATAATATATAGATTTTTTGTAACAACTGAAGGTAACATAGTTACTTGATTGTGCTATAAAATGGCCCTGTGTGCCAGGAAAATACATAATACGGCCTCTTTGAAATTTTTTGTTCACATGGGATATTCCTTGACCCACTAAAATTAAAATCTGGATTAAAAATGAGCTCTCTGCTGTAATAAAATTCATCTTAAGGTTTTTTTAAACACATCTTTTCCAGCGGTGTCAATAACAGAGGCCCTGTGCACAAGTTATTGGTTATTTATCATTTCCTCATGCAGCTTCAGTCCAGTTTTTATAGAAAAAGAACAGAACACAGTTACTTCTCAAACCATTATTCCTTGTTCTTTGATTGTGTTGCGTGAGGAAAGCATGAATGTGACTTTAAAGAAACTGTTTGCAATTGCTGGCTGTCATTAGAAAACACAGTAAGCAAATCAGCCTGAAATTATTCGTAGTTCCAACATTCTAATCATCATTAATCAAGTAGTTATTTTTCTGTGAGGTTTTGGAAAAGTTTTATTCTTTTTGGGTTTTTTCATATTTAGCTTATGAACATATCTTTCTGAACAAATAATCAAAGTTTTTATGTCTGCATTCCTTATACACCACAGATGATAAACAGGTAACAGAAATCGGGGCACAGCTCTCATCTTGAAGCAATTCAAACCAAAGCAGTTTTTGAATTTGTGCTTAATAGGGACTGGGGTGTGTGAAGGGTATTATAGGGTCTGTTTCTGATTTCGAAGTAAACAAAACAAGAAAAAATACCCAGAATTCTCAATGATTAAGAGGAATCATCCACCTATCCCTCTTATGAACATTCTTTCTATTTACACAACCAAACATAATTCTCAGTATTAATCACAATGTGGCACATTGAGAGACAAAGCACTCCTTATAGGAGCAACCTAAATGTTAATCAATTCAGTTTAACTTCATATTTTATCTCAACATAAAATCTTACTTGACCTGAGAAGTGTCCTAGATTAGCCAAAAAATTACCAAATCCTTCCATTACAGAGAAAAATACTGGCAAATGTGTTCACACCTCTTGAAATTTTTCACATTTTTTCACATTACAACAAAAAAAAATTCTGTATGCGTGTATGTGTAACACAAACCTAATTATAAGGTGAAATGAAAATGATACATAGTTTTCAACATGTTTTTACAAATAAGAAAATCTAAAAAAAATTCACCTACATACCTAAACAAAACCAATTTAAAAAAAAATCAGAATGAATCTGATGAATAAATAATAAACCATTAACAATATGCTGAGCTTTGGCCATCTCACAGAGTACTGTTTAATTCAGTGTTCCTTAATTCTGGTCCTCAGGGATCACTTCCCTGCATATTTTAGAAGTGTCTCTGTTCCAGAACACCTGATTCAAATTATTGCATGACCTCCTCTGCATGCCATCAAGTGCTGCAAAAACCTGTTAATCACTCTCTTATTCAAATCAGGTGTTTGGCACAAGGGAAACATCTAAATCATGCAGGGCAGTGATGGTTTAATCCATTGTCCGAAAATGAAACTGTGTGGCAGAAAGCTAACACATCCCCATAGTAAAACATGGTGGTGGCTGCATCATGCAGTGAGGACGCTTTCCTTCACCAGAAACAAGAAAGTTGGTCATGGCTGATGGGAAGATGGGTGGAGCTAAAAAATCCTGGCAGAAAACCTGTTAGTTGCTGCAAAAGACTTAGGAGGAGGTTCACCTTCCGTAAGGGTAATGTTGGAGAACCTGCTGCCAAAGCAACAAGTGTTTGGAATGACTCTGTTAAAGTTTAAAATCAAATTTAAAAAGGAAGCTTGAAAACTGATATTCCCAGATGCTCTTTATCCCATGTGACTGAGCTTGAGTTATTTTGCAAAGAAGAATGAGCAAGAACTTCAGTCTCTAGCTGGGGAAAGCTGGTAGAGACTTACCCCAGAAGACTTCCAGAGGTGGTTCCACATATTATTATTTCAGAGGAAGTGAATGCAAATCCACACCACATTTTACATATTTCTTTTTGTAAAAATTTGAAAAATGTGTATATTTCTCCAATATAACATGTTGGAGAACAAATACTTTGCCTTCCAAATACTTTTCCAAGGCAAAAGTAGTTTCCTTCTGGACAGTACTGGAGTTCAGATGAGCCTGTAAAAGTCCATCCCTCCGGTCTGCAGCTCAAATGCACACCTGATGAGTATTAGGGACTCAAATACAGCACACACATTAGGATGAACTCCACTATCCCACAGATATAATCATCCCTGCATGAAGACTCTCCGCTAGTCTGTTTCCCATTTTAAACCTCATCGAATCCTATCCTATCCCTTAAAACAAAGGCACTCACACACCGTGGCCTCCAGAGAGAGTTAGGGCAGGCTTCCTGTGTGTGTCGACTCAGTGGAAAATTTCAGAACCACGGAAACTAAGCCATTTGGACGAATTGTGAACAGAACTTCTGGGTAATAACTAATTTGTACTTGAACAAATATGTCTGATGTAGAGGGTTTCTGGTTTTCTCAGGGGTGCACTAAAGTAGGAAAGAGCTGACTTTAGGACTGTAACAGTTTTCTTGTTTTTGACTCCATAATAAAGTTGGAGTTGAAAAAAGAAATCAACTTCTGACTTTTCTACTCAGTGCTTTTTGATGTTAATCAAAAGTGCTAGAAAAGCCCAATGTGATATTAATGGAAGAGATTAACAATAAAGTGACTTAACTTGAGTTTACATCTTACGTTTAATTAACCTAGAAATCAATTTATTACAATGCGGACAAAAATAAAATGGGATAAAGTTTGCAGTGATTGAGTCTGTGTTCTCTGTGCATTTAAAGACAGCCAGTAGACACATCCACATGTCTTCTGATCTTTCCTTTTCCATTTCGCAAATGACAAAAAAAGGAAACTGTGTTTGCAGGATGTAACATTCAGTCATATGTGCTTGTTTCAAAAGAAGTCTTGGCCGGAGCCGTGTGTTTCCAATGTCGGTTCCGAGGATGAAAATGGAAACACATTGATAGGCCTGTACCGATCCAGCTCTCCTTCAGCTGTGTACATTCTTCGTCGGCCCTGAGTGCTGCTGCTGAATCAGAAGAAGTTATGTAACAACATTGCAAAACCAAAATTGTAAAGGCAACAAAATACTTCTTGTTGTCCCATTTGGGTTACAGCTTCACCTTGAAAACTAGAAATGTCTGGATATTCTGTTTCTTTTAGCTGTGAGAAAATCTTCAGATAATTTAAACATTGAAGTCGAGTCAAGTTTATTTGTATAGCACATTTCAGTAACAAGGCCATTCAGAGTGCTTTACATCATAAAAACATCATACAGTCACCAATTGTGAAACATGCAATAAACATTACATTTTGACAAATGCTATCATCAAGCAAATACACATCAAATATATTGATCAATGTTCCACTTATTACTAATCAAAGGCAACTCTAAACAAGTGGTTTTTAGCCTTGATTTAAAGGAACTCGGTGTGTCGGCTGTTTTGAAGTTTTCTGGGAGTTTGTTCCAGATTTGTGGTGCATAAAAACTGAATGCTACTTCTCCATGTTTGGTACTAGTTCTGGGGATGCAGATTAAACTAGAACCAGAAGACCTGAGTGGTCTGGAAGCTTGATACAATGACAAAAGATCTTTAATGTATTGTGGTCCTAAACTATTCAGTGATTTATGAATTAACATAAGTATTTTAAACTATATTCTCTGAGCTACAGTGAGCCAGTGTAAGGACTTAGAACTGGGATGATGTCTTCTATCTTCCTGGTTTTAGTGAGAACGCCAGCAGCAAACTTCTGGATCAGCTGCAGCTGAAGACACTGTTGCAATAATCAATGCGACTAAAGATAAACACATGGATGAGTTTCTTTAGATATTGTTGGGATATTACTCCTTTAATCCTGGAAACGTTCTTCAGGTGATAGAAGGTTGACTTTGTAATTGTTTTTATGTGTCTCTAAAGGTTTAGGTCTGAGTCCATCACTACACCCAGATTTCAGGCCTGATCTCTAGTTTCTAGCTGTAACAACAGAAGCTGAATGCTGACTCTTTATGTCCAAAGATAATAACTTCAGTTTTGTTTCTGTTCAGCTGAAGAAAGTTATGGCACATCCACACATTGATTTGTTCGATATGCTAGTGAGAGCATATAGATGGCATCATGCCATCAACTCTGCCTTTAGGATTTGAGCTTCTCTGACATTGAACTGGAGTTGCTTCTGAGTTACCCTGCTTGCGTTCCAGAACTCCCACCACTAAAATTAATACTAATTATTCTCTGCCTAGTTTTCATTATGGGTCCTCTTAGCCAGCCATCACAAAAGGGACATGTTAATTAAAAAGAAAATTAACCATATATTTCTTTGTTAGCCTCTGTCTTGTTTTTAGAAGCATAACATCTGAAGCTCTTTGATACTAATCCATATAAAAAAGGCTTGAAGTCAACCACAAAAAAGCATTTGCTTTCAAATAGAAACATGAGGCAGCTTACTACTTCAGACAACTGAAAATATGCCTAATGAGAAGGATGTGCATGTCTTTGTGAACACAGTCCTATGATGTCTGGGTCAATTGACGTCTCAGGATTGGCTCAGCATCAATTCTACTTCTGTGCATTGTTATGATGGCAAGTGAACCCATTCTCACACAAATATGAGGTTGTATATGGAAGAAAAAAGCATACAGACTGGTCTGAAAGCACAAGGTATTCACCTTTTGGCAATACTCCAGCTCTAACTGTGCACTAAAAACAAATTTTAGTTTTTCATTACGAGATAGTTCTATCAAGCTTTCTTGCTCACTGAAAGCTTTGATATGTCAGAGGTGTAGATGTTGAATGAATTACTAACCCAACTGTTTGGTTCTGACTTCACAGGGAAGTATTCTCAGAA
Organism: Anableps anableps; assembly: GCA_014839685.1. NCBI lineage: Eukaryota > Metazoa > Chordata > Actinopteri > Cyprinodontiformes > Anablepidae > Anableps > Anableps anableps. Next base: position 12,672,602 of record CM026079.1, read on the forward strand.
CAGTTGTCTGAGGGAAATGAGGTATGCAGTGATGTTGTCGCTGACTGGATCATTAGGAGTCTGACAGATAACTCTCCAAAGCAGGGAAAGGAGAAACATCACCTGCCTTGATTTTGATTCCAAAAACTGAATAGTTTTCAGAAAAGCATTTGTTTGCCCTGTATATCATAAATGTTTGCAAAGACTCCCTGTGGTACAAGATGAACTTCATTCAAACAAAAACAAAATGTAAGGCAAGTATGCCATTTGACTGAGCCACACAGTGCCTTCAAAAACGTCTGAGAAGGGGAAGTGTTAGTCCTGTAAAAAGATTTGGACCTCTGTGCAATTCAAATATACCTGAAAGAATCCTTTGTCTTGATGGCCATCTGACCTCTGTATGGAGGAAGAGCTGGGCATGCTCACTATGAATGATACAATAAGCCCTTAGCGTATGTGGTGTGAACTCGAACAATCACTTGAACTCGGGAAATCACTCCACTCTGATGACCTGTCATAGCCCATGCTCTTGGACAAACAAGTCCAGCAGGGAAAAAAATGTGTTCAGCTTTTGTTCTTGTCTGCAATCACTGGCAGAACGAATGCCCTCTTGAGCTACACTATCATATTCATGTTGCAAACTGGCTTGATCTACATGCACTGTTTCATCTAGCTAGATGGAAAAATAGAGGCTGATTTTAATGTATGCTATCAATGTCTAGATAACATCATTTGGCATATTTGCTACTTTTTGCGACACTGTTTAGTTTGAAAGCACCACCAAGTTTAGCTGTTTGGCATCTTCCTCTCCACACATAATGTAAGTCAGCTCTTTCGCTAATGGTATCCGTCATTGTTTTTGCTTTGCAGAGACTGGCATGGTATGAAGCTTCCTTGACTTTGGGTAATGTTATAGCACTGGAATGAATGCAGAGTTTTGACTTTTTAAGTTCATCACATTTTCTCAAAAAATAAATAAATAAATAAATAAATAAATAAATAAATAAATCACAGCTTTGTCTTTTAGCTATGCATGCTTTGTTGTAAGGTGCTGTTTAAAAAGAGAAGGTTTCATAGATTTGTTGCTGAGAACATTGCCAGGTACCACACAGTACAGTCTTGGCTCTTCCTCGCCTTGTTCACGCCTCACTCTCATCACTCTCACTCTCTCACTCTCATCCATTTCTTTTTCCACTGGAGTTCCCAAACTATTATTCACTATAGGTCGCTCTTCTGTTGTCTCCATTTGCAGCCTGGAACACAATGTGTTTAATCCACTGATCCTGTTGGCTATTACTGTATTACTGTGTGCGTCATCACACGCACAGCTGAATTTGATAGAGCATAAAAACGTAACTTGAGAAAGTTGATACCAAAACTTCTTCTGCGTAACAAAAGGGAGAGCCCACAGTTTATGAATGTAGGTGCTAGCCTATCAGTTTTACTCAGAAATTTGAAATTTGTTTACAATCAGGTGTGCCAAAAGTATAATGATTCCAAAGAGATAAAACTGGTTTTGTAATGCAGGATAACATTACTGTATTTTCCAGACTATAAGGGATACCTTTTTCATAGTTTGGGTACTCCAGGATCTTATAGTCAGGAGCGACTTATATATGTTTGTTTTTCATAACACATTTTTGACTGATGCATTAAATATTCATTCATTCTGATGGACATGAACCAAGGATTAAACATTGCTGTCTGCAGCCACGAAGAAAGCTAATTGCAGGCTGAAAGCTAGATGGCCAGAGCTGGAGGAACGAGTCCACAGTTGGGTACATAAAGAATGTTCTGCCAGTGTTCTGACAATCTGTGCTACCTCATCAGAATGTCCTACCATAGCGCTTTTAGATAGCTACATCTCTCTGTCAGTGATACCTTTTGAACCTGCTAGAACACCTATTGAAAAGTAAATGAAAACAATGTGTCAACAGACCATATCATTAACATAGACAAGGTCCCCGTCACGCTTAACAATTTCTAAATAAATGCGACTTATACTCCAGTGTGTCTTACATATGTTTTTTACTCTTCATGACACATTTTTTGACTAATGCGACTTGTACTCCAGAGTGATGTATAGTCCGGAAAATACGGTAAGTTTCTTGAATTACACTAACTCAGCCCTATTGAAAATGCATAGACTGTGGTCTGTGTGAGGAAAGCAACCCGTTTCAATGGACTTTACCATCTGTAGCAAGAAGAGTGGTCAAATCATTAGCTATGACTGACCTGCTATTCTGGAATGTAAAAATCCAATATTTTGTCTGTTGATTGGTGCTTCTAACAGATCCAAAACCTCTATTGGAGATTATAAAAATTTATACATTTTATTAGGACTGCACTTACTCTTGCAGTGGTATAACAGTATTAAAATATTAGTAAGGCTACTCAGGTGTGAGGTTCCTATCAGTGATGAGATCTGGAACTGAATGCTGATCATATCCTTTCCCAATGGGAGAGATTCTGAAATAATCATAATAGAGGGTGTTTTAATGCAGCTTCTTACTAAATACTACCTGTTTTTAAATACCCTCTAGAACAGAAAAACTGATATTAATCTGTGCTGTAATAAATGGTGAAATCTTTCACAGAAATTCCTCCACGACCTTATTCAGATAAAACATTATGAATGCATTGTGTTTGGCTTGGTTTTAATGGTTTTGCTTATCATCCTGTTTGATCTATCTAGCTAAATCATGTTTAGATATAATGCAAGAATGTATATAAAAACACAATGAGCATAAACATAATGTGGTGCAAATATGCTTTTGTACACATTTTCATCCACCCATGAGTGATGCATGAGAAATATCACTAAAGCTCTTTTTCATTCGTTATGTGCATGCGCTTTGTCACTGTTATTTGCCAGGAAACTGTCATACAAGAATGTATATCTAAAAGAAAATTCTTCTTCAAAACAAAACAGTGAATTAATATCTACATCGTGCAGAAAGCCAGAATCTACAAAATACATCAGTACCGTAATTAGGGAAAAACATGTGAATAGTATCAAACTAGATCTGCTCCAATAGGGAAATAGAAGACATAATGTATGAGACAAAGTTAGCTAACATGTCTTTAAAAAATGTTTTCATTAATAAAAGCTTACATCTTTGCTGTGCTACACATACAGTTACATCAAATATGTGTGTTTGTTTACACACATATGCTGTACCTCCTTAAGATGCCATTATCAGCACTAGCTCAGCATTAGGAGTTCAGCAGGTAGTGAGGATTGTCTTTTAGGCCCTGCCAGTAAAATCTCCAGGGCTTTGCAGCACCTCATTGGCCATACCCTTCAAAACACTGCCCAAATCCCAGAGATCACAGTGAGAGGGAACATCTGTTGGCCGGAGCAAAGAACAGACAGCAAGGGGTGTGTGTGTGTGTGTGTGTGTGTTGTACCACGTGTGTTTATTGCCATTTTGTCTTGAACTACTTCCATTTTGTATGTGTAATCAAACCATAAAAATGTAGTTAGTTAATTTCATGAATTATGGAAATAGGCTGGTGCCCATGCCTATGTCCAGCCGTACACCCTGGATAGGTCACCAGTCCATCACAGTCTTTCATTGTCATATAAAATCGTAGGCTATACTCTACTGGGTTTCCAGTTTAGTTTAGTTTGTGTCACATCATATTTATACCCCAGGGAAATAGGAAGTTGTGAATTAGTAATAAAATGTTCCTTTTAGAGGTAGCGTAGGGTGCAATGTTCCAAGGTTCAGTTCTCAATATCATGGCCTTTAATGCATGTGTTCCCGTTTAGTGAATAACAGCCATTATACTGTAGGCTTATAAACATCCTTTTATTCCACCTTGGCGGAGTTTCTTCTCGAAATAAAGAATACCTTAAACAGATTCTCGGTTTTTAAAATGTTCACATTAGCATGATTGTCAGCTCTTTTTTTGAGTAAAGTGAAAAGTGTGCTTGAAAACACACGCTGCACTTGGACTGTGAGTTTGCACCACACTGTACACAAAGAAAACCCCATATGGTCAAATTAAACACATGCTGACACACCGTAGATTCATTGCACATACACACCTCCCACACAAGTTGCACTTGCGGCCAATAATAACTCTGACTGACAGCTTTAGCAGATTCAGCCTATCTGTTCCCATCAGGTGCACTGACTGCTGGGTTGAGAAGCTAAATCCGAAACTTCACTGTAAACACAAAAGGGGCGTATATTTAAGCCAGTCTCAGCCCACAGGCCAAGGAAAGCAGGACTATGTAGCCACCTCAGCAAACAGCTCAATTAAAAAGATTTACCTCTGATTTCTCAGCTAAAGTTACAGTGGAAATATTTGGACGATAGCTGCTATCAACATGAATTACCACTGACATGTTTGTACATTTAAAGAAGGAGGGAAGATGCAAAATTGAACTAAACCAAAGAAAAATAAATAAGGAATCAGTAAGAAAACATGAAGAAACAAAGAAAGACATCAGGAAGATGAAAGTGTGTAGATTTTATGAGAGTGACGTGGATGTTTATTTGTGATGAGTGTTTCTTGATGGCAAAGTGGAGCCTCAACAGAGTCTTGTTTGTGGTTTTCCTGAGACTAAGTTGACCTAGCCTAGCTCTTTCTCACAGATGTGCCACTGCTCTGAGACAGGACAAAGCTAGGGTTTTCCCTTTCATATGGAAAAAAGGAGGGAAGGGGAGAATGATTGGAGGTAACCCTAGCCACCAAGGTGGCCTTCTGGTCAGGCCCAAATCCCACAATCCTCCTTTCTGAATCTCCAGGCCCTCTCACTCGCAGATGCATACAACCAAGCTGAAAACATGGGGCGAAGCATTATGTGTCACTGGTTGGGTGAAATACAAGCTCTGCCAAGGCCTGTCTCTGTTTGACCACACTTTAAGTTACATACCTGTAGATTTTCTAGTTAGGAAAATAAACTCACTGTCCAGACTTGTGCAGCATATGACCCCAAACACAGCAATCCAAATTTAAAATAAGGGAATTAAGTTGAGCTTTTTGGCTTTACTTCACTTCAGCATGGACTTCTCACAGTCCAAAAAATGATTATCAATCTTCCCAATTGTTTACGCAAGCAAGAGCAGAGGGCTCAATTTGCTGAACTGCAGACTTTTGGATTTAGCTGTGACTGTCGTACAGAAACGTTTGTCTCTCTCATCATTGGTATCCACTTTCATTTTGCTCTCTACATCTCTTAGTCCCATTTATTCCTCCTCCTTAAATCTTTGTTTCTGTCCATTTGTTCTTCCCACTTCCCAAACCCATCTCTGCTGTTACACTTTGGGATGATCTATGAGCTATTTCTGTAGCTATGCTGCCATAGGCTTAGGCTACTGAAGGACAAATTGACCACTTTTTATCACTTTCTTCTTCTACTCTACAATTTGCATTATTTGCTGTTATTTCAACTGTTAACTTTTTGTTTTCTCTCAGTTATTTTCTCTCCATAGAAGGTACACCTGGTCTTGCGTTCTGTTTGGTTGTGATGCCTTCCTGAAGGAGGGCTTCAGCTGAGATAATGCTGCCATCAACTAATCATGCTCCTTCTCCTGTTATTAACTTTTTACTTTCATGAACATCAAAAATAATCTTACATCAGTTCATCTGTTTTTCTTGTACATTCTGGTCTGTCTTCTCAAACCCCCAGTCGGTCATGGCAGACGGCGGCCGCTTGTACCCAGCCAGGTTCTGCTGGAGGTTTCTTCCTGTTAAAGGGGAGTTTTTCCTCTCCACTGTCGCTACATCTATGCTCAGTATGAGGGATTGCTGTAAAGTCAACCACACAATGCTATGCAGTCTCTTCATGTTGGTCCAGGAGGAGTGAATGCTGTAAATTAATGACTCAGTGTAATCTGCCGGGTCTCCTTAGAAACTTTTTGAACTTTTGAATAATTAATTGAGCACACTGTATTGTTTGATAACTAGGATCAATTGGAATATATGTATGATTGAATTTTTTTTTTTTTTTTTTTTTTTTTTTTTTTTTTTTTTGTAAAGTGCCTTGGGACGACAATTGTTGTGAATTGGCGCTATATAAATAAACTGAATTGAATTAAACTGAATTAATAAACTCAAAAAAAATTTATTTGATCAGAGATATTCAGTTGAATCTGTTACTAGCATAGCTGTCAGAATTTTTGAAAAAGAAGTATACCTTTGCTTTAATTTGTGTCATTTCTAGTTTCATGAAAACAGTTTTTCTAGGTCATAACTGCATAGCACAACTATGCCAAGAATTTCAATGTTCAGAGGTTAACTCTTCCTACTTCCCAAGGTTGCTCTGTCTTGACTGCTTCTTTTTTTTTACCCTGGGCCTGACAGCTCTTCTCAGTGAGACTCTCCATCCATCCATCCATCCAATACAAAGTGCCTCTGTAAATCAAGGGCTGTTGGACAAATGCCCACGCTACTCTTATGGTAGCTGCAGTTCAGAATGGGACTAGTGTAAGGTCATTAGCCTCACAAGTTAACTTTGACTGCAAATATGTTCCTGGAGGCAAAGAAGGAGGTTTCAGGTCTATGTCTCTGCCATGGTCTTCCTGTGTGGATTTGGCAACTTTTCCTTGCACACATGTGGGTTTTCTTTGGGTACTCTGGTTTCCACCCACAGTCCAACGATTTCATTCTGAACTAACCTTAAGTATAAGTGTGTGTATATGATTCTCTGCCTTGGTTAGCTCTGTGTTGGTCATGTGAGCCTCAAGCAATTTACTCACAGAACTACTGGATTCATTTACAGTACAAGGCAAGGTGACAAAGGCTGTGGAAGAAAGGTGGGACAGTGGAGAGGTGGCTTCATGAGCAAAAACACAGCCTTAATGTAGACCAGGGAAACAATACTGGCATACTAAGAACTTCAAGTTTAACAGGCAGTTGATGCAGAGCAATCCAACCTTAAAGTTATTTTGACTACTTAGCCTGTGGTGTTGAAACACTACGTTAATGTTAAAGTTAATGTTAAGCGCTGCATTAATGTACATAAAGAAATATATAATCAATTAAAAACCCATCTAAAGGATATATTCTTTACCTGCTATTGATGTAGCTAATAAACCTAAAAGAAGAGAGGATTTTATGGTTTCTCAAGATTAATATTAATTAAAGGGGGAAATAACTCTTAACTAAGGGTTATGGAGGGAAAAATCAAGTCTACCACTGACCAAGAATTAAGTCTACTGAGACTGAAATGGTGTTTACTTGCTTCTGATTAACTTAAAACTAAAGAGAGTAAATAAAAAAACTTGATCTCCAAACTACTTATCAGTGCACGGGGATAATCATTAAAAGAGCACTCCAGCTTTAAAACTTACAGATGGTTAAGAACCCAAAAGTTGTCAAAATACTATTTGCCTTTTCTGAAACTGCAAAGAAAGAGATTTCAAACTAAAGAAACAGAGCTTAAGCCTTTGCTAAATTAGCATAACTTCCACCATGATGGCATGTGAAAAAAGAAGGAACACACAAAAACAGACAAATGCATCCTAGGATGCAGACAAAAATTTTACACAACCACAGTCTGCAAGGGCAAATCAGGCCTCATGACAGGGTTGGGCCCAGCATCCACGGATAAAAGTTTCTGAGAGATTAGTTTCATGTTCAAAACAAGCCTCTAATCAACTGAAGTCCACATTTCTAACCCGATAGTACCCGGATGGTAAGAAACTTCAACAGCCAATCAGAAGTGGATTTTAGTGTAATTCCTGCAAAGAGTTAAAGAGGGAAACTACATTATATAACCAGATATGGACTTCCTTTGTGGCAGCTACTTTAGCTGCAAAATATCACATCAGTGGTGTTTTATTATATAAACAAAATAGCACAACAACAGTCTGAAAGATCACAAAAACATTCATCACTTTTGAGAAACCAGCTTCTTTTTTCAATTCACTCTGTAACAGCTTGTCTAAATGTTCCTTTTGGCTAAATCATAGAATCCACCTTGGCTAGCTAAAGTGGGCAAAAAAAAAGCAAAAAGTTTTTGTAGATGAAGGTCAAATTTAAGAGCTGTGTGTTGCTACCCTCTTCTGTAGAGGAAATCTGCAACTGACACAACAAGGCAACCAGACCCACACACAAAAAGAGATTGTGTTGCAAGCTAAACTGTAATCAAAGTTGCTATTTTATAATGTCATGTTGAACTGGTGCCAATTCAAATGCAAACTGCATCATCATTTAATAACTTTGTTACGATGTAGATGTGGTAAAAGAAAAAGGAGCGATAAATGAGGGAGAGGGATTTTGTCTTAATTTAGACTAACACTCCATAACTTTTAAACAAACTATTAATAATTAAGTGACATCACCTTACAAAATACATCACTGTTAGATCAGAGGCATTCACAGTGTTTCTTGCTGCGACTAAGTAAGAATGAACTTTAAATTTCATATGTCAACACATCTTTCCCTACAGTTAACCTTAGAAATAAAATTATTCCGTTTCCTCAATCACAAAAACAGGCTTTTTAGAAGTCAAACATGTCCATTCTTAATGGACTTTGGCAGCCCAGAACTACAGCAGAGGGCTCTCCGGTTACTACAGCTGCACTGTGCGCGGTTCAGTTCAGGAAACCAATTTGAAAAGACAGATCCAAGGTAGAGATGGGATTCTGTGGCCTCTACAACAGCCACACTGACAGTGATGAAAAAGAATAACAAAAAAAAGCCAGAGGGAGGGAGCAGAATCGCAGAGGAAATGAGTATCTTACAGTAACACATGGTGTGAAAGAAAGAAATGTGTCTCTCACTGACCTCCTTGTGTTTTTCATTCCTATTCTCTCCACCTCCCCTCAAAGCCATCCTTCTCCAGCCCTAACTTACACTCTGTGCCGATTGAAATGTGCAAACTGATTAGCCTGGGAAATGGGATCAAGAGTTTTAGGAAGGAAAATGTGTCTGGGATGGGCCTACAAAGTTTCAACTGAACAGGGCTGGCCCAATACACTTTCTAATGACAGATATACTTTTAAAGCAATTTGAAATGAAAAAATCAACAAAGAATTAATTAAAATGACATTTAAAACATCTAAAGTTCACAAAAGCAATGTACAAAAAATAATGGATATACACTCATTCTCATACAGATCACTTAACAGGAAATACCTTAAAGTCAGGTTCAAGCAGAAAGTGACAAGATAAAGTGATGAAATTGCGGATACAGGTATGGACTTTGACTAGGCCATTCTAACAACTGAATATGCATTGATCTAAAGATTCCTGGTAGCTCTAGTGGTATATTTAGGGTTATTGTCCTGCTGGAAAGATGAATCCTACCCTATCTCAAGTCTTATCCAACCCCCTATGTTTCACAGGTATTCTTGCAAAATTGCCCTGTGTTTAACTTCCACCTTCCCATCAACTCTGACCAGCTTCCCTGTCCTTGGCATCACCATAGCATGATGCTGCCATCACTATGTTTCACGTTGTGAATGGGGTGTTGAGGGTATTGTGCAGGGTTAATATCTGCCAGAAGTGACAGTAATCTTGCTCTCTTCTGACCAGAGCACCTTTTCTACATGTTTGTTTTTGTCCCGTATCTGCCTTTTGGCAAATTGTGAACAGGGCTTCTTCTATATAACTTTCACCACATTTATGAAGCACACAATTAATGGCTGTCCTGCAAAACCCACATAAGCTGTGAACCTCCACACCTCATCCTGAGTTCCTCAGAGGCTGATTGAACTGTTCTCCATGAGATGTTCTGCTTTATTCTGCTTTATTCAGTCTATTACAGAAAGTCCCAGTAAACATTGAAGTTTGTGGTTACAACCTGACAAAATGTGGAAAAGTTAAAGTGGGTATAAACACTTTTGTATGGCACGATGTGGGGTTTAGAAAAACAACAGGAGATTAAGTAGTTCAGGTGGCTTGCTTTAGATGTAACTCACTTTCGAGTTTCTTTTAGCAAATAGTAAACCCTGAAATCTAATGGTACAGAGATTTGCAGCTGAAGTTGATCAAATTGTTATTTAAACCCTAAGTCTGACTTCTAAATCATCTATTTTTTGTTTGGCACTTCACATGCTACACCCAGTAATCTCAATATTCAGGTTCCAAGACATATTCATATCAAAAGTCTTAAATCTAAGCTATGTCTCAATCGTCCAAAAAGATATGCTCTTTATTTTTCCTCTCAAAGTGGTGTGGGAAAACAGGCAAGGACTAATACCCGTATCTTTCTTCGAAGACCAGCTTTGTTTGTCCTAACTTTTCCAAGATGGAAACTATCATGCTTCCCTAATTTTATAATACTTTTCATCGATCCATGACCAATTCTAACTAAAAGTTATTGTGTGCTTAGCGCATAGTATGATATTACCACTTTGATATTACTCTAAGGACCTACCCTGGAAGTATCCTACAGCCTCCAGTTGGATTTTCCTGCATCCGTTCACATGTTTCAAGTGCATCCGGCTTCCCTTTCCTACAGCAGCCTCATCTGTCATCTGTGTCACACACAACTCTCCTCCCTCCTGTGGTACCATGAAAGGGAAAACATCACAGTGAAAACATTTTCCCCTTCGCACCATCCTTCCAACATAATAGTTGCCGTTTTAAACCAATGAATATTGATTGGAGGTAAGTTCTTACATTGCATAACGTAGTGAAAAATAAGTGAAACTGGCTATTTGAAGGGAAAGGGAACGTTGAGGGTCAGTTCCTTTGTTGATGTGCAGGTGTGTAGTTGATGAAAAAGAGAGAATTGTTGTCTTTATAGATTGCTTTCGTTTACTTTCTTAACAATTGCTCTAAACATTTGCTTAACCACCCAAATTCTTATTTTGTGAAAAACAGGCTGCTGTTTCTGGAGTTTTCCCTGCTTTTCATTTACACGGTAAAAACTTGTAGCCCCCTTAGGTTAAATGCACATATTTTACCTTTTAAAGTTCACTTGCTGTTATGTGTTTTTATATATCATGTAAGTTTATTTGTGTCCCAGTGTTTAAATTATAGTTGTAAATTGTCCTGACCGTTTGTTAGCTTGTCAGCACTAGCTTAATTCATGTCTGAAAATTACTCGTGATTTTAAAGCAGCTTTTGAATTTTCATTTCTAAGTTAAAAGACTTAAAATGCATTACAGGGTACCGAGATATGTTATGAGAAATAGGAAAATTCATGAAAAGTATAAATGCACCCATTCTAAATCCAACAGTCACCATCAGTCACAGAACAATGTCTGTACACAGTCAGGCATGTCTAGAGCTTCAGTGCATACATGATCTGATTTATATCAGCTTTTAAGATTGTTCAAATCTAACCTTAAGTTTAAAAAACACACACACCACAGATTTCACCATATCATCATTTATTAAACAATAAGAAAGTCAAAATGGAGAAACTATTACATATACATCCTTGTGGAAACAAGACCATTTCCACAATGGTAGAAAACAGTCAGCAGCATATAAGCATATCACTGCTCTGGCAGTAACTGATTATCTGAGACACCAGCTTGACTGGCAAAGCCCTGCCACTTGGTGGTGTGGACTTAACACATCAAAACCATCATTTTAAGCTTCACACAAGTGCCTAAAATGTGAAAATGGAAATATCAAATGCTATTTTCCAAGCATGACATTTTCACCACTATTTTTAGTCACTTATTTTCAAATAAGGTTTAGAAGTCCGTCAGGAAGTGTAGCAAGGTGCCTGTATATGACTCACCTTTCACAGAGCTCTCCATGATGGATGTCAGTTTTTCCGTGCTGTGTCCACACTTTGTACCGATGTCCGTTGACTACAGTGATTTTATTTTCTTTCCATAGTCGTTCGACATCACGTTAGCTCATTCAGCTTCTGACCTTTTATTGCAAATGGTAATCTTGTAATGGTTTTGAAATAAGTTTTATTTGAAGTCCTTGCACATTCTTCCATCAATAAACAGCCTACACTTTTGTCTTGTTTTTTTTTTTTTGTTTGTTTGTTTTTTTATGACTTCTGCTTATGGGTGATGTGGGCCTTTAGAAACAAATTATTATGAATTCCTACATTCTTTGGAATCTACTGTTTCTTTCCCTATTTATTGCTGCAACAAATTATTTATAACCTATTCGTTATTCATAGGCCACATCGTTCTCAAAACTTAAAGTTCTGAATATTATGTCATGTCACAATCACAAACTTCAATGTATTATGCTGGATTTATTTATTCATTTATTTTGATAGACCAATATATAGTGCAAAAATGTACCATGGTAGGGAAAGGATGTGATGCATTTATTTCCATCTCCTTTTACTTCACTACACCTCTAAATAGAATGAATTGCAACCAACTGCCTTCAGAAATCGCCTAATATATAGATTTATCTGTCCTGTGTGTAATTTAATCTCAGTAGACGGGTAAGAGGTAAAGTTGTGGAGGTCTTAAAACTAAGGTTAGATGACAGACTTAAAAGTGTTCTTCAAGATGTCCAAATATATTGTTTCATAAACTAACCCTACTAAGAGGACGAAGGAAATTCTGGAGGAGCTGCAGATATATATGCTCAGGTGGTCAAATTTTAATTAATCATACACTTCACAAACCCAGCATTTATGAAAGAGTGGCAAGAAGAAAGTCACTGTGTTGAAAGAAAGAAAGACCTGTTTAGCTTTTACCACAAGCTATGTAGCTCTGCTTAGAAGAGACCAAAACTGAACTTTTTGGCCTACAAGAGCATAACATTATGAGTGGTGGAAAATTATCATTGCACATCATGCTGAACACACAATCACAATGGTGACACAAGCTGATGGGAGCATCACATTGTGGAGATGCATCCCTTCAACAGGCATAGGAAAACTGGTCATAGCTGATTTTCGAATGGGTAGAGCTATGATGATTTATTGTACTTCTTATTTTTTAATGATATGGATTAATTTTTGTCTGGAAATAAAGGAAATATATAGTATGTACAGAGCAATACTGAAATAAAGTCTCCTCAAGGCAGCAAGACTTGAGGCTAGAGTCTAGGTTCACCCTCTATCAGAACAAAGACTTCAAATATACACCTGATTTACAGTACAGTAGAAAGATTTAGATCCAAACATATTAATGTGTTAGAATGGCCCAGTCAAAGTCCAGATCTAAATCCACTTCAGAATCTGTAGCAAAAATGTTCACAGATAATTTCCATATCATTTGATGGAGCTTGAGTTCTTTTACAAAGAACAAAGGCAAAACATGTCATTGTCTAGATGTGCAAAAAACACACCAAACCATTGTATTTGCATATGTGAAACATTTTAAAAACTATCCATCACTTTAATTGTATTCAACAATTATCTGCTACTTTGCTGTCTTACCATAAAATTGCAAAAAAAAAAAAAAAAAAAAAAAAAAAAAAAAAAAAAAAAAAAAGCGTGTAGTTTTTTAGGTTCATTTGGTATGAGTACAATTACAAGATGTGTAGCAGAATACATAAATCACAATTTTGTAATTTTGTTACTGTATAAGTATGTTGTTACGTTTCACTACATTAACCCCTGGATTATTATTTTGTCTCTCTCCCCACAGTTTATGAGCCACTCTAAGCTAAAGTTCTGCTGAGAATGATTCTCTGAAGTAGTTCGGTCCGCAGTGGAAAACTAAACAATGGCCGACGCTGTACTCCATCTTCTGGCCTGGATGATGTCATCATTTCCCACCCATGTCCCTGTGGAGGGATTTTTCACAGGTAGGTGAGCTGTGGGGTAAGTGTGTACGTGCAAATCAGTGACACTTTTTGAAGGCCATATAGCGACAAGGTGTGTTTTTTACCCCCCTCTTCCACCTTATGTTGTAAATGCTTACCAGACCGTGCTCCACCAGAGCTGGGTGTGAATAGGGGATTATTTGACTATGAACAGCCGCCTCTTGGAGGTTCTGTTGACACTTATATTTCAACTGATCGTGCATTCAAGAAGGAGGTGTTTCCATCAGCCGGACTGGTGCCTGCGGTCTCAGATGTTTGAGTAAATTTTGTGTAATTAAAGGAATTTTGAGGGTTTGAAATAATTTGAACTCTTTAATAGGCAGCTCCATTACTTAATCTTATGTATGTTCTAATGCCCAGAACAGAGTTTAACTTTCTATTTTTGGATGTGTGACCAACTATGCTCACTGAAAATGGTTTTCACAAGAACTGTTGCTCTCATGCTGCTTTGACTGTGTTCTGGAGATATAAATTCAGAGTTTCCAAGTAATAAATCACTGTTACTGGTTAGTTGAGCAAAAACATACAAAAAAAAGATTAAATTTACTTTTACATTAGTTGAATCTCCTATTATGTTATACTTCAGCAACACTCATCTTTAGAGAAGGAGCCAAAATATGAAAATAGAAATATCTTGAGGAAGACAGGATCTGATCAGCTTGCATCTACAGTAATCTGATCATGCATTACTATTGTAGTAAATATGCCCAAGTATGCTCTGTGCAGTAAATAAAGGCTGGTACAGAAGTAAGCATACAGTTTAAGAAGAAACCAGACAAAATACATCAGAATACACCAGAATAGTTATCCCTGTGGTTGTTGTCACAGTAAAATTACCTTATTTTTAGATTTTTTATTTTTTTTTTTTTTTTTTTTTATGCCAGGGAAGAATAATTGGCAAAAGAGACACAATAAAAATCCACAAAATTAGGTTTTTTGTGCCAGTGGATTTTTTTGTTTTACAGAGAAAATGCAGTTATTATAGTTTGTCAGACCTGCATTTGTTCAACTAGAACAGGCTCCAGAGGGCGGGACTGGTAAGCTAATAAATTGAGTGACTGTGTTATCAGTCAGTTTCCAGAGCATCCAACAGTTTGACAGTGGAGGTCACCAGACAAAGACAATGACTCGTATAAAGCATAATAAACACAATAGTATTTGATTTAGGGATTCATTTTGGGTTCACAAGAGACCATGTGGTTATAATGTGCAAATAACACAGGATGAGGGGTACACAGATGCGACGTGATCGGCCTGATTTTTGAACTATATATGCTCTTATATTTGTGATTATATTTTCAAGCATAATTGCTACTCCTCTGCTTTGCTTGGGGTTTTTTTCTTGACAAAATCTCCATTTGGAGGGCCAAGGCCAGACTAAACATTCTCTAAAGAAGTTGGCCGAGATATCAGGATGAGAATCTTCACCATTCTGATTCATCCTTGGTTACACGTGAAGGTGTTGTTCGTCTGTTCAAACAAGTATATATCATATAAACTGCCCAACCATTATACTGTTCACGAAGGGATAGGTTTTGGTGCAAAATCCAACCTGGAACAAAAGCAAAAGACCTTGTGAAGATGCTGGCTGAAACTGGAAACGTGTCCTGTAACAACAGGGGCTGAGAGGCCGCTTAAAGAGGAAGAAGTCATTATGCTAAAAGAAGACTTAAAAAGCCAGATTACAGTTTGCTATTGTATTCAGAGACAAACAACTTCATTTTCACTGACATGTCATATGCTCTGATTAAACTAAAATTAAAGTGTTTAGTTACAATGACCAATACACTTGGGGTAAAAAGGGGGTTGTTTTAAAGTCTTATTACACCATCCCAAATGAAAAAAATAAGACTGGCAGCATCATGTTGGGGAGGGGTTTTCCTGCAGGAGGGACTGATGCACTTCACAAAACAGACATCATGGTAAAAGAACATCACGTGAAAACACTAAAGCAACATGTTAAAACTTTAGCCAGAAAACTCATGCCTGTTAATTCCTTACAAACAACTGTGATAAATCTGACTCAAATCACCACTCATCCAGGTTGGTGTATTTATACCAAATAAGTTATGAAGTGACTCAAGTACAACAAAGCCAATGTTTTGGAATGGCCATCACAAGTCCCTGTTCTAAGTCCCGCAGAAAATTTGTGGGCAGAGCTGAAAAGGTGTGTGTGAGCAAGGCAGCCTAAAAATCTGAATTTGTTACATCAGTTCTGTCAGGAGGACTGTTGTGAGAAGCTTATGAAAGGATACCTAAAAAAATTGTTCAATTTCTTACTGTTTAATGGGCAATTCTACCAAATATTAGGGAACTTTTTAAAACAAAATCTGGCATGTAGACAAATGGAAATAATTTAGAAAATCTTGAATTATTGAAATCAGGCAAAGTTTAGTTTGATGTATAGTCTGTCAAAAAAGAAGGGCTTTGTGTCTTTTTTTTAGAGCAGTGCATGTAATCATCTGGTTTCAACTGTATATAATACTGTATTTTTACTCCTCAGACAAAAAAAGCCATTCCTGTTTCTATTGTCTTGATTTACTCAAGCCAGAAAAGTGAGCTGCCTAAAAGGAATTGTCAACACATTCACCTCAGCCAACGCATGTCTTTGTTTTTCCTCAACATCATATATTTGCACTTATTTATTTATGCCAAGAAAAAGGTAAAACACAGACAGAGGAAGGAGGACATAAGAGAAACGAGCGAAAGCTGGCTTGTTGGACGTTCCCTCAAAACTCCAGCTATGCTTTTGTCTTCCAGATCACATCTCAGAGGACATCCAGGTCTCATTTACTTAACTTTACTGGCTTTTATGTCCGCTGAAAATGTCCCAATGGTATTTGCAACATACCGACTGCAAGAGAAACCAAATGTGGTCTTCTGAGAAGAGATTGCTTTCAGTCATGATGTTTCACTTTCCTTTGTTTCTACAGGAGACATTGGTGGTTTAAATTATCATGGCTACATATTTCTGAATGAAAGAAGCACTTTGATGGGGCACAAAGAAGGAAAATAGGAAAAAATTACTCACTCACACAATAAATTGACAACTAAATCGGTTAATAACCGTGAAACCCAATACAGACTGCTGGAAATGCTAACATTAGGACAATCTTTATTTGTGACAATCAGAAAAATAACTGCTCACTGGCAACAATAGACTTCTGTGATGCCTCAAGGCAAGTTTCTGGTTTGTACACAAAGAAAACCTCTTTTTAGTGTGCGCGCAGCCAGTTTAAGCAGCAGTATGTGTGTAAATGTAACATGTTAACTGACAAATCAATATCCATTTCATCCATTTTGTATCAATTACTCCAAAACCATTCATTTCCTTTCAATTACTTGACTGGCAGTAGTGGTGTCGGTGACGGTCAACAGGTCAGACACCAACCAGCAGATGAACTCAGGAGCCATCTAGGAAACTGGAATACAGCTTCCTGAATGTTCTTCCTCTTCAGCTCCTCTGGAGTAGAACATGATGTGCTTTTAATGCACAGCTCAACCCAACCAGGCATGCTAAAACAAAAAGGTATATAAAACCCACAGAGAACGCTTTCAGCACCTCTGCACTGAGTAAGTGAAGAATATGAAAAGGGAGACACACAGGTGAAGCCGATGAACACATGTACAAGTGTTGAGGGATAAATTTTCAAAAGCAGACGTGCCCAAGGACAAGAAAATATTATGCCCTTAAGGCTAATAAAACTAAGCAGTTTCTGTACAGTGCTCAGGTTACTAAATGACCTCAATCAGGAAATGGGAACTTTGAATGTTCAGTTAGAAATGTTTGGCAAAGACCTTCAAGTTTGGGAATTTACTCTACTACTGTTTCCATGAGTTTTTTTAAAGAATGTTTATTACTTTATGAATGACAGGACCTTTGTATTAAACTGAACATAGAAATATATATTAACTTCAACCTCCAAAGCTGCCTCAATCCTAACATAAATCACATTGATAGGCCAAAAGTGTCTCAGATCTGGCTTAAAAGATTAAAGAAAGCTCCTTCTAAAGCAAATAATTTGCTCAAACTTAAGAGAGTATGATGTCCCCATAAAGAAATGGAAGTTGAGCCTCCACCTCAGTCTCAAGAATTTTGTAGCTTCTAACTTATGGTTCTTTTCCATTAGTGCCCCACTCAGGTCAACTTGACTCTACGACTCATATTCATTTATAGTCGAGTACCCCTTTCTGATGGGTGGGCCCGTCATAGCAAGGTGGCCGAAAAGTAACGTCAATGATTATTTTTGACAAACCACCATCTCGCGCCCTCTGTATTTTCTTATCAGCCACCATTACAAAAATGTCAGCACCTCATTGCTGGACCATGGTGTTGGTTTCAGTGTTTTCCTAAAAGCTTGGGATATGGTCAGATGCTGCTGTGAGTTTTTAAAAATGCCAGGCTTGATTCTTATAACGGAGTAGGTCTTGTAACTTAATCAGTCATGCCACTCCCTAGCCAATCACTGAAGGACAGTCTTCTGCTTCTCAGCTTGACTTGGCTATCTTGGAACCTGAGCTGATGATATACGAAATGGTACCAAGTACCAGTCCCTATAGAAAAACCCTAAAACCGATTACAGTCGAGCTAGTACTGGTGTAAAAAGTGGCTATGCCAACATCAAAGACCACTGACATTCAGCTTCACCCATCAACCCATACCAGCTTCTGGGTCTCAGATGAATAACAGCATTCCCACACCAGGATGCTCCCAGCACCATATTTCATTGTGGGGTCGATGTGTTCAGGATGATGTGTGGTGTTAGTTTGCTCCACAAAGTGTTTCACTGAAGGGCAAGATACACCGGATCTGTATTGGCATCCGATCTGACTGAAAATCGGGTTGGATGATGTACGCAGCAATCAGAACACTTTAAAGTTAATGGAGCCTCGCAGACTGCAAGCGACTCACTGCGACCGCATGTCCGACTCTCTGAACTATGCAGCAATTTGATGGGAATGTCATGAGTGAGACAGGAATACAAATGACAACCTTTTACTCACAAAAAAAAGCAGTGTAGTTAGCCATGGTGGGAGCACAGAAGTACAGAAAAAAATGAAAGAGTGGAATGGTGATCTTGCTCAAGCAGCCTTGAGCTTACTGCTGGATCAGCCTGTGTTTATGCTGGCGGGATTTTGAGTACATACTGTAACATGGATACTTGGTTTCGTGAGTCTGGTGACCCATAGAGGTACCGTCGTGTCGGAGCCTGTTTGTCAGGAAGAAATTGCATTGTGAAGAGTTGGACGCAAGCTGTGTGTCTTGGCCTTTGCTCACCAACTTAGATACTAAAGGACATAATAGTGCAATTTATGAAATGACTGAGACTGCACTGGAGGAAGAAGCTTAGCTGCCACTGCGACAGGACGAAGGTGTCTCAGGCCTTGCTTGAAAGTTGTTTGATCAAAAGAAAGCAACTTCTTCAGCAAAGAATTTGTTTGAATAAAATGCTTGTCTCAATAGCTTTTCTCTTAAATGTGACTGAGAAGAGGGAAAAGCTAGAAAATAAAGAAGATGCATACATAAATAAGGGGAAGGTGCACCTTCACCCTTGTCTCAAATAATTTTCACCCTTCCGAGATTGCTGTGTATTTAGCTCCACCCATTGGTCCAAGATAAATGAAAGCTCCACGGAGCATGATACTGCCACTGTCCTGTTTCACTGTCAGGTGATGTGTTCAGGCTTTTCCTCCCAGAGATGAGTGTAAAAGAGGCAATATTCTAATTTAAGAATGACAAGCACCACACAAGTATGAAAATAACTTTGTGGATTTAACTTGCTGAATCCCTGTAGGGTTATTTGACAACAATCCACACAAAAATATCACCCCATATCTTCTCTCATTTAAAATGCAGCCTTTCACTCTGGTGTAAAAGCTCCAGGGTTGTAAATTGAAAAGCCATACTTGCCGAACTGAAATGTTTATCTCACATAACAGGACATCCAGGACTGTAATAGCCACACTGAGTTGTGTGAGAGGTGCTTTAAGTGGGCGTATAACAAACGACTTGTTGAAGACATAAAGCCTCAGACCTGGTGTTTAGATTTATGCCTTGATATTAGGTTGGATATCATGCTTTACAAGTTAGACAGATGGCCTGCCTGGGAGACATGTATCATGAGACACACTGCTCCAATCATTGTGTGATGTATGTTTTGTCACTCCAAGCTTTTATTGTAGTACACACACACACACACGGTCAGTTCCTGCTTGTCAGTGGTGAGTAGCCATTCCCAGTAGAGTGCAGCCATCAAGCAAACCTGGCTGCTCTGAAGGAGGCCTGGTTTTATTTTACTCCAATGCACCCCAAGAGTTTCACAATCTTTCTTTTTGATAGGAGTCAACATATAAAAACAAAACCTGAAAAATCAATAAAATAAAATAAAATTAAAAAAAATTAAAAAAACTCGGGTTTACATTTTTTTGATTTTAGGAAGTAAAACCGTTGAACAATAAAGTTCAAAATAAAAATCAGTATGGGTTAGCCTGTGCAAATTTCTACGTAACATTTTTTCTCTTTCCCCCCGTTTCCCACTCACTCTCCCCACTCTGTCTTCATGTGAGGCCGTTCCAAACTGGAAGGTTCTCTCAGTGTTACATAAATTCCAGCTTGAGCAGCTGTAGAGTCACAAAAAGGAGGAGAAAAGAGAGAGAAAAACAAGGCAAAAACACAAACAGCACCGTGAAATAATAAGGCTGAAAAATAAGAAGGGTTCTTGAATAGGAGCGTCTGAAAACCTCCTCCTGATCAGATCCTGGAAAGTAGGAAGAACAAAAGAGCAGGAGGAAATTGGAAGCAGAGTGAAAGCAGCTTAGCAGCTCCCCATCCAAAAGGCCTGGAAGAAAGGGGAGACGAGAAAACTGAAAACAAGACATTAAATGGCTCTGCATCATCCAGCCGCTGTCTGAATGTCTGAACCCCTCATGGAACCAGACAGATAACTGCTGGAGCAGAAGACTGAGCCGGCTTTTGGACCACTTTTTCCCTGAGATGTCTTAGTGCTGAACAAAGCAGAAAATTCTCAAGAAACAGTTGATCCAGGATTAGCTGCACATTGTTTGGGTCACCTGAGTCTAACCCATGTTGGGTTTTTTTTTTTTTGTTTGTTTTTTGTTTTCGTTTTTCTGTGCTTTTTAATGTATTCCACCCATCCAAAAATTTCTACAGATGACTAAAACCCAGATTTAGGAAAATGTGGGAAGTTTCAACTCCACAGTTTAGTACTTTGTAAAAGTATTTACGTATTTCGGCACCTTCTTGTGTCCTGTATGGCTTCTTGCAAACTGCAAATTGAACTTTTATTCTTACTTCTTTTTTCAGCAATAGCTTACTGTCCACCACTCTTCCATACAACCCAGATTCATGAACAGCATGACTAATAGTTGTTATGCCTTAACTTTAGGTGGACGCCCATGCCCCAGGGCCCTGGAAGGATACGCAGCTATAGACAGTGGATGGATGGATGTCTTAGCAGGTTTCACTTCAATTCAAAAATACTTCATTAATCAAAGAGGGAAATTAGATGTTGTAACTCATATTAGGCAATTTTCTTCAAAGAGTTGTTGTAGATTCTGATGGCTGTAAGCAAGAAAGATCTCCTGTAGCAGTCTGTATTACAGTGACAATGATGAAGCTTCTGACTGTAGATACTCTGTTTGGTGTACAACAGTGTCATGAAGAGGATGCAGTTTGCACATGTACCATCCATTTTTGGATTATGGACTGAACAGCTCTGTGAGATGTTCATCGTTTGGATATTAATTTACAGCCTAAATCTGCTTTAAACTTCTCCACAACATTTTCCCTGGCCTGTCTGCTGTGTATGTTGTACTTCTGATTTGGTTCATAACAACAGAACAGCTGGATTTTTACTGCGATGCATTAGGACAGCCCAGCAATAATTCTGAAGGCAATGGGTTGCAATAAATTTTATTTAGGGGAATCAGAGTTAAGAGGGCTAAATAGAAAATATTTATTTTATGGTATTCTGATGAAATACATACAAGATACTGGTTGTAATGTAACAAAATGTGAAAAGACTCCCTTTAGCAAGGGTATAGAGGTCAGGACGATCATAAACAGCAGAGCACACCATGACAAATTAGATTTATAGGAAGTGCTCAACTGTTCGCAAGTGAATAATGACTCACTATCCAAATGGCTTGCAGACGCTGTGACTGAATACCAAATAAACTCATGATTATCTCTCAAAACCACATCCACATTTGTTTACTGAGGTGTTCATAAACATAAATCTAAAAAGCACATCTCATCAAACCACTGAAATCAAACAGTGTGTGTTTAAGTAGACAACCCTGGTGCTTATGTTTGCATATTTTAGGTGTGCAATGTTGGCCGATTTAACACTTGTTCAATTATCTAGCCCCCTATTTCTTCACAACACTGGATTTCTACCACAGACACACGCTTGTTTATTGGCTCATTTCCCTCTCTTTATACATCGAGGCCGAGCACTCCGGTGCCATGTCCGCTTTTTCCGCTGACCAGATGCAGAAACGTACATTGTGGAAACCTAAGGAAGTCCTGGATGACTGAATCTCCAGTCATCCACTCAGAAGAGAGAGCACATTTCCCATCAGATGCAGGACTTTCCCAGATCTTCTGCATGGCAGAGAAATATTTAAAAACCAAATATAGAAATAACAGTGATTTATACAATGAGAAGATCTGAGAAAACAAAATGTACACAATGAGTAATGGTGGGTGAAAATGGATGAGGTGGAGGTAGAAGTAAGGGATGTGGTATTTAATAAGCGCAGGTCAGTACTAATGCTGCGTGCTCAGCTTTCGCTGTCACAGCGTGCCTTTCACCATTTGTTTCCCATAAACAGCACATGGAAACATTTATCTGGCTTAAAGCAGATCAGTGCATGCTGTCTCGGGCCCTTAACATTTGCTACTTGTTTTCCAGATCTGTCCTAATAAAGTTTTCTGAAAAATATAGGCAGCATCAATAAAGAATATTAATAAAATGAGATATTTTAATAGGGAACAGCAGGCCTGCTGAGGGCAGGCATTGAACAAGCTGTCTTAGATTGATTCAAACAACTGTGAGAGAGCGAAAGAAGGGAGAAAAATATGATAAAAGTATCTTCAAGTAGTTCCCTGTGGCTCAATGAGACTTAGGTGTCTCGAAAAGTCCTCCTCCCCCACCCCCCTTGAATGTTTTCATTCTGTGACAACATCTGCAGTCTTGCGAAAGGGAATAGAAATCCCATCTGCCCGCTTATGAGGAGTGAAGTCATAATGGAGCATTAGTTAGTTTGAAGTCTTCATACCTCTTGTTTAATGGGTAAAAACTGTTAAAACCATCAACAAAAACTCTCACGAGACCCAAAGTAGAACCCTGGTTCTCAAAGTAGAGTTCAGGTACCGCAGGTGGAACTTGGCCTGACTTTAGAGAATTTTTGGTATTAATTACTTGCAAGGGAAATGCAAACATCTTAACTTTAACGTAGTGGATGAAAAGGAACTAAAAAACAAGTTCTGGTGGTTAAAGGTGCACAGGGCTGGCCCAAGGCATAAGAGAAATAAGCAGCTGCATAGGGAATTCACTGACATGACTTTACTTCTCCGAAATCTGACTCCAAAAGAACTTCCTGCTAAATTTTTCAACTTCAAACTCTAATTACAATTTACTGTCACAATATATGGTTGCAATGATTAAGAAAAATTCCAAATAACAACAAACAGTATCATCCCCACTAAAAACTCCTGAATCCTTTTCAACTGCTGTTTGAAAAACTGTAAAGATGGTGGTCCTCGGAAAGCTCTATTTACTTAGGTGGTACTTGTTATAAAATATTTGAGAATCCCTGCTATAGCTCTGAGGACTGCAAAGCAAGATTGCATGCTTGGAAAAGGTCATTTTAGTGTGTATTAACACCTGAAAGAGTGTAGGAATGGTAATAAATTCATCCTCCTTTTGGTCTCCATGCACAGCATGTGTATTTGTCTGCGCATTTGTCAAGTTCTTGCGAGCATATGGTGAAGGGATTCAGGTTTTTCTCTAGTACACAAGCTTAGCTGTCTATCCATGTCCAGATAGACAGCTGTAAGCTTGCCAAGTAATCTACATTATGAAAAAAAGGAGATACCTGCCCCGGTTTAGGTCCAACATATACATTCCAGGCATTCAGGGTGCAATGTACTTGTAATGTTTTGAAAGCTTGCCTAATGACACAAAGTTTATTGCACAGTGCCGGCCCTCTTGGTGCTTCCAGTTTTCAGTGGTGATCACTTTAAATAATCACCAGGGTAGACAGAGGCAATAATCAGACCCCCTACCCCTAATACATCTTATGAAGAACAAAGGTGGCATGATGTCATTCACTCTCTGATCTTGAGCCAAATCAAAGCCAGAGTCTGTATTGGCATTGGCCGCTCTGCTCCACCATAGTGGATCGTCTTTCCATATTCCTGATCAAAAAAAGGCCTGTTTATTTATGCTTTCTGGCAGCTCCAGGCGTTCCTCTTACAAATAACGGAATGTGTTTTTGCAACAATACCTAGCTTTGGTCATAAAGAGCCAATTAAACATTGTTTTATCCTCACACTGCAGAGCGACGAGGGTCTCAGGAGGGGAATGTAATGTAAACAGCAACCTCTGGTGGCTGTTGGAAGAATTCTACATCAGTTTCCTGCTGAAGCTACAGAAGAAGGCATGGTTTTATGTAACAGCAGCTATAAAATAGGATGTGTAGAGCCTTGAGGTTTCCAGCAGCTATTAGCTGACAGATTTTTTTTCCTAAAGGAAATCCCTATCTGACAATCTCATCCTCATAAGTGCTTTCAGCCGTCTCATGAGTTTGGTACCAGTATTGCTCTGTTACAATGAAGAACAATAGGAAAAACATGTCCGATGTTTTCATGGAAGACATACCAGATTTTCTTTCCCTCTTTTTTTAAATGTGAGGGGAGGAATGATTTGTGTACGTGTGAGCATGTCAGCATGTGAAAAGCCATCTGTGTTTTTTGGTTATTGATGAGGTGCGTGTTGGGTCTAACCGGGAAGTTCTGCTCCTTATTTCTGGGTGATGTAAAACCATTCATAGGTGTGAAAACCACAAGCGAGCACTTGCAAGTTTTCCTGCACACGCACACTCAAGATTTATTCAATGTACTTTGCATAAACACAGGTCTGGCAACAGATCCAGCACTGTTCGACTGTGCAAAGCACCTACGGTACATCAAAGAATGCCTCAAGTAGAAACATGAAGCTTAAATCTTTTCATATTCTGTCAATATTCCCAACCTTAAACATTCAGCCCCTTCTCCATTGTCAAGTCTCACTCAAGTCAGTTAATGTCTGGTTCGGTTCTAGCCATGTTGGGTGTCTCTGTTAGCAGTGTGTTCATCACTATGTGGACATGAATAATATATACGAGCTGTGGTTGACTCTGGTGACGTAATTTTGCGCAAGTACCCTTGGGTGGCCAGTTTCTCTGAAATCTCTCAGTATATTTGTGTTCGTTGTCCCGTAGAGTTGACTCTGCATGTGCTCTTTCATAAGTACCGCCTTCGCTCATTCAGTGACATAAAGCCACAGGCCAATCAACGACTGCAGTCTGCTGCCAATCAAATCACTTGCATGCAATACCTGGCTTGTACCACCCTTGAGGTGGATACAAAAATCGGTAAGGAACCATGCAGGATCTGGCTGGGGCTGACTGGGGAAGGTCCGGTTAAAGCAGTGGTGTCCAAAGTTGGTCCTCAAGGGCCGGCATCACGCATGTTTCAGTACTCTCCCTGGTGGTAGCAACTACCTCCTCAGCATGTCAATGTTCTGCAAAGGCCTACTAACGAGCCATGATTTGCTCCAAGTGTGTTGAACCAGGGAGAGAACTAAAACAAGCAGGATCCTGGCCCTTGAGGACCGACTTTGGACACCACTGGCTTAAAGCCATGCCTGTGGAGAAGGGGCTTTAGAGGCGCAAGGTAACTCTAGAGAAGCTGCAGACTTTTGGCAGAAGGTACTCTGGTCTGAAGATAGCAAAACCTTTCAGTGGACATGCTAAACACTATATGTGGTGGAAATCTGAGATTGCATATCATCCTTAAAATATTGCCCATCATGAAATGTGGCTGCTAGATCATGCTGAAAGAATGTTTTTCCCTCAGTGGGGATAATTAAAGGTAGTTAGAGACATGAGAAATTAATGGAGAAAAATACTGGGAAATCCTAGAACCAAAGCCCTTAGAAGCACCATAAGACCAGGGCAGAGGAATGCCTTTCAGCTAAACAACCCTAAGCTACTTTTGAATGGCCTAAATCAAAGTGTGTGCATATGCTGAAATGGCCTATTCAAAGCCCAATCCAAAACTCAAGTGAGAATCCTAGGCAAACCTTGGAAATAAATGTTGAAAAATTCTTTCTGTCCAATTTGACTCAGTTTAAACTCGTCGGCAAAAATGAACTCTAGATGTGCAAACTGTAAAAAAGACTTGCAGCTGTAACAATTTTCAGATTTATTAAAAAAAAAAATAATAATAATAGAAAAGTTTCATCCATCATTGTCCTTCCACTTTAAAACGATCCACTTCTTAGTGTTGGTCTGTCACATAAAATCCAAAAAGAATACATGGAATATCGTTGTTGTAATGTGAGAAAATGTATAAAAGTTCAAGTATTATCAATACTTCTGTAATTCACCAATACAGTATGCCTGTTTTAGGAGGATTCTAATCTACTGTGGCGAAAACGTTCTGAAATCTCCCAATGAGAAAAGGATCACATAACATACATTGATTAATGTTGATTTAATTGACAAAAATGATAGACATAAATTAATAAACATGTCAAACAAATAAAAAAAAACACACCTAAACAAAATAAAAGTGTCTTTGTTTTCCCATCACTCCTCTCCGGCTGGAAGGTTTTCTTCAATCCTCTTAATAAACTTCATGCGGATTTCTGTAACGTTGTCCCCTCTGAGACTGTCCTGGGCAAACTTCACATCCACTGCCATCTGGACCTAAATCAAATTCAGAAGTTTCAAAAGACTAAATGAATCTGCCCCAATAAAGAAATCTTTTGATTTTCAGGAGAAAAGTTACACAGGCAGGAAAAAAAAACTGCTTTATTCTGCATGTCCTTCTGTAAAACATGGTGGTGGTAGTATTATGGTTTGGAGCAGTTTCTAAATCTTCCTTTTCCTGACCAATTAATTGTTCTCACATACAGCAGAGATGAAAACTTTATTAACTCATTAGGATTTTCAACTGCACATGCACTAAACACAGGATTGTAAACCATGGTAGCCATGTTATTTTATTAAATAATTTTATGTTTTATTCAAATTGGGGAAAACCAAGTGGTTGAATTTACCATTTCCAGGGCTCCTCTGAGGACACCACACAGTAGGTTGGAGTAAATGAGTGCACTGTGGTTATCTGGCAGCTCTACAAAGTCAGCCAGCGGGTTGTTCTCCAGAATGAGAGAAAATTCATCTCCTCCTGGACTCCAGTTGGTTACACTAGGGGTAATT
Organism: Anableps anableps; assembly: GCA_014839685.1. Classification (NCBI taxonomy): domain Eukaryota; kingdom Metazoa; phylum Chordata; class Actinopteri; order Cyprinodontiformes; family Anablepidae; genus Anableps; species Anableps anableps. The sequence goes on from CM026079.1 coordinate 12,699,761, forward strand.
CCCAGGTACATCTTAAATGCAACCTAACAGACCACAACGTGGCCAAAGAGGGATAAAAAGGATAACAGATAAGGGGCTGGAAAGGAAAGAAAATTAATTGCACATTAATTCAGCCAAGTTTAGCAAGGCATGTTTTGTCTTTAGTCACTTTAAACGTCAAAGAAAACACTGTTGAACAAACTCATTGAACTGCTCTTCATTTACATCATAAAAAGGTATTAGAAATACAGATTTTTCGGCACACAAAATTCTGGACATCCTAATCTATTCTTATTCTTTGAAATATGCTTAAATCTTTTAGAAATAAATGTGCAGAAATGTGCCTAATTTCTACAGTACACTTCATTTTTGCATAACTGCGAATGAATAAATCACTTCTATGATATTTGAGGTTCAATGAGGAGCCAAATGATATCCCAAGGCAAGGCAATCATTTCTTGTAGAGTTCAAACTACTGTTCTCTGAATAAGCGTTGTTCCGTCTGTGCATTAAATCTCCTCACACGAAACAAGAACATTTGAAGCAGCTAAAGTCTAAAAGCTGCTTTTCAGTTTTCTTGTTTGGGAGGTCATCAAGAAAAACGAATTTAAGTCCAAGAAAACCAGGAAGTGTTACAAAAGAAGAAAAGCAAGAGGAATGCAAGTCAAATTAGGAACAGAACAGTTCGACTTGATACGGAGCCGACTAAACCTTAGCAGTTTTAAATGCTGCATTTTGGTTCAGAAAAGGTCATTACCACAGCAGGTGAGGAGGAATGTGATCTTAGTTTTACATTTAGGATCAATGCTAATACCGTCATCCTGTGAACTGGTTGGTTTTCTTCTCTATTTGGCCTAAAACATATGATCTCCCATCTGTCCTTTTCCTCTTTCACCCCTCAAGTGTGGGGATGTTTTGAGCTCTCTAATCTGAATTTTTAAGAGCCCCCCTCCCTGTTCTCTTCTCCTTGCTCAATCTTGGGAGACATCCACGGCCATGCTCCAATTGGTCTGGAACCTTCCAGTTACCTTAGCGATGACATCGGCTGTTTCTCGGAAATCCTGACACCTGCCAATGCTGGAACGTGCCAAGAAGTCCTCAATCAGACGCACTCCGATGTTGTATCCCCTGTGAGTGAGAGGGAGCCAGACAGAAAGGCAACAGACGTGAATGCTCATCTTCACGGTAGGAGAGAAGTGTAGAAGGCAGAAATTACGCTGAATTCTAAACCTTCAAAACATTTTTGCTTCACACACTTGATGCCTTGAACTTACTGCCAATTGTGACTTAAGTCAAGACAACTTATCCTACCTGTAGTTGGAAGCCAATTAATGCATCCCAATCCTAAGACAGCCCATCACTAACCAGTTGGGTGGAAAACGGCAGAGCAGGAAGCGCACATGTACTACCTTCTATGGACAGCTGAGACGTGTTTAATCCTGCTCTAAGCTCAGGGTTGCCATATAACCAGAGAAACAAAGCACACTCAGTCCAAAGATCTGCCAGCTTGAAGGGATGTTTTGAATTTTTTGGGGTTATAAATCCATGGTTTTGTTGAAACTTTTTTGCTGTAGGATTAATGTATCCAACTTGGCCTTTAAGAGATGTTTTGTCCGTCTTTAAAACAAGTCTCAACATATGCTACTTCTAAAGCCTTTTTCCCTAAAGAAAAACAAAACGCAGATATGTATGAGAAATGAAATCTCAATATAGGCCATAGTGCTGCTGATCTTATAGTAGGAGAATAGCCAGACTGCACTTAAGCCTTAGAGGAAGCCATCCAACAAGGTCCAAAGCTCAGGCAGTTTCTTAATAATGCGGTTTATTTCACAGAAAGCACTGCGAGGCAAAACAATATTAATTAGTACTATAATATTGTATAGTGCTAAACTTAATGTTATTATACTATTAAACACCTGAAATGCAATGTTTTGCAGTGTTTTAACATTGAATATAGAATTCACTGTTTCTAAATATGCACATGGGGAAAATGAAAAAGCGAGGCGTGACCGACCAAGCATAATTTGATAGTTGAGTACATCGGGTCCTTTATGGCCCACGTTTGCGCAGTGTCTTTACTGAAGACACTCACAAATATATTTTTGTTCTCTCTGAGGCAGAAATAGCTCCTCAGAACGTTTGTTTTCACTTGCTTATTCCATTTTTCATGTTTGTTCCAACCACCAACGTAATAATGGTCAATCAATGTAATACCAAGCCATAATATAATGACTATAATATAATTTCTTTGACAGTTTCAGTATAGTAAGCAAATAACGAGTGGTTATATAGTCTTATAGAAGAGGAAATTACAGCAATGCACATATACTACAATATGGGACATCCTGCTGATGCAGAAACAGTAATGAAATTGATTTTCTTCAAACTATCGAAGTTAAATAAGCTATTTTGTTTTGAAGGTTCACATTAAAACGTCAACACCATTTTCAACCTGCAGGGAGTGTGACAAACACTTCTTACAGTGTACTTACATCTTGTCCAGCTGTTTATTGACTTCCTCATCATTCTCATAGTCCTTACAAAGCTGGGTCACCAGGGCCCCATAGGTCAACGTGAACAGCTCAGAGTTCTAAAGGAAAAACGCAAAGGAGTCATTGAACATTTACTGCTTAAATGCTCACTGATTGGTAGACTTATTTACACCAAAATAACCATTCAAAAAGGTAAAATAAAACAATTACGTTTTTTTTTTTTTTTAATTTACCCAGGATTTTATAAAACTAATGTAATTATTTTGTGCATCAGGAATTTGGACAGGTCACTTTATGGACAGCTCCAGGTGCTAAAAGGAAACTGAGGAGAGAAAGTTTGCTGTTTTTAACAGATAATCCAAACCTCTAAAATAACAAAATCATGACATTTTTCGTGCTTTATCAAAGTATTAAAAAATATTTTTAAATTTAAAAATGATACCTGTATACATTATTTTCAATGATTACCTCTCAGTATATAATTACATAATATATATATATAATAACCTGTTAGCACAATATTTTAGTTGATTTTATTTTCTTCCCCAGAATCCGAAAAGAACAAAAGCCCACAAATGTTAGAAATAAAAATATAGTATGTTATTGTTGTAATCAACAGGGTTTGCAACTTTTCTGATAACAAAATGGAACTTTTGTCCCTTTCTTGTCTAAATTACATTGGTATAAAGCTGCAAAACCAACTGTGCCCCTATTTCGTATAATAAAACACTGAACTATGCAGGTCTTTTGTAAGTAATGACTAACTAAATAATGATAAATAAGAATCAAGCAGTTACAGGACATTTATAATTTCAATGCAGTTTTCTTTTTTTTTTTTTTTTTACTTTTTGTACCAACATGGTTTTAATAGAAATACCCGTTGTTTCTGTCCTTGCTAAAGGAATTACTTCGACATACTTGATTACTTGATGCTTAAGAAGCTAATCTTTTAAATAACAGTGCAAAAACTCAACTTTCTGTTTCTCCCTTGGCAATTAAAATCTAATTTATTATTATTATTATGAAAACTACATTATATGTAATATTTAGCCAATGCTGCCAATCAAATGCTGGTTTACTATGTAAAAGATGTACTTTCACTGATTTACATATCTAGTTATATTGTCTTTAGTCATTTTGAGCACACATACTCAGAGACTATCCAACTCCTTTCTGAATCATTGTGAGGAGAAATTCTCTGAGCGCAATCAATAAATTTGGAAAGTTAAAACTCAGTTATGATGCTAAATAAATATGCTTAAAGTTCCTACTCACTTTTGTCAATGTTACAGTGAGTGAGGGGGTACAAAGCACTGGCATAGACAGAGAACGTAAAATATAAAATACAACATTAAACATAAATGAAGCATACTTTGCTGCTAAAGTCCGGATGTGGTATTATTCCAGTTACCCAAGCATATTTCAAGATACCTACTTGAAAAATATGCAAATTAACAATAAAAACCAATACATATATGTCCCTAAACTAACGCAATCAGCTATGAAGACATGTAAACTGCTGTATTTTTAGCTTGCATGCTACACGATCTACACTTCCTCTAGAAGCCAGCAATAAATTAAACTTAAACGTAACACGTTTTAATGTCTTTAATACGTTTGGTCACGCATGTTTAAACAGCAACACACCACTGTCAAGCATCTGTTTGGCGAAGATATTAAGTATTTTGCGCTGAAGTATTTTTTTAAAGGTTCGCATTTTGCAAGTTAGCTAGCTTGCTAGCTCCTGTGGCGTAAATCCTACCATTTTCTTGCTGTCTGTCGTTCGATTGGATTGCCGAGACATCGTGGAAAGAGATACAGGATTACACGGGAGGTAATTCGAGATTAATCCTTTATTTATTTGATTCTGACTAAGAACTTAGTTCCGTAATCACTCGTTCGGTCACACACTTCCTCTTGTGAAAAGCTAGCAAAACAGAAGTGTCAACTTCCGGTTTATCTAAAGCCTAAAATAGCGAGGATGTGAATCTAACAGACAATATAAAGAGTTAAAAAGTAAAAGTAGGCTTTTGACTAAGTCAGCGATAAATATAATTTATTTTTCAGAAAACTACACAGTATGTGTTTTTTACAATTTGGGGAAAGACGAACTGTGACGTTTATTTTGAAGGCAGCTGCGTGGGTTTTGCGTCCAATTATTTTATTATTTTACCATTTTTCTGATAGTATGTAGGGTTACCGCCCTCTAGCGACCAAGATGATAACAGCTCCCCTCAGTTTCAGACATACAGGTGCATCTCGATTAGAAAACATTCCAAAAGTTATTTTACTCCAATAATTTAATTAAAACTGGAACTCATATTTATCACAGAGACAATTACATTTTTAAGAGTTTATTTCTGTCATTTTTCATGACTATGGGTTACACCTAATGAAAACCCAAAATTAAATTTCTCAGAAAATTAGAATAGTAATTACGAGCAATACAAAATGATTATTAAAGAAATTCCAGCGTGCTAAAAAATATGTCAGTGCAGCGTGGCATGTAAGCCATCAGCCTGTGGCTTTGCTGAAGAAAGCCTAGGTTGCCTTTAGCAGCCTTCATTTTATCTGTACTGTTTGGTGTGGTGTCTCTCATCTTCCTCTAGATTCCCATTGGGGTTCAAGTACGACCAGGGAAGCACGAAGAAATGTGTTGCGTTTATTTTGAACCTGACACGGTTCCTCAAATAATCACTGCAGAAACTTCCATCTAGACATTTTATGACTATAGTTATAAATATTGTATTTTAAATTATTTTGTACATTTCAAATCATAGTGTAATTTAATTAGACAAATTACAATTGATAACAATGACAGACAGGAAACAAGATAGGGAGACACGTTACATATTAATTAGACATTAAAAAAATATTCCAACACAAAATAGCTATCCCTAAATGTTACTTGGTCATAACAATAATAAACAAATGTGATGGATGTTGTTTATAGTCGGAAAATCCAATTTTCCAAGGCATTTGCCACTCACAAAATGGCGAGCGTACTGTTTGTTCTGGAGAAAGAAAGTCTCTACAGTCTTTTTGCGGTCAGGAGGGGAATAGAGGATCATCGAGTTATTTTGTCTCAAGAGTAGTGCATTGCTTTGACCACAAGATGGCAGCATAGGCGTGCGTTCCTTTAGGTGCAGAGATGGGCTCTCCAAGGAGCGAGCAGCGGTCTCTGATAGGTTACAGATGTGCTTCAAAGTGAGCTGCTCATTTCCAGTCCTGGAAATCACGTGGCTGTTTTCCTGTGCACTGGGCTTCGGGGAGAGGCTCTCTCTCATCCTATGATCGCGGTGAAGCAAACTCATTGCGCTCCACACATTTAGGAGGAGGAGGAGGAGGAGGAGGTAGAGGAGGAACTGAGCGCATCGCCGTCTCTGAGCGCCACACCGCTTTTCGTTTTTCTCAAGCTCCCTTGACAAGACCCGGTGCGGACGGGAGAACCATTGGGGGGTCTTGTTTGGAGGAGGGTGGACTCAGACTCGGAGCGCAGCTATGACGGGCAAATCTGTGAAAGACGTTGACAGATACCAGGCGGTGCTCAACTCTCTGCTTGCGCTGGAGGAGAACAAATTCTGCGCCGACTGCGAATCTAAAGGTGGGTCATCATCATCGTCATCATCGCCTGGATCATGTTTCCCTTTGCCTCGTCCCGTGTATGATCACGCCTGCAGATGGCCCTCCTGCACGAATCTTACCAGTTTATCCTATTTATACTACGCTGGGAAATAAATGCGGCATTGCATACACCTCGGCCAGTTACGTTGTGCTGTGGTGCAAGAGATTGGGCCACATCCTCCCAAGACAGACGAACGGCATGCGGTTACATCATGTCAGAATACCTCAAACATATAATCACAATTTGTTAGGGGTTTTTAGTTATTGGTGCACCTCTAATTATCTGAGAGTTATAGTGAGAAAGAGCATCAGATAGAATGAGAAACATTGAGAGAAAGTGAGATCTTGTTGGGAAACACCTGTGCTGACTTTGAATCACCCTGAACAGATTGTTCCTGTAGGCTGGGAACAGACAGGAAAACCTATCTGCCATTAAATGGCATTTTTTTAACTACCCTGACAAAGTGAGGCTACTTCTTTCAGGTTACTTGTGCAGTAGTTACAGTTCCACTCATGTTGACTGTCTGGTGTGATTTCTGATCACAGAATCTTATTTATACTCTGAACTGGTGTATGAATTTGTTAACACACCATGACATGTAGTCATGTGTATCTCCTAGCCCTACAAGGTGTGTGTCCTCCAGGAAGCCTTGAACCATGTCATCAGCTGTTTGCTGAACCTGTTTTGCCACACTGGTGGGTAAACATTGATGTTTAGGTTGCAAACAAGGCAGGACCAAATCATTATTGGATTCTCTAAAACTTAGTTTTTTGCCAGAGTTTTCATACTCTAAATTCATAAGTCTGTGGTCTTAAGGTTCTAAAAAAAAAAAACCAAAATAAAACAGGACAACATGTTGGCCAACACATTGATGCTGATGGCGCTAGCATTGTACCACTTTTTAGCTGACTCAGTAAAAATGCTTGTATTCTCAACCAAGATTCAGGGTCACGATCATCCTACATTTCTTTTTTGTGGGTCCATCTTCTCATCAACTGTAACCAGCTTCCATGTGTCTCCTAAAGGAAAGCATCCCCACACCATGCCAAAAAGTTTGGCCAAATTCAGTGTCCTCTGACTGAAGCACTTCCTTCCACTGGTTTGTTTGGTCCCCTACCTGGCTTATGACATTCTTTCCCTGTCGGCTCTCTTCTTCCCACTCTTCCATAAATGGCAGGTTTTTAGATTTAGGAACAAAGAGTATTTGCATTAATGGACCTGAATATAAACACACAACACATTTTTCAGTTTTTATTTGTAGAAAGAATTGAAGGCCACTGACGAATATGTGGTGCTGGTTAGAGTTGATGCTAAACAAAGGGCAATGCTGGAAGAAAACAAGTTGGAGGCTACAGAGTTGCTGGGTTCCAGCAGGACAGCAACCCTAATGGATACTAAGCTTCACAGATTTTTAGTTAAGCGTAAAAAAACCATAAATCATTTTTCTTCTATTTAAAAATTTTGCACCACTTATTGTTCATTTATATCATAAAATCCCCATAAAATCCATCAAACTTTGTGATTGTTACTGACAAAATGTGGAAACATTTAAAGCGTGTGAATACTTCTGCAAAGCGATGTAGGTCAGACTTGTTGATGGGCTGAAGAAACTGTAACATCTCACTATAATTAAACCTAGTCTGCAGGTTGCTTGGGTGTTATTAGAAAAGGTGCATACTTTGCTACCATGGCGTCATCGTGAGCATCATCGGAGCTCGTTGTTGGCGTTGAGTTGTCTGAGATGGCCTCATGAGACTGTATCTTGTCAGAGAAATGCCTCAGCACCGGAGAGGTTTGTCATTTAATGGAGACGCCTACACCGAGCACCCACGACAAAGTAAATTACTGCAGGCTGTTAGACAGATTCACTGAGTGATTCTTCAGGAAAATGGTATGAATGATTCCAGTCATAGCTCCATTTCTCTTTTAAGGAATATTCTGGGGTTCCTAATGCAACTAGTATGCTGCAAAGCATATGGGACAGATAGGACAAAATTGGACAAATCTCATCTGTTACAGCTGTAAAATGTACACTCTGACAATCTGCCAAAACCTTGAAAAGATTATTGGATAGAAGAATTTCATATTTAAAACTTTAGCAACCTTTAATTTGATTATATATATTCATGGGGTAACAGTCCCAGAGAAGAAATGATCAAAATCACAGAAGCTGCATTTAGTGTGTCTCCCCCCCGAGTCAGTGACTTCTTGTTTCTCCTGTGACACAGAGGTCCATGTCCCTTAGCCACTCTTTAAAATGGGAAGGACAAGACTATATGCTTTTCAACTCGGCCCACTGGTTGTTGATCTTAATAAGTCAGGAACTGGCTACAGTAGCGGAGCTGCTCACCTAAATTTGTCCAAATCCAGCTACCCGCATCTTTCAACCAGTCCAAAATTCTGCACAGCATATGCAGCTGCTACAACACACTGGCACTGTTGTGAGTCGTCCCTCCAGTTATAGGGGATTTCCCAACAGCACCGCTTTTATTGTGCATTCAGATGCCTCTCGTACACTGGATTGTCTAAATATCAAAACAACTCCAAAGTGATTTAAACTGTTTTGTTATATCAAAAAAAAAAAAGAAAGACATAAACAACAAAACTGACCATTTCAAGTGGTTTGTTTGCTGTTCCATCCATCCATCCATTGTTTTATTTGTAACCATGACTTTAAAACCAAAGTACTTAGCAAACTGCACTTTTATGTACTTGTACAACCTTCAATAATATTGAAAATGTCATTTACTTCAGTAACTCAATCCACTAAGTGACACACATTATATAGATTAATAACACACATACTGATGTTTTCTAGCCTTTTTTTCTGTTAATTATGATTTTACCCGTATAGCTAAGGAAAACACAACGTTTGAGATTGGAATATTACATCAGACCAATTAAAATAAAATGATGCTTCCTGTCCTAAAATCCACTGTAAGCAGAACTGATGCATATGTCGAGACACTTCAGGCAAAGTTGGTGTGATCAGACTCCTCTGGCTCATCTAAAGAGTTGACTCCTCCAAGACTTGATTAAAGACAAGGTGCATGTTTTAAAATAATAATGAGGCTTGCAGTCAGCTTTTCCTGAAAGAGGAGGGACTTTTATGGCCATCTCTTTCTCTTGTTCTTTTTCTGCATGCTTGATTTCATGTTCATTAAGCATGCTTGTGCTCTTGCCCTTTTGATTGGTGTGACGGGTCACGATTTGCAGCGGACTGGTATAATTAGACTGCAGATGAGATTAGGTGGTTGAGGAAAGAACAGTGGCAGGAACACACATACATGGACACACAGAGGATGATTGAGCTGTTTTACCCTAGTGTACAAATGAATGCCTTAAAAAAGTATTCACGCCACATGAACTTTTTTCACATGTTGTCCTGTTATAACCACAACTTTGCCTACAAATTAGCAGACACAGCAAATTTGTGGGTTAAGGTTTTCTTGTCAGTTTAGTCAGAAATTGATGAGTGGGGTTTTATTGTTTGTTTGTTTGTTTTGGAGGGGGTGGTTGGGCAAAAATGCAAAACAGCAGCAGAAAACTAACACAGTACAGCTTCCTGAAGACACCATCCCCATGGTGAAATATATTTGTTGTGGGGATGATTTTCTTCAGCAGGAGTAGCAGTAGTGTTTTTCTGTCCCCCAATCAATGGACTGTGTTGTGTGATGCCAGTAACTCTGCCCTAACCATACCATTGTCCTATTGACCTACAACTGATGGGGGACTAGGAATGGTGTGGTTCAGGTCGGTCGTATGGGCTGCTTTTACAATAAAATCAGACAAAATAGTGTACCGAACCGCACTGACCCGTCCCGTACCACTCACCGGAAACAAGGCATTAGAGTGATGTTAGTGATGTTAGATAGAAGGTGAACCTCTGCCTGCAGACTTGAGACTGAGGCAGAGGTTCACCTTCTATCTAACATCACTAAAGAGACAGATAGAGCTACAATGAAATCATATGAATTAGGGGTGCACCAATTGTAGTTTTCTGGCCGATCACCAATTTTTAAAAAGCCTGACTGACTGATTCCGATTTTGGCCCATATTTTTTTTTTTTTTTTTGTTTTTTTGTTTGTTTTTTTTTTTTTTTTTTTTTGTTTTTTTTTTTTTTTTGTTGTTTTTTTTTTGTTTGTTTTTTTTTGTCTGAAAAGTTGCTAAATATAGTGATAAAGTCTAAGTGACAAAGGTGACTATAGTTAACTGCACATGTGTAGATGTGACCTGGTGGTCTGTCATTCAGCCCTCTGTAACGGCAGAGCAAAAGAGGACAGTGGCTGATTTTCAGATCTTTGCAGAGGTAGATATGATCCGTGAATATGATCAGTTTCTCATGTTAGTATTGGCTGATTGGCGATCTCCCAAAATTAAGGAAGTCGGGGCCGATTTGTCAGTGCAAACCTAATATAAATTATATATGTGTCAGAACAGCCCAGTCAAAGTCCAGACCTATTTCTGAAATGGCAAATCGGTGAAAAGAATTCAAAATTTATGTTCATAGACGCTCTTTATTCAGTCAGACTGAGCTTGGGTTACTTTGCAAAGAAGAATGGGCGAAGATGCGAGTCTCTAGAGATGCATCATGTTTTTAGGTTTTTATTTTCATTGTGTCGTTTTCGCTTCAGAATGATCCCCTACTGCATGTTGGTCTTTAAAAATAAAATCCAAATAAAACACTGAATTGTGGTTGTAACAGGACAAAATATGTACATACACATAAGGGGTATGAACACTTTTGCAGCACACTGTCAATGTCTTTCTACAACTTAAAGCAGATTTTCTCCTCTCATTATTTAGTCATGCAATAATTTATGGCTCCACACTGATTTAAAAGGTCACACATAGGCTAATTCCCCCACTTTGTGTGATGAAGCTCCTAATGAATTTGCTGATAATATAATCCTGGTTGCAGGCAGGAGTTTTATCTCCTATCTGACCATCCACACTCTTGCCTCCCCCCATGTGCTCTAAAGTCGGGGTTTTAGCCATATGGTTCACAATGACGTTCAATCTAATCTCATTTGTGTTGACATCGACAGCTTTACGTTCCATCCTTGTGGGTAATTGTAGAGGAAGTAGTGTGAAAAAACAAAACAACACTCCGATCCAGCAATCTCCCCCATGCAGACTTACTGCACAAACACAGCAGCCATAAAAACAATACCTCTGTTTGTTGAGTTGTTTAGCTGTGCAAGCCAACTTCCTGCCGGTCCCATCCTCTCTTCTCCCTGACATTATGTAAATTCATATTTCATTTTTTTAAAACCACTTCCACACAAAGTTACTGCAAGCGTTCAGCGCCGCCAGGAAGTGATAAGTAGATAGTGGCAAAGGAAGATGCAGGTGTTTAATGTGGTCAACAGTTCTAGCTCCAGTCTCAAGAGTATTGCTTTTTTTCTCTTCATTGTGCTTGTGTTTACGCACAGGTTAGGCCCAGGTTGCTGTGGAGATATCACCTGGCTATCTCATGCTCCCCCACCGCCACCACAAGCTCTTAGCGCCGTCTCCCTTTGCAGCCTTTAATCTCATCCAATCAAAAACCAGCAGGGATTTCCAGTCAAACAAGAAGGTGATTGGCTACCTGTGACCTATGGAAGACACAAAGGTTTAGTACCAAACAGAGGCACAGTGGTAAAAGACATTGTATGCAAATTCATATACAAAGACTCGAAACAGACATATTCCTTGTATTCAGTTTGAAGTTTCTTCATTAGTATTCCTGCCTTTTATGTTCCGCCCCAGGCTTTCAGTTTGCTGTTTTCATTACGGGTAAAATACTAAATAATTAAACACATCTTAGGGCGCCATATGTCACCATCGAGGCAATAGTCGCCTTTTCTGATGCATATTTTAAAGTTGATGTTGAAGTTTGATGGAAACAACCAGTTGCAAAAATAGCTTATGCACTGGTGTGAGGTGTTTTGTTTTGTTTTGGAAAACATGTGATGAACACAAGTTCTGATGGGAATGCATGATGCAAGTTCTGAAATGACTAACAGCTGATAACTAATTGTGCATCTGCAGAATAAGCACAGCAGAAAGTGATGTCAAATAATAACCTCAGAAAATCTGTTGCAACTGTTTATTGCAGTCATGTGAAATGCATCCTTAACCATATATCATCCCCTTCAGAAGACATTTTGATCAACATGTATATATAGCTTAATTTCCGGTATAAAGGTATAAGTCACAGGAGGGATGTTTTTATTCACAACTATTCTATGTGATTCAACATATTTTAAGTCGGTGTAGCATATCTTAATATTTATTTTATTTTAAATTTAAAAGAGCATATGTATCTACTGTATGCATACCTTCTAAATAAGTAGACATATTTGGGGGACCTCATAGCAGCAAAACTGCTCCCTCTTAACTAAACTATAAGGTGGAAAACTTTACTCTTGATGCTCCGATCAACAGGTAAGTCTTCAGCCATTTTTTTAAAAGAAATCTCCTTTGTTGGTTTTTAAACACATCAATAAACATATCCTTTGATGCACATTGTTTTGGGTTTAATATAGCTCAGATACAGGTTTGGGACATAAGCATTGATGCATATTTGTTGATATTGTTGTCAATATTTGATTTAAACCACCTCTATGAAAGAACCCACTGAACGTTTTCTTTAGGAGTCAGGATTTATTACATTTAGTTGCCGAACTGAAACAAAGTTACACTGATGAGCTGTAGTCCCTAGAAAGACAATTGAAGTCAGATTTCAAAGAAATTTGAAAATATGTGTCTGCCAGTAAAAGCCTGATCATTGCATCTCCAGTATTTACCTTTGACTTTACCAACCTACTTCTAAAAAGTGTTTAACAGGATCGATAAAAAGGATCATTGGTTTTCATCTGTCAAAAATCTTAACTCCAAAAGACATCAGTTAAAGTTCTCTCGGTTTGGAGAAACAGAACTTTAGACTGAAGAGTCAAGACTTGCAAAGGAGGTTTCTCCCATTTAACTCGAATTGCAAAATATTCATAGCAATTCATGTAAACACTGTTTTATAAACTCACAGAAATTCACAAAAACATTAGTTGTTGAGAATAACCAGTCAGGAAGACTTTGTGACCTTAAAAACATCAGAACTGTATGAATCACCAGTTGGAAATCCACAAAGAACTCAGTTCAGATAAATGTTCAAAATCTTTTTTTCTCTGATGTAATCTAAATGATTACCAAACATTAGATATATCGGTGCATTGTAGCACATTAGTATTTTTTCTTTGCATATACTGTATTTGTGTTTATTTGACAAAGGTTAGCTAATGCACCATTAACTTTAACTCCATCAGCACATAAATAAAAAATGATTTCTCCTCAAGAGTTATAAGAAGATATAAGAACAGTATTGAACATAGTTTTTCTAGCCTCTCCAACTTAAGGGGTCATTAACTATTAAAGTAAACAGCCGGGCTACACTATATCAGTGAAACATACAGTTTATATGCTACTGCTGAAAATTAAGATGACAAACCCACATTTTCTTGAATGTTTTTTTACTTTTTTATCACAGTGTCCCCACCACTCTATGTACTTTAACATCTAAGCCACTAACAATATACATTATGTGTGAGCATTAAGAGGACTAAAAGGCTATCCAACAGGCCAAAAAATCTTGACATGCAGAATTTGCTTGCAAGGAATACAGCAGTATTGAAATAAAGACAAAATGATTATGGCGTGGACATTTTAAAATGTTTTTAGCAGCTTGCATTAGCGATTAGCAAGTCCTCATTGCAATCTTCCTGTCTTCCTTTCATACTTCCTGTTATCTGTGTAAAGTTTTGCTCTCTCTTGCTCTCTTATAGCCTGAAAGAACTGCAAACATGTTTTGACATTTTATTGAAAACACAGATTTTTTTGTTTTACATCTGCTTTCTCTGTCTTCCTTTGAACCCTTTCACAGAAATTGATACTTTCAGTCTTCCTCGCTAATTCACAGCCTCCACACCAACGTTTTTTTATTGATTGGTTTGTCTGCATAACCTGATAACACTTCATATGGTGGGTTCTCTGAAAAACAAGAATTTGAAATTGAATGTTAGGTTTTCTGGGTGTTTGGCAGAAAATCAAACAATTCCAGACAGCAACCGATTTCTGGGGACATCTCTAATTGACTTTATTACACTTTAAATCAGTTCTTATCAGTTCTTACACCTGGTTGGATAAAAACTATAAGGGATTTTTAAAAGAAACAAACTAGAAGGATCCATATTTTACTTATCTTGTTGATGTGCAACCCTATTCAGCCTTCCTGCTCAGTCACAGTAACAAAACCTAACACATATGGTGGGTGTGTGTTGGTAAATTTTAAATGTGAGCCCATCTGCCTTACTCAGATTGAGACTGGGTCGAAGGATGGCTTAAGGGTTTCTGGTTGGGGTTTTATACTAGAGGACAGGAGGATGAAACAAGTGCAGCTATGTTTGTATGTGTTTGTATGGAGGTGGAGGAGGGTGCTCTATCCCCTGATAACTGAGGCTCTGCAGGATTAACTCTGTGCTTGCATAGAGCACCGTTTATCCTTGTGGGATGTAGGCTAATGAGGCATGTGCACCTGCTCAAGCAAGTTTACCTGTAACTTAAACTGTGTGTGCGTCCAAAGGTACTAAAGCATGCTCAGTAACTTTTAAAACATTTAAACATCTTATTATTTATTCTGTTTTGCTTTTTAAGAGAAACAAGCTGAAAGTTAAGGAGGGAAAAACACATCTCCAAGGTGGTTGCTCACAAGAATTGAATTATTTAGAGCATGTGGCTAAGTGGCTTTGATTTTAAATCTCGGTTTGTTTTCACTTTTGTCCCAACTCCCCATACACATTCAGGCAGGCCATCAAACAACCAAAGTCCACTATTTGATGACTAAGATAATCCTGTTCTGTTTGCCTTCGCCTTCTCCACAACTCATGTGCTCCAGCTTAGATGTTTGACAAACAAAACCACGTTCACTTTTTGCCAGGATGATTCATCGACCAGCGCCTTCAAACCCTCTGCTTTTGGGCACCTCACCCTTTAAATACTTTAGACACATTAATTTGTCACACTCTCAGCATTTAAATATTCATAGCATTTGCTTATAAAGAAAACTGCCATGCACTCAGCATAGCCATTTTGCTTCTTCTGAAGTGTTTGTTCACTCTCTCCTTCCTTTTTTAGGCATCTGTTCCTCCTACACTCTTTCAACTGTAGCAGTTAGAAGTACCTGGAGGAGTGTGTTTGCTGAACATACTTTAACATGAGTTCTTGCTCAGCCACTGCATGGATTTGAGCTAAAACAGGTGCTGCAGCCCTGTATGTGGTTATCTACTTTAAAATGTCTTTTGAAATCCTCTTAGGCTCATTTAACAACCATATTCTTGAAAAAACCTGAAGTACAAAACGAAAAATATTCATAACACCCCTCAGATTACAACTTCAAAAACAAAACAAATTAGCTATGCCATTAGCTAATCCATACTTGGACCTAAACGCTAACATCCACATGCTAACATACCCTGACCTTGAGTGAAAACAATACTGTTTTATGCTATTACTGTATTAACAACCACAACCAAAAATGAAAACAGTTTTAAGTTTGCTTCCTCGTTGTAGCAAACTGACACAAAGGAAGTTTGCCAGCTTCATGAAGAAATATAGCTAGGTTAACATCTGTTTAGTTATTTTTCTTATCAAGAGCACCTGTGTACTCAATACGTTTGTCAATCTAGATTAAGAAATATCAGACGAGAAAGAGATTTGCCAACATGACTGATGCATGATACACATATATGTAGATAGATATGTATCATATAGATAGATATGTATCATATCTATCTATATATAGATAGATATGATCACCTTGAGTGAAAATACCACAGTTTCATGGCATTGTGGGTGGCAAATTGGAATAGTTGGCAAAGGGGAGAATTGATTAGAAATAGTTATTAGTCCTCTGTCATAACAACAAAATGCAAATCAAAAACTACTAACTTTCTTGCATAGTAAGACACTCAGACTCCAATTAGACTAAAAATGTTAATGCATTCCAAGATAGCATTCCACAAGATCTCGATACAGCTCTTGTCACCATTACTAAAAGGTTACTAGTAATAGCATTGTGTGCCATATTCAATGCACTGCAAAGTTTTCTGTGATCTTATACATTTACCTTCTAGCTAAAAATATCCTGGAAAATAGCTCTCAATTTGACACTCTGTTGCTCATTGCATAAGTGCAAACATGTAAGCATCCCCACTGTTTTCTAGATAGTCCAGTCTGACATCACTGTACTATCCATATAACTGCTGTTGTCACAATGGCTTAAACAATATTGGGAAATGTTGTAATATGCAAAGGAAAATACCAAATAAGTACAATCCTGGAAAAAAAGTGAAGATATTTATAGATAATGATCAATTTGACTGTGTGAGAGAGATGTGGATGTACAAAGGCAGCAAGGCAGTGGTGGTGAATAAGTATGATTAAAAAGAAGACAAACTTGTGGCCAGAAGCTCAGGGGGGATGTGAAAAAGAACAAAGGATTAACAAATTCCTGTCTTAAAGGAAGTTCAATACAATTGACTGTCTCTCTGTGTCAGTGTCAGTGTTTACAGCGGCTAAGCAGGCTTTGCAGAGTATTTCTACTATTATTAGCCGGCACGAGAGCTAATGCTGCAGCTCCACTGTCAGGCTAATAGATAGATGTTCCATTTGATGATCTTGTGGTTTACATTTACTGGTTTCCTCTTAGTGCTGTTGTTAACATTTGTTATTGATGTCATTCTGCTTTTTAAGTTTAAAAAAAGATTCTTCTGATTCATCTCAGTAAGAAAGTATAGTAGCCCTTTTTGCAGCCAAGACAAAAGGCATTGTACCCTGACATGCGGTTTCCGCAGCTGCCATAAAGAGGAAGGTTTTGCAGGATTTTCCTCCTGAAAATCAGCTCCCACTTTCATTTGCATAGAATGGCCTTTTCCTCAACTCTGCAGTGACTTCATTTGACAGTAGATAAGGATCCAAACTCAAAGCTGTTTCTCCACCTAGTGGGGAAGGGGCCACAGTGCATCAGCTTGTAACTAGGGTGTAAACCAATATTGAATCAATCAGACTTTATTTACTGAACACAAGAAACAAAGGAAGAATATCAAAAATGCCAAGTACTAAGGAAATAATATGATGATAATAAATTCTGGAGAGCTGGAATAAAATGTCATTTAAAGTTGTCAATTTTTTTCTTCCATTAAAATGTTCCTCATTTTCCCACTCTCCACAGGCCAAGAGTCTGGGTGTCATCCATTACAGCATAATATCATTTCATTCTCATATTATGCCTATTGTGCTTATTTTCATCCTCATAACATTAATCGGCTCCATCCCGCATACCACTGCTGTCCTTGTCCTCAGCCTCGTTACTTCCCATATTAACTATTGTAACTCTTTCCTCTTTGGTCTGCCTCACAAATCTCTCCATAGGCTCCAAATGGTCCAGAATTCAGCCACACGTTTTGTCACTTAAACCCTCTACTCTTCAACTCATCCTTCCAGTTTTACAGCAATTGCACCAGCTTCCGGTTAAATTCAGAATGGAAGTAAAAATCCTTGTGCACACATTTAACACCATCCACAATCTCGCCACTATTTATTTGTTAGATCTTCCCCGCGTTGCCATATCCTCCCACTTCCTCAGGTGAACCTCCTCCACCCAACTCACTACACTGTATGCCCACCTTAGCACCATACAGAGCTGAGCTTTCAGCTGCTAAGCTCCCAGACTCAGGCATTCACTCCCAACAGACATTCGAAATATTGATTGTCTCCCTCTGTTCAGATCCAGATTCAAAACTCCTCTGCTAAAGATAGCATATTCACTATAATCACATGTTCCCATTTTATTCTGTGTAATTTTTATTATGTGGTTTTATTGCTATGTTTATAAAGTGACCTTGTGTGTTTTGAAAGGTACCTATAATGTATTATTGTGAGAACTAGTCATGAAAATATACTGTATTAAAGACATTAAGAGTATGTGAAGAATGCAAATATGAAATAGAACAAAATAGAGAAACTTAAAAAAAAAACAGAATACAGAAATAAATAGAACAAAGATAAGTTAGAATAGAAATAAATTACAGGAAAAAAAATAAGATGAAATTACTGAATTATATCTTCTACATGTAGTGTATACAGGACTTAGAGGGTGATTCAAACATCAGATGGATCCATTTAGATGCATATGGCAGTGTTGTGAACATAATAGTGTGTTCAGATAACATTGCTCCCACACATGCAGGCTTATGACCAAATGAGTAATCATCCCTGCAGGTATCCAGAAAGCGTGTTTTTTTTTCTGTGTATTTTTATACATTTTTTGTCCTCTCCCTGTCTTTTCAGTCATGTAGACTAACACATGTTTTAGATCCTATTATGTATTTGCAAACCACATGACTTACAGCAGATTACTTGTGGTCCCTGCTGAATTCAAACTCATAATTGAGGTTTCAGACTGAGCATGTATTATTGAACTCACTCCCACACAATCTGGCACTCTGTTATACCACTAGATAGACTCATTACCCTCCCTCATGGACGTTCTGTGGAGACTCTTTGTGTTCAAACATTTTTTGTCTTCTTCCTCCGTGTCTCCCAGGTCCAAGATGGGCTTCCTGGAATTTAGGCATCTTCGTTTGTATCCGCTGTGCTGGGATTCATCGAAATCTTGGAGTCCACATCTCAAAGGTTAAGTCTGTCAACTTGGACCAGTGGACACAGGAGCAGGTTCAGGTCAGAGGCCCTAACTGTCCTTATTTCAAAGTGATAGAATGGCAAAAGAACTAAAACATACAAGCATAATCATGTTATAACAGAGAATGCCATAGATTTCTTGTTTAGAAGAAGACTTTGAGATTGATTAAAAATGTTTGTTTTTTGTTTCTTTGAATATGAAGCTACAGGCAGCAATTGTCATTCAACTTCCTGGTTACAGATGGGATAAAATTAAAATGTTTATTGGTGAGCCTTCATTGACAATATCAGCATCAGAATAAAGCCTGAATGATTGGGTTTTTTGTCAACAAATTTCAAACAAATGGATAATTATTTAACATATTTATGTGATTTGTTTCTTACATCCCTCAATATCAGAGAAATTGAGTAGCAATTGTTATTTTTTAAGCTAAGAGTATGCTTTTCTTATTACCAATAAGAAATACTATCTACTTAAACCATCAGTGTGTGTGTGTGTGTGTGTGTGTGTGTGTGTGTGTGTGTGTTCTTTACTAGCACAATTCTTATACATCAGTGTTTTCACCAAGTTAAGAAGCCACTTGCTTGTCATGAGTAATTAGTATTAGCAATACTGAGAACAGATGATGCATGGTTAGACATTTTTCTGGCTGAATGGAGAGTAATGCAATGCTGCTCCTCCCCAACATATTGCTGTGCACAGCCTGTCATTTACAAAAAAGATAAATTTCCAGTTACAATAAATACAGTCATGGTTTGGAAACCAAAAGAAGCATCACCCATCACTCTCATAAAAAAAATGGTGCTTTTAAAACTATAACAGTAAAGGATCATTTTGTCAAGTGTGGCATTTCTCATTAATAATAAATACACTCATTTATTAGGGTGTTCTTGATTAAAAAATAAATTAAAATAAAAATTTTCTGTTATTATATTTCAACAAAAGCTAGCCAACTTTTTAAAGCTTGTTGCATTTAGTTACAGTGATGAAGCAAACTTAACCCCATGATGAAAAGTCAACCTGTCCTGAGTATGCCTTCCTCTGACTGTGTTCACACTAATGTATATTTTTCTGGTGCATTTGGACCCAAATGTGAACTGAATTTTTGATTGACCGAAAAACTGAGATTTTTGGGCCCACGATTTGATTCAAAATCCATTTTTGATTCAGAACAATCATTCATAGCCTAATGATTTCTGCCTTAATCTATAGCAGAAAAGGATCCTCGTGATCTTCTCCAGTCTGCTTTGCAAGGCAGACTGACAAATGGAGACATTTAAGTGTCTTTTTCACATTCATTGAATTTTAAATATTAATCCATGTCTAGCTGGAATTAATCCTTCGCTGAACCCTCTGTTTTGGTTTTAGCAAGCGGTCACAGAGAGAGGTCCACACCTTTCTGTAGACAGCCTGCTCCATGGACAATGGCTTTGCAGTTTCCATCTGAGAGGTTTTAGCCATTGGACACACTTTGTAGGTATTTAGTGAAGAATCGTAAAAAATTTACATAACTCCTCATCATGTCAGGTAGACGTTCCATAATCATGTTGGCTGCCAGTACAAAAAACGGATAGTGGAAGTGGACTAGTTAAAGTGAAATATCAACATTGCTGTCCGAGTGCCTTTCTTCATAATACACGGTAACAAACTTCTGACCAATCACACAACACACCACACAGAGCACTGTTCGGGAGGGTATGGTGTACCTTGGCTCAGCTATAGTTTGGCTCCATGCATTTGCGGAGTTCCCAAAGTGCTCAATCTTCATTTTGTGAACCTAGCACATGGTGACGCTAATGTCAAGCTCAGACATCCAGGGCATTCGGGAGAAAAAAATGTTTGCCTTCAACAAAGATGGCGCTGGTTGAATCTCTCTCTTTTATTTTTGTGAAATCTGCATAATTGTGGTGTTTTCTGCACATGCATACGTTCCAGTATTGGCTGCGTGGTAACGTCAGAACATTCTGCTCAGTTACAAAATGGAGACCGACACACAGCAGATTTGTTTTATTTTTTAATTTTTTAAAACTAATTTTGGGACATTTTAAATCGATTCTGAAACATAGTAATGAGAATTGAGATTCTTTAGTGAATTGATTTTTTTGGCACAATTCTAGTAAATGGTGTTTTGGGATAATCTTTAGCCTAGCTTGCTTTAGATGTTATTAACATTGACAGTAGTGCAACCTAATGGCGTCGCACAGGTATTACAACATTTTTGGAGTGGAATCCCAAAAACCATGTAGCTAGAGATGGTGTTTCTTGTGTTTCAAATCAGACGAAAATAAGTCAGGAGTGTTGTAACTGGGGCCTAAGGCACCTTGGAAAGGCTCCAGGTGTGTGAAGCAGGCCTCCCACTGTACCATCCACTGCTCTCTGTTTACTGAGTGATATCCCTGTAATTTGTGTATAGTTTTTCTCGTTTGAGATTAACAGATTTTAAAGTCAGTAATACACTCTGTTGATTCCCCTCCCGATTAGTATCTCTATATAAGTGAGTTAGACATTGAATATTCTGCTGTTCTATTGATGCAATCCAGTAATTGTGTTTGCTCTGTGCTGGTGACCCTAGTGTGTTCAAGAGATGGGAAACGCCAAGGCCAAGCGTCTCTACGAGGCCTTCTTACCTGAATGCTTCCAGAGACCCGAGACAGACCAAGCTGCAGAGATCTTCATCAGGGACAAGTATGAAAAAAAGAAGTATATGGATAAGGTTATTGACATCCAGATGCTTAGGGTGAGTCAACAACCATTAGTCAAAGAAAATAAGTTGTGTTTTTGCCTCAAACAGAGTCTTCAAAATAAAGAACTCTGTTAACATTTAGTGTAACCGTAATGTTTTCTGTTTACAGAAAGAAAAAAGTTGTGACAACATCCCCAAGGAACCTGTCGTGTTTGAGAAAATGAAACTGGTAGGTTTCTTTTTTTATTTTCAAAATTTCAGATGAAGCATAATAAATGTGAAGGGATGCAAACTACATCCTGAGGGTTAGATGAAAGGTAAAATGGACATAGTTCTTTCAGGCAGTCGTTTTCAGCCAGTAGTCAGTCTGCATTGAGTGGGAAGGCCATTGATGGGGAAAAAAAGAAAATTGGATTCATGCCCATTTCTCAGTTAGTAATAATGTTGCATTAATTGTATTGATTTTCTTAGAAAAAAGACATCAGCCCGAAGACAGATTCCCAGGCTGTTACAGATCTACTTGGACTCGGTATTGTATCTTTTAAACTTCCTCACCTGCACAAACACTTTGCATCTATATAGTGGAATTTCCACACTGCTCTATACTTCTCTTGCAATGGGAGGGGTCTGTTTGGCAACAACTTTGTAATGCATAAACTATCAACACTTTAAGGTTTATAATTAAGGCCTTATTTCATAAATTGATTTAAAAATAGCTGACTCATACCTAGAAGAGTTATAACTGTTTCTCTTTTTCCATCCATCCATCCATTAGATGCACCTACTCCAAGTCCTGCGGTATCTAATGGTGGAGGATGTGTTCCAGACAGTAACGAGAGCCCAGCACTGTCTAATCCAGCTCAGGCACAATCTGCTCTGGATCTCTTTGGCTCTCTGCCAGCCCGCTCCTCAGTGTTCTCTACAAAAACTACGGTAGGTTACAGTACTTTCCACATACTCCATGGTATATCTTTGCAGTATAAAGATTCTTTATTAATTCAACATGAAGGTGAAGTTTTTGTTCTTTCTATACATTTAAATATGTGAGGTTTTCCCACATTTTTTTATGTACTGATGAGATTTTTTTTTTCCAGAGTTTTCTTTTCCTTGTGTTTTATTTGTGGGCTTGTAGCTCAGACAGACAGAAAGAAAGAAGGAGTTTGAGTTTAAAATTGCCTTTATTACACACTCCAACAATCAATAAAACAGAAAAAAACATTAAATCATAAAAATCAAAAAGCAAAAACTAAAGATACTTCATCCACTGAACACAAAACATCATTAATACCCCACTTACAAAGACATCTATATTCTTTGTCAACTTATAAAACTCAAATTCCACACGAATACGAGCAACTACCAGTCTCTGAAATAAAACACAAGCGTCTTCTGATGATGTCCATTAATTTTGTTTTCTTGATATCCATATTGCTAGTTTTGCCATCCCAGGAAAGAAATTTAAAAGTATGTGAATAGATTTCTTTCTTGCACAATACCATGGACCATAAATAAAAATAAAGTTAGAAAACTGTACACCAAAACTACCAAACAGATGATCAAAAAGAACAATCTTGAACAGTCAATAAAAATGTGATACAAAGTTTCCTCCTGCAAACAATAAAGACAAGTAACACTAATGTCAAGATTAAGGTGTGCCAGATACCCATTTGTAGCTATCGTTTGCACAATCCTCCACTGGAGGTCGCCCACCCGTTTCTCAATAGGGGGTTTGTACAGGGACTGCCAACAGCCTCTTGGGGTAGAGCTGGTGTCAAAAAACTCAGTCCACTTTTACAGTCTCACCTCTGCCAGAGAGTGTAAATTCAGAATCTTCATGCAGCTCTTGTGCAAGACTTTCTTCCCCAAGCCTTCAAAACAACCTAGTGGTGAATCTTGGAGACACAACAGCTTTTCTGGCTCATCCTGCCATTGATCCACTGCCGGGAGACAATTAGGGAAGGAAACACATACCCATACTCATCATCCCATTGGTCAGACAGAGTACTATTAGCAGCAAATGCTCTGATGGAGTCTGGCAGAGAAGCACAGGCTTCTTCCATCAGCCTTAACACAAGTCTGTTGGATCGCACATCAAGACGCTCAAGAGACTGGACATAGACAACTTCATCAGATGAGAGCAGCTGTGACGAGATGAAACTATTCTCAAATAGAGGTTCTTCAAAAACCCACATCCCTGGTGTCGTATCACCCTTTCTCTCAAAAGGGTGAGAAAGGTGTCAGCCTTTGTCTCAAAAGTGAGAATCTGCCAAGCATTTAAAACTGATTGGTAATGGAGTAAGACGAGTTAAGTCCAAGGACCCTTGTCATAACAAAAAGAGATGTTTATCATATCCAGTACGTCCCGCTTTCCTCAAAAGAAGACACACAGTATCCAGCCATGGTAATCCAACACCATATAACAGTTTCTGCACAGTTTGAAGCCCGAAGGCCGTGATCCGTGAGGTTATGTCTATGAGTCCTTGTCCTCCCTCCTCGACTGGTAGGTACAGGGCTGCAGCTCTCACCCAGTGTCGTCCAGACCAGAAGAAATCCACTAGAGTCTTTTGGAGACGTTGTATGAGCCATAATGGTGGCGTTAACACAATCAGTTTATTCCAGAGGGCCGAAGCAACCAAGTTATTAACTACCAGAACCCTTCCCCTGTAAGACAGCTGAGGCAGCATCCATTTCCATTTGGACAGTCTGACACACACTCTCTCCATGACACCCTCCCAATTTTTTTTTTCCAGAAAAGTGTCTGTCCCCAAAAATACACCCAAGAATTTTAAACCTTGGTTGGCCCAATGAATATTACTTGGTAATTTAGGGAGATCATTTGTCCATGGAGCAATTTTTAAAGCAGAGCTTTTTTTCCCAGTTCACTTTAGCTGAAGAAGCTTTTTCATAAAGCTCCAAACATTGTTGAAGACCTATAACATCATTCTGGTTTTTAATAAAAATATTTGTATCATCAGCATAAGCAGAGACCACTAAACCTGGATGATTTGAGAAACCTGGAAGAATAACACCAGTTAGGGTACAGCACACTTTGTGGAAAAGGGGTTCAACTGCAATAGAATACAACTGTCCAGATATGGGACATCCTTGTCGAATGCCTCTCTGAACCTTAACAGGACAGCTTAATCCTCCCCCAACTTTAACAACACAAAACACTTCTTTATACAATAAACCTAATAAAGAAATAAACCCATCACCAAATCCAAAAGCTCTTAATGTAGAAAAGAGAAAACAATGATCAACCCTATCAAAGGCTTTTTCCTGATCTAAAGAAATAATACCAACATCAATTTCATAAAGTTTACAGATGTCAAATAAGTCTCTTAAAAGAAAAAAATTATCCATGATAGATCTGTCGGGTATACAATATGATTGATCTCTGTGTATGATAAATTCAAGAATGTTCCTCAGTCTATTTGAAAGCACTTTAGAAAATAACTTATAATCCACACAAAGGAGGGCAACGGGTCTCCACTTTTTCAACAGAGTCAAGTCTCCTTTATTTGGAGGTAAAGAAAGAACAGCTTTTTGGCAGGAGGATGGCAAGATCCCTGTCAAGGTGCACTCCTGAAGCACCTCCCACAAGTCCTCTCCCAACAGCCTCCAAAAATGTCTGCAGGAAAACCATCCAGACCTGAAGTCTTGCCAGGAGCCATTTGTCCAACAGCGGCAGTCAGTTCTTCCAATGAAACTCCAGCATCTAGAATTGCCCAATCTGCAGCAGAAAGTTGAGGAAGACCATCCAACAGAGCCTCCACACAACTTCTGTTACAGGCCTGCTCCCTAAAAAGGTCACTATAGAATGCCACCACCACCATGCTCCTTCATGGTGGTGGGGTCAGTGGTCAGAGTTCCATCTGGAAGCTGAAGATAAATCAACTGCTTGGTCTGACTGACGTTTCTCTCCAGATTAAAAAAGAAAGATGTAGGGGCATCCATATCCCTAATAGTGGCAAACCTTGACTGAGCCAAAGCCCCTTTAGCCCTTTCATGCAAAAAAAACTTAACTGATCTTTCTTTTGTTTAAGCTGTTCATTATTAACATCTGTGAATACATTGTTTTCTAACTGTGTTATTTCATTTTCTAAATTCTGAATCACATTTTTAATTTTAATTGCAGAATGGCTTGTGTATTGTTGACAAGACTCTTATCTGAGCCTTTCCAACCTCCCATCAGTCAGTTAAGGACATAAAAACTGATTTTCTTGCCTTCCATAACTGCCAAAAATTACTAAAACTTTGGCAAAAAAACATATCTTGAAGTAGTTTAATGTTGAAATGCCAATAAGATCTGCATCTGGTGGTGGTTGAAAAAAGAAAATCCATAAAAACTAAATAATGGTCAGAAAAACCAACTGGACAAATTAGGCAGTTGGATAGTCTATTTCTATGAATTTCTGAGATATAAAATCTGTCCAATCTGGCCCCACTCACTGTCCCGTCCTTCATTTTTACCCATGTATACTGTTTAGCATTAGGGTGTTTAATCCTCCAAGCATCAACCAAACTAAGCTCTGATAACACCTAAGCTAATTTAAAGGATGATGGAAGATGAGGTCCTTCTCCTGTTCTGTTGTGTCTAGTAGTTCCAATCCCCGCCCATCACAACACACTCATTTTGATTAGACTGCTGTAAAAAACTGTATTTTCTCAAATGTCTTAATCCTGTTATCCCCCTGATTTGGTGCATAAACGTTAATAAAACAAAAAGAGAAACTTTCTATTTCTACTCTAATCATCAGCACCATGTCTGGTATTAACTCAGTACAGGAATTGATGTTAGCATCCAGTCCCTGTTTATGCCCAACATCCCCACACTCAAAACATTTCATGTTTCCAGTGCTAGCGTAAACCATATAAGATCCTTCTTCATATTTAACTCTGAAAGACACTTCCAGCGTCTGTGTTGCAGAGTTCAGAAACATAAACACCTGCCTCCTAAAAGATTGAACATGTTTTAGTTTATCATTCTTACATCCCAAACCCACAGTTTTGAAACTGCTGGCGAGTTTCCCAGAACGCTAGAACTCTTTCTCCAAAAAGTTATTAGGAACTAATAGGAACTCTCCGCCTATTGTCACTCTGCTGACAATCAACTGAGTAACAAAATGCTCCTCTTTCAAAAACATCACTGCTCCCTTATTCATTCTCGAAGCATAAATTAAATTGATGTGACCAACAATATCTCCAACAGCCAGGAGAACTGTTTCAAATTTGATTGACGGGTCAGGCTGAATCCGAATCCCATTCCTCAAAGAGAAGGGTGGCGCCCCTGAAGACGCCATCCCCGCAAACAAACAGCGCCGCAAGTGCTAAAAAAGCCCCAAATAACCCCAAGACGTAGAAACAGTACAAATAAAGAATATTAGAAAAACAACACATGCAAGGAAAAATCAGGAAAAACTGTTAGAGACAACTCTTCCACTCTCTGTCAGACTCACCACATGCAGCCTCGCCGTCAACAACACACTCCCAGCATGCAATGCATAAAGAAATCACTTATAATTGGTAGCCAGGCATAAAGATCACAGAACAAAAGGATAATCTGAAAGGGGCTATATTATGTCCACAAAAGTGAATGGAATAAGCTAAAAGTCTCAGTTACAAAATCTGACCTTTAAAGAAATGGAAAAAAGCATCACAGACTCTCCTACAATCATATAATAGTCCAGTACATTCACTTTATTAAGCCTTCTTAGCCTTCTGATTTAAGTAGAACTGTTTCACCTTAGTGATTCTAATTATATTCAAAACCTGAAAAATAATCTTTAATCGCCACAATATGAACAATTGTTCTCGAAATCTATTTAATGTCTCAAACTTGTCATGTATCTGGCACTGTTTTAAAGCTCCAGTGATGTAAAATGGATCCACCTGACTAAGAACCTGAAGCCAATATGAGCCAAGCCATAAAAAGTATATTAACTACAATTTAAATATGCTTTATGTACAAAAGTGTTTCAACAAGGGTGATCCTTAAGGGCATAGGTGCTGCAAAAGTGGACCCATGTCATGATTCTACCCCCATCATGCTGCACAGATTAGAAAATCCTTCTTACTTTCCACACCTGTAATCTGAATGAAAATAATGTTTATATTTCATAGCAGCTGCTTTGTTTACCAGGTTACCATGTCCACAAGTTCTTCAGTTTGATTGTTGGGGGATTCATGAATATTATCTTTGTCCAATGTAAAAGACACATTTATTGTTGAGGAAAGCATCCAGATTTGTTTTCTAATTTCTTATTTGACTTTCACCTGGTGGAGCAGTTCAGAGAATGTCAGGAGTTTTTTGTAAATTCTGCTTCCATTATTTGCAGAAACTTCCACTGGGATGGGATACCCATCCCATTAAAGTACTTGACACCTATTTCCCTTTTAAATTATTTGTTGTTCATAAAAAACCTTTTGCCAGTAATATTGGAAAATGTTATTCATTGATAAAGTACCAAAAAGCTTTTAGGTTTTTTTTTTTTTTACCTATTGATTTACTTGGGTGCTTGATACTTCTAAGGCTTGTGTTGAAACCAGATTAAGTTACTTGCTAAAATTTATATAGAAAGGAGATATATAAATGGCAATACATTGTTTCTGTATAGCAGTGTTTACGATTTTTTTTATTTTGTTCATTTGCATTCTGATGGCTTTCCTTCGATGTTGGCGATTTTCTCTCTATCCAGCCTGCATCCAGCTCTTTGCCTCAAAGCAGAGTGACTGCCTCAGTGCCTGAAAACCTCAGCTTGTTCATGGATCCAAAACCCAAAGCAGAGGAAGGCACCATCAAGAAGCTGTCCAAGGATTCCATCCTATCCCTCTACTCCTCGACCCCCTCACTGCATGCCAGCAGTATGGCTACACACGGTGAGATCTGCACAGATTTCCCTCAGATCTTCTAATACGTGCATGATGGTTAGCTTATTTTAATCATTATTTGTCCTTATGGTGTTTCTGATTGTTTTCAATAGGCCTTTACATGAACCGAATGGGATTCCCAACACACCCTTACGGTCCATACCATTCTTTAGCCCAGGTTGGGGGAATGGGAGGTGCCATGATGACATCACAAATGGCCATGATGGGTCAGCAGCAGAGTGGTTTAATGGGGGTTCACCAGAACAGCATGATTGGAGCCCAGCAGAACTGTATGATGGGACAGCAGAATGGATTAATGGGCGCTCAGGGTGTCATGGCTCAGCAAAGCGGTGTTGTGGCAACACCTTACATGACAGGGATGAGCCAGGGAATGATCGGACAGCAGCAAAGTGGAATGGTCTTACAGCAGCAGAATGGAGTATTGGCTCCACAGCAGAGTGGGATGATAGCACAGCAGCAGGTTGGAGGCATGGCTCCATTACCTCACCAGCAAATGTATGGAGTGCAACAAGGCCAGCAGCTTCAGTGGAACATGGCTCAGGTGTTTGTTTGTAATAGTTTTGGAGCATCTTCAATTAAAAAAGAAAAAATCAATGCCACTGTTAGTTCTAAAGTGTGTTTACTTTCTTTTAGATGACTCAACAAGTAGCTGGCATGAATCTCTACAGCACCAATAGTATGGCAGGATACGGGAGCCAGCACACGGGAAGCTCAACAGCTCCGAGTTCAGCCCACATGACGGCACACATCTGGAAATGATTTTATACATCTAAAAGCTGAAGGAACATCTTTAAGATGAGAGGAAACGGATGAATTGGGATTAACATGAACTGTTTTCAAAAGCAAGGGAATAGAAGGAGGAGGAGACGGATGTGAAGAAGATTTAGGAAATGATTACTACCTCTCTGTTCTCTCTCCTCTCTGCTTAGGCCTCCTCTTGCAGTCTCATTCATAGCCATGTTCTGCAAATTTCCATGTTTGCCTTCAGGACATTTTGGTACCAAGACAACAGGGTTCAGAGACCATTGCTTAGGCATTCATACCTTTCTTTGTATCTAACCATTATATGAGAGTATCTGCATATCCCCACATGTGTATTCAGTAGGTGTGAAGAAGCTGCTTTTGCTTTTGGAAAATGTCTCTCTTTTTTTTTTCTCCTGAGATTGAGCACAGAGATTAGCCTAGCCTAAATGATTCACAAGTTGAATTTATCGAGACAAGACAAAGCCAATATTAGCCACCTAGTGGGATTGGTTTATAAACTATGCACTATCAGGGTTTCCTGATGCAAGCTTATTCAAAAGGACATGGCTACTTATCGGCATGAAGGAACAACTTCAAAAATGTTAATTCATACAATGGCAAATGGTTTGTAATCAACAAAAAAACTGAGTCCAGTATTCAGTTTAAAATACATTTTTCACATGTAAATGGAGCTGCTAGTGAACAGTTAACTATAAACACAGAGAAATGTAACAAAAATTGACTAGATTAATGTCCCTTTTCCAGTGGCATATAAGGAAGCAAATAAACAATGATGTCACATCCATAATGCCACGAATGGTTAAACAGGCTAATACAAGCTATGCTAATATCCCCTATTCTAGTGGGAAGCAAAAGTTTGCTCAATCCCAATTTTTAAACTATGACAAATTACTGAAAGAGAAATCTATCTCATTTTAAAGTGTATTTTCTCACAAGTAAAAGAAGCTGCAGCTAATTATTCCATGTAAGCAGCCAAGAATCAAGCTAAAACAATCAGACTAATTTTCCATTTTCAAGTGGTATGCTAAGATTTGCTCAAAATTTCTTTTCTAGTGTATAAGGTAGCAAAATATATTCATATAATATCCAGAATTACTCAAATGATTGGAAAAGTTAAACATTTTAATTCAAATGTCCCATTTATGGCATATTTACTTACAAGACAAAGAATATATTTCATAAGAACAATCAGGAATCAAGTTAAAACAAGTTAGGCTAATTTTTCCTTTCCATTAGGATGCTAAAGTTTGCTCATTATTTCTCTTTTAGTGTATAGGGTAGCAAGTAAATAATAGTATTTCCAAATCATCACAAATTACTTTTTTCTCAATAGTGAAAGGAACTGCTAATTGTTTTATATGATCAACTAAAAGTAAAGTTAAAACAAACTAGGCTAATCTCCTTTTCCAGTAGGTTGTGAAAATTAGCTCAGCATTTCTCTTTTTTGTGTGTAAGATTGAAATAACACAAGAAAAAGATTTTTAGAATGTAACAAATTACTCAATTGTCTAAATATTATGAGGCAAGTGTCCTGTTTAAAGAAAATAGCAACTATACAATAATATGATTTCCAAAATCCCACAAATGGCCAGATATTTTGAACAAAGTGTCGTGTTTAAAGCATGTACTCCTAAAAGTGAAAGCAGACAGAAGTTGAGCTAGAGCAAGCTTGGCTAATTAACAGTAGGATGCTAATATTTGCTCAATGTTTCTCTTGGAATGTACAACGTATTAAAAAAAAAAAAAAAAAAAAAAAAATTTTAGAATGTTATGACTCAACTGGCTACTCATTTTGAGGTAAGTGTCCTATTTAAAGGGTATTTTATCTCATTTCAAATGAGCAGCAATGACTCAAAACAGGGTCAGTTACTTTTCCTTTTCCAGAAGTATGTTAAAGTGAACTATATATTAATAATTACATGATTTCCAAAAAGTTCAAAATGACTTGAATGGCTTTAAAGCTCTTTACTTATTTTGTTTCTAGAAAAAGAATAAAAGAAAATGGGTCCCAAGTGAAATTTTTTTTTTTTTTAAATCCCTTTAAGTGTTTGAGTTCTTAGATCAACACTGAAATCTAGAACAGCACAAAGCCTACCTAAGCAACATTTCTAAATGATGTCTGCATTTCAAGTTACTGAGGGCTTCGTTAAAATTAATAATTTAAACTTTAAAGTGTCAAAAAGTCCTATTCTGGATTTTAGGAGACCAAAGATTAGCACTAGCTTTACTAAGACTGTACAGTATTTTATTGTTTTCTCAAATTGCCACTTCGCTAGTGACTAGTAGAAAAATGACCACAGCATTTGACTGTATCTTTGGAAATACCTGCTCTTACACTTCACTGTGCTATTGCCTCAGAAAGGGTGGGGCACTTTCAAAAGATCGCATGCTTTTGTCGTCCTGTAACTGCTCAAACACCTTAAGTCAACTATCCACCTTGTACAATTGTGGCCTCAAACAACGTTGAATGTCCCTAAACAAGAGTGAAACCAGGAAGGGGGTACATATCAGTCAAGTTTCAGATACTTCCACAGAACTGCATGAAAAGAATGTTTATTCACCGTTGACTGTGTACTGTACGTTTCCAGATTTCCAGATGTTTCTCTCTACTGTATATTCAAATCAGTCTGTGACAAAGACTAACAAAAATATCAATGAATGTGTGACCTGAATGTTCTCCTGATTGTAATGGGTACACAGACTTGACTATTGCTGCCATTATTGTTGTTTTTTATATTATTTGAATGCGTCCAACAGTGTGCGCTTGTGTGTCTTTCGAATGTCCTGTGGTGGAATGCCTTTTGTCAGGTTCTATTTCATCCTTATTTTACCGCTATGTTGGGAGCAAACTGTGATCAGACTGATTTAGTTATTTTCAGGTGATTCAGGAACATTTACAGTCTGGCCAACGTACAATGTGAAGTGGAAAGAGAATGTGCATACACAATCTGCCACCTCTCAATATTTCAAAGAACCTCTTCTTTATCCTGCTGTTTACAGTTGCTCTTCCTTTGAATTGCATGAAGCCATTGCAGTAAACACTCTCAGTCTTTCCACATTTAGTTGTCTTCTGCTGAACTAATTTTGGTTCTTAAGTCACTGCTTTTTATGCTTTTTGTGAGAGACTCACAGTAATAACTGCTCACAGCGCAACTTTCATAGCTCTGTTCTTTAAAGCTATTTTCTTTTTCCAGTCAGGCTAAATTTGGAGACCGTGTGATAAAAGTTGCTGGCTCAGCAGAAACTGATATTTATCTGCTAAGATTCTATATTGTAATAGAAGATCTGTTGGAGAACACTGAGGACTTCATGGAAAAGTGCGTTCAGTTCTTTTTGTCTCTGTTACATTTCCTGGGAAATGAAAGAAAATGAAGGAATGTATCTTTTTGTCATGTCAATATGTAGTGGGTTTAATTCTTTACCAGGATACCTGTACATTGTGTTCATCGACAAGATTGATGAATATGTTCTGTATATTAGCTCTGCTTTTTTTTCCACATGCTTTGCCTCTTTTAGTTTTATGTCTACATGAATTCAATAAAATTTTAATTTAAAATATATTAGTCCAGTTAAATGAGAAAGTGAATATTGCTTAAATAAATTTGTCTACATTGTAATGATTAAAAAATGTTTGGCATATAAATTTAAGACAAATACTCCCTTCCTGTTGCCTGTTTCTACAGCTTTCCTATCATTTGTAGCAATGAAGGCAACAAAAAGCAGCATCAGTCGTGGTTTTGGACAAACCATTTAAACTTAAATAAACAGGTGTGCTCATACAGGGTGTCCTTTGAAGACACAGCCAAATGTACTCATAGGATATGAATTGTAATAAAATAGGGCTCCCCAAAATTACAGTTCCTGTAAGAAGCTTTCATCCTCTCATCATGGAAATGTGGTATTGATTTTGGGCTCTTAATGATATATTTGAATCTTTCTTTTTTCTGGATGGCATCACTATACAATAAACAAGAATTGGGTGCAATTATTTACATATATATATATATATATATACATATATATATATATATATATATATATATATATATATATATATATATATATATATATATGTATATATATATATATATATATATATATATACAGGATTTTCACCAAATTATATGTCTAAATTTCCACATGCTGTCTCAAATATATTTTTCCCTTAGCAAGTTGCACTTTTACAATTCCCTCTTCCTAGCAGAATTGGTCAGGTTCATCAAAATTAGTTGGTTTGCTGACATTACCCCTGCTTTTAGGTGCTGTCTACAACTAGGCACACAGCATGACGCTGCTACCAAACAGAACAGTTCTTAGGTTTTAGGACTCATCCTAATTGCTCCTAATTGCTCCAAGCAGACATCTTGTCATTGTGTCTGAACAGGTCAATCTTTATCTCTTCTGACCACTTAATGTTTCTAAAGAAGGTATTAGTGCTTGTCTATGAGGGCGGCTGCAAGTCTTGGTCAGTTTTGGACCAAGGCTCTCTTTTTCAGTTGCCACCCTCTCAGTCCATGGTTGTTTTTCTTCCATTTTGTAATAAGCTTGATCCTTGGTGGTTCTTGTGTTGTTGCTAAACATCCTCACCAATTTCTTTTCATCGTTGGTGTCCAATGACCAAAACTTTGACTCATTTGACCAATGCTGATTTTGGAATAAATAAAGCAGGCTGCCAGTATGTTCCTGGAATGTCTGCCTTAAAGCTTCTTGCTACTGACTAGGGAACATTTCCCCAAATACTTTTGGAGTGTAGGTTTACATATAACCATGTATGTATAATTTTGATCCTGTGCGGATTGGAGAAAATCCACTATAAATTAAAACTTGTGAACCCAAGATTTGTTCTATAATTGTTCTAGTTCCGTTTGTTTTAATGGTGTAAAAAAGCTTCTTATTCATTAAGATATTTGTTAACGCATGCCAATTATCTTTTGAACTTTTAAAGAAAATTTCTAAACCTTTTTTATTTATATAAAGAAAAAAATATAGAAAAGGAAAACATTTTTTAAAAAGAAAAATTATAATCATGAAACACATGTGCATTGTGTGAACTTTGTTTCTACTGCCCTCTAGTGACCAGAAACACTGGCAGCAGTCTTTGCAACACAGTGAAGCTTCAAAAAACTGACATACACAAATAGTGATTCAAATGAACTTTATTTATTTCAGCGTCCAGATGTCAAAGGGCATGCAAATACAGGCTTCAGAATTCCCAAGTTTTCATTTTGTCCCCTCAGTTTGGCTCTATTTTTTCTTTTTATTACAAAACTACGTGCACCTTAAGTAATCAATTTTGCAGCGTACAAACCACAAAAATACCAGTTTTACATTATCAAATACTGCACATAGAAAACATTTACAAAGCACAGGTATAAAATTACAGCTCCCTTTTTGTACCTCTCAACCACAAACCGTCATACTAGTCATCATGGCCTGGTACGTTTATCCGACCCTGCTGCACTGCCAACACTCCTAGGTTGGGAAAACTAAAGACAATCGCTCAAGTGAAAGATTTGTTCATTTTAACAAGAAGCTTCCCAATATATTTTACATTTAGATCTGCTAGGAAATATAACAGATTAAAAACAATCTAAATTTTGATGTCATTTAGACTCTTGGATCTAAACCGTAAGCTCAGGTTATGTTTTGTGCTTTTAGGGGCTTGGCAAGATGAAGGGCTGTCTTGACAGTGGTGAGGGGAGTCACCTGGGCCTCATGATAGCCTCAAAGAGCTAAAATTGATAATGTGGCTGCCTAAACTTGTGCTGTGATAGCTGATGCTTATAGACAATGGGTGAAAGGGGTGACCATTCGGCAGTGCAATCTCTTAAACTTGCCAAAAAGCTAAGCAGTGATGCCTGTCCTGATCATGTTATTATTTGCTACTCAGGCAGATACAGCACCTTCCACACTTGTAACTCCTGCTAAAGATACGTGAAATGCCTTAAAGTCATCTTCAATTGGCAGAAACTCATCTCAAAATTAAATAATTAGAAAAATTGAACCTTCAATTTCACTGTGTGTTTTTATATTTAGAAAATATCATGCCTCTCGAGACTGGTCATGGTCCTCTCTAATGCACTTCTTCAGCAGACTCTATAGGTTTTATACAGGATTAAGGTCTAGGGACTGAGATGGCCAAGGATGTAAGCTGATTTAGAGTGCATACGACCTTTTTCAGTTTCAGTGGTAAGTATAAGACTAACAATTAAAGGTTCCTGGAGACTCTGACCAGCTTATAAACATAAATAAAATGTTTACTGCAATATTTTGCATCTGAAATTAAAGAGGATTTAAATTAAAAGCATTTTTCACATCTTCACCAATAAGTGCCAATAAGTGTGAGGGGTATATGGAATGCATACTTGCTCAAAGACAAAACAAACCCTGCTTTTCATGAAGGCCATCATAACATAGCATAACATTCACAATGCAGAGCATGCTAAGTTGAGTATAATTGCTTTTAGTGCTTAAAAACGTGTATTTTATTTGTTGTGGCATAGTAGCTCAGGTGCTCTCACCACAGGCCCAGTTCTGACAGCTGAGAAACAGCCTACAACTAAATGGTTATTGCCTGAAGACATATTGAAGAAAACATAAGGCTGAGGCCATGCTACTTAAAGGTACAGCATTTAGACAACTCTCTTGCATATGTGTGAATTACCTTGGATTTTGTACAATAGAACCCCTTCACTGTGCCTTGCAGAATTCAAAAAAAAAAAGAAAAACCTCTCATAAACACCATGATGCAAACACTACTTTGTTCAAAAGTATGAGTTTGATAAACTCGGGAGATTGCAGGGACAGGATGCAAGGGGTGTAGGGGCAGCAATCCTTTCAGCTCAACAGCCATTATGGCGACTTAAATGAATCAAAATGCCTTTCATCATTCTGAATTCATGCTCCTTTTTCATGATACAAATAATAAGACTTAGATAATACAGTACAGTAAAAGTGGGGGCTGGAAAGTTCTTCAGATAGACAAGATAGCAAACCGGATGACAAAAAAATTGCACGAATTAGAAATACATTCATAGAACTATACACAAATAGAACCTCAGTACATTATTTCAAGCAAAATACATTTTTACAAAAACTTTCAGTTGTATGTGCTACAATAGCGAAGCAACATCTCCCACACAAAATAAGGCCATTGTAAACTGATCAAGCCCTCATTTTTTGCAAAAACCTACAGGCAGGTTTTGCCCAACCTTGCCTTTCGGACTCCTATTCTCAATAAAATCTCTGTCCTTACAAAAATAAAATACGTTTTAAACGCAGTACTTGACACAGATGAAAATGAGCTTTTTTTTTTTTTTTTTTTTTTTTTTTTTTTTTTTTTTTTTTTGCACACAACGTAATGCAGGATTGCACATAAAGTAAGTGACTGTATGGATTTTACATTCTGAACATCCACAGATTCACAATCAACATGTGGAATTCAAGCCAGTGGACCAAAACCGACCAAGGAAGACATGTTCCCTCTCAGTCCTGCTCTATGAATCTACCTTTACAACAAACAGAACAGTCTTTCTAGATTTTAGCTCTGAAAAACTCATCCAGGCTTCAGCTTTCTGATACTTTTCAAAAACAATAAGGGGCAAAAAGTATTTGCCCCATTTTTTGGTCTTAGCTTTTTTGTCACATGTAAAAATATCAGATCATCAAACCAATTAAAAATAGAAAAGAAGTTTTCTAATGATGAATTCATTTATTTAGGGAAATAAATGACCCAGATCAACCACAAAATAAAAAGTAGTCACTTCCCAGATTAAATTACACATTAGCTGTGATTATCTGCAGTTTTTTGGAACATTGTGTCCAGCTCTACTAAACCTGAATACTGCCATGTCTGAAGAATCAAGAAATTACTTAAAGAGAACCTATCTGACAATAGGACATAAGCTAAAAGATCTTAAAAGGTAACATGCCTGAATCTAAAGATATTCAAAAATAGATGTAAAACAAACTCATACACATCTAGCAATCAGAGAAGGTAATACAACGTATTTTCTACGGCTTTGCGTAGTTCGTATTTGAAAACCCTCTAATGCAGCTGAATTAAGACAACTCTGCAAAAAAGTCTGTGCCAAAATTCCTTCATAGGGATATTAAAGACTATTTCCCAGTTATCGCAAACATTTTATGGTAATTGATGATGCCAATGGCAGCAAAACCACCATTGGCATCAACAACAACAATTAGGTTTAAGGGGCAATTACTTTTGTGCACAGGGCCAATTTAGTTTAGATAGCTTTTTTTTCTTAAAGCAATGAATTCATCACTTGAAAACTCCATTTTGTATTTACTCATGTTATCTTTTAATATTTAAATTAGAAATCTGTATTATACAATTAAAATCCTTTCCAAATGTATAATGAAAGCTGTGAAACGTTTTGTGAACCTTTCTCCCTAGATTTCTAACACTTCATCAGTCAACATCTAGATATTATCACTCAGTGGCCTGCCACACATTTTGCAACACACAAATACATCAAATACACTTGTTTAATAAAGCTTATTCCAAGACGCTGCAATTTAAAGAAAGGGACCATTCTAACCCCTTCTTCTGGTTGCAGAAACCTATTGATTTTTGGAAAAATTTCACAAACATTTTCAAAACCCGACAAATTGACATGGTGACTTTCATTCAGTTAGTATGGCAGGCTAAAAGCAACGCAATTCGACACATATTTAAATCATGAAATTACTGCTAAAATGTGACCTTAGTAAAATAAAATTGGAAACAAATATGTAAATACCTTATATATGTATCACAGAGAAGCAATGTAAGATCCAGAAGATTACCTTAGAAATTGTACCATACCAGTAGAGATCCAACAAGAATTAGCTTGAAAATAGAGCCCTGATTTAAAGCTACTTCTAAAATATGGGTTTAAATACATTACTAGCAGGGTTAAAAATATCTATCATCCTCCACTCAGAGATAAATTTATCTGAAGTTCAAAAAGGACTAAAATGTGAGCTGTGTTTTTTTTTTTTTTTAAAGACTCAGCTCATCAGATTTTCCCCTTTTAAGGTGAAAGACAATGAGGAGAAGAAGATCTTTGATTACAGACAACAAGGAATTTATCAACATACAAGCCTTAGAGGTTAACACTGTTAACACTCTAGTAAAATCCATCTATATACAAGGATGGCTTAAGAATATTCTTAATTATAATAAGCCAATAAAGTGACACTTTGAAAAGATCGCCATCTTAAA
Source organism: Anableps anableps (assembly GCA_014839685.1). NCBI lineage: Eukaryota > Metazoa > Chordata > Actinopteri > Cyprinodontiformes > Anablepidae > Anableps > Anableps anableps. The sequence continues at coordinate 12,738,155 of CM026079.1, forward strand.
GGAACCCAGAAATGCCAGCGGTTTACTTCAGCCTTCTGCTCCTTTGCTGACGGTGAAGAGTTAACCATTGCACATTTAACTAGAACAGCTGATAGATCCCATTTTGCCCCTTTCTCCCACAAATCTGAAATAAAGTGTTTGTAGGCATGGGTCGATTTCTGTTAACAAGGAATACCAAGTTTTGAAAAAGGAACTGGTTCAAAATCACAGAAAAATCATTCAAATTGTCCCTACAGTTTAAAGTCCTTCTGATTAGATGCCAGAGACAGTGTCAGAGTTTTCTCTGGCTAAACGGAACATAGAGTAACAAAGCTCTACCTTTTCCCCTACCTGCTGCTGCATACTGCCGGTCAGCTGGCTGAAATGAAGCCACTACATTTCTATGCTGACATAAAAAACAAATTAAGAGTTTTCTGTTACTATATGGAGCAGAGAGTCATGTAGTGGCGCCTCTTCCCCACCTATTGCTGCACACTGCTGATCAGATGGCTGAAAACAGGCTGCTACACTTTTTCCATGCCAACAAGAAAGGCATATTTGACTATCTAAAAATACTTTCGGTTGTGAAAATATAGAAAGTCATTTCAGTCACACTGTAGAAAACTACAGTTGGAAAGCTACGATCAGCATATCTGTTAAGCAGTGCAGGATGTTCCAGAGTAGTTAGTCCCACTATTTAACAAGCTAAAGCTTGTTTTAGTCTATAATGAGCAAAGAGGCAGAAAGAAAGTTTACCTGAAAACTAGAACTAAATGTAAAGGGTATTTATTTAGAGTTTCTGGTCTTAATCTGCTAATCAGAATCTAAATAACGTGAAATAAATGTTACTGATAACACTATTACAACTATAATAACAACGAACAGTAACTGTAGTCAATGTAATATTAAGAATAACTGATATCTATGTCCAAAAATTAAGGATCATATTCTACTTTTTTGTTGTCAATATTTTTGATTATGCTGTGAGAAAATTAAAATCAATTAAAGAATTTTCTACAACATTATTATATCGGCCCATGCCTAGTATCGTGTTACATAAACTGTGAAAAAAAAAAAAATTGCAAAAGAAAAATCAAAGCAATTTCAGGACTTATGACTTTTGTAAGAAATCTTTTAAGTTTCCTTACATAATTTATTTTTTTATTGAGCCCAAGGTGAACAAAAATGTGATTTTGGAGTTAAATATTATAGATAAGTGCTCAGTTACAAGTCTAAAACCAGAAGCACTCTCAGCTACTCCAGTGCATCTCCATAATTTCAATAAAAAATACACTCTGGTTTCACGTCTCTGCTGAAATTCAAAAATCTGGAAATGTGCAATAGATTTCTGAGTTTGTAAACTCCAGTACTTATGTGACAACACCAATAATAATATTAATAATAATATTAATCACATAATACAAAAAAAAAAATAGAGGTGGTTCAAAACCGCTTAGACTTAAAATTGAAAAATTATTAAAAAATCTACAATAAAGTGCTACCCAAAAAACACAAACATACTGCCAAACAGGAAATATAAAACGGGAATGCTAAAAGTTGAGTTAGTACCGTATTGCACCTGGAACAAGTTCAACTACCAGAATATGGCTGGTTACTGTAAGTGTTAGTACAGTAAATGTTCATGCCAGTAAATTAGAATATCATCAAAAAGCTTATTTTTGTTATTTAAATTCAAAAGTGAAAATCATATATTCTATACTGTTGATGCATAACTTTAATTGTGATAATGATACCTTATAACTAATGAAAACTTAAAATTAGATTATCAGAAGATTATAACTATTTTTTAAAATAAACTAAAAAAAAGTTTAATATTATTAATATTAAATTCTTAATATCAGAGATATGATGTTATGGCCTAAGCTATCGTGGGGAACACTGCTGCCTTGATAGTTGTCCACCAGACACTCACTACATATCAATGAAAAGTTTAGTGGAAGGAAAAAATGACTACAAGCAACAGCGATAACCACATCTTTGAATAACATATGACTTTCACTTATTGAACTAAATTAAAGAAACACATTTAATTTTCAATCTTATTCTAATTTATCTGGTTGCACCTATAATCCTAGTGTAATCTCCAAAAAAAGGGGGAAAAAAAGGTCCTCTAAAATTATATACAAGTTTACACATTTACAGCAGGTTCAGAGGGACAAACGAGTGATCATGGCAAGAAAAGGGCCGCTGCTGATGCTTTCCATCTCACTGAGCAGGAAGAAGAATTCAGGACATTAAAACAAGGGAAATTAAAAGGCAGTCCAAACATATGAGACACCGCCCACCCCCAGATGCAGAAGTGGTCAAACACACCAAAGATGAAGGCAGGGGCTGTAAAGTCAGCAGCGAGTGTGTGGCTGGCGGACTATTTCATTTTCTTCTTCTGCAAACAGCGATGACAGTCTCGTTCTTTGCTTTAAGTCAGTGCTCCTTTTCATCAGGACATATCGGCAAAATAAAGCAGCAGCACTGTACTCCTGGTAACATTGGTCAAGGCAAGCTAAATAAAAAGACTTTAAAGCACTCTAAAATGTCTTGCAAGCAAACATGCAGAATGCAGCCGATACATATAGAAAGACAAATAAGTATTTAACTATCTATTCGTATATATTTAGATATTCATGTATAAACTCTGCCCTGTGAAAACCATAGAATATAGCAGTGTTGCTACCTCACACAATAGCCATTATGTGAACATCCGAGCCAGGTTTATGTGTTTGACATCCCGCTCTCACCTTCTCTGTGTGTGTACGTAGAATATATCTTCTTTTTTTTTTTTTTTTTTTTTTGCATTACATCTAAGTCATTGACTCTGCTACATATCCATACTTTATATTGTATACTAGTTTCACCTACTACTTATAGGAATAATAATAAGAACAACAATAACAATTGCTTTGGTTTTAAAAAATAAAGTTTTTTTTCTTAGTTTGGCATAGAGAGTTTAGAAACTGGCATCGATCGGGATGGCCCTGGGATGAGACGCGCCGCAGAGGTTTGACGACTTGGAATGCAGGGCGTGGCTCCTGGTGTAGTTGGTGTTGTGAAATGAAAATCGCTACATGTTCAGGTCGTTTGTGTCTACACTGATTTAGATTTGGCGGGTGAATCGTAATGGACATGGAGGAATGTGTGGGCGCTAATGTCTATGGAACCTGTGATGTGCCACTGAACGGTGTATGCCTAACTGCATCGCGCTTCAAATACAGTCGTCGTGTATATACAGTACGCGTGCCTGTGTCTGTGTGCGCGTCGGACGTCTGCTGGGTGTCTAGGTGCATGTGGGGCTGGCGGCGCTCTCCAGGGAAGACTGAGAGAGGCGTCTGGTGAGGGGTCCGATGCTGGGGTCTGCCAGAGAGGAGGTAGGGAACAGCTTGTACCAGCCGCTGACGGTGGCAGACAGGTCCAGGTCCTCCAGGAGGATCTGAGCCATTCCCATGAAGCACTTGTGGTCCATACGCCCGTAATCCCCCCACACTATTACCTGGAGGAGAAATAACAGTAACACAAACCTCTATTAGTGGCATCTTCATGCACAGGAACTTTGGAGAATAACTGTATGTAAACTTTATGTCTGCTTATCTTTTATTACAGTTAGACCCAAATGATATTTTTCACTGTAAGCTAAGGAGAATATTGGAAAACTAACATGTTTACAAAATGTACAGACTCTTAAATTGCATGGTCTCAAACAGACTGACAAACTCAAAGTATAGCAGTATCTCTATCTACAAGATTTATGTTTTTGTCTTATATTTTAAAATATTAGACCTAGGCTTAGAGTTAGACCCCTTCACAAAGAATTAAGACTCCACCATGGCATTAAAAATCAGCCAGAATGTGTTTGGTCCTGGCAGATAATTGGAGAGATCCTTTTGATATGCATAAGGCTCCATTTATTTAATAGGTGCTTATTAGATAAATATTTCAAGCAAACAAATTCCTCATTCATTCTGCTTTGGACTGTTTGCACACGGCAGGTATTTTGCTTTAACCTTCAGCATCATAACTAAAGTTTTTGATCCACTTGGGTTGCTATTAAAGGAAAATCAGAACTCTAGACACCAGTTACCTGTAGGACTTTGCCCTGAGGACTTTCATCAAACAACAAAGCCTGCTGGTAGGTGGGATCCAGAGTCTTCTTTACTACTTTGGTTTTCTTCTTGGCCAAGCACATGCCGTTCTCCAGGAGATATACCTTCACATAGGTTGCTAAGAGAGAAGATAGTAGTGAGACTTCTGTATGGACAGCTGTGGCAAACTCTGTTGCACTTTCAGCAGGTGGTGTCAGTACCTGGTATGTTCTTGGAGCCTGGTTTTGGGGTCAACCCTCTGGCCTGGTTCACTTCCACCTCCAGTTGCCCTCCTCTGTCGACCATGCCGACATGAACATCCCCTAAAGAGAGGGAACAACGCACCAGCGAACATTGAAATAAATGGATGCAGCTTGGCCTTGGAAATAAACACCCATCTTGAAGATGCAGCAGGTGGGGTGTGTCAGCAGAGGGCAACAAAGACCTGGTGGAATGTGTTAACCAACAAGTTAGAGGGAGCGCTCTGCTGTTTTTTTTTTTCTTTTTAAATAAAATCACTTGTGAGTATGATGAGGTAGATTTACATATTTGCAAAAGGAAAATTAACAATAATTGACATGCATTTAGTGACAACTTTATATGTAATCTGTTGCATCAAAAAAAAGGATAGAAAAGATGCAGGTTTTAAAGATCCAATTAAAAAAATTCTTTCAGTTTTCTTTCAATTTTAACTAAAACCAATTTCTTCCAAAGAACTGTATAAGATCTATAACAGACAACATAAGAAAGTACCTTTTTATTTTAGAATGTAAAGTAAACTGTGTTCATAATAAAACATTTATATCGAACTAAAATTGACCCAAAATAGAACCAGGTTAGTCTACCTTTTCCTTCCACCACTGGAAATCTACAACCATTTAAAGTGCAATAATAAAATCAGTAGCTATTCTGATTGAATAGCTTTCTGTAGCTATTCAACTGAAAGACAGCTTGATCATTCTAATTTTATAGTGCTTAGTAAAAGTATTTAAGGTGAATGGTACATAGTTTTCTTAGCTTCTGAAGGCGAAATAATTGGTTGCACTGGATTCTAATTACGGTTTTTAGAGTTAAAGGGTGGTAAATACAAGTACACACCACACTTTGAGATTTTCCATTTATAAAAAGTTTTTTAAACATGATATTTTTTTCTTTCACTTCACAGTCATGCATTAGTTGGGGTCAAACTATCACAAAAACTCCAAAAGCAATTGAATAGAAGATTGTAGCTTTAATGTAACAAAGTTTAAAAAGTTCAAGGGAAAGCAACACCTCTGCAAGGGATGTTAAATTTTTTTTATCATTTACAATAGTGCCATGACAACAAATTGCAGGTTACACAAAATCCGCTTGACTTCTTAAGCATGCTAGCCATTCAAGCACATCAGCTTTTATGTTACTGACTAGCAGACGTACACATTACCCTGGTGAAAAACACTCTTGACATTTTTTTAAGACTTTACGTTTAAATGGTTAGGGCTGTCTTTTAAGTGATGTACTATATGCTTCCTCTTTGCAAGTATTTTAAAGGTATTGCATATAGAAGATTTGTGCAACCCACCACACTGTAAAATATGGGTTTTGTTCTACAATGTAAGAAGAGAAGCTGGGTATACATCACGAGAACCTTACCCATGGGGGGTGTAGCGAGTGTTTGCCGCCCTACGATCTGGGCAGGGCCAAGACCATCCAGAAAGTCGCTGAACTGACTCTCCGGCCCCAGGCGAGTGGTAGGGAAGACAAACCTAAAGAAGAACAACACAGATAATGATGAACTGACAGATAATCCTGGATGGACAGACGTAGAAAATGCTGCTCAGATACGTACGTTCCTTCGGAGCTGTTCGAGTTGGTGCTGCCATCGGTTGAGTCCTTGCTGCCCTGCCGTGTCACCCGGTTCCTCATCTCCACGGCTATGCCCGTCTCTGTGCTCCTTCGGATAGTACTGCGGAGCTTCTTCATTCCGCCATCTAAAAAAAATTAAAGCAGAGGTTGTATCTTTAACCACCTCATTTCAGCAGGATAATCTGTCTTACAGGGAGGTCAGATGTTGCACAGAGCCAGCACATGCACAAGTTGTCACTTGTGAACCTCCAGCTTTTAGATGGTCTTGAAGTTCTTTGTCACCTTCATTTATACTTCCTTTGTGTGTTGCAAATAAACCCTTACACACACACACACACACACACACACACACACAGACACACACACACACACACACACACATCCAAACCATCCGAGAATGTGTGATTATAGAACTCTATTTTCTGCCTTTTCAAAACTAACTCCTTTCCACTGAGGAGGAATTTAAATTTACCTTGAGATCGGCCATTTCTGCGCTATTTATTTTGAAGCAAGCTCACTCAGGCGAGGAGCCAATCTCACCTAATATCCTTTGGGATGTCCCTGCACTGTTGAAAAGAGTTCTCACCACTTTTCAGATATTACTACACTCCATTTTAAACACACACACAGGCCATTTGGCAGCTGTTCTTATGGAGGCAATAAGTTTTCAAGTGGTAAAGAGTTTTTCACAGAAACACGAGCAACTATGCACAATGCACAGTGCTTTGGAGTGGGGGACATAAACATGGCTTTCCACTCAAACCGACAGGCTGGGCCAGGAGAGCGTTAATCAGAGGAGAAGCCAAGAGGACCACTGTAACTCTACAGGAGCTGCAAAGAACCACAGCTCAGGTGGGAACCTCAGGCAACAGAAAAACTATTATTCGTACACTCGACAAGTCTGGCCTTTATAAAGAAATCCTGTTTGCAGTTCGACCACAAGGAAAGTAGATGAGATTCAAATCAAAACTTTTCAACATACATGACAACCCAATGTAGGGCATAAAACTAAGGATAAATCACCAGGAACACAGTCTCCATGGTGAAAGATGGTGGTGGCAGCATCATTCTCTATCAGGCATAATTTAAAGTCACTGGATGTGAATAACTTGCACCAGAATGTTTTGTCCAAATCTGTATAAATTTCCTAAGAAATGTAGGAGGCTTCTTTGCCTCTATAGTATGTTTTAGCCTGACAGGCTTTCCTCCGACAGAGTTACAAATACATTTGAAGCGCATCTTGAAGAACTCACAATTTCCTTTGGTCTCCTAACAACCGGCCTATATGTGCAGTTTAGAGGTATGTGCACCTCTCCCCAGCGAAGGAAGCTGCCCAAGGTATAGCACAGCTCATACTGATCTTGATCTCTGAACTACAATCTCACCACAACAGTCATGTGCATTCTACAAACAGTTGAAAAACTCTCAAACTCCATCACATGGAATGAGGAGCGCACGGCATTCTTGATGCACTCAAGAAGACCTCTCAAAGACCTTGCACACACAATCCATGTTTTGGCAGATTTTTAAGTTCATGATGATTTCTTAGTTTCATTTTATGGAATAATATTATCTCTAACAGCAAATACCACATGAATACATCTTTATTACTCTTATGTTTTGAGCAAAGTTCCGGCTTAAAACTCCCTTGGACTTCTCCCATACCTGATGATTAAAAAATGTGCATATTGGTGATTCTTGAGATGAAAAAGGGGTAAAAATTTTAACATCAGAAGATGTTTATGGAAGACTTAATCTATGCAATGAGAAGGCTCCTTCAAAAGGTGACAACAATAGCGTGCAAAAATCAACCAACTTTGAGGACTCTGAGTTTTTGTCCTAGAATGAAACAATAAAGATGGAGCATCAGAACCTCTTTAGAATTGTATTTGGGGGTGGTTTACGGAACCTTCAAAAAGGATACTTCTTGATCAAGAATTGTGCAGCAGAAAAATTTACTTTTAGTGTTTTTAAAAAATGCACTGCTGCAGAAGAAGACGAGGCACACTCAGAGAAATACAGGAGTAATATTTGGTGACCTGTGCAGATATATACCATGCAATATTTACAGCCAGTGTTCACATGTGAGCACTCTTGGCTGCAAAGCAACAGGTCAGAAATATAGAAGGATATTCTTTCTTGGTTTATTTTTAAGCTCAACAATTTTCCATCTTTTCTCGACTTGCTAATACTGTTAACCAACTTGTTATGATAGCATTAACAAAATGTGATTGACCAGATAAACTCTAGCTCTGTACAGCTCATTAAGATTGCAGCTGTGGTACAGGCAGAACGTTGTACTCTATTGGAGCCCAGACAGCCCCAAAAGCGCAGAGAAGTTACTTAATGAAGACTTTTAACAAGCCGCTTGCTCATTGTCACAGGGTAAGAACACACCCAGCTACAGCCATCCCACCTCATTAGCTAGAGCAACTCCAGTCTCATTAAGTATCCCTGCCATGGCCGTCTGATCGCCATGACAACCACCGATACCCTGCATCGTCACTATCGCTATGGAGATAAACAAAGGCAAACAGAGCCCCTCAATGAGACTTCAGGGATTCGAGGTGCTGAGGATAGAAGGGCTTGAATCAACGATGAGGAGTGACACAGATGAGGAGAGGAGGGAAAAAGAAGATGAGAAGGATGGGGTCCCACGGGTGTTTGGGAGGAGGAGGAGGCCGCTTCTGTCTTCTGATGCTTTCTATTTATAATCCTGCAGTCAACAGCCACGTGTATATGTGTGTGTGTGTGTGTGTGTGTGTGTGTCTGTGTGTGTGTGTGTGGGGGGGTCTTAATAGCGTGACATCTCGACAAACTCCATGTGCACTTCTGCTGCCATGACAACCTCGCCCTCGGATCTGGACCCAGACAATGCCACCCGAGACAACCAGCTCATCTCCTGTCACTTTTTTTATTATATTATTGAGGCAACACTTATTTAGCTCCCTGGCACTTTAACTGGACTCCTCACAGCAATGAAGCTCACAATCAAATCACACAGGTCTAATTAAGCACTAAGAATGATTATTCAAAATGTGGTTAGAAGATGACAAGCGGTGGCATCCTATGTGAGTTCATAATAAGAGCCCAGTCAAACATAAAAATGTTGGAGTATCAGTGGTGGAGAAAGTACTCAAACACTACTTAAGTAAAAGAACAAATAAACTGACAAAAATGTGCTCTAGTAAAAGCACCTCTAACATTTGTACTTGAGTAAAAGTAAGTACTTGCTTCTAAAATAATTTAAAGTATTGAAAGTAAAAGTACTGGTGGCTCAATATATAACTCCACAGTTAACTCCACAGTTTTATATATATGTATATATATATATATATATATATATCTCCAAGTTTGGATTCGAGAAACTGGAGAAATACCAGAGAGGAACTGGAGAAGGCCTGGAAGGTGAAGACCACAGTGGTGCCTGTGGTCATCGGGGCCCTCGGGGCAGTCACCCCCAAACTGGAGCAGTGGCTAAAACAGATCCCAGGAACAACGTCAGACATCTCAGTCCAGAAATGCGCAGTTCTCGGCACAGCCAAGATACTATGCAGAACGCTCAAGCTCCCAGGCCTCTGGTAGAGGACCCGAGCTCAGAGGTTGAGAAAGACCACCCGTGGAGGGTGAGAAGGGAATTTTTATATATATATATATATATATATATATATATATATATATATATATATATATATATATATATATATATATATAAAAGATGACAAGATGAAGAAGATGATAATGAAGCTGGGTAAGTCACCCGACCTTCACCCGGGAGACCGGGGTTCGAATCCAGGCCGGGTCGCTTGGTTGAGATATCCAGTGTGGGTCCTTAGGCAAGATCCTTCGTGCTACTGCCTACCTCATGATGAGTGACAAAGGAATACACGCCATACCGGCTCAGACGTCGCCCGGTCAAACAAGGTCTGCGTCAGGTGCTGGGGAACCAGGGCACCTTCACGAAAAATGGGTTACTGGAACAAGACGGAATTGGGCGAGAGATGAAAACTTGGATCTGTTGGAATGCTACTACTCAAGTAACCCTAGTCAGAGGGGTTACATGCAAAGAATGTGGGAAGAATGGTTACGTCGACATCCCCATTCAACACTAACTGCCAAACAACTAGTAGCTCAGTGGTCCAACATCCGCAAACGGCAAATGCTGTCACAACTTGAGATAGACGAGGTACAACACAAATGCTACGGCAAGGGGGATCCAGGACGCCAGGTCAGAGGGGAGTTATCTTCAACTCCCCACCCGGAGATTGGGTATGCAGCCCCAATAATGAACGAACCATCAAAGCTGAACGAGGCAGCAACTGACCTGAGAGGTAGGATCATGACCCGAATGAACACCAGGCAATCCCGATGCCAATTACAACGGCTGAGTGAAGTACCATCAGAAAGTCTCATTGAAGATGTGAATGCAGCATTGAGAACGATCCCTACCAACACCATAACGGAAACCAATGAGCTGGTGTACAACTCAGCATCAGTGATCCTTGAGATGCTCGGCTATAGGAGCAACCATGAGATTCGATACCCACCATGGAAAAGACGGTTAGAGGCTAAAATCAAGGTAACAAGGAGGGAAGTGAGCCAATTGTCAGAGCTCCAAAGAGGTGCAATCAAAAGACCGGTACCCAAGCGGTACAGCCAGATGCCCATACCTGAAGCGCTTGAAACTGCCAAACAAAGGCTCCAAGCCATGGCCAGTCGCCTAAAGAGGTACACGAGAGAAAATGAAGCCAGGAGGATTAACCGGCTCTTCTCCACCCAACCAGCTAAAGTGTACTCTCAATGGCAGGGTAATAACAACAGAGCAGACCCACCAAGGCTGGAGACCCAACAGTACTGGAAAGGCATATGGGAAACCCACAACTGCAATGCACAGTGGCTAATCTCTCTACGAGATGACCAGGTGACGATGACGAGGTCCTGACATGATCCATGCCTACTGGCTAAAGAAACTCACTGCCCTCCATGAGCGACTGGCAGCTCAAATGAACCAGCTGCTACAAAGTGGGACTCACCCTGAATGGTTAACTGAAGGGCGCACAATCCTGATCCAGAAGGATCCCTCAAAGGGTTCGGTCCCATCCAACTATCGGCCAATAACCTGTCTCTCTACAACATGGAAGCTCATGTCAGGCATCATAGCAGCTAAGATAGGTGGGCACATGGATAAATACATGAGTACAGCACAGAAGGAGCCAAACACCAACTCCTGGTAGAGACTGCAAAACCCGACACACCAACCTGTGCACGGCTTGGATTGATTACAAGAAAGCCTATGACTCAATGCCACACACTTGGATCATTGAATGCTTAGAGATGTACAACATCATGTACAACATCAACAGGACTCTAAGAGCCTTCATTGCAGCCTCAATGGGGATGTGGAAAACCACCCTTAAAGCCAACTGCAACCCAATTGCACAAGTGTCCATCAAATGTGGCATATACCAAGGAGACGCTCTGTCCCCACTGCTGTTCTGCATAGGTCTGAACCCCCTCAGCCAAGTCATCAACAAGACTGGCTACAGATACCGACTCAAGAACGGAGCCACCATCAGTCACCTCCTCTACATGGATGACATCAAGCTGTATGCTAAGAGCAAACGAGACATCGACTCACTGATCCACACCACCAGGATCTACAGCACTGACATTGGGATGTCATTCGGACTAGAGAAGTGTGGTCGGATGGTTACACAGAGAGGGAAGGTCATCCACACAGAAGGGGTCTCACTCCCAGAGGGAACAATAGCAGACATTGAGGATAGTTACAAGTACCTGGGAATACCACAAGCAAATGGCAGCCTCGATGAGGTCACAAGGAAAGGAGCCACAGCCAAATACCTCCAATGAGTAAGGCAAGTCCTGAGAAGCCAGCTCAATGGCAAGAACAAGATCCATGCGATAAACAGCTATGCCTTGCCAGTAATCAGATAGCAGGAATAATAAGCTGGCCAAAGGAAGAGATAAAGACCATGGATGTTAAAACTCGGAAACTACTAACTATGCATGGAGGGTTCCACCCTAAATCCAGCATCCTGAGACTATACGCGAGCCGTAAGGACGGAGGCAGAGGACTAGCGAGTGTGAGAGCCACTGTCCAGGATGAAACATCCAAGATCCATAAATACATCAAGGTCAAAGCCTCAACCGACGATGTGCTCAGCGAATGTCTCAAACAATGGGGACCAGAGGATGAGGTGCTGGAGGAACCATCATGGGAGGATAAGCCCCTACATGGGATGTACCACCGACAAATAACTGAAGTGGCTGATATCAGGAAATCCTACCAATGGCTGGAAAAAGCTGGACTCAAGGACAGCACAGAGGCACTCATCCTGGCTGCACAGGAACAGGCCCTAAACACCAGAGCGATAGAGGCTCAGATCTACCACACCAGACAAGATCCAAGGTGTAGATTGTGCAAGGAGGCCCCTGAGACAGTCCAACACATAACAGCAGGGTGCAAGATGCTGGCAGGGAAAGCGTACATGGAACGTCATAACCAAGTGGCGGGCATAGTGTACAGAAACATCTGTGCAGGATATGGACTGGAAGCCCTGAGATCAAAGTGGGGCACACCCCCAAAGGTGGTGGAGAATGACCGAGTTAAGATCCTGTGGGACTTCCAGATCCAGACAGACAAAATGGTAATGGCGAACCAACCAGACATCGTGGTGGTGGATAAACAACAGAGGAAAGCCGTTGTGGTGGATGTAGCAATACCAAGCGATTGCAACATCAGGAAAAAGGAACATGAGAAACTGGAGAAATACCAGGGCCTCAGAGAGGAACTGGAGAAGGCCTGGAAGGTGAAGACCACAGTGGTGCCTGTGGTCATCGGGGCCCTCGGGGCAGTCACCCCCAAACTGGAGCAGTGGCTAAAACAGATCCCAGGAACAACGTCAGACATCTCAGTCCAGAAATGCGCAGTTCTCGGCACAGCCAAGATACTATGCAGAACCCTCAAGCTCCCAGGCCTCTGGTAGAGGACCCGAGCTCAGAGGTTGAGAAAGACCACCCGTGGAGGGTGAGAAGGGAATTTTTATATATATATATATATATATATATATATATATATATATATATATATATATATATATATACAAGACGGAATTGGGCGAGAGGTGAAAACTTGGATCTGTTGGAATGCTACTACTCAAGTAACCCTAGTCAGAGGGGTTACATGCAAAGAATGCGGGAGGAATGGTTACGTCGACATCCCCATTCAACACTAACTGCCAAACAACTAGTAGCTCAGTGTTCCAACATCCGCAAACGGCAAATGCTGTCACAACTTGAGATAGACGAGGTACAACACAAATGCTACGGCAAGGGGGAGCCAGGACGCCAGGTCAGAGGGGAGTTAGCTTCAACTCCCCACCCGCAGATTGGATATGCAGCCCCAATAATGAACGAACCATCACAGCTGAACGAGGCAGCAACTGACCTGAGAGGTAGGATCGTGGCCCGAATGAACACCAGGCAATCCCGATGCCAATTACAACGGCTGAGTGAAGTACCATCAGAAAGTCTCATTGAAGATGTGAATGCAGCATTGAGAACGATCCCTACCAACACCATAACGGAAACCAATGAGCTGGTGTACAACTCGGCATCAGTGATCCTTGAGATGCTCGGCTATAGGAGCAACCATGAGATTCAATACCCACCATGGAAAAGACGGTTAGAGGCTAAAATCAAGGTAACAAGGAGGGAAGTGAGCCAATTGTCAGAGCTCCAAAGAGGTGCAATCAAAAGACCGGTACCCAAGCGGTACAGCCAGATGCCCATACCTGAAGCGCTCGAAACTGCCAAACAAAGGCTCCAAGCCTTGGCCAGTCGCCTAAAGAGGTACACGAGAGAAAATGAAGCCAGGAGGATTAACCGGCTCTTCTCCACCCAACCAGCTAAAGTGTACTCTCAATGGCAGGGTAATAACAACAGAGCAGACCCACCAAGGCTGGAGACCCAACAGTACTGGAAAGGCATATGGGAAAGGGAGGCGACCCACAACAGCAATGCACAGTGGCTAATCTCTCTACGAGATGACCACAGCAACCTCCCTGAGCAAGCCCCAGTAACTATCACAGTGGCAGATGTCCAAGAAAGAGTCTCAGGTATGAAAAACTGGACAGCACCAGGTCCTGACATGATCCATGCCTACTGGCTAAAGAAACTCACTGCCCTCCATGAGCGACTGGCAGCTCAAATGAACCAGCTGCTACAAAGTGGGACTCACCCTGAATGGTTAACTGAAGGGCGCACAATCCTGATCCAGAAGGATCCCTCAAAGGGTTCGGTCCCATCCAACTATCGGCCAATAACCTGTCTCTCTACAACATGGAAGCTCATGTCAGGCATCATAGCAGCTAAGATAAGTGGGCACATGGATAAATACATGAGTACAGCACAGAAGGGCATCGGCATAAATACCAGAGGAGCCAAACACCAACTCCTGGTAGACCAAACAGTCGCCCGAGACTGCAAAACCCGACACACCAACCTGTGCACGGCTTGGATTGATTACAAGAAAGCCTATGACTCAATGCCACACACTTGGATCATTGAATGCTTAGAGATGTACAACATCAACAGGACTCTAAGAGCCTTCATTGCAGCCTCGATGGGGATGTGGAAAACCACCCTTGAAGCCAACTACAAGCCAATTGCACAAGTGTCCATCAAATGTGGCATATACCAAGGAGACGCTCTGTCCCCACTGCTGTTCTGCATAGGTCTGAACCCCCTCAGCCAAGTCATCAACAAGACTGGCTACGGATACCGACTCAAGAACGGAGCCACCATCAGTCACCTCCTCTACATGGATGACATCAAGCTGTACGCTAAGAGCAAACGAGACATCGACTCACTGATCCACACCACCAGGATCTACAGCACTGACATTGGGATGTCATTCGGACTAGAGAAGTGTGGTCGGATGGTTACACAGAGAGGGAAGGTCATCCACACAGAAGGGGTCTCACTCCCAGAGGGAACAATAGCAGACATTGAGGACAGTTACAAGTACCTGGGAATACCACAAGCAAATGGCAGCCTCGATGAGGTCACAAGGAAAGGAGCCACGGCCAAATACCTCCAACGAGTAAGGCAAGTCCTGAGAAGCCAGCTCAACGGCAAGAACAAGATCCGTGCGATAAACAGCTATGCCTTGCCAGTAATCAGATACCCTGCAGGAATAATAAGCTGGCCAAAGGAAGAGATAAAGACCATGGATGTTAAAACTCGGAAACTACTAACCATGCATGGAGGGTTCCACCCTAAATCCAGCATCCTGAGACTATACGCAAGCCGTAAGGATGGAGGCAGAAGACTAGTGAGTGTGAGAGCCACTGTCCAGGATGAAACATCCAAGATCCATAAATACATCAAGGTCAAAGCCTCAACCGACGATGTGCTCAGCGAATGTCTCAAACAATGGGGACCAGAGGATGAGGTGCTGGAGGAACCATCATGGGAGGATAAGCCCCTACATGGGATGTACCACCGACAAATAACTGAAGTGGCTGATATCAGGAAATCCTACCAATGGCTGGAAAAAGCTGGACTCAAGGACAGCACAGAGGCACTCATCCTGGCTGCACAGGAACAGGCCCTAAACACCAGAGCAATAGAGGCTCAGATCTACCACACCAGACAAGATCCAAGGTGTAGATTGTGCAAGGAGGCCCCTGAGACAGTCCAACACATAACAGCAGGGTGCAAGATGCTGGCAGGGAAAGCGTACATGGAACGTCATAACCAAGTGGCGGGCATAGTGTACAGAAACATCTGTGCAGGATATGGACTGGAAGCCCCGAGATCAAAGTGGGGCACACCCCCAAAGGTGGTGGAGAATGACCGAGCTAAGATCCTGTGGGACTTCCAGATCCAGACAGACAAAATGGTAATGGCGAACCAACCGGACATCGTGGTGGTGGATAAACAACAGAGGAAAGCCGTTGTGGTGGATGTAGCAATACCAAGCGATTGCAACATCAGGAAAAAGGAACACGAGAAACTGGAGAAATACCAGGGCCTCAGAGAGGAACTGGAGAAGGCCTGGAAGGTGAAGACCACAGTGGTGCCTGTGGTCATCGGGGCCCTCGGGGCAGTCACCCCCAAGCTGGAGCAGTGGCTAAAACAGATCCCAGGAACAACGTCAGACATCTCAGTCCAGAAATGCGCAGTTCTCGGCACAGCCAAGATACTACGCAGAACCCTCAAGCTCCCAGGCCTCTGGTAGAGGACCCGAGCTCAGAGGTTGAGAAAGACCACCCGTGGAGGGTGAGAAGGAAAAAAAAAATAAAAAAAAAAAAATATATAATATTGTGTTTACTTTCTGGGACACAGTTTACACTTGGACTTGTGATTCAGTGCATTAGAATTTAAGGGATGAGCTGCAGAGTTAAATGCCATTAAGCAAAATAAGGAAGAGGAGTGATTTTACCTTTGAAAGGTTTTCATTTAACACAAAGCAAAACCAAAGTGTTATTTAACTGAAGTAAACACATTCACGTAATAGTGTCTGCCCATAAAAGGGACATTAGACACTTGTAACAAAGTGATAGCAGACATTTCCACTGACATTTTAATTCCAGTTTGTCATCAACTCCACAGTTAAAAAAATATTATCTGTTCAACCTTGTAATGGGTCAGCAGTCGTGAACAATATTTTAATTTCCTGACACTATTTTCAAAAGCTGGGACCAAAAGTCATTTTTTGAACTCGAATAAGTAAATGATTACTTTCAAACTAATATACAATTTTTTTTAAAAACGCAATGTGACGCAGAGGTCGCGCTATACTTTCGCTTTGACTTTTTTATTTTGACTAACGAGTCAAAAAAATCCTGTCATAATCTATTTTTTACCCATCAATTTTTAAGATGATAGTAATGACATTTGCATTTCATTTTCATTCTTTTTAATTAATATTCAACAAGCTGAACAGATAATCCACAATATCATCAAACTGAATACATTTAACTTTTACTCTGCAGAGACAACGTTTTTAAAGGTAACATTTCACCAATTGAAGTGATCAGAAGTCAGCAAGACTCTCAATGTTACCTGACTGCAAACACTCCCCTCAGCAGGAGAATAATCCCGCAGCATTGTCAGCTGCACTAGACGCTCCAAAAGCCTCTTGTGCATAACTCTTCAACGCACCACCATCAGCTCTCAGATAGCGTCCAGATCAGAGATGATACTCTGACAGAAAGTTTTCTTATATTGATTGATTTAGTGACATCTGCGATGTTGTCTGTGAGTAAAGTTGAAACTGTCTGGTGTCTGCACCAAGTGGTCAGGCTTGTAATTTGTCAGAATAAGGGATAGTCGTCAGAATTTTCCGTCACCGTTTAAAAACCCCCTTCAAAGATGAAAAAATAAGGGATAGTCGTCAGAATTTTCCGTCACCATTTAAAAACCCCCTTCAAAGATGAAAAATATTCAGTTAATGTGAGCCCTGATGTGATGTGAATGTAACGTGTAACGCAATACATTATAGAAATGTAGAGGAGTAGAAAGTACAGATACTTAATGTAAAATGCAGTGGAGTAAAAGTGGAAAATACCCACAATTAAAACTGCTTAAGTAAAGTAGATACATAAAAAATGTACTTACGTATAGTAACAAAGTACTTGTACTTTGTTACATGCCACCACTGAGGAGCATCAGAAAAGATCAATTTATTCTTGTATAACATACAATTTGTTGCAAAGGTATTAATACTCCTTGATCTTAAATACATTTTATAAAGTTACAACTACAAATGTTAATGTTTTTTTTTTTGTATTTTATGTTACAGACCAACACAAACTGAAAGGAAAATTGTATACAGTTTTCAAAGATCTTTACAAATAAAAATCTGAAATGTGTGGCATGCATTTGTACTCAGCCCTCTTTACTCTGTTACTCCTGCATACTATAGTACAGCCACCTGTGTGTTGCTTAATCTTAAAATTTAAACATCTTATAGAACACTCTATGATTAAAAAATAAATAAATAAATTAAAAAAAAAATCAAACAAATGTACAATTGCAAACCAACCAATACAAATGTTAAAGTTAAGCATCCCGCAGCATGATGCTACTGTCACCATGTTTTACTGTGAGGATGTTTTTCTACAGTGAGGATAGGGAAGCTGGTCGGACTCAATGGGAAGATATTGAAGCTAAATATGGTGCAACTCTGTGGCATTCTAAAACACCTCTTCAACCTCAGCCTGACCCAGGAGACGGTTGAGGAAAAGATCCTACCTTATAGACTCGTGAGACTCCTGTTGGCCCACCTGAGTAAGCCAAAAGCACATATCCGGACCCCCTGCAGTTTTCTTATTGCAAACTGCAAACTGAAGGCATCAGTGTTGAAGATACCATCATACATCTGCTTATACAAATCCACCTTCATTTGAAAAAAGGAAGGCAGCACTGTGAGGAGTTCTTTGATTTCTCCAGTGCATTTAACACAGTTTAGCCTGATTTGCTTTGTTAGAAACTTCAGAAGATACAGCTGGATGTCTCCACAATCACTTGGATCAATGATGACCTGACAAACAGACCACAGTTTGTGAAACTTAAAGGCTGTATGTCTAACCAGGTGGTCAGCAGCACAGGCGCACCACAGGGGACTGTACTCTCCCCATTCCTTTTCCCTCTGTACACTTCAGACATCCAGTACAACACAGAGTCCTGTCATCTGCAGAAACACTCAGATGTGCAATAGATCAGGAAAGGATGAAGAGCTGAGTACTGGTGGACCGCTTTGTATCATGGTGTGATAACAATCATCTTGTTTACAATGTAAACTTAAAATAAATGGGTCAAACACTATCCATCATAGGAGGCGGATGTGGTGGAGGAGTATAAATACCTCAGTGTTCAATGGACAACAGCTTTGACTAAATACACAACAGTTAAGTTACCAGAAGGGACAGGGCAGACTGAAGTATTTAAGTTTTTGAAGTATTTAAGTTTTTCAATGTTTGCAGCAAGATGCTGCATATCTTTTATGAATCTGTTTTGGAACGTAATCTCTTCTGCCATCATCTGTTGAGGTAGCAGAATTAGAGTAAGTGACAAAAAAAAGCTTAACAAGTTGATAAAGAAAGCTGGTTCTGTTCTTCTGAAGATGTGCAAAGAAGGATTTTTCGTGAAATAAACATTATGAACAACTCGAGCATTCTCTTCATTACTGTCATACAACTGAGAGCCTTCTGTCAGAGGCTTGTTCAGATCTGCTGAATTAATGCTTTTCCAAGACACTGAATCTATTAGAAATTTTTTCCAGATATTTTTTCTCCTTTCATAACATTTAAAAGTCAACATGTTTTTGCATTCCAAAATATTTATTACTGCCTCTAATGTGGTTTTATTTATTTTTACTTAGAACTAAAGTCTCTGAACCTGACTGGTAATAAAATTTATTGAGATAATCATCATAACCTGTTTTTGGCAGCAGCCAAAGTCCGAAGGGAAAACAGTTTTAAACTGAAATCCATTTGGGGTTAATTTTGCCCAGCTGCTGAAAGTTGATTTGCAAATTTGCTTCTCTTTTGCTTTTGATTGTTTGTTTGTTTTTGGTCTTTTTCTTTCAATTTCTCCTCAACAACTTTAGTCTTTTTTCAGAGCATACAGTGTAAGTAGAAGCATGTCATACAACTTTTAAAGTTGTTTTGGTGAACCATGGTTGCATCACAAATGGATAAGAGGAAGCATTAAAGCCCTAAAATGTTTTGTAAATAAACTATTTTAGCGATTAATCATCATTGTCTTAAATGTATGTTTTGTTATTGCAATCAAGTGTGTTTCTGATCGGCCAAAGGATTGTTGAATATGAATTCATATAGCCTACCTCACTGCAACATTCTTAGTAGTAAAGTATTAAGAAGCTATTCATTTAAACTTCATATCCAATTATTTGTCTGCATGCCCCTCCTTTCTCATCAACCCCCCCTCCCTCCCTGCTTCAATGGTGTGAAGCAGTGATCTCTTCCTTCCTATTTAATCCCCTCCTCCTCGCCTGCGCTTTCCCTCCATTCGTTTCCATGGCAATGCCTTCTGCAATGCACCAAGAGCCCTGGCCAGCATGTTCGCTCATAAGCCTTTCCTCTTACTCTGTCTCTTTCTCAGGATGTATTGTCTTCTCCACAACTCTTAATTCTCAGTCACCGCTGCTTTCTCTGTCTGACTTGGCAACAAACTCTTCTTTCTGTCTCCTTCCATTAGACACTTATCTTTTTTCTGTTTGCTTTACCTGTTTCTACGTTGTTTCCTGTTTTTTGTTTTAGGTTTTCCGCTTCTGTCCATCTTTTTTACCCAGCTCTTATCTATTTATCACCCACTCATCACTCGCCGTAAATAATTGAGTATATTTTCTCCTGCCCTGCATGTGAACTGACTCACTGGTATTAATACCAAACCCACACAGATACTTCCTGGAGAAACGGAGGTTCAATGTGTTTAAGGGTCTAAAATTATCTAGAGAAGGAATTTTCTGGGTCTTTTTGTTCAGCAGAACCCTTAACGAATCTCGTCTTCAATATAATACCAGAAAAAAAAAACACAGTAAAAATTTGTAGTAATTGGTAACAAGGGATCAGGCCCTCAAAACTTTCTTTTTAAGTGGAAAACCTGTATTTGTTTTTTTTATAGTGACCATGAAAGTAACAAGATAAGGCAGAGGCTGCATGAAACAAACAGATAAATAGTCATAGAAAAGAAATAAAGATGGGCGGGATTACAAAAAACACCAACAATGAGCCTCACACATCGAGATAGCATGCACACAGCTTCAGCATGTGTGTATGTGTGTGTGTGTGTGCTTAGCAGATCATTAAAGCTGCTCTGACATTTGGAGAGAACACTGATGAAGCCTCTCTCATTATATGCTGTAATATAGAATGCTGTTTTTAGACTCCCCCGGCCGCACCGACATGCCTATTGGATGCACCGGTGACGGCAACGATCCGCCATGCATAGCAACAGTAACCAAGGAAGGGTGTTGGACATGAAAGACCCACTATGATGTCTGTACCGCCAGAGTCCTGTTAAATTTGGACCGCTGGGAGACTGACGGTAGACGGCTCCAAAAGACAACAGATTGTTCAAGGCTGTATATATGATGTTGTCAGAGTCAGATTCCTGCACCACAGAGCCAGAGTCAAAGAGTCAGCGTTAACTTCAGATTCATAGAACTGGCTATGAGAGGTGTTATTTTTGTTTAACTTGGATCATGTTGGGTTATGTTATGGATAGCTTAATAATTTGAACTCTAGGCCCATTTGTTATCCCAAAGGCCATATGTGGCCTTTGGGATAACTTTGTGTGGGCTATGATCGTAATTCAAGAATGGTTCAAATTTGGCCCAGTTGATGCAGATGGACCATTGGAACAGTTTTAGAGTAACATTTTCACAGATGTGAGAACTTTCAGACAACAAACTAATCCAATTGAAAATAGAAAATATATGTGTATGGGTACACTCATTCATTGGATTACAGTAAGCATTTGTGAAGAAATACCTCTGGCAGATGTAGAGTGAAAGTAATCTTTTCATTTTCCAATATGTTTCTTCTGACTGGAGGGAATATTACTGTTTCGTAGTGGCCCAGCCAATGGAGAATCCGAGGAGGGAACTAAAGATTAAAGTCATGGGTAGGAGGCGACCCAGCATTAAAGATTTGGAGCTTATCATTAAAAGACAAATTATCAAATTACCAGTGGAAGCAAAAAAAAAAAAAAAAAAAGCTGTTCCCTTTTGGTTATTTATATTCCCTGAAGCATATGGAGAGCATAATGTGGCAGACACTGAAGTGTAATCCAATAATCCAAGTGTTGTTTTCTGTTTAATTATTATACAGAGGAATTAAACAAATCTAATCTCCTGTGTTGTCCTTGTGTGTAAGGCAGAGTGTTCAGTGCATTAATGAACCAGGAAGTAGTAAAAGGGATTGGTCTGGGAGAAAAAATTAGTCATCTACCAGCGTAATCCATAGGAAATGATTTCTTGAAATCGAAAGCCTTCTTGTGTGGAAGGATGTCTGTCAATGCGTGAATATGCCCCACTGGCTCTAATCTAATGGTGATTAATTACAATGAGGAAAAGAGTAATCTAATTTAGATGTAATTTCCACGTGATCACTGCCTGATGACCAAGTGATGAGCACTTGCAATATGGTAGAACAATTTGCAAAGAAAAAAAAAGCTGTGAAGACAGAGACAAACAATGCTTAGAAACAAAAACCTTTCTTAAAAATATAATCATGAGGCCACACGGTTTCTACATCCACACATCATTACCAATTTGAACCTTACCATTTCAGACAATAATTTATTCATATGTCATTTGGAGTGTGTTGCTCAAAGTTTCTCTTGTTTGGTCTTTAGTCCTACTTTTTTTCCATGCATTTATGTTCTCCTCACCCCTTTCCCTGACCTTTCTGGTGTTTCTTTTCTGAGAAGTCATCAGAACACTGTGTCCACACGGCAGAAGATGTCTGGGCTCATTGTCCCCACTGCCATAATGACCTAGGAGACTATTACAAAGTGGCACAAATGACAACATTTTCAACACAGACCTTCAGGTTCAGTAGACATGGAAACCACAAGTTCCTTGTTTTTGCTCACTCTTATGATCCCCAACCTCCATCTCAACGTACCTCCACTACATTTAAGGGCCCAGCATGGTCGGACCGAAGTCGAACTGTTGATGTGTGGTCACATGGTTTCAGGACGTTCATTTTAACACACATCCTTCACAGTAGTAAACACAGCGATCATGGCAGAGAGGAAAGACTATTACGACTTCACAAATTTGGAGGAGGAGGAAATAGTTATTGACAAGCTGCAACATCTCATTTTATTTTCCATGTTATCGGGAAAAAATGAGGACGCATGGGACATTTGCCGATCAGACAATAATTGAGCAGGGGAAGTTTAAAGTTTTAGTCCAACAGTAAGTGCCTCCTCACAGCCACTGACAATTGCTCCTCAAAATCTTCCATCCTGCTCTCTGGCTGAAAAACCAGCTCTTGGAAGTTGAGTAGTTGGGGATGTTTTCCGTATAAATAAACACCCATGAAATTCAGACCACTCATACAATAGTTTTGCATGCAGAGTGGGATGAAAAGTTCACCGGGGGGGTTGTAACAAGAAGGGGCGGACAACATGAGGCTGAGAACCAAGTCACGTGATTTCCGTCAAGCAACTGCGACAATGAGAAACGATCTTGGCAGTTTGCCATGACAATGCAGGCCCCTTTAATTAGATTTAGGCTCCATTAAAGCAATATAAAGTGGAACTAAACCCAAAGTAAAAGCATAACCCAGTCCCCACACAAATATTGAAAAATTCCACTAAATTGGGCAGTGCCAAGAGACACTGAGGGGCATGGGCAAGTATGGGGATGAGCAGAGGGGGTTAAGTGGGGGGGTGTATTCAGGACAAGGGACAGCTTTGTTGCTAACTTAGTGAATTTGTCACAACATTTAGCAACTTTTCAGAAACCTCTAACAACTTTTTTTTTTCAAAACAGGGACCAGTGACAAATCTAGCGACTTTTTTCTGTGTTATTGGAGACAACAGGTGAAAGCACCAATCACTCTGCAGTAATTGTCCCGAGCAAGTAGCAAGTGCTGTCCTGAGCCCCTTCCACTTCCTTAGCACTGCAGTCAGTCTCACACCAGGAAATCCAGCCTGCAGTCAGAGCAGAGAGGAGACCTATTCCACTCCATGTCTACATTACAAAGGAATCAGGTTTGTGCAAAGCTGAATAGCGCTGCCGATCAAGGCTCCCAATTCCAACTCCTGACTCGCCACGGTATGTGAGTTAAATAGTTTTATACCAAAATGTGGGACGTAATGTAGACCAAGCTGTATCGTTTGTAACCAAAAGGAAAATTTAACTGCAGTAGCCACCTTTCAACCCAAAGAGGGCAGCACTGTGATGGTTTTAGACCAAATTTTGCAGAATTAAACAAATTTATCGAAAAATGTCACAATTTGCACAGCAACAAAAGAAAGCACCTTGAAGGCCCATTGCACAGTTTATCTGCAAAAAGTTAATCTGGAGTTTAGTTACTCTTTAAAGTAGTTGGCCTTATGGAGTAAAATAAAGGTATTATTGCATGATAGTCAAAGGGCAGTCTACGCAACACACTCAATCTCACAAAACTATAAACAATATACCAGCTGGCTTCATTGCAGACACAGAACTTCAAACAACTTATTTGGATGCAATTCTGCACATGCAGAATCTAGACATAAATCCCACAACAGCTGCCTGGAAACCAAAAAAGCAGTTGAATTGTTCAGACTGTCTGGCTAAGAATAGAACATAGACGAGCTGGTGGGCATGATCAGGGAAACGTGATAGATGTCTGAGTGAAATTGGGAGCTAAAGAGATGGGGATTGACACAGAGAGATAAAGGAGAGGGGAAATGAAGGTTTCAGCAGCTAGATCAAACACAGAGAGGGCAACAAGAGAGAACGGCGAGTGGTGACATGTCGAGACAGGACGAGTGGGGAAAGTGATCAGCAGTCATCCTAGCGGAGGTTTGGTAGCCACCAAAAGTCTCAGTGCAGAAGAGAAAGCTTTTAGAGACACGAGTGAAGTTTCAGTACATCTGCAGCACCAAATCAAAAAAACCCCAACAGGCTTGAAAGGAAGAGGGAGGTGGTAGAGCAGGAGGTGGTGTGTACCTACAACAAAGCATTAGTCTCACCTGAAATAGCATCATTTTTCAGTGACTCACTCAGAGTATGAATAGCAATCGTGTGTACTCATCGAGAAAAATGGCTATTATTATAGTAAGGCGGTTAGAGTGTTACCACAACTTTCCTCATTCTGACAATTCACTGCTTTTCATTCAGCGCTGCTCACTTTGCTAAATTTTTTCAAAGCAGTAGCGAAGTTCAAGTAGGTCTTTTGAGGAAGGATCTGATTACTGCGAGCTTTCCAAAATGTTGCCACAAAAATGACTTAAAATGCGTTATCCAACTGTGACTCAGAAGCAAAGCTAAAAGTAGGCCACCAGTGAGTCATACTGAAAAACACCTCAGGTTGAAATAACTAAAAAAGAAGATAATTATTGGAAAAGATTTTAGATGTCCAAAAAGTAAAAAATAAACCTGCAAGGCAAAGCCATCTCAGTGTTGGGGAGTACTATGTTTCTAGTTCAAACATCTTGGAAACTACAGGGATTTTTTTTGTCGGCCACATGTCTGGAAAAATAATCACAGTAGAATGAAGCTGTAGTTCTTGTTTTTCAGCTGAGTGTAACATTTTCCCTTCGAGTGTTGACCAAAAAGAAGTAGACAGTCTACAGCTGTCATGTCTGTTTCAGAAAACAGACATTGAGGGAACAGTTTGTATTTAAACCTTCGTAATTTTTAAATTGTTGACCAACTTATTATTCTGACTAATTGAACTGATAGATCTTTTTCATTTTATTTGAGTTGGAGTTTTCCTTTAGTATTTGAACATTATTTTTCCTCCAATAAACAATTATTTGCTATTATAAATAGATCTGTCACAAAGTTATAATAAAATACATTGAAGGTTGTTGTAATGTGACAAAATGAAAAAAAAATGCTCCAAGTATTGCAAGAATATGATCCAACCATAATATTTATAGCAGATATACAATAGGAAATTTTCTTTTCTTTTCTATCTTTAGTTTTTTGTTGGTGCTCTTCTCTGCTTGAAAGTGGATTCAAAAGTTCCTTGAATTTTGTCGGGTTAAAGCTGCAGAATTGTATTCATTTTAAGTTGAATCCAGGTGTAGCAAATGTCTTGTCTTCATGCTGAAAATGACACCTTTCTATTGCGGGGTGAGAAATAACATTATCAGCAATGATATAAACTACTTCACATTACTTTAGTCTCAAGCTGGAACAGGGCTTCAAGTCAGTCAGCACAAAAATATTTATTTCCGAGACAAATGCCCAGCAGGGAAGGCACTTGCTACTGTTCTCAGAGTAAACTTGGATTCAGTTTAATAAGCAAACTAACAAGTATTCTCTTCCTGTGTCAAACAATTCTTCCTTTGCTGTCTCTGCTTCTTTTCTTTGTCTCCGGCGTATTTCCAGCCACAGCAGCAGAATGGCAGAAATAAACACACAGACGGAAGATTTAAATAAAGAATATTTAAAGGACTTGAGGTTTACAAAAAATGAGTGTGGGTGTTAAATGAGTAGAAACAAGCAAATAAAGCATGAATGAGGGAGGTGATCGCAAATAAATTTGCACAAGTCAAATGTATTTGCAGAAAAATATAAATGGAAAGTAATCATGGAGCCTGAAAAAAAATAGAAATTTACATAACTTATATAAAGATACACATAACCTTTTTTTCTCACAGTCTGACATTAAATCAAGCTAATATTACTTTCTTCAAATAAAGAGGTTTACAGATTACTATGCTCTTAAACATTTGGGAATACCCAGGTGATGATGACATGGTTTCATAAGCTTTTGGTTAAATAAAAGTAAATTCACAACATAAAAGCACACCACAAAAATACTGCTCCCTTGTGTAACATCATGGAGCAATCAAAAGCAATCAGCCATAAAATCAGTAAAAGAATTGTGGAACTCCACAAATCTGGTCCATCCTTGGCTAGAATTTCTAGAAGTCTGGAGGCATAACATTTGCTCAAGCAATTACATGAAACTATAAACAGGTGCGTTCTGTGACCCAGAGATGAAAGTATTCAGGCATAGGCGCGAAAGTCACTTAAAGATAAAGATGCCATTCCTCCAGAAAAAAACATACAAAGCTAGATGACACTTTGCAGATGCACACAGACACAACAACCTTGACTTTGAAGGGTTTGACCATAAAGACTATTGTTAGACGTAAAGGAAAAAGGGAGAAACTTTTAAGCATGTAGTACAGTCTACTAACATAGTGGTGGCAGTTTTATGAAGTGGGGGTGTTTTGCTGTAAGAGAAAATGGAGCATGTCACAAAAAAAATGTATCATGAGGAAAGAGCAATATGTTCACATATTTAAGCAACATCTCAGCAAGGAAGTTACAGCTTGGACACAAATGAGATTTGTGCATCCAGCCAATTTAGGTACAAAGTAGCTCTATGTTTGGGAATGGCAATTGCAAAGCCCTAATCATAAAACCCATAGAAAACTTGAGAGAGCAGCTAATGGAGTGTATGGTGAGCAAGCCTACCAACAATATGATTCCATTGAAGCAGTTGTGTCTGAAGGAGTGGGCCAAAATTCCAGCAAGTTGTTGTGAGAAACGTGTGGCGGTACAACCAAAATGTTGGTTATACCACATTCACTTCTAAATTTCAAGAAAATTGTTTTTAAAAAAATCTCATAAAATCTCATAGTCTTATTTTTGTGTATTTAGTGGAACCTCTAAATACAACTGTGTCTGAACACAAATTTTTTTGAATGCGAACAGAGCATTACAGCTCCAATTACACATTTTCTCCAGAATACGAATGAGTGAGATGTCTCTTGTAAGCTTAAGAGTTCAAGATAGAACACCGTGCAACTTTATGCCCAATGCACGGCTGCTGCATGCTCTTTCTCTGGTGTTGCATCCCTGTTTTTTCTGTGCCTGGCATGCAAAGCAGCAGCAGTCGTGCCCACCTCCAGCGCCAGCAAAGAGATGTGTACAAGTTCAAAAAAGTGCTTCTGTGTCCAGCACCACCTGAGCAAAGATGTCTGATGCAGCACAAATCTGCTCAGTTACTATGCTGAGGGACTTTTTCCAAACATTTTGACCCACAGGCACAAGCATCAACTAACCGTTTATTTTTGTTTGTTTGTTATTGCAAGTCCCGAGACATTGGTGGCATTTCTTCTAGCGATTCTAGGCAGTCAGCATGGAAAGCTGGTGATACTGAGTTGGATTTGGGCCAGTGCTGACATCTGACGACAGAGAACACACCATGATGTCTTTTATTAAGTCATGATGGAAGCTGTTCTGCCTTCCACAAAAAGAGAATAAAAACTCCACCTTTTAATCATTTTCATTGTGTTAAATTGGTTTTAAACAAAAAAAAAAAAAAAAAAAAAAAAAACAGAGGTCACTGTCACTATTTAGTGTTTCATCATTACTTTCTCATATAATTCTTCCAGCAATGTTATATTATAGGATCAGTCACTTTGGTATGTTGACAATGGCTGATTTTGATTGCTGGGCCTGGGTGGGGGGTTGGAAGAAATTAGTTTAACTTTCATTATTTTCAGGGGGGAAACATGTTTCCAAATACAAATGTTCATGATACAAACTGCCAGTAGGAACAAATTAAATTTGTATTCAGAGGGTTCAACATAGTCTGATTTAATGCCAGACAGTGAGATAAAGAAACTATATGTATTTTTATATAGTGTATGTAAAGATTTGGTTTCATCTGTATGTTGGTTTTAATCTGACCGCTTCCCCGGTTCCTATCAGTGGCATCTTCTTCTGTGTGAGGGTCGACGGTGAACTGGGAGCTGATCTGCTGGCTCTCAGTCATGGATAAAACCTGCTTAGGAGATAAGAGCTTGTTCAGTAAAGGAGTGACTCACCCGTTAAACCTGGGAAGCTGTGTCGGTGTGTGTGTGTGTGTGTTCCTTCTCCTTACCAATCCTAATAATAGCAGGTAATAAAAAAAAGCAGAGACAAAACCAAAATGCCATCACTGTGGCTTGCCAGTTACAAAGGCTAGAATAATGAGATGGTGATATTTTGGAACCAGTGGGTGTCATGGCATGGAAATCTGAAATGGAAAATATTTAAAGAAAAACACATAATATGGTTGTAAGAATGTATGAAAACAGGCTGAAATGGGTTGGAAGTAATAAATAAAACATCTGCTTATACAACAAAACTGCAAAGCTAGGCTGCACTGCAGTAAAAAAAAAAAAAAAAAAAAAAAAAAAAAAAAAAAAAAAAAAAAAAAAAAAAAAGTGCAGTCTTACATGCTCTTTTTGACCATTAATATACTGCAGAAAATCAAACTTTAACATGTATATTTCATAAGAATCTAAGAAATTGCATGGGCTGTGAGTAAATGAGGTTGACTGACAGTGCTAAGACACTCCTCCTGGCTCTGATTGGTTGTTTTTGGTCGAGAGCAGTGCATTTCTTTCAACAGCAAAAGTGACTCAGGTAGGATCTTTTCACAGATTATCTGTCTCATAACATACCGTCCCAACATGGTGACAGTTTTACCAAATATGTAAAAAACATTTTTTTTTTATAAAAGTTACATGGTGCAGCTTTAAGGTTTATTAAGGTTTTAAAAAGTTCTAGTTTCAAAAAAGCAAAACAATTTCATCATAACTTTCATACGGATTAAATTATTTTCATGAGAATCCAGGGTTCCTCAGGGCTCTCTCTGGGGTCCATTTTTAGAAAGCATAATATGGCCTTTCTCTGTTTTGCTGATGATATCCAAATGCATTTGTCTATTCCAGCTAACAGCTAACACTGCTATTCAAGCGTTACAGACTTGTCTTAGAGATGTTTATGGATGGATGGAGACAAACTTTAATCATAACAAAACCAAAACTGAAGTCATCTTAGTTGGACAACCTGATCACTTATATAGCTATGACTGTGTAATTGGCCTATTAGATTCATGCCATCACCCATCTGCATGGGACCTTTGGGTCATTTTTGGAAGTGCTTTTAAAAGTGACCAACATATCGGTAATGTTGCAAACAAAAGTTTTTTTTAACTCGATCAGCTCAATAAAATACATAAATACCTCCAGTATAGTTTAAAGCAGTAATCCACACATTTATATCTCACTTGGATTGCTGTAACTCCTTATTTGTTGATGTTGATCAGGCATTGCTAATGTGTCTGTAGGCTGTACAAAATACAATAGCTCGCCTCTTGACTGGAAGTAAAAGGCATAATCACATCAGTCATGTACTGGTAACCTTGTACTGTCACAATTTGGGGAGATAAAAGAACCCAGGCGCAGAGATCTTCTTAAAGTGAGTAAGAAGTTTAACCATAAAGTAGCTGACTTACAAAGAACTCAAACAATACAGGGGAGCCAGGACACAAAGTCTAACATGAGGGAAGAAACCAGCACAGAACACTGAGAGGTACGTGTATATATACAGGTGGAGTAATCAGGAGATGAGGGACAGCTGGAGGTAATTGCCGAGGATGGAGAAGGCTGAACACTAATCAAAACTCAAATGCACAAACAATATCAGAACAAGACTAAATACAAAGGGATGAGCTGAAAAGGCTAGAACTAAGATGAAGTAAATAATTAAAATACAAACACAGATTGAACCCAAAAACCTCAGAATCATGGCGTGCACTGGCTTCCTATTACCTACAGGATTCAGTTTAACATTTTACTGCTGACATTTAAAAATTTAGCAGTTTGGCACCAGAAAGCTATACCACATATTTGATAAGGCCACAACAATGCTAGAATTGGTGAAAGACTGACCAGTAGCAACTGCAGTAATAGGACACATTTACACATTTAGGGCATTTCTTATTTCAGAGCATATTGTAAGCTATACAATGACCACAGGAGCCAATTAAAATAATTTTTCTCTTCCAACCAAATGGTGGCATTCGGTTCTTTAAATATTATGTCCCCAGTCTACTTTTGATGGAAGCCAAACATGCTTAGTAGGAATTTGAAAGCATAAAGGCATCTGGTTAGTTTTCAAAATAACAAAAAAAACAACCTATGTAGCATTGAAATTTTTAGGGGAAGTGTTGATAATTACACATAAGAAAACTGGAATATTTTATCTCAAATATTTTGTTTATGGTGTTGTGACTGACACTGAGTAGTTTTAACCAAACATTCAAAATGTGCGACCCAGTTTATTGGGTTAAAGAGGATACTACAAGGAGTTTTACCGTACTTCAAAGGCAGCCATTTTGAACAACACAATGACCTGATCAGACTTCACTAAACCTCTTCTAAAGGATGAAAAAAATAAACATCAAGTGGTACAGTTAGGCTGAATAGCACTTTAAATGTTAATGGGTACAATTAATGACATGAGTTCACAACAGAAAACATGTTTATTCACCTAAGATACTGAGCAAAAGCTAGTGTATTCAAAACTTAGCTACATGTTGAAAAAAGAACTGTTCATACACTCAGTATTGACAGACATGTTTGATATAGCATCATGCAGTATATTGTGTATGTAATTTATTTTCCAAAATTAACATTTTAAGTCTCACTCAATAATATGAGGTTGTTTCACTAAGCCTCTTCCACAGGATGAAATAACGAATGTTAAGATGCTAAATTAGGCCCCCGTAGAACATTTATTGTCAGTGGTTTGTGTTGATGGCCTTAGTACACATTAGAGAATGGGTTTGGTTACTAAAGACAACAGATGGCCTTTCAGCTGGTAAGTCATTTGTGCAAATTAGTCCTATTTATATTCACACAAAACATCAATATAAACAGGAAATGTTTTATACAGTCTTATCCAAATTCAACGCACAGATGCCTTGCACCAGAAGGTCTTGAGTTCAAACCCTGGCAAGAATGTTTCTGATGGGAATTTATTTATTTTCTGCAAGTATTTTCTCCAGCTTCCTTCCACTATCCAAAAATATGCATGAAGGTTAATAGCCACTCTAAATTGCCCTTAAAGATGTATTGTTTTTTCCCCCACGTATTTCTGTCTCATTGGCATTTGGAGGTAGGCACCAATGATCTTGCGAGGACAACATGAGTAAAAGCCCTTTAGGGAATCTCCAGAATGGATGGAGGGATAAAAAGTATTCATTTTACCACAAGTATGATTTGTCCAGGTTGTGGGTTAATCTTTTAAACCCACTGACTGATCAGCCTAAGCATTTCACCCTTGTCACTTCAATGCATTTTTGGGTTGAAAACCTAACCTAGCATACAAGGTCAAACACATAACACAACCCTATTATGTTACACCACCCCATGGCTGATCATTCCATATTTAATCCAGAAATGGGTTAGCAAAATAAACCAAAGTGGGCTGTTTTTAACCCAGCTTTCAGAATTGTGTAATTTTGTTCAACTTGATTAAAAATGTGTTAAACAGACACAATGCTAAGTTACTGTAATGCTTCCAGTGTGATTTGAATTAGGGCAGACTAAACTGAAGCACCTGCCAGTGGCACTGCACTGATATTCCAACTTCATGTTTGACCGTACTTGAATTCTACAATTTTACACACTGTATGATCATTACAGCCTAAATAATGACAAATGCAAAGGTAAACTTATTTCACAAAGTCTTTTAAGAACCTTGCTAGGACACATCTCTAAAAGCACATATTTGCTTACATAAGACAATAACAAGGGTTGTTCTGAAAATTGACTGAGTCCAATTCCACAAATAGAGCAAGGCTAGAACATAGCCTCCAGAAACTGACACAATAACAACACAATAACCTCATTATGTCTAATAGGACTTCAATGGTGACATGGTGGCATGTTCTCCAATTATTTTTGACCCTTTTGTCTTTTTCACATCGAAGTGCCTTCCTTACTGGTTTAAGCATTAATATAATTGTATATTTTTCAGCTTTAAACCTTACTGAGAATTAATTGTAGGATTTTAGGAGTGGCAAAACCATTGAACAGAACCAGACTTTAATGTTGCTAAAGAGCATGTTCCACTGTTGCTACACATGGAGAGCAGATTTACTCCATCTTATGTTCCCTCTTCTATCCTCAGTAAATCAGTCTGGGGCTTATTGGCTATTAGCTGACCGACTGAGCGGAGCAAGGAGCATACCGCTGGGTCGACCCACCCCATTGACCAATCAGCATGTGTCAGTCAGAACATGGAGCTCCAACAGCTGACCGGACAAAGCTGTTAATGTCTGCCAGGAGAAAACTGAAAGGAGATACAACAAGCCCAACCATTTAAGAAGCAGTGCTTCTTTATCACTAAATCTCATAGGGTCACATAAGTAGTTTTATAGTTTGACTGTGGCATCTAGGCAAAGCAAATAAAGAGGTAATAACTGAAAAACATGACTCAAATTCCACCTTCATTGAGTAAACAAGATTGTTTTTCCTCCATATTATCAGTATATGACTGGTAACTTTGCCTGAGAAGATTCCAAGAAAAGCAATGACATCATCTAACTGGGCAGATGTTACAGAATAGTCCTATTACTTGATTCAATTTGGAGTTAAATCAATTGGAATGTTTACCCTCTAAGGCTCAATAAAATGTTGTTTTCAAGATACACTGAACCATATGTTTCTATAAGTTTTAGGGTATTTGCTACAAATACCGGTACAAGAATAGTTTATCTTTGGTGCTAATGAGTTGATGAGTGGGACAATGCAATAATTTCAATCAGTTGTAGAGGAGCAGGGACATCCAAAACATGCAGGACAGTGGGCCTTGAGGATCAGGTTTGGGGACCACTAGTATAAAGCACTGAAATGTCTTTGAATCACTCATCATATGAGTTGCACTATTCAAAAAAACTTGCCTTCCCTTATAGCTAGCTCCATCTATCTTCCAATTTACTCTGACTAGCTTTCCTGTCCTGAAGAATAGCATCCCCACACCATGATACTACCAGCACCACAAAGTGGATGATGTATGCAAGGTTAAGTAGAGTGGTAGTTTTCTGCCACACACACCATTTTGCATGTAGGCCAAAAAGTTCCATTTAGGTCTCATTGGGCCAGAGCACCTTCTTTGACATGTCTATGTTCCCAACCTGGCTTGTAGTACCTACAAACAAGACCCCTTACGGTTTCCTTTACACAGTGGCTCTCTCCCTTTCATTCTTCCATGATCTGTTACATTTCCTTGGTCTCCATGATGGTGTTTGACTTCTAACAAACTTCTGAGGCCTTCACAGAGCAGCTTTATTTTTACTGAGATTAAAGAACACAAAGGTAGACTCTGTTTTATAACTAGAAAGCCTCTGAAGACAGTGGCTGCATAAAATTTAATTTAGGGGTATCAGACTAAAAAGTGCTGAAGAAACATTTTTAGTTTGCAAAAAACTTTTTAAATTTGTTTATTTTCCATTCCACTTCACAATTTCACAATTCTTTGTGTAGGTTTATCACATAAAACCCCAACGAAGTACACTGAAGTTTGAGGTTATACCATGGCACTGTGAAAAACTCAAAGGGGTGTGTATACTTTTTCAAGTTTCTCTAGTATAACCAAATATTCTACTGACCTTAATTACTGTAATAGGAACGCAAAAAGCAACTCAATGTTCTTAAATTGTTGAAATAACTTTTGATATTTGTCTAACAACCTGTTGACAACACAGTGAAGAAAGGAGAACAGTGCTTGATACTGCAATTTAGTTCCAGGCCTGATGTGTTCTTCTGGCTGCTAAGAACATCTAAATTTAGACACACCTCCCTTCCTCTTTTCTACATCCTTAGCTTCTCCTTGCCTCCTCTTCCATACTCTCTCCTCCTATGTGCAACACCACAAACACAGAGACATGGAAGCCCCTGTGGTGAAAATATCGACAGCTTTGTCTGCGTCAGACAAGAGTCAGCTGTGCCTGAGCGGAGCAAGTCTATGTGTGCATGAATCTATAATAGGAAATGGTGTTTTCAGAAATAGACAATACAGCTTATTCATAAAGGACTATGTGCTTTATATAAAAGTGTCTCAATAAACTGAGATGAAAGCTATGTTGAAAGGTAATCTTGGTTAGATAAGCTGTAGTCAGAGTATAAAGAGCCTGAGTATTTGATATAGTGTGTCAGATAGTTGTGAACAATTGATCCAAATGTTTCTTAAGTTAAGTCAAACAGCATTTTATCCAAAGTAAATTTATCATGGTACAAACTATTGTGCACAAGTTGTCAGGATTTGAGTGTAGCTCCGGAGTCTCTAGAGTATGTAAGGCTCTGTCTTGTCTTGACACAACCAGATCCACTGTTTAATGTGGATTCCTTTTTGGAAATCATAAACATTGGACATTATGTCATGTCACTCCATCCAACTGATCGAAAAATTGGTAAAACTATCACCAATTTTCCTTTTTTGTCCAAATCGTACACATCATCAGTAATGAGGGTGATGTTAAAGCTTGGGTAACAAGGGTGTTAAGGTTTTCTCAGTACAACATAATGATCAATAATGTTTTTATCTGTTTCCTAAACTGTTATCTTTAAAGTTAAATTAAATTTAAAGTTGTAGGCCCAATACTGGGGAAATATTTAAAGTGTCTTTCTGGCAATATAGCTACTAGCATGCCAATCACAAAAAAAGAATACAATTTAAAAATGGTGATGAAGTTGACAATGTTTTAGCGAGAGCAAACCTGAGTTAGAACTAGGCCTGGGCGATAAACCGAAAATTAACCGACACCGAAATTTTTGACAATGGTCAATGTCTAAAATTAAAAGAAAAGTTGTTTTTGGTTTTGTTGGGTGTGTATAGCTTGGTTATGTTCAGGCGTTGCACTATATGTACAGTCTGTAGTCACGTGACTCCATCACATCCAGTCTGTAACAAGAAGTAAAAGAGATGGTGAGGTTGAGAAAATGCAGGAAATTTCAAATATTGAGACGGCGTCAGCAGTAGATCTGGTCGAGGCAAGACTGTATGGCTGCAGCCTGGAGAACTCCTATGTCATAGCGCACCTCTCATGGCACTTGCCTGGTGAACTTAACCATCCCCGTGGATGATATGTGACATGACTTTTTATTTTGAAAAGTAAGCGGACTGGGGTCGTGGCGTAAGTTCACCAGACAAGCGCCATGAGATGACACGGGAGGTCTCCAGGCAGCAGCCATACCTGTCTTGTCTCAGTCAAGGAGGAAGAAGAGCAGCTCATTCCCCCCAAAATATGCATTATCAGTCATTTGGCAACATTCTGGGTTCAGCAAGGATGTTGATACTTATTTTATACTTCTAAACTTGTTCAGTTGTGCTTATTTGTGCAATAACTCTTCATAAGTAAAGGAGACATTTCCTCATTTATTGCCTCTATTTGCTGTTAAGGTTTTGCCACAGTTAACTGTGGTACTTAGTCAAGTAGAGCAACAGAGAAACTTTCTACATGCAGTTTGCAGAAAAAAAAATTACTTAAAGCAACTAATTTGACTTCTGGTAAAAAGAAGAGAAATGTCAGACAGTTTTGCAAAAAACAAAGTTAAAGTGCATTTTAAAAACTGATGTTGATAGTTTTAAAATACATGACTTGTGATCAAGAGGGATAAAAAAAAAAAAAAGCAATCACACAAGTCGTTTTGAAATAACCTGTCCTAATACTGAGAAGTACCTGCAAGTTGGGATGAAAGGAGTTTACAAGGGGAGTTCTGTTAAAAATAGAAACCAACAAAGTATTCTAAGTGAAAAATAACAGGATGTAATGGGTGTTTTTTACTATAACAACATAAATCTAACACAAAGTGAATGAATGACAAAGTTATCCTCAGTTTTATGTCTCAAAGCATATGTTCCAAACCTAAATCGGATTTTTTTCTAAAGTGTTTCCAGTATTTGATCAACACTCAGTGTCAGTCTAGGGAAATTGGGCCAATTTTGTCTAAATGCGTATGTATCAAACGTTCTGCAGAGCAATAAGAACTGACAATGTTCTGTTACCGTCAGAATATTCAAACTGTGTAAAAACAGGAAAAGGAAATTGACCATAAAATTGATTATATATATATATATATATATATATATATATATATATATATATATATATATATATATATATATATATATATATATATATATATATATATATATATATATATATATACACTGGTATGAACTGGACCTGTTTGTCCTATAAAGTGACTGCTGGAGACAAGCACCAGCCCCTCTCACGACCCTGCAAGGATAAGCATGCTAGATCATGGACGGATGGATGTTTTATAAAGTGCCTTATGATCATATTTGTTGATGAAGGGCTCTATATACATACATTTAATCTAAAACTTAAATTGAATTTAAAAAACAAATTACAGTTGGTATCAAGGCATACCAAGGTTTTAAAAAGTTATGGTTTCAAAACCACAAAAGATTTCTGCCCAACCTTTTCTATGGCTTCTGAGATGCCAGAGAAAGGTTTTAAGCATAAAGTAGGGCAGTGCTTCCCCTCCCCCATCTGTTGCTTCTGACTGCTGATCAGCTGACAAAAAGAAGACTGCAGCAGTTTTTTTCTCACTTATGAGAGAGACAAATTCAGCTGTCAGAATACATTGTAGCCTGCAAAATGAGGTTGAGACCTTGACGTCAAAACTAAAGGCAAGCTATAAGCAGCATCAGTTATTCAGCTGGTTGTATGGACTCCTTCTTTCAAGTTTTTCTAAAGTTTGCTTATCTTAATCTAAATACTGATAAAAAAAAAAAAATGTTGTCCTTAGCTTTAGTATAACTGTAACAATCAAGACTACTTATTTTTAGCACCTTTTCTGTTTCTGTGATTCATTTGCTTTAAAATGTGGTGGTAAACACCACGATGCTGCTCATGCTTACCATACTGTGAGAACCCCATACATACCCCCATGCTTATTCACAATAAAACATTAACTCCAACTTAGTCAGCTGCTGTTTCAAACTGTGACAGAAATTATTCTGAATGCTCCTCCAGCCTTGACACAGACATATTTAGAGTCTGTCCAGTTAACAGTAACGCAGTGCATGAAAGCAGCGTTAGACAGCTAATGTTTGCAGACAAGCAGCAAAGAACACAGACAGACACACACTGTTCTGTTAAGGTTACTGATCATTGTAACCACAGCAGAAACATAACATGCTACAAAGGAGTGGAAGATGAACAGCTTATTCTTTTTTATCAACACATTGGAATAAAACAACATGTTACACCACAGGATTCCCTCCCCCATACTGGCCCCACCTCTCTGCCTTTACCATGTCCTACTGTGTGACATGTTATCCCTTAATACAGCAGGAACAAACGGGCTTGTTTTCACCACAGAGGCACAAACCGAGAAGCACTTTTGTTGCAGCTATACTGGATCTGTAATTATACGCTATAGGGGACATATTAGAACATGGAACCACTGTCACAATGCATGCTTGCTGCCATCACTGTAAACCCACTGCAGAGATCAACACACAGTAGGACACACAATAGACCTGCAGTTTCTTACAAAGCCGCGGAAAGCTTGTTGAGTCAGATACGAACTCTTATTACAACAGTGCACCAACAAATACAATTCATAGTGCATTAAGCCACTATTGTGGTTCATTACTTGTGTTCCTAAAACACCAGTTTTACTGTAATAAATAAAACAAACTACAATGATGATATATGGTCATGGAGTAATTTGAACTGCTTAATCCAGACAATTAATCACCCAACTTCTTTGGAAATTAAAATGCCTTCCTGTTTTTAAATCTAAATCTACATTAATTCCAATATTTGTTTTTACAAAATATATTTAACTAGAGAAATCAAGCAAAGACTGGTTTCACAGGATGACAAGGAGGAATATATTGAAAATTAACTTTTGCCTTTAAAACATATGGTACAACTTGCAGACCCTCTAGTTCGTATAAATAATTAGATCAGTAAACTGACCTTGCTGGTTAAGTTGCTGTGTGCTTCTGCTCCACTGTGA
The DNA here is from genome assembly GCA_014839685.1 of Anableps anableps. Classification (NCBI taxonomy): domain Eukaryota; kingdom Metazoa; phylum Chordata; class Actinopteri; order Cyprinodontiformes; family Anablepidae; genus Anableps; species Anableps anableps. The sequence goes on from CM026079.1 coordinate 12,776,647, forward strand.
CAACCCCACAATGGCCACCATTTTGGCACCAAGACTGGAACGCCGCTTCTTGTTGCCAGCCAATGACGCCGAGTCCGGACCCCCGTTGCTGGAGCTCTTTTCCAGGCTGTACATGGTCCCCGAAATGCTCGAGGAGCGCACCACGTTCCGTGCCGCCGCGCTCAACCCGCCGAGGCCACTTATCCCACCCGGGCTGGGCACCTCCACCGAGCTGCTGAGCATCATGGTCTCGCTGAGCTGGAGAGCCAACGGGTTGGGAGGAGAGCGGGGGGAGGGGGTGTGCCAGAGAGTTGGAACAGGGCTAAAGAAAGAGAGGATAAGAATAACAAAATGAGGTTGGAAGTTTAACCATGACACAGAAGGTGGAAGGAGTAAAAGTCTTTTTGATTATCAGAAGTTTGGAAAACTAGGAACACAAAGGTCAGTAGACGAGGACAGCACAGATGGATGCATACTGTTTCCTTGCTAAAAACAAAGCCGCTCTAACAAACACACAACACACATACACACACACTAAATGTCAAGGCCGGCCTCCTGTGAAGGGGTGACCCTGTCAGATAGTATTTGTCTTGTGTTTTTTTTTTTTCCTTTTTAAATCTCATATTTCTGACTTTTAACACTCACACATGATAAACTTGAGGTTTCTGAACAAAAGCAGAATGACACTGTAACCAGGTGCTAATAACATATTAAACTTTTAAACAGTTTAAACAACATGTATTCAAATTTTAGAGATATTCGCCATATGACTTTTGTTTTGGCAGGAAAAGTACAGCTGTAAATAATAACGATTAGATTACTTTTTGTTTCACAGGTCAGTCAAAAACTCAAAAATTGATTTTTTACCAAATCAGTGAAACTGACCGTAAGCATTACCAGGTCACATTAACAACAACACTCTTCGGTGTGGAGGGTGGTAATCAAGTAAGAAGACTAAAAGTTAGGAACTTTCAGGTGTTAAAAATTAAGTCAGCAGAAGCACAAAAGCTTTAAGAAGATATTTAAGAGAAAGCTGTATTTTCCATGTCAATACATGACTATGGTTTATTTAGGCTGCTTCTTAAAGTGAGAACAAGACTTTAGCAGTCAGAAAGAAGTCTAAAGGCATTACATCAAAAGTGATCTGTCTTTTCTACCTTCAACCTGTATCTTTCATGGAGCATTCTGAATTTGAAAACGTTGGCAGCCGTTTGAGTCAAGACAGGGTATACATTCTCACATAAAGACTGATGTTTTACAGTTAATACTGCATAGTATGTACATTATTAAATGACTAGGCAATGCCAGAAAAAACATTTATACTGTACATAATAGTTCTTAAAGAAAAATCAGAATAAGCTAAAATCAGTATTAGCAGGTAATGCTTTACAAAACTCTAATCAGTGCATCTATATAATATTACCCTTGTTTTGTTTTCTTATCCTACACCAGGATCGTGAGAGTCTAATTGTTAAATTAAATTCAATCATGGTTAAATAATTGGTTACTGGTGTGTTCCCCAATAGGAAATTAAAACATCTTCAGTCATTAAAGCCCTTTATCGCTGAGCACTACTCCTAAACCTTCTTGATTTATCTTGCCTTCTAACTCATCTGTTAACTGTTTTCTTTTCTCTCCCATACTATCACAGGGATTAAGCTAAACTGACAGCCATTGGGCAAATTAAATATGTAGACGCTGTGAGGCTTTTAATATTATTTCGTCATCGTCGCTGCTCTTCTTCCACATGACAATTTATTGTTGCTCCTCAAGCCTAGATTTGTCTCCCCTTTGTTATTTTAAACAGCAAGTAGCAGCAGCTGCACTGTGTTTCATCACCCTATTAATAGAAGCTTTGTAAAATTCATCTACCTCAACACACTGACACACTAAAATATGTAAGACCATATAACTAGCAAAAGAATTGAGAGACCTTGCTTGGGTGCAAGCAAATACCTGCAGCTGAATGTTAGCATGCTAACAGAAGACAGGACTTTTAACACACTGATATTTTTTATATATGAAAAGTAATTTTATTCACTCTATTGGTGAAATAACCTTTAAAACACGATGGAAATCTGCCAACATATGAAGCTAATGGGGGACGTGCTTTCATGTGCAGTACCACCAAAGGCCTTTAGGGGGACTACTGGTTCCTAAACGAATCTGTGCGCAACACTCTCCTTAAAATAAACAAATATATTATCTAATGATAAATTTCAGATTTTCTTAGCAAAATTTTTGATGGTCTTGTTAATTAAGAGTGGCCTTCTTGATTTGGCCTCCCCCATTTCCTCTGCCTCTTTTCAGGTTGAAAGTACTCAGTAACATGAACCACGATCACAAATCAGACCAGTAGAACACTGCTGTTTTATTCTCCAGTATTTAATTATTAGATATTTACTTAATCAATCAAGTTAATTCACAACAGCTGGTAATCACTAAGGTGTGAAAAACACAGCATGTGACACAGTTAGCTAGTAAGTACAATATTTTTTTCCAAGAATGTGCTGTAATTCTTTAAAAAGACATCATCTAAACTTTGGTTTTGTTTCAGTTCATTCCTTTGTATTTTTTTTTTTGGTGTTTGATGGATATAAATAGGACAAGTTTAGATGATGAGTTGCTCTCTTGTTGAATTGGAAATATTAACAAACGTTTGAATTTCTAAAATGCCATGTATTCTGGTTTTTCATATTCTGAAGACTGTTACAGAGAAATGCCTCTCTGGGTCATGCCATATTTTCAGGGAAACAGAAAATGAACAAAAAGTCTACTGATCAATATAAAAAACAAAAAATATACATGGCAATTATATTTCTTTTGCAGAAAATCATTGCTTAACACTGGATATTTTCCCCACTGAACAAATGTTCTCAAATAAATCTTTTTTCGACATTTTTCAATTTCATCTTTAGATCAAAATAATCATTGCCGATACTGTAATTGTCACAATCAACATGACTTAATTGAATTCCATGCCTTTAAATGCAATAGCCTTTGAGAAGGTTCACTAAAAGCAATGACGGTAAACCTTGTGGTGGTGCTGAGAGAAAAGTCCGTGGTCTGAACCAATGTCTGCAGAATTCATTATCCGAGTGCTTTGAGTGTCAGTACACAACTTTGTGGTAATCTATCAAATTGCTGTGGCCAAAAAAGCACATGTGATATTCCCATTTCCAGACTTTTCAGATGTCTAAAAGACATTCGGTCTTGCACACCCAGCCGGTAATGGAGAGGTACGTGCACAAATAAAACAAATTTTTTTTTAAAAGACTTACAAGCCATCAGCGCAAAATGAAAATCATAAATAATGCAAATTGTCCACAGTGTGGTGATTTTACTTTTAAATCTTTGGAAGAGAGACCGAAATGCAAATGTGGTGCATTTCAAGCGTCTCTCTAAATCACCACCTCAGCACTGCTCTATCAAACAACCATGATGTCTTTGCTGACCATGATTTTCACAGCAGTGCCATTACTGTTCACAGAACACCTGAAAAGGGTGAATCAGAGGAGTAATCATCTTCTTTCGAAATGGTTCAAGAAGCATTTTGACATTTTTTTTAATGAAACTCATGAGAAGGAAGAAGAATTTGAGGCTTTTAAAGTGTAAATTTAGGTAAGCATACAAGACCTAAATCTCTCCCTTTCGCCTTCTTCACCATTCTACCCAACGTGCTCTGTTCTTTGGCTCTCTGGGGGAGCTCTCTGCTTTTGAACACACAGCGAGCAAAGCGAGGGAAAAAATAAATAGATGAGAAGGATAGAGAGGGCTGCAAAAGATACATGGAATAATTTGGGTTTCAGAGAAGCAGGAGGATGGGGAGAGAAAAAATGAGAGAAGGGAGAAGAATAACAGGGGTAGAGAAACGTGGTAGGAGCACATGCATGATAATAAATGGACACTGAGAGAGACACCTCAGGAAGCAGTGGCCAGATCTGTGGGAAATACAGGACTGGAGGCAAGAACAGGAGACTAAAAAGGATATGACACGGATGCTGACTGGTTCAGATTCTTAATTAATATTGGTCTCTGGCTGACAAATATAATAATATTAGTCTCTGGCTGACAAATCACATATATATTATATGTTCACATATTACTTGTTCACAAAGGGCCAGATAGGTCTGGGGAGCTTTTTGGCCTAAATAAATGAGATCATAATTTGAAAATTGCATTTTGTTCTTAGATTTTCTTTGTTTTTAAAATCAGTTTAACGATCTGAAATATTTAAGTACGACAAAAAAGCAAAATCAGAAGAACTTTTTTACAGCACAGTACTCTCTGGTTTGGAGACTCTGGAAAATTGCAATCATGTGGCAATAAAGAGTTTTTGCAGATCTGTTCTTTTGACTCGAGAAGTACAGCTTTCATATTTAAACTGCTTTTTGAGCTCAGTTTTTTCAGTCAGAGTTGAGTGCTACATTAACTCCACACCTCATGAATTAAGCAACAAAAAGCTTCCTTCTAAAGTGGGGCATGTAGTTGCTGCATCAATTTAAAAGGAACTTTTTTTTCATCAATTTATTCTATATTTATACAGAAACATATTACAAAAACCTCTGATCTCGCCACCATCAACAGTGTCCCATTAACACATGCCAACATGCACCTGTCTTTATACTGAGCCTTGCTGGACCTTAAGGCAGATCCGCCACTCATCCGTCTTTATTTCCGTGCCAGACAGGCCCCCTCATCAAACGTCTCTGCTTTTTAACTTCTCATCCAAGAGCTCATTTATTTCTCCCTCTGTCAGCAAACAGCCCAACTCCCAGTGCTTCTCTCAACACAGTGTGCATCCACTGCATGCAAGGATTTAGCTTGGATTTGTGTTGCAGAGACATTTTACCATATTCATATTTCTAACCTTTATCTTTACTTGAAAATATAAATGTGCCACTTATGTCAACACATTATAAAATGTTTTCCAACCTAAATATCAGGATTATATATGAAAAAAATAATTTTGTTTTAAGTATTCTAACAGATTGTGCAAAATTCCACGAGCAACAACACAATCTCCATTATTGACAGATACAGTGTTTTGTAAATGTATTGCAAAGCTAAAAATCTGAAAAGTGTTGCATGCAGTTGTAGTCAGCCCCCTTTACTGTAATACCCCTAAACAGAATCCAGTGCCATCCAATTAGTAAATCAGAGACCATCTGTGTGTAATTTAATCTCAGGATAGTGACAGCCTTTCTGTGAAGGTCCCAGAGATTTGTTAAAGAACGTTAGAGAACAAAGAGCACGCCGCAAATATAAACCCATCAAGACAATGGCTTTCACCAGAACTGACAGAATGGGCAGGGAGAGCTTTAACCAGAGCAGCAGCCACAAGCAACTTGGAAACATGGTAGTGGCACCATCATGCTGTGGACAGGAATTTTTTTAGCGGCCTAAGAGAATCGGGTCAGGGTCAATGGGAATATGGGTGTGGCTAAATAAAGACCAATTCTGGAAGAAACGCTCTAATAGCATACAAGAGACACCAGACCCAAAATAAGAATCGTGACTTCGAGTTGTAATTACAGCACAAGGTGGTTCTACATAATGTTCTTACAAAGGCTGAATAAATTAATACCACTTTTTTTTTTTTGTTGGTCCATCACATAAGATTCCAACAAAATCCACTGACATTGTAATGTGACAATGTGTGGTAAAGCACAAGAGGTATGGTTACTTTAGCAAAACGGTGTATCTTGAATGTCTGAAGTCGTCACTGGTCGAAATTGAAACCAACATCAGACATCACTTTAAAAAGACTGAACTATATGAACGACACGTAGATAAGTACCACAGCCTTGTAATTACAAGAGGCGGACTGATCCATTAAATATCACTCTGAGATTGCTCTGTTTCACAAACTGCCTGTCACTGCTGGACATTTAATTAACCTACAATGCAGTAATTAATATAATTGTTAAAGATGCAGTCTAGGTCTAACTAGCTCATCATTTCGGAGTCTTTTTATGTGCATCACATTTTTTTAGGAAGTGGCAAACTGGTTTTCCCCTAATGGCGCAAGAAAAGGGCAAACTGTAAATCAAATGAAGTATATCACTAAAGGAAGCCCAATAGGTTATTTGATATCAATTAAAAGTCATTGATCACTTCAGTTCCAATCAATCCAAAAGTCTTGCACTATTGATGTTTTTAAGGAAGGTGCTCACCACAAACAGCTTGTGTGTGACTCAGAATTTAATAAAAGATCTCTTGGCTGAAAGAATCTCTTAATTACTAGTGTTAAATCAATGAGCTGAACTACCATCATTTTCACACTCATGCAATAACTGGTATTAAGCCTTAACAGTAAGAAGCTGTACATGTGACCTCCTGTTTAAGATGCATGGAAATAAAATCCTCCAAGAATCACATCAGCAGGGCAAAGAGGCACACAGGAGGTGTAATGCACTTCCTGTTAAGGCTACCATGGAAACGTCCCCCGGCTGTGCCATTTGGTCCGGCGCCTGCTGCCTTTGTGCTTGGCCTGGTGATGTGTGTGTGGCTGGTGTATCTCTCTGATCATAAGGGCTCTACGAGGCAGAAGGATGGGTTTACAGTTACACACACTCGGAGTCTCAGCGCCAGGTTGCGGGAAAACCAGGAGCCAAGTGAATCCTGCACAAAATCCCACACTGAGAAACCCGAAGTGGTGCAAATACACATATGCTGTAATGCTTATACGTGCCAGAGTGGCAGAAAACAGAGCCAAAATATTGAATGACAGAGGGCGTTGATGCCTTGGCTGATGGACCTGAATTACCATCCAAGTCTCTTCCAAAATATTTATCTAAGAAACACAGATTTTATTCCACTCATGCTCAGAGTGTAAGAAATTCCAACTGGATGTTCACCAATTTCCCATTTTCCACGTTCTCTACAAACAGAAAAAATCTGAATGCTAACACCTGTGAAATGAACACACAAAGGAGTTCATAAGAACTATGCCCCCATCTGCCCAGTCAGTTTCTTATCCAGTAAGATCTTTAATAAGGTAAGTCGCTGAGTCACTCCCTCAACATCACCTCATGACAGAGCGCATAAATATGATCCGTCACACTTTGTTTTCCCATAAACAGCCTGGATCATATCAAATCGTCTGTGACAAGGAAGCGAATGTTTAGATTTTCCCAATTAGAGCTGCGTTTACAGGTCCAATTGACCCGTCTGAGGCTGTTCAGAATTCTAATAGAATCGTTGAAAGATGCATATGAACAATAAACAAGCAGGGGTAACACATCACTACAATGCATGGGGCAATTTCTAATTTCAAGCTAAACAAGCAGTTTTCAGATCACGGTTTAAGAACAACATGACCCATCATACGATTCCTAATGTGGGAGATGTGGTTGTTAATTGCTTACAAAAAGTGCTGGGACCCTGCAGGATGTGTGTAACATGGAGTGAAAAGGGCAAAAACACTGGTGTTATATGACAGCCATCAACAAAATGTCTATTAATTCAGTCACTACAACCCTCACCTGAGGCAGCCGGCTGCCGTGCATGTTCTATGATCTGGCACCCAGAGACCCCTCTCGGCACAGCTCTATTTCCATACATTGGCAGAGATGTTTACAAGTCACTTTTTCCCAAATCAAAGTGAAATCTTAAGTCTCAAATGCAGGGGCGGTCCGAGCAGGGGCGTTTTTTTTAACCAACCATACCACATTAAAATTTCTACACAAGATTCCTTTTGATACCTCTTTTGAAAAACATGGAGGTGTGATGCAGCACAGGTTTATGGGGTGTTTAACTGAAGCAGAGAATGAAGACGGTGTGGTCGCTTATACAGTGTCGAAAGTAAGGAAATATATATATATATATATATATATATATATATATATATATATATATATATATATATATATATATATATATATATATATATATATATATATATATATATATATATATATATATATATATATATAATCTCTGTGATACTGATAAATATTGGTTATCGGCCCAAATTTTCATATAAATGCATCCCTGTTTTGCCATAAAACCATTGTTGAGAAGCAGCCTTATGCAACAGAGTAATTACAGCAGGCTAACATAACTTTCCCAACTAATGTAAAGTGATTAAGGACAGTTATACTGACATAGCAACCGGCTAAAAACTAAGGCAAAAACAAACAGGCCTACATATACTTCCACACTGTGAAAAATTTAGAATAGGAGACCAAGCAACAACTCTTCCAGTTAATGGCTATTTAACACGGTCCAACCTGCATCACAAGATCATTGCCATTAGTAATTCTAGTATTACTTTCCCATGTTGTTGTTTAGTTTTATAAGAATTTAAATCTTCAAGCTGTAATATTTTCTGCTGAAAACCAAATATGTCATCCCAAGCAGCAAAACGTAAACAGTTAGCTTCTTACATTGCTAATGAATACCAAGGCTATCAGAGACCATATCACTGACACCACCACTGCTCAAATGAATAAAATGAACATTTTCGCATCTGCATTAATATTCCTTCTTTAGCATTTTTTAGCAAAGTCAATTAACTTAAAAACTCTCCACTTTATTTAACATGAAAAAATATATATTTTATCTGATAAAGGGTAATATTTACCCAGCAAAAAACTAAAAATACATTTATGTTTAAATAAACAAAGTGCTTTTTATTATTATCATGACATACTTATAACATTGTCCACTCTTTGACTACATATTGCACTTTATAGCATTTTTTTTCTTCTCACTCTAAGAACAGAGGGGTTTGAAAGGTCATTAGGAATCCATGTTGTGAATCTTTATTTGAAACCCTTGTTGTCACATTTAAGCTGTAAACATCCTCCCTGCTTAGGTGTGTTTTAAACAGCAAAATAGTAAGCAAAGCATGATGTGGTGAGGAAGTGAGAATTTTTTAACTTAACTTCTATTTTGAAAAACAGGGAGTGTCTGTAGTAAAGCAGCTAGCTTGACGACGAAGGTCTACAAGGGAAGGCAACTTTATTTTGTTCTGAAACGACCTGAAGCCCTTTACTAAACCGTTCAGCTGGTGAGACATCTGTGGGGCCGTGATTATATTACATCAAATAAAGACTGGTAATAAGACTCAAGTCCCAAACTATGAGTCTGAGTCAAGTCTCAGGTCTTTACAGAGAGAGAGTCGAAGTCAGTATGAAGTCTTTGTTTTTATGAATTGTCTATTATTCAAATCAAAGTCAAAAGTGGTCAAAAGTTTAAATCACCATTTTTATGCATTGAGGCTTCTGAAAAAACTACTCATGGTTGAAGGCTTGTGAGAAAGTGTTGTCTTTGTGCACATCATGGAGGTGGTATGTGTTTTAGTAATGGACAAATGCCCACACACTAGATGTTAAGCAAACATGCTGTTTTTGGAAATGTTTGCAGCCTTTTGGATATCTGCTGTTTATTGGTAATGCTAATTAAGCTAATCGCTGCAATAAGATGAATAAGCCACATAATTCTCCAGTTCTGCATCTCTTATTGTAACTGAACATAATCAATAGATGTGTCAAGTATTTTAGTAGGAGTTGTAGTGTTTTTATTTTAGAGCAATATTTCTATTTTATTTATTTATAAATCCTTTTGTAACCTGAAGCTTTGACGGGCAATCATAACATGAAATTCTAAAACAAAAGGGCCCTCATAAAAGGGCCCATATGAATCCTACCATTGATAGTTGTATTACTTCCTTTATAGCATTGACAAGCCTGAAATCACTACTTTGTATTCCTAGAAATGTTCATGCATTTCTCCCAAGTTTCTCCCATTTTCCGGGCTAATCTGACCAAAGCTGAACAGGCAATATTATGTTTTCATTGCAGCAATAAGTCAGCTATGGACTATTACCCGTATCTGAGCCTGCAGCCTTTTGGAGAAGTGAGACCTCTCATAAAATACAACTGAAGTCTCCAGCGCTTATGAGGTCCCTTTCTCCACATCACTATAATGTTATTTTCTTTATCTAACCAAACAAACTCTCTTTAATTACTGTATCTACTCATAATGCCACTTGTTGGTGGATGTTCCCCGCTGCATGATAAATGTCTTCTCAGTTTCATCCCTGGCAGCAAACTGCAATCTGTGCAGCACTAGAGCGTTTTCTTTTTCGTCTTCTGCCGTGAAATGTAGGATAGCAAAATTCCTCCGTCAGTAGCAAAGGGGGTGGAGAGCCAGCAGAAAACAGACAAAAAATCAGAGCGGCTTGGCTGGAAGGAAAGTGGGTTAAGAGGGGCACGATGGATGAGACTGGGAGCTTTCCTGACTCATGGCCTGCTTTCTTCGGTGACTAATGTGGTCAGTGACATCCCTCTCGCTAGCCCCAACCTCTCAGCCGCTCCCACTCCACCATCACTCCATCTCTACTGTGATACTGGTTTGTGTAATGCTGGAGTAATAAACAGGATCTGACCCCACTTACAATGTCTATGCTCCCAGTCGAGCAAAATTCTTCAGAACCCTTCAAGAATTCAGGAGAACAAACTTGCTCTTTGTGAAAGCTTTTGGGTCCATATATGTACTACGTTCAGCACCACGGCATCCATGTGCATTTTAAGCTGAAATGTTTTCTGGAGAGAAAGCAATTGTCTTTTTTCTCAAAATACTTCTGTTAGAGGCTTTCTACTGCACTCTGCACTCCTTTTAAAGAATGGTCTATTTTTTGTGCTGTTTCTTTTATTTACTGATCTGACTAATATTGTCTTACAACAATATTATCCAGTATTATTGAACCCTATAGTCAATCAGCTGGTCCTGATTCGCAGCTCTATTAAAAGTCAGACCTGTCTATTTTAACTTTGACCAACCATGATTTGTGTAGCTAAGAGTTGACTAAAGAATTCAAAGTAAAGAAGACATCTCAAATATTTTGAATTTTGAATTAGAAAGCAGTATTAATAGGTAGCACTTCTGGTGCCTGCAGGCACCAGAACCCTTTTTGAGTAGAGAGCTCTACTTTACACGCAAACTACTTTATATTTTAACCAAGATTGTGCTGCGTAGTCTGGAGAAGAAGAAAAAACTTTTGTTTGTTGCTTTCTTAGGTTATTCCTTACTTCCATTTTACACTAATTCCTTCCATTCTTCCATCCTCTGTGTGTTCTTTTCTTCCATACTCCCTTGGTTCCTTCCCTTTCTTTCCTTCCCACATTAGTTCATTCATTACTTTCTTCCTTCCTTCTTTCTGGTGTTCCTTTAGTCTTTTTTTCTTTAATCCCATTCAACGGTTTATTTGTGCTGTCCCTTTTCCTTCTCTTCTTCCTTCCATTTTTTGGTCCTTCCTTCCTTTATATCTCTGGGGGGGGAGGGTTTGCAAGCTCAATATCTTAACCCTAACCACTCAAGAAATATCTGCTATAAATTCATCATAAATTTTGTATTTATTAAAAACGGAAGAAAAGGAGTGAGAATTTTTGGAAATGCAAGTCTGGAAAAGTATGGAATTTTGACATGAAAAATATGCAGGAATCCTGTTTAGCAATATATTGTCTATGAATTGATGACTTGAATGAAACAGATGCTTCGTTGACTAACCAAAAAGTCAGAACAAATTCTGAATTTTATCTCCTCTTCTCTTACTCGAGGAGTCTTCGGATGCAACAGCACATGAACCTGACAATGTGGGGGGGTTAGCGCAGCGGTGTCTTAACTCCCGTGTCACTGTGCACATGACACCAACCATCCTGCAGCCCATGCATGTAATTTCGACAAGCACTGAATCAGATATATCCAAAGCATACCAGTGGATCAGCAGTCTTGGCCAATTAAACTTAAAAGGGGACCAGTTCCATAACTGGTGAGGCATGGGCCAGTATGATATTCTCACGGTATGATAACCTTGGGTGAAAATACCACAGCTTCATAAAAACATGCAAAAAATTTCTACAAATATAACTAACATGATTTTATTGATTTTATTTAAAAAAAGAAAAGCAAAAATTAGTCATACTGTACATATAGACTTGTTATGCTTGAACATATCAATTATTTTTGATTTCATACATACAACTGAAACAGTCTACTTTTATCTGTATCAAAAGACAAACAGACATTTTTTCTCAGTCTGACATTTAATGCAGAGTAAACTTTTCTTGTTGTGGAAACTTGCTCTTTGTGAAAGCTTTTGGGTCCATGTATGTACTACGTTCAGCACCACGGCATTCATGTGCATTTTAAGCTGAAATGTTTTCTGGAGAGAAAGCAATTGTCAGGTTTATGTGAGGTTGTCTGTTGTCTATGAAAGATATCTGGAGGGTAAATGAATCTCACAAGCCAATCAGGTAACGCTCCAATCTATTTAGTTGGCTTAGCTACCATACATTTTTATTTTTATTTTTATCTTTTGGAGGCTATATTTCATTTTCGCTCTTGCACTTAACTCTGAATCTCTTGTTAAAACATAGTCTTTTCTTTCTAAATGATTTTTCCCAAATTATTTGTTGCAAATGTCGCCAAGAAGTAATTATCTTTGCACATGCCATATTAACAGGAAATCTGGCATACAATTATCTCAAAGTAGCCAAAGCCCTGACAGCACTGGTCTCATCTCAGCAGAGGACAAATTGATAACAAGTCAAGGAGTGTATTCACAGGAACATGCTGATTGGTTTGTCATTTCTGTATATTTAGATGACCAGATGATGATCAAATGAACTTTAGTCCTATAATGTTCCATGTCTGCAAAACAGTAGGAAAGCATGCTGCAGAATTATTTAATACAATTTGACATTCACATAGTTCCAGTTTGTCCTCTCAAGGCTTACTAAAAGAGAAGATTATTTTTGAATAGACAATATAGCACAAAAACATATTTTCTCAAAACTTATTTTGTCTTTTTCATTACAATGCCAGCATCATTTACTTGTATGTTTTACAATCTGAATTTTATGTGAACATCTCTTAATGTTTAGATCAGTGTTCTATAAAACTTCAAAAGGTTGGAGCATACAAAGAGATGGATCTTTGACTACTCCAGAGGTTGAGATTTAAGCATCATTTACAATTTTATGGCAAAGGCCATCAGATTTTTAATTATAATTTTCTGCTTTTTCGAAGAGGTTGTGATGTCAAGCGATGTATTTCTCTAACAGGGAGCTAGGGGTAGGGTAAGGGTTGGAGTTTGTGGTAAAATATACATCCCTAACTAGAAGAGAAACATATAGAAGGAATCTGCTTTTGACTGGCCCCAATTGGTAATGGTCCTGTTGGAAACTGAAAAGTCCAATCTTTGCCCAAGAAGAGATTGGATTCTAACTAAGTGATACCAGGTAGCACTCATACCCCCCTTAAATGTGGATGTTGTTACTGCGTGAAGAAAATGTTAGAATTTTCTTCACGCAGTAACAACGCAGTAACAGTATCATTAAGGTATCAGTAAGGCGTTAATAAAAATGAAGTCAAAGGGAGTACAGAGACTTAAGAAGATTCTTGAAAGGAAACTGTGTGCTCTACAACATTCTCAGACATGTCTGTGGTTCCAGAAGGCTGCGGGAGGGTGAGAGAGCAACACTTTCAGCAGAAAACAGGAAGGCTAAACAGGGTAAAGAAAATGTATGATTTTTTTTCTTTTATTGACATTTTTTAAGCTTTCAAACCTAGTTTTCAGGAAGTATTTGAAAATGATGGTTGCCTGTTGGAAAATATAAGGTAAGGACCTACATTCTCTTGAGAATAAACATGGAGATGGATATTTCAGTAATGTTCCATATGATACATTTAATACTTTTTCCTTTTATTTCGTATAAAAAAGACTGATTATCTTTAAGGCTTTTGACACATCTTTACCAGGTTTCCTATAAGTGTGGAGGGTCTTGGAGGGTCCATTGTGAGGTTAATACTACCTATATTTGAACTGTGATTACCATATTTTCTAACAGTCCTGATCATTTATGTCAAAAAGGTTTTAGTCTGAGTAGGGATATCAATCTAATGGTGAGTCATTAAAAACCTCAGTCCAGTTTGAAGCAGTACCAACCAACCATTTATGTTCCACCAATCACAGCCTCACTCTGTGATGATACATACCCCCTTGGCCAGCAAATTATGCCTTACAGATGGCCATCCACCGGTGCACACAGCAGCATGCTGTGCAACAACACACACATTGAGATGCAAGCAGGTACACGAGCAGAGGCTTTCTCATTATTATGATAAGTGTCTGCCAGCCCCTTGGTTTGTTTTCATTTGATTTTCATTTCAAAGAGCACAAGGACCAGCAACGGGCAGAAACGGATCTGAAGAGCGGTCAGATGTGCCATTGCATTTATGAGTATATGAATGAATGAGAGTGTTCTGCCCTTTCCAACTACCTTTTTTTTTTTTTTTTTTTAAAGTGTACACCTGCATGTGTGTTTTGATGGAGGATGAGACAGTGCACAGCAGTCATGCTGGCCTTTTGAGGAGCCAGATTATCTGATAGCATGTGACGCATCACCTCCATCCACCAACCACAAACATGCACATTTCACGAATCACTCCTGTAAATATAAATGCCACTTAAATGTTCATATCCAAACAACCTGTGCATAAACCCAAGCGCATGTGAACTTTACAGCTTTATTCATCTTAGTGCCTGCATTATGAGGTAAAAGGCAAAAGGTTCAGCCTCAATTATGTCTCACTGGATTACTCAGCAGATCAACAGTGAGTCAGACGAGATTTCAAAACTCAGACACATGGGTAATTATTCATATTCAACTTAAAACGTGCCAACAGGGGCACACTCTTTTCATGCAAGTCAATGCTCCTACTATTATTTGCTTTGCATGCTTTGGAAAGTAACAATTACATATGACAGCAATGTCTATGACCTTTAAGCCTCATATTTCCTCATGTAAGAGAAACTCACATAAAGTTCATTAGCCTCAATCATTTGTTTCTTCTGCCATCTGGACCTCAGATCAGGACGCTGTTAGCTCTAACATTAATGAGTGTCTTGAGAAGGTATTCCCACCCATTTTGTCGCATAGCAAACACCAACTTCATCGTGTTTAATTGGGATTATATGTGACACAGTAACACAAAGTAGCACATTATAATAAAGTAAAAGGAAAATTATGTTTCTTTCAAAGGTTTTTAGAAATAAAAATTTGCAAAGTGTGGCATACATTTTCATTTAACCCCACCCCTTTGCTCAGATACCCCTAAATAAAGTCCAGTTCAACAACTGTCTTTGGAAATCATCTAATTACTGAGCAGAATTTGTTGAGGGTGTTCAGGTCATTTAAGATCAAAACTAGACTTTTTGGCAAAAAGGCAAAAATGCTAAGTGTGATCAAAAAGTAACCCTGCAGATTATCTAGGATACATAATCTCCACTGCAAAACACGGTAGTGGTAGAATCATGTTGGCTGAGATGCTTTTCTACAGAAGGGACAGGAAAGCGTTTTAAAGTTGATGGGACGAATGGTTGGGATAAGTACAGGACTGTTCTCAAAGAATAAACCCTCCAGAGGCTGCAAAAGACTTAAGATTGGTGCGGAGGTTCACCTCCCAGCAGGACAACAATCCTAGACATACTGCATGAGCTATGAGGGAATCAAATGCACTAGCCAAAGTCCAGAACTGAATCCAGCTGAGAATTTATGCTAAGACTTGAAAATTGATGTGCACAGACGTTTTCCAAAAAGAGTGACCGAGCTTGAGCTACACTGTTACAGCTGTATAGCTGTAACAAAAGGAAATTCAGAAAAGTATAAACATAATATACATGCCGCTCTTGTCAGATATTTATTTGAATGTATCTGTTTTCTGCCCCCTCACAATTACGCATGGCGCGTGAATGCGTTTATGAGCCACTCCACTACATGTGTGTCCAGCCATCTGATACAATCTCACACCTCAGCATGCATGCACTTGGCCCGGACTGAATGCTTGCAGAAGCATCTTTAAAATATGCTTATTCTGCCCACCCACCTGTCATACTGAGAGTCACATGCCTTAAAATGCACGCAAACAAGAAGAGGTGGCAATGCTTGGATGATTTATCCTGAGGAGGATTTATGCCTTTAAACCCATGTAGCGCATCTCCTGAGAACCAGAGGGGCATGACTGACCTATGCAAGAACCCTTCTTCTTCCACTGCTTATTTGATTAACAGTTCCACATGTTTTACAATAGCTTTCTGAGCAAAAGTACATAAAACAGCGCTGCTATTTCTGCTGCATCTTTAATGTGCATAATCCAATCATCTCTATCTAATATGACTGTACCAATCCCTTTAAACAGTTTATGTGACTGAATGACAAAAGGTCTATGCAAAATTAGAAGGTGAGGAAATAAACAAAAAGGAAACCCAAATTTTTCTATAGTAGAACATCACTGTGCAAAAAATAAAATAAAATAAAATAAAATAACCCCTGCAGTTTAAAAAGGGACTCACCACTTAACAGCAAGGAGCGGCGGAGGCAAGGTGTGGGTAAGGAAGTTGTCAAATAAATGTTAGCCCCTGTCGCTGTTGTAAGAATGTCATCGTTCGGGTTTTATGGTGGCTGTGCGGGTTTGCGGACGGGCGGCGCTCTGCCGGACGGCTTTTATCCGCTCAGGGCTGCTGGTCACACGGAATCCGAGGAGGCGAGGGACGCACTGCTGAGCTGAGCTGAGAAGAGACGAAAGGAGGAGGGAGAGAGAAGCGTTGCAATGAAACTGCCTGGAAATGTTTTGGGAAAACAGCGACTACTTGGGGCCATCTTTAGAAACTGCAATTAACTGTAAATGAAGAATTAATAAAAAAAAAAAAAAAAAAAAAAAAAAAAAAAAAAAAAAAAAAAAATTGGAAACACGCTTTGTTTGCCCAAAGCGATTAATTCAATTCAGACTTTAAACTAAACCCGCCGCATCATTCAATATGCAGCTACAGCTTTAAGTACTGGCTGTTAACATAACAGGGGTTCAGCGGAATGTTAAAATCGGTCCCATAGCATCATTGCAGTATTTACCTGCGCAGTAAATACAGTCTTAACATGACTGTTTTATACATAATCATATTACGATAGCTGCTGGGCCAAAAGTATTCATACGCTATAAATTTTTCTTTAATTTTATTTTATTTATGTTTTTTGTTTGTTTGTTTGTTTTTTCAAGTAACATTTATTTTCCAGATTTAAATTTCTTATTAACGATATTATAACAGATGACAACATCAGCTAAGCACAGGACATGGACAAAGATGTGTTTTTCTTTATGCCATGAGAAAACTGATCTGAGAACTGAGAAGATAATAAAGGCCAGAAACACATTGATTTGTTGACTGAAGAGAAATATTTCCTCAGCATGACTCCACCACCATTGTGTTTTACACTTAGCATTTTGCAAGTTGCTAAAAAAAAAAAAAAAAAAAAAAAAAAAAGAAAGAAAAATCTGTTTTGGACTCATCTGACCAAAGCCAATTTTTCCAACATGTTTGCGTTCTCCTCCATGGCGATATATTTATTTACCTCTGGGGTATTTTTTTGACATATCACCATCTTGGAGATTCCATTCGATGGTGCTTAAAAATGTAGTGTTTATTTGAAGTTTGCCTGCTTCTCAGCGCCTTATTATTTCTTATGCACTGCATTTTAAGAGATGGCGAGACAGACAAAACATAGGATATGGACAGAGACCTGCATGGAAGGGAGACTGATTAGCACACACTGAGAGGAAGAGAGGTACTCCACGATCTCAAAACTGAGGAGAAAATAATCCAAAACTCATTGATTTAATGATTGAACAGCCCTCTTGAATAAACCTTGCAACAAGAAATCTGGCAAACTGTGCCAAGGGAGTCTAAGTAGATGTGAAGAGCTTTGCGAAAGTATTGATACATCCTGACCCTTAGCACATTTTGTCACCTTACAGCCACAGAATTACAAGTGTTTTATTTGTATTTTTATCAATTTTTTTGGGGGGTGTGTATGCAATAACTGTGCATCAAGACACTCAGGACCTTGACTGGGCCATTCTAAAAAGTGAACATGTTTTAACCTAAACTATAGTATTGCACTTCTGGCTGTACATTTAGGGTGGTTGTCCTGCGAGGTTGATGAACCCCCAACCCACTCTCAAGTCTTTTGCTGACTCTAAAACACCTTTTTTTCAAGAATTACCCAGTATTCTGTTCCGTCCATCTTCCCTTCCAATCTGATCAGTTTTTATGTCCATATTTAAGAAATGCATTTCTAGAGCATGATCAAAACCTACTTCAATCTCACCTGACCAGTGTAAAGTGTTCCACATGTTGGCTGTGACACTTTGCACGTTGGTTGAACTGGATTTTATTTAAATTTTGATTCTCTATTACACACTACTATGTATTGGTCTACAACAAAATCCAAGTAAAGTACCTTGAAGTTTGTAATCGTAAAGTGAGAAAATATGCACTTTTGCAGGACATTGCATTAAATTCAAAATGGCTGAAGGTAAACAGAGTCAGGTGGGTAGAAAGAGCAGCCAATGAAATAATGAGAAGGAGAAGGAGACCACACCAAAGCCAACCCAAACACAGAGCTGGGTGTCCTGGAAACATATGCCCCGAAATTTAGGTCAACAAATACATTTGGTCCACTCTTACTCCTAAAGCAGCTAAAGGTGCCAGCTCCCAGTCCAAACTGGCCCAGATCCACATACCCAAAACAATGACAAATTTTGACAATCATTTCTGGGCCAAAGCTGGCTCAGAGAGGGTGAACTGGTGCCAGAACACAGTTGAGCATACAGCCACTGCCTGAACCAGCCCAAGTTACTGGGCTGTACCTGGGAGGCATGGAACACTATAAGAGCTGGATATTTTTCTTAAAGGTTGATGAATAGAAAAAGACATGAAATTCACAGATTTTTTTTCTATAATTGCAGGTTGTGCTTTATTTATTTTTTAAAAGGTTTTGTATGGCACTAGTGGCCTTTGTTCAACAGTAGCTTGACAGGAAGAAGGGCAGAGAGAGAAGGGGAAAACAAGCAGCAAATGGCCTGGGGCCAGGAATCAAACCAGGGACAACTGCACTGAGGACTGTAGCCTCTGTTCATGGTGTGCCTGCTCTATATCTGAGCCATGTGGTCCCCCAGGTTGTGCAATATGAATAAAGAAAATCTGAGGCAAAACAATAATAAAAACTGTTCATATGTATTATAATAATCCAGATGATGAAAATCTGTTGGTGAAAGGTGATGACATTTCCCTCTGTGATCCAGTAACTGCATCCTTAAGATGTGTAATACAGACTGCTCTAATCCAACCTTTGCAGGTGAAATATGTGCAGCTCAGTCACCCATGAGGGAGGCCGCTCAAACTGGCATGAATCACAGCGCCTGGGATCAATGCAACCGTTTCCCATAGACAAACTGCCCTGGCTGAACCCAATCAATTCCACCCCAGGATTCATTCTTCCAATTAGTAATCCTTGTTCTGTACTGTAAAGGCAAGGAAACTTGACTGGGATCAGCTTCCACCAAACATCAACAATGCGAGCTCTGCGTCCAAATCACTTCGTTAGCATGCTGCAGGGAAGCGCCTCCAGTAGTTTGATCCTCAGTTTCTGCATTCAGCTGATGTAGTCATCACAATGGTTGAGTAACGGTGGTCATTTAAAGGCACAACCCGTATAAGTAGATGCAGAGTGGCTGATCTATAAGGGGTAAGATATTGCTAGAAGCATTCGCTCTTCTGCCTTCACACATATACATATGAGTGATAGCTCATTATTAATCCATAGGGTTTGTTTTGATGTTGGCTCACCGTTTGTGGCTATAACAGCTTGAGTTCTTCTAGGAAGGTTTTCCACAAGGTTTAGGAGACTGCTCATTGGGGATTTTGCCATTCTTCCAGAAGAACATTTGTGAGATCAGACACCAATGTTGGACAAGAAGGTCTGGCTCACAGTTTCACAGTTTCTGCTCTAATTCATCACAAAGGTTGTCTTTTGGGTTGAGGCTCAAGAAACTTGCTCATCCATGTCTTTATGGACCTTGCTTTGTGCACTGGTGCACCATCATGTTGGAACATGATGAAACATCACCAACTTGTTCCCGCAAAGCTGAGAGAATAACAGTTTTCCAAATTGTCTTCAAAGAGTTTGAGCCCAACTCATGAAAACATCCCAACACCAAACTTTACACTTGACACAGAGCAGTCAGGTAGAGTACGCTTTACACCACTGCATCTGATGCTTTGCATTGCCCCTTGGTGATTTAAGGTTGGGATGCAGCTGGTTGGCCTTAGGAACCAAATCCATTAGGCTTTCAATGCCTTCTTTTTGGCCGAATCGGAAGTCCATAGGAATTTTGAATGTCATGGCTTCCAACAGTCATTGGGCGAGAAGCGGGGTATACCCTGCAGAGGTCGCCAGTTCATCACAGGGGAACACAGAAACAAGGATCTGGACAAGGACAATTAAGAGACCGATTAACTTAACTTAACCCAACTATTTTTAGACCGAGAGGAATCTGGAGTACCTGGAGAGAACCAAAGCATGCACGTGGAGAACATGCAAGCTCCATGCAGAAAGATCCCAGGCTGAGATTCGAACTCAGGACTGTCTTGCTGCAAGGCAGCAGTGCCACTAGCTGCCCCAAATCACCTACTCTTTGCTAACATACCATTTACAGACTCTGGGATATTTAGTTCTTAGGACATTTCACAACTGGATTTACAAAATTGCACCAGTGGCAACCTGACACGGTACTATACTTTTGGCGATATAATGAACATAGAGCTCCATATAGTGGAGATTTAATTTATAGAAAAAGGTCAATTTAACTACCTGAGACTGAGTGATTACTGAGGCAGGTTCAGGAATAAATAGAACAGCACCATCTCAAGTTTCATGTGGAGAAAACTGAATTATTCGTTTAGTCAAATTCAAAGATGAATAGTTGCAAAGTAAACCTTACTATTTATCTATACATATAAAAAATGTTTCAGTTTCATTTCTTTTATAGGAATTATTTTTAAGAAGACTGGCGAAGAGAAAAGGGTCCTTTCTGTCCTATCAATTTAAAACAGAAAAGTATTCCTTAAAAATCCTGTCGATGCACTTGTTTTTTTCCAGCCATGCCAGTAGTTGTGGCACCGGGTACATTGTTACAAAATAACTATTTCTCAATGCGGGACTCTTTCCAGCTGAAAAAAAAAAACCTGTACTAAAATTAAACATTAGATTTGTTGTGAGATGATGCTACGGCAATATAAGATGATAGATTTTTTTTTTTAGGCTTTTTACACATCATTACCAGGTGTGCAAATAAATGTGAAGGCTGCTGCACAGGGTAACAAAAGGAGACAAAAAAAACTACATCTGGTTGTGTGTGTGTATGCAAACATCCATGACCTTATTCAGTGCATATAATACAGCTCTGATCTGCTCTCCACTCATGCACACATCACATCAACATGAGCAGATTGGCAATTTGATGGAGCTGCATTGCAAATTAAATAAGTTCCAGTGAAATGAGAGTACCTTTTTCATGAGATAGCCCCTTTTTAATCTGTTGAATTATTTATGTATTATCTGCTGGCAGAGGAGAGGGTGGATGAGGAGGGGTGGATTGCTGACAGACTGAGAGGTAGGAGAGAAACATCTCTCTATGCTCGCAGTTCATGTTCTGCAACAATTTTCAGGGATGCATCTAATTGTATTAACTGTATCTACCTTTTGACCTGACAAACACTTCACTCGGCTCCCTTTCACCTCTCTGCTGACAACACGAGGTCCTCGTCAGCTGAAAATACGCACCAGTCAGCAGTGCAGTGGCCTCAGTAGTAAAACTGCTTATTGCTGTGGTCTGGATTACTCTGGTTGTTGTCCCACTGGTGTTCAACCTCTGATAAACACCTACTGCATTCACGCATCGCTTACCTGTGCTCTCATTTGTTGCGTCCAGAACTGTATGCGGTGGGTGAATAATTTTGCACTCACTGATCTTCATTTATTGTTTTAATATCGTAGAAAAATTACAATTTAAAAGGGACTGCTCACAATGAATCAAAGTCGCATATCAGAAACAAGAAGCATGAAGGAAGGAGTGAGAAACACTTGAGCTTTTATCGTGACGCCCTCTTCTGACTAACACCTGTAAATGCAGCTTCTTGTGACCTATATAGAACTGCAATGAAAAAAAAAACTGTTTCTAAGTGATCATAAAACATATCTTTAATGATATGCTGCAGTTGCTATTCTTAATTACTTACAGCTAAATATTCACAATCAAAAACAGGATGAAATTGATTGATTCAATAACCCAAAGAGAAACTGTTAGCTTTTCCCACAGAGTCAGACCACTAGCATGCTTGCAGGTGGTGGTTTCAGTGGAATCTGTCCCAAAGTGAACCTCTTGGCTTTAAACTGATTCAGTTCTTCCTCGGTAAGTTTGCTTTCGGGTGAGAACAGACCGTCTGTGGCCTCTCCAGCCACACCAGCTCCAGCTGCGGGTGAAGCTGTCGCCGTTCCAAAAGCGCTCCCAAATCCTCCCCCGGTGTTCACTGGCGCGGAGGAGAGGCTGAACCCCGAGGCCGATCCGAATCCCAAAGAGGCTGTCGGCTTGTCTGCGCTCGGGGTGGTGAATGAGAAGGACGAAGCAGAAGGTGCGGAGGAAGATCCGAACCCGGACGGAGGTTGCGTTGGAGCTGTTAAGAGGCTACCAAGCCCAGTTGAAGGTGAAGATGTAGAACCGAATCCAGAACTTGGAGCTGGGAAACCAAAGGAGGCAGGCTGGGCTGGTGCACCAAAGCCTGCATGATCAGAATGATAAGAATTACCAAGGGAGTAACGGAAAACTAACAACACAAGACACACGGTATAAGAGGTCAACTAGGAACTTCAATCATCCACTAAATAAGTTAATGATTAACATTTTATAACTTTTCTTTAATAGCAATATATTCTTATCCCACAATGGCCTAGTCAATATCCAGACTCAAGTCCAGTTGAGATTCTGTGTCTTGAGTATTGCTATCCATCTAATCTGGCTGAGCTTGAGCTATTCTGCAAAGAAAAAATTAGCAGAAAATGTCAACATTTTGAAAACTACATATCCTTTTCCTTCCCCTTCACATCTACTCACCACTTGCTGTTGGTCAATCACATAAAAGCTCAATAAAATACTTTCAAATTTGTAGTTGTAAATTAACAAAATAAAAAAAAGGGACCTTAATGTGTGAGGGATTTTTTTTTTTTGGATCTCTTTGTGCTCTGAATTTTCATTCTTCAGCTAAGATGCAGTAGTTGGATTTGATTGTGATGTTTCCAAATGTGTTTTCTATACTAAAAGTTGCTCCTTCTGTTGTTTGCTCTGACAATACAGTAATGCTTACTGACCTTTGCTTCCAAAGCTGGACATGGAGGCTCCGAATCCGGTCGCTGTTGTGGAACCAAAGCCACTCGAAGACGACTGCGGAGCTGTTCCGTTTAACTCGGCAAGCTGTGAGCAAAAAAAAAAAAAAAAAAAAAAAAAAAAAACACGGACACGTCTAAACCTGCCAACTGATCTTTAAAAAAGCCCCTCATGAGGACGGATGAAAACTTTCTGACACTGACCGTGTGCGTGTGTATATCTGTATCTTACCAAAGCCAGACGTGTGGACGGATTCATAATCTTCAGCTCCTGGACTCTGCTTTTCCACTGACTGAGCAGCTGGTTGACGCCATTTAGCTAAAAACGCAGAACTGAAGTCATTACGACGGTTTCACAACTCAAAATAAGATGAATGTAGACTAATGTTAGGAACCAGATGAGCACTGACATAGCCCTGTAGATCTCCTGATGCTGTGGTGGAGTAGTACTCCAGCCTGAGCTCCTCTGGAGAGAGATCGGTGAAACCTGCAGACAAAACAATCGAGTTTCACATTCAAATGAAAACTGCAGATTTACAAACTAGTCCTGGGACAAAAAATAAAATAGAAAACGGTTTGTTTGCCTGCATGTTTGATACGGACCTGATATGGGCGTCTTCAAGTACGAGTAGCAGGAGAAGACCCACTGTCCTGAACTCTCCCAGGCATCCATGTCCGTCTGAATGATTTCACTGAAAAAAGCGAAAGATATAAACGCATACGAATACCTTACAATAAGCCTAAAGGTTTATTCAAAAACAACTTTATTTAAAAAATACACAAACTCACAGTTTCTTGTCATCGTCTTCATCCCCAGCTGTTCCTCCCCCTGCTCCTGCTCCTCCTCCTCTCCCTCCCTTGTCAAACGCATTGGAAGCATTGAGAGCAGAAAATCGATTTGGACTTGAGAAGCTAAAATCAGAGCTCTTCAAGTTTTCTCTTCTCCCTCCGCCACCTCCTCCTCCTCCTCCTCCTCCACGTCCAGAACCCCAGTCACTGCTTCCCTGTGAGGAGAAGGATGACGGCTGAATATATCCTCCTCTTTGCTGGGAAGGATTCACCCAAACTCTGTTCCCGAACCCTGGAAGAAAAACAGAGAAACACATCCTTGTGGGTTATGGAAAAGTCATGGAATTCAGCCAAAAATGCGACTATGACACCTAACGAATGGAATCCATCATTAAAATGAGATTGTCAGTGGACTAAAAGGAGGGTACACTCTGGACAGGTCACCATCACAGGGACACACAGGTCAAACATCCATACACACAAACACTCAGATCTGAGGGCCATTTAGGATGACCGATTGACCCAACACGTTGAGGGAACCAGGAGTATCCGGAGAGAACCCAAACATGCACCGGGAGATCATGAAAACTCCATTCAAAAACCACTAGATGTTTCTCATCATAGCACATGTTGTTCTACTCTAATTAAAGCTTCTTACATATTTTTTTTTACATAATTTAAATCTAGATTATATTATTATTGTCAAGCAGAGTTTATGTTTTGCAATAACATTTATCCTGTCTTAACATGGCAAAATAGCTCTGGATTCCAAAAGTTTGTCTATATTTTTATAATTTATAAACACTGTACTTTGGAAGTTTTGTAACAGAAAATTGTTTAACTCAGATCCAAATGACTTCAAATAGCAGGGAGCTATTTATTGAAGAATAAACGCTTGTATCGCCTTCTGATTACAAGCAAGACAAAACAGACTAAAAACAAAATAATAACAGAGACTTCACAATAGATTGCACAAATCGTGACATATTGAAGGATTTCCCATTCAGTATTACCTGAATACTACTGGTTTGGTTACACTTTTAAAATAATAATAGTTCAAAGCATCCAGAGCTCCATACACCACTTTTTGCAGACTAATGCTGGTCAGGATGAATAACAAAGGCCCTATGGATAGATGAAGGATGTCTGACAAAAATAGAAGTTTGAATGGATGGATTGATGATTAATAGAAAAACAAACAAACAAATGCATCAATCAATCAAGAGATGGATGGATGGAAGGATGAATCAACAAAGGAATGGATAGCTGTATGGGTCCAACTTTAAGACAATGAAAGAATAGTTCAATTAAAGTATTAGTCAATTTTTTTTTTTTTTCAACATGACGAAGTCATAGATTTCGAAGTAGAAGCCCACTGAATGTGGTTTCTAATGAACAAGACAATGTATTACGCGATGATAAAATCTTTGCGAAATAACATTAACTTATGAGCAGTAATTTCCCGAGATGTGTTTCTAGAGCAGGTAATGGATATAATTTGGTGGGTGACGCTCTCAGTATCATGTTACCTCCACCTCCTCCTCTGGGCTGCTGCTGCTGACCACCGGAGCGGCTGTAGCTGTCATTATAACCTCCTACTCCTCTGCTTCCTCCTCTCGGGTGCTCATTCCAACATTTCTCTCCGTAACGACAGCGGCCCTGGAGGAAAAAGTTACACACTACCATTTTAAACGCGGCGTGACGGAGCGTCAAAGCACCGCTCGAGTCTGTTTACGAAAAATAGGTCGCGCGAGATCTACGTCATCATTTCGCGTTGGTCAGTGCTCACAGCGACCTCGTGTGGCAGCTTGAATCTTAAGATCTCTGGTTAGATTTTTACTGCATTAAAAACAACTAAAGGGCTGGCAAAAGGGCTTCATTCAAAATTAAATAAATAAACAAGTAAATAAAAACTGCTACTAATAAATAATCAAAAAATATTCCATCAATAACAATCCCCATAAAATAAAAACAAAAGAAATATTTAAAAACAATGTCTTTTTTATTGGGGAGCTTATTATTTTGTCAGTCACAGTTTTATTTATTTATTTGTTTAATTATTTTTTTCTAATTTCAAGATTTATTTATGTATTTATTTAACTGTTTATTTACTTATTTAATTTTGAATGTAACAGCTCTCCATAGGTAAAGATGTGGAAAACACTTTAGTTATGACTTTTATGACTGTTATGACTTTTGGTTGAATTTTAGCGAATGTTTTGGATCAAAATGTTATAAAACAGAAAAAATATGTAGGGAGGTAAACACTTTGTCATGACACTGTTATATTAACTCATGTTAAACAATGATAATAATGACAATAGTATTAAATCTTCATTTTTATTTTGTTTACCACTTTAGTAAATTTTATTATATTTACCTAACAGTGAACAGCCCAGTCTATATTCTTCAATTGTTTATAAATACAGTTTGGAGGAAGGCTGTTGTATACTTTTCATATTATTGGTGCAATTTTAAATTGTGTGAGATAGTAGAATTTTAAGGTTTCAAATTTATTAAACGTTTCATTGGATGACTTTTTCATAGACCTTTTTTATGTTTTCTGTTCTAAAATGTATGTGATTTTATAAGAAACTGTAACTATTTGGGACCTTTCACTATTTACATCAAGGTTCCAATACATTTTACTGACAATTATGACTCCTAAAACTGTGGTTTCATCAGCAAAGAGGGTGAATTTTAAACTCTTTGATATGCCACATTTCATGTCTTTGTTATATGATTAGCACTGAACCTTGAGATACCCCACAGCTAGTTTGCCATAAATCATCATTACTTAATGAGCATTCTGATATCTGTTATTAAGGCAAATATGGTAATTTTTTTGTATGCATGAATAAATAAACATGTCCCTTTTGAACAAGATAAAAATGTTAAACAAAATGAAACAAAGTGAGATGCAAAAAAAAAAACAAAACATTGCCATACATCTCTCAGCTAATATATAAAATAGTGTCTTCAGCAAAATGAGTGAATTTTAAACTCTCTGATGTTGTTTATGCACAACATAAAAGGTCTGGGACTCAGCACTGAACCTTATCGTACTCACCAAGTAACGTTCAATAAATCAGTCAGCATTATTAATTTCTATGTACTGATATATATTAGGGTAAACATATAATTTAGAATGTGTAGGATTTGTAAACACATTGCTTTTCAGCGGAGTAAACATTTTTAACAAAGTGACATGAATATCCATGTCTGAATCAGTCGCTTAAACAAATCGTTCTTTCGAGCTATGGCTGGTATTTAACCTCTGTCAACATCAACAGCTTCAGTATTCAGTGTGCATACAGAGACTAAGGGTTGGAAATGTATATGTATGTATTTGATTGCTGTTAGCCTGCCGTTTTATTCAACAATTATGGCGCTAAACCAAACCTCTGCAAACTGTGCAACAACGTTAAAAAAAAAATTTAAAAAAAGAGCCAAGTCTGAAGTGTAATAATGCATGCTACATAATGTATATTAACACATCTCCTGTCCAAATTTGAATCATTGGACAAAAAAATTACCTTTGGGTTATTAATGATCTGTGAACACAGATGAAAAATTTGAAGCTTTATTAAAAACAAGTTGTTAAAGCATGGCCTGGCTGTTAGCTTATGGCAAAGGAAATAACCAAAGTAGACTTTAACACAAAGCAGCTTTTTATGCTCTAATGCCAGTAATTCAGAGAATATTAAATGCAGGATAGAATCTTTTGACCTAGTTAGTCCTGGCAAGATTAAACATATAACAATCTTCAACATATCACATTAAAGCTGTTTATAGCTTCATCCTCTTGTGTTTTACCAGTAAGCCATCACTTCTCAAATTCTATTAGAACTAAGAACAATACACATCAATTTTTAGCTGAGTAGATATGTATTTACTGAAATACTAAAAGCTTTCTAGGATTTACCGTTTAACTGCAAATACTAGTTATCGTGATTTAAAAGTGAACAAAGAAACAACTGGATTGATGGTAAGTTATGACTGATGGTCAAACTTTCTTTTAACACACAACCAAATAAAAGTCCAAACCTCAAAGCCTCCATCCAGATTCATCAGCTTTTCATTTCTTATACAAAAATATAAACAGCTGACTTAAATATTAAAATATATATGTTGTATAAATAACACAGATTGGAAAACTGAGTAAGAGGAACAAATAATATGACTAAGTCAAGAAATGAAATATAGGAAGCTTATACACATTGAAGAAAGTAACAATCACAACAAAGAAAATATTGATGCACATGCAGATGTTGTAACTAATGCAGATCAGTGCAGAGCAAGGCCAGTCCATGCACGCTGAGGCTGAGCAGCAGTGGGAAAACCCTATTGGTGTTTTCCATCTCCATCCAGAGCTGCTCAGCATCCCTCCTCAGCATCACACTGATGGATCTGAGCAGCTGCTCTGCCTGCTGGAAGACCTGGTTGTCCTGCAGTGGTACAGGAAGGGACAGGATAGACAGATTGCCACTGCTCTCCTTTAACATGGACATCTGTTGAGATACAAGCAGAAAATAAATAGGATCGTTTTAGCATTCTGTTACAAGATATGAATCCTGGAAGTTAGAACACGTCAAGGTTAGTTGAGTTGAAGACAAGGACTACATGTTCAGTGAGCTGTAAATTTTGCGATAGGGAGATTTTATTACCTTTAGACAAAAGCATGACTCCCATTTCTCTTTAACCTAATGGACTGATGGATGTGTCTAATGAATTAATATTTTATTGTAGCAGCATTATTTCACAATAAAAACCAATAAAAACCGTTTGAATACATTCATTCAATGGAATAAAATTGAAAGAAAATTATTTTCATCAAAGTATACAAAGGCTGTCCAGCCTTATAGCATCTAAATAAATATCAGGTGAAGTATTTTTTTTTTTTAATTTATACTTTTTGGAGTTGATCAGAGTGTCTAGGAACTTTTATTTTACAGTCATATTCAATGAATTAGAATATACCTTTCAATCAGATTTGTTTCTTAGATTAAAAGTGCTTTTTGAAAAAAAAAAAAAAACTTTTATTGAGCCCAAACAATATTATTGGTCTGATGTAATATTCTAATCTTAAATGTTGTGTTTTCATAAGCTGTGAGAGGAAGATCATCATAATCAACAGACATAAAGGCTTAGAATCTGTCTGTGTGCAATTAATGTAAGGTAAATGAAGCCAACCAACCAGCACATCAAAGACTGCCAGAAATTCAGGTCGACTGTTGCTCAAAATATTCAGCGTC
Source organism: Anableps anableps (assembly GCA_014839685.1). Classification (NCBI taxonomy): domain Eukaryota; kingdom Metazoa; phylum Chordata; class Actinopteri; order Cyprinodontiformes; family Anablepidae; genus Anableps; species Anableps anableps. The sequence goes on from CM026079.1 coordinate 12,805,955, forward strand.
TCATCGGGCAGCTCTGAAAACAAAAGGATGCAACAACATTAGAAATTAAGACATTAATCAAGGCAGCACTGACTTATCTCAGAGTTCAAATATTTTTGTGTCTCAAGGTTTCTCTCACCTTCCATGGCACTGACCAGCAGGTAAGCTGAGGGCAGGCATGAAGAGAAGCCAGTAGGGACGTATTCATTGACACAACATGAACTTGTAGGAAGTGTCTCCTTCTCATCAATAATGGGGGTTTGCACTGTTTCACATTCGCACAACTTCTCCAGCTAATGGAAAGGAAAGTTTACAGGTGTAAGGAAATAAATCTCATGAACAGATGAGAGATTTTTTCCTCGAAGGTACTTATTTATAAAAAATATTCTTTAAAAATGTTGGTAAGTTACTTGTTACAGAATTATTTTTTGTGTATTTCTGGAAATAATCAAAAGTTGTCCGATGTTAGGTTTATTGGTGTATGTCTGGTTAGCGAGACCCTCACCTCACTCTGTAGGAAGGACAGAGCAAGTCTATCCCTAAGAGCTTCTTGGAGATTAACAAACAAGTCACATCGAGTAGACCGGGGAAGGTCTGCCAGAGGAGAAAGATCCATCTCTGGCCATCCTGCAAGATACCAGACTGTTTTGTGTTTTTATCACTATAACTTCAGTTTAGAGATACATCTTTTTTAAGTTTAAAGCCCATGTAACTCATTGGTTCCTTTGTATTGGTCTGGGAAGTAGACTTGTTCATTATTCAAAAACTTAGCTTAAAAAAGGGGAACCTTTGTCTTTGCCAGCATTTCAGCAGCGTGTTTCACTTCCTTATGTCAACTACTTTACCATTTCCCATGAAAGATAAATTGTGCATTACCACTGTGAAAAACAGTGAAAGGCGAATCTTCCCGAGCCCCGTGCCCATTGAATTTGCCGTCCACCGTGTATATGGAATCATCAAATGGGATCGAGTCACTCTCAAAGCCTCCAATAGTGCTGGGCTGTAGACATATATCTGAAAATAATGCCCACAACAACAAAGATAAACACACCATGCATGGCTGAACACCCCCAGTAAAACATTCAAGAAGAAGGTATTGAACATCAGGATGTTTGGGGATTCATTTCCATATTCCATAAAAACAGTGGGACTGTTCTGGTCTAGGATTATCAGACCTGAATACAGAAACTTCAACAATAATAAATACTGGTGAAAAAAAATCCTTAAAAAAAAATCTTTTATTGCAGTGGCATTATTAGAGATATTTTTTTCACTGAAGTATTATTTAGTGAATGCTTTAGTTCTTAATGGTCCACAATGAGGACTTTTTAAATTAATAATCTTTGTAGTAAAGGCCTTTTAATTAGCTTCTCTTCAAAATGGAAACAAATTTTGCCAGTGATGTATTTAAAAACACAAACCCATTTGACATGTTTAAAAGATACTGACAAAAACAATACTACTATTAGGACTATCACTCCACCTCCTCCTTGTTAACTTTGGAGGACTTGCAGAGATCCAAAGCTCAAGTGTGAGAAACTGTTGACAGGATGACAAAGCTCTACTAACATTTAATGAAGAGATGAATTAATTCTGAGAAATAAGCAATAAGTGTAAAAAAAACTCATCCCCACACCTGGATGCAGTTGCACTTATGCACAAATAAGAGATTTGTGCTCCATCTATTTTTAAAGAAGGCTTTGTTCTGCTGCTATCACTCACAAAAGATAACTGTGAAACCACACAGGGAAGTTGCCATTGAAGAAAATGCAAACACAGCAGAAAGTCAAGGAAAATTCTTCAATATATCAAATAAGAACTGAAAACAAAGCAGTGTTTCTGCCTATTAAGAAGAGAAGGAATGACCCAAGTCTCTCTTTCCAAGTTTGAGCTTTTTCTGGCCATACACAAAGCCACACATTCACCCTCACCGTAGTGTCCGTTCTTTTTAATCTCCAGCTCCAGTATGCTGTATGCGATCACTGTGCCGGAGGGGATCTCCAAGGCAACATTGCTGTCCACCTCAACGTTGTTGATATCCTTTGCACACACCTAAAAACACTCGTTTAACACATATGCTAAGTGTCATAAATGATTTAAAAATAAAAATGGCACGGCCAACCTTCACTGAGCTCCCAAGCAGGCCCAGCAGGCTCAGCACGCCCTGAAAGGTGCACTGCTGCTTTTTCATCAGGGTGACGGAGCACGAGTTGGTGGTGAGGATGCGCTCTTTCACCACCGCCAGAACCTCAGCGCGCTTCTCCAACTGCTGCACCAGGACATGCTGCATGTCCATTAACCTGAGGAAGACAAAATCTGTTAAATCAAAGTACTGTTGAATTTTACATCCAGACATCTTTCTTGGACTCACTGCAGAATTACAATATAAAAAGACTGAAAAACCTGCTGCTGGAGTCCTTTAACAGCTTCTTCACATCCAGTTCCTCTTTCTTCAGCTTTCCAAAACACGACTCCAGCTTGGACGAACCCAGTCCCTCCAAACTGACGTTGACAGGACCGGCCTCGGTGTCCAGCTTCCCGGAGTGCTCGTTCCTGTATGTCCCCTTGTAGGTCAGGAATTCTGTCTCAGAAATTCCTGACAAAAAGTGTGTTACCAAATTAATGCATGGGTGCTAAACTAACTTCATACACTAATGTCTCTAATTAAAAAAACAAAATAAAATTTAAAAAAAACAAACAATTGGGACAAAAACATATTTCTTAGCCTATTCAGGGGTTAGGTCCAGTTTTAATTGTGCAGTTGTGAGTTTGCCTTAGTTTCTTAACCAACAGGCCCATAATAGCTCTGGAGGGGCTGCACACATCCACATCTTAGAAACAATCATCTCTGCAGCTCCCCCAGAGATAACAAGGGCCTCTTGACTGCTTCTTCAATTGATGCTCTTGTTTCCCAGCTAAGAGGCCCTAGAGAGCCACAGCTCAGGTAGGAGACTCTGTCGATAGGACAACTATTAGTTATTCCCTCCACAAATCTGCCGTTTATGAAAAAATGACAAGAAAAACAGTAATTTTTTGAAAAAGTCCTGTTTGCAGTTTACCACAAGCCTTGTGGAAAACACAGCAAACTTGTGAAAGGAGAGAAGAACATTCGCAATGGGCAGAAAAAGGGCAGAAAATTCGCACCATCACAAATTCGCAGTGGACCATCTCCAGCCCTACAGTTCAATATGGTGGAAGCAATATGCTGTGGGAATGGGGTTTTTTTTTCAGCAGGACAGGGAAGCTGATCAGAGCAAATGGGAAGGTAGATGGAGGTAAATACAGGGCAAACCTGGAAGAAAAACTGATAGAGGACGTAAAAGACTACAGTCTGGGGTAGTGGTTAACCTTTAACCCTTTGAAGTTAGTGGTTGTAACTTGACAAATATAAAAAAGTTCAAGGTTTATGAATCTTTTAGCAAAGCAGTGACTATTGCATCAGAAAAATGATAAAATCAGTATCTATCATTGATGTCAGCTCTTCTGGTAACATGGAACAAGCACTTTCCTCTTTTTTGAGTGACTTTAAAAGCCTTTGTAAATATGCACACCTACCAGGCTTGAGCACCTCGTCACCCTGTAACAGATCACCCAGGGTGAAATCTGTCGGCTGGTACTTGGGTCTCTGCCATGCCCAGAAGCGGTTGCGCTTGACGACAATTGCCATGGGAAGCAGTTTGTGGGAGTCATTTACTCTGGACACGTGGATGAAGCTTCCCCCTGGATCAACCTGACGGACGAAGTTTTCAGTGGCCTTGGAAAACATGGCCTCAGCGAGAGAGGATAATAGAAAAGCTGAAAGAGATTTTTTTCATTTTTATTCTGGCTTCCTTTTTGACAGAGAGAGCACATTCCTGAGGTGATTTTGATTGGCAACCAACCTTAGTGTGGTTTCTGCCTCTTAATCTCCTGTAACTCCTCTGATAGATTGTTTTTGGGATGTTGTACTTCAGAAAAGTGCGGGTATTTACAATAACAGCCCTTCAGTGTATAGTCTCCTTATATAAGAAAGGAAGTCCCCTGAATGTTACTGCATTAGTGTGACCACAAATGCAGGAATGATCACACACTCACTAACTCTGTGGGGCTCTGATATCATGGCTTTAGTTTTTAAAGCGCTCAGGAGCAAACAGAAGAAAGTGATTAGCATCATTTGGGCCTGTGGTGGACAGAAGAATGCATCAACTAAACAACAGATGAGACTTCTGGCTGGAAGTCAGCAGGCAGCGAAGTTGGAAAGATGTAGCCCTATTTGAACATGTTCTGTGAGCTTAAAGCGAATGAATTAACTCTGACTCCTCTGGGTTTCACGTGTGTTGCGTCATCCAGGGCTAAATTTTTTAAGAGTTGTATTGTCACTGCCAAACCTTTCCCTCTCCTCTAACTCCAAATCCAAAGGCTCAGATGTACGGTTTGTGAATATTTCATGCTGCTTTTGTTTAGCGTGATCCGAACTGAGGAGTACAAGGAGGAAACTGGGAAACCCCACTTTTTATCGAACACGTGGTCAATGGATGTTGATGATGGCAATTCAAAGAGGATCTTTTTTGTTTCTTTTTACTTACATATTTCTCCTGAAAATATGCAATATTAATGTTTTGGAGTGATCAAGCCAGAGTCCTGAATTGAATCTGTGATGGGAGCTAAAGATTAGGGTGATGGCAAGAAGGTCTTCCACCCTTTAAAATAGAGGTGTGCAATACTGCATATTTTGGTATGGATCCAATACCAAGTAAATACAGGACCAGTATTGATGATACTGATACCAACACTGATACAATTGGTTAAGGTTTGGGTTAGGAACATGCTTGTAATGGTTAGGGTTATGGAAAATGTCTGGGTTTGGTATAAATGCAGCAACTAAAATGAATGTAAGTTAATATAAAGTTCTTGGATTGATACAAATACAAGGATGTTTGTGTGTGTGAATGTTGTCTTACTGCACCTGGCTTTCTGAATAAAGTTGAAACACTGATGCAATGTGCCAGTGCAAGATGCTTCACAGCTGACACATGCACATTCTAAGGCTGACATGGTGCCCATTTGCATTCAATTTGTGTTCTTTTTGGTTGAAAATTCTAATAAAAGGAAAATAAAAAGTTTAAAATAAGTTTTTATCATATAGTCTTACAAGTAAATTTAAAGATAAACATAAAAGTTTACTTATATATTGAATAAAATCTTAGTTCTTTTTAAATTCATATTTTTGTCATATAGCAAACATGAACGAGTGTTTTTTTTTTCTTAAAATGTTTTTTTTTCAAAGTTAAAAGGCAAAAATCAGCTATATATGCTGTTTATATTGATGTAATTGAAGTGAAGTGAACATATTTTTTGTATTTTAATGTAAAAAGTTTTTGTTTATGTTGAATTTTAACAAAATGCAGCGGGTCCACCTAACCCATGAAGAGTGGCTATGTAACCAAAATAACAACAGCTTACAAGGGTTAAGTATGATATATCATCAAACTTCTCACCTTTAGGAGTTTTGTGTTTTTTCCTTTGAATTATTTTGTTAAAACGACAGAATTTAAATAAAGTTTACAGGTGTCTACAAAAATAATTTAATAACATATTTGCATGATAAAGAGAAATGAGAGGAAAAACAACAAATGTGAGTGTATTGTTTTCTAAAATCAACAAAGTGCAAAACATTTTCCTTTGAGAACAAATCAGAGCAAAATCTATTTTATGGAAGAGTTGAGAAACTACCATAGGTTTACAAAAATTAAAGAGGGTATTTGAAATTAAAGTATCGATCTTATCACGTTAGTATTGATCCGATACAGATACTAAATTGGAATCGATATTATCGATATTTTGGATCGATCTGCCCACCTCTTCTTTAAAAAGCTTTTAGCAATCGTAAGGGCTTGATTGCTGTGATGCAATGACGCCTTTTCCATTCATGATTTAGAAAGGTATAAGGGATTCTTAACATGCCATTTTCTGTTGAAATGTCAATGCAATCAGATAAAATTACATTTTCAAAACCATTTTTGGCTGATCGTACTGCTCCTTGACAGCACTGTCCTGGGCAGAAGGCAATATTATACACATATCAAAAAGTTCCACTGTTAATAACTTTTGAATTGCGTTTAAAAAAAAAAAAAAAAAAAAAAAAAAAAAAAAAAAAAAAAAAAAAACACCTATTCTTCCCTTTGTAATTTACTGTAAGTATCCCCCCAGATCCCCTCTACCCTGCCTGGAAACGCTCGATGCTGCTCTTGGAGCCTCATGACTCAGATTATAAAATTAAATGAAAGAATCTGGCGTAGTTGGAGTGCCTGGAAATGGCTGGACAGAAAGACAAATACAAGTCTTCCCAAAAATGTATTAACAGCTCAAACCTAAATAGAGTTGCTTACCTTAAACGCAGCGCTTAGAGTTTGTTTTCCGGATGTCACACGAAAGAATGTCGCGGATGATGCCACACTGGATTGAAATATCCAACCTTGGACGAGAAAACCGACAGTGACAGCTCCAACACAGCGCTTCTTATCCGAACTGATCCGAGCTGGGCCAGATCTGGGGTTAAACAGTGGAAGAAGGACGGCGCGTTACAGTGAGCGACCGCCCCACTCCTCCGCCCACCCACGGGAGTTAAATATGGTCAGATGGATCCAGTGGGGTGCTTGAGTTTGAGTGGTCCATTGGAACATGAGCAGACTTGCCTTTCTGATTTTTACTTCTGATGAATAAAATCAGAACATCTACATCCGATCAAATACAGAGCACCTCCTGTGCAGTTGAGTGAAGCGTGGGTTGCCCTTTCTCACTTTCAGGGGCTTTTAGGAGTCCACACATTTTGTTCCAGATCTTTGAGCCTTCACTAAGACTAAAATGCTTTCCAAATAGCCCGTGTAAAAAACCAGCAAATCTGCTTCTGTTAGGGGAAACACATTTGCTCCCTGTAATGTGACAAACTAAAGAAGGTGCTAAAAAACGGTCGCACCCCCCTCCCAAAACAGCCGCATAGGTGCTGACACTCCAATATTGCCGCTATACAGTTGAAACCAGAAGTTTACATACGCTGAATAAAAACACACATACACATTTTTTTTCTCACTGTCTGAAGTTAAATCAGACCAAACTTTTCTTGTTTTGGTATAGTTAGAATTACCAGAATTATTTCTATTTGCTAAATGCCAGAAAACTTAGCGAGAACATTTTTTTTAGTAACTTTCTTCGAAATCAAAAGTTTACATACATTTGGTCATGGAAATTTTCTTTTAAACTGTATCACTCGAGTCGAACTTCTGGTTTCAACTGCATCTATCTATCTATCTATCTATCTATCTATCTATCTATCTATCTATCTATCTATCTATCTATCTATCTATCTATCTATCTATCTATCTATCTATCCGTATTAAAAATGGTCTTATTCTTAGATGTCATTTCTCATTAGCTATAAGAAGAAAATCATAATAATTAACAGAAATAAATCCTTGAAAACAGTCTGTGTGAAATAATCTATATAATGTGTTTCATTTAGTGAATTGCATTTCTGAAATATGAACTCTTCAAAAATATTCTATTTATTAATAGTAACTGTGTAGTGGAATTTTTCCAGACTGATTATTTCACACAGTAACATCCTTGGGATGACCTGAAAACCTCATAGCCCACACACAGGGTTGTGAACATAAGTGAACTCCTATTTCATCCATTAATCTTTCACCAGCTTGAGTGTGTGACAATTAGATTTTTAAATGACAGTCTCAGTCTAGGGTGGTCCTATGAATGGGCTTCCCACCTTGGTTTTTCAAAGAGGTCTTTTCTATTTGGGGGCCTTCTGTTCTTGCTGTTATTAATACTAGAGTGGAAATGTGCAGTGGTGCAGCTTGTGATGGAAAACCCCCCCAACAATCTGGTTTCAATTAAATTGTTCTAATTTTAGACCAGTCTCCAAGCATGCATGGATGACTGTAACTTTCTGTACTTTGGTATCACATTACAACTGTTTTAGCTTCACTGCTCTGGCTGCCTTTTCATTTTGGGCTTCATTTTAAGATTCTTCTGTTTGTTTCGAAATATTTAAATGGTGTTGCCCTGCCCTACCTCTCTGAGTTTAAACAGCTACACTGCCCCTCCGGATCACGCAGGTCAGGGGACCAGCTTCTCCTGGATGTGCCATGGACGTGATGGAAGATCAAAGGGAACGGAGCTTTTTCTCCAGCAGCACCCAGGCTTTAAAATTCCATGATTCCAGCAGGTGGGGGATTGAATAAAGTTGACTGTTAGCTGTTGACAGAAGTTAGTGGATTAGTAGGGTGTAACAGGTGACTGCATGGCAGTAAACAGTATAAAGCAGCAACCAGAAGCCCTTAGGCATCTGTTTGGTCTGTTGGCTTGTAATCCATGCTAATTTGGATGTTTCTTCGGTTCATGTTCTCTGGCAACCAAAATGAAAATGAAAGTGAAATGAGAACGCTGCCTACTAGAAGAGCTGAAATTAACCTCAGGTTTATCAGATTCTCTATAACTGATTTAAGACTGAATGCTACAACTGAATTAAAGTTTTACAAAATATTATTTTGGGGTGCACATATTTATGCAACAATTCAGTTAAATTCAAAAATACTTTTAATTTCCTTTTGGGATATGCAATGTTGTCGTAACTTATTTTCTCAAAGTACCTTCAAAGGGTCGTTGTGGACGGTGATGCTGTCCGCAGGAAGGATCTCCGGTAGCAGTCAGTCTTGCAATGAATCTGAAGAAGCCTCTGACTAAAGACTGCTGATGTATGACAGTCTCATGACTGTCATGACATGCTAACAGTTCAATTTCCAAGCAGAGACGATATTCCACAGTAACATGTCATGGATGACACCATCAGTTGTTTGCACACACTGCTAATACACCTCATTTGCTTTTGCCGCTCCTTTTTAAATCTGTCTGGGCATATGGTTAAAAAGCCATGCGGAGAGATGTTGGAGTCAGGGATATGATCAGGTAATAACAAGGTTTTTTAATGTATTTTTCTCTCCAGCATATTTGTTTTTCAGATCAATAACTCAGGCTAAATATTATGTTCAAGGTGGAAAAAGTTCTGAAAGCATTTGTATCGGTCTTATTTTCACAGAAACCTGGAATTCTTATGGAGTGTGTAGTATTTTTAATCGCCTGTATACCTATCTTAACATTAAAAAATATTTTAGTTGTACTACTTTTTATTATGGCTTTGTTGTGCCGTCTTTGCAAGTAAGTCCCTAGTGAGAGAACAGCGAAGATATGTTGAGCCAGGATTTCAAAAATATTACAGTAGAAGTTAGAGGTTTTAGTAGGAGCAGCTGAAAGTAGCATAATGTGTGAGCCAAATAAAGTCAAAGCAAATACAAGGCATGGAATTTAGTACATAAAAACCCCAAACCCGCTGCATGAGGTAAACCACAGGCTAAAACCCACAACCGAGGCATTGTAATGCTGCACTACAACTTAGGTGAAAGTTAGCCCCACATATACCCAGTTATATACAGGGTAAATGTGGTAAATACAAGGAATATCCATCCCACAAAACTTCACAGCAGTCAGAAATAAGCTAAAAATTATTTTCGAATGGAATGAACGGAAATGAACAGACGGATGCATGCATTAACAAGAAATAAATAAAAATGCATAATTCTTCTACCCATTGTAATATTTTATTATGCACTTCCAAAAGGGAGTATTTGTGCTGTTTCCTTAAGAGAAAACAGCATCCACAGTCCTGCTACAGACATGAATGACGTTAACAAGGCAGCATACTGAAAAAGGCAGTACTTTCTTTTTTAGATATAAAAAACCTCTCAGATCAGCTTGTTGCTGAAGTCAACAGAAAGTCTGTGTCATAAATTTGACACAACAGAAGAACACAGAAGTGAGATGTGACCTCCTGCAGGGGTTCCTGGTCCATCTTTGTCCACTCATCATTCAGATGGCTGTCAATCTCTGAATAAAGGTACTTTTGCATAACCGCTCCAGCAGTTCTGTGAGTGCAGCACTACAGTGAAAGGCACTTAGGTAAATGGTGAAAAGCAGTAAAACACACTGATCCACACCTTTAGTCTACACAGACTTTGAGTATAATACAGTTACAAGCAGAAAATGTACACAAACAGCAACAAAATATACAATAGGTCCTGTGCACACTTGTTCCAAAAGAGGAAGCAGAAGGTCCATGTGGATATGGGCTACTGTGACACAGAGCAGTTCGTGTTAACCAGGTCAGGGTTCCTGATTACTGAACTTCGTCTAGTTTTATTATATTCCTGACAGTTCAGATAAGTTGGAGGGGATGGATGTAGTTTAAACCTACAGGTCACCACAACACAGGAAAGTCCACATTGCCAAAGCCGAGGTCTCTGCGCAGCTCCCAGTACGTATTGTTGCTCACCCATGTGTCATCCTTGGACTTCCTACACAAACAAAACAACACATCTTTAATTAGAGAATGGTTCTTCATTTATTTCTTTAGTAGTTAAAATGATAAATTACGCTTTGTTTTGATGAATCCCGAACCTATTTTAAGAATTCATACTTCTAACAACCAACTGTATGCCAAACCAAGACAAACCAAACAGGTCAGACTTTTTTCATGAACCGTCCCGTCCTTTGTTGCATCGGACCAGTTGGGATGAAAGCAGGCAACCGCTGCATTAGATTGGGCCGAAGAACTTGCATGCAGAAAAACAAGCAAACAGCAACATACTTGAAAAATCGTGGCTGATGGTTCATGTTGTTGTCCTGTAGCACCTTCCTCCTCTCCCTCTGGAGATTCTCTATCCTCTGTTTCTGCTCTTCAGCTTCATCTATGTTCCCCTCCTCCAGCAGCCTGGCACAAGTGTAAAGAGAATGAGTCGAGTAGCAAAACTGTTTACATAGAGAAGAGGCTCAAAACATCACTGTAACTTTGACGGATCGATGGGACACTTTTGAAAATGGAACAAATAACGAATAAAGTCTGGAAATTCTCTTTTCCCATAGATATCCACATGTTGATGCCAATTATTACATCTGGCAACTGACGGCAAGATTTGGCAGCTTTAAATCGGTTTAATCCGTTTAAATGCATCAGAAACAATTTAAAAAAAGACATAAAAAGTACAAATACATAGTGATCATGTTCTGAGTCTGCCCAGAAAACAGGAATGAGGAAAGTGCGAACCTCTGGTCTGGCCTAAAACGTGTGTCTGTGGGGGGCAGCAGTGGTTTTAAAGAGGAGTCCAGCTCATTCAACTCCACTGCAAACTGGCTGAAACCATAGTACTGTTCTTGCTCCACCGGCATGGGATCTACAGGCAAACACATGATAAACACGATTTACCAGAATGCTTTTAAAGAACCATGGTGGTTGAGATTTTCTGGACTTATTTCACTCACTTGCTCTCCAAATACAGGTGGCAGAAGGAGGGTTTCCTTGAAACACTGATTCATGCCATTTTCCAAAAATGGTGTGCACCACTTTCCCATTTGAATCTGTAACCACACCCTCTATCTCGTTCACTGTGGAGCTCCAGGATTTTGCCTGAGGAGAAAGAGACATTTTAGAAAGAGCACAATAAAGATTCAGCTTTCGCTTCACACTAAGAGTTAAACATGTAGAACTATCATTCAAATGTTTTGGGTTTTTTTTTTTTTTTTTTGTAATTATTTCCAAAAATCTAACTCATTCAGCTACAGTCATGAAACTTAAATATAAATGTTTGGAACATATTACTCTGTTTGTAAAATATACAAGTATCACTCTTTGAACTGAAACAAGTAAAACTTTCTGTGATATTCTCTAATTTACTGAGATACGCAAGTATGGTTTGTCCATTTGGCAGAAAACAAATGTTTCCCCATCTTCTGAGCTCATCTTTATTCTATTTTTTTTTTTTTTTTTTTTTTACCATATTTCCTCCACTAGATGGTAGTGTTTGCACTGACAGAGCAGATACAGCAGAGTGCTCATTATTTAACAGTTTCCCTCTACAGTACTACACACTGATAAAACATCACAGGAGAATTTCTTCACCACCATAATCACCCACTTGAAGCAAGACATTCACTACGTTCCCTACAGAACGCATCTCTATTTCTTCACCTTGATAAAGGTTACTTTGCACTGGCAGACATCACTGTTCATGTTCTTGATGGCCATCTCTCCATAGTGTTCAATCCAGCGTTGGCCACTAAGGATGTTGTGGATGCAGGACGTTACTTTGTTCCATTCGTAGTGATCCCTGAAGCTGGAGGAAATACATGCGCACAACTCCCTGTTATTGTGTCAAAATGACATGCTTTGTTGTGCACAATTACCCAAACACTTGGATTAAACACACACACACACACACACACACACACACACACACACACACACACACACACACAAAACGCAACCACAGGATAAAAAAAAAACAGAAGAGGACCTACGCAGGTAGTGTGACATGTGTGGTTCCCATGGGAACTATTTCCATGGACTTTCCCCAGAATTTATTTTTCCATCGCACATCTAAAATGGAAGGCACAAATCAACAGGTGAGAGGATGTGACCGTGGAAAGGGGATTATTTTCATTTAAATCACGAAAGTGTTACTCTGATCCATTTGCACAACACCTCATTTGCTTTCTTGTTCATGAACATGAATGGAAACAAAGAAGGCATCTTTTTCTTTTGCTACCGTTGGCTAATCGGTTTGAAGTTTAATCTAACATAGGTCTATTGTTATGTTTCAGAATTATCAACAAAGCCAAGGGGCCAAATGAGCTTAATTCAAATTATACAAAAGTTTTCATCAAAATCAGAAAATGCTGAGGAGGAAATGAGGTGATTCCAAACATGCTCTCACCTTGCCAAAAGCAGAAGTTCCTTGAATCAGCGTGACATGCTGAGACAGGTGGATGATGACTCACCTGGGAATTAGACGGATGAAATGATAAGGCCCTTTAGTTATTTACTCATTTCTTTGTGCTCAAGAAGCAATTGGTTTAAAAGGGGACATGTGCACTTTTTCATCAGGTATGAAAAGATTAAAAGAATTAGTATGAAACATGAGCGATCGGTTATATTGCTGGAAATACGCATGTCTGCAAAATGGAATCTGTTGCTTTCTCTCTAAATTGTTTAGAAAGAGAAGAGGTCGATGCTAGGAGTGCACCGATTGATCTACCCTGATTTCCTTAATTTTGGGTGGCTGGCGATCGGCCGATGCTTGCATGTGAAACTGATCTTTACATTTAAATACCCATAAAGCTGCTGCATTTGGGCATTCTCCTTTTGCACCACTAGGAAACCTAAAACTCGAGACACTTTATTGGTGGTTTAGGTTTTTTTGTTAGTTTGTCCTCAACTGACCTTGTGATTTTATAAAAATCTAAATATTGCTAATTTTGTAAGAGACTCAAAACAGGTCTGTAGTCTAACCTGTTGTGCAAGTTTTGTTTGTTTTTAAAATGTGAAAAATGAAAGACAAAAGAGACTGAATGTTTTCGTTTCGTTAATTTATTAATTTGGACAGCAATGCTTGAAACTTTTCATTTAGATTTGAGAGCACTACCTCATGTACAGCTAAAACAAACTTGCATTGTTTCAATGGTCAATGTTTTTCAATAAAATAATATTGGAACATTAAAGGTGTGTTGTGACCTTACAACATCTGGCAAAGTTAGCTAAAAATAAATTGGTAACGGCCAAAATCAGAATCAGCAGGTCAGGCTTTTGAAATATCGGGGATCGGTCAGGAAACTGCAATCAGTGCACCCTAAGTCGCTGCTTTTTCAGTGAACAAGTTTTAAATTTATCTTTCTAATATAAAACTACCTAACTAAGATATCACACAAATTATAGCTAAAACGCAACATTTTTCTTCTTATATCATAGAAATTTAATGAATTATAATATAATTCTGACTCCACCAATTCAGAAAAAGCATTGATTAATGCAAAAATACATTTATTTTGATTAGGATAATCTACTTTAGTCAGGGAAATGTGAAAATTGTGTGATAATACCTGTTCAGCTATAAACCTGAAGCCTTTATCAGGTCTGTCACACTCATACGTCTCACCCAGGAGAGGATTAAAGGGCTTGCTTCCGGCTCGGTAGTAGGAGGACGCATAGGCAGATATTGCAAACGTTGCAACATACACCTGCAGAAACAAAAGATGAGACGATGGGTAATAATTTCAGACAAATACTTATTCTCAGTCTGACAGCATTACTACTGGGGCACATTTTTGATGATCTGTAACATTTTCAAAAATAAACATCTAAAAAAATGTGGCGCCAATGTGTATTCAGCCTTTACCCTGATATGTTAGAAATTGCATTGTGGAATGTAAACCAATATGCCATCTGCATTGGTGTTTAATTGCGTAAATATCAGAATGATCAGCAAGCCACCTAGTGCTCCCCCTCCCTGATGTGTTTGACCAGTGGTGAGGAGAGAGCAGCGCTGTTTAGTTCAAGTGTAAAACGATGAAGCAGCACTGGATAAGGGGAGTAAAAAGTTGAACATTGCTTTTAAGACTAAACTTTACAGATGAATTTCTGTCAAGCCCCAACATTTAAAATCTAAAGTCAGAGAACGTGAGTGAAGAAATGAGACATCCTGGCGAGGTGTGTTAAAATAAATCACCGAACATGTGTCAGTGCTGCTATGCCACCATGCTTTCAATCCCCAATAGTTTATTAACCTTTGGTTAATTATCCAGCAATCAGCCTGGGGGTCGAGGAACTGAGAAAAATACATTTCATGTCGACGATTTAAAACTCACTTCCACACCTTCAAACACAGAACCGAATGAAAGTTCTGAGCTATCAAGACTTTTATGTTCACAGGTGTCTCTCCATTCAGTATGACTGAGCTTGAACGATTTTGCAAGGAAGAATTGGCAAAGATTAGTGTTTCGAGACACGCAAAGCTGGTAGAGCTATGAGTCGAAAGAGTTGCAGCTGTAACTGCTGTGAAAAGTGGTTTTAGAAAGTAATGACTGATAGGCTGAACACAGAAGCACACCACTCTTTAACCATTTGTTTGGGAAAGAAAACATCCTTCCATTTTACAATTAGGCACTGGTTAATAGTCCATCACATAAAACCAGTTTAAAATACACTGACCTGGTATGTAGTTGTACTGCAACAAAATGTGAAAAAGCTCTACAAGGCTTGTCTGTGCCAGCAACTGTGTGGGTAATAGTTTGTCTGTGCTGGACAGATTTGCTTTCATTGTCATTTTAAATGCTCCACTGTATCTATTTTTTCCATTTACCATGCGCTGGTACGGGTCTTCGGTCTGGTTTGCGGTGTCCAGGAGGTCGCTGTACTCCAGCTCCTCACACAGCCTCTGCAGGGTGTTGATGGGCTCGTTAAGCTGCACGGGCATGGCTACTTTGGACAGGTCTTTGCCGATGTTGTTCCTCAGGATGTTCCACAGGCTCACGCTGCTGGAGGGACAGGGGGATGGCAGTGTGACGCGACGGCGAGCTAAGGTCACTACGCTGCTGACTGGAGTAGGAAAGGGATGTTCGAAACAGAGATCTGTGTCAGCTGAGGTCAAGGACAAGGCTTTTCAAATGTAGATCTTAAAATCAGAGAACGGTTATTTATATCCATAGAACAAGAAACCAACAGGCGATTTTAAGCGGATGCAATAAATTATTGACATATACATGAAGCAGTGACTTAATGATCCCTGCTAACAGATGGTTTGGGATAAACTGTGCGACAAAATGCCACACTTAGTTTGTAAACATGTCTGGAAGCTAGGATTGCTCATGTTTAACACCTTCTCTGAGTAACTGCACCGATTTTAAACATGCAGAACTTATGTAGTGCTGAGAGTCAGTAAAACACCAAGGTTTACACCAAGACTTCGTCAGAATCAACAGCCCAATAATGAGCAAGAAAATGTTTCTTCAAGCTGTGGTGGCTTTCCATCTGTTATAGAGATTAGTCTGACTTAACACATACGCAGACAAATAACTTCATCGTGTACCAGAGTTGTGTCTCACGCTGCCTCCGTCGAAGGTATCCATGGAGACGGTGTCGCTGACATCACTGATATAAGAGTCGTCGTCTGACACCTGGACAAAGGAAATCAATGAGGGAAGATCAGAGAAGCTCCAGAATAAAGGATCGACAAACAAAACCACAAATGTCTGTAAAGTCCTCAAACTTTGAGGATTTGTTTTCTGATCATCTCTGGTTTTATAAAAATATACACGTTGTTACAACTTCACAAGGAGACAGTTCTTCGGATGGCTAAGAAGACTATTATTAGGATGTAAACGACTTAGAAGCAGTTATACAGGGATCCTACACATTTTTCATTTCAAAATTCTAGATTTTTCAAGATTTAAAGACTTCCAGTGGTTCTGTCCATTTTAGGAAGCCCAAATATATAAATTGAGTATATGGCAGACGGTTATGGGATTTAAGATGGATGGATGGAGAAAACGTTTAGAGATTCTGTCAAGGAAAAACAGTCTAGAAATAAATTTATTTCTGCATACACAGATTCTTTTTATATACGGACGGACGGACGGACGGACAGACAGACAGAAAGGGCATAGACTAAATAATCTAACCCTCATTTTGAATATCTTGCATCAGTAATGTGTCAATAAAATGAATTTGAATCAATGTTTTCCTCAAATATTGAAGGGGCAGTATTATGTAAAGACTTTTTGAGCTTTACATCATGTTATAATTTTATTCCTGCATCAAAAACATACCTGGAGTGTTACCATGAATCTTTCAAGCATGTTTGAGAAATCCTTTAAAGCTGCAGTATGTAACTTTTATGAATTTTTTTTTTTTTTTACATATTTGTTAAAATCATCATGTCATGACAATATAAGACAGATCTCTGAAAAAAAAAAAAAAAAAAAAAAAAAAAAATCAAGCTCGTCTGCCTTCTCCCAGTGCTCCCAGTACTAATTGCAGAAATACACCTCTCAGTCAGAAACAACCAATCAGAGCCAGGAAGGGGGTCTAAGCGCTGTCAATGACCCTCGTTTACACGCTGCTCACACACTCCCCCTTGCTCTCTGCTACGCTACAACTGGATCATAACATAGCCTGCCACTAAGGCTAAGGCTAGTTAGCGTGACCACCGATGACGTCAGATGAACAGTTTTTCTGGAACGGTAAGTTGTTTCTTCACCATTAGCACATTTAGCTGCCCTCCACGAAGGTGATTGACAGCACTAGGACCTTCCTCCTGGCTCTGATTGGTTATTTTTGACCGGGAGTGGTGCATTTCTTTAGATAGCAATAGTAGCTCAGGGAGGAGGTGGAGAAGCTGACTGATTGTCTGGCTCATACCATATTATCACGACATGATGACAGCTTTAACAAATATGCAAAAAACATATTTTTGTGAAAAATATACATAATTACTCGATTGCGCTTTATAAAATGGCACTATGTGCCTGGAAAAGAACATAATACTGTCCCTTTAAGATTATTGTTCTTCTTGTTACTCATAGGACTGCTTGTGTATTCAAAATTCAACTATTCAATGCTCAATGAAATATCTGTACACCTGTTATGTAGCAGTGTAGACAACATAGCTGATGTTTTTTCCACTTAAATCCTACATTCAGGGTACATGCGGTGTTTAAACGTCTTTTTGCATTTAGTTTGAACACCGTTAAGAAAACATCAGGCAAGATGACATGAATATTGACCTCATTCTCAGATGAAGATGAAGAGAGAAGGTACTCTTGTGCATCAAAGAACTCTGAAATGGACTCTGGGATAGAGACTCTGCTTTCACTGGAGACTTGTTGGACCAAAGGGTGCGAGGATCCTGTACCCTCCTGGATTTAGGTATTATTTGGGATAAATTACACAAATAATGCAAATAACTGAATGAAACAATGCAAAGTTAGAAGGAATAATTTTATTACTGAAGCATAGAGGCTCTTGAGGCCGATGACTTCAGGCGGCTGAGGGGCTTGCAGGTCGATGGTGTGCTTCAGCCTGTCCCTCTCTGCTACCAGGGAGCTGAATGCTGATTTCAGTGAAACATGAACTGGAGAGAGGCAAAAGCCAGACACAGAAAAGACACAAGGAACAGGAGTTGTCATGGAAACTATACTTCCATACAGAAAAAAAACATAGAGGCTCTTTTTCCCCTCTCTCTACGGTACATGCATGCACTTCCAACTATTTGAGCAGACTCACTGTTGTTGGCCAGTCGGCAGAAGTCCTGCTGCAGACGTGACACTTCTGTTGGCGAGTCTGGAGACTGAGGACAAGCTTCCTGTGTGGCTGATTCTGTGGTGGGGAGGTTGGGGTTGGAGGCATGAAGGCGAGTGGGCTGGGTGGAGATGCAGCTTGGAACCTAGTGATCAAAGGAAGAGTCAAGATTTTTCCCGTCATTCGCTCACTGATGTCGGTCTATAACTGGCTGGCACGAACAAAAAAGAGAACAGAGATGTACTTGTAGTGTTGCTTTGGTTTCTTTGCTGTTGTTTTTAGATCGCCATCTCCGGGGCCTCTTCTCCTTTTTGGGGATGTCATAAGTAGATGCCTGTGGTGCCAAAGAAGAAAAATATGCAAGATTTGATGAACATATGTCAATTTAAAATGTTCAAGACACAGTCCATTTTAGAAAAAAATGAGAGCCTAATTTATATCTGTCACATTGGTAAATGAGTGTTTGGTTAGGCAGAAAATATTGAGGATTTTGATAGATTTCTAGAATTGCATTGCTCATGGTGGCAGCATCCTGGAGTAGTTCTGTTACGTTAGCTCTGATTTGTTCTTTTTGTAGACTTGTGTTTCTTTTTTTTTTTGGTTGAGGCATTGCACGTTTGGACAGTTATTCCCTCTGGTTTAGATGCCGTGCAGCTAGACGGATTTTTGCTCAAACTTTTTAAATTTCGGACAGTTGTTAGTATGCATAACCATGGCAATGATGTATTGTTTTTACAACTGGAAGCAGCTGTTTAGCATCTCAAAAGCTCAAATAGTACCTGAAGTCTGACCCCAAATCCAAGAGGAGTTGAAAAGGAGGCTTCATGGATGCAGAGCAGAGAGAAGAGGAGGAAGTTCAAATCGTCTCTTCCACTGATCACAATAAGCAAGGATCATATGCCTGACTGAGATTTAAAGAGGAGCAGTGTTTGATGATGTCATTCAGGACATGTTACTATGAAATACTGTCTCTGCTGCCTGGAAATTTAGCTGTAAGCATGTCCTGCCTATCATATAGCAACAGTGTGTTTAGTCAGAAGCTTCCTCAGATTCGTTGCAAGATTGACTGCTACTGGAAATCCTTGCTGCCTACAGCATCACCATCCACGGCTCTTTGAGGATATCATTATGAGTTACGACAACATTTAAGTTTCCTTTGGGATAAATAAAATATCTTTGAACTTAATTGAATAACTTTAGTTTTGAAACAGAAACCTTTCAAGAGCAAGGATGTGTGATGATTTTCACATGGCCACAAGGCCAAATTCACTAAAGACATATCATTTTACAGTGAACAGTATTTGTAGATGAACTTCCTGTTGTGATTCATTTTCTGGGTGTCCAAAATACAAACAATGCTTCAAATGCAAGCAGATTCATGTGCTGGCAGATCAAACATGGTGATAATAATGCACAGCATCCTCAAAATGCTGATGATCACTAATGCGAGCGCTGTTTGAATCACTGCCAACACATTAACCCACCGCTGATAGCATTTCTCTGTCCTGGCTTAAAGCGATCGTAATTCATGCGGCTGCGCTCACTTGTAGTGCGGTGATGGCTGGAGCTGAGTATGTGCGGTGCATGACCTCCATGCTCTTCAGCAGCTGGTTCAGCTCCAGCAGATAAGACTCACATTCTTCCAGCTCTGAGTGAACAGCAGATTATTATTAGATTAAAATGAAGGAAGGTGTGTGCAGATACAGTGATGAGGAATAAAAACTGTGCATCAAAGATTGCAAAAAAAAAAAAAGCAAAATGCAAATGCAGTGATTTTTTTTTTTTTTTTTTTTTTTTTTTTTTTTTTTTTTTTTTAAAGACAAAGAGTAGAGATAACAGAAAGCAGCTGACCTTTGGAGCACTTGTTCATCTCCTCTGAAGAGTGAAGCCAGGAGCTGACCTTAGCCTGGTGGAATGATGCCTGCTTAGTAAGAGTCGCTCTCTGTGGGAAGACACAAAGCAAGATGAAAAAATGTGATATAATCTCAAGGATCGTTTCAAATCGGCAAAATAATTTTCCTAAAAAGAACGAAAAAAAAAAAAAAAAAAAAAAAAAAAAAAGGCCTTAGACAACTTACTCTTCTAAGTGAGTCATTAAGCGAAGGTGAGGTTGAGGTATGGGGGTGGAAGAGGAAGCTCTCCTGAGGATACAGAGCAATTTCGTTCTGCCGAAAGATACGATGGTGACGCAGTTTGGACACCCACTCTTCAAACAGCTCTGGAGCCTTCACCTGGGTGCCGAAAGATCAAATTAGGAAACAGTAAGTTGAAGAAAGCATCTGAGAATGTCTTTGTTAGAAACAGGCAGAGGAAATCACCCGAAAGGCGATGAGCCACGACTCAGGCAACAAAACAATTTCTCGAGTTACCTTCAGGTGATAAATGTTGTCCTCGGTGTTCAGGTCGATACACATAGCTTTCTTCTTGATGGACATAACTGAGAGGCCAACATCTATCCGCCCATGGAGCTTCCCCTTCTGCAACTGTGGCAAAATCGTAGTTTGATAAATATTGGTAAAGTTAGTTTCGATCACCTTGGGCTTTATCTTTTTTTAAACTGTCACATTAAAACCACAAACCTCAACATTTCATTACAATTTTATGAGACAGAACAACAAAAAGCAGAAGTGAATCATGAAGCAGAAGCAAGATGATACATGGTTTTAGATTTTTTTTTTTCACAAATTAAAATCTAAAAATTACACCATGCATTTGTACACAATCCCCTGGAGCCAATGATTCATAAACTGACTTTTGCTGCACTCATATTTGCCAGTTTGTGGTTGAAATATGAAAAAACATTAAAAAATACTTATGCAAAGAAGCGCTGACAGACAGATGGCGCTATTGAGGTGACACCTACATCAGCTGCTCGCTTCGCATATTTCAAGATGCCTCTCTCCAAGATGAAGTATCTCTAAAGGAGAAAGGAGAAAAAAGAACAAGTAGCATTAAATCTAAATAGCAACAGGGTTCTTGCAACTGCTCTTTATAAAGACTATGAAATTAAAAGCACGTGCTTTCCCATAACCTTGACATTTAAATTTTATGATCACAGCAGTTAAATAGGTGACCATCAGCAAATAGAGTGATCACAAACTGATATAACCACAGTTTACAAGGACATTTTAACTTTATAATCCCAGACGTATGCTGACAGGACACTCTAAGAGAACTTAAGGACTGTGCACGAGCGTTGTGCTGCGAGGCAGACCTTTACAGCTAAGCCTGAGCAGGATAAACAGGAAAAGCAGGCAGATATCTGAGTCAAGTTGGCACCGTAGCTGTTGGGGATGAAGGAATGAAAAGATCGAAATACAAAGAAACGTAATAGTAGATGAAATGAGGACCTAGCTGGAGGTATTACAAGACAGAAGAGCTATATTCAAAGATTTAGGTATGAATGAAAGGATCTTTTACATAAACTTGAAACCGTACATGAAAATACACAAACCCTTTACCCTCGCACTAATTTCGCACCATTCTGACGGCTAGAACTGGTGTAACTGGGAAAAGTTTGCGGACACACACCTTTTCAGCTCTGCTTATAAAGTTTCTATTGAACCGAGATAAGGACTTTGTGATGGTCACACCAAAACATTGAAACTGCTGTCCTTAAGACCAATTTGTGCACAAGATTTAAGTTCCCGATCAAATGTTTCAGCATATTGCTTCAGTATTTTACCTCTCTCTTGCAGCAAAACACCCACGTAGCATGCTACTGCCACCTCCGTGCCCTCCTTTTACCTCCAAACATAATGTTTCTAACGGCCTCACACTTCAGTTGTAGTTTCTACAGAACCCAGGACTTGTCTTTATTGCTGAGCGCATTTTCACTATGTAATCTGGCTTTTGATGTCGCTATTGAAGTGGAGTGGGCTTTCAACCCTTGTTCTGTGATGATCCTCTCATCAGCAACAGCCATTTTACACCAAAATACGATAATCTCTGTGGTTTGATCACTGTAAGGCCAATACGATGTTTATTTTTTTTGGTACAAGAAGGGTCTAAATGATTTTTTCGACACGTGAGTTTTGTAATAAAACATAAATAAAAGTATTTTTCACAAATTGATACTGCTTTTACATAGTTTCACTATCTCTTGAGATACGTTTGTCTCATTTTCTATCAGAAACCAACTTCTTGGTTCAGTGAAAAAAAAAAAAAATCTAAATCTGCCAGGGGTTTGAATATTTGTGGGCTTAACTATATATGTTAGAAAAAAACAAAAGTGGCACCTTCAGGTACTGGAAATAACCCGGACCTGTGGAGGTCCACCATTTTCAGATATTATTTTCCATGATGTCACAAAAGAAAGCAGTGTGTTTGAGGCGTGCCTCCAATTAACTGAAATGTAAAGTGTGTGAATCAGAAGCTTTCAAGGCCGTAAGATCATAATCTAGGCTTTCTCGAATTATTTAAAGGCACAGTAATCTTTGTGTATGAAGTCTTTATCGCTAAAAAAAATTACACTGAGAGAATAAACAAATAGAAATGATCTTGATAATCCTAGCTGATCTAAAACAAGAAAACAAGTTAAGTTTGATTTAATGCCAGTCTTTTTAAACAGGAAATCAGTTGTAAATGTGAATAACTTAATTTCATAACAAAAAACATCCAAAGCTTTGTAGAGCTTTGCAGAGAAATGACAGGTGAGTGGCTCACCTTATGCCATCCCTTCATGGGCCACTTCCTCTTCTTGAGCAGGAAGCCTTCCTTTCTGTCAGGCTCCTGGGTGCTGGCAGGAACCCCCCTGATCCCCTCCACGATCTCCCAGCTATCCTGAAGTGAGCAGCACGGCATGGCTCAGACAGGCAATGGAAATTCCTTCCCTTCAGATAACAAATGTTGCGTACACAGCTACACATACCAGGATAATCACATAGAAACCTTTGGTTAAATTAAAGCAGAGGCTTTGTTAGGATCCTGAAACATCCTGGGCTTACCCCAGGCCAGAAGTAGTTACATTTTCATATAATAGTGTACTTTTTAGGTAATTTCATACTGATAATTTATTTGAATGTCAATGGTTATTTTGTCCTTTTCGGGTTTATTAAGTAGGTCTTTCTGTTTTTATGTCTTCAGAGAAGTTCTCTGACTGGAGAAAAACCCTATTAACCCCATGACTCGTGAGCTGAGAGACTTTAGAAAAGATCCTTAGCCACATGTCCGCATAGTTGTGGTAAGAGTCGATAGCGACAGGTTTTGTGCAGTGGACTTATTATATTAGGTACAGAGAAAATGCAAATACATCTTCTACAAACTTTTAAAGATATTTATTTAAAATTTTGCCCTTCCTCGAGCCCGAAAGCTGAAGTCTAAAGAATCAAATGATTGCAACATTTTTACTTCCTTCTTAATTTGTTAGCAGTTTTTCAGAGTTTTAAAGATTTAAATCCACATAGTCTGCTTCGTCTGTTTTACAGCCTCAGCGACGTTAGAGCACATTCACGAAGCAAATCAGAGGTCAGCTCACATTACCCGAGAAGAAAAACAAATTGCAGGACGACTGCTTTGGCTGCACGGCCAAATTGAGCTTGCAAGCGTCACGCCTACGTACCTGGTTGGTGTCGTGTTTGGAGGAGCCGCTGCTGTCGCTGTGTGTGGGCGACGGTGACGTCATCTTCTCGCGACTTCGCTGCTCTCAGCAAAGAGCTGTCTTGCTTCTGTGGGAACGGTGATCACAGGAAAGCCTCCGGGAGCATCGCTCTGACCTTTGAAGGCCTCGCCGACAGTCAGCACTGAAGAAAGGTCACATAACAAAAGGGTACACTTACTCAAAAGAGAACCGTGGCTGCAAAAAGAACCTGAAGTACCGCTCTAACAGAGGAGTTGTTTACTCACTATCATTCTGACTAATGTTGAAATCCCCAGTGGTAACAAAGCACATGATCTTTGAGGAAGCTCAACAACTGTGTTTCCATACAAATGGAATAAATGTGCACTTAGATGTGCTTTGATATATTCACCGCTATTTATATAAATATAAACTGGGAACATAAGTAACAAAAGCTTATAAGTCAATATTTCTGGCCAAGGCAGTCCCATGGAAGAGCAGTGATCAAACAGCAGTCTTTGATCACTGCTTCTGAATGATGATGGCAGTGTGTTGGCAACAGCAACACAGAACACACAAATCATATTTTAAATAAAAACACCATCACGCAAACTGTTTAAAGTGTTTATTTGTGAAATCTGATCACTGCAGATACTGTTGTTAAAATCAAGACAGGTTTTAGTGTTCCTCAGTGAAAAGCAGAACGACTGAAAGTAACAGTATTCTGAAAATATCCCATTTACTTAAAGCTTCTACTAAATTTAATGTGCTTTTTTAGTATTTTGCCTCATTAAAATTGACCAGCTGTTTTTAGCTGAAACTGAATTAAATTTTAAGAAGTCGTCCCAGCAGCGTGTAGCGTGCAATCAGTTTTTTCCCTAACACTCTCCATAACAACAATAAAGAAATTACCCAAACAACATTAGTATATATGTAATAACTAATATTATTATAGCAACAACAATGTGATAATTGTTGGGAGGTTTTTTTTGTTTAAAAAGAAGTTAGATCATAATCACATTTTTGTTAATACCATAATATTAAACCCCTGGCATTGCGTGTGCTGGCATGTCTAGAAATCGACATAAACACCTAGATTCCCATTAGTGTTGCAGGCTCTATCATCTGTAAGTCCCCTGTATGGTTTGTGTGAACTCACGTGTGTGTGTGTTTGTGGATTCTGAAGTTCCCCCCCAAGGCCTCACTTGCAGTCTGCACCGAACTCAGGACGTGAGTCATCGACAGGAAAGAATCCGTGCTTTGCTACCTCCAACACAACCACAAAACCAGGCTGGTTACAGTCAACACTCGGCTAAAAGCAGACTGGAGCACACAGTTTGCCTCACAGCTTTGGAGCGCACGCAACATATTCGAGTAGGTTTCACATGATACGCTTGGGTATGTTGATTTAGCCAGTCAAGCTGTTCGCTTTGCACGTTTCAGGTTGTGACCCGCTTGGTGTTTTCAGCTCCACCTGAAGTTTTCTTGGAATAATCAAGTCAGGAATTGACTAACACACACCCTCAACACACAGCTCTTGCTTCATCTGTGGAAAGTCTGTATGGCTTAATGGTAGAGTCTGTCTTGCAATGTGCTGTCGTAGATCGGGGTATCTAAGAGCACTCACGAGAGTACCGTGCAAAAGGTTAGAGTCAGTCCTTTTTTTTTTTTTTTTTTTTTTTTTTAAATCAAAAGACATGCGACGTCATGTTTTTAAGAAATATAAGAAACCTGAAACTGAGCGAAGCATCATTCTTCAATCACAAGTAATTTGTCTTTTTATACATTTGTCAAAAATGTACAATTAAACATAACTTTTGTTTCACTTGTCTGGAAGAAGAACCATGTTGGGAGATGAACCAGAAACTGGGAGGGAAGTCAGAGAAATCAAGGGGACTTCTTAAGGCTCAAAATTGGTTTCCACTGATGTAGTTGCTTCACGAAAATTGCATCCTCTTGTTTGCAGGGATGCCTTCTCCTCCCCTGACTGTTACCAGGCCCAGGTCGAACTAGTTCGCACAGTTCTGTGCAGTGTGTTGTGTGATTTGTCGGAGGTTTTAACAAGTCCACTTCCAGGATCCGGTTTTTATATCCTCAAGCGACACGAATACTTTTGAGGAGCGTTTATCAGACGTACATTTGTACGATTCTTCACAAAACACCTACAAAGATTGTCAAAACTACCAACCCCTGGATGGAAATTGTAAAGGTGTAGTTCACAGAAGAGGCTGTCTGCAGAAAGGTGTGTCGCTCTCTTCGTGACTGTTTCATTAAAGCAAAACTGAGGATGCAGGGACGGAGTCGGGACCCCGGCGTGACGTATACTTGAAGCAGGAGGGGGTGTCCCCACGTGATCTGCGGCATGTGTGAAAGGTGTGTGTGAATACGAAGGTCCTGCAATCACGTGACTCAGTGTTGATTTTTCAGCTTCAGGTGAAGTATGGGAGCGCCATTAGTCAGCAATGTCCCTCCACTGGCCTGCTTCACCTAGATTCAGAGACACTGCAGTCATACTGCATTAAAGCCTCAACACATGGGATGCGAGTTCGATCCCTTTCCATTCATTTCCAATGGAACTTGCACGATGATGAGGCAATCACTTGCCCCGCACAAGCCAAGCGACTGGCGATATTCGTGCGTGTGAAATTTGGAGCTCGTACATGTAGACGTGCACGCGCGGCCTTGCGATGCAACACAAGAAAGTTGAAAAATGTCCAACTTTTGTCGCTGTCGATACTGTCGCATCCTGTGTGTTGGGTTTCATCCCGGGTGGCAGAAACTTTCACCTGTTGCTGTCTT
Source organism: Anableps anableps (assembly GCA_014839685.1). Lineage (NCBI taxonomy): Eukaryota > Metazoa > Chordata > Actinopteri > Cyprinodontiformes > Anablepidae > Anableps > Anableps anableps. The sequence goes on from CM026079.1 coordinate 12,832,462, forward strand.
TTGTCGCTCCCCGTGTCTCGAGCCCATTATGCATCCTATTTTGTATGCCAAGTTGTCAACTTTATGATGCCAAAATGTCATTTTATGTGCCAAACTGTCTCCTGTTCCTATTTTGGTAGCTTCAAAGAGGAATAACATTGCTTGAAAGTGTCTGGAAATAACAAGGTGTCCAAAGACAGGAACAGAAATTATTTTAAAAATATGCCAGTCATGAAACTATGGTTTGTGCAGAACCCCTGGAAAAAACTTGACTCTTAACTAGGGACAATAACTACTAATCACAGTACCACTGAAGTCTCTACAGGATAGAAAAGTTCCAGTTCTATATTCAGTCTTATAGAGGTGAAAAGTAGCATTTACCATTTGTCAGAAAGGTGATGCTTATTATGATTGGAGAGAAGACTGTCAAACACTAAAATATGGTTCTAAGAAGGAGAATCTAAGCTGTGCCAGATGTTTTAAAGACACTGACAGAACTGGAGACGGCCTATGTGACAGATCTGGGCCATTCACTTGGTTGTCTCATATGCAAATATCCGCTTATAAGCTTGTTTTAGAATATGGAAAAGAAGTGTCTGTCATTTTGTTAGTGCTTTCTGAAAAACCTTTGAAAACACTTGTATAGATATAATAAAGGCTCATCATTTGAGTTAGAAAACTTTTTAAATGCTTTGGTCTGTGCAATTTGTCTTAACCAACTATTCATTTTGCCGAAAATGGTCAGGTACATAAACAGAGCAAAAAAGCCCCTAAAGGCAAAGAAAATTGTTATATACCTTCAAAAACACCTTGAGAACTATTGTTTACGATAAATTTAATAAATTAGAAAAATGTGGTCCTTTTTAAAAGTAAAATACAAGGAAATGTCAGACTGGGAGCAAGTTGTACTGGTATCATTAACGTCTCTAAAAGGGCCCACAAGAAAAAAAGTCCTGCAAAGGCTGCCAAGCAGAAAAAGTGCTGAAAAACTCCTGCCAAGGCTCAGAGGACTTTTTAAGCTTCGTAATTTGACTAAAAAGGACCAGGTGCAGTTGACAGTACAAGCAAAGCAAACATAATGAAGATTTACTGTTCAGGATCACTTTTCAGAATTACAACAAAATGAGAACTATTGAGCACATTTTAATTCTGCTAAACACAGTTGTAATTAAAAAAAAAAAAAAAAAACAACAAAAGATTCATTACCCACTTATTTCAATCCACACTTCAACATTCCCCCCTTTACTATAGCTCAATAACCACATTTGCAACAACACTTCTTGAAAGCAAAACCTCAGAAATCACCACAGTGCATCAGTGCAAGATTTGGGTTTCAAGTCTCACTACACCATGGCACGTCCGCTCCTTGCTAGGCTGTAATAAATCTGCAGTGCAGAAGAACTTCTCGGGACTCTGTGTCATATAGATAAACTGTGAATGAAGCTGGGCCACAATTCCCTGAACGTCCCACTGTGCAACTGTGTGGCCTACTTACAGCACCTCCTCTGGGCACTTACCGCGGGCCTGTTTATCACAGACTTCTGTGGTGTAAGCATAGAAAAGGTTGGGATTTTTTCCCCCCATCTGTCTTACATAATGTGAGTCAATCATTAACAGCACGACACCTTGTAAATGACCTGCTATGCTGAAATAGTGTGGCAACGGGGCAAATGAGGGACAAAAGAGGGGATCTGGAGAAAAGGGGTTTTATTTGCTATAGAGAGGGAGAGATTTACAGTGCCTCGCAAACCTGTTTATGCCCGCAGTCACGTCGGAGCAACAAACTTCAGCTTATTTTGGGATTCTGTGTGACAGACCAACACGACAAAGTGTATAACTGTAGAGCAGAAGAAAAAAAACATGTATAATTTTCAGCATTTTTCTTTTTTTTACACTTCTGAATCTGAAAAAATTTGGTGTGCGTTTCTATTCTCTGCCAGTCAATAGTTTGTAGAACTCCAACCACAGCTGAAAGTCTTTAACCTGTGTTGCACATATAGAAAGTGAAATTTCTGCCCGTCTTCTTTGAAAAGTAGCTCAAGGTTAGTCAGACTGAACGGAGAGCAGTAGAGAGGAGAGTACTCTCGAGAGTACAGTGACTTTCAGTTCTGGATCCTCATACTCTCCAAGTCTGGACTTTAAGCCTGGACTCCGTGTTTCTGTGGTCTTCGTGGCACTGTTTGTTCAGCCATGTAAGGCTTTTACAGAACAACTGTATTTTTACTGATTTTCTCGTCCAAATGAAGCTTTACTCCTGATTTCCTTATAGTGTGGACACTCTGTACAAGAGATTAGGTGGAAATGACATTTTCTTTCTGTGTAGAACATGTCCTGCAGTCTAGACTGGGCCGTGACATGATCGCCAGACAGTCAACTTGTGTTCAGGGTTGTTGTACCGAGCTCCTCTGTGCAAGAAACTCTTAATTTGTCCAGGAACTGGAGGAATACTGTGAACGAAGTAAGTCTTTGTCCTTTTCTGGGCTGAGGGTGACACCAGGCAACACACATCCTGCCTATTTTTAGAAAAACCCTGCGATTTCCATACGGAGAAGCTGAGCCTTATTGCTCCTGACTTTCAGGCTGACACCTGAGGGATAGTCAGGACTGGAAACTCTAGTTCTGCCATAAGAAAAAAAAAAAAAAAAAAAAAAAAAAAAAAAAAAGAAGCACACTGAAGCTGACAGAGCAGCAACTTTCTCCTACAAATACCTGGAGCTCGAGGACCGTCAACCCGACAAATATCCTCCGTCTTATAACGACCACATTGGGAGCGGAACAAAAAAAAAGAAGCTTCTCACAGATTACAGAACTATCAGGTTAAAGCTGAGGATGATCCTCTGATGATCAGAGAGCAGCATAAGATGCTTTTAATAGACTAGCATCTGGCAATGTTTTCTATTTTTAGATCTAAATTTAAAAAAGGCAGCGTAAGGCTTTGAAATGGTTGATTGGGGCAGGACTTGTCTGACCTTTGACATCAAGTCTGACAGAGTGGATGCATAATGTGACAGACTGGCTTGAAGCTATTTTAAAGTGTGTTTGTCTGAAAATAGATCCCACTGTGAGAAAGACTAATGCGATGATCAAAGAAAGATGCGCGGAGAGCCCAATATGCCCAACAGTAATCAGAGAACAGAAAGAGATCAATCCCGGGAAGCATCATGTCCTCAGATTTCAGACCAGATTTTTTTAGCAGAGCTGCGTCTCAAAAGACGTCTTTCGGTCTCCTTCCTGCCGAGACAAGAGACACTTTGTGTTGCTGCTCAATCACAAGTTGCTATGGAGACGACAAAACAAAGCAACATTATATTCAGCTTGATGTTTGTAAAAACTAAAAACTGGGGGATGTTAAGAAGGGGTTATTTATAGAAGCGGCACTAGCAGAAATATGACTTATCAGGAGTCGCTGTATGCGGTGTGAGTGGAAGAGGACGGCATCCTCCAACCTTTACACCAGCAGGGGAGGGCTTTTATCAGAGCTACTGCTTGAGGAATTAGTCGAGTAGGAGTGCTCAGTGTTTACCAGCTTTGCGGTGGGTGTTGTGTAAAGGAGAAAGTGACACAGAGATAGCTGAGCGAGTTACAATAGCCACACTGGATGCTGACGCCCAGGAATGCTGAACTGAACCGTGATCAGCTGACCGCCGTACTTAGACAGGCTTATGTGGAGGAACTGTCCTTTGTTGTGAGATGAATGAACTTTTTAGCCAGACGCATTACAAGAAACAGCTCAGAGTGTCTTCAGCTCTGCTTATGGACACGCTCTTACTCCTGATACCACCTTAAACTTACACATTCCATATATTATGATCAAGGCTTATCAAAGATGATGTTTTCGTTTAAGTCCTGCTTCTGTTCAAACCCCCTTGGGTCAGACTTGCTTTATAAATAAAGTTCAGCTGAGTCATACAGAGCTTTGTGCTTAAATGGTCAAACATATTACTCATTGTGCCATCAACTCCAAGGCAACGCAGGCCCAGTTATTGGTTCAGATCATCTCTTTAAACAGCTGCAGTATTTTTCCAACAACCGATGCTGCATTCCTCTCCTCTCTGGATTTTCTCCTTCTCGCTTTTCACTCACGCCACTGAGCACAAGTTATGCCTAAACTTTAAAAAAAAAAAAAAAAAAAAAAAAGAAGAAGAAGATGTGTATAAAAAAAAACAAAAAAAAAAAAAAACTTTTAGTGTTCCTACGCTTTTACATCTTTTTTAATAAGATGCCAAATTAAGAAAGTGCAGGAAGTTTTCTTTTTCAAAATATAGCAAAATATAGCTGTGATGGTGTAACTATGAAAAGCAAAACTATAAAGAGGGAAAACATTCTGAGCAATAAGCACACTGGTTTAGTCTATATTTCTGCTTAAGTACAAGAAGAGAATGTTCAAAACCTAAAAAGTGATGAATATAATTGAAATAAAACAGCTATAATCAATATGTTAGAGTGTTTCAGCTGCAGGTGTTTTTCTGTTACACATTTTAAAGAAACACAGGATTTTCAATTCCTGCCAATCCCTACAATACATATGCTGGTCACTCACTGTCTTTTGATTTAAGGGCAAAAAGAACAGAAGATGATACATGGAGCTCATGAAGGCATCTGTACATATCTTAACTTTTCTATTTTTAAGATGTCAGGAAAATACTAGATTCTCAAGAACAGCAGGGTCAACTTTAAATATCAGAGATAATGTGCTATCAACAACACTCAATATGAAAGGTGGGTATTTCCAGATCAGCGACATGACTAAGTAAAGTCAGAGGAAGTACAAGAAAGGTGTAAGAAGCAATTTAAAAGGAAACTTCTGCTTCTGTGTTTTCTACAGAAGCGTATTGGCTGTTAATTTAGGATGCAACTTTTAAACAGTGGCTGATTGCTGAGGAGTAAAAGCAAATGCTGAACTGAGTTCACCACCAACACCACCAAATGTTAGGAAATCTCAACATGAAGGCAAGGGTGCACATTCTCCTGGGAGGACAAGCAGTAAACACTGTTTACTGTTAGTGGAGCTAAGATGTAAAAGCCACCTTACAATGTCTTCTCTGTAATCATCTTGTCTGTTTGAAAAAACAGTAAACTCTGTTTCAGTCACTCCTCTCCCACGCACACTGTGTGACATCACCTCAGCTTCTGCAACAAATGATAAACGACTGCTCAAGGCAGGAAGTGCATATTTTAAATGGTGTCATTTTGAAAAATCAAAAACAGCTAAACTCTGAATCAAAGCTTTCCAAACACTGAAGATGTCAAAATTGTCAACAAAACAGTTGGGTTTTTGTTTTTTGTTTTTTTTAAAGATAAATAATTGTTTGCTGAAATGCATCATAATAATATAATACAATAGTATTACCAGATGAAAACACATACAGATGCTAATTTTCCCCTTATCACCGCCTTTACTGCTCATGTATGTCACAAATATTACTTATAATAAACCCAAACAGCCTTAAAAAAAATAACGCCAGCTTCAGCTAATAGATATATAGCATGAGTGCTGCTATAATGGTGTACACCTGCAGGCTAATGCTGCATTGCACTTATAGTGATGCTATCACTCCTCATGCATTAAGCAATATTATCCGGACTAGGAGGTAATCAGTTTACAGAACAACACAAACTTTCACTTTACATCAACACACACATACACACAATAGAAGAGTACCACCACCACCACTAATTTACAAGTCTGATTAATCAGACCACGCTAACAAGATAAAATGTAAGCATATAACATAAAACATGTTGAAAATACGTGGTTGGTTTTACAGATGATGATGTCAGGAAGGCAGTCGAGGCGGATTGGCTGAATGAAATATTCATTAATGGGGCCAAACTCCACAGGGAGAAACCACAGGTGGCCCCGCACAAGACAGCTTCTGTTGCTCAACAGCAGCCAGCACAGCAAAGCCAAACTTGTTGACAAAATGTCCAATATATTCTCTGGAGTTGGAAATTACACAGCCTTATTAGGCTCAGGTGTCGTAATAAATATGAATAAACAGACTCTGTTACAGACTAGCTGAGCTAGGTTGTGACATATCAAGAGGGGTCTATTAACAATTCTATCGAAAGCGATATTTCACTTGAGACAGACGGAGCACTGTCAGCGCTGACAAGTCTGCCGCTTCATTCAAACGGAAGCTGCTAAAAAAAAAACCCAAACAGCTAAAGACAAACACCCACTTTGACACGAGTTTCAGTAAATAAAGAAACTTACGGTTCGGAGGCGAAAGCTACAGCATTGTATCCTTTTTCACCAGGTGGTATAGTATCGGGCTTTGCACTGGACGGCTCTTCGTTCCACAGCAGCGAGTTGAACGGTGTTAATGAGGGAGGAGTATGCTGAGTAGCAGGTTAGAGTGACGTGTTTTTAATCCAATCAAAATTGAGGGTGAGTGGGCGGGGGCGGGAAAAGAAAAACAGGGCGGGCACGTTCTTTGAACTGGCCGGAATTGTGACGTAGAAGCAAAAAATGTGAGGCACAAAAAAATCAATCAAGGTGAAAGTGAGTACGGCAGACCATTGTGACATTTAATCAAGCTTCCTTCTGTTACTTTATAAGAAATAATCATATGATTTATCACTGTCAAAAACATTCGTGCTAATCAGAATCTGAATACAGTAGATGTCTCAATTCCACCTTTCAAAATAGTGAAATGAATATTTCAAGGTTTCCATAAACAAGAATGTATGTAGAAAAGACAAATTTGAGATTTCCAAATATGCATTAAAAATGTGAATTACTCGGATAATCTGGATTTATCTGCATTAGCATTTCCCATTTCCAGATAGCTTTTTTTTTATGTTAAAAATATTTTTCATCCAAAAATTAGGGACTTTTTGCATTCCAGTGTATTTTAGGCTATGTTTAGAACAATTGTACTGCTGTAAGAGAAGCCTTGAACCCAGTCTGTAATCTTGCTCACAGATTTTCTTCCATTATTGCTCTGTATTTAGCTCCATTCATCTCGCCATTACCCATGACCAGCTTCCCTGTCCCTGCTGATTCAAAGTCCACCTGAGCTGTGGATATCTGCTCCTCCAGTGTTAACATGGGTCGCTTGGCAGCTTCTCTGGTGTATTAAACTGACATCAAATTGCAATGGATTTTATTTAGGTGTATCAGACTAAACGGAAGAAAGAATACAAAGGTACCCTCCAGTTTTCATCAGTGGTAAAATTTAAGAACCATGCATCATTGTCCTTTCAGCATGAAATTATGCTCTGCTTTATGTTGGTCTATCAAATTATATCCCAATAAAGTATATTTGGATATCTAAAATGAAACTTAGAAGACATTACCAATCAAGATTTACAATTTAAGTTTTTTTAGATACTAAAATCTTAATTTCAGTCTTCCTCAATCTTTATTTTAGATAGGAAGAATGAAAAATGTAAGGCCATTTGTCTTTGGAAAAGGTCAAATGAGGTCATATGAGACAATAAATGTTAATCGTTGATAAGAAAGAAAGCCTACTGGACATTAAAAGCTTTTCTTCCCCTGAACAGCCTGTCTAACTATTAATAAATAAACTGACTTGCCATAAGTTTTGGTCGCTAGTGAAAAGAGAATAAACAACAGAGTGTCCCAACACAAGCTTCAGGTTACCCAACAAGCATTCTAGATTGAAAGCTGAAACAGTCATGTGGCTGCTTGGCATTCCTGAAGTTCTGCCTCATGGCAAAAATTTATTACGGACTTGGAATGAATAATTACATGTTTATCTACATCAATATTGGATTGTACAAAGATTATTGTGTAAATTACCATAATGGTTACTGTAGCTTACACAATAGTAACAAGCGACTTTATGTGAAGATTGGACATTCATTCTTAATCTGCTTCCTTCCATTGCCTAATAGCACACAACTGACGACTGGTGATTTTCCTGAGAGCTATATTGCAAAAGTTGGCTTTACGCACAACTTCTGAGTGTTCTGCCTAAACGATGACTAATGGAGAGAAGTCTTGTGATTGGATGAGGAAAAAAATTATGAGGTGGGTGAACATCCTAGCAGTGTTTATGTGTCTCTTTTCCTAATCCAACATGTTTTTATTTATTTTTTTTCTTCTGAAAGCTCTACTCCTCTTCTGTCCTTGTGGCTCAGAACACCACCTTCATGCTTTGGATTTGTTTACCCAACAAAACAAATTCCCTTCCTTTGCATGGGCATGAGGCTGACTTCCTGTCCGGGCTTATTTCTATGGCAACGGAATGAAGTAAAAACATGGAAAAAGTAGACGTGGGGGGATGGGGAGGAGGTTCAGTCTTTCGGAGAAGATAGTTGGGTGTGTCAGCAAACTCAAAGCCCAGCAAAATCCCAGCAGCGTTTGCCGTGTGAAAGGAATGTAGGCCTCTTGTGTTCTTGTGTCAAGACCTGACAGACAGAGTGTATGACAGCTGCTTGCATGTGGGGTGGTGTTTAAACTGGAAGGGGCATAAAAAGACATTGTTTTCTGGATTTGTATTTCAGGTATTTCCATTGTTAAACCAAGGCGGATTTCTGTGCACTCATTAAAGGAGTGTACACTTATGCAGCCACAAGGGAACACACCCTGACCTGGCTTGCAACAGAGACACTCCGAATGTGGCAAATATTTTTCCAAATTTTCAAAGATTTTGACAGCTAGACAAAGTCTGCATGGAGCAGATAAAAGATAAATAAATAAAGCTTTAACATGAAACCTGTGGTGATTTATATCACCATAGGTTTATATGTGGTGCTATGTCACTTTCAAACCCAGGGAAACATACAACGTCTGGTACAGATTGGGTATTACAGTGTCATCTGTAGGTTCTCTTTGGTTACTGCACACTGAGAGGCTATTTTCAGGCTGGAAGCTACAAACCTAGGAGGGCTTCCAGGAAACCACCCTTCACTCGGCCTCAGTGTGATCAGTTTTATTTGAGGAGGTGATAAAGAGAAGCAAAATGCTCTGAATGTGGGACCCCCGAGGTTCTGGAGTGGAACTTAGTTCTTGATTCTGGGTCAGATCAACATACATCATCCACAAATGTGCTTCAATGATTTCTAAAACGCATTTAATTCCTGCAGTTGTGTTGCATTCCTTCTTTCTTTTTACCACAGAAAGTTCTCACTAAAGGTGAAGGGCTTGTCTGATAAAGGTCTGTGATGGTGCCTGATACAGTTCTGCATTTGTAAGTTTAACATGGTGAGAAGATTTTGTGTCTTAGAAATTAGCCATCATGCTCCATACCCGTTTCAAGTCACAGATGTGAAAAGCTAGATGTGTTTTATGAGCATTTGCTGCTTTAAAATATCTAGCATGTGAATGTTTCTCATTTCGTGGGATGCAATGTAGTCCCACGCCACAACAGCAGTCTACAGGGAACAAGGTAGCTGGTTTTCTCTTTCCATATGTCCATAGTCTTCTGCTTATCTAGAACCTCAGACATCACTCTTCCTAACGGTGCTATCTAGTACCCCTCTGGTAAGTCCTGGGTTAACTCCCAGTTGAATGGGCTCTGAAAAGGAGGCCCCTCAGCTGACTCCTTGCTTGATTTTTCAGCAGTGGTTCTAAAATTAACTCCTTTTGATGACAGAGTTCCTTGCCTTATGTCAACTGAGCCACTCTATTGAACGGGCTCATTTTAGCTTGTTGGATCCAGAATTTGGTTCTTTTTTACATGACCATAGGTGATGCTCAGAGCATAGAGTGGTTCAACCAGGAGCTTTTCTGTTCTGGTTCACTTTTTTCTTCACCACAAAAGACTGGAGCACTGAATGTGTTTCTTTATGGTAGATCAATACAGTTACCAAACTCTATTCACAGTAGACTTACAATATATGTTTTTATTTTCACAAACACATGTCTGTCAGAACCATATGTAATGCTTTCCAATCTATTTGGTGTGCTTCACCTTGTGGATAGGTGTAGCTCTCTGTTTAGGCCAATTTTGCTGACATTTATAATGAAAAAATGCAAGTTTGTCTCACTGACTTAGAACAATCATGACGAAAGACAGCTGACTTAAGAGTTGTCCAGCAGACAGTGCTATGTCCAAGCATGTTTGTGGAGAGAAAAAAGGGTGGCTGAAAAAAAATGCACAAACAACAGGGATGACTGCAGCCTTGAGAGAATAGTGAAAAACAATCTGTTTGGGTGAAATTCACAAGATGTGAGGCACCTACACAAAGAAGAAAAGGTACTTGAATGTTGGTCATGGTTCAAAGCACTTTTCACATTAAAGTAAATGTTTTAATATATTGGAAAATCAAGGTTTGTACGTCAAGGGATGTATAAGCCAAGTTGGGCAAAGATTCGTCTTCTGCTGCTGTGTTCAGTCAACTCCAAACTTAGCACAGCCGTTTACCAGGAAATTTTAGACCACTTCCTGCTTCCCTATGGTGACAAGCTTCATGGGGATGCTGATTTCATTTTCCTGCAGGATGTGATACCTACCCACACTGCCATAAGTTCCAAGCTGGCCAGCAACCTTTCCTGATCTCAACCCCATAGGGAATCAATGGAGTATTGTCCAGGGGAACATAGCAGACCCAACAGAGTAACCTGAGCTTCCTTAACACCTCATCATAACCACATGTTGATCGCCTTAATGTCATGCAGCATTGATACTGTCCTAACAAAGCACTCAGGGCACATGCTGTACAGGACAATACATAGCCATAGGCTATTATGTCCCACAGTCCAAAGAGATGATAGGTAATTGGTCTCTCTAAATAGCCCATTTATCAGTCAGTGCAAGCATGTGGAGATAGGCACCAGTCCCCCACAACTCTGCAAGCTGGACAAGCTGGTATAGACAATGTATGGATGACATTCTAAGTTATTCAGATGTACTGGTACAAGAACCAGCTGGTGGTATGTAATGCACCATGTTTCCTAATAATACAGTATTTTCTTGCAAACTAATGTACAAAGTAAAGCAAAACTGCTTTTGATGTAAAAAACCATCTGAAGGTCAAAGGGAAACTGCCATAACTTAGTCTTAGGTCTAAAGAGCAAAAATAAATCTTCAAGTTGCAGAAGTGAAGGATAATCCCTTCATGTGGCTGCAGAGGGCGACATTGCACACCAGCACTCCCCAGCATGGAGACTCAGACAGCTGCTGCTCAGATGTCTCAACCTTAATTACCCACTGACGACTGTGCTTTAATGAGTCATAAAGGCCACATTTTTCTATGCTCTTGTTTGTAACTTGCACCACACCGAGTTAGACCGAGCGATGCTAATCCTGAGATCATGTCCATATGGGCGGTTTTGGGATCGCTTTTATCCCTCTGTGCACGCATACATATCTCTCGCTGCTCTGAGAGTGTTTAAGATCCTGAGTGTTATCTTGTGAGCAGCTCAGCGGGCTTAACATGTCAGTGCAATCTACCGCGCCAGTGTCATTAAGTGATTGAGAATGATTATGGCTATTCATACACTTTCTATCAGACCTCTGAGTTCAAAGCGTCTACCTTTCAATGCATACACACACACACACACACACACACACACACACACGATTCTTTATACTGCACTACTTTTCCCTTTATCTCCTCCTCCACTCTCTCCTTTCAACAAGGCCGTTGCATGCTCTGTAATTTACTCCAGATGTGGACTACCTCCCGTTCTCCCTGCTCTGTTCCATCCATTCTTTGCTCTCTCAGTTTCGACTGAAGCCCTAAAGGTTTACCCTCCCCTCCTCTGGTCGCTCAACATGTTGGCCTCTGTAACCAAACGTGACCCCAGGAGGTCAGGCAGCAGACACTGGAGATTTTCCAAAATAGAAATCCTGATTCCTGTGTTACATGGTGTGGTGCATTCAGCATCTTTGCTGGATTCGGTTCGAAAACACTTTTTATTTTCCCTGCACCGACTTTGGTGAAGATACTTTCAATGTTTTGATAAGGGGGAGATAATTGTCATTTTGTCCTTCTCCGTCTGTGCTGGCCTCTGTGCCTCCTGCCTGTGATGGGAACCAGCAGGGGGGTGGGGGGCTGAGCTGAGCAGGGGGAGCAATGGGAATGTAGATGGCTGCAGGCATGGGGCCCAGGTGTTCCTCTCACTCCCAGTCCATCATTTATCCACATTTTGGCAGGCATATTATACATCCTCATCATTACATTCTCCTCTCTGAGGAAAATTTCTTTCACCTTCGTCCTCTAAGTCCACAAACACACTCATCTGTCCAATAACAAACATTTGCACACACGGTATTAATGCATCTCAGCTTTGGGTAGATCTATGATCCCCAGCTCTCGCTGAAGCACTTAATGACTGCAGCAGCTGTTGCTCATATAAACTTCACATCCTCTCTTTTTGAACCTTTTCTTTCCTCTTCTGCTTTGCTCTGCTGCTTTTGTCCCTGTATGTAAGTTTTAGCATAAAATAGTTAATAATAAGTTGATCAATGTACAACTATGCATGCAAAACTGCAGCCACACATCTTTTCTGACATTGTACCAGGTAAGATAATAGTACATTTGTTTAAACCATTTCCTGTTCATTGGAGCACTGGTCAGGTCAAAGGGGACAGATGAACTTGAAGAATCTTGAGGTTTTCCTTTGTTTTCATGATCACACTCACTTTGTGTAATGGACCATACAACCAGAGAGACAAGCTGTGACCTTTGTTCTAAAGCCAGGTCTCTGCCATAAAAACCATGTGATTTAAATAAACTCTGCAACTTCATACAGTCAGTGGTCAAATGTCTAGCCAGTATAATAATAGAAGCTCCTCAAAGGTTATAAAAAGTTTTGCAAGACGTTTAACCAAATATTAGTGGGGGTGTATGTATGTATTTGAGCCTATATGCATGTTTTTGACAGTGTGGAAACAAAATGTATAATAAATACAAGACTTCAAAACTCATTTCATATTTTTGAATTCCTTTGAAATGCTCTCATGTATGATTATTCAACCCTGAAAGAAGAAGAGTTCAAATGCATTGTCACATACTCCAAAATTACATTATGACCAGGTTTCAGGGAGTGTTTCATATGCAGACATCCCTACTTCATGATAAAGAGCTTTTTTCTGTTTACTGTGTCTCATTGTGCAACTTATTTCTCTTCCATGAATGCAGTTAGGTAGTTACGTGCTGCAATATATGTATGGAAAGAAGCCTGCACACTTGGGTAAAAATGTTTGACCTGACGAAGATCCAAGAAGGATTGAAACATTGGTAATAAATGCTGTGAATATCAAGGGTGCAATATTTTCTCCACCCATCATTTGCTGTTTATTTACTGTACATGGGTAAAACACAATACAAATCATCATTTGGTTGTGCTGCCCACTATTATTAGTGCTTGTGTGGTAATTCTATGTTTATATTTAGACTAAGAATGAATACTGTATGGAATGACCTACTAAGGCTTTAGTCCCTCAGAGCATAAATTCTAGTTCATAACTGAAGGGCTAATAATAGCTAAGTCAAAAGAAGGTGACCTAATTTTCAACAGACACAAAGTAAAAGACTATGTAATTTTTTTTATTTATTTGGCTTTATATAAAATATAAAAAAGAACTTAAACAACAGCCCCTGCACCGTCAGCATTATATCCACTTTTTCACAGCTTCTTAAAGCTTCAGAGGCTTCTTTTTATGTGAGATTATTGGGCTGTTTTGCGTGGGCGTAACTGACGCGGGGTACGCGTGGGACTTGTCCCCCGCACTTCCCGTATCTGTGCCCTCTGTCCCCCACACTTTTTTCAGTTGTTACAACTGTTTAATCGGATGTTTAGCTATGGCAGCTTGATTTCCGAGCCATCATTAAACGCAACACGAGCGTACACATGCTGCTGCCGGTTACACTTATTATGTTAAACTAGAAGACTTACGTTACATATTTTACATCCCTTGCTAGTTAGTTAATGCCAGGAATAAACCTAATCCTCCTGTGCAGAAGTTGTGCTCACTATTTCTTTCCACATATTTAAAAGAAATATTTATTCTCACAAAAGAAAGAGCAAAGAGTCAGGGTGAAGACATTAGACCAGAGTCCAGCAGCAGGGATGATAATGCAGCGTCTTCTCAGGTAAGAAGAGATTATAACTTGATGCGAAAAAGAGATCTGCTGCAGGGAAAAACCAGGCGGGTATCAGTACAGGGTTTTTACAGATATTTCAGAATAACTCTTATTCACACTCCAAAATATTGCTTGACTGTATTATAGGTAGCACAGGGAGAAGGCCATGTCTAGTTTATATTTAGACATTTTTTTTTTTTCAGATATCATTTAACTTCTGCATTATTGGTGTCCGAAAAGGCAGCAGATATAGGTAATTTTATTTTTATTTATCTTGAATAATTTTGCACATCTGTGCTGTCACATTGGAACCACCGTGTTAGTTCTGTTGGACCTCAGTGCAGCATTTGACACAGTTGACCATGATATATTATTGAAGCGACTAGAGAGCTGGGTCGGACTCTCTGGTACAGTACTAAGTTGGTTAGAACCCTAATTAACAAACAGGGATTTCTTTGATTTTAGGCAACTTCTCATTTGAGTGGACAAAAGTCACATGTGGAGTACCCCAAGGTTCAATCTTGGGACCCCTCCTATTTAATATCTGCATGCTCCCACTAGCTCAGATTATAACAAGTAATAAGATCAGTTACCACAACTATGCAGATGATACACAGCTCTATATCATGATGTCACCAGGTGACTCTGAACCCATCCAAGCACTGAACAGACGCTTAGAACAAATCAGTGCGTGGATGTGCCAAAAAATTTTCTAGCTGAACAGAAATAGAACTGAAGTTATTATCTTTGGACCTTAAGAGGAACAATCTAGAGTCAGCATGCAGCTTCAGTTATTACAGCTAGAAACTAGTGATCATGCCCGAAGTCTGGATGTAGAGATGGACTCTGACCTGAACCTTCAGAGACACATATAGACAGTTACAAAGTTAGCCTTCTATCACCTGAGGAATATTTCCACGATTGAAGGACTAATGTCTCAACAAGAGCTAGAGAAACTCATCCATGCATTTATCTTTAGTCGCATTGATTATTGCAATAGTGTCTTCACAGGTCTACCTAAAACATAAATTAGACAGCTGCAGCTGATCCAGAACGCTGCTGCTCGTGTTCTCACTAAGACCAGGAAAATAGAGCACATCACTCCAGTTCTAAAGTCCTTACACTGGCTCCCTGTAGCCCAGAGAATAGATTTTAAAAATACTTCTGTTTATAAATCACTGAATGGCTTAGCACCAAAATACATTAAAGACCTGTTGTCATTGTATCAATCTTACAGACCACTCAGGTCTTCTGGTTCTAGTCTACTCTGCATCCCTAGAACCAGAACCAAACATGGAGAAGCAGCTTTCAGTTTTTATGCACCACAAATCTGGAACAAACTCCCAGAAAACTGCAAAACAGTCAACACACTGAGTTCCTTTAAATCAAGGCTAAAACCCCACCTGTTTAGAGCTGCCTTTGATTAGTAGTAAGTCAAACATTGAACTATATTTGCCTAATGATTCTAATGATTTTGATGCATTGGTATTTGCGCAATAATTTTGATAATTTTCATGTGTATTTGCTTGATGATTTTGATGATTTGCTGTATACTTGATTAATCTTTTTTATGATGTGAAGCACTTTTAACTGCCTTGCTGCTGAAATGTGCTATACAGCTAAACTTGACTTGACTTGACTAGACTAAAATGCCAGTGTGTTTCATGTTGTGTCGTATTCAGTGTTCATACCATTACATTAAAATATGAGGCTTATTACCATGCTACTTGTCATTTTTGTTATAACTTAACACAAAGTGTTAAGTTATAATTTGCAAACAGGAACGGTGTTTTTACTGAACATTTCATGTTCAGTGTTGCCATTTGGCACTTAATGATCTGGCTACTTACCCTGTAGATGTTTGAGGGTAATTGTGTCAACTCAACCAGAGTTTGGCAGCTAAAACTTTAGATTTTGTTTGTATAGTTTAAAGAATTAAAGTCATTCCCCTGGTGCTCTACTGTGGATGTTAGTGACGATATGAGTTTCAGTAGACCTCTGAAAAATTTGTCCCCCTCACTTCTGAGATGGTGGTTACGCCCCTGCTGTTTTGCTCTTATATCCTCTAACTGGAGATTTGTTGTTATGTTTGGGTTAGTATTGTTAGATGAGACCTAGAACTGGAGGTTCTGGTGCTGGTTTTGTGTGGATTTTAAAGTGTGCTATGAATCATTATCGTAGTAGATAATGAATATGCCTGGAATTTTGTGCATGTGTTTTCTCCAGATGAAAAAAAATACTGTCTGCTAAAATGTCTATTTGGAAACTTCTGAAATTATAGTAATTTTGCTGTCTGAAGCGTGCACTGTCTCAACAGTCTGGCCTCCCAAGGGTCCAATGAAACGTGGAATTGTAGCTCTTATATCTGTGAACAGTATTCTTGGAAAGTTGTTCTGTTCCTGTAAAAATCCTGTTTCTTGTAATGTAATCTTAAAACATACTACTGTAATTTTTTGTTATTTTTTTGAAAGCTTCTCATGATTTATCATCATTTTCATTCTCCAAGTGCCAAACATCTGGCCTGAGGAGCAATTGGCTGCTGATTGTTGTATAAGACCTCAAAATCTATGTCAACTTTTTAAAATGACATTACATGGAGCATTTAAAATTTTCCAGTTTTATTCAGCATTATCACTGGCATGTAACACTTTATCAAAAGGTTCTATTTATAATACTCAAACACCAGAACAAAGAAGTCATTTTGTATGTATGAAAATCAAAGATGGGGCTGCAGTTTCAGTGGTTTAAAGGCTTCAACTTATTCATGTTGCTGAAGCAACAGTGACAAAATGTTGACATGATTTGAATCTGTGATTTCAGAAAGCAGCCACTTTCTATCCTTCTCTGCTGACTAGTTTGCAACAATCCACACTGACCATAACTTCTTGCATGTCATAAACTAAATTGTCAAGGACTGTCTTGTGTTATTATTTATGGTGTTCCTTCCATCATAGCATCATAAATCTAATATGACCTTTCCGTACATATTTTTGGCACGAACTGCTTTGTGCATGTTCCAACTTCTGCCAGCATCTTTCTCTTTTTTGCCTTGGACGAATAACGTCATCTCACCCAGACTCCTTGGTATGCAACACTTTGCTTTGCAAAAAGTATTAATACCCCTTGAACTTTTTCCCCAATTATTTATGCAACAATCACAAACTCCAAGTGTTTTCATTGGGATTTTCCTGGATAGCACAACCCGTGTAAGCACATAAGTGTGTGTTAAAGAAATCGACATGCAAAACTCTTTGTGTAGTGTAAAATCAACACTGCAATTCAAACTGAACACACCACCCCCACAGCGAAGCATGGTGTTGGCAGTATCTTGCTGTGGGGATGCTTTATTTCAGCAGGGTCAGGGAAGCTGGTCAGAGTATGATGGGTGGAGCTAAATACTGGGGAATCATGGAATGGAAGAACACCTGTTAGAGGTGAAAAAGACTAAAGACTGGGGTGGAGGTTTACCTTCCAGCAGGACAACAACTCTAAACATTTAGCCAGCGCTAGAATGGAATGGTTGACATCAAAGGATATCAGTGTGTTAGAATGGTACAGTTAAAGTCCAGACCCAAATCTAATTGCAAATCTGTGAAAAGACTTAGTGTAATTGCAGCAAAAGTTTCTGCAAAATATTGACTTTGCAATATTGACACACAAAGTATTGGCAGGCAGAACAGAAATGCACACCACACTTTTCAGATCTTTATTTGTAATTTTTAAAAATCCTCTACTCTTTGTTTCCACTTCATAGTTATGCACTTCTATGAGTGGATTTATCACATAAAATTTCTATCGAATACATTAAATGTTGGGGTTGCAACACTACAAAACTTTTTTTTCCCTTATGTTTTGTCGAGCTCTATTGTCTCCAAGAATAACTGGTAAACAATATTCCCTCCTTGTAAGAGGAAAATTCCCTGGGATACAAGTTTGATAAATTTTAATGTGACGGAAAAACACGTGCTTGTGTGACTGAAACTTAAACTTCCTCTTCCTGCTCTGACAAAGTTTAAACCATCTGCTGTTTCGATCTGTCTATGTCAACAGATCTCTCTAACTCTTTCTAAGAGTTGAGAGATTGCTTGAAAATCCCTTTAGTTTACATTAATATTCTAGTGTTTCAGCACCTAAAGTCCCTGTGGGTGAAATCCTGTACTGACACTGAAAAGTTGGATCCATCAATATATATTGCAGCTTAATAAATGTTGTGTGTGAAGATTCATGCAAAGTTATACCAGAAACCTGGATGCTTTCAGTGCTTTGTAGGCAGAGAATGCATAAAGAAAAATAATCTGAGGCCAGATTTTACAGTACTTTGCTAAAGTATTCATTCCCCTTGAATGAGTTTTCATTTTACACCAACAAACTTCAGTGTATTTTATGAGGCTTTTACACAGTTTTTGAATTCATATTCAAATAAAAAAAGTGTTTGATGCAATTGTATTGACACAACCCTCCTCCAGGTTTACCATCAGCCTCTCCGCGGTGCGTTGATTGTTGCTCTCCTTGTCTGTCCTGTCCCTTTTGATTAACTGAAATGTCTTGGTAGATTTCCAGTTGTACCATGCTCTTTCCATTTATGGAGGATGAACTGAATCGTGCTCAACCATTTAAAGCTTGGGTGCATTATATATTTACATTGTGCTGGTCTATGTCATAAAATCACAACAAAATACATTAATGTTTGTGATTCCAAGGGAATGAATACTTTAGCTTTGCACTGTGTGTTTGCCAGACACAGTTTGAGAGTTGTTCACCACACTTCTCTCAACGGAGTCTTTTTTTTTTCAGTGTGTTTATGAATCTGGGTCAGCCCAGATAGCAGTCTGCTGTTTGGATCGGTCTAACACTGCTCTTCCATGTTTTGTTTGTTTTTTTATTTATTTATTTACTGACTGAACTCCTTTTAATAATGCATCATGCTCTGTTGTTCCTTTATAGAGGTTGAAGTTATTTCTGATTTCGATTTAAAAAGCATATGAAGATGAAACTTTTGTTTGTTTCGCTGACTTCTGGGACAATTCAGGCAACTTCCACAAAACAAATGGACCAGAGCTGCTGAGTCTGGGGCCAGCTCTTTGACTGAGTGCTTAATGTGTGTGTCCCCTGAGGGAGTAAGACCAAAATGGACCTGACAGACACTCAGAGAGAGAGAGACAGAGAGAGGGAGAGAGAGTCGAAGACATGGAGAGCAGTACAACAAGGATATGGTCAGACAGGAAATGACCTCCCAGAGAAAAGGGGCTTCCCCTCGGGTTTGTATTTCTATCTGTTTCTCACAGACTCTCACAACTCTATAATGTCTGATGATGTGTAGCAGAAGCTATGCATGGGAATACTGATGGCCACGGAATGTTTTCAACATGTGCTGGGAATGCAAAAACCAGCAAGAGTCACCCAAACACATCGGCTCTGGAAACCATTGCATCACTTGTATCTGAATGGTGGTTGAAGCGTCATCTGGAAATGTGTTGCTGGATATGTTTGACCGTTTTTGTTTAGTTTGGTAAAGCTTTCAAATGGATTTTTTTCTCAGGTCACAGACACCACAGAAACTCAAAAGCAAACCTTTAATAGAAACAATGTGTGGGTAATACCTGACATGAGAACTGTTGTGTCAAAATAGGCAAATAACAACAAAAACAAAAATAATAATACATTTTTAAAACAAATAATAATAGCAAGTAATAGTAATGAGATGAATTATTCAAAATGTTTTTGCTTGGATTATTTACTCTTAATATTACTATAACAACATAATAGTAATCAGTTGAATACCTTTTATTTGAACAGTCCATTTTTATCAACACATTAGATGGAAGTTTAATTTTGTCCATATGTCCATACTGTGTCCATATTATTGGCCACTGGGGCCCTCCTTTGTGGCTCAGAGGCTAATAATAGTTTTCCAGATCTCTTTGACTTGCTTGCTCTCTCTAGCAAGCAAGTCAAAATATGCAGAGACATATATAGCAATGCCAATGAACAGCAAGCATGATTTCAGAGTTGAACTCTCTATAAAAACAAGTTGATACCAACTGTTTCTCTGATGCTGCAGTTACACCATCAGTTTCTCAAACTGTTTTAAGAAAAATTCATGATTTTTTTTTTAACAGTAGTTCTATGAAAATAGTTTTTCTGCAAAATCATGTAATGTCCCGCCAAAAAAGGAGCTGGGCTGCACAGTGGTGCAGTTGGTAGTAGTGCAGCTTCACACAAGAAGGCCGTGAGTTAAAATCTGGGCCAGGACTTTTCTGCATGGAGTTTGCATTTTCTCCACAGGTGTGGTTATTCTGGCTGCTTCCCACACCACAAAAACATGTACGTTAACGTACATGTTTTTACATTTTTGACATATATGTCTCTATGATGGATTGAGACATATCCTGCCTCTTAACCATCGAAAGCTGGAAATAGGCACCTTAAAGCAGGTAAAACAATAGATGAATTGATAGAAAAGGAACTACGGAGTTTGCTGCTGACAAAAATTTTGTGGCATTTGCATGGCAACTCAGATGCCATATATCTTATCCCGCACATATCAACTACTGCTACAGAATTTATGCAAGGATCACTTAATGTTGCAGCATGAACCCAATAATGATGTTACCTAACCTCATGCTACAATATGCAGACACTCTGTCTGCACTGCAAAGGATTTAGTCAGCTTGGCATACCGAATGCTTGGAGAGGCTCTGACTGATGGCAGCTTCTCTCTGATTAATCCAGCTGATAATTTGATGACCTCTTGGGGGCGCACATGCACTAAGTACAGAGCCTTGAATTTTGGATATTGGAATTGATATTACACAAAATGTTATGTTCTGATCAATGTAAAACTTGTTTTTGATATGCAAACATACATGCTAGCATAATAAACAGTGTGATACTAGCTTTAGCTGAATGTCATTTTTCATACCAATCAATTAGAAATCTGAGTTGAATTATTGTAAATAAATATACATAGATAGCCAGTAACATTGTTTTTAAAATCAAAATTTAAACCACTTTACTGTTGACCTGTTCTAATTAACTTTACAAGAAAACACATCAAACCTTTCTTGTTCCTCCGAGCCATGAAACCCAAAAATATCCTGGATTTTAATCAGGGGTTAGTTCAGTCTTGATCTAGTTTGGCTTCCAGCAGACGGATACATCATTAGTCAGCATTTTAAGTTAATTAGTCCCATTTGTCCTAACTAATACGCTTTTCACATCTTTTTATCTTGCCATCTTCATTGAAAATCAGAATGATCTTGGTCAATCTGCAGCAGTCTTAAACCTAAACTTATCCACAAGTTTATCCCTGATCTCTGTGCTTTGTTTCTTTGTCTTCATGATGCTGTTTGTTCACTAATGTTCTCTAACAAATCTCTGAAGCCTTCACAGAACAGCAGGATTTACACTGAGAAAAAAGCTGCAACATATGAGCAGTAGCGTGACTTCTGAAGGCAATTGCACTTGATTTTATTCAGGTGTGTTAGATTAAACAGAGCTGAATAAATATGTATGCCACACTTTTCAATTTTGTTTTTTGGGGGTCAAAACCCCCCAAAACTCAGTTTTCTTGCACTACATTGAATTAGTTCTTTTACATAAAGTCCCAATGTACTACACTGAAGTTTTTGGTTAGGATGTGACAAAATGTGGAGTTCCAGGAGTCAGCATATTTTTTCCAAGTCACTGATATGTTTATCATAAAAGCGCAGATATCTATCTTGTCATTGCATGCTAAACATCTGGTTAAGAAAACTAAGGCATGGGTTTAATTATTCCTCTGTCTGTAATATTATGGACTAAACATTCATCCACCCCCCTCAGACTGTAGTTAGGCTCCTTCTCTCTCTCTAATTCACATTTGGCAAGTCTTTGCAGCAGTCTAACACGCCCTTCTTAATTCTTCATCACAAATGAGAACCATCTGTGCTCCCTATGGTCCCCCGCAACAAACAGACGCTTTAATGAGAGAATGTAAATCACATTACAGACTTCAAGATGATAGTCATCCTACTGTACAGAGTGCATGCAGACTAAATGAGTGGAGGCTTATTGAAGGGTTTTGTATGCACTGCCTCTGCTGGGCAGAGTGCGTATCCTGGGGATAGAAAAACACACCTCACGCACAACTGATGCTATGATTGTTTTACTAGCGTTAAGTGTTTTACGAAGAGGGACCAGTTTGGGGGGGAATTCAGGGGGTTCTCCTGGGATTCCGTGGGAAGGAAATCTTTTAACGTCCACAGCGGGGATCTGATCCAGATCTTAGATCATCCCTCGGTGGTTGCGGGAGCGCGCGCTCAAAACTCGGTCAAAGGGTCTTCCGCTCTTTCGAGGACGCGCTTAGTGTGCTGAATCTCGTGCGTAAAGACAAGGCGTGCACATCTGGCTCTAGTAGGGTCGCAGAGTTGCAGCAGGGGGAGGGACTTCGTCGGTGTGTGTGTGTGTGTGTGTGTGTGTGTGTGTGTGTGTGTGTGTGTGGAGGAGGGGGGGGGGTGCTCTGTAATTCGCAGCAGATGACCACTTGGGGGGATGGAGGATGCATTCGGGTGGTGAGCAGTACCAGAGCACGTTGGACTAATTGAAATGCTGTTTTGATACGGGTGGAGCAATGCTCTTGAGGTGTGCATCACTTTTTAGATCACGGCGTGAGTTATGGAGGGGTCGCTTTGCAGCATGACAGAGGAGAGGGGCGCCTACACCTGAACAACTAATGTGGAAATGGATACCAGCGGCTCCCTGGTGGGAATATGCCTTTTCCTGCTGTCGCTCGGTGTGTTTTCATCTCCCTTGGATTTTTGTCCCGAGCGCTGCGACTGCGTGCATTCGCGGCACCTGGTGTGCGCCAACCGCGGCTTGCGCGCTGTGCCCAAAGCAGCCGAGCGGATGTCAGATGATGCGCTTATCTTGAGCCTTGGGGGTAACTTCATCACGAACATCTCTGCTTCCGATTTCGCATGGTACTGTAAGCTTGTAAGGCTGAATTTACAATATAATCAAATAGCAATCATTCACCCAAAAGCATTCGAAAAACTGTCCAGGCTAGAGGAACTTTACTTGGGGCATAATCTTTTAACAGCTTTACCAGCTGGAAGTTTACAACCTTTGAAAAAACTATCTACTTTCTATGGGAATAACAATGCCATTAAGAAAATCGTACCAGAGAACTTTTTGAACTTGGATAACCTTGTTAAACTACGCCTGGATGGTAACTCATTAGTAGTTTTGCAGGACTCTGTTTTCAAAAGCTTGACCAGCCTTCAGTACCTTCACCTGGAACACAACAAAGTGCAACACATCCACAGAAATGCTTTCTTCAAACTGACCAACTTGCGTTTTCTTAATCTAGCCCACAACAAGCAGTCAGTCCTAACAAATGCTCTCAGTTTCTCTCACCTCAAAGCTCTGACCACTTTGCTGCTGTCTGAAAATGAAATTCGGCACATCGGAAACCACGTTTTCCAAAACCTGAAAAAGCTGTCCAGGCTTTCCCTTAGTAACAACAGGATTTCTCGTATGGACAGAGACGCACTAGGGGGACTGTCAAACCTCAGGGAGTTTCTGATTGATGGCAATGAGCTGGAGGAAATTAATGCTGGATGGCTCGACCCTTTGGAGAGTGTTGAGGTGCTGGACTTCAGTCACAACCAGATTGTCAGGGTGAACTCCTCCGCC
Organism: Anableps anableps; assembly: GCA_014839685.1. Lineage (NCBI taxonomy): Eukaryota > Metazoa > Chordata > Actinopteri > Cyprinodontiformes > Anablepidae > Anableps > Anableps anableps. Next base: position 12,856,120 of record CM026079.1, read on the forward strand.
TTTTCCAGACTTAAATATTTAAAGGTGCTGAGGTTGAAGAACAACTTTCTCACCAGTCTGTCAGGTGAGATTTTTGCCTTCAACAACGTTCTTCAGAACATCGATCTCCATGGCAACAACTGGACCTGCGACTGTCGCCTTGAGGATCTGAAAAGATGGATGATTGCTGTTCATTCTCAGCGAAAGCTGCTGACTGTATTTGTGCAATGCCATTATCCTGAGACTCTAAGGGGGAAATATCTGGACTATGTGAACAGCTCCCAGCTGCATCCCCTTGGGAACTGGAACCATTCTTGCAAGAGTGGATTTGGGCCTGAGGACAGTTGGGGAGGAGGGCAACTTAAGAAATTGGATGGAAAAGAAGGAACAGAGTTAGATCGAGAGTGGAAAGGTGATGAGAATTGGATGGAGCTAGTTGACAGAAATAAAACAGAATTAGGAGAAAAAGAAGGTTTAAGACAGTTTAACAGGGGTGGGACAGTAATTAGGAGAGAAGAGGAGAAAAGAAAAAGAGGTGGCCAGGAAGAGGTAGAAATCCAAGGAGATCAAGGGGGCCTGGAGGCGGCAGAACTTTCTATCCTGAAAGGAAAGAAAACAAAGAAAGAGTCACGACCTGCTACAGAGGCCGCTGGTAAACGTACCAAAGGAAGAAACAGGTCAAATGTTATCCCTAAAACTGATCTATTAGTCACGTCCAAACCAGGTCATCCAATAAATACATGGCTCAGTACCAGTTCTCCTGTCCGGACAGGAGAAAAGTTTGATCTCCTGAGGTCAGATCAAGACGAGGTGCTACCTGTTATCTCAGATCCTTGTGTGTTCAACCGACATTTTATCACCAATGTTTCAGTTGATCAGGTGACATCTAGCACTGTCACGGTTTACTGGACGAGCAGGGATCATTATCGCGACTCACCAAGACCAGGCCAACACGAAGTTCACTATCGGATCTTGTTTGACCGGTTTGGCACCCCGGACCGTTTCCCTCGTTATGTCTATGCCAGAAGAGATTCTCGCTCGATAACCCTTCGCGAACTCACCTCAGGGGTGACCTATGTGGTCTGTGTGGAAGGAGTAGTTGGTGGATTTGTGTGTCAAGTGGCACCCCGTGACCACTGTGCAGGCCTGGTTACCCTCCCCGAGGAGGCCAGCCATCATGGCAGTACTTCACTAACGTCTGACCTCCAACTGGTGACAGTGGTGACACTGGTGGGAAACGCTATGCTGCTGCTGGTCATCAGTGGCATCTGGCTTGGGCGGAGCTTCAGGAGGAGGCTGCAGAGGCGGAAGTCAGCTGTTCACGTGCGCCACATGTACTCCACGAGGAGACCGTTCCGTCCAACTGTGGCAGCAACTTCGGTGTCCACAGACTTTACCAGCTATCAGAGCAGCCGATCAGCTCGACTTGCTCCCCTGGAGGAAGGAGACCTGATTGAGTTCCCTTGTGACCGTTTTTTAGACAACTGTGGTGTTCGCAGGGACAGCAATCTGCAGAGATTCTCTGACTGAAAAAAAAAGAAAAAAAAAAGAAAAAAAAATGGAACTGCACAATATAGAAATATGTGAACTTGACCAAGCTTAATTCTTTGAAAAAAAAAAAAACAATTTCTTTCTGTATGCACCCTACAAAACCAGAACATGAACATAGATTTGTTTTTGGTAGACTCTATTTACTTAGAACAATTTCTTTCAACTGTAGCACAGCTGATGATCATTTCAGACTTCAGAGGAAGTCCAGTTCCTCAGATTTCCTTTTTCCTTAATGAGGCCCTTTCCCCTTTCATTTCCTTGCACCTGAGAATGTCTGAAAATATGTGATGATTTTTTTTTTTATTTTTTTTTTTTTTTTTTATTTTTTTATGTGAGTGGATGTGTGCACATATTGGATGTTGTACCACTGATTTCAGCGATGGTGCTAATACCCAGTTCACAGACGTGATTTCGTCTAATATTTGTACAGTATGTAATGAGGGTTGCTGGTTGGCAGAAAAATATGTACTACTTGTATTATGTTTTATACATTTTGTAAAGATAACTATGCCATTTAATATTAATCAATAAAGCAAAAGCACAAGGAGATTGGTATGTCCGGGGTTTCCCATGTAATAGGGTTCCAAGTTATGGACAAGCGCATCTACTTCCAGACTGTGCATAAGCTTGTTGCTGGGAGGAAATGTCTCAATGTCACTGAAATGTTATTGAAGTGTGTGTGGATGACTTGGTTATGTAAAATATACATTGTGTCTATTTGTATCATATGTATCAATTATTTGACAAAACAAAAGAAGAGTAAGTTTCCAAACCCACATGGAATAGGTGAAACACAAGTTGCAAGAGGACAGATTTAATATCTGGACTCTACAATCTCTTTTGCTTATTTTACATTTTATGTCATACTTTAATCTTTCAGCATCAAAGTCCATTTGTAGTGATGACACTGCTGAAAAACAATAATGCTTTAAAGGATATCTGTCATACACAGCTTAAACATAGACTACCGTTTGCATTTCAAAAGATGGAACAATAAATCTAAAGCTTTAAAGGGAAATCTCAACTGTGTGAGGCTCTTACAGTGCTAAATGTCTGACAAAGGTTAGTCTCTTTGTTTGAGTCAACAGGGTGGAGTGCCTCTAGCATTAAGTCTCAATAGACAAAGAGCTATTTTAAGACCACCAGAAAGTCAAGGAGTCAAGCTTATCATAACTCATTTTGATGTTTTACATGAAAGATTTGGTTTACTTTGAACTAAAGTTTTGAACACTTATATGTGACTTGACAATGAATGATGCTCCAATTGAACAAAAGGGGAAATACCACTTTGAAATGTTTTTGTAACAATATATTAAGAAATATTTATGAGTGCGTGTTGGAAAACCTAAAAGGGTTTTCATCTCCTTCAGTTAATGTGGTCACAAAACGGTTACACCAAAACGGACACTAGGGGGCAGTGTGGACCGCACAATTTATTAAGGACAAAGTTCCTCTTCTCTGTTTAATTCCTTCCATAACAACCAAACATTCCATCTTGTTTGACGAATGAAAAATAACATAGGACCACATGAAGATAGCAGAATAATATATTTTTTTAATTTTAGCATTAGATTTACAGCCACAGTCCATATCTTTACAGTACAAAATGTTAGGTTGAAACATAAATCATCTGAGTGGGATTTAGACATGAAGTGCAGTTTGTAGTTACTTAGTGACAATTTCATTATATAAAAAGTGCCTTTCAAGAAAGTCTGTTTACAATCTTTCTTTCCATTTATATGGCTCTGTAACACATATTTCTGGTTTGATTGACTTTATTTACAAGAACACATTTGCAATGTTTAAAATAACATTTTGTAAAGAAATGGTTTACTTATTAATAAACAAATACAGTTGTATTATTCATTCCAAGGATGTTTTGCTTCACAATAAAAGGCATAAGGTGTGCAACAGCAGCTGCAAAGTTAGTCATTTATAATAATATACAGGGCCTTGCAGAGGTATTCATACTCCTTGAAATTTTCACATTTCAATACACTTTTATTGGATTTTATGTGTTGGACCCACACAAAGCAGTGTATAATTGTACAGAGGAACAGAAAAGATGCCTGATTTTTATAAATAAAAACCTGCAGCATGCACTTGTATTCAGCCTTCCTTATTCTGATGTTATGGCTGTAAGTCTCTTGGGGTAAATCTCAAGCAGGATTTCCAACATAGCTCCATCCATATTTCCATCGACTCTGTCCAGTTTCCTTGTCCCTGCTGAAGACAAGCATCCCCACAGCATGATGCTGGCACTACCATGTTTTTGGGAATGGTGTGTTCAGAGGGAATGTACCTTTTCTAAAAAGCAGTATTTTAATTGAGATTAAATTGCACACCGATAGACTCTATTTATCAATTATCTGACTTTTGAAAGCAACTGGTTTCACTGTACTTTATTTAGTGGAGTCAGAGTAAAGAGGGCTAGATATAAATGCATGCCACTTGTTTTAACTGTTTTTTTGTAAAAAAAAAAAAAAAAAAAAAAAAAAAATGCTTTCTCCAACCTTATACTCTATTTTGTGTTGGTCTTTGTGTACATCAACATATGAATACTTTTGCAGACACTGTACCGTTTAGGAGTTGTTTTAAAAAAGTTAGTGCAAAACATGCAGAGATTGTCTGTGTTTGGATAACCCATGAGTCAGAAGTGCAGGTTGGATTGATGTAAACAGCTTCAGATATTTTCTGCATCAACACAAGGGTTGACGTCAGAGTTTTCAAACAAGGCTAGTTTTTTAGCACCTGATATTTGAAAAGGGCTGCTGATGACATCAGTAAAATAGCATGAGTCCATATAGATTTATGAACCCACTCATCGTGCTCAGCGCTTTTATCAATAGCAGGGGTTAGAGTCCAGAGAGGGGGCCGTGCCCGATGTCGCATCCGGCTGTCGAGGAGGTGGAAACGCTGTTGTGCTGGATGGCGTGCGGATGAGTCTCAGGATCTGCAGGGGTGGGACTCCCTTCTGGACTCACCCCTGCAGCTGGACACAGAGACATCTGTCAAAGTCACCGATAATGTTCGGGTTGTCCACTCTTGGATTGAGCTTTGTTTTGCATGTTTAACAGACAAATAAAAACCAACTACAGCTCAGGTCATATGAAAACACATTTTTTATTTTAACAACTGAATACTGTACATACGGGTAAAAAGACAATGATAAAAAATATATGAATATAACACAGGCTATCACTGCATAAAAGCCGCTTGTAAATGTTTTGTTATGACAGTCAGTTAAAGTTTATGTTGGACATACACTTTAGCCTGCCTGGAGTGCAACATGTATGGTTCTTTGAGATATAAAGATGAAGGATATTCCTAAGTATTTGATTGACCCTCCTGAGGAACAAAAGTGCATCGCTAATATTTGAAGAATGTGGGGTCTAAAGCTGATTTTACTCCAGAGTGCTGCAGGACACAGTTTAAGGTCTCTGAGTGAACAGAACAGCACTTTATCATAGCGAAACAACATGCAACCATGTGGTATTCGTCTACCAGCACTTTAAAAGAACAATGTGCCTGAACAATAACCTCATTGGTCATTGATGATGATCTGGGAAAGCTGTTGGGATGTCTAGACAGAGGTGCAGGGTAAGGGGTTTTACTCACTGGGGTACCCCTGTGCCTCCCTCTGCCGAGCAGTGACGGGACAGTCCTTGTGGGTGAGTAGGATCTGCTTCAACTGGCCGACCTCTGACCTCAGTGATGTCACCTCATTCTGGGGATACAGATAGATCTGCTAAGTGCGATGTCTTGTAGAAGTATTCGTACTCGCTAAACTTTCATCTATCGGAACTTTCAGATTTTTGTTACAAAATTTTAAATACCATGGATCCTTTTCCCATCACAGTGATGTGCTACTTTGTCTTGGTCTATCACATTAAATCACAATAAAATACCTTGAAGTTTATGATTAACACTGCATTCTTCAAGTCCGCAATTCTTTCAGTCTGAGAGCCTTTTAAAATACAAATCACTGCCCACCTGCAGCTGTAGGTTTGTGTGCGTAAGCTCTTCTGCCTTCTTCTCCAGTGATGACACCCACAGTTTCCTCTTTTGTCGGCAGCGGGTTGCTGCAGCCCGATTACGCTCCAGAAACTTTTGCCTGCGCTCATCTGGGTCCTGCTCTGATGTTCTTCTTCGACGGTTGCCACCTCCTCCTGCTCCTCCTCCGCCGCTGCCCCCGCTGCTGCTGCCGCTACAACTTGCCTGTGCAGCATGCTGAGAATGGGATGGTTGCATCTGTTGTGCAACCGGTGATAACTGAAAAAAAATGTCACAAAGTAACTTCACGTTGCTTGAAAGCACAAATACGAAACAAACAGAGACTGTTTACTTCATATAGTACATTGCACCTGTGGTGGGGCAGATAGTGGGGGTGCAGGTGGGGAATTCTGGTGCAGGCGTGATGGAGGTGATTGGTGAGAATGAGAGTGTGCTGCATTCCCTGAATGGTGAAGCTGGAGGCCTTGAGTGGTTCCTAGGTGTTGTGGAGGCGGAACATGGCATCGCTGTTGGTAGGTGTGGGGCGGAGGTGGAAGCTGTGGTGGTTGATTGGGTTGATGATGATGATGGTGATGGTGATGAGGAAGCTGGGGATGATGAGGGTGGTGGTGCTGCTGTTGCTGTAGTGGAGGGGCATGGTGGCGCTGTGACATCATTTCCATCATGTGACCCATGGATGTCACAGGGTTGTTGATGGCAAGCATTCCTGGGTGTTGATGTGAGTAATGATGCCCCATCGTTTGTTTGGGCCTCTGAGCACAGAAAGAGAATTAATTAAAGAAAAGGCCATCAGACTTGTGAAAAATCTCAAGATGCTCTTAGTCTGTTTGTTTATCTTGCCATGTATAGAGTTAATAATGGAAGTTCAATGCTCAATGCGTGGTCCATTTGTGCCTCCAAGAGATCAAATAATTATTAGTTCAATCACTGAGAAAATGGTTGCTCTTTCACCATTTTGAGTCCCTTTAAGGATTCGGCATGCTGAGGTGAGTGAATCTCTATTGGTGCAGACAGAGTGTCAGCATAGCATAGCATGAGATTAAGTAAGGGTGTCATCAGGTCATTTGGGTAGCATTGTATAAATTCAATATCAGTATTGTATATGTGCAGTATATATAGCATCTCTAAGTCACAACACAGGTTTTTTAAAAAGTTGTTCCTGGGGGTCGAATTGTGTTATGTTATGTATCAGAGACAAAAATGCAATAATGAAGCATTATTTATCTAAGGCAGGGTATTTATTTATCTTCCTACAGGGTTGAAATGTAAGCATTAGTGTGATGAAGGAACGGGGAATTGGCATCTATTTCACTGATCATGATTTTACTTGAGGTTTGCATATTCAACTTTCATAAATATCACACATCATCTTCTCAAGCCATAATGGTAATAAATGCTTAATTAAACTTGAAACAAATAGAAAGTAAATGTGTGTATTTACAGTAGAAGGTCCATTTGAAAACTTCACAAACCTTTTTATAGGAAGTGCAAATTTCAGCTGAAATTTTGATCATTTGTTGACCTGACCTTTCTTTACAAATAGATATATGAGGAGTTGTAGTCACCAAAAAACATAAAAACTCTTCCAATTTTTAAAAGCAGTTTTGTTTTCTAAAATTTACTTTTTGAGTGATTGAGTGAATAATTAATTAAGATAATTAATTATAATAAACAGTTATGCCTCACCTAAAAATAGTTAAAGTAACTCAATAGCGCTGACAAAAAAACAACAAAAAAAGCAACAAGAAAATTACTTGTTTACTTTGTTTCCAAGGGTGTTTGCCATGGTTTTGTCTTTGAACCAGTTCCTTTCACTGTTTATATTATTAACATTGCATCATCATTATTCTGCTGTAAAAACCATTGTTATACTGAGGGCACGGTTATTTAGTCTAGTGCAAATTCTTTTTTTTAAAACTGGCCTTCCTCCTCTTTCGCGTATTTACCTAGAAGGGATTTTACACAATCTCCCTCCATAATGGTCAGACCTGCTGCCATGTGCCACAGTTAGATCACAGAGAAATGTGTCTGTGCTGGGCTCCTTGTATAATAGGGATTCCATCTGCGGGACATGTAAAATTTTTTGGGAAATAACTTTGGCTTAAATGACTGCTTTCACACTAAAATTAGGTATTTTGAACTGACCTTCATTCTTGAAGTCTTGGTGATCCTTGAAACTGTAGGGTGCTTTTGATTTAGAGTAAAGGTGGACTAACTGCTAACACTGGGTACATTAGTGATCATAGATTAACACTGAACCCAAAGGGTACACAGGTAGCTGTTTTTAATCTTCTTGAAGTGTCTGAAAGTATAATAAAAGTCTTTACAAATACAATTATGTGATCTTATCCATAACTGGAGTTTCTTCTAAAGATCTCCAACAGTGTTGACAACTGCTGATAAGAGGGATAATGTGTTCTCATACAAATGGTGCCATCTGCAGCTTGATCCCTTCGCACTTTATTATTCCCGTGTATCATCTGACTTAAGCGACTGTACGAGCTAAATTAAACCTCATCTCACCTTTCTCCCACACTCAGCGAGATAGGGAGAGGTCATGTTTGGAGCATGACATCACCTCCCTCCCAACTCCCCATGCCTGGCAATATTACTATCTGCTTGCTGTTACACAATATTTCTTTAAGAGAAGAGGCAGTCTCTCTCTCTCTCTCTCGCTTGCTCTCTTTCTGGGTCTGTCTCTCTTCACCATTCAGCAACAAAAAAGAGGGTACATTTAGTCAGTGCCAAGGATGAGGTCATTGAAGTGTCCGTGCCAACTTTACCAGCCAGCCAGACTGCCAGTCAAACAAACACACACACACGTAGCAGGACAGGGCATGAGTATTTCAGCTCTGTTTACTACATACAAACACCATGACGCTGGGGCCGCTGATTACATCATGGGTCTTCTTGCCCTAGATGACACACCACTTTGATATTTCTGTCTAGAGGGATCAGTGAATGAAGACATAAAACTTTACATGAAACACTGATCCACTTGTCAAATGTTTATTTTTCCGCTTGAGCTGAGTGCATTGTTACTGTACAACAGAGGCATGTTAATGCACCTCCTGTAGTTTTAAAGAAGCAGTGTCCCGTTTCACACCTTGGAATGAATAGCACCTGATAACACTTGATTATGGCTAAACTACTGTGCTGAAAATCCGGAAACTAAATCTGACTTTATTACGGCTGTGTTGATATGCATGAGGAGCAATTACAGTTTAAGACCATAGGAGTTGGCCCAAGTGAAAAATTTCTAAGCCTTGCAAAAATGTTAACACTACTTTAATTTTTCCACATTTGCTCATGTTGCAACCACAAGCTTCAATGTATGTAATTAAGAATTTATGGTAGGCCAACATGAAGTAGTGCATCATTGTGAAGTTGAAGGAACTGACTATCTTTAGAAGTAATCCAATTAGTAAATAGAATCCAGCTGTGTCTATTTAATGTCACTTGTCCAAAATGAAGAAGGAAAGTATGGAGAAATATATAAATGAGTCACCGACTGTAAGCAGTATTCATCACTCTTTGTCACCATTTGCAGCATGAGTTTTCTTCATAGCCAAAAAAGACTGGTCTTTGAGACCATGCATTGACAACAGAGGCCTCAATAAAATCACCATTAAGGACTTGTAGTCTTTGCTTCTACTCATCTCTGCCTTCAAGCCGCTGCATGAGTATTTACTAAACTTGATTTCTGTAAAGCCTATCAACTCATTAAAATCCAAGCGGACGTTTAGTAGAAAACTACTGTTTAACACCTCTTGGACATTTTAAATACAGAGACATGACCTTACCAATGTGATTCATGTCTTCCTTAACGGCTTTTGTCTACTTTGATGATATCTTGATCTTTTCCATCCTCTTGCCATTCCAAAGGATCCTTGGTCACAATTTGCCTTGGATTTTGTGACCAGATTACCTTCTTCTGGGCATCACTACTCACCCTCATAAACCACTTTCCTAAGGCTAGTCATCTGGGTCTTTTAAGAAAGTTACCTATCTCCCTTCAAACAGCCCACAACTTGTCAAACACGTGCTTAGGCTCCACAGAATTCACTTTGAGCTGTTGTCTGACCAAGCTCATCAGTTCATCTCCCTGTTATGGAAAGACCTCTATCGTGCCTTTGGAACTAAGGTTGTGGTCAGCTTTGGACTCCGTCTTCAAAACAATGGTCAAACTGAGCACATGATTTAGGTGCTTGAGACTATGCTCTGCTCTGCTTGTCCTCTCCCTCCAACTGGAGTTCACATTCACCTAGGACTGTGTTTGCCCACACCTCTCATGCCTCTGCTGCAACAGGTCTTTGTCCTGTTAAGTCTTCCTTGGGATACCAATCGCCACTGTTTTTCTCTGAGGAATGAGACATTTCTGTTTCCTTCATCCACAACTATAACAAAATCTGGGATCCTACCATCACTCCTTTCAACTACACAATAGAACAAAATCATAGAGAAAATGTCCACATGAAGTTGAGTCAGTTATTAGTTCACCTGCTGTCTGTATTAAACCTCCTGACACCTTCAGGAGTAACCCCCAAATTCTATGTTTAGCAGGATAAAAAAACGTCTCTACCAGTTCTTTGTAGCCATTTTCCAAACCCCTTCCAACTGCTCTGGACATCGATGGCCACCCAGCTTTTGACATTTTGCATCATGGATGTTCGCAGCCAAGAGTATGGGTTCCAGTAGCTTGTAAATTAGGATAGGTATGGTCCTGAAGATAGCCCTTGGGTCTCCAGGTGATTCATTTTTTTTACCCCACTTTTAACAGGGATTTTAAGGCTCCTCAACTTTCTGGGCATTCTGGATCGCATACAGGAATCAGAAGGCAGGGTTTCCACCAGTGGTGGGGAAGGCTGTAGTATCCACACTTCATTGCAACTATCACGTCAGGCAGCTATGGAATAAAGGGAGCTATTGAGCTACAAAAAGCATCAAACATCTGATACCTAGTTATAATACAAATGAAACTAGAAACACGGTTACTCAATGTCTTTTTGTTCCCTTCATCATAATTCAATTCAATTTGTAATTGAGAAAATTAGCTTCTAAGTTAGATATATAACTGACCTAGCTAACTTTGTGTTGCTAATGCTAGGTAAACCTTGGTAGCTATCATCGACTCATACAAACTGCACCACAAGTGGCTTCATTGGGTGTTGTATGAAAATCAGCGTGAATATAGTTTTTTGAGAACACACTATCAAAGAGATGACAAAAAGCTCAGTGAGACTCTTGACATCTTATTCCAATTAAAATTTGGGAATTATTAATGAAATGAGAGGGAGGGGATATGGAGGACTTTAATGTACCTGCTTTCTGAGAAAGTCATATTTGCTTTGGGGTAATGGTCATGTAAAATGGCAGTTTGTATTTTATGAAAACAGCAAAATGTAACAGCCTTCGTGAACTGCAGAGAAATGTTCATAACAACTCTGAAACTCGATTTCCAACTTCACAAACCAAATGTATTTTCTAGATCTAAGTTTCATCCTTGGATAAACAAAACCATAAACTGTGACCTGTGGTGTGATGAGATTTACAGCACTGCCCACAAATGTGCGTCAAACTGGCCTGTGGTCAGTCACAGAAAACAAAACTTTTGGGGTTAACTATGGATCTAATTGAGGAATCACCAAGAGGTTTATATCATATTGTGTCTGGTCACATCATTTTTATATATAGATATTTAAAATGTCTGTACATTGAGAGCGAAGTGGAACCGAAGTCAAATTCCTTGTTTATGTGCACAAATATGGCTAATAATTCTAATTCTAATTCTACATCTTGTCACATCACATCATATTGTATTACATTATACTATTTCCTATCAAATCTCATTGTATTTTATGTTGATTATATTGTAATGTATAGGACAGTGTTATATCACATTGTATGATTTAATTTTTCTATTGTTATTATTAAACCAGTGACTAAAGCAAGTGGGAATATATACTATAAAATACTGTATGTAAGTTAAACTTCCAAGCCAATTCTAAGGGCGTATATAAGGGTGTACTAGATGAGCAGTTTTTCATAAATACTGATAATTATCTGTTTGTTGTAGTCAAAAATAGTTTTTGGTACCTGAGGTGAACAACAGGAGGGGTTCTGAACGGGAGCTGGTATGCCCATTGCACAAGACATCTGCTTTTCTATCTGATGAAGACAAAATATTGACACATTTTTTTTTAAATTAATTTATTTTTTTTTGTAGCTGTAAGAAAACAACACAGTATCATCTAATTATAATAAAAAGAAGGGACTTCCGTCTTTGTCACATCCTTATAATATTTGATACTTTCGAGTAATACATCCAAACACCATATATTTCAAAGTCAGCTGCAATTATTTATAATTCTGGGAGCATGACCTACCAGCAGTCTCCACATAATTTATAAATCATCAATCATGCATAGGTGAAACTGTGTGATTGTGAGCATGACAACAATGCTTCCAATACTTACAGTCATGTGTTGAGCAGATGCCCCTTGCATGGCCGGGTCTGGCAAGGTGCCAGGTAAGGAGGCTGGCAGAGGTTGTCTGTGTCTGTTCCGCATCTGAAGGAGGCAGGACAGCGCCCCGGGAGCTGGCCTGTGGTTGATCACAGAGAAAGAAAAACAGGTCAGTCCAAGCAGCTCTCCTCAGCTAAAGTTTCATCTGCCCTGGTTCAGAAAGAGGTGCAAGTTGAATCATTTATGGTCAAAACCACATGGAAGCAACCTGTTCAGTAAAACTTATTAATATGATCATGACAGGTTCGGGCCTTTGTTACGGTGTTGGTTATTCTATAGGATAAGAAATGATTAAAAGAGACCCTGACTATAATAGCCAGACAATGACAAACAACAGCAGAGTTACTAGCTCTTGAAAAAATTTTTTCCATTTTTTTGCCAAGACAACCTCATTTATTTCTAAGCACTTAAAAAACAACACAAGTGACCAAAGTAGTGCTGGACAGATACCATATTTGTATAGATTTCAACTCCTTTTTATTTTACATTTATTCTTTCTTTAAAATATTTTTCATGGGAGCAAATGTTTTATCTGTATGAATAGTTTAGCCTCTATATCTTATATATTATCCTATATATTTCCAACCTTTGAGATTTCATTTTCATAAGCTCCAATGGTGAGCCAATGCAATGTAATTTAATACTGATATGCGCCAACTTGTCTATGTTTTTGCAAGACAAATATTCTATTCTATTCTGTTCTATTCTATTTTTCTTAGGGTAAAACATGAACAAAAAGATTGTTTTTGATTATTTTTACCACTTTTTTATTCACAGAAAACGTTTTAGTAAAATAGGAATAATATAAGACAGATATAGACTATGTCATTCTGTTACTGATATAGAGAAATCAGTTCCTGCAAACATATAAAGCATCTACAAATATATAATGTTGGACACTACAGATGTATGAAAAGAACTTTGTAGGGTTCATTCAGGCAACAGCTAATTATACTTCAACAAACAATTCTATAGATATGATATGAAAGACCTTGAGGAGCAACAAACTGAATAATAAGAATTTAAAATAGCATAACAAGTAGACACTAAAGAAAACAGCATAGGGAAAAAAGTTTGAAAGAGAGGACTGAGGCTTGGGGATCACAGCAGGGATGCAGAACTTTGGGTGCCATGTGCTGCTGACCTAACCGTTCTGGCTCAAGGCCAGGCGGATAGCGTGGGTCTCCATGGCTGCTCTGATGTCATCGGCTAGAATCTCATCACTGAATCAGGGAGTTTGAGTATCCTCTTAACATACAACCAAGTACAGATGAACCTAAACAGCTTTACGTGGCCTATCGTCAGAAACCCAGATGTCATGGTAACAGGTCATAAACATCACTGGAAACAGTCAGAATCACAGTACAAGCTTCATTCGGTAACACTTAATTGGTTTCACTGACTAACACAATGTCTGGATTGGATGACACTGATTTATTACATCATAACTGACTGTCAGCTCTTTCTCCCTGCTGTCATGTCATGGCCTGCCTAAACCGGGACAGATGTTTGGAAATTATTTTACTGACTCAGCTAATCATCAGCAGAGACGTAGCAGACTTTTCGTTTATGTGCCTCACGTGATCCAGTCAGATTTTATATATACGTCAGGAGATAGGAAGACTTAAATGTAAGACCAATATTTGGGATGTAAGACAGACAATGTCCTATGTCACCCTGCAAGGTATTATGTTAGTTCTCTTCTCTTTTTTCTTTTGCCAATTCAGGAATAAGATATATTTAAAAAAAAAAAAAAAAAAAAAAAAAAAAAAAGAGTAAACCATATTAATGTAACATGACATCAATTTCACAACAATGACTTGAAGACATGTTTTAAAAGAAATAAAAAATGATCATACTAACAAGTACACAATTTTAGGTTTTCAAAATAATGATAGAATCTAAAAAACAAAACGTTTGTATTTTTTCAGAACTTTTGGGATTGTAATTGCCAAGCCTAAATATCTTATATGCACCTCACATCTTGTAGGATGAGAGGTGCATAGATTGGAGACAACTCCCTTATTGTTTAGAAATAGAACAATAGGATTATTTTTCATAACCTACAAGATTATTAGGATTATTAAATAAGACTGCTGGTCTGCATAGATGCTTAACACACTTTTCATTTCGCTTCTATGTTTTTGTGATGTCAAAATATGTGTCACATACCTAAAACTTAAAATCCCCAGTACTGGTGAATCATATTTGTGTTGTACAGGTTTGCTTTAAAAATGTATTCATTTGTGGATCTTTTGTGTTGTGTCAGCTACTTGGACAGCAATAGGCATAAAACAAGAAAGAGAGCATAAAATATATCCTAATATACTGAGGACCCCCGGTATTCATGGGGATTAGGGACTACAGCCACCTGCAACTATCTGAAATCCACGAATACTTGAACACCATCCTCCCCCCCTCACCCTCCGGAAACGCTTATAACTGCCTATTTTGATAGCTCAAACACAAAGTATACTTTTAGTATTCATTAATACACACAGTGGAAACTGTCTTGGCACTACTACACAAGCTAACCACAGTCTTCCTTATATCCACTCTTGGGGTGACAAAATCATACAAGAAAAATGCTGCTCCTGGATTGGCTCCTTTGCAAACACCAGCCAATAGCATGTCAAGCAATACTGTGCCAAGATATTTTAGCTTCCCAAGCTGTATTGTCTTTTGAATGTTTGAGATATGTTCCACAGAAAAATACGCGAAAAGGTGAATCTGTGAATACTGAACCGCAAATAGGCAGGGGACCACTGTAGACTGGTATCGTATCATATATCATATTATATAGGATGGTATTGTGTCATATCATATATTAGGGTATGATTTCATATATCATGATTTTTTTTGTATTTTATTACATGATTTTGTACAGCATTTTATGGTAGTATATAGCATGGTATGGTATTGTACAGTATGATTATATCATCTTGCATCGTATGGTAATTTTACGGTATGGTGTTATTTTACATTGTATAGTACTGAATTGTCTCATATTGCATAGTATGCATCACATCATATTTAGAAATCTCTTGCAGAAGTACAGATTGATTGATTGACATTATTTTGTAAATTCACCAACTGAAGCAAGTTTTTAAAAAATTCTGCTGAATAATGTGGAAAAACTACTTGAAAACCAAATAGTGGAATCCACAGCATGATGCTGTCCACAAAATATTTCAGGGAAAAAACTCAACAAATGCATTACAATTTGTGACTGTAATCTGACCAAATACAAAAAAAAAAAAAAAAAAAAAAAAAAAAAAAAATGTTTAACTTTAACGTTTAACTGATTTAGTATTACTTGGCTAACATCAGGAATTTGGACATAATTTTCATGGATAGTACCAATTAGTTTTTTCTCTGTGTCTCTTTGTTTTTCTAAATTGTCCTTTACATTTATAACATAGTGCATACCTATGTTCTCAAAAACCCCAAATATTGAGTTTCTCCTGAGTTAACGAATCTAGAGCCAAACTGTCTGGAAGAGTGGGAGCAGCTGTTGGGAGCTGGTCGGATGAAAGACAGGAACTCCTCTAATCTGTCAGTTGAACTGGGTGATAACCAGGGAGCCATAGAAGCTGCCCAGGCGCTGAGAGACTCCAGTCTGGTTCTGAGTTTTTACAGACACAATAGAGGCGGTAGTCGGGCGTTGGGGCGGGTAGAGTCAACAGGACTGAGTGGGCGTTATGCAGCGATTCTCCATCTGCACTTTGTTCCCTCAGAATGAATGTTTGATCTTTTCCCTCCTTGCTCTCACTTCATTAATGAGGTAATAAATTATGCAGATGAAAATGCCAGTCGCTGCCTGACAGAATGAGTTATAATATGCCAAAAACAGACACAAGAAAAAATGTGCCTATGTCATACAGTGTGCTTTACAAACAATGAAATATAGTGCCTTGCAAAGGTATCCATACATCTTGCAGTTTTTCATATTTTGTCAGTTATAACCATAAACTTTTTGTTACTCTTTTTTGATATTTGTCTTTGTCAAGCTTTACACATCCATCCATCCATCCATCCATCCATCCATCCATCCATCTTCTATAACTGTTTCCCTTTGCATGATCACAGCAAGGCTATCACCAGTTTCCAGTTTTCATTGGGCAAGATTTAGTGTACACTCTGGACAGGTCATCAGAGTGACACATCTTAAAAATGAAACTCTTGCCCATTCTTAAAAAAATATCTCAATCTCAGTCAGGTTGAATGAAAAGAACAGAACATTTTAAATCTCGTCATATTCTAAATGGGAATCACTTTAAGTCTACTTATGGTTGTGTTTCAGCTTGAACATGTACCTTCGCCCCAGTTCAAGATTTTTTTGCATCCTGTTACACGTTTTCTTCAAAAATTCACATTTTTAAGCTCAATTTATCTCTCCATTAACTTTGACTCATTTCCCTCCGCTGAGAAACAAAGCTTGCCATAACATGACAATGCCACAACCATTTTTCATTAAAGGGGTAGACTATTGGGACACAGTGGTAGTTTTCATCTATACATTTTTTTGCATGTAGCCCAGAAAGTTTGGTTCTGGTCTCAACTGACCAGAGCACCTTCTTCCATGTGTTAGCTGTGTCCCCTACATAGCTAGAGCCAAACTTTAAATAGGACTTCTCAGGGTTTTCTTTCAACAA
Source organism: Anableps anableps (assembly GCA_014839685.1). Lineage (NCBI taxonomy): Eukaryota > Metazoa > Chordata > Actinopteri > Cyprinodontiformes > Anablepidae > Anableps > Anableps anableps. The sequence continues at coordinate 12,872,843 of CM026079.1, forward strand.
TAGCCTTCTTATTGACATTTTTTAATAAACACAAGACTTTAATAGTTGTAGTTCATACTTGTAGTTCATGCTGGATGATTCTTTTTACTAATTAAGTGTCCTTTGAAACAAAATGGTTAGACTTGATTTTATTTAGGGGGATTGGAGTAAATGAGGGCTAAATGCAGGTTAGATTTTTCTTTGTAAAAATTGTGCTGGTTTACTACATATAGCCCCAATAACATACACTCAAGTTTGTGGTTGTAAGGTGACATAATGTGAAAACGTTTAATGAGTGTGAAAACCTTTCCAAGGCACTGCAAATAAATATGAAATGGATATGTTTGTTGCAAAGCAAGAGTCTATGTGTCTATATATAAAGCAAAGTAAAGCTATACTCACCCTGAATGTGTTAAGGCAGAGGGAGCCTGGGTGATCACTGATCCAGATTGGGAGGCGCCGGAGGAGCAGGACAGTGCTTGCTGGGCAGCCAGGCTGCAGCTCGGTGCCATCATTGGGCCATGGCCCTGGGGATGATGCAGCGGGGGTTGGGGATGATTGAGCGGTGGTTGGGGAGGGTGCTGAAGCTGAAGCTGGGGTTTTAGATGGTGCTGATTCATACAAGATGGCCCATTATGAGACAGTGTCTGTATTGGACAAAGCAAAAGCGACAAACTGCTCAGAGTTCTTTTTTGGAACGTAGAAGTAGCATCAAGGTGTGCGTGTGCGCCTTTGTGTTTGAAGGCTGGCTGTTTAATTTAGAGGGTAGAATGTGATCACCTGGTTTGTCTTTCCTGCAGCAGGTCAGATATCTGTGGTTGACTAAATGGGTCTGACTCCCTTTATCACCCCTCACAAACAAACAACCGCCACTCAAGACACAAACCATCACAGACTTCACAAGCAAATTGCTAAAAGTAAAAAAGCACAGGTCTGCACTGTGTCTTGCATATTGATGGGACTTTTGTCATCAGAGTAAAAAGAAGTTAATCCCTGTTTTTATGTACCTGTTTTTTATTCTCCTCTTCCTGGGCTTGGAGAAACTCCTCCTCGATCTCCTTGAACAGACCAACCTCTTCACAGTTCTGCAGAAATCGCGTTGGGGTCGGAGTCTGGTCTGAAAACATCACACGCAATTAGACATACAAAAAAAGAGGCAGATTTAACATTTTTAACAGAAATTCACCCCTTGCTGGCCTGTTTCTCGCGACAGCCTCTGCTGTTCGAGCTGATACATGTTCTAAACCAACTGTCATCCAGGTTGTAATGCAAGGAGGAGAGACACGCCGAGCTCCCAGCCTGACTCCCTGATAACATCAGTCTGTCTCTCTGAGCCGTCTAAACATGCAGGGGTCAGGGGTCAGCTGGGCTCATTGTTTTGACACCAGATTTCCTGCAGGAGGTGAGACAGACTGCAGGACATGGGACACGGGGTGAGGGTCCCAGCGGGAGAGTCTGCAGAGGTTAGATCCCACTCTGATGTTTACATCCAGAGAGACAGCTGATCCTATGTTAACAGATCTCATCGTGTGACAGCATTTTGACTATGTGGCTTGGATATAATTGGCTCATGGTGATTCAATTAGTAATTCCAAAGTTACTCAATGTACACTTGGCCTTTTTTAGGGCTCTGGCACTGACACAACTATGAATTTGTTACGTTAAATGCATAAAAAGATAAACTGCATTGAAAACGTGCTTTTTCATGCTTATATCTTTTTGAACATCCTTTAGCTAAGTTATTTTATGACAACGACCATGGATCTATTTATACTGTCACAAGATAATAAAAACCGCAGGATGACTCCATCAAGAAACATGAGACAGAAATGGAAATCAAAAAGTTCGTGCTGCAGTTAAAAACTGCTCAAAAGTGGTTTTGATTTTGCAGATTTTATGTAAACGTGTTACATAGATGACCAGTTAACTAACAAAAACTGATCCAAGTTTTAAAAAAAATCATTGTTATTTAGACCAGGATCAATGGTGAATAGAAATATTTGATGTGGAAATATTTGATTTGGCTACTACTTATAATAAAACCAACCTAAGGATTATGAGTTGTGCTGTCAACATGTTCAAAGTTACTTTAAAAGATTCTTATAGTTTACTGATATAGTTCTATTTTTTTTACTGGATGAAGGAAAATATTTTTAATTCCTCAAGGTGGGTGTAGCATTTAGCTTGCTGCTGGGGTTACTTCAACCATTACATCTGCTAATTGATTCATCATGCTCATTCATTTGAATGTTAAGTATTAAGCAGCTTCATATTCACATTCAGTGTAACACTGAATGTTCGACAACTACTAAACTTATTGTCCCACAGCATTACATATTACTATGCTATTATTTATTTATTTGGTTTTCAGAACAGAAAGTTCATGCAAACAATTTCCATAAGTTTCAAAGACAAAAATTGGATGCACAAGTTTATTGTTGTGAATGTTATCTAATCCATAGAAAGATCCAAATTCGACATGCAGGCTTCAACATATACAGAAATTGCCATAAATATATGAATTTCCCTTAAAGAGTTGCACCTTGACCACACACATCCTCTTGCCATTAACAAGGTGTAATTATGGCTTTAAATTGAACCAGTCTTTTTGGGAGAATAGAGCTCATTTAAGGTCATTGGTTTTGGGGGAAAAAAACTTCTTTTCAAGCATAGTCTGGAAATTTTACATAGAACTGAGATCGGGGATTTGGGATTGCCATTTCAAACCATCAGTGTCTGTTTGTGATCATAGGCCTGTTGGAACACCCAACTGACCCAACCTAACGTCCCCAATGACAGATAATTGGTTCAAAAGTTCCCAAACAACCAAAGAACAACAACGAAGCAGGTTTTGCATCACTGTAGACCAGTTGTTGCTGCTTAGTTGTCACATTAAACCTTAAAAAAAATATGCAGCTGCCCATTTATTAAAGCCAAAAACCTTGTGGAGAAAGGTTTATGGTCGGACGGGAAAACGATTGAGATTTGGCCGCAAGAACAATAAGAACGGAGGAGTATATGAGAGGCTTTTAAACCTAACAACAATGTACCCTAACCCTAACCCATGCTGTGGGTATGGCCCATTTCCAGTCCACAAACTGGAAATAATAACGAATGGGGACAAAATCTGGTATTCAAAAATGAAAATGATCTCAAACAGACATAAAAGCTGGTTTTGCAACAGATGGAGCAGCTTAATCTCAAGCTTCCAAAATGGTCCAAACCTCAAACCGATGAAAAGCTAGATAATTCAAATAAGCGACACCATTTCTGACTAAAAGAGTGGCCAAACATTCAGCAGGAATGATGCTCGAAGATTGCTGGTGACTATAAAAGATGGGTCGTTTTTAAACAACTTGCCAAGTGGATCTTTAACCAAATATTCGTAGGCGTGCAAACGTTTATTTGGGCTTGTGTCTAGAATTTTATAATGTTTTGACTGATTACAACAATTCTAACATGTGCACCTATTGTTTTTTTTTTTTACTTTAAACATGAAATAGAGACTGAAAAATCAGACGTCAATCGACTTCCTTTTATTATTTTCAAATCAAACCATGTTTGTTCTAACCAAGCGTACTTTACTGTACATGCTGCAACATGAACCCCTCTGTTTCACAGTGCAGACTACCTGAGGGAAGGAAACCTGTACCAAGGTTATCAGATCTTATATTGTGTAACATATTGTCATCTTTTTTTCCAGCTCTCAGTCTGAAAAGGGGGTCGCAACATAAATGTGCAGCCTGGCCTTATTGGTAAATACCATGTTGAACTGGGAGGACAAAATAGATGTACAAGACACAAGGCAATGTACAAAACAAAATAAACAAAATATTTGTTTTCAAGTTCAGGAGATCACCTCAGGGAGGTGGATGATCTGATCTCACCTGAAAAAGTTACGTCCGTCTTTATGGGGGGGAACTTCAGGGTCATCTCATGCTTGTGTCTGTGAATGAGCAGGTGCTCCTCTAGCTGGAAGCGCTGCAATCCACCGGACAGAATGAGAGAGATAGTCAAGATATGAGTTGCTCAAGTACATCAGCTGATCTGTCTTATCAAAACAGTCACAATACGCTTAATCTTATCGGTATTTAAGAAAATTGGACTCCTTTGATGAGAAAAGGATGATGTCACATCTCTGGATACTATTTTTAGAAGCTGGGTTTTTTTTTATTTTTTATTGTTAGGGTACGTAGATGCATGATTATATTCCATTAGCACATCAAGAAATAAATCATCAAACTCCTCGCCCTAGAATGCAAGTCATGCTGTGTCCTACTGACCTGAGAGCAGCCGGGGGCGCCGCACACATAAGGCCTGTCCTGTTTGTCATTCATGTCATACACAAGCCTACAGAAACAGAAGAATGGAGAACAATGTGTTAATGTGGAGCCTTGCCACAGAGAAGGGGAGCATTTCTCATGGATCACAGGTCAGGTCGTTACACTACAGGAAGCCTTATCTGCCAATTAAAAGAAAAATAACACATTAGAGGTAAAACAATATTTACATGAGCGTAGAAGGTATGTGTTATGTATTTCTACAGATGATGGATCTGTTTTTTGATGTTTTTTCCCCAGGAAAAAGGACTAATCACAACGAAAATAATATCTCCATGGCGACACATAAAGTGTCCTTACTAGGGTTTTACAAGAAATTTACATAGTGTTGCATAATTCTGAAGTAAAAACTAAAGAATAATAATAATAATGTGGAGGAAAACTGGTGCTGCACATTACCCTAAAAACACCATCCTGCTGTGAAGCATGGTCTTAATGGAAAATGCTGTGTGTGTGGAGGAAAACTAACACTGCACACCACCTCCACAGTGAACTATGGAGATGGCAGCATCATGCTGTGGGGATGCTTTTCTTCACTGGCCACAGCGAAGCAGGTCAGAGTTGTTAGGAAGACAAATGAAGCTCCAATTGCAGGTATATGCACCCCACAAAAAAAATGCGGAAAGCTCTGTATCTTTTTCACATTCATTAATTCCCAATAAACTATCTAACGTGATAGAAGAAGAAAACCGTCAAAGCACATAAATGCATTTGCATGGGACTGTAAGAACCAGAAGGATATTAAAGCCTTACAGCTTTATTATCTGTACTTTTCATTGTTATCGTGCAGTTATGTTGCTGAGTGTGGTGTCTGCAATTATGCTTTCATCGGGCTCATTCATAATAAGAGCAGAGAAAGCACGAAGGCATACCGAGGCTTGCATCAAGCCCTCACAGGATAAAAGCATCAACACAAATGCAAGGCAGAGAAGATAACTTCTCTATGCATCATGTTTAAGGGTGCTATAAGTTCTTACTTGTCTTTTATTCCCATCTGACAGCAAAGGAAGAAAGATTTAAGTCCCCAGCATCAGGTGTAACTACACAAGTTGAGTGTTGATGTTATGGGAAAGAGTGAGAGCTCTTGAAAGGAGTCTGAAAACACGAGAGCAACAGAATAAGTGGTGGAAAGAGTGAGGGGAGGGGGAGGGGGGAGGATTGAGGTCAAAGGGGGGGTGGTGGTGGAAGAGCAACGTAAGGGTGATGGAGAAGGGAATGGAAAGGGCAAGGGGCAGTGACTCAGGGTGGAAAAAGAGGCAGACAGAAGAAGGGTGAGGGAGGGCCGCACTTCAGGGCCAACACTCCTGACAGGTTTCAACCTGCCTCGGCCCCCATTTTCCAACCAGAGGTGACTTCATAGGTGCGTGTGTACATGTGTGAGTACACAGGAGTTACAAAATAAAGCAAACAAGTTCAAAAGGTCCCGGTAACAGATAGGTTGGCAGATAGAAAATGGGCATCTGAAAAAAAGGAGCATAGTTGCACACCTTTAGGGATCTGAAGCATGAAAATTCTCTGTTTCAAGTTCAAATCATTTAGAGAGAAGCAGAACATTTAAAGTACTCATTTCAGTCTTTTATTTTAGCGTTCTGTCAAGCAGCACTTGCATGAGATTACAGCAAACTCAGCACATTTTCAGCAAAACCTTCTGGCAGAGTGGTTACATCACTGCAGAATGATGTCATGGATGCATAAATCCTACGTACAACAACGGACAATATGTTGCGACTTTAAGAGGGATTAATTTAAATTATGAAGATACTGACAATAATTTTCCAAACATTTGAAACAGATAAATCCAATCGTATTGTCCACTGTTTTACAATAAATGAAAAAAATTAGCATAACTTTTAGTAGTTTTGATGTATTATATATTAAAATACACTATTCAGATGCGTTCAGAATAAACCAACTTACTGTCTTTTAAAGTTTCCATATTTGATAGGAGATTAAATTAAACCGAGCCTGTGGTTTACAGTTCATTCACATCAAATTCAAGCAGTTGGTTCCGGCCGGTAAATCCAATGTCCGGACCACGACCCGGTTTTCTCTCACAGCTCACTGAAAACAACCTGTTCAGCTCACAAACAAGCCCGGCCGGGCCGGCCGGCCGGCTCAGCTGTATGAAGAGTGCTGTCACACCCCCCTAAATAGACACGGAGCGCTCAACCGCGTCCCGCTGATGAGGCTTCACCAGGACACCTAACCTTCCAAAAAAAAAAAAAAAAAAAAAAAAAAAAGAAGTCCCGCCGCCGGTAACTTTTCCAGCTCGTTTTAAAAAAATAAACGGATAAATCGGATGATACAGGAAGCGGTCCGAAGCTGCGAGAGCTCACGAGAGAGCCCAGGCCGGCTCCTGCTGCTGCTGTTGCGCGCTTTCCAAAAGTTTTTGTGAATGAAAAGTAGACGCAGGCTTACCTACAAGTGGAGAGAGGGACGAGCGGCGCTCCAGAGAGGAACCACGTTGGACTGGAGCGCGATGACAATACGTTCTATTTACAGAAGCATTACATCACCCTCCCGGTGACGTCACGTGGGATTCCTGAACTTCTAAATCATTGCGGTCCCGTACGGAGAGAGGGATTGAGGAGGAGAAAGGGGGCGGGGAGAGGACGCGGGCCGGTCGGGGGACGGAATGGAACGGGAACGTGGTGGCGTACATGGATCAACTGACAGACAGAAACGGAACAGACCGGGGGGCGTTTTCTTATTTATTATTATTATTATTATTATTATTATTATTATTATTATTATTATTATTATTATTATTATTATTATTATTAGTTGTTCTTGTCGTTGTTATTATTATTACTATTTAGTCTTTTTTGCTGCATTTCTAAGATCTATACTATATGAAGTAATGCTAAATTGATAAACAGAAAAATTCTTAATAGAAAAAAAAAAAGATCTAAAATAAATACAGCAATTTAAAGTTAATAATTTTTATAGCAGTTCCGCCGTTTGATAGCTTGCGGCATAAAACTGTGCAGCCAGGGCAGGGGTGCCTCCAGGCAAGGGGCGGCCAGATGGAAGCCGGCTAAAAAATGTTTGGAGTAGGCCAGAAATGATTGTGTTATGCTGTGGTCACATGAATGGTGTGGGGATAGGAGTGGGTTGCTGTCACTATCAAGGACAAACATTAATGCCTGCGTGAATTAAAAAAAGAGTGAATGAATAAGACACTAGTAATGAATGAAGGAATGAAAGACCCCTCCCCTGTCCTCTCCTGTCTGAAATCCCTATTGACAGAAAAGTTATAGGATTGGCCATATCTAAGTTTATGTTGTAAGTTTATTTAACATGAACAGTTACTTTAATAAACATTATTGTAAACCTAAATACACCATACATTCTATGATGTATTATGTTGAAGCAGCAGTTTATCTACAGGTGAGAGGAAGTGATAAGATAAGCTTTTCAGCAAGGCCGGCTCAGTCCTAGGACGCCCCCTCGAACCAGTTCAGGTGGTGGAAGAACTCTGGGTAAAATAACGTCACCATTGGACAATGTTTTCCACTCCATGCATGAAGCTGTTGCTGAACTTGACAGACTGCTGCATCCCAGCAGCACAAAGGAGCATTGTTGTAGATCCTTCTTACCAGCAGCTTTAAGACTTTATAACAATGACTCATCCCAACAACCAAGATAAGTCTTTACAACTCTGCTCTTATTTCCAGTTTTCTCCTTTCAAATAACATTCATGCTGTTAGTTGCACATTGTTGTTTGCACAGTTTTTTTTTTCACTTCTTGTAACTAGTCTGTTGTTGTTTTTATGCACATCTATACATGTGCATTTTGTATTTATTTTTTTCTCTTTAAATCACCATACTCACATGCACATTTTCTTTTAATCTGAGTACCCTACTTTTATTGACTGCATGGTCTGGGCTTAGGCAATGGCACAGCCCTGTCAGTCTGCTGAGTTTATCATGGGAACTACTCAGTCCAACACTCCTAAGAACAGTTGTAAACAGCATAATGGAAAAGCATTGTTGTGATGATGTGCTGAAGGCAGAGTGTCAGAAAAAGCAGGAGCTTCTTAAAGAAACAGAGGCCAATTTCAAGACGTCAAATTGCGAAGTCAAATTTCTTTTAAGTCATGTTTGATATATACAGCATTTTTATAACTGAAGGTAACATAGTTACTTGATTGTGCCTTGAAAATACCTAATAATCAAATCAATTTATGGACTCGTTGGCTGTGACTGCTGTACTACTTTTTACAGACTTGCCAAAGCATTTGACACTGACCCTTGCATCTTTCAGATACAGGCCTTTCAGACCGAGCAATGGGTGGTTTTTAAATTATCCTTCAGGTCGTAAGCAGTGTTTGACTCACTGATCTTTCTTCTTGTTTTCTGAATATAATAAAAGGTGTTCCTCAAGGCTCTGTGTTATCCCAACACTTTTCACAATTAATATAAAAATTTGGGCCAAAATGTTTATGATGCATTTGATGATACAGTTGCGTACTTTCATGCAAATACAATGTCCTGATTTTTGATTATCTGCAGGTTGCATTTGACACTATTTAGTCACATAAATACTGAAAAATCCAAGGGTATGCTATTTTCAAATACAAAGAAAATCGTTGGAGTTTTTCCTGACAATTTATAAATGTACTGTATGTCTCGTGATATTGCTATTTTAACTGATGAAAATATTTATTCTAAATTCCATGAACATGTTCCATGAACATGATAAGAAAAAAACATTTAAATGTAGAGTTCAATCATAGAAAAAAAATGTTTTTCATTTGAAATAAAGAAACAAATTATTGCAGTCACATTTTCCCTCATAACATTTTAAGGACAACAGATGGTTGTTCCTGTTTTTAATGTTATCATTTGTGTCTCCTTTTTTAATTGGATATTTTACAATCATTTGTTATGTGTTGTGTTGCCTATTGCCCATTTTAACAATATAGTATTGTATGACTGTTTAAACATGTCTCTCTTGAAAGTGTAACTTAGTCTTAATGAGATTTACTTGTAAAGGTAAAGGTAAAAAATTAAAAAAAAAAAAAAAAAAAAAAAAAAAAAAAGGACAGATTTAGAATGATTTAAAACACATACAATCAAGCTTGGCAGTTTTTGGCTTAGACAAAATGGATCCTATGAAATAATTAGGAAAAGATTTATAAAGCAATCACAATCACTGATAAAACAGAGCTTTACTGTTGACATATCTCAGCACAGTTGAAAAACTTCTTTAACTAAGATTTAAATAAACTAAAAAGTGTCTGGTTCTCAGAGATCCAATCACATCAGCTTTTACACAAAATAGAAACAGATCTAAAGTACTTTCCTGAAAAGGATAACACAATACTTTCTCAATGTTCCACTTATAAAATTATTCTTCTTACACTAAGGAGGGAAATAGAAGTTGGGCCCATACAATCATAAACGTTTACATTTTAAGTTATGCTTTTCCATCTAAAGAAGTTAATAATTTAAAAGCGTTATCTTATAGACTGTGATATGTTTAAACTACTAATACTTCATTATTATAATTATTATAGGAATTTATTAAAGTAATAATTAATTAATAGTCCTGTGAGGTATCCAAAAAACAGCTATGTGAGAGAACCACGAATGCCTTCACGCTTCAAGTACTTCTGCTGACTTGCTATCTCTCATAAACCAGTAAAACCTTACAAATGAAAAAAAGTATGATTTGTTTTGCAGGTCATCTTCTTTGAAAAGACCATAAACTCCTTAATATACATTTGAGTAATAATTGTCCAAGAAACATCAAAGAATGTTGTCATACATGCTGTGTGATAAATGATGATCTACTGGAAGAAGTTTCCCTTTAACACAGTGTATGCACTGATTCACAGATTTCAGTTGGGCCATCTTACTGCAAACAAGTAATCATTGTTTGAAAATTTGTTTATATGTGATATCCCACCACCATATTACAGCATCAATAAGTAAAAGGAGTTCCGCTCTTTGTAATGAGTCACATCACTGAATAGCATCAGTGCCATGTTTGGTCAGGCTTTCCGGAGCTCCAGCCAGGCTGGGGTTGAGCACAGGGATATGGTTTTGTTGTGGTTGTGCTGAAAAAAAAAAAAAAAAAAGAAAAAAAGAAAAAAAGAAAAACGGACCAGCCCTAACTGACTCACCATCCGCCAATCATTTGAAGCGTGCAAATATTCCTAGTGCCATGGAAACAGGAAGAAACAGGAAGTTGTGATTATGTCATTCTGTGTTTTGGGTTCTTCCCTCATGTGGATGGCGAAGCTCCGAGTTTTGTTTTCAGCGCAGATAAGGAGAGATGTTTTACAGCATGCGTCCGTGCGTGAAGAGTGCGCAGTCACACTGCGAAAGTGTCTGACGGCAGCTGGGAGGTGTGCTGCCCCTCGGAGCAGACAAAGCTACAGGGATAACGGCTACCTCCATAACTCAGGGCTGCGCACAGGCAACTTACTGTCTGGCATCTTCACCCTGGCAGGGCTTTTAACAGCCAGCCTGAGAGCTTCAGAGAGCTGTCTCATCAAAGCCTGAGGTCAGACTGATTGTAAAAATATGATACTCAAGGTCAAAGGTCAAACAAACTCACTGACGTCAATTTAGCTGTACTCCAAAGTTGGCTCAGTTACCATGTGATGGTTTATCAAGATAAAAACTGGGAGCATATTCAGTGCCCTGAAAAAATACATGCCCCTTGCAGACATCTGTTTTTTGTTTTTGTTTTTTGTCACACTTAAATCTTTCAGATCATAAACAAATTTTAAACTTGGACAAAGATCACCTGAGTAAAAATGATTTCACTTATTAAGGGACAGAAGTTATCTAAACCAGCCTGGCTTTATTCAAATTCAATTCAAAAATACTTTATTTATCTCAAAGGGAAATTAAATGTTGATGTAACTCATTTGAGATTAGTAGAAGAAGAAAGTGAGAAAAAGTGGTCAGTTTGTCCTCCAGTTGCCTAAGCTGCAGCATAGCTACAGAAATAGCTTAGGATAACCTAAACCAGTTTAAGTATAAGCTTTATTAAAAAGGAAAGTTTTAAGCCTCGTCTTAAAAATAGACAGGGTGTCTGCCTCATGGACTAAAACTGGGAGCTGGTTCCACAGGAGGGGAGCCTGATAACTAAAGGATCTGCCTCCCATTCTACTTTTAGAAATTCTAGGAACCACCAGTAAACTTGCAGTCTGAGAGTGAAATGCTCTGTTAGGAACATTTGGAACAATCAGATCTCTGATGTATGATGGAGCATTTGCTCACATATGATGGGCTTCATATGTGAGAAGGAGAATCTTAAATTCTATTCTGGATTTAACAGGGAGTCAATAAAGGGAAGCTAAAATAAGAGAAATATGATCTCTCTTTAATTTTCATCAGAACTCTTGCTGCAGCATTTTGGATCTGCTGAAGGCTTTTAACTACATCCTGTGGACTTCCTGACAGTAAAGAATTACAGTAGTCCAGCCTTGAAGTAACAAATACATGGACTAGTTTTTCAGCATCACTCCTGGACAGAATATTTCTAATTTTGTCAATATTCTGGAGGTGAAAGAAGGAAATTCTAGAAACATGTTTAATATGGGACATAAATGACATATCCTGGTAAAAAAAAAAAAAAAAAAAAATAACACAGAGGTTCTTTACTTTATCATGTGAGGCCAATTTAATGCCATCCAGATCAAGTGATTGATTAAGCAGTGTCTCTTTCAGAGGTTCTGGTCCAAAAACAGGCACTTCTGTCTTGTCAGAATTTAAAAGAAGAAAATTTAGTGTCATCCTGGTTTTAATGTCCTCATGACATGCCTGTAATCTACCAAATGGATTGGATTCATCAGGATTTATGGATAGATATAGCTGAGTATCATCAGCGTAAAAGTTTATGTTCTTTATAAGGTTATTGGGCCTTTGTAGGTCCCTGTCTCTGATGCTGCTGCCCCAACAGATGATGACAGAGGAGATGACGCTCTCAACAACAGACTTATAGAAAATATGCAACATCTTGTTGCAAACCGTGAAGGATCTTAGCTTCCTCAAGAAATACAATCTGCTCTGTCCCTTCTTGTAGATGGCTTCACTGTTGAGTCTCCAATTAAGTGTGTTGTCTAGATGAACACTGAGGTATTTATATTCCTCAGCCACCTCCACTTCTTCTCCCATGATGGAATTAGGTTTTTATCTAACCCTATTTCTCCTGAAATCTACAATCATCATTTTGTTTTGTTCACATTCAAGATAAGACGATTGTTTCCACACCATGACCTTTTTATATGAAAAAATATCAAATTCACAAGTCACATCCATGCCAGATTACTGCAATACCTGTAAAGGCAAGAAATGACTGAAATAAAACCTGTCAGACAAATTGCAGTATGCTTAACCCATTATCTATAGAGAAAACGTTGAACAATGGTGAACCTTCCTACAAGGAGACAGTCTAACAAAATTACTCCAAGAGCTCATTGATGATTTATCCAGGAAGTCACAGAAGAACCCAAAACAACAGCTAAAGCACTGCAGACATCATATGCCTCAGCTAAGCTCTGAGTTTATGATTCAACAATAAAAAAACAAACACAAAAAAATAACAACACACAACTGGGTTGTGCAGCAGGACAATGATCAAAAGCATACCAGTAAGTTTACCTCTAACTGGAAAGAAAACAAAAAAAAACAAAAGACAAAATGAAGGTTTTGGAGTGGCCTAGTCAAAGTTTGGACCTAAATCCAGTTGAGATACTGTGGAATGACCTTAAACTTTATGGGGTTCCTTTAGTATCAAAAATACGTTATGTGCATTTGTAAGGTGAATATGTTATATGCATATGTCGTGTGCTTACGTATTGTAGCGTGTCTATGTACTGCATTGTGTCTATGTAACCCACGTACCATAGCAACAATAGTTCCACATGAAGATTCATGCTCTACACTTTTTAGTTTTTCTATGTCTGACATCACCTTATGACTTAAGGTGAAATTCAAATGAGTCCCTTCATATGTATACAATATTTTGTTTATTTCTTTGTGTGGTGAAAAACAACTCAGCTCAGCTCACCTCTCAAAATACTGAATACCACTGTATGAATAAAACTCATTTAGAAGAAATATTCAAGGCAATACTTCATAAAAACAAAAAAACTATTGGCTTTATTTTGTAAAATATGTCATATGAAAAAGAAAGAACATTCAGAAACCAAACTTCATGTTACTACTATCAGAATTTGGGACAAACTTTATGGAACTATTAAATACAACTGCAAAATGACATTTGTTTTTTGTAGTTCAACTGAAAATACAGTTATTGAAAAAAAATAAATAAATAAAATTAAAAAAAATAAAAAAATAAAAAATATATATATATATATATATATATGTATATATATATATATATATATATATATATATATATATATATATATATATATATGCGTTTGTGATTTTATTTGTTTCATAAAACACAATGTTGTTAATATTGGCAGTACTTTCTTTTGCAGTGTTGGACTGCTTTTTTTTCCAGCAACCAGAGTCAGATGGATAGAAACGCCTAGTTTGGAGAACCAAAACCATAACCGTTTGGGCTACCTACTGACCTCAGATCAGATGATGTCATACACCATGAACCCACCCTGCGTGTCTCTCCCTTTTCTCGATTACATTAACAACACATGCAACCACTTCTGATTTGCGCAACGAATGTTGGCAACTGCGTCATGCTCACAGGTCCAGTGCCCCATGTGTGTAATGAGTGTGTTCATGCCTGGTGTGTGTAAGAGAGCACATCTGTGATGAACCTGATGAAGTCACTGGATTTCTCTACTCTACATGTGTGAAGGACTATGTTCTCTGGTGATTTCATGTTGTTTTGTGGGTGTGCTTGCTTGCATTGCAATTTGGTGCAACTTTGAAAATGTGTTTGTACATTTGTGTGTTATATGCTTGTGTAGATGGGTGGCAGAGAAGAAAAGAAGAAAATGGGTGTTCTCTGGTCAGAAGGTTATTTGCTGAAGTCATCACCTCTGTTTTATGACAGTCTGTTTTAACGCTCGATTAACAAACCCAACAGAAGCCAGCTGCGTCTGGCTAGCTAAGCTAGTGATTAGAAGGACATTCTCCTTTCTCTGGGAGCCACGCACATAGCATCCTTCAAAACCATTGGCACCCCTCATCCAAAGACATCCCAAACTCACTATACTAAACTCATATTGTATTGCTGTAGTAACATAATCTCCCACTGAAAGAAATTTGACAATTAGTGATCTTCTATTTCCCTAGCATAGAAATTTAATATAAAACTAAAGCCTATTCCTGTTAGTGACTCTTGCAAATAAGAAAGACATGAGAACATACCAGCCAAGAAAGCCAGATGTCTGCTGATCTTCATAACTCAGGAAATGGCAACAACAAAACATCTACTCACCTACTTTGCAAGCAAAAAATAAAACACAAACTGTGACAAACTTTCCACCATTAGAAGGAGAGAAGGATGGTAAAGCAGGTTAAAAAAACATCTCCAAACTTCAATCTTAGAGAGTTTCCATAAGAGATTATTAGTTAGATTGATTGAGTGAGTGGAGAATGCCAAAAATATCCCACCTTCCTTTAGTTTGGTTCAATTTCTCACTACCCTTTTGAAAAATGTTCCAAATCACTTTGACAATGTCATGCACTTACAACAGTTGCTCATTTGGGGAGGGCATCACAAGAAGGTGCCCTACTGCCAACAGAGCAACTTAATGTCTTGTTAGGACGTAATGCAGTCATTTGAATTGGGTGAGCTGCAGCAGACTCAAATCTAAAATATGAAGGAGAGTGGGCCCTGAAGACCAGGAAACCCACTGGTTTAGGTGATGTCACTTCCTCTCTTTGGTTCGCTTTCTCTTTTTCGTTTACTTACTAGTCCAATTGCATTCTTGCTGTGAGAAAACCACAGTGGAGTACACATGCAAGCTAACTGACACCCACTTTTTCAGGGAGATCAGAGTTTAGTTGTTTACACCATACTAGAGTAAAGATGAGCTTTCACACTTGCCCAAATACAGCAGACTATGGAAACAGATTTTGGTCCATTTAAAGTAAACCAAACAGCCCTGGTGAGATAACTCTCATAAAGCTGCAGCAAAGAGTGGCATCTTGGAGTCATCAGGTCTTCACAACAATGGTTAGATGCTATCTACATACCAACTTGGTTGTTTAGGAGGCACAATAGGGAAAAGGCATTTTCTGACCTACCATCAGAAATGTTAACATGTAGAGTTTGTTTAACACTACTGGAACTTTCAAGCCCTTGGCATACCTCCCTATGACGCACACGCTACTGATTATAATACTTTTAGCTTAGCTGAACAACCCCATTCCTCTTAGAAGACCCTTTAACAAGGCATTTCAATGAGGGACTGAGGTGTCTTTTTGCTGTCTCCATGTGTTTTGTGAAAAGAGCAATATGGAGATGGGGGATTCAAGCAGGCAGTGTAGTCACAGCCCCACATCAACTAACTTGTATAGAGGCAAGGTGCTCATATCAGTCAAAGGACTTAAAAGCATAAACAATCAATAGAAATCATGTCTGAGGAGAAGAGTAAGTAGGTGAGATACATCATCTAAATTTGAAGTATTTGTTCAGCCAACAGCAAGATTTACACAGTGAGTTTTTCCACTTTTATTATTTTGGAAACAGCGGCGATAAAATGCTGGTTTCTCTCTATTCAGAGCAGAGGAGAACAAGAAAAATAGAACAAAGTGATTTTTCACCATGGGAGACGATGCCGGTTTCTCGGCTGGCCTGGGAATGCCTCAGGATTCCCCTGGAGTTTCTGGCACAAGTGGCTGGGGAGAGGGAAGTCAGGGTCTCCTTGCTTAGGCTGCTGCCCCTGCAACCTGGTATTGGATAAGCAGAAGACAATGGATGGATGGATGGATGGATGGATGGATGGATGGATGGATGGATAGATGGATGGATGGATGGATAGATGGATGGATGGATGGAAGCATGCAGATTCCCACAAAGGTAAAAATATAAAAACAGAAAATAATAAGAAGAGACTGTACAGAAAGGGGAAATGTACAGCATATGAAAAAATGCTGTACCTTTATTAAAAATAGCATACTCAGAATAAAAGAAATGTACAACAGAGAAGAATAATGAAGAAAAATGTGCAAAATGTGCGTGTATATTTGTGCATATAAAAAAAAACAGCGGGCTATTTACAGAAATTAAAAAAACTATGCAAATAAAAGCAGAGATTAACACGCTTATAGAGTTTGTAAAGTGCAGCGATGGTTAAAAGCTCTTACAGCTGCTGGGAGGAAGAATCTTCGATAGCGCTCCTTTGCGCATCTAGGATGCAGCAATCTGTCATTGAAGGAGCTCTCCAGTTCAGCGACAGCTTCATGGATGGGATCAGAGACACTGTCAAACAGCGATGTTATTTTAGCCAGAGTTCTTCTGTTTTCCTGTCCTAGGGGGCATCCTAGGACAGGACTTCCTGATGAGCTTATCTCACAGCATCTATCAATGCAGATTTTATATCCTTTTTAAAATTAGAGATAAACAATCCACACTGAGACCCTCTTAAAAACAAGTCTCATTTTTGTTTTTCTTCTGCTTATGATCTGAATCACTGTTTTGTGTGTCCGCTGTGTGTTTGGTGCCACATTCTGACTGGGGTGTTATTGTCCCTGCTGGTGCGCACATTTACTGCATTCAGGTGATATGGGTTTCACGCAGACATCCAGAGAGAGTCCTAATGAACTCTAGTGTTCAGGTACAGATGACAAAATTTACGTCACACAGTCGAGCTTAACTCGGAGGTATGAATTAGGCCTACCTGGAACTGTGAGCTTTTAGGCGACACACACTTCTGGTGGGTTTGATGTGAAACAAAGGATGAATATGTGGAAAAACACCTCATGTTCACTTTTAAGTATGGAAGATGTGTGAAGCTGTGGATCTGTTCTCTTCTGTTGCAATCTAGGATGAATGAGGACCCAAGTCAAGAGGGACACTGTCATATTTTATGATCAAAAATGAAACAATGAGGTAAAGTTAGGACATCAGTAACAAAAAACAACCAAAAGAAACACAGTTAGGGTAATCTGATTTCATTTTTTTTTTTTTTTTTTTTTTTTTAGGGATGATCAGCACATGTTTATTGTAAAGCAAAACTGCACTTTATTACTTCAAAGAGATTATCATCATGATTATTTTCATAAATAATTTGGCCTATTCACAAAAAGTATACAAAAAGTATTTCTTATTTATTCTATTAGCAATCCTAACTTGCAAAGTCTTTAATAGATGTTTCTGCCTTATTTGTTCAAAACAAAACAAAAAAAGTATAAATCCAATGCATAAGTTATATTACTGGTACCCACATGCATTACATTTTGATAAAAGTATAATTATTCCACCGTTAGCAAGTACAATGCATTTATAGCTTGTTTATATATTTATATAGTGCATGGCAACTAAAACTATTAATAACAAAACAAAGTGGTATGCAGTAAAACAATACTCCACACAGCCAGCATGATTTTGTAAAGGTAAGTTGATATCATTAGTTCTAAACAAAAGTATGGCTCTTATCTCCAACTGATTTAAATATGTTTTTAAATGTTAATGAGAAGGATTGGGAACAATTATGAAACTGAAATGATTGTTTAAGTCTAGTTTTTTGCAAATATATTTACATTTCAAATGTCTAATAGATTGAGTTATTTCCATGTTTTCCAAGTCAAACTTCCATATTTCCCCCCAAGCTTTTATATGCAAGTTATAAAGTATAAACAGCAAACTTCTCTGAATGCAGACAAGATATGTCTGCAGTGGTTAAGCTTTGAATATGGAACCCAGGAAACCACAGACTCTAAGAAAGGATGGATGGCTGGATGGACGGATTTGGACAGTGGAATACAAAAAAATTGCAATTTTTTTCCCATGCTCTTATTTGATTTTTTCTATGCTCACCCAGACCTGGTAAATTCTTAAACTCAGTTTTTCAAACTGCATGACTCTATCTTTAGAAATATTCTATAGAAAAAGTAATATCAAACCTATAATAATAATAATAATAATAATAATAATAATAATAATAATAATAATAATAATAATAATAATAAATCCTTATATTTTTAATGAAATAATTCCTTTATGAATAAATAATAGATTACATTTGATATAATTTAACATATTTGAGGTAATGTTCACGTTATGCTGTCTATTTAGCAAATTAGTTATGAAAATCTATCGTTAGCACAGCAGGCAGGAGTAAAACATCAGAACTAAAAGACAGTCGAGATGATCTGTCCTTGATTTTATAATTTCCTGTTTGATGCGTACTCAGTATCACTAAGCCACGCACATCTGCTCCGATCTGCCATCGGTGATTCAAAGCAGTCGGTGACTCCAACAGGTAGGCACCACCGTGACGTAGCCTGCCACCAGCCACTCTTTCCTCCCTCCACCCCCACCGTCAGCCTCCCAGCTGCGTCCGCCGCTGTCCTGTCTGGCCGCCCCGGTGTCTGCTCCGCGCTCTGCCCCGCTCCGCTCCCAACCCCCGGACCCCTGAAGCCTCTGCCTCCTCGTTCACCATCCCGGCTCCCGGACCTACCCCCCTCTTTCCACCCGGTGAATGCACCAGCGACCGTAAAACATGACGGGCATCGCCGCCGCTTCTTTCTTCTCTAATTCCTGCAGGTTCGGGGGCTGCGGTCTGCAGTTTGAGTCTCTCGCCGAGCTCATCGTCCACATCGAGGACAATCACATCGGTGAGTTGGGGCCGGAGGGGGGCGGCGGAGCCAGCCAGCTAGCACTGATTTGCTAGTTAGCGTCCTAGCCAGTTAGCTTAATGCAGATAGGCTCGGTTTTGCATTCCGCTATTCCTGCTGCTCCGCTCGTCGTCGAGGCTCACAGAGCTGCTCGTTCCTCGACAACTTCTACTTTTATCTTTATGTAACAAAATGGTTGTTCGTGTTATTTATTTGTATGTTTAGCCATAATATGGGAGTTACAGAGACAGATGTTACTCGGCCGCAGCTTTTATATGCATACCTAGCATCCTGAACAGGCAGGCAGCGGTTTTTGAGCTAACACACCGCTCAACAGTCTGTTTACATTTGCAGGCCTGATGCAGGGAAGCCGCAGCTCATCTAGCGGGAAGAGTCTTATCACCCATTTGACTTGATATTTGTCATTGGAGCGTCACCTTTTATACTACATCTTATCTAAATTATTGTCATTTACAAACTCTGTCACTAAAGTATAAGTTTTAGAGTACAACTTGTTATATAATTAAGCACAAGCTTCTACTTGTTGCTCTTTATCCAAATGTTTATTTAACATGAAGCCCAGAACCTTATGGGATGCCAAAAATGCCATAGTTGAATAAATAAATGAAAATTAAAATATTATCATATCAAACATAAAATGGTAAATAAATACATTCAATACATTTCTATTTTTGTATCTGCCTATTTATAAAATAATAATTTTATAGTTTATATATATATATATATATATATATATATATATATATATATATATATATATATATATATATACGGCCAAGAGCGGTCGTACTCGCATGTTTATTTTCCCAATGGTTAACTCGATGTAGCAAGTTATTTATGTCCATATAACGACATAACAAATACCGTTTTCTCGAGATAACCACATAATTATGTCGTTATCACGAAATAACGATGGCCGTTTTCTCGAGATAATGAGTTCATTTCCCGATGGTTTAATCATTCGACCAACGACCGTTGTGTCATTATGGTTTACCCTATCCTATCCTATCAGTTATTCACAGAACTATTCACAGAATTACACATGCATGCCATGACTTACACTTATAAGTCCTCTCCCGCTGGTGTGGCATGCCTTTGAATGATGGAATCAGGTTTAATTAAGTCTTCATCTCGAGAAAACCTTTGGGATATCTCGAGAAACCCATCAAAATAAAGTTTATGTGTAACACGTCTGCTCTCGGATTCTGTACACACACACACACACACACACACACACACACACACACACATATATATATATATATATATATATAAATGAAATGTATTATTGTTACTACCAATAATAATATTATTACTAATGTCACTGTTGTTTCTTTTTTTTTTTTTTTTTTTTTTTTTTTTTTTTTAGAAAAAATTAGCTTTTCTCTCATACACACATATGATATCCACTGCATCCCAAAAAAAAGTAACACACTCCAATACTTTGGTGGATTGCCTTAAGCTTTGCTTATGGTACACATTCTCGACATTTGTTTCTGTAAGCTTCTGCAAAGGTACAAGATTTATTTCTGTCCAGAGTTGCATTAGATTTTCACCAAGATTCTTTAGAGATTATGGGAGAGTCGGATTGCTGCACAAATTCTTCTCCAGTACATTTTAAAGATTCTCAATGGGGTTTGGTTAATCTATGACTGAAAATGATGTCTCACAATCCTTGAGTTGCTTTCGCACAATTTGAGAGTGATAAATCCTACCAGCGAAGAAGAAATTGTATGATAGCATAACCTGGTTATTGAATATATTCAGGTAGTCAGCTGACCTCATTCTTTGGAGACATATTTGTTGCTGAACTGAGATATGACCAACTACAGCAATCCCAGATTACAACACTGCCCCTGCAGGCTGGTCCTAGGTAGGCGCAAGATATGATGGGTGCATCACATTATGTGCCTCTCTCCGTATCCTGATCTATCGCTCCTATTCAGGCTAAATCTGGACTCATCGGAATACATGATCCTCTTCCATCGCTCCAGAATCTTTATGCTTACCAGCAAATTAAAGCAGTTTTTCCAGATTTGCCTCAGTTATTAGTGGTTTTCTTGAGGCTTCATAGCTGTTTATTTCCAGTCCCTTTAATTCCCTTGGTATGGCGCATATGGAAAGACTCCTTATTTCACTGTTGAACAAAGCCGTATGATCCGCTGATGTTATTTTACAATTTTATTTCACCGATCACCATCATCCAAGATTTTCTGATCACATATCTTACGTAAAGATGATGGCGCCCCACTATACTTCAAGATGCAGTTGATTAACCTGCACAGTAAGGACCCACTTCCTTTTCATTTCCACATAATTAAATATGTTAATAATTAAATAAATCATAATTGGATACTTAAGTGTGTCAATAAATAACTTCCATTGTAAATAAATGCATACCTATTACAGTTAAAGGTGAGTGGCTCAGAGTGCAAGCTAACCAATCAAATCTTGAGGTCTGTTTGACGAGCATCTGTATCAGTTTAAACAATTTATGGTGCACAGCAAAAGAGCAACTATGAAATTATTAAGTAAACTTGAAAATATTTTAGTATCCTATTATATTATGAATTTTGAATGCATTTTATATAGTATTATATAATAACATATTTAATTAATTTTTGCTTTTTAAAAAATCTTGCAATTCTTTATTTTTTTTCATTATTTAATTAATGACAAATATGTAATTAGTTTTTTAAATTTTTATTTATTTATTAGATCTTGTAACTTTTATTTAGGGTTGCACCGATAAATCGGCCCGATTTCCTTACGTTTGGATGATTGACGATTGGTTGATACTTGCATGTGAAATCAATTTTATCCACCGATCTTATCTACCGCCAGCAAGGTCTGAAAATCAGCCACTGCCCCCTTTTGCTCTGCCCTGAGAGACGGCTGTCTGACAGACCCGCCCACCAGGTTACTTCTGGGCATGCACAGTAAAAATAGTCACCTCACTGTTGCTAACTTAGCAACTATGTCACATTGACAGTTATATATAAAAAAAAAAAAAAAAAAAATTAGTTTCGGAATCTGCAGGTCAGGCTTTTTCAAGATTGATCAGCCAGAAAACTGCTGAAAACTACTTTTAATATCTTTAAGGTAAGCAACCAAAGACTTGCTGATGGTAACAAAGCCATGTATGTGATGCAACTGTTTGAAGAGGTTCAGTGAATTGCTTGTTTTTAATGCATAGATACAGCTTTCTCTTTTAATTATATGCCAGGGAAGATACCAATAAGTAACCTGCGGTGCTTGTTAATAGTTATTTAATTCCCTCTAAAGCATAGATAAATCACATAATCACCACATAGCAGATTAAACTTAAATCCACCCAAAAGAAAGTTGGACTATGGAAACATTTATTATGTTACGAATGGCTAAAACACTGCATAGTGCATAGAAAAACTAATCAGGTCTGTAATTGTTATTTGTGGCATGCATCCATCTTCACGAGCCCATTTGTAGGAGGTGAGGGGGTAAAATGGATGCTTCATTGAGCCAGTCACCATGGCAACTGGCAGTCTCGACTCTATCGGGGTTGGGGGAAGCTTGTTGGCTGAGTTATGGCACACCTGCTGTCTCACTGACAAAGAGCTCTGCAGAACCGCCAGCGGTGGCGATAACACCCGACGTGATGTTGCGTAGCATGATGAAGGCTATGGACTGGTCGCAGAAGTGTAAAAATGGGTTAGATTGTCAGTGATGGTGTTTAGAAGCAAAGTGAGAGGGGAGCAGAATTGAGTCTCCTACCCATATGCCTTGTGGATATTTTCCAAATTAACCAAATAAGAGTTGCAGGGCAGGGATTACCACATCATTTCTTGTCTTTAAATCTTCAATCTGATCTGCAGCTACAGCAATCCTCTAACCCACCAAGAATCAAATTAAGCATAAACGCTGACAAATATGCAAAGACATAGTATTTTATCAGCACACACTGCCCCATCTGGCTCTCAGTTTGACCTTTGACTCCAACCGTCAGCTAAGCAGAGCAACGATTTACTGGCCAGATCTCGTAGATTAATGGATTTGCCTCTCTTCTCGCTTTATTCCATAGCCTATCATCAACAGTATCACAATCATTCACAATTTAATCAATATTGTTCATACATCAGTGAGTACAGGGAGCACTCTGACAAATAAGGGGGGGATTGAGGCAGGAGTGAGAGAGGAGATGGTCAGTGGCATCTGACTTTGCCCTTTTTGGGGGTTTTAAGTGCTCCACTGGTGTGTGTGATCAGAACCCACCACGACATAAGCTGATTTGATCCTCCTGACTTTCTCATTGGAGATGTCAGTGAAGCAGTTTAAAGACTTGTGCGTAACAGATTGCAGTGATTGAAACCCTTCAGTGCTTACAGGGATTATGATCAGGCATGCAGAAGCTGTAAATCAGTTAGTTTAGGGGGTGGCACTAAGCTCACCCTAAAATGTGTGATGTAGCCAAATTGGACTTAAGTCAGGGTGTCAAAGGTTTTGTCTTTGCTGCCCTCTAGTGTCAGGGCATTAGATGTGGGGTTTCTGTAAAGTCTGGAAATATGATATTTGACTTTCTGTCAGAACAAATAAGGAACAGCCATCCACAGTAAAGTTTTGCATTTATCGTTTAATAATTGACTAAAAAAATGACAACTCTTAAATTCGAGTGTGAAAAAGTTTGGGATTTTGGCATAAAAAATATGTGTAAACCCTGGATACAACCTAACTTCTGCCTCTGGTTTGAATCATCTCAGCTTTGGACTCTTGCCTTTGTTCTTACTCCTAGCCAGCAGCAAACAGCCCAGATGAGCCCACTGCGCTCCTTTCCGTGACAAAACAGGGTTAATGTGAGTCTTCAGCACTGACCTCATCCCGGCAGAGAGGATAGCAGCTTTCAATGATATACCCCCCACCCCCCCGACATTTTAGATTACAGCTGAATGCTGGAGGAAGCGGCTGAGGTGAACTGTGTTTACAGTGTGCGGTTTTTAGCTGTTGTTTAACGCTTCGTGCGTTGCATCTAGGTAAGGCCTGAGGAATGCAATGATGTCAGGGCCGCCGTGCCTCTGTGCACGACTGCAGCGTGTTGTGTTCTCACCTGCACAAGCATGTACCTGCCTCTGGCTTCAGCAGAGGAAAGGGGGAGGAAACTGGGATTACAAGAGTGAGACTGGGAAAGCACTGGTCAGTATCAGGGATAACTATCCTTGAAATTTTATGACTTGGGTCAAACCTTTTGAGTTTCCTTCCACAAACTTCTGATAGGTTAATTGACAAATTAGCGTTAACTGGAGGCACACCTGTGGATGTATTTTAAGGCCACACCTGGAACACTGCTTTCTTGTTAGACACGATTGGAAAATCAAAAGAAATCAGCCAAGATATCAGGAAGATAATTGTGGAGCTGCACCAGTCTGGTTCATCCTTGGGAACAATTTACAGTTGCTTGAAGGTACCGCATTCATCTGTTTAAACAATTATAGGCAAGTATAGACATGATGGGAATGTCCAATCATCATACAGCTCAGGAAGGAGACGGGTTTTGTATCCCAGAGATGAACGTGTTTGTCCGCAATGTGCAAAATCGACCCCAAAACAAAAACAAAAGACCTTGTGAGGATGCTGCTGAAGATTGTACCACATGGTTGTGGTCTGATAAACTAAAGTGTAACTGTTTGGCCATAATGACTATCATTATATTTGGAGGAATAACAGGAATGCTTGTACCATCCTAACTATGAAATGTGGTGGTGGTAGCATCATGGTGTGGGGCTGTTTTGCTGCAGGAGGAACTGGTACACTTCCTAAAATAGATGGCATCATCAGTAAAAAACATTATGTGGAAAAGTTGAAGCAACATCTAAAGACATCAGACAGGAAGTTAAAGCTCGGGCACAGATTGGTCTTCTAAATGGACAATGACCCTCAGCATACACCCAAAGTGGTTATACAGTAGCTTAATGACAACAAAGTCAATTTTTTGCCATCACAAAGCCCTGATCTCAATAGATGCTCAATAGATAGAGAATTTCTGGGCAGATCTGGAAAGGTGTGTGCGAGTGAGGGGGGCCTACAAATCCGACTCAGTTCCACCAGTTCTGTCAGGAGGAATAGGCCAGAACTTCAGCAAACGATTGTGAGAAGCTTGTAGAAGGAAACCCAAAGGTTTAACCCAAGTCTGAAGGACAATTATCCCTCATACTGACCAAATGTATGTAAACGTCTGAATTTGAAGGATGTACCAAGAACCAAGAATTGTTTTTATTCAACTGTAGTATTCGGAACAGATGAGGAAATCAAAGCAGTCCACAATCGAAATGTTTGAAGACATCTAAATATCTGGACACCTTCCAGTTTGATTTTGTGCAATGTTGTTTCCTAAAAGCACATACATGTAATAACTAAGCTTCCCTGTCGGCGGTGCCTACTGATAATGAATTTAATAATTTAGTCCAGGCTCAGTGGCCAGATCGTTTCCCATCCCACCTTGTCGAGGTGTGACACAGGAAGGTTAATGCATGTGAAACTGTGTGCTGCTTACTATACTTCCTGAATGACCTGTAACAGTGAAGCAGCATAGTAATTACTGAACTGGCATCTCCAACTGGAATCTGCAGACCCCCTTCTTTTCACCCCCCCCACACACACAGGTCCCCACGCACACACCAGTCCTACACATTAGCCTTTCGGAAGTCGCAGGGCCTTAGAGCCCCCAGAAACCTCTAGGAAGTGTAATTACAGAGAAGTATAACTCCAGCTCCCCCCCTCTTCTCCAGCTCTTTCTCTCCTCTCTCTCCGTCCGGTTGCCTGCTGCTCTGGAAACATGTTAAAATGCTCTCTGGGGCTTAATTAGCGGGCTACACAACAAGCCGTGCATTCTTGGCCTGGTTTGAACACATGCGAAGGCAAAACCATGACACAATTAGCATGTACTCCTTTTTGTGATCACCAGGTGGCAGCAGTGTTCCATTGGTACAAATTGAATCCTTGTGTAGAAAAAGGAGAATCTGTGACTGGGATTTAAAGTTATCTTTAAATTCTGATATGCTTTCATCATATATGTAATATAAATGGACCAAAGCACAGACAAAGTTCTGGATTAAGAGTTGGAAAAATAAAACTCCAAGATGACATTTTTCAAATTTAAAGCAAGTGTGGGACTTCCTCTGGCTCCAGCGTCGGGATCAGGAGCTTTTTAACTTCCTGTCCTGTTAGGTGAGCGGAAGTCGTAAATTTGGTGAACATTTACTGCTGCTGCACCTGGTTCACTCCTTTACCACCATCCCCTCTTTCTCCACACACATGCATTTACTTACCCACTCAATCAGGATCGTCAGTACCTGGGGCATTCTGAATTATTAAACTTCTTTCTTTTCCACTGTTTTGACCTGTTTCTCCCCCTCCCACAGTTAGTACTCCTGATACTTTTAAAACTAAATCTCTGACGTAAAGGCTTGGTTAATCATGTTAGACAGATTTATTTAGTAATTAGATTTGAAGCAAAACAATTAGTAGAAAGGGTTTTCAATGGAAACACCCGGAGACAGACTCAGAAGTTATACTGTTCGTGTCAAGAGCCTTAATGTCATTATCTGTAAAGGACACAGTTTTTTTTCCCAAAGGTTTGGACTTTAAAGATACCATCCAGTGGTGATTTTTTTATTTTTTATTTTTTTTCCACAAGCAAATGTCAACTGGAAATATAAACACAGTTGTGTAATTAAGAATGGATTTCAGAAAATAGGATATTTTCGTAAAGCACTCTGAAGAAAAGAAAACTGGTAATTTTGCTTTGTACGTATTTGGGTCTGTGACAGTTGTGTGTTTCTGCGTTTCGCTGCTGTTGCACAAAATATAAATAAACACAATTCAAAAACAGTGTAGTTCTTTCTTAATTTTATGAAATAGAAAAAAAATGTTTGGTTCTATTTTATTTTTAATGTGACTGTAATGCTAATATTTTTTGTCCTTTTTTTTTAAACCACCGTTGTGAGATGCCTCAGATCTCACCATTGGTTAACTTTGTGTTATCATTTTAAGTACATTTGTTGTTTTATTCCCCCAGTTTTACCTTTAATGAAGTTCTATTCTAGCTCTTAACTATTTTATTTATTTAGCTTCTTTGTTTTGATTCTTTATTGTTGTTTCCATGTGTTTTCCTCTTGACTTTATGGAAAGTGCTGATTATATAAAATCTGGTTTATTTTTTAAGAAATTTTATTAAGAACATACAAATTCAGAGGTAAAAAAAACTAGACAAATTTAAATGATCATCCTCAAAAGAACTCATATAATGTCACCAGAGGCATGTGTACGTAAAAGCCTGTCTTTTTGGAGAGTAGGTTTTAATAACTTTTTTTAAACAAACATCTTCAGCAAAACAAATCAAAAATCTAATCATGAGTTGTTTTTCTCTTGGGAATAAACTATATCCCCAGGTAAGTTCGACTGATTTTACAGAACAATCTGGCTTTCGGGTTTGAAATGCGAGAGCGCTTCTTTCTCTTTGTGACGTCTCACGTTCAGCCCTGTCAGTCGTGTAGGTCTGGTTCTTGGCAGCTCGTGAGTGCGCAGAGCACTCTGGTGTTGAGCAGTACGTATGTTGGTTAAGGCTCGACTATAAAATACTTTCAGAGACCACCTCTGTGGACCTCCTCCCTTTTAAGTGTGTGCAAGCTTGTTTGTGTTTGTGAATCTATAAGCTGCTTCTTTCGTCTTCCTTGGCTTTGCTCCTTCACGTTTGGGAGTTGTGGTTTGTTGTTGTTGTGCAGCGGAAATAGCAGAAGGGTGTGTGTCTTGTTTTTGCACTGTTTTCTTGTTTGCTGGTCCTCTTTGGTGTTCTTCTGCATTGTGGGAAGTCTGCATTTTTTTAATTATGAGGTGTGAAAGCCTAAAAACCAAATGGGTGTGAAGACCAGCACACAGAGCATTGGGATTAGTTGAAAGGAGCATCCGGGCGTCCTCAGATTGAAATTGTTAAACATCCGCAAGCCATTAAATATGCAACTAGAAGACTCTGAAAGTAATGTACAAAAGTATTGATGCTCGTTTAACTTTTTCATTTTATGTTACGACGTGAAAATCAATGTATTTTAGTGGAATTTATGTGCTAGGCTGTAACAAAGTAGTGTATAATTGTAAGTTGTAAAGAAAGTGAAAATTGTTTTTTAATATAAAAAAAAAAAAAAAAATCTGAAAAGTGTGGTGTGCCTTTGTATTCAGCCTGTCTAAGTTATTGTGTGTTGTTGCCATTACAGCTGCAAGTCTTTGGGGTATATCGTTAACAGCTTCACACATGTTGAAGCAGATATTTTTGCCCTTCCACGTTACAAAATCTCTCAGACTCACTCTGATTGCTAAAGATTATCCATTTTATTTGATTCTGGATTTTGACTGGACCATTGCTTTGATCTAAATTATTCCATTGTAGCTCTGGCTGTATGCTTCGAGTCCTGCTGGATGGTGAACCTCGGCTCCATTTCTCTTTCAACTCACTCTTTACCAACTTTCCTGTCCCCACAGCATGACGTTTCCACCACCATGCTTCACTGTTTGTTCAGTAATATTGTCAATGGATTTTATTTAGGTGGATCAGACTAAAGGAGGCTAAATACACATATATGCCACTTGTTTTTGAATTTTATTTGCATAAAAAACTTAAACCATGTATCATTTGCCTATCACATCAAATCACAATAAAAACTTAATTAGTGGGTGTAACATGACAAAATATGAATAAGTATAAACATTTTTGCAAGGCCACGTCAGCTGTAAATAGATTACCTCATTTAATTATTTTATACTGGGCTCCCTTTTTGAATGTTCCCCTGCTAAACACTTGATGGCACTGGTAGTTCACAGTTGCAAGCCACCAGCAGTGACTTCCTGCACACTGGCTCCTGTTTTCCAAGGATCAGGAGGCTGGACTTTGAAGTTAACAGTGCTTGCCTCAGGCACAGGAAGTTGCCTACTGTTGTGTTACTGACTTAGCAAGTCAGTTGGGGCTAAAAGGCCTGAGCACGCCTGTTGACTAAGACACCGCAAATTCATCACTGACTCCTCACAGTCGCTCCGGCTTTCCTCTTTGTCATATTTTGGCAGGCAGTGCATCTCTTGGGGGGTGAAGGCATGTGTTTTAAATAAAGAGTATTGATTCACTGTTTAATGAAAGTATATGAAATTAATCTACAGGATATCACAGCTAAACATTATTACAGTGAAGCCACTGTGGGAAACCTCCAGTTATCTGTAGAGCATGTCTGGCAGGGACAAGTAATTGATGAGACAGTCTTCCTCCAGGAGCAGAGGTGATTAATCCAATCTGTCCCTTTCTCCCTTAGACACAGATCCGCGGGTTCTGGAGAAGCAGGAGCAACAGCAGCCCACCTACCTGGCCCTAAGCTACATCAACAGGTACGCACAGCCAATTACTCATAGAAAAGTGTGCATCTAAAGAGGGCAGCATTGCTCCACTGTGAGAAATCTGCATTCATGCGTGCGCTCATGTAACTTGGGAGATTTCAGATGAGTTATGTCTTCCCATAGCAGTGACTCATCCACCAAACAAGCGCACAAAACCACACGAGATAATCACTCCCGGCTCCCCGAGCTGCCAGAGGCAGCATTTCAGGCTGCGTATGTTTGTCTGTGTGTGTTTTGGGGTTTTTTTGTGTGTATGTGTGTGTGTGTGTGTGTGTGTGGTGAACCAAACTGTCACATCACACTTAATACCCCATCAAATTGCTACAAGATGCAACTGTGAATCAGATCGTGATAAGACAAAAGAGTGTGGACGAGGGAGGTTTGTTTTCAGTGATAATTGCTCCAGCGGTGAGGTCGTAAATGTCATTCGTATTTATCGTCTGTGGTGCCAGGACAGCTTATTCAGTGGCTCAGTTTTGTTTTATAGCAAAACATGTGGTTGTCTTAAGGTAAAATCAAAAAAGGAGATGAGATAAAGACCTCCAAGCTGTTGTTGGAACGGATAAAAAAAAAAAAAAGTAAATCAAAGAGTACAAACAAAAGGAATAGTTGTAACTAGGGATGCTTCAAGAAATCAGCAGATTTACAGCTTGAAGGTGACCAAAGCCAGACTTGCAAAAATCTGATTGTTTTCTGATCAGTAAACGCATCACAACACTCTTAGGTGTGACTGTTGTGAATAAAGCGAGGAAGACTATTTTTAGTATCAGTTATAGCAGGGTGTCTGCACATCCTTAAAAATTCTTAAAGTCTTAAATTCAAGTATCTAAAATTAAGGCCATAAAATGTCTTAAATTCATTTTAAAAAGAGAGTTAGCATTTAATATGTTAATCACAGGTCTTAAATTTTGTTGTGGAAGGACTATTTAATCTCAAATAGATTTTTTTTTTTTTTTTTTTTTTTTTTTTTTTTTCTCGTGGGACTTTTCTGTCAGGCAAAAGTTTTGAGTCATACTGAGACTGTGTTCTGTGTTCTTCGTTGTGTTCTGTGACTCAAGACGATTGAGGCTACCGGTAACTAGCCGCTAATAAACTCTTGCTTGCTAGCTAGCTCTTTTGAGTCTATCATGGGGAAGTGCAAGTTTATCGCCAGTTGGCTGGTCAAAGTTCATACTTTTCTGTGGAGATATAAGTCTTAAATTCCATTCACGATGGTCTTAAAAAGGTCTTAAATTTGAGTTGGTGAAACCTGCAGAAACCCTGCATTGTATCAGTAGTTTCCATTGAAGTCAGATAAAGGACTGAAATGTACGAAACTATTTCAAAGACAGTTTTTTCTATAACATGATGAGACACGTCTGTTTCAGTTGAACTGCAAGAGAGAGCAAGACACTCAGTGGATACCAGGAAGGCTAAGCTGTACAAAGTGGCTCTGTTTTATTATTTTGAGCTTTCAGCCTATTTTGAAAATCTCAGGGTTAAGATAAAAATCCACATTCTCTTAAATGTTCACATGGAGACCCCTGTTTTAGGGGTGCTAAGAAAACATGCTAAAGATAATTTAAAATGTCACTGCAATTATTTCATCTTTGTTTCCATTGAAACTCGGTTCAACAGAAACATATCATTCTGATGAATGTGGGATTTGATCTGATCTGCATACAATCTGTTTATTTGTTATGAGTGTGATCCTTTTACTACAACACTGATTCATATTCTTACCCAAAGAGATGTTAAGCGACAAAAAAAAGGATAATAAGAAAAGAAACTGCAGTGAAAGTAAAACAGATCTTTCATTAATTGTGGTATTTTACAGCACACACAGTACATTTTACAGTTTTATTTCAGTTGCAAAATCTCACAGAAAAGTTTTGAAAAATCAAACTTTAAATTTGTGTTTAAATTTCTGTGCCTGGAGAAGAATCTCTGTTATTTGGCCACATGTTTTGGATTACTGTCCTGATAAAAGACCCAGTGATGACCCATTTTCGGTTTTCAAGCACAACTGTGGAGCATTTTAAATAAAACTTTGGTGAACTTCACCAGATTTTTGTTTGAAATGTCCTGATAGTTAATCCAAAAGATTCTCCCTGCCTTTGGAAGAGCAGCATGTCCAAAGCATTACAGATCCTCCACCATACTTAGCAGTAGGCATGAGATGCTTTTCCACATAGTCATCATTTTGTTTATCCTAGATCCACCTGGAGTGTTTTGTTGCTGGAAAAACCTTTGGAAAAGTCTCAGCACATGATTACAGTTCAAAATAAAAGTCTATAAAGGCTCTGATCAACTTAAAAAAGTAAGCTAGAGATACCAAAAAAGTTGTAGTTATATTTACCCTGTAGGAGCAGTTAGGGGTGTCAGTGTGGCTCTGGTAATTTTATTAAAAAACAAATCTTGCTTTAAATGGCCTTTTATTCAACTCAATTAAAAGCTGAAAGTTTTAAACCTTTCAGAAAACCTACAAACAAACATAAAATTGGATAATGCTTTAACTTAAAATCCATTGCCCCCAGCTGGGAGTAAGCATATCTTTAGTGTCTTTAAGAGATGACCAGGAACAGATAGCATAGGTTTTACAACTGAACTAGAAACTCACACGATAATTCATCACTGATTTACTTGAACTCAGGGTATTTCTGTCTCAAACACACCCACATACAGTCGGTACATGTATATGAATAGCAGTACATTAACCTGGCAGAGATCTTGCTCAATGTGAAACTGATAAAGCCTTTCTGGATGAAAAATAAGGTCACGAAGCTGCGTTTGTCATGCTATTTGTTTCATTAGGTATGCCTATTACAAAAGCACTTATTTGCATGTGGTCAGCCACACCCTTAAAGGTATTTTGTTGGGACTTTAAACCTACATAATGTAGTTCATATTTGTGAAGTGAAAAGAAAGTGATACATAGTTTAACTTTTTTTTACAAAATATATATCTGACAAGTGTGGTGTGCAGTCGGTAGTTCTGGAGGAGTTGTAGAGCTCCACAGCCCAAGTGGGAGAATCTGTTGATCATCATCCCTGAACATGGTGAAACATGATGGTGGCAGCATCATGCTGTGGGGATGCTTTTCCGCAGCAGGAACAACGAAGCTGGTAAGATTCGATTGGAAGATGGGTGGAGTTAAATGCAGTAAAAGCTACAATGGAAGGATTTAGATTAAAGCACATTCATGTGTTAGAATGGCCTTGTCAAAGTCTGGACCTTAATTCAGTTGAGAATCTATGGAAAGACTTGAAAACTTCAAAGGCGCGTTCCATTAAATCTCAGAGAGCTTGAGCTGTTTTGCAAAGAAGAATTCAATAAAAAAGGCTTGGCTGAATGGAATTGCAAGCCACACTTTTCAGATTTTTTTATTTATTTATTTTTTTTTTTAAATCCATAAAAAGATTTAAAAGCCACATGGGAGCTCTTCTCTCTACTTTGTGTTAATCTATAGCATAAAATCCCAACGAAATACATGTGGTTGTACCATAACAAAACATGAGAACGTTCAGGCTGAAGGAATCCTATTACGAGGATATGTATATCTGTGGGAATGTGTAATCGTATAGCAATTGGGAGGTTGTGAGTTTCCCGATTTTTCAGGATAAGAAAAAAAAAATTAGTTTATATTTTATAGCATTTGTCATTTAAAAAAAAAACAAAAACAAAAAACGGTCAGAATGGAGAATCATGATGAGTCTTTGTGTGTCCTCAGGTTCATGACGGACGCAGCACGCCGCGAGCAGGAGACCATGAAGAAGAAGGCCACACCCAAGCTGTCCCTGTCAATCACGGGCGGCATGTCCAGGAACAGCACGGCCACGCCGCCGCGCCACACCAGCGGCAACCTGACTCCTCCCGTCACGCCCCCCATCACCCCTTCCTCCTCGTTCCGCAGCAGCACGCCTACAGGTACGGAGCGCGCGTCTGGAGAGGGAGGACAAACCGGTTGACAAGTATGAGGAATTGAGGTGCTGAAAGTGACACGTGCAAATCAGCCCTTTGGGGATTTTGACACTCGGTAGGGAGCTGGTAACACGAGAGGAATGCAGCTCAACCGACGACTCTCCATTAGTCAGAAACCAAAGCTTGACTATACATGAGCTTTAATTATTACAACTTAAAGAAATGATTTGCTGTCATTAAAAGCAACCGGATCGACGATCTGGTTCAGGAAAAATCTGTCGTCAGCGTGGAAAGAGGAAAATCCCACCGCTTATCCGCTGCAGAGGTGTGTGTGTTGTTTGTGTGCCGGCTTTAGTGGCTCCTGCAGCGAGCGAACCAGTCAACACTTTGCTAATTACACAGCAGCTGCCCTGCTCTGCCTTCGCATCGGGGCTGAGTGGTGCACAGCCCAGAAGCAGATGTTTAATTCCAGCCCGAGCGGGTCCAAGCGCAGCGTTAGGTCTGCCATTACACACCAACACGCACGAACCCACACCCTCTTTCAACATGTGCCAAGGTGCCATCCACTTCCTCATGCTGAGGCGCAGCATTTCCTGTTTCATGGTGGGGGAGGTCACTGTGTTTGTGTTTGTGCGCCTGATTGGTTCAGGTGGATGCATCTGGATGTGTGTGTGGGTGTGTGTGTGTGTGTGTGTGTGTAAATGGAATGTTCTGCACCGAGCAAAGCACTTTTTCCAGGCTGAGCAGTAGGGGATCCCTCCCACTTAATGATCCCTTTTTCTGTGCCATTCTCTGCATTTTTACCTCACAGGCTCTCACACCCAGACACCCTGTTTAGTTTTTCCTACTTATGAGCAAAAGTAACACCAGAATGCAGAGAACAGCGTTAATAAAGAGTCATATGCATAAGCATTAGGATGCCTTAAACTTCTGTATGAATTGTGTTAATGGTAACTTCATGATTTTGTACAAAAGCTTTTGAAAACTACTTTTTGTCTTGCAAAAGCATTCACACCCCTTGCACTTTCCTACATTTTCCCCTTCACAACCACAGACGCCAAGTAATGAGAGTAAAATGTATGCCCGCTGTTCTTTGCAAAAGAATTCAACCTCAGTCAGAATTAATGGCGTCTGTAAACATGACTTTTCATGTTTTGCTACAAATTCTTAACTGAATTTAGGTCTGGACTTTGACTAGGCCATGCTGACACAATAATATGCTTTGATCTAAACCATTCATTATTGGACATATGTTGAAATAGAAATTGAAAATCATTCCCCAAATCCTGATGCTGCCACCACCACCGTGCGTCACCGTGGAAATGGTGTGTTTAGTTTGAATTATGTTAGTTTTCCAACAATCATGTTTGGCGTGTAGGAAAGTGGCTTACACTGGGTTTTATTTATGGTTATCAGAGTAAAAGGGGGTCAATACAGATTCACTCCATGTAGTCACGTGGTTGAAACATGACTATAAGGGGAAACTTTTGCAAGGCACCGCGTCAAATCCCAGCTGCATGATGCATTTTGCTCTTTTTGTGCTGCCATCCCATCCATAGTGTGTCCATGATGACAAATGTTTTTCTTGTTTCCGGTGGCTCCAGGCAGCGAGTATGACGAAGAGGAGGTAGACTACGAGGAGTCTGACAGCGACGAGTCATGGACCACAGAAAGCGCCATCAGCTCCGAGTCCATTCTGAGCTCCATGTGCATGAACGGGGGAGAGGAGAAGCCGTTCGCCTGCCCCGTCCCCGGGTGTAAAAAGAGATACAAGGTAAGGTTAGACTAATAAGTCAGGCCCCAGCCATAGGACATGAGGTTTCGGCTGCGATTAAATCTACACTGCAGCTCTTGTTTGGATATCACATGTCGGGACAGATCGTTTGGAACGCAGTATAAATCCAGGCTGTCTTGATTGGAAGCAGTGATAAATATATCATGGTGCATTTGCTTTGGTTGATATTTATCGCAGCTTGTAACAATAACCCTCATTCAGCCTGCTGTCCCAGCTTCTAAATTAATAGACAGTGTTGGATATTACTCTTTTGTGGCCCATTAAAGGGAAAAAGGCAATGTGGGAAAAGTCCTTATATGTGTATTGAAATGGCCCTCCAGAGCGAATCAGTGTTACTTCTCTGCCACTAAACCAGAAGAAATGAGTTTTACATGTTCTCTTGTTCGAATTAAATTTTTGGGGGGCTATTTTTGGAAACATTTCCATGGCGACACAGCAACACTGGGAGGAAAGTTAGTTTTCAGGCAGTTAAATTTCCTTGCTCTGCTATTCGAGGACAAGCCCATGGTAGTTCTCCTTCCACTTGGATAACTACGTGAAGACATGCTGTAGATAAATCTGTATAGTTTGTAATACCAACCCCCTCCCTCCGTACCCCTAAATAAAATAAAGTACAGTTTAGCCTACTGTATGTGCAGAATGCTGTGTAGAGAAAAAATATCCCCTACTTTGTGTTGGTCTGTCATATAAAATAATCCAGTTTTTATTGGTATTAACGTATCCACATGTTTTACTATTTTAATTTCTATTTAGCTTTATATTAACAAGCTTGGTTGATAAAAACAGACTTCGACAGCCAGGGTTTCATTTGTAATTTAACCAAGCAGTCCAATCTGTTTCAAAGAGTCGAAGCAGTGATGTGGTGTCATCTACTGTTTTGCAAATATTACAGAAAAAAAAAAAAAAAAAATCTTTCTGTGCCCTTCCTGCCTCATCCTTATTTTCCACCAGAATGTGAACGGCATCAAATATCACGCCAAGAACGGCCACCGCACGCAGATCCGTGTGAGGAAACCCTTCAAGTGCCGCTGTGGCAAGAGCTACAAGACCTCGCAGGGCCTGAGGCACCACACCATCAACTTCCACCCGCCCGTCTCCACGGAGATCCTCCGCAAGATTCAAGGCTAGAGCCCTGCGCTCATACCAGTCAGCTACCCCAAAACATTAGCCCTGTCCTGACTCTCCCAACTAATCCCAAACACTAAAGGATCAAGTGCATGCTTTAAGTTGTTTTCGTTTATTTTGTCACTTTAAAAAAAAAAAAAAAAAAAAAAAAAAAATCATCTTTGCGTTATTCTTTTGTCCTATCCACGTATTATCACTTGTATTTTTTGGAAAAAAAAAAAACAAAAACCTATGTATCTTTGTAGTATTTTTTATTGATGTACATTTGCACATTCGTATATGCTA
This sequence comes from Anableps anableps, assembly GCA_014839685.1. Lineage (NCBI taxonomy): Eukaryota > Metazoa > Chordata > Actinopteri > Cyprinodontiformes > Anablepidae > Anableps > Anableps anableps. Next base: position 12,909,431 of record CM026079.1, read on the forward strand.
TCATTTTATTTTATTTTTTTCTCAACTGTTTTACTCGCATAAGGTGCTAACTGTAAAAAACAGAAAGAAAAGACAAAAAAACAAACGAAAGAAAAGTGGAGACCCTTGAAAAAAATAGTGGAAAAAGGAAGCACGAGCGACTCCTGCCCTTTTTTTTTTTTTTTTTTTTTCTTCTTCTTCCCCTTCCGCTCGTCTCTGAGCAGGAAGAACGTGAGCCGGGTTATTTCTAGCGCTCCCCGTCCGCTCGCTGCAGAGTCCCACCGAGTTTAGGTCTGTGCCTTCACAGCTACTTCTGGGAGTTTAAGAGCAAGAGTTAAGTTATACTTAGAACAGATATATTGATATATAAGCAACAGACAAATATGTATGTGTACATAAAAAATATAAAAGTATTCATGAGCATATTCATAGTTACTTTATTTTGAAGCTTTATTTTATATATATATATTTTTTTGCCAGTGTTTTCCATTTCGTGTTTTTTCTGTGTATCTGTAAGTTCATGCTTACAGCACATTCACATTCACTGATAGCCCTGCTAAGGATGGGTAAAAAGCCTTGAAGTAACCAAGCCTTCTTTTGCAGCAGCATAATCTCTCTCAGACAGACATTTCTTACCTTTAATCCACATAGTTATTTAGTGGGGGAAAAAAAAAAAAATCTCATATTGAGAAATATATTTGTTTACAAAATCACCCTTGCTGCACTTCTTAGCACCAATGCTGTTATTACTTTGCACACCCTCCCCTCTCCGGTAATGTTTTACTTTTTCGGATCATTATCCTGCTGAAAGTCCCGGTCATAACCCATTTTCAGTTTTTCTGGCAGAGTCGAGCAGATATTTATTTATGATGTCTTGTGCTGCAACAAGGTTCCCACAGTCATTGTTTCAGGTCAGACCCACAGAGAGTTTCAATCTTGGTCTAATCTTACCAAAGTACGCTGTTCCAGACCCAGCACATGCGTCCCCCCCCCAAAAAAAAAAAAATATATATAAATAAATAAAAATTGGTATGTTGACACCTTTCAGTGGTCGTTAGGGAGACTTGATAACCCCAAGTTCTGGCACTAGTGGCGTTTATTTGCAGTAGAATAGACAGGCAGAGAAAGAAGCGCGGGAAGAGGTGCAGCAAAGGTCCCAGGATCAGGAATCAATTGAGCCCCGGGTGGCTGCGTCAAGGACTAATAGCCTACATATACGCAGCGCCGCCCCACTCAGTTTGAATTAGGGGTGCACCGATTGCAGTTTCCTGGCCGATCACCAATCTTTAAAAAAACCTGACCTGCCGATTCCGATTTTAGCTGATACTGATTTTTTTGTCTGAAAAGTTGCTAAATACAGCGACAAAGTCGCCAAGCTGGCAACAGTGGGGAAACCATTATTAACCGCCCACATGCAGACGGGACATGGTGGGCGGATCTGCCAGTCAGCCCTCTCTCAAGAGGGGACAGTGGCTGATTTTCTGTGCTGGGGTAGATAAGATTGATTTCTCATTTAAGTATCGGCTGATCGCTGAGCTCCCAAAATTCAGGAAACTGGAGCTGATTTATCGACACACCCCTAGTTTGAATCCAGTACTAGTTTCATTTGTTGACTTGATTATAGATGTAGGCGAGTTCAGGAGAAGAGCTGCTGTCTTGTAGCCATTTCCTGACTTATTGAGATTTTCACATACACGCATTAAATGAAATGGCATGTTCTCTTGTCTTTCCCATTTTGAAGAGTAGTTAAGAGTTCTTTTTACTTTTATACCCCCAGGAAATCAAGGATACCTAAATAAAAGTTTGACACGACTCAGCGTAAAACGGTGACGTATAAATTACAAAAATGCTGTATTATTTATTACATAGGAATGCCAATAAGTAGATTTTGTTAAAAGCAGTTATTTCCTAATGTGTTTTTGTTCATCCCCCATTGAATAAATTTTCTCAGATTTTTCAGAACCCCCCTGATTATGCTGCTGCTGCAATAAAAGCTGAATTTCTTGTAAGGCTTTTGACATTTCGTTATCACAGGCACTGATTTCTATGTGCTGTATTTGCTGACGTTTAGTTATGGCTGATATTAAGAATATGAGCCAATACTTTTTTTTTTTTCTCTCTCTCTCCGTTTTACACATTCTGACACATTATTTTTAATGCCGATCAGGAAGAGACCGCGGTCCCAGGCCGACGTTTGAAGCGTTTTGATCGGCACGTAGAGCCATCCAGCATTTCCCTCGCTCATAGTACCAGAGCTGTGCTCCACTCACTCGGCTCGAAAAGCAGGCCGAGCATCATAATGTATTCCAGTTGCCAAGAGCTTTGTTTTTTGTTTTTGTTTCCATGATCGTTGCCAACAGCTCTCCACTGCCAAACATTGAACATACCATGTGCCTGATGGGAGGGGGTGGGGGGATTGTCATAGCGGTTTTACGGTGGAGGTCGCCAAAAGTGTGGCAACGATTTTTCTTCGCGCCTCCAAAGTGTGCATGGATGAATGTTTTCATGCATGCTTTCAGAAAAGTGAGGTTACATTTGTATTTAAGAGATTGTCATCTACAACTTGTCTGTGTGTGTTGTAGAGAGCAGCATTCCAGTCCGTCAGATTTGTGTGTGTGTGTGTGTGTGTGTTTCAGCAGTATCTTCATCAGCGTAGGGAGTATTCCCGTACATGTGTTTCCAGTGCTCGGATGTTTCACGTTTCTTTTCTGGGCTGCTGGATTGACTCATTAGGGACCGGATTGTCACGTTCCCTCATGACCGGGATTTCATGAGCAGTTGCCAGAATTGAGCAATGCAGCCTCAATCATTCCTCTCATACAGACTTTATATTCCGGTGAAGGCTCCGAGTTTGAGCCGTTTCTCTTCTGCATCGTGGATCCCTCCTGAAATGCACTCCGCATCGTCCTGTTTGCGGGTTTCTTTTGGTCCGGCTTCGGGTCACGCCACCCGCCTGAAATTCTAATTGAAATACTGTCCCTTTGTGCGCTGCTGGACAACCAAGCACAAGTCTGCGCCGACAAGCGGGAGGAAGAAGAGTGACAGCTGTATGCAGAACAGGATAAGGTTTTTTTTCTTTTCTTTCTTTTTTTTTTTTTTTTTTTTTTTGAGGGGGGCGGGGGGGGTCAGTATACCATGTACAGTGAATGTAATGTAACACGTGTCTGTCGTCAAGTGCTTTTAAATTATATTTTCGTATGTAACGTGGAGACCAATGTTTCCCTTTTGTATGGGAGGTTTTAACAGGTTCTGAGGAAGAGTAAGTTGTAGGTGATGTCAAACTGTCTTTCTATATAAAAAAAATAAGCTGCTTCAATGTAAATGACTGAAAAAAAAAAAAAACAAAAAAAAAAAAACAGCAAAATAAAGTGAAAACCCCCCACAGCTCTGACTGATTCGCGTCTTGCTTCCCTAAATGAAGAACAGCAGCAGCCACATTCATTTAGACAAGCTTAATTTATTCTTAAAGATATTTTCAGGTGCACACTTACACTAATTTCCAGACATTCTCACATGAGATTAGAGGTGGGACATGTGACGTACACAAGGATTGGCTTGAAAAAGGGTCCGCACTCCTTGAACCTGTTCACATTACAACCGTAAACCAGGAGTATTTTTTAGGGATTTTAAGTGATCGACCAATACAAGGTAGAGCGTAATTGTGAAGCTGTGGTGTGCATCTATGTTCAGCCCCATTTACTTTGCTACTTCTAAATTAAGTTCAGAAAATGCTCTAGTCAGAAGAGACAAAACTTGAACTTTTTGGCTTACGTGGGAAACTGACACCAAGAATCATCCAGAACGCGCCATCCCCATGGTGAAACATGGTGGTGTCGGCATCATGCTGTGGGAAGTTCATATATATATACATATTAGGACTTCAAATATCAGGAAAACACACAGTGGTGAAACTGTTAGGGAAACACGATATATTGGCATCAACATCGGGATCGGCCGATGTCCGTCTTTTTTTTTTTTTTTTTTTTTAACATATCGGTATCGGTCCAAGAAGTTAAACTGGGCTGATATTAATAACTGATGTTTTTGTCCATCTTGTTGCCATTTGTGTTTCAGGAGGGGGTTGGAAGGGGGTTGACCATGTTGTATTTGTTCTGTCATGTGATAATGATGCAACACGGGACTATCGGGTGTTTAGCTGAAACAGAGAAGAAATGTAGGCGGTGTGGTCACTTTTAAACTGTTTAAAGTGTAGGGAAATATATACGATATATTTTGTAAAAATTTCGGTTATCGGCCATTACAACAGTATAAATATCGGATATTGATATTGGCCCAAATTTCCATATCGGTGCATCCCTAGACAATGAGGCTAAATTAGAGATTAACCCACATCTCCCTCTTTGTGAGCGTCTTAGCTACTAAAAACATGAATCAACTGTGTTTGCTTGAAAGCAGGAAAAGACCGTTTTCATTCCACTTCGCAATTATTTGCAACTTTATTAGTTTATCACATAAAATCCCCCAAAACACATTAAAGTTTGTGCAAAATGTGGATTAGTTTAAGGCGAGTGAATACTTTTTCCAAGGCATTATAGTTTGTGATGCCTGGAAGCAACATTGTTAATTAACACTGCCGTAACAAGAAATTAAGAGACAAAAGCTCTGAACACACATTTAGATGACAGTCATGAGGGCGTACAGACCTGCACACAAAGTTTAGACCTCTTCACAGTTCTAAGCTTTAAAAAAAACAAAACAAAACAATGAATTAAAGTGTCTGTTGCCGAAAACACCCACCACCTCTCGGCCCCGCTGCTTTATGATTAACCTGTGAGAAAGTGCGCAACAGGAAGTGAAACATCCCCGATCCCGTCGTTTTGTTGAGGAAGATGATGAAGGGAGACAGCTTTACTGCGATAAATCTCCCCCAGTCTTGTTCTTCTATGTACAGTACATTCGGAATAAAGCCTTACTTAGTGCAGTCCGTGAAAACGTAGTGCTGTTCTTTGTTCCGACAATCTGACATCTTTGCAAAACACACATATGGACAACAGGGAAAAAAAAAAAAAAAAAAAAAAAAAAAAAGAAATCTTTACACATTCAAGTGTCTCACTCTGCATTTACGCTTTTGTCGAGCTTCAACTTCAACTAAAAGATGATGCTTTCGGCTGCTAATACGGCACCCATGATACTATTAGCATTATGCTTCTGCAAAAAAAAAAAAAAAATCTAATTGTTTTGGCAGAAAAATAATCTCTCGTAATCTAGAAAAATCCAACCTTTATTTTCACTTTAATTTAATACTTTTTACCAGATTTTTAAGATTATTAAAACATCTTTACCAGGTCTGGAAGGAGAGGATTTAGAATTTTTTTTTCCCCAAACCACAGCTTTTGACTTGTATAACTACTAACTCGGTTAACAGGAGGGAATTTTGTGGTTCCGAACATAAACACGCTCTTTAAAAGGTGCTTCATAGGTGAAAATAAAAATAATGCTAAATTAAAAAAGCCTCAACTCTTCTCCTAAATTCTTCCTCACTCGCTGTTCCTTTAAGCAAATGCTTCTGTAGATCCACACCTTTTATCCACTCACAACTACATTCTTGCAAACCACTGAGATTGCAAAAAAAAAAAAAAGTGCTAAATACTGTATGTTGAACTTAATAACGTCACCGACCCCTCAAAACAAAATGAAGCGATATCTGACGACAGATGTGTACCCACGCGACGTGTCAAGCGTTCAAGCTTCACTCCACCCTCATTCGATCTGCTCGAAGTTGAGGACGTTGCCGTCGAAGTGCGTGAGGACGTGCCTCTCGAAGAGCTGCTGCTGGCAGTTGAGGGGGAACTGCTCAGAGCAGACGGGGCATACCTTCCAGTGGCTCTCCACGTGCTGCTCGAAGCTGCGCTGCTCAAAGTGGGGCGGGAAGATCACCTCGCACAGCGGGCAGCGCTTGTGGACATCCGTACTGCGGGGGAGGGGGGAGAGAGAGAAAAGAGGCATTTATGGCATCATCTCAAAGCTTTTTTTCCATCAATATTCTCAGACTATAGACATAAGATAAGGAGGGCGTATACTGTTATTGACATTCCTCCTTTCTTCTTCACCGTGTCCTCATGTTTGTGAACGTCGGTGCTACCTGGAGTCAAAGCAGAAGCTGTTCCTCACTTCACTGTGTCTGCTGGACTGATGGTCACATGGCTGCTGAGCTCTGTCACACACCTTTGACACACAAGCATGCAAAAAAACAAAAAAAGGGTGGTGAATTTAAAATGGGATTCAGCCTCTCTTCAGTAATCTCTCTCCTAAGCTCTTTGGGAGCGACATTAATGATGGCTTAATGCAAATGAATTTAGTGCTGGGCTTTGTTTTTAAGAGCAAACTGTATTTTCCCACAGTGAGCGATGGAGAAGCCCTCCAGAAACAGGCTAGTGGAATTACGACGGGAGTGCAAAGGCTGGACATTAAACATTCATGTTGCTGTGAGAAATTATGTTCTTTACTGCCATGTATATTAAATTGTGCTCGAGATTCGAACCCCCAAGTTAAATCTACTTACTTTTTGCGCCTCCTCTGCTGGAGCCTCCATGTTCTCCGGGGGAGTTGTGCTGCGGGACGGCTGGATGCAGACCACCTCCTGGTCCCAGCCTGGAGCTCCTGGACTGAGGCTGGGTGGAGACGCCGGAGGCGCACAGGGTGCGGCGCAGAGTGGCGCTTCGGGTGGAGGGCGCGAAAGGTGCTCGGGAGGCAAGACGACGTCCACCTGGTCTGCGCACGCATGCGGGAGCACGTGGAGGCGTTACGGTCCGAGCAGCGGGAGGAGGCTCAGAAATTCACACCAGTTTACATCTGTCCTACCTTTAGATGTGTCGGTGGAGTAGGGATTGCCGTACTGCAGCTCTGCAGGCCTCTGCGGGACAAGTGGTGGCGGGGAGGGGTCCTGGGGGTAGGGGAGGGGGTAGCGGAGCACCATCGGCTGCTTGGCCTCAGCCCCCTGAACGCCAGCCTCCAGCTCCCTCTGTCTGGATCTGTAATGCTGGAGTTCCTGGACAGGAGAAGAGACGCGACCGTCACAAGCACAATCCGCTATGCCGAGAGGGAAACCGTGGCTCCACGGGAACAGAAGTTAACTCACAATCTGAAAGTTGGGGGTTTGATTCCAACTTTCTCCCGCTACATGTCTATTTCCCCCTGGGCAAGGCACTTAACCCCAAGTTGCCTACCGATCTGTGTATCGCTGTATGACTGCGGGTTTGTGAGTGTAACTAGGTAAGGCTCAGTCAGAATTAAACTTTTCTTTGTAAACATTGGAGCAAATTTACTCCATTTACTTTACTTTCTTGTCAATTTGCCTTTAGTTGTGTGCATTACATCTAGTCTCTTTTTGCAGGATCATACAGGTTTATATTTTAAACATCATAAGAACAGAAGCCTCGTCAACATCAGCTTTACTAGAGATTCAGTCGACAACCCCAGAGCACATTTTCACATTTTGGAAAAATGTGAAAAAAGAAGAAGGAAAGAAGAAGAAGAAGGAAAAAAAAAAGAAAAGAAGAAACGGATATACTTTGAATATATAGTTCGCTTTCCCGAAACACTGTTTTTGCCCTTTGTGATCATATCTGAAGCAGGAGCATTAGTACCCTACTCATTACTGTAATGGGTGTCACAGTCTGGCTCTTTTCTCTGCTCTTCTATCCAGCACCTCCTACCTTTCTTGGCTTTTAAAAAATCCTCCCTGACCTCCTCTCCTGATGACTTCATTAGTGCGCTGCTATCAAGTTTAACATTTAAACCAGGGTTGGGAAGGTGAAACAGACACGTAACGTGGCATTTGCACTGTCTAATGGCACTGTATCGGTGGGCGAAAGAGGCAAGAGTAGCTGTATAAATTAGTGGATGGGTGGCAAGGATTGAACGGGTGGGGGTGAATCAGGAAAAATTCAGATGGCGCACAAAAGTAGTCGAATAATTGAAAATGATCATTTTATTGGAGAGCTCAGATTATTTTAATGTATGGTGATAGCAGCATCATGCTATGGGCATGCTTTTCTATGGAAGGGACAGGAAATCCGGTTGGAGTTGATAGAAAGACGGATGGAGTGAAATACAAGACAGGAAAAAAAACAAACAAAAGACTTGAGATGGTAGCAGAGGGTCAGTGAGCAGCGGGAAAACTCGGCTGTGGGTCAATACGCCTCTTTGCCAATCTGTACCAACGTGGTTTATGGAAATCATTTTATTTTGTAAGTATTGTCATGAATTCGGGAGGTAATTAGTCATAAATCTCATATGTAAATTGTTTCAATTGTATCTAATTACCTGAAAACGTCCCCCCGATTTAGGCCTGATGACGCTTATAAAATATAATCCCAAATTAAGCAAGAAAAACTGAGTAGATATTATTTATCGGGGTCTGAAAGCTACATTTCCCAAATTAAACTGTGAGCAGATCGATCCAAAATATCGATAATATTGATACCTAGCCGGTATCAGAATCAGATCAATACTAGCGTGGTCAGATCGATACTTTAGTTTCAGATTCCCTTTCGAAATGTTATTTTTGTGTTGTAGTTTTTTCATCCGTAAAAAAAGATTTTGCTTTGATTTGCTCTCAAATGATAATTTTTTTTTTACATTTTATTTAGAAAACAATGCACACGAATTTGTTTGGTTTTTATATTGTTTCTGTTTATGTTAATATGTTAATAAAGTATTTTGTAGACTCCTATAAACTTTATCCAAATTCTGTCCTAGGTTTTAACAAAATAATTCAAAAGAAAAGCCACAAAAACACCGACAGGTCAGGAGTTTGATGATATATCAAACTTAAATAGTAAAAAGTATTTGTATTGGTATCAGCGATACTGACCCTGTATTTACTTGGTATCGGATCAATACCAAAATATGCAGTATTGCTCACTTCTAGTTTAAACTGTTCATCATCACAGCTGGTAAACAATAAGATGGCATAATTTTGTACCTGAACGGTACAAAAGAACAGAAACTACAATAGTACAAAATGGTGAAGGGGTGAAATGACCAATACCCAGATAAAACCCCTTAATATACAGCCAGAGCTATGATAGGAAGGTTTAAAGTATATTAATGTGTTAGAATGGCCCAGTCAAAGTCCAAACCTACATGAAATTAAGAATCGGTTGTCAGACTTGCTCAAAGAAGCTCTCCCTCTGATATGAGTGAGTTTGAGGTGTGGAATCAGGAGAAGTGCATACAAATGCAGAATCTGACATTTTCTTCCCACTTCTTCTTTGTGTTTGTGTGACATAAAATCCCGACATTATCCGTTGCAGTTTGTCGTTTGTCATGTGACAAAATGTGGAACAGTTTAGGACTAGAAGAAGAACTGATACCAGCTCAGAACTAAACGGAACCAACATACTGGGTCGTGCCGGTGCCGTTTTACCTCCTGCAGCTGCTCCTTGTCTTTTAGAGCCTGGGCGAGGTTTTGTTTCAGCTCGGACACCTCGATGGCTCGCTCTGCCATCTGCACCTAGTGACCGGACACACACACAGCAAAATCATTTTAAGCTCACGTACCATTAAATGACCCAATCCTGTCATGTCTCATAAGACGTTCTTTGAAAGCTCGGAATGCTGGATACATTTCCTGGCAGGAACGCTTGCTTCCGGTTTGTCAACATCCACGTGCCAGCGCACAGGTGAGTAAGAGAGCAAAACATTTGCCTTGCGTTTACCCTGGAGCATCGTCAAGTGCATGCAGCCTACTGTAAAACACAGAAGTAGAGCCAAAGAAAGCAGATCTGCGCTCTGGGGAAGATGGAGCGGGTCAGGGGATCGTCATAAATCCCTCACTTTCTAACAGAACCGGCGCTGTGGGATAGTTTACATCGCTAGCTGCTTGCTCTCCTCTTATTTCACTCCATTTCAAAGGTCTCAGATCATACCCCCCCACCACCACAACTGGAGCTCTCATGGGTCCTCTTTCTGCCTTGTGTCCATCTGTCTGTCCTGATTTCATCACCCTTACATTCTGTCTGCTTTTTTGGCTCCTCCCATTAAATTCTCTTTCATCTCCTTTCTCGTTCTGCCCTCCTTTCTTGAATTTACGGCGTATCACCCCCACATGTGTCTCTCCGTGTATTCCTCTCCCCCTGTCTCCATCCTCTGGCTGACTCATGTAAACAGCTGTAAAGCACAGGGTTCTGCGGCTGACTCTCTCTCTCTCTCTCTCTCTCTCACTCTGTTCAGACTCTGGGGCTATTAAGAGCAGTCCGGGGCCCCGGGCGATCACCTCTGCAAGGGAACTATATCAAAGCGAAGGGAGAGCTGTATTTACCGCCTGGATAAACACACACTCACTCACCAAGAGTAAACGCCAGTCAGACGATTGCACACGAAAGAGAAGAGCTCTGTTTGATAATGTGCAAACATGGCATGCAAACTGGTGCAAAAAAACAAAAAGGGGCCGAGGTGCAAAACACCGGATGGACATTTATTGCGCTATACAGTCTACCTGAAACACAGCAGACACCTTTAAAGTGCAAAAAGGATGAGAAATGAACATTTTCTAAACTATTTAGATGTAAAACAATTATTTAAAGAGGAGTGAAGGTGAAGGAAACAGAGATGAAGGAAAGTCACCTGATTCAGACTGGATGCCTGGTATGCGTTAAAAGACCTCAAAATAAATCCACCTTTCACTGCAGCAACATCATTTCAAACAAAATAATGTAGAAACATTCCACCATTGAATTTAGTAAAATTATTCAAAACATTACAGTTTAGAAAATAATTGTTCTAACAAAAAAATCACCAGAGGTATAACGATTGGTAAACTGTTTTAAAACAAATCCAACTTGGGCTCTTTTTTTAATTACACTTTACTCTTCAAGTTATACAGACTTTTTAGGGACTATCTAGTTATTCAAGACTTCCTTGTTTCCCTGGGGTATAATTATGACGTGACACAAAGCCAACAACTTAGCACAATTAGTAGGGCTTCCTTTTACCAATTTACTCTGGATGATTTTATTATATTGGAACAATTTGGAATGATTAAAACTGGACTGCAGATGACCAGATATGAACTGGACCAGTTTATTTTGTAAAGAAAATAACATTCGTTTGGATTTGCTACTGAAGCTGAACTCAATGAGACAAATGCTAAGAAAAGAGAGAGATGCTACGTTTCTGGTGTGTTCCTGTCTCACTCTGAATCGTCCCTCCTCGTCGGCCAGCCGCTGCTTGAGCGTGTCGTTGATCGCGCACTGCTCCCTCCACTTCTCCTCCATCACGGCCAGCTCCGCCTCCACCGAGCGGGTCTGCTCCTTCTCCGCCTCCACCAGCTCCTGGCCCTCCGCGCTGCCCCTCGTTTCCTCTTCCATCGGCGAGGCTTCCGCCGCACTCTGCTCCTCGGGCCTCAGCCTCTCGTTGCTCACCTCCACCCAGCTCGCCATCTTCAGGCTCTCCTCGGGCAGGTTCTCCTTCTTCTCCGCCTCCTTTTCGCTGTCTTTGTCTTCATCTTCCATGTCGTCTCTCCCGGCCTCTGCCGAAGCCTCCTTCAGTGACGTCTCCACCTGTTTTTCCTCTGTGCCACTAAGGGCCTCAGCGTATGTGGATTGTTCGTTTCTTACTTCAGGGGTGATTGTCATGTCTGCTGCTTCTTGTAGAATCGCAGAAGTGGAATTTCCTACATAGAAAATAGGTTGAAGAAAAGGCACTGCATTAACTGAGCTACACGGGTACAGTTCTGTGGTTTTTAGATACTCGCCATCAATCAACCAAAGAATCATGTACCTCAATACACACTGTTGATTCACTATAACAGATGCAAGATGAAAGGAACTCCCAAGTATTTGTTGCAATAAAAAAGGAAAAAAACAAGAAACCCAGCATGATGCTGCCACCACGTTTCATAATGAGGATGGCAGCTTTTCCCCCCCATTCACTTTTCCATAGATTTTGGAGTATTATTGATAAATTCTCCCACTTGAGCTGCGAATCTCTTCAGCGTCACCATCCGCTGCATATCTAAATAACGCCCTCCATGTTTGGCATAAGGCTGTACAGTGGAACAGTTGTTAGCACTGTTGCCCTGAAGCAAGGAGGTCCTGGCCCGGGGTCTTCGTGCAGGTTCTTCCTGTGCATGCGTTGGTTTTCTCCGGGTACTCCGGCTTCCTCCTACAGTCCTGAAACGTGACTGTCAGACGAATCGGTCTCTAAAAATCTTTACTCTGACTTCTAAAGGGAACTGGCTGCACAAGATTTTATTTAAGGGTGTCAAAGTAAAAGGGGTCTGAATACAAGCGTTCGTGCTTTTATCTGTAAAACACTGAGGAAGCCGTTTAAAAAATATTACCCACTTCATAATTATGCATTACTTTGGGTTGCTCTTTCATCTGGATTTCCAATAAAATACACTGAGCTCTGGTTGTAATGTGACACAATGTAAAAAATTTAAGGGGTCTGAATGGTTTTACAAGGCACTGGAATCTGTGCGTGTGTGTTTTGGTGTGTGTAGAAGGCTTCTGCAGTTGTACCCTCAGTCGGAGACTCTGGACTAGAAATCAGCGGCTCCTGAGTCGTCTCTGTGGACACGTTTTTCTTTGACTCCTGCAATTAAACAAAATGAATTGTTGATTTAAGGCAGAGGTGGTTAGTGAAACCGGTTGTCTGTCCTGTGTTTTTTTTTTTAATGGCTTTTAAACACACCATAATAACCCCCTGTAACTCCGCAGTACTGAGCTTGGCCACCTGCCTGCGGAGGCGCTGACACTCCCGGTACTTCTCCTTGTAGTGCTCGGCAGCCATGTGGAGCCGCAGCTTCAGCTCCTCCACCTCCCTCTGCAGCTCCGCCTCCGCCTCCGACACCACCGCGATGCCATGCGCCCCGTCGCCGCTTGTTCCGACGCCCTGGGACGCAAAGGTGTGATCAGTGACGCGTGATGTAACCTCGATCGGATGTGAAAATATTCCGGGGCTGTGACACCGACCACGTCCTTGTGAGCGGTGCTCCTCATCCGGTCGAGCTGGCTCTCCATGCGCTGACACTCCGCCTGAGCATCAGCCAGACTGGCACGGAGCTTGTCGGCCTCTACGCGGGCTCGGTACAGTTCGGTCATGGTGTGGTCGCGGGCGCCGGCCGCGTCCCGCAGCTCAGATGCGAGCAGGGCGGCCTGCTGTCGGGACGCCTGAAGCTGCTCCTCTGCCTGACGGAGCTGCTCGCGTAAGCGGGCGAGCTCTGCCTAAAAGCATAAAAGAAATATATAAAAAATGGTGGCCTTTCGTTCACAATCTAGTCCTTTTTTTATTTTGCCGGCTACAATGTGACACACAAAGTTTCACCTTGTCATGTCTGTGTTCCAGCAGCTCCCTCTCCAGGCTGTCTCTCTGGGCGACGCAGGCCCTGAGCCTCTCCAGCTCTTCTTGGAACTGAGCGATGGTCACCTCCCTGTTCAGCTCCACCGCCTTCAGCATCTGCAGCTCGGCGCTCAGCTTGGTGTTCTCCAGCTCTGTGCTGCGCAGGTGAGCCTACGCAGGTGCCGAAGCAGAGGAGAAAAGTTCAGACAAGAGACCGAAACGAACGCCTTGACAGTTTTATAATGTGAAATGGGTTGTTTTCACCTTATAAAGATCTCTCTCATCCTTCTCGTTCTTCAGCTGGCTCTCGAGACTGTCTCGCTCTGCTGTCAGCTTCTTCAAACGGTCACGCAGACTTAATTAAAAAAAAAAAAAAAAAAAAAAAAAAAAAAAAGTCTTTATAGTCTTTAGTATCATTGTACAGCACATACACAAGTCATACTTGCAAAACACATAGTCAAGATGCTGCAGTTGTTCCCCAGACTGCACTGGAACCATTTAGACAGAAGGTTCTTTCACCATGCACATCTGTACAGTCCGGTCATCACTAAACTATATGGTTCCATAAAAGGATTCTTGTCTCACCAGTCCAACTCAGTCTCCTTTTGCAGACCCCTCTGGGTGACTCCCAGCAGGTCGTCCTCCAGCTGGCGAACTCGGTCTTTGGTCTCCGTCAGCCTCCTCCGTACCTCCTCCCTCTCATCCGAGAGTCCCTGCGACGAGCGCAGCAGCTCCTGTGGGGCAAAGCGGCGGCCAATCAGAGCAGCTGATACAGCAGCTTGAAATTAGCAGGAGAAAGTGTTTAACCAGGGGAAAAGTGTGAAACTTTTTCTGAACGTGTATAGACTGTGCAGGAAGCTTCCCACCTGGAGGAGTCAAGTTTGTAAATGAAAATTTAAAACATTTTAAACTCTTAAATCATACTCTTGAAATTTCACAATTTTTTTCTCCACCTTCCTGCCAAGGCAGACTACTAAAGCTGCAAATCAATATGAATTTGCCCTCAGGGTATTATATAGCTTTATCTTATTGAGTGCAAATCACCAGTTACAAATTATGATGAATTATGAGTCTTTTAATGGTAACATAACCCATATTTAGTATTTATAAGTGTATTGACATGTCGCCTTACCTGAGCGGTTAAAGCGTTATCTCCGAACATTACTTTCCAAAAATATTCATAACCCTTTTCCCCTTTTGTCACATTATAACCACAACCTTTAGTGTTTTTTACTGGAATTTAACGTGACTGATCAACAAAGTTGTCCATGATTGTAAAGTGGAAAGAAAATGATACAAAGTTTCAACATCTTTGACAAATAAAATGCATATGTATGTTGTCCCCTGGTTAATCTGCTCTTCTAGAAATGGAACATTTTCCCTCATTCTTCTCACCAAGATACCTTCAGGTCAGTCAAATTGGATAGAAGGGTTCTGTAAAATCTTGCAACAGATTCTTTATTGAATTTAGGTTTGGACTTTGATTAGGGTATACAGCCACACAATATGCTTGGATCTAAATCATTGGTGCTTTTCTTCAGGTATAGCCTTGTATTTAGCTTTATTTATCTTCCCAGTTCTTGCTGAGGAAATGCATACCGACAGCATAATGCTGCCACCGCCATCTTCCACTGTGTGGACCTTGTGATCAGGGTGATGTGCAGTCATTTCCTCCACATTGTGCTACATCCAATAACAGCACCTTTGTTCACATTTTTGCTGTGCTCCCTATGTGGTTTTGGGCGAATTTTAAACAGGACTCTACTTAGGTTTCTTCAAAACAATGTTTTTTTTCCCCCCCTTTTTACTTCTCGGCTCCAATTTCCATATTGTTATTTTTAAAAATACATATATAAATTATGTCCTACTTTGTGTTGGTCTAGCACATAAAATCCCAATGAAAACATTTGAAACTGTAAAATGAATATAGATATAAGACACTGTAAGAATCACACAGTTGCAAAAAACAAGCCCCAAGATAAGTCTGTTTTTTCCACCTGGTGTGTGCCAGTTGAAAAACATCCTGTTTAAACTTGCTCCTCATCAGCACAGAATGACTTTAAATCATTGGCAGCTCATATTAGATGTGACGGGACAGCATAGCTTCTGCACACGCCCTTCTTTCAGGAGCAAACGCACCCACTTTCTCTCTCCAATACACACATATGCACACGAAGCTACAGCTGCACATTAAAGGACATTTAGACTGTCAAACCTAGACTGTAACAATCAATCCAACATAGATAAGAGTAGAAATGCGCCCACCGGTGCACACTAAGGCCCTGTCTCCCTCTGGGCTTGGCTCTACATAGATTGCTGTATGATTTTTTTTACGGCTGGCATTTGGGAAGCACTTTAGCAGTGCATAAAGACCTTATAAAAAGTGTAGTCGTAAAATTAGCAGCCGCAAAATATGTACTTATGTTTTCATGTTAAACTCAAAGGGATATTTTCATCGAGAGAGCCACGAGCTGACGCGCCCTCCAACAAGTCGTATATCCACAGATGGACATGGCTGTTGAATGAGAAGCGGCACCGTAATAACAGTGTGTGTGTGTGTGTGTGTGTGTGTGTGTATTACCATTTAATTTATGGCAATTTTGTCCTTCATAAAATAAGAGCAGCAGGCTAACTCAAAGCAGCCTACAGTGGCCCTCAGCTCAAGAGGTCCACCAGGGGGCGATATGAGACCGGATTCAAACTTTCAGGGCTCTTGGCAAATTTCAGTGTTTCACTTCTTTCTGCCAATCCCTCTGTTCTCCTAAAGTTGGAACCTGTGCCAACTCTCATCAACTGAGAAACACAGCAAACAATAAAAACCTAAATGTGACTCATCCTGGAAAGAGGGAAAAGACTGACAAACATCCAAGTTACGGATTTTTTATTTCAGCCTTTGACAATCTAGTCCTACAACAGTAACCCTGGAAGAGAAAGAGAGAGGGAAGGAAAACAGTAGGAAAGCAGTGGCCGCTGAATCGCGTGACTGAGCTGTGTTTGTCCCTGAGGCTGGGCAGGGCTGTTTTTTCATAAAGGCGGTTTTGTGGACTACCCTCCTGTCATTCTGCACACACAGACTAAAAGGGTTTTTGCAAGCGGGTGGCATAATGAGCGTGTTTGTGTGTGTTTGTGCATGTGTGAAGGCAAACCCGAGGGGCCCCGTGGCGTGCGACCTGAATGCGAGCTCAACGCCTTGGTGCGTGTGTGCGTTTGACGTCATGTTTGTTCACTCTGTGGTCGAGATGGCATCGTCCCTGACGCCAGATGCCCGGGAAAAACTGTGTCCCAATTCCGTTCTGGACCACTGAGTCAGGTCGTTAAAGGAAGGAGTGGGAGACAAGGGGGGTGGGGGGGGTGCACAAACACACACACACACACACTCACATAGCAGCAGTTTGAAGTGTGTCTGTCAAACGTGGACGCAGATTATTCATAAATGTGCAGGTCTTTGAAGTTTTCAGGTCTTATGATCACTGATGAGGAAGCGGCTCCAAGTGCGAGTGCTTGTGGCGGCTGGCCGTCCGCGTACATATCCCCATTAAAGAGCCACAGTTTGGTTGCTGAAAATTTTTTTAAACCATTTTCCAAATTCAGTGTGGCAAACTTTCTGGGCAATTCAACTAAAAAACGAATCCAATGAATTAGAAAGCAGGGGTGCACCGATAAATCGGCCCCGATTTTCTTCATTTTGGGAGATTGAGGCCGATTTATCAGTGCGCCCCTACTTTCCAATCGGCCCATACTTACATGAGAAACCAATCTTATCCAAGGATCTTAACTACCTCCGCAAAGGTCTGAAAATCAGCCAGTCTCCTTTTGCTCCGGTTACTGACTGAAAGACCCGTCCAGGTCACATCTGCATGTGCGCGGTTCACAAGTCACTCCACTGTTGGCAACTTAGCCACTTTGTTGCCTTATTTAGTGACATAACAGTTCCACTTTTTAGTAGCCATCCTCTTCTCTCCTCTCAGACATGCTAGTGCAACTTAGCCCTTCAATTAGGCGGTGTATCAGCTGGGGGATAACCCACGTAGAAAGATAAACTGTTCTCTGATTCGTCTGTTTTTGAGCAAAGAAACAAAGCTGACCGTCTATGAGCAGGACTTTTGATACAAACTCTTGACATTCACGCAGCCTCATCAGTGCACAACAGATCATACTATACCCCCAAAACCACAGAAAAATGAAATTTGTTGTCATGACCACGTTAAGCATTCAGTCCTCTTTGGTTGCCATCAAAAACGATCACATTGTACTAAGGTATCAGTCTGGAAAAGAGAAGAAGCAAAGCTCCGCAGCTTTCACTTCACCAGGCTAATAGTGCATTAAAGTCAATCACCTGTAACTGAGGAAAATATTGCATCAGTGCAACAAAACAGAAACTGGATGTTCTCCAAAAATAAGGGAAAAAAAAAAAAAAAAAAAAAAAAAACAGAGATCAAGGAAGTTCTATCAATTGCTTGTTATGTTCAACGTGTGAGAACATCACTTCTATCATGTCAGAACTAAGGAATACGGTTACAAAACTGAATCATTTTCTTCCAAAGACAACACCCAGGCCTAATGTGGGCCTAAAATCTCTCCTTGTAGGAGAATGTTATGGTCTGATAAAACCAGACTTAAATATGGCCACAGTTAAGACATTGTGGTGGTATTATCATGCTCTGATCTAAAAAGAAAATCTCTACCAGAAAATCCCAACGGTCACCAGAAGGGGGCTGTGGACAAGAGACTTCTTCGTAATCTAGTGCGGTTTGGAGAACTTCAGCAAGACACAGTAGGCAAACATTGTCAAATGAAGATAACCGAATACTGACACCGAATCGAAGGGTACTGCAATAAAGTTCAAGTTTAAGTGTGTGGAATTTTGCTCAACCAAGTCGTTAAGAGTTTTTCATCTTTTCAACATTTACCCCCTAATAGCTTTGTCTGTTATTCATTGGAACTGTACACGATAAATTAAAGTGGACACCTTTTGAAATGATTTACTATGATCTAAATTTTTTATAACATAAAAACCTGGACTTTTAACAGGGGTGTGCACACTTCTAAGATCCACAGTACACACAAACACACTGAAACTGCCCTACCTTCGGTCTCACCATTATTTAACCCGATTATAATTTAAATGAGTCTTAATGCATGTAGATGCACACTAATGGTGTCCTTTTTCTTATTCAGTAAAGTTTAAACCTCTCCACCTTGTCTGTCTAACCTGGTTGTGTGTCCGCAGAAGGCAACATGTCTCCCTCTCCTGCTCCCTTTCCTTGACCAGTTGTTTCTGCTCCTCCTGCAGCTGTTGTTTCTCCTCCTGCAGGAGGCGCATGGCCTTCAGCAGCTCCCTGCGCTCCTGCTGTGCCTCCTCCACACGCTGTCAGACAACAGGAGACAAAACAACCATAACGTGGCGCCTGCATCTGGAGATCTGGAGTTTCTTGTATCTTTTCTCGTTTTTTAATAGGGTCCATCAGTGTCATGGCAAAGAAACTCTGTAAGACATTTGATAGTGACCTTTATGGGGTGTAAAGGTACAGTTCAACAGTACAAAGAAACAAATGCCAAAGCTGAGAAGTCTTTTGACTTATTTTAAACAAAAAATAAACCTCAGAAACATATTTAGTCCAAAACTGAAAGGTATCTTTCCTGATATTTAAATAAAACAATAAGAGTGTTTATATCAATAAAGTTTTCGTTACTTTCATAGAGAAATAAAGGGCTGAATAACGTCTCCCAGTGTGGCAATGCAAAATAAACACACTCTAGCAAGTTCAAAACTATCAGTAAAAAAAAAATCATTCCTTGAATCAAGGATAAAGAATAAATACACAAATTGCTTGCTATAAGACACTATTACATCATTACAGGGTCTGCCAGAGTCCACCACTTGCTCTTCATTGTCCTTGTATCTGTGGAAACTGAAAACCACGTTGGATCAAAATAAGCCGGAGGGTCCTCAACATCCTGCATATCAGTTTTGCAAACTTCCTTGCATTAATTTGGTGTGGAGTGCTTCAGACAGAGATTTAATCAATTTATTTACTGTTGTGGAATCTAAAGCAAGAAAAAAAAAAACACATTCCTTGTTTGACTGCTTGTACCCATAGCATCTATGTAGTAACAAGGCAGTATGCATACATGTACGGTTATACCCCAAGCATCTTCATATGAAAAAACAATTTAACATCTGATGTCTAAAACACATAGACCCATCCCTGTGGGTTAGTGTTGCTACAGAATGAGTGTCCACATAACCCTTATTTTTTAATACTCCCGGGAAAAATGTATTGACCTTTTTAAAAATTCAGCCCATTATTTTATTTAAACAGAACCAGAAAGTTTTTTGCTCACTTGTGATCTACTGCATGTATTTTGTGCAGGTAAGCTCCTATCAGTACTCAGTAATATAGCAAACTGTAAATATAATTTGCTATAGTTACACTTAAAACTCTCTACATGGTCTTTATATCTTATTTTAGTGTTCTGCAGATCAAACCCTTTTGTTTCCACAAATTAATACTGTGTTTTAAAGAATTTTTGTTCCATGTAGAATCATCCAGTTTATGTTTGACAAGTTTTAGAACTACAAATTATCAAATTCGGCCAGATTCCCCCTAAAAAAGTAAAATAGCCCTTTAATTTTGTTCAGATAGAAATCCTTGAATCAGATACCAACTTCAGCCTTATTATTTACAGTGCAGGGTTGTATCTTCTTAAATTGTTTACACACCACAGGGGGGTGCCCAATCCTCATTGACTGGACCTGCCAAGAAGCAACAGGCGCAACTGAAAGACAATTTTTTTTTTTAATCTTTAAGACTTTTTTTGCCTCTCACTTAAAAAAAGGTGCCCCGGACAGTAACGCACATTGCTCATATGTTGGGGGCAAAAAAAAAAAAAAAGGTCACGAAGAGAGCCGGATTGTATAAATGCAGTAGGAAAGTTGAACTGATTAAGTTCAAGGGCTGAAGGCTGAAATGGGACAAAGATATACTGCCATGTGTCTGCTGCTCCCTAAAAAAAAGGAACTGATGATGTCAGAGTTGACTGCTAGGAGGTCAAGAGCAGAAAGACCAAAACAAAAATAAGCAACGATCGTGTGTGGTCTACCTCTAGCAGGCCGGTTTTGGTGGTGACGACCAGTATGTCTGAGTTGCTGTCTTCCTCTGTGACAGTCAGCAGCTCCTCAGTGGGTGTGGCTGGCCTGAACTGGAAGGGTGTGCTGGCTCCTCTGATATCCCCAGCATGAGTGACATAGCAAAACTGGTAAAACTCCCCGTCAGATTTAGGAACATAATAACCTACAAGAGCGAGAAATAGGAGTTGCTGTATTAATATTATGTTTTATTTCCAACCTGTTTTGATATTATTACAAACAAGTGTTTCTGTCTATATTTACAACAAGTCCTACATATGCTGACACATCAAACAGCCTGTATTTACTCTGACATCCAACTGGTGCTTTATATTCTTGTCTCAGAAACAGAGAGGCGCGAGTAGAGCAGATCCAGCAGCCGGCCGTTTTTACTGACTCCTAACACACCGCAGTGTGAACTCATATTTTCACTGGGTAATATCTGACCATTCCAGGTCCAGTAAAAACCAATTCGCAGACCCTCAGTATAAGTGTGTGTGTGTATACGTGTGTGGTAGTAGAGGTGCGCGGGTCCCAGGCCGTCATTTGCGGTCGTTCTCCCTTATTAAAAAAGAGTGCTGGTTTTTATATGCACCGTAAAATGGAGGAGTTACTTTGGAATACCCAGACTCTGTATAGTGGTTTACATAATAATGTGCGTGTGGATCTTTTGAGTGTGTACCTTGAAACACAACAGTCCTGTGCACAGTACTTCCTGGCTCGTAGTTTTCAGGCATGGGAGACCAAAGGAAGGTGTAATAGTCTCTGGCTGTGCTCCAACCAACCTGGGGAAGCAGTGTGAATAAGAAGATCTTAAATTTGAAAGTTCATACAATCCGAATACAGGTTCTTTTTTTCATTTGTGTTTGATACATATATTAATTTTTTAAAATATTCAGCATCACATGTTTTTTTTCTTTTCCTTTTACAAATGAAAATTTTAAAAGCAGGGTATCATGTCTGCCCCATGTTGCTGTATTCTAACACCCTTAAACAAATGTGAAACAATCAACAGAGAAGCTCTGGAAGAGCTGCAGAGATCCTAAGGTTGGACAACCTGTTGATATAACCACTATGGGTTGCATACTCCACAAATCTGGCCTTTATGGAAGAGTGGCAAGCAGAAAGCCATAAAAACTCCTGTTTACAGTTTGCCAAAAATCACACAGCATATATGTGAAAGAAGGTGATCTGGTCAGATGAGATCAAAATTATACGAGAAAATGCTATAGTTGGAGGAAAGCTACTATACATCCCACTGAACACACCATCAGCCCAAGGCGAGCCATAGTGGTGATAAAATCAGGTGGTGGTGGGGGATGTTTTGTCCCCCCCACCCCAACAGGAAAAGCAAGGACTGTCAGAGCTAATTGGAAGACAGATGGAGCTAAATATAAGGCTTTCTTGGAAGAAACCTATTAGAAGCTGTAAAAGACCTGATTTGGAGGTTGACTTTACAGCAAAGCAAAAACCCTAAATTTTAAGCTGGAGCTAAAATGAAATAGTTTAAATCTAGGGATGCACCAACAAATCTGCCTTATTTCCTTAATTTTTGGAGATCATTGATCAGCTGATACTTACACGAGTAACCGATCTCATCCACTGATCTCATCTACTTCTACAAAGATCTGAAAATCATCCACTGACCCCTTTTGGTCTGCCGTGAGAGAGGGCTGAGGGACAGACCTGCCCACCAGGTCACGTTTGTATGTGCACAATTAACAAAAATCACTCCACTCTAGTGATTTTAGGAACTTGGTCACTATATTTAGTCACTTTTCAGATGGAAAAAAAAAAAAAAAAAAAAAAAAAAAAAAAAAAAAAAAAAATCAGTATTGGCCAAAATCGGAATTGACCATAAAACTGCAATCGGTGCATTCCTATTTAAATCAAAGCATTTCTATGTGTCAGAATGGCCTAGTCAAAGTCCAGACCTAAATCTAATTGAGAATTTGTGGCAAGAATGGAAAAAGTTTACATTCAGTGATGCCATCCATCCTGATCAAGACTGAGTTAAAGCTGATAGGGACATGCCCCAAAATACTTGTAGCTGTAATTCTAGCAAAAGTTGGTTCAGCAAACCATTGATTCAATAATGCTGAATGAACATGCATGCTAGCACTTTTTAAGATTTTCAATTTGTTTTTAATTTTCAAACATCTTAAGAACCACAGTAGTGTTATGCACACGTTTGTTTTTGGTCAATCACATAAAATCCCAATAAAATACAATAAGTTTGTGGTTGTAAGGTGACAAAGTGAAAAAAACAAAACAATTAAGGTTTATAAGTACATTTGGATATGTTGCCATTGGACTTTATGCATATTTTCACAGAGGACTACAGTAAAATGGAAGCTGCAAAAAGACAGAAAAACAGAAGCTGTAGAAGGAAGGAAGGATGAATGGACTGACTGACAGGTGGATTGACAAATGGTGGAGTGACTCTGGCTCGATGGGAAGAGTAGTCATCTTGCGATCACAAGCTGTAGTGTAAGTCATTTTGATTGGTCAGTTTGACTTTATAAGTTCAGTCACTGAAAAGGAGATTTTTTTTCCCCTATATATATAGCTGTAGTAGGGTTAAATTACATAAAAATCTAAATATCCTGCTGTTAATATTCTAGTTAGCTAATAAACAATTACTTTAATAAATAATACAATCAAAATCGGTTTTATTGAAATGCTGAGTTCGCTACACAAATCCTATAAAAGTATTTAAACTTTTAAATTGTAAATCAACTGAACTACAAGAAACACTTGTCAAAGTGTCAGTTTTAAAAGCTTTGATTCCTAAAACATAATTGCTGTATCTCCCCACCCCCATCATCACAAAATACTGAGCACATCTCTGCTGCAAAGCGCCAGTAATAGCCAGCGTGAAGTCCTGCGCCAAGAACATTCTTTTCCACCTCCACCGTTGTCTCATACATGAGCTCGGAGCTTCGGTGGCCCCGCACCAGCCTTTGCTTGTGTGGTCATGTGTGTTTGCTCAAGACAGAAAAAAAAAAAAAAAAAAAAAAAAAAAAAAAAAAAAAAAAAAAAAAAAGGCATCAATAATTTTGCTAATTGCAGAGGTGAGGATGACTGACATTTGCTTAGACATGGAGTAGCATTCCAGTAGAGGAGTGATGTTATAAAATAATCACAGGCAAGGCAGCTATCAATCATTCAAGGCCAAGTGAGAGGGGACAGCGTGATGACACGTTAATTATACGCTCGTGCAACGGGTTTCTCCCTGCCGACCCGGCGAACATGCTGCAACTGAAAACCTTCTGGGGTTTCCTTTTTGTTTGTTAGAATGGTGTGGGAGTAGGTGAGTCAAAAACTTGGAAATGTGAGCATGAGTTCTAAAATTGATCAGCGACGCAAATAAAATGTGCAAAAAACAGACGTTATACTTTAGCAGATTGTTTCAAATGTACACTGCTCATGTTTACTGTGTACACACAGCAATTAAGTACTGCTTGAGGGTAACACCATCCAGGAACATGTTTGTTGCATCAGAATCCCTGTAATCGCTGTGCTGCATGGACACTTTTAGCCACTAGGAGGCATCTGTGCCCAATTTTAAACAAACCATTCTTGCCTGCTCTGAGTCATGCTCTCAGCTCTGCTGCTCAGTCTGGCTCCCTCACAGGTATGCCTCAAGATGGGATGGGAAAGAGGAAAGAAAATAGTCTTTCCCTGAGTCAGACCTGCAAAAAGTTTTTGCCTCTGGGAAGAAATAAACCTTCATGCATAAGACTAGTATTAACAGCTTTGGAGTGTGAAAGTCAACTATAATCAACTGAGTTTTGAAAAATTCCCCGGCATCATAATTTGAAATGAAACTTGCTGGCATAGTTTAAAATCAGTATCATTTGTGAAAGATAAACTTTTTTTTTTTTTGAATGGCACTCATTTACAGTGCCTTCTATTCGTACTCGTTGAACTTGTTCACATTTTTGAGAGAGCGAAAGTAGATAATCAGTGTGACGGGAAAGTAAAATAGATGATTTTCACATTTTTCTACAAATAAAATTCTAAAAACTATGGTGTGCATTTGTATTCAGTGCCTTTTACTCTGATACCTCTAAATACAATCCTGTGGAACCAGCTGCTTTCTTCATCTTGTTATGATCTTGTGACAATACTGTCGGCTCCCATTGCTCAACAACTTTAAAATGGATCCATCGATGCTGGCGTCCATTAGTACTTTCAGAAACAATGCGCTGCTGTGTGACGTCTACATTCTTTGGGGTTGTAAACAGTTCACGCTGAAGTTTGACCGCGGTCACATTAAAATTATGAACCACCACACACAAAAAAATCTGATTCCAGCAAAAAAGAAGAAGAAAAAAAAATTGGAATTGAGTATCAAAACCTGCTGTGTGAATGTAGCCTTCGTCCCTTATGAAAGGGTGAAAATAAGAAAGCCATCGCTTAAACAAAAACCACTAGCAAACCCTGATTGGAGTTTAATACAAGTCAGGAAGAGGACACAGCGAAGATGTGGGAAAAGGTGCTCTGGTCAAATGAGATTAAAACTAAGCTTTCTGACTTGTATGCAAAACCTTGTGCTTGGAATAAAACTAACAAAACATATCACTCTAAAGATGATAGTGGAAGCATCATGCTGTGGGCACATTTTTCAGCTGGTTAGATTTGATGGATAAAGCTAAATACAATGCAATCTTCGAAAGAGACCTATTAAAGGCTGTAAAACACTTAACCCTTAACAGTCCGAGCTACAACGGTATTGTCCTGTGTTAGAATGGCCCAGTTGAAGTCTAGACCTAAATAAATAAGATAAACTGTGTAAAGATTTATGAACTGCTCTTCACAGATGCTCCAGCTAATCTGACCGAGCTTGTGCTATTTTGCAAAGAATGTGAACAATTACTGTAGTTAGATGTGCAAAGTCTATAGAAACATGCAGTAAATGGAACAAAGAGGGGGGGTTAAGATAAATGCACCCAGCAATTTTCAGACTTTATTTTTTCTCAGCAAAAATTTGAAAACTATTTATCCTTTTCCTTCTACATTTATGCACCACTTTGCGTTGTTCTATCGCACTAATTCCCAATAAAGTACATTAAATATTATTTTAGTTGAATGGGTATTAAGATGTTAGCAAGACTTTGCGACTGTAAAGTAAGGTCCTAATGAACGCAAAAAAAGACAGACATGTACGTCAAAGAGGATTAAAGATCTACGGTCTGCTTGTTCCCCGACATGGAGCTCTAACCATCAAACGGGTTTCTTCAGCATGGATTACCATAATTGCATTTTCCAATACTCAAGGTTTTTTTTTTTTTTTTTTTTTTTCCAAATAAACTCTGCATCTTTATTCTTTTTTAATTGAACTGGTGGATTTGAAGTCGGTTCTTAAAACTACAATAAAACGTTTGTCTTTTGTCTTTACGAGACGTTAGGTTTCCCGGCTCACATTTCCTGTTAATTACGTGTGAGATTTGATGGCCTTGATAAAAGAGTCCAAGCAGAGAAGGGAAATGGGTTGATGGAAAGTCAAAGTAAAGGGGGCACATGTGAAATGATGGAAAGGGAGGGGGCCTTAATAAGAATCAGAGTGGTTCATAAAGAGGGCCAAATGTGTGCAACCAGCCCACCGTGTATACTCTTCCTTCTTCTGCCTGCAGAACAACCACACCAAAGCTTGTGGTAGGCTTTCAGGCTTGTAGTGACGAGTCATTACTATCGGGGCGGATGCATGTGTTAATGTGCTAAGTGCAAAAACTACGGGCAATTAATGAGACCCTAACACTTGTTTGTGTGTCCAGAAACCTCTGTAATGGCTGTGATTTCAAAATTATTTCATATCAATAATCAAGTAAATCACATTAACAAATGTCTGGCTCTACCTTGAAAATGCCCACCCAGTCCTTGGGGTGGGGAGTAATGTAAGGGGTCAGCGTGTAACGACACTCCAAGGGGGCCTGGGGTAGGAAACTCTTCCCCACGTTCTGGAAGATGACATGAGCGAAGTTGGATGTTTCCATGATGCTGACGCTGCAGCCAGGCGATGAGTCCACCACCTGGAATGATGACATCTTGCCCTGCTGGTCACTTCATTTGCCTGGAAGTGGGAAAAACAGCAGAGAAAAGTCAGAAACGGTAGAAGAGATTGTATTTGTTTTGTTTCCTCACAAGACACCTTTGAAGAAGTCTTCAAATCCTTTGAACCGTTTTACATTTTGTCACATTATAACCACAAACTTCAATGTATTTAATTAGGCTTTAGTGTGGCAGATAATCAGAAAATGCTACTAAAGGTCTGTTCTCAATATAGTTTAGAGTGTAACTTTCATTTGAATGCAAAGAAGAGTAATAGTTTGATTGCTAAAAGTAGGGAGAACCAGAATTGAGTACTTTCTCACTTCTCTCCGTCTGGTGCTGTTTTAAATGTTTGTACGGTGGGTAAATACCTCAGACACTATATATCTGATGATATGGCTTTTTAAATAAAATGCCAAATCACATTTCCACAATATGCTGAGACGTAAATCTTGTATGTTCACTGTTCCAGTGAAGATTGGGCTCTTTGAAAACTTTTGTACCCCAATGTACACTGCTCATTTGTGGAGGAGCTGCAGCAGTGAAAGCAACATTCAGAAACTCACTGTAGCATACAAGGATGGAATGAGGTTGCTGCTTAAGATGCCTAGATGGAGCAGTGCAAGTTAAACGTTTGTTACTGTCGGTGGACCCACTTGTCATGCTATATTGCAGAATCTCATGTACAGTTGACTGAACAAATAGTGTAATTGTATCCCTGACAGATTCTCAAATTAAGCTCAGTTATGTTTTATTCAAAGTTGTGGAACCACTGGCGCTTTAGCCTTCATGTAGATTTGTGACACTGTGGATTTGATTTGATTCTTTTTATGTTTCACTATGGACCCATGTGTGTTTTTAATAAAGGGACATACAAAGTATTGACTCATCTGCCATCTTGTAACCATATATTACACTTTTTAAAAGGTAAATGAAAATAGGATCTTACTCTTTAAGCAAAGTTTCCTTCTGGTAATTGTTTTATTGCCAGACTAATTAAAACACACTGAAGTTTGTAATTGTAACTTGACAAAATGCAACAAAGTTCAAAGGATATGAATACTTTTATCAAGGCTCTGTAAATAATTTAACCTGGAATGGTGATTACCTAGCCTAGCCATTTTTACGTAGCTTCCTACGCAAAACTGAGTAGGAAGCTACGCAGTTTTGCTCGATTCTCATCTCCCTTCAGTCCGCAATTTGGGATTTTTCCCCATTGAGCTCAATTTCTCCTGTTAAATTTCAACTGGTCCAATCAACGAACAGAGGGAGAAGTTGTGAACAATTATGTCGATTTTCTGCGCTGTTTTAGGTTTGTAGTCTGCCTGTATAGGGTTGTAGCTTGGCAATGGGAGCTGAGGAAGGGAACGAAGCCATTCAGTATATATTAGCCACGGCACCAAATATTGAGCAACTAAAGATGGAGCAAGAGGAATAGATAAGACATTTTATGATGTCGTAGCCCTACACAATTTCCAGTATTTCCAGTAAGCTTCATCGAGCTGGAGCAATACAGCTAAATGTTAGCAACTGGGTAAAATCAGATCCAATCATTTAAAACTTCAAGAGAGTCCACACCTCCAGCAAGCAATCATTTCTCATTAGCCGAGGGTCCAGACGCTCTGTATGAAGCAAAGCATTGAACAAGGGGCTGGTTTTTACCAGACTAGTGATCACCAAATATTGACTATGAACAAGTCTTTGCTACAGTTTTTTTCTAATCAAAGTTGTAATCATCAAATGCATTACCTTACATGTGAAAACTGTCAGGTAATATCTCCTCTGTGGCTCTGAGGGAGTTCAGTCAAGTCAAAGATGATGATTTCATGGTGGCACAAGTTCTGGTCTTTCACCAGGTGGTGAAAGGCTGGGGAATAATAATAAATATGGTGATTTTAATATGGAAGATGAAGTTTCCATTTCCCCATTTTTTCCCCTTTTTGTTTATCTGGGGATTTCATACATGAGACTGAAGAACAAGGCTGATAAATGTTCCATCTTTAATACTGTGGCACAAGCACAAGTCATAGTACCTAGGTGGTCTTTGGACACAGTGAGTTGAAATATACATACCCAAGAACTTTGATGAACAGCAGAAACATAAATTGTTTAAGCACGGTTATCTTTGCTTCATCAGAAACTTCTCAAAACTGAAGTGCAGTGGAGACAATTTCAATAGCTCCCTGTAGAAACTGAAACAGACTCCAAAGAACCAGGAACAAGTGCTGGTGACAAGTTATATGGTGGTCCATTTACCTCTGAGGACAGAACTTAAGACATGGGAATGACATTTATCCCAATTAAGCCCTGTTTAAGTTCAAAGCTCTGAAATCAGTTAGGATTTACTAAATCTGGTGCTCAGTGAAAGGGCTAAGAACTACTAGAAATAAAAGCTAAGAAATTATGCATGTTAACTGAAGAATGATGTGTGGTTAAGTGTGTAAAAGATAAAAATCATCAAAAATAAATTGTTTTTTTAACTGCCGCTATTACTAGGTTTTAAATACAAGGCAGTCAAGTTGAGTATTTGAGGTCAGAGTTGGTGAAAAAGCCTCAGACTTTACCACCTGGAATTCTGACGTTAGGGGGCCTCTCTGTTCATGTTTTCAATTTCAGGCATGTACATTTCTGAGTTAAAATTGAACAAAATGTGTCCCTTAACCAATCATACAGTACCAATGGGTGAAAAAGTTACAATAACATTACATATAAGTATAAAGTCCAAGTCCTTTTATACTTCTGTTCTGTCAGCATGGTGGTTCCTGCCATTCTCTGAAGCGCTAAAAGCCAGAAAAGGTTTAAGAACAACAGCTACTGCTGAGTGTTCAGAATGTGGACATTACAGCATTGTCATTTACCAAGACCAAATCGAAAGCCTTAAGCTTTAAAATATATGAACCTATAACAATCCTTGCATAATCATGAAAAATCTCAGTTAGATTTTTACCAATTCCATAAAGCAAAATATTTTAGACAGATATACCAGGTTCTGGTTCTGCTGTAGGTTTCTTCTTTTTAAAGGTGAGTGTTCCTTTCTGTTGTAGCTATATGCATGCAAAGTCAATGACTCAGTGCAAGTGATTGTCCACTGTCGCTACATTAAAGCATGAAATCTGCTGGGTTTCCTTAGATAGAAAACCTTTGAAACCAAATTGAATGATGAACTTTGCTGCACAGTTTGATAACTAGGATCAATTGGAATATATATATGATTGGATTGGATCAAATGTTTCTTTTTTTGGAAAGTGCCTTGAGATTCTATATAAATATATGGTGCTTTATAAATAAACTTAATCGAATTGAAATTATGCACCACTTAACTGGCCTACAATAAGAGTCAGACAACTTTCTCCTGACTAGCTCTGATCAGAAATCAGCAGGTCAGATACTGAAAAATGTGACCTTTTTTCTTGTTTATTAAAATAATCATAACATAGTACTCCCACTATTTTAATTTTTCAACCAAAAGCAGGTACTTTCATGCACTTTTTTTGAGCACCAGGATGGATGGATGAATGGATAGATGGATGGATGGGTGGATTGAGAATACAACTTTTAGACAATGAGATAGAGACTATATATATATATATATATATATATATATATATATATATATATATATATATATATATATATATATATATATATCCATGTACATTTTTTTCTTTTCATACTTTTCCAGGCTTTGAAACTTTTTGGATCAAATTCCATACTTTATCACCCTGCCTATCATGGTAAAGAATATGAAACAAACAGGTGTGAATATATGCAGCTTTTTGACATCGCTGTCATCCTGTAATTTCACTCTAGAACCAAAGAAAGGCAAAACATTCTATCAACGCATTACATGTTATAATGACTCCACCCCAGTATTAAACAGGGTAAACATTATGCAAAAATGCATTTGTCACAGCTGTAACATGACAGACAGAAACACTCACGTAGATCCATGAACGAGCAGCAAAGATACACTTCGGCTGAGTGAACTGTAGCTAAAGCTACCTAAAGCCTATCTCACTAAAGGTGGCTAACATTAGCTTGTGGACGGGCCATGTTGTGTCAAGTCACCACTAGCTAGCTAAGCATCATCCTCTTAGCGTAGCGAGCTCGATGACACATGACACACAAACACATACGAGTCAGTTTAGCTTGAAAATAAACCGTACCTCTTTTAAATGGCTGCTACTTGTAAAGAAACAGTGACTTTCTCCGTCGTATTTCGGTGTTTATTTTCCCCACTCTCAGCTCTGACGGCGACGCGTCTCTTACTGAGAGAGGGAGAAATGATGCTGAGCTGATGCACCAGTGATGCTGGGAGGACCGGTGGGGGTAACCAGAACTCCCCGACTATAAACAATGGCAGTATATTATTACCATAATAAACTTTTAGTATTTAGGTTAAACTGACAAATGTGCATTTTTTTCTCTATCCATTCTAAATGAAATACTGCATGATATTGGTTCATATTATCTGTTTTTTGCAACTACGTGGCGTCAACTCCGAGTTAAGTACACAGCTAAATATATATATATATATATATATATATATATATATATATATATATATATATATATATATATATATATATATATATATATATATATGCATACACACACAGCTAAATATCTGTATATATTGTATATATTTAGCTCTCTCTCTCTCTCTATCTATATATATATATATATATATATATATATATATATATATATATATATATATATATATATATATATATATATATACACACACACACATTTGCTTCTATGTTGGACCACGGACTTTTCAAATTGTAATTAATTCTGGACAAAGTAGCAAAAGGGCACTATCAAGTGAAATCACAGGATGTCCCGCCTTCACTTTGCTCCCATTGGTCCAGCTAACTGACCTGGCGCTAGTATTGGTCCAAAAGAAAGTGAATCATAACCATTCACTGTAGCTTTTCTGGCTTGACAGCTGTCACCACATACCGAGGTCGAGGGGGATAGAAGCATGGCTGCGTTGTTTAGAGGGTCCCGGAGTATATGGTTCAGGTGGAACAAGAATGTCTTCGGTAATGTATTCGTTTGGGTTGTGACGCAATCCCCCATCCCCCCATTTAGGAAAATGATTCAGTGCTGAGTACAAATGGAATGTTCCTTTCTTCAGTTTCTTAGCTAGCTTGTTAGCCCTTAGAAGAAAGTATAAAGAGTTAGAGTCCTTGTTAATGTTGCAGCTTGGACACAATGTCCCTGAGTCCATTATGTGTTTGAATACAAGGTGTGCGCACAGATATATGGGATTCAGCAGCTGCTAATAATAACTAGTTCTTTCAAAATTCTCTAAGATTGAGCTTTATTAGTTTTTAAATATCACACAATCTTAATTTTGACTGACTGTGTGCAAAAATCTTTGCTGAGCCTTTGAGTGCATGAGTTCCAAACTAACTACATCCACGATTACTCCTCACTGATCCCATAGATAAAAACAGATTTTTTTTATTATTGTTATGATTTTTTTTTTTTTTTTTTTTAAATGACCCGAAACCTAAAATTTTAAATTGGTAGACTTATTAGCAAAACTATCTTAGAATACTTTTCTTTGGGTTTTGACAAGGTGCAAATTCTGAATTTGTAAATGAAATACAATTCCTTATCTATAATGTTAAAGAGCCTTGTATTACAGTCACAATAGGCTGCACGAGATTTCTTTTTAAGAGTATATTTATATTAGCATATATATTATAAGCCAAAGCTGAAATTACAGTACAATATAAAACAACAAAGTATAAATAATAGTATTCTTATCTAAAACCTTTATTCGATATTTTGATTTTCATAAATATAGCTTAACTAAACTACACAATAAACAGTCACTAAATTAAGTAGTATGTTTCAAATGCTTACTGCACAGGAAATTTTACTGTTCTTTTATTTATAGCGTAACATTGTGAGTCGAACAAGTTGATATTAGCTGGTCAGTTGGTTTGTCTATGTTTTCGGGTAGAGTCTGCCACAGGCTGCTTAACAGAAATGCTGCTTATGGCTTATCAACTGTAGTTTTAAAATTGTGTTATAATAGGAGTGATGGGGGGTGCTAATTGAATTTTTGCATGGGTAATATTTCCATACACACACATTTGTTTTTCTTGCATTGAAAGAAAAGTGTGGTCAACCAGCTGGCCGGTGGTGTGCAGCAACAGGTAGAGGTTTAGGGAAGCTCTGCCTTTACTTAAAGTTTTATACAGCTGGAGAGTATTTTGGCAACCAGACCTCTTTTTTTTTTTTTTTTTTTTTTTTTTCTTGAATCTTAATTAAAGGATTTTAAACCACAGTAATGGTATGATGGAAAATTTTAGTGTAACCACGTGGTCTAAATTTTAACTGTAACTTTGAAAGACTTCATATACCTTCATCCTGGTAACCAACCCATGCGTGGTTGCAAGAGTATAACTGTGTGAGTAACAACGTTATTTTGAATATTTTGTGGGTTAATTTAAAGTTGATCAATGTCATGCGAATTGCCAAATGTAACTATGGTTAACAAATTTTCACATGCTGCTTAGTGCCGTACAGCACTGCATCAGTCAGACAAGACACATTCCCTAAAAAACAAGAGAAACTCAAGTGTGATGAGGTGCATATTTTGAGATATTTTTGGTGACCTCAAGGTGCTTAAACAACATACCGACTAGGTTAAAGTGTCTGTTAAGCTATTTTTATTCACATCATGACCTTAGTAACTCCATAGAGTTAGTATGTCAGTAAAGTAAAACTCAGACTTAAAGCAAAACTTTCAAAAAAAAAAAAAAAAAAAAATGGTTGGCAAATCTTGACGGATATACATTAGTTTGGAATTGCTTTGGAACAATAGCGTGACGGTATATACTCAGCATGTTGTAAAGCTGGCTGAATTTACTTTAAGCTCATTGTTTGGGTATCTTTATCCAGGTCTAATCCATTTTGTTGTCTGGCTGATTCACTTCCAGTTTCCAAGCTTGTCTGTTGGATTATTTTTTTTATTTTTTTTTTTTGACTGGACTATACTGTGAGCTAATCAGGTCTTAAATCCTCAACAGAATTACTAAAAGCCTGATAAAATTTAAACCACAAAGAGCTGCTACACAATTAAATTTAATTAACATATTTCATGTGGAATGTATATAGAAAACCCTCTTTTTTGTGTGATAATTATTATATAATTATTTGCTAATCAGAGAGATCCTTTTGGATAATGGAGGCTAATGTTATTGTGCATCTTTATACTTAAATTAAAGAGCTTCCATTTATTTATCAAATTCATTGTTCTTTTTTTTTTTTTCTCTCATTAGTATCAACTAGATCCATGGCCTCAAAGACACCAGTGGGCTTTATTGGTTTGGGAAATATGGGAAGTCCCATGGCCAAGAACCTGATAAAAAATGGTTACCCTGTCATCGCCACTGATGTCTTCCCTGAATCTTGCAAAGAGCTGCAGGACTTGGGTGCCCAGGTAAGATGTTGTAAGTAACGTATTAAATGTCCCTGCAGCAACACATTCCTTGAAAGTCATTTACTTTAGAATCAAACTGTTAATTTTCCCCCGACATGATAAAATGCTAAATCTGACATTTAGGTGGTGGATTCCCCTGCATATGTGGCAGAGAAAGCAGACCGCATCATCACAATGCTGCCATCTAGTCCAAATGTCATAGAAGTCTACACAGGCTCTAACGGCATCCTGAAGTATGCGGTTTTGTGTTTGATGTTAATAAGTTAAAAAAAAAAAAAAACTGTACCTGTCATGTAAATGTGACCCGTCTAACTTTGCTCAGGAAGGTGAAGAAGGGAACGCTGCTGGTCGACTCCTCAACAATTGATCCTGCTGTTGCTAAAGAAATGGCTGTAGCAGCAGAGAAGATGGGCGCCGTCTTCATGGATGCTCCAGTTTCAGGAGGTAAAGTTTTGTCCGTAGCGCTTGTAATTAAACACATAGTTGTGATTTGTCAAAAGTCACATTACATCATCAAATTTCAATGTATTTTGGAATATAGTCGTAATGTTGAAAAGAAGATAGAAGGTTCTGATCTCTTTCATGTTTTTTCAGCAAATAAATAAGTATGGTATATTCAGCGCCACTTCTTTTCATGAAAGCACAGCTTCTTTTGGGGTATAGCTGAACCAGCTATCCACATCTAAACACTACAATTCTTGTTTCATTCTTCTTTGCCTAATTTATATCTTTATAGTACCCTAAAAACATATATGCTCCCAATTCTTCATGGTCAGGTGCCTCAATTGTGATGAATTTGACTACAGAGTTGTTCATTTTGATTCGGTCAAACGGGATGACTTAAATGAGTTCAAGTTTAGGAATCGTTTTTCTTTGCACAATAGAGTGATGAGTTTCGTATGTGGGTGGAAGATGAAATGACTGTATTTAGTCTAATCTTACGTAAAGCTTTATACAGCTCTCGGATGCTTGTTTTAGACCTAACAGAGGAGCAGATATGTTTCACTATTTCTTTTGTGACATACAACAGTTTAAAAATAGAAACATGTTCATAGACAAAACAGAATCCCTTATCTTCAACACTTAATGTTTTCTGTACATTAAATGGCATTAAATGACATTTATGATGATGATGATGATTTTTTACAACCTTTAATTGTCATTTTGTCATCTCCCTGTTTGGCTTGTAGCTTACCCTAGATTGCAGACAGTGATATTGTGCATTAGAGTGAACTTGGGTATAAATGTGTGGCACAACAGCCCATCAGTAAGATGGTTGTAAGAGCAAAATCTTTGACTTGAAAGTGAGTTCATGAGGTGATGATTGATATGGTGATTTGTCCAGTGAGGAGAAGGAAGTCAGGAGAAGTCTAGTATGAGAGCAAGCACTTGAAGATCTAGCCCTCCATCCCACCCAGCGATTTAAAAGCACTCGGTCTGAACCCGGTCTGCCTGTAATCCACAGCAGTGGTACATGACTCCTTGTGACAAATTTGTAATTCAAGAAGAAACAAAAATTGTGGCAACATTAAGGTTATAATTTCTTCTCCTGGTTATGACTCAGGCATCAGCAAACCCTTCTCTCCAAACAACTATAATATTTCTATAATAATGCTTTATTTTGAGATCCACACAGTTGAAGTGTAAAATATATTAACAGTGAATGGAATCAGCTGAAAGTCTCACTTTTTTTTGTACATAAGCAGTAGTTGTCATGTGAGGGTTTAACGGCACTACAGTAATGAAGCTGTCAAACCTGTTTGGCAGCTGGCTCTAAAAATCGATTCAAGCTTACGCTACACTTGGGATGGGCAATATGGTCTTAAAATGTTATTAGAGTTTGTGAAACTTATTGTAATAATGATTCACCAGTACAGCACTTACATCAAGCATGATAATTGTACCCATAAACAGGATGCAACAATATTCATTCAATATTTTATTTTATTTTTTTTTATTTATTCATTGACACCCTCATGGACTCAACAGCAGAAAAAATGTTCTAACAAGAAAAGTAACAATCTCAGTTGCCAGTTTTTGATGTTTGCAAACATAATTACTTAGTTTATCATGAGTAGTAACAATTTATCACACAGTCATTTTTTTTCTTGATGTTAAAAAGTATGCGTTTTACCAGTCCCTATGATACACACATCTTGATTGGAAAGGATCAGCGTCCATGGTCGCTTTACTGGTGTGGCTGCTGACTCACAGTTCAAGGTATGCATCATATCGACTCTGTGCTTTGACTCTCATCAGTTTTGGACTGTTCCTTCACTTAAACTCAGGATTCTCATTGTTGAATAATCCGGGGGCAAAAC
The DNA here is from genome assembly GCA_014839685.1 of Anableps anableps. Classification (NCBI taxonomy): domain Eukaryota; kingdom Metazoa; phylum Chordata; class Actinopteri; order Cyprinodontiformes; family Anablepidae; genus Anableps; species Anableps anableps. The sequence continues at coordinate 12,945,690 of CM026079.1, forward strand.
GTGTTTCAAAAACAGACTTTTTGTGGATAAGGACAAATCAGTGGTTTTATTTTTTATTAAGTTCTTCCTAGTTTTCTTTGTAGCAGGAATCTTTCGGGAAAGGAAGAGTGCTCACTCTGTCCTGTTTTTTTGCACAACTGTTAAGCAGCAACACATCATCCATAAATGGCCTTTCTGTTTTAGAGGAGCGTGGAACCAGAAACTGTTTCAGAAACTGTGTTTTAAAATAACTTAAATGCTTTGAGAACAATGAAAAGGCTGATTGTGTTTCATTCCTTCAACATTTATAGGTATTCTGACTCTAAAACTCGAGACTCACCCTTTAAATGTATCGCAAAAATGTCACTGGATTTAAATTTTGACTTCGCCTATTTTGGAACGTAGCTTAACTGTTGTAGTGACATTCTGATTTTAAATTAAATATCAATAACGGTATTTAACACTATTGGGATCTTTATTTAAAGGTCAAATTTCTGAATTGCTTGAGTTTTATCAGTATGGTCAGAAATTAAGCATTAAAAACATAAAGGCAGCAGTTTGTGACAATGTGAAATACAAAATTTGACCACTATTCTGCTAACTAGCACATTGTGTGAAAAGTATATGACCCCTCTGCCTTGGATCTGAACTCCCTTACACTCTTTTTGTATATCTAAACTATAGTACCTTCTGGCTTAGTGCTTGGACATGGGTTGTAATTACTAAGCAGGCCAGCCAATGTGCCCTCATGAGGATTTTATTGCTGCTTTTGACCGGGGGTCTTAAAGGCAAGGTTAAGGTTTTAAGTCCTCATTATGTTGGCGCTGTCTACTCGTGATGGCTCCTTGACAGAGCACAGAATCACCAGTCGTCCTTAATGGGCACAGCCGCTGTGGAGAATCCCGTGTCAGGGCTTTTTCATGTTGATGGAGCCGTAATGGCGGCTATCCCATGTTAGTGCCTTTCATGTCAGATAAAGAGTCATAAAGTAGAGGGAAACTGCTCTCACATGGAGAGCAGGAGACGAGAGGAGGAAGATAAGACATGAAGGAGATACATTGCAGTTAAACTGTCCATCTACCCTCTTCTCTTTCTCTCTCTGTCTTTTTCACACACAGGTTTCAGCACCCTGGAACTCTTTCAAAATTAGTAGCATTGATCGTTTATTCTTATTTTCTATCCCTCACTTTTTAATTCATGCACAGTGCATGTTTCTATTAACATAACACCGAGCTTGCCCCTTTTTGGTCTGTTTACCAGCTGGCGTCTGCAGAACACACCGACTGCAGGGAAGATCAGAGCCTTAAGTCTGTTACACTCCCCATTACACATACACTGTTTACATACTACTGCCAGTCCACAGTTTGTGTGTGCAGCTCTCTGTGAAGGTTCCTCCTCCCAAGTCTCCTAACTAAACCTCTTTTACTAGCCTGAGATGACCAATGATTTACCTGCCTTCTCTGGTTTCTGCAGCCAGCACTGCAGACATTCTTATTTAACATGCTCGTGTTTAGCCTGAAGCAGTGTTGTCGTGCAAAAAATACGCAAGAAAGTATTCGGAGGTAAGTTTTGCGTTTGGAAAATTAGATTTTTTTTTTTTTTAATGCTTTTTACTATATACGTCTTGTTGAAAGCAGAAGTACCATATAGTTTGTACAGATTTACTGTGTGGATATTTTTTTATTATAGATAGGAATTCAGTCATTAAGCCCTCTCTAAAGCAGAGATATCGTGGTGTTACATCAATAGGATGACTACTTAAACCTGTCATTAAAGTCTCTTTCAGTGGAAAATTTCCCAGAGCTGTATCCCTCTCCATTATCACCAATCCCCACCACCCCACCCCCTTTTTTGTGCTTCCCATTTCTGGATGGAATATGTTGCTACATGCTTTACTACAACCAGGAGATGGCACCCTACCCAAACAGGGCACTGTCAGATCAGTTTGACTCATGTCTACTAACAGCACTGTGCAGAAAGTTTTCCTACCGCTATAACTTTTTTTTTTTTTTTTTTTTTTTTTTCATTTTATTATGTAGCAACCACAAAACTTGAAGTATATTTTTGGAATTTTATGTGATAGACCTAAGAAAATTGTTTGTGAAGAGAAAGGAAAAGGATGCATTTTTTCTTTGTGAATAAAAATCTGAAAAGCCCAATGTACATTTGTATTTAGACCCTTTCCCTCCAACACTCCCTATATGAAATCTAATGTGGTCAAATACCTTCAGAAGTCACTTGGTTTGTAATAGTTTACTTGTATGTAGTTAATCTCAATTTTTGAAATATGTATTTTAATATACTGTTAACAGACCACAGATAAAGTTTAATTAAATCCTTCTTTAGGAAATTTATTGTCCCTTCACAGTTGGTTTAGTTCTTCAAGACGGAAACAAATGAAACAGAATTATGCTTCTATACTCTTTAGTTGTTTAAGTCACACCCTGTAGTTTTGTGGTTTCTGTATTTTTTATTTTTATTATAGAATTTATTTTGATATGAAATAAATTCCTCTTTGTCTTCTGTGAGGTGGCATATTTTACGCTGAAGTCTGTTTTGTGCGTCACTGGAGGTTTGGCTCTCAACTGTGGGATCTAAATTGCAGAGTCATAACCCCCTTTTTTTAAATGAGGGTAATCAAAGAAACTCACTTTCTTCTTTTTCTCATGATGCTGGTTTTCCATTTGTCCACAGTGACCAGCGACTTGGCTTCAAATACACAAGAGCCAGCTGCATCCTCATGGCCCAGACTCATACATAACCATCCATTTATCTACAGGGCCTTGCTAAAGTATTCATACATGCACCTTTTCACTTCTTGTCCTGTTGCAAACACAAGCTTCATCTTATTTGGTAGACCAAAACAATGCAGCACAAATGCAGCAAAAGTAACAACCTTAGGAAGTCAGCTTCAAGCTGCAGTATGTAACTGTTATAAAAAATATTTTTCTACATATTTGTTGAAACTGTCTCTATGTCATGACAGAATGGGATGAGACAGATAATCTGTGAAAAAAAATCGAACTCCTCTGCCTTCTCCCGGTGCTATCTAGAAACAATTAATCAGAGCCAGGAGGCGGGTCTTAGCGCTGTCAATCACCATCTGAGTGGCGCTGCTCATCCCCCTCTTTCCCTCCTCCCCTTGCTCTCTGTTGCACTGCAGCTAGCAGAGACTGTTGTGAATACTCAGGCTAGCTAGCATGACCACCGATGATGATGGACAAGCCATTTTCCTATAACAGTAAGTTGTTTTTCCACCATTAGCATATTTAGCCGTGAGTAAATGAAGTTGACTGATGGCGCTAAGACCTTCCTCCTGGCACTGATTGGTAATTTTAGGTCGGGAGCAGTGCAAAGTTACATACTGCAGCTTTAATCAGCTCAGCATTATGAAAACAATGGAATAGGTTATAAGATAATATCACCAGCTTTGAAAATCCATCATCAAAACCTGGAAAGGGCATGGTACAACTATAAACCTACCAAGATGTCGTGATCCATCTAAACTGAAAGGCTAGATTATGTAGAGAGTTTATCAGAGAAGCAGCCAAAAGGGCCATGGTAACTCTGGAGGAGCTGCAAAGCTCTATAGCTCAGTAAGGAGAATCTGTCAGGAACATACTGTCTTGTACTCCACAAACCTGGCCACTATGGAAAAGATGCAGAAAAAGGCCCTGTTTGCAGGTTTACCACAAGCGATGTAGCGGACACATTAAAGATGTGCAAAAAAGTGAAGAACCCCATCCCTTTGGTGAAGCATGCTGCTTATAGTTTATTGGAAAGATGGATGGAAAACAGTGCAAGACTTGACATTGCACCTTTTGTGCAGGTGAGCTATCCTAAACATATAGGTAGAGCTAATATGGAGTGGTTCAAACCAAAGCATATGAATATGTTAGAATGGCTCAGTCAAAGTCCAGACTTTAATCCAATTGAGAATTTGTGACTTAAAGATGCTCATCCCCCTCTTTCCCTCCCCTTGCTCTCTGTTGCACTGCAGCTAGCAGTCTTTGTACATCTCAGTCTTGAGATGTACAAAGTTGATAGACATAGCTCATAAAATAGTCTTCAGGGCTGATGCACATACTTAATTTTTTTTATGTGAATTATTATTCTTTTAAAAATGTGAACAGTTTTAATCCATACACTGATGTTCTCTTGAAAACATCCTACTGCAAAACTTTAAGTACCATCCACTCTCAGATTGGCACCTTCAGATTAACTAACTTTGTTTTTGGCTTGCAAATGTTTGTGTGGACACACGTCTGCTACTGTCTGGTCTCATTAAAAACGTCCGCATGCGAAGCTGCCCACAACAAAACGAGCTCTGATGTCACAGGCTCAGGGTGTTGGCGCAGCACTGGCAAAAGAAAAGAACATAGGAGGTCTGTCTAACAAGTGGCAGGGTTGTTAGCGGTAATTACCCAAAATGCCTGTGTTTGTGTCTGTGCCCATGTTGGGCTGCCGCATCAGTAACGCTTGAAGACTTAAAAAAAAACCAAAAAAAAAAAAAAACCTTTCATTGTGTTTTTCCCAGCGCTGGGAAAGTTTGGTATCAAATGAAGGCAAGAAGGAGTCTAACTGTTCTGAGATTGTAAGGATCTGGGCTAATGTTGCTTGTTTGTGAGGTCTTCCAGTCTTTAGCTAACTCCCTCTTTATGTTGCGCCCAAACACCACTCTAATCATATCCATACCACATCAAGACAACCCAGGTTTTCCAATATGTCATTTGCTGACAGTCTGAACGTCATTCTCAAGCCTGTTAGAGCTTGTTCAGTCTGAGACTGGCACCAGTTGGTTTGTCAGTCAAAGCTGCCAATATGCTCCTCTGATAACTAATAGGCTGTCGCTGTCTCCAATCCCACAGATCCTAAGAAAAGTCAACCATGGAATAAAAATTTTTCTTTTGGCTGACAAATCCTGTAATTTCAATCATTTATAACATCAGACTAAATTATGCAATCTCTTCAATGATCTTAAAGCTAAATTAAGCCAGCAATGATTTGTTCTACCATTTTTGATGGCAATAATTAACTTCTACACTCTCTTAATACCTCAATGAAAGTAGTTTGTTCACCTATTTCAACTCAGTAATTAAATCTATTTAAACTCAAACCTAAAATTTTGACTTTTACACTGATATCAGCCAGAAGCCAACATATTTGTTGTACATTATAAGGACTACCCTTTCTACCCTTTCATATTACCCCTGTAGGCTAATATGAAACTTGTTAGTTACCACAAACATAACTGCTCTTAAACCTTTTCTATCCAGGTTAATAATCTAATTGTTTACAAAGCTGAACCTGGATGGATGCCTGTAGTTTGTTTGGGTTATACTGAGCCTTAAGCAATCATTTTAGACAGGCAGGGGGTGGTACAGTCATGGTCTGTCCTGGCCAACCAGTTTGTGTGAGTGTCAGTTGTTCAAAGACAAGATTAGCATAACAAGCCAGCTACTGACAGGTTCTGACAGAGAGGTGGAGTGAATGGATTGTGGAAGGGAGGAGGGTGTAGGGCAGTAAAGTGACCAGGGATGGGAATGATAGCTGGGCAGTAATGTGGGGGGTTTTTCCTATGCTCCAGATGGAGTTAGACCCATAGCAGCTGGGGGCCTTACAACTTTGCCCCTATGTCACCCCCTCTGTGTGTGTGTGTGTGTGTGTGTGTGTGTGTGTGTGTGTGTGTGTGTGTGTGTGTGTGTGTGTCTATAAACCAAAAGTCAGCTGGCATATGAGTTAAACAGTCACTGACTGTCAAGTATAGCATTAACCTCAGACTAAGTCACTCATCAAAACAAAAAAAAAAAAACAAAAAAAAAAAAACACCCGGCATTGTGTGTGTGTGTAAAAGTAAGAGTCCATGTGTTTGTGTGTGTCCTCTCCTGCTAATAGTCTAATTGGGATCATTATTAACTTGCTTTATCCTAGATGAGTCTCATTGGGCGAGGGAAAGGATTGATTGCAGCTTTCTCCTGCTCTCTCCAGTCTCTGTCACTTGGCATTGACCAGCAGCTCCCCTATGGAATAGAGCAGTTACTGAAGATGATAATGATAATAATAATGATGATCATGAGAGCTGACCCAGTAGTCAATAGATGGGGCCTGTAAACACCCATGGTTTTAGCAATAACTGTAATCAAAAAGCTCTAATTTCTCCTCAACCTTTTCCTCCTTTCCTATTCTCCCCCCCCCCAAAAAAAAAAAAACCCAAACTTTCCTCTGTGGCCCAGTCGCTCGAAGGTTCTCATGGAGTATATGTGTGCTGAAGTCAGTTCTCATGGCTCAGTGCTCGTTAAGTGCAGTCGATAAAGAGCTTGTTTTTAACACAACAGAGAAGCATTAGTAAAGTTGGCAGAAAAACAGTTGAAAGTGCTGTTTTTTTTTTTTCTTCTTTTTTTTGCAGAGATGCTTGTGTGTGCACAAGTAATTTTTGGTTAAAGCGCACCCTCGATCCACATATTTACACGATATCCGCTGTGTGTTTTACAGGGCCTGTTTGGCATTTTAATTTGTTTGAGAAAAAAATCTGCCCTTCGGTGTAATTATAATGGAGGATCACATGAGGCTACAGTGTTGGTCTGCAAACGTCCTACCCCCACCAGCTCGAACAAGCATTCGAATTCCATTCACTCAAACATACAGTATATCATAAAGGGTGAATGCCCTTTTCTGTCTAAATATGAGAACCTTTGAGCAAACCAGGTATTCTTGCATATGCATATACCATTATCAGAGCATTACTGGTGCCACACTTATTGGTGCCCCTGATCATTATTTTTTAAATCTCTGAATGGCTCAGTTTTAGGGATGTCTGACAAAACCACACAATTGTAGTTAAAGTCCCGTTAGATCTGTGCTTACTGTGCACATTTGTGATCTCAGGGCAGAAAATCTTTTTTTTCCTGGAATGCCTGCTAAACAACTGTAAATAGCATCTAAACGTTGTGATGGGAGACTTGGAGAACTGCAATATAATCATGAAGGTCCTGGAGAGACTCCTGTTGGCCCATCTGAGTAAGCAATCCAGCACATATCAGGACCCCCTGCATTTTGCCTATCATCGTGGAGTTGGGAGTTGAAGACGCCATTATACACCTGCTTCAACAAACCCACTGTCATCTGGACAAAGCAGGAAACTCTGCAAGGATCATGTTCTTTGATTTCTCCAGTGCATTTAACACAATTCAGCCAGATCTGCTTCATATGAAACTTCAGAAGACTCAGGTGGAGGCCTCAACAATCACCTGGATAAATGACTGCTTGACAAGCAGACCACAGTTTGAGACTGAAGGACTGTGTTTAGCCAGGTGGTCAGAAGCGCAGGAGCACCACAGGGGACTGTACTCTCACTATTCCTTTTCACTCTGTACACTTCCGACTTCCAGCACAAGTCAGACTCCTGTCATTTACAGAAATACTCAAATGACTCTCCAGTTGTCTGGTGTATCAGAGATGGACAAGAAGCTGAGTACGGAGAGCTGGTGGACCGGTTTGTGTCATTGTGTGGAAGCAATCATCTTATCTTGAATGTGAACAAAACAAAGATGATGATTGTAGATTTCAGGAGAAACGGAGTTAGATTAATCCCTATTTCCATCATGGGGGAAGAAGTGGAGGTGGTTGAGGAATATAAATACCTCGGTGTTCATCTAGACAACACACTGGACTGGAGACTCAACAGTGAAGCCATCTACAAGAAAGGACAGAGCAGACTGTATTTATTGAGGAAGCTAAGATCCTTCAAGGTTTGCAACAAGATGTTGCAGATTTTCTATAAGTCTGTTGTTGAGAGTGTCATCTCCTCTGCCACCATCTGTTGGGGTAGCAGCATCAGAGCCAGGGACCTAAAAAGGCTCAACAACCTGATAAAAAAAAAAAAGGCTGGTTCTGTTCTGGGGACGACTGTGGAACCTCTGGAGATGATGGTACAAACAAGGATTTTACATAAAATCAAGAAAATTATGGACAACCCTGACCATACTCTTCATTAGACTGTCATTGGAAAACAGAGTCTCTTCCGTCAGAGGCTTCTTCGGATTGGTTTTAAAACGGACCGCTACAGGAGATCTTTCCTGCCCACAGTCATCACAATCTATAATAACTCCTTAATTAAAAGAGTTACATCAACATTTTATTTCCCTTTTGAGATAAAGTATTTTTGAATTTATTTTGAATATAGAGTGGCAAATTGGAGTCACCAACAGTAAGATTTAGAGATTTTTTTTGGACCATTACCATCACTGTGCATGTTTGCTTCATAAACTTAGGTCCACATCCAGTCTTATTTATAACAGTTCCATTACTTTTAAGCTTTTTAACCACTGCATTAATTATAGATTTGTGTAGATTTAATAAAGCAGCTATTTTTTTGGAATCATTTTCTGGCCCCAAAAGATCAAGACAAATCTGCCTTACTTGAATGGTATGTTCTCTTGTCTTTCCCCTTTTGAATAGTAGTTAAGATAAATTGAACTCTGGGTCACATAATATTCATACTTATAGTAAACAGGAAGTCCTGATCAACTTATAAAAGTAGAGTATCTCTATAAACAGCCTTGCTCCATTTGTTTTGAATTTATTTATTTAATTTATTTATTTATTTGTTATTTAGGATTCCAATAAGTGTTTTCAAGTTTAAAGTTAAAAAGTTTTAGTTTTTCTCAAATTTTCAGTGTGAGATTATGTAACTGCTATAAAAGATTCATTAATTTTAAAGATTTTAACACGTTTTTACCAGGGGTTCCAACAAGTAGAATGCTATCTCATGTGGCATCCTTCTCAGTGTAGTGTAGTTTGTGCTGCCTCGTATCCAACAAATCAACTTCAGTTTTAACCTACCACCAATAAAAAGTGGCTACTGGTTTTACATGCTCCTCATAACTCTGAGACACAGCCTCAGAAGCTCCAAATGACGTCTTATTGGCTGCCAACTGTGGAAAATGCACCTGTCCATGTTGCATCTTGCACATACACACACACACACACACACACACACACACACACACACACACACACACACACACACACGTAGTTTCTTTGTACATGCACCACTTCAGAGAGAGCAGACTTTTAAAAGGTCATGCATCTGGCGTGAATTGCTTTGGTTGATTCCTTTGCAAATAATCAAAGAAGTGCTAATGAACCTGGCATTCATTAAAATCAGACCAAACCAGAGTTGTTTCTGTGATGTTCTGTTGCTTTCACTCAACCAGTTTGAATCTCATAACCCTGTCATTGAAGCCTGCTGTTAAACATCTGCCCTATTAGAGTTTGACTTTGCAAGTGTTAACTTGATTTCCCTTAATAGGGGACTTCAGAGCTTCAGGCTATCTTGCATGGGCCACACACAATCTTAGACACACAAGCACATTTTATTGACACTTCCATTTTTTTTTTTCCCCCCACTTAATTCTCCTAAAGGAAATTTTACAGTGGGCCTTTCTGGGTAGAGCAGCTATCTTTCTGGTGGCTTGAAAATATTGGAATTCAATGTTTTTTGGGTAATGAAACCTCATTACCCAAAAAAGTGATCAAATGAAGACTGGTTGCTTTCCCAAGTGATTTTTTTTTTTTCCCCAACGCTTAGATTTTGTATGTGTTTCTTCTTGAATTTTCTGAATTGTAGCATGATCATATTTTGCTAGCCAGACGTTTACATACATTACATGAAATATACGCTTTTTTTGCTGACATTAACTCTCAGTTAAACCTTTCCTATTTTAGGTCCATTAGGAATACTAAAAACGGAGTTATTTGCTAATGAATGAGAGATTTATTTAACAAATTATTTTTAAAATCAGAGGTTTTCATGCATTTGCTTTATATGTTGTAGCATTTCTTTTAAACTGTTATTTGATGAAGACTTGGCTATCCTTTTGCAAGCTTCCAACAATAATTTGTTGGAATTTTGGTCCATTCCTCCTGACAGAACTCGTGTAACGTAGTCAGATTTGTAAGCCATGTCGCTCATGCACACCTTCGCTTAAATATTTCAACATAATGTTCTTTTGAAATACACCATTTCCTACTGCAGCAAAAACCCATACATAACATAATGTTGCAACCTCCATACTGCATAGGTGGGATGGTTTTCTCAAGCTTTCAAGCCTCCTTTTTCCTCCAAATAGAGAGATGATCATTACAGCCAAACACTTTAGGATTCAGAATCAGATTAATCATGAATCGATTAATGGAATAATCGTCAACTAACTTAGTAATCTATTAATTGTTAACTGGAGGATACACTCTCAAAAAAGGCCATTTGCTGAAAGAACAACATACTCAAAGCTGTAAATAAGCCAAAACTTTACAAAAAATATATACATTTTGCATTTAAAATAAAAAAAAAACTTTGTCTGTAAATATGTTTTACCCAGAACTCTCCAAGTTCTCCAAGAACTCTCTCTCTCTAGTCTAGTTTTAGCTTCATCAGGCTCAAATTCTGTAAAATCTCCTGTTGCTATCCAATTATTAAGCAGTTAATCAAAACAGTAGTCACCAGATTAACCCTACACTGATGGTTAGTCAAGTAGAAAGGGCTGAGCTTTTTACATGTTGATGTTAGAAGTAATTTTTTTAGCTGCAGATGAATCCTTTGCTACACATGATCAAGTATACACAAAAGGAATGCTATGTCGTTGCATTTTAGGCAATAAAATATTTTTCTTTTTTAAAAAAAGGAATTTCATTATTTATCTGCATCTTTTAATGTATTTCTAATATTTTATCATAAAAAAGGCTTAAGTGGTTCAATGAAAAAATTAGCAGAATGTACCAATTTTTTATCTGATTAATCATCTGAATAATCAATAGAATAATTGATTACTAAGATAATCGTTGGTTGCAGTCCTAAAACACCTCATCATTTAATTTAATCAGGCATATGGACATGTTTTCAAAAATGAAGATCTTTTTATTTGATCTTATTTGCAAGCTGGTAACTTTTTTTTTTTTTTTTTATGCTGCTTTTGAAGTAATGGCTTCTTCCTCTCTGAGTGGCCTTTTAGCCTATAACTGTACAGGGTTTGTTTCAATGTGGATACTCTCTTACCAGCTTCATCCAGAATCTGGTGAAGATCTATAGTTTTATCCTGGAGCTGATTCTTACATTTCAGACGAAAACACATTAATCTCTGGAAAAATATAAGCCCTGAATAGTATGATTCCCATGTTGTTTATATTTGCATATAATTGTTTTGAAAGATGAACGGGACACCTTCAGGCATCTGGAAATTGTGCTCAAGAATAAAGCATACTTATGGAGCTCCACAGTTCTCTTCATGATATCTTGGCTGATTTCTTTAGATTTTTTTTCTATAGTATCACACAAAGAACCAGTTAAAATACTTCCACAAGTGTGTGTGAAATGATTGAAAAAATTCTCACTTTATTCTAGCATTAAATAATTGTGATAATCCTAATTTACCTAAAACACTCTGATATAATGTCAGAAAGGGAGAAACAACTGCATTTTTATACAGTGTATGTAAGTATATTTCAGGTTTTATCATGCACACAACTTGCTTCTGTGATGCTTTTTTTCCTTAATATTTTATTCTCCACTTTTTCCTCTCCACATCTCCTCTACTCACCCTCTCTCTCACATACACACATGGACACGCACACAAAACCACAGTCCTCATCTCCTCCCCCTAGGGGGCGTTGTGCAATTGTGCAGTGCTAACGATCCAGGACTGTCACTCCTGCTGGGATGGATGAGCCAGCAGACCCGGCACTCAGGAAGCCTCATTAGGATTCCTTTTTAATCCGTCTCTGACAGGACGGGCCCAAGAATGGGAAGCCCCCTCATGACTGTACAGTGAAAGCACACACAGCACATAGACAATACCTGAACATCCGTGCACAATGAGCAAGCTCTGATATGCTTAAAAATGCCAACACGTACACACACATACTGTTATGCTAATGATGTCTTATTCTTCCACCTACAAGGATCTTCCATCATCCCAGTGTCACACCTTATAGAAATCCACTACAGATCATAAGAGCATATTATGGGTGATTAGTTAATTTGAGGGAGGGATGCTGGGAGGTAGAAAGAGAAAGATTGTTCTCCTACCCTACTCTCTTACTCTCTGCCTTACTCTCCTTAGTGAGAGATATTGATCAACATGTTGACTGTGTTATCAATAATCTCCTCTTTAGTCGTCTGCAAACAGTGATCTGCACTAATGAACCTGCCCAGTTGTCACACAGCTCTGTGTGGGTGTGTGTTTTTGTGTATGCATTTGCATTTGTGAGGCTAACCCCACACAATAACGACTAGGAAACAAAATGGAAATGCAGCGCCTTAGAAAAGTATTCAAACTCATTTCATCACGTTGCTGTCGCAAAAGTCAATGCATTTTATTGGGGTTGTATGTGATAGAAATCTAAAATTACGAAATGCATGAAAAGCAATGAAAGGTTTACAATATAGTTTACTAGTAAAATTCTGAAAAGTATGTTCTGCACTCTACAGATCTGATGTTTATGAAAGAGTGTCAACAACAAGGTGATTGATAAAAGAAAATCACTTTTAAAGTTTGCCACGAGCCTTGCTAATGACATAGAAAGCATGTGGAAGAAGGCCATCTGGTCCGATGAGACCTGAATTGAACTATTTTCGGCTACATGCAAAGCACTATGTGTGGAAGAAAACTAACACTTCACTAACAAATCACCATGCACACATCACCCCCACTGTGAAACATGGTGGTGGCCACATCAGAGCTTTTGAGAGCTTTTCCTCAGCAGCAACAGGAAAGTTTGTCAGAGTGGATGGAGCTAAATACAGGCCAATCTTGGTGAGGACCTCTTAATTTCACAAACCCATAGTTGAAAACGTTTTAGGGGTTTGAAGAATTTTGCCACTTTTTATTCATCAGACTAGTTTTAAGAAGTTTAAGTTAACTTAAGGAGGCAAGTATTAAATTGAACTGGACTATGTAGACTTGTGCGAAATGTAACACATATACAGCAGTAAAAGATGAAGAAAAATCTATTATCTGTGTGGGCCGTATGTTTGTATGATTGGTGTCTGTGATGACCCTATGCGGAACACATGTTAGCTTTGGCCTATAGGCAGCTGCTGCAGCATGGGCTTTGGGCTTCATTATATGGCCTTAATAACCTGCTGACGGCTTGTCACTGACTAACATGCACAGATAGGAACAGTGGCGTTGTCATATACTGACAACAGTATAACTAATTAAAGAGGCAGATTGGGGGGAAGGGTGGATGTTTTTGTTAATGGCAGTGAAAATATGTGTGATAAATCCTCTCCTTTGTTTCCTCTGCACTAAAGTCTATTGTTTTGTCTCCAAGTCCTTTTTAATTATTAACACTCACATTATTAGGTTTTCAGTATTTAGAGGCCTTTCATTAGAGCTTCATGACACCCTAAAGAGAGATTTGGACTCAATCTTTGCTTTGCGTTGTTTTGCTGTGTGTGAAGCAAACTAAACAGGTTTTAGAAAACATGAAACAAAGAAATAAAGTGTGAATTGGTCATGGCTGTGTATAAGAATTGATAGGATACCAGTATCAAGGTATACCAAGGTTTCACATGGTTTCTGCATTTTAAAATCTTAATGAGATGTCAGAGAAAGTGCCACAGTGACATAAAGCATAGAGTAGTTCTGACTTGCCCCTCCCCTACCCATTGCTGTACATTGTTGGTCAAGTGGCCAGTTTTTTTTTTAAGAACTGCCGGCAAATCTGAATTCAGCAGGCATCTACTACAGTATTACCACAAGGACATTCTGTAGTTCCTTTCTGTGCAATCTATTATCAAAAATGTTTCCAATACACTGTGTACACAATTATTAAGCAAGTGAATATTTTGACCATACCATCACTTTTAGACATATTTTCTAGCTCCAAGATGGAAAACCTTGAATGCTTAATTGTTTTAACCATAGCAGCTGATCTGGATCTGTGTAGTGATGGAGGGTGTGGCTTAAGAAGGTCAACACCCTATATCAAGGTGTGCATAATTATTAGACAGCTTCTTTAGACAGCTTCAAAATGAGCCAAAAAAAGATATTTAACTGACTATGAAAAGTAAAAATTACCAAAAGTTTCTCAGTGGGACGCAGCATTCTTTAAATTGATAATTAGGACGTGATCACAGAACCGTCAAATGCTTTGTTGCAAATAGTCAACAGTGTTGCAAGAAACCTGTTGAGAAAAAGACTCAAATCAGCCGCCAAGGATTTGAGAAGAATCAAGCATTACGCTACCAGGAGCCCATTATCTTCTAGTTCTGTCGTATTCCATAACTGCAACTTTCCTGGAGTACCTACAAGTACAAGATGTTCAGTGCTCAGAGACATGGCCAAGGTAAGGAAGGCTGTAATAAAACACATAAGCTGAAACATATATACTGGGCCAAGAAATATCTGAAGACAGATTGTTCAAAGGTTTTATGGACTGATGAAATGAGAGTGACTCTTGATGAAACAGATGGATGAGCCTGTGGCTGGAGCAGAAACGGGCACAGAGCTCCACTTTGAGTCAGACACCAGCAAGGTGGAGGTGGGGTACTGGTACAAGCTGGTATTATTAAAGATGACCTGATTGTTTTTTTTGGGGGGTTAAAATTGGATTTAAAATCAGCTCCCAAACCTGATGCCAGGGCACTTTCTTTCAGCAGTGATCCAGGAAGAAGTCTCCATCTTTCAAAAGGACAATGATTTTTATGCGCGGCTCCATCGCATCCATTGAAGTACTTCTCTCCGTGGCTAGCCAGTAAAGGCGTTAATTATGAAAAACTTATGATGTGGCCTTCTTCCTCACCTGACTTGAACCCAAACGAGAACTTGTGGCAGATTTCCAGTGAAGGAAAACAGTCCACCTCTGAACAGTGTCTGGGAGACTGTGGTTGCTGCTGCACAGAAAGTTGAACAGATCAAGAAACTGACGGACTCCATGTAGGAAAGGCTTTTCACTGTTATTGAAAAGAATGGTGACTACATTGGTCACAGATTTTTATTTTTTATTTTTTATTTTTTTTTTTTAAATGTCAGAAAAGTTTATTGGGAAGTCTTGAGTTTGTTTATATTCTCACTTAAATAGAGGAAAAAAAAAAGATGGAAAAATGTGTTTCCATTTTGTTGCATAGTAATTGCGCACAATAATAGTTGCTCTATAATTTTGCACATATAGATATTTTCCTAAGAAAACTAAAACAAAACTTTTACTATATTAAGCATTCATGTTGTTGTTGATTAATAAAAATATTCCTCAAAAATAAGACTTGCCTAATGATTGTGCAGACTGTGTCCAAAAAGATTAAAACTTCTGTTTTCCAAGCAGTGTACCTATACACCGCATGAAAGAAGTAAAAAGAAATATTTTCCCCTAATTTTGTTTTTCTAAATTTGGATTACAGTTCTTTATAATCCATGTGAAAAGTCATGATGAAACTTGGGTTAGTTTTTTCTACTTAAGGCTTTATTATGGTTTCTGTTTGCATGTGTTTGTATTGATACCATTTTCAGGATAAACTTTACCACAGTGTTCCTCATAGAGATCTGCAGTTTTATTCCAGTCCAGTTGGTGTCAATAAAATGTTAGTTTATTGTTTTGGAAAAGAAAAGAATTAAGAAGTAAAACATGGCTGTTACAAATTATAAGACATGCTTTTATTGAAGTTCTTCAGTGATACTTTGCTTGTTATGTTTTAAATGGTTCCATACTTGAACACATTAATCAAATGTATTGGTCATTAACAGCCTCCTGCAAAACTGGTGACAGGTTGAGGAGATTAGTCAGCTCTTTGAGTCAAATGTGTTAGAGTAAGGAAATGTTTAAAACAAATAGGAGGCCAGCCTTCAAGGACTGGAATGGCCTTAATCATCGCCTCAAACCCTCAGTTGATATAACTAGACACTACTGTTAGTTCCTCAAACCCCCAGGATCACAGTCAATCACAGGAGCATTTAGGGTACACATCCATTGCATGAGATGCTTTGGCTGGTTAGGTAAAACCTGTGAAAAGGTTTTAGTTTTTTGTTTTTTTTCCCTGTATTAAGGACACCATGAATGGGGGTGTAGGTGGGGTGGGATTGCCTCCCACAACATGGCATGCTCCTTAAGCCATCAGGCATGGGGAGGAACGCCTAATTGAACATGATAAAGTGTAAAGTTAATTACCCCTCACGCCTGTCACTGATACACCCAGGAACGAGGGGTGCCCTCAGGCCCAGCTGTTTGTGTGTACGTGTAGTGAATAGTCTGTGTGAATGTGAGAGAGGAGGGGTGACGAGACAAAAGGCAACAGTTCCCACGGGGGTTGTGCAATGGATGATGGCAACAATCGCCTTTAAAAGATAGCTTAGTCCCTCTGGTGCACCGCTACTTAACACGTCTGTCTCATCACGAGTGTCACATGCACATACAGAAGAATACAAAGGTGGCATTAAAAAAGCATTACCATTACCTTTTTTGTTTGTGGATTTAAATTTGCTTCCTGCCCTGATCCTAATTCATAAAAATCAAAGCGTATTGAGTTTTTGTGCAAGGTTCCTATGTTGTGTCAAACTGTGAAAAGTATTTTCTAGTCTGAATAAATACTGTTAAAAAGAAAGTATGGCATGGTTTTTGTATTTTTTTCTGTTAGACATAAATATATATAACATATGTTTGCAAACAAAATCTTGGCATGCAAAAGATGTTGGCTTGATTAATTTAGACCTCTGTCAGTTTATTATTATTTTTATTTAATTATATAAAAATATATAATTAAATATCATATCATATATCATATTGCGGTGATAAAGTTCAGGTTTACTGCTGTTTCTGTCTCACATCAAATACATACAGTCCAACAAAATTATAATTGTTAAGGCTTGAACCCTTTGATTTAGACGATAAACTCTTTATACAAATCATGGTGTCGTTTCTGCTATTGTTTTGAAAACTAACTTAGAATCTGATCATTTGATGAAGCATAGAGACAAGAAAAAAGACTTTAAAGCTATGCTGGCTCCTTGTTAAATTTTCATATAGATGCTCTTTTGATTTTTTTTTTTTTTTTTCCCACCCTACTGGAACAATTTGACAAAAACAAGAAGCCTTAGATGTAAAAGTATAAATTAAAACTGGCAGACGCATATAAACTCTTGATGAAATAACCTACATGATGTGTTTGAGTTGGTTGTCTTGAATCATAATGGCCACTGTTTGCATTATTTTAAATTGTTTAACTCCACTGAGCTAAGAGGGTTTTGTTTTTGGTTAGGTGTTGGGGCTGCCAGCATGGCTAAACTGACCTTCATGGTTGGTGGACTGGAGGAGGAATTCAAGGCTGCACAGGAACTATTCACCTGCATGGGCGCTAATGTTGTCTACTGTGGACAAGTTGGCACAGGACAGGTAAAGACAATTGCTCATGAAATGACTGACATTGGACAGGCAATATGTGGATATTTTTTGGAAGAGGAATTGTTCATTATCAATGCATGAATGTGCACATATGAAAAACTTTAAAAACGGTTTCTTTCTGATTAAACTATCCAGTTTTGGTCTGCATTTACAATTTACTTTAAAATATTCTCACATTTCTCATTAATATATATTTTAAATAAACAGGGATTCTGTTCTTAAATTTGTACAAGCCCTATGCATGCATCAGGAGTTCTTTGTCTTTCAACCTTGCAGGCAGCAAAGCTCTGCAACAATATGCTGCTGGCCATCGGGATGATTGGGACTGCAGAAACCATGAACTTGGGCATCAGGTACCTAAAGCAAATGCAATGCTGACATTCTAGATTCAGTGTTATCTGTCGCTCACTTTACAGAGGAAGGTTTATGTAGATGAAAACAGGCGAGCAGATTTATGAGGACTTGGCATTGAGTGTATGAGTTTCTCACAATTTTATAACCTGGAGTAAAATACTCCAGTTGTAACAAATAATGGTGTTCGCATGCTTAGTGAATACATAGAAAGACCAGTTGGTGGATACAGATAACCCTCGTCAGCTGAATCCTGGATTATGAGCAAATGATCTAAAGTAATTGGTCTATTAAACATTGCATGTACATTTAGTGTAAATACAATTTACTTCGATGCATGTTTGGAAATGTGTCTGTGTGTTAGTGTAGTTTATGAAAGTGCAAAAGGGTCAACCACTCCCCAAGTCAAAGCAACCCACCTCTGTTAGAGCAAGACGGATGAGGGGGTGGAGCCATGGTCTGATTTACATCTGCTGATGGAGCATTTGCTTGGAACACCCCTGCCACTGAACGGCACCTCGAAATCCTATTAGTACTTATGTCTCATCCTGATGGTGTTGCCTAGATCAAGTCCTGAAGGATGATGGGATATGAAGTCTTCAAAATGAAAGTCTTTTTTTTTTTTTTTCCACTTGATTCTGAGAATTTAAGTTGTGTGTGTGTGTGTGTGTGTGTGTGTGTGTGTATATATATATATAGACAGACTTTTTTTCCCTCTGCTTACTCTTACGCTATTATGTGTTTATGGTTTTTACATTGTAAAAATGTGTGTGCATCCAGTTTTGCACGTGTAAGTGTAAATGAATTGCTTTTTGCACAGTGCAGCTGTGTTAGTGCGCCTGATTTATCTGCACTGAGACAGAGGAAGAAAATTGGCATGAGCAGCCTCTCATAAATCCCTTCCCGAGGCTTCTGAAATATGGAGGCATTAAGCGGACAACACAGATTTACACATTGCCACACTGTCTTGGAAACATGCACACTCGCATAGATGCTGATTTATATCCAAACACATTTTCTACAAGTAGAAGTTCTCACAGTGCATGTCATTAGTGTTACTGTGAAAAAAAAAAGATTTCTTTCTACTCCATGCCGTCACTGTGAATTTGAATTATCCTCATTTTTATGAAAGACGGACTCGTATGCAAGCTTGATAGTATAGGCGTACATACATTGTGTGTCCATCTGTTCCTCTTTTTCTCCCTCTTCTTACTCCACCTTCTCCAGGGCTTTATTAGAGGGCTTGACAAAGTCTGTCATCATTGAAAGAGAACTCGCACTATGTAAATCTCCCAAGCTGCATTGCGGCCCTGCCTCTTAAGCCGTTAGGAAGCTCTCGTAGGCACATATGTGTTCAGGCGCACACGGATACAGTCCAACATGAGGCAGAATGAGCCCTCACAGCAAATTTACAGGACAATGGCAATAACATTTTATCATGCTGAACTTGGGCCTTATAGAGCAGCCAATTCTTAATAGGTATCTGTGTGTATGTTCTTACCTACTCGTGCTCAAACATGCACACGCAAACACACTCAAACGCGCAGTTCTTTTCATGGAGTTAATTTGTTAAACTCAAATGGAAGCTCTGGTCGTCTCCAGCAGAGCATAATGCGCTTGTAGTCCAAGGAGTGGCAGCACATGACAATAATGAATGCACACACACACACACACACACACACACACACACACACAAATTCCCAAACCTACATGGCAGCCATGTTGTTTTGCATTCATTTCTATTTTTTTTTATAATTTTTTATCACATCTGGCTTATATTTTCCATCCATATTTGATTTACTTACAATAAAGCAAATATATGTTTTAATTTTATTAAAATTTTATTTCATTTTCCTACCAGATTGCAATTTTGGGCTACATTGTGTTGGTCTATCACAAATACCATTAAAATAAACAATGCACATATACAGTTTGAGGTTGTAAGACAGTATATGAATACTTTTATATGATAATTAAGCTGTAAACAATAATCTAAATGAGCAACAGTAATGCAAAGAGCTTTGTGATGCTTCTGCTTCTTTTTTATGTCCTTTTACCACAGAGACATACATCCATGAAGTCTTTGATGCGAAAGACTCTTTATTATTATCCAAAAGAAATCAGAGCATATAAACATCTCTATTTGTCCATGACTCATGAATAGAGAACACAAGTACCAATACAGCTCTTCTCCAATGAGCTACTGAGAGATGGTGAGCATATGTTACGATAAAGATTAAACATCAGCAATAAACACACTTATTGTCTCTATAAGTGGGATAGTAAACATTTGTCTGTGTGTTTGTGCTCGTTAGCTCTTTAATGAAATAATAAATGGGGATAGGGCTGCCTTCCTCTCGTGTGGCACCAAACAAGGACGAGACGCTAATCATGATGAAACAGACACTTAATATCACTGCTGCAAATGAACTCCACCTGCCAGCACTCCCTGCTCAGAAACTCATAAACGCCCTCCCCTCTTATTTCCATCTGTAGCTCCATCTCCTTTTTTAATCTGCAGCAACATTACAAGGCAACACATTTTGTTTATCCATGTCGATCTTGTTAAAGCGTGACATGTCTTCTTCTCCACGCAAATTACCACGGGCGAAGAGCAACACCACAGCGTCAGCTAATAACCACAGCTGAGTGTGTGTGTGTGTGTGTGTATGAAGGGAACAAGAGGGGGAACATCATTGATTTATCGTTAACAGAAGACAACAGCTCCCCGTCAGCTTCTCTGGTCGCCGTAACAAACGATCCATTCGCTCGGACCCGCTTTATTGTAGCTCCGCCAGTAACCTTTTCAGCTGCTGACCCAGAACGCAGGGAGGGGCTGCCTGCTTGTGTGTGTGTGTGTGTGTGTGTGTGTGTGTGTGTGTGTGTGTGTGTGTGTATAAGTGGAAAGCTGAACAGAGGGGGGAGACTTCGATGTCAAACATATGTCCCCAAGAGTCCATAGACAGGAAGGTGTCAACTGGGATGGTGAGGGGGAAGGAAGAGCAGACGAGAAGCAGGACGGCGAGGCATCATTTAGGCGTGTAGCAAAAAAGCTGAGTGAAATTGCTTTTTACTTCACCGTTACTGATGCCACATTTCCAAAACTAGTGGTGAATACAAATAATAATTAAAGTGTCTGGGAGAAAACACAGGCAATGAAGGGGAGGAGAGAGACTAACTCTGATCCCTTTTCTTAATTAGTTACTAGACAGATAATAAAACTGTGGTGGTAATGGCAGAATGAAAGCCAGGTGGAAAAAGGGAGGGAGGGCTGCTGGCTTTAAGGACCTATGATGGTTTAATCGTCATATTGAGAGCAGAATGGAGTTACAGCCCTGTAAGTAACAATAAACTAAAGCAGCTAGGACTTGATGTGGCTAACTTTACAGTGGCCTTTAAATCAGTAATTTACAAAAGCTGCACTTCACTGGCACACTGAATGCCCAAAACAGGCGCTACGGTTACACCCTTGCTGCTGTAATGGTTGGCACTTAATTTTTCTGTGCTTTCTTTTCCTAGGTTTGGTCCCTTTTCTTTTTCTTGTTAGCTTTTTGCTGCTCATTATCACAGCTCTCATGCATGCAAAAAGTCTGTTGCAGCATTGTGGGCTGCAGAGCTAACTGTCTGAGATGTGACGGTGAGGTTTACAGCTCCCCTATGCTGCTTAACTACTCCTCCTCCACTTTCTTGGAAAAAAGGGATGATGAAGGATAGTTCTGTTGGTGGACATCAATATTGCATTAGCCAGCATTACAAAGGCTTCAGCTATTAACACTGAGGAATGGTCAGAGCCTGGCTTAAGGTTCAACTGAGGTCACTGGAATCACCAAAGACCAATTTTTACTCGCTTTGCTTCTCTTAGCCTTGAAAATGATCCCTTTGGCTCAAGCTAATCTTTTCCGAATAATCACTACTTCAAATTTCTATTTTCTGTTTGTTTCCAGTTTAACTCATACTAAGCTGATAAAAGCGTACAATTAAAGGAGTACATAATAGTATACTTATCTGTAACAAAAAAATGAATGATCTTTTCAGGACTTTCTCTTTTAAAATAATTTTAGGAGTTAAGGTATTTAAATTCCAAAGAAGATTCTGATTGCTTTTTTTGTCCATCCTGTTTTAGGCTGGGTTTGGACCCCAAGCTGCTTGCAAAGATCCTTAACATGTCATCGGGTCGCTGCTGGTCCAGCGACACATACAACCCCGTCCCTGGAGTTATGGAGGGTGTCCCCTCAGCCAACAACTACCAGGGTGGCTTTGGAACAACTCTAATGGCCAAGGTATTTCTTTTCTTTTTTGTGTGAGATTTTGTTTGCTGATTCTTTGTTACAGTTGCATCAAATGATCATTTCTAGATCCGTATCATCTGTCTTTTTGAGTTTTTTTTTTTTGTTTGTTTTTTGTTTTTTTTTAACCCTTTAAGAACAAATTGATCTATTGTTTAAAAAAAGAAAAAGTTGTGAATTAAATGAGTTTCAGCAGCACTAAGAAAGTCCAACATTTTCTGCTGAACTGGACTTGTTCAATTCATCTTGAGCTAAGGTGTTGCTAAACAGGCATCTAATGGTTTGTAGCAGCAGGCTTAATTCTCACTACAGGTCTCCAGTCCACATCACCATTTCATCTGCCACTGTTCTTCTCAGGAGACCTCAGATTGGACAGGTCCAAAAGTTTAAATATTGGTATATTGTTCGTTGTGACTTTCCAGTGGTGTGTCTGGAAGAAGCCAGAATTGTACTTGAGGACCAGAAGGCTCCTCTTTCTCACTCTGATTTCATCTATCCTTTACAAATCTGATTCCATGACCTAATGAGATTTGAAGTTTATCAAATGCAGTGTCTCCGTTAGATTCTTAAAAAAAAGTAAAAAAAAAAAAAAAAAAAAAAAAAAGTTGTCTTCCCACCTGTGAGAGCAATGCCAACAGCAGCTATCTATTGTATAGCAAGTTCAGAAATGCAGGCTTGTTGTGGTACGGATGCTGGTCAACAGCTGCAACAACGACACACGTGATGCACCTAAGAAGATGCAAACTGAGCATGAACTGAAATCCTGACATCTTGACCTCATTCAAGGCCAGGCCAATGCCATGGGCTGTAAAGTGTGAAAAAGCAGCAAAATCAGCATCCGACTTTCAGCACCATGCACAGCAATCATAGTGATTAAGATGATGACTTCTTAATTTGGTCACCAGCTAGGGATCAAAGAACACAAGTCCTAAACACTCAGTCTAAGTGTCTTTAAATTGCTTTTTTAGTCCAGCCAGCAGCTTGAAACACAGTCATATTCAATAAATTACAATATTATTGAAAACTTCATTTATTTCTGTTAATTATGATGATTTGCTATGTTATGTTACTAATGAAAACACAACATTTAAGATTAGAATATTATTACATTAGACTAATAAACCATTTTTAATACAGAAGCATGGGCTTAATGAAAAATGTATTTAATCTCTACCTAAAGGTTGCAAAAGATTATTTTTAATATGACAAACAAGCCCTATCGGAATGCATATTTTGAATATGATTGTTTATTAAATTTAGACACTTAATGGAAAGCAGGAAGAATTTTATCCTTTTAAGGAACCAGACAGTATTTCCCCTTTTTATGGTAACAGTCTAGTGCTCCAGCAAACAGTATTAATTCTTTTCTTCCTTTTTTTTTTATTCCCGTTTATTTCTTTACTTTTCTGCCTATGTTGGTGTTATAAACTTAAAACAATTCCATTCATTCATACCATGTGTTGAAATAAAAACATTTAAGATAAACATAAAATTATCTACATCATTTGACATGGAAAACTCAATGCCAAGAATGGTACTATATGGTACTATTATGGTACTATATTCCTTCAAAAGCTCCTCTTGGATCTGGTTGGGATTTGTGGTGTTGTCCTTTAGTGGTTTACTTCGTATTTATCAGCAAGATCCTTTTCTTTTGAAACAGGAGAATTCTATTCTTCAGGAGCCCAAGTTAGTTCTGGAGTTCCTCAAAGATCCCTGTTGGTGCCGTTTTAACTGACACTACAAACTTTCCATGAGTTGTTTCTTACATTAATACATGACTTCATCCAACTGTTATGCAGATGATACACAGATTTATAAATCCTTTACTTGTTATGATCCATCCTGAATTGTCAGAGGAGAATTTCTGGATGGCTAGACACTAAATGATGACAACTATGGGATGTGTTTTGGAGGGTATTTCTAACACTTATGTGAATCTTGAATCCCATTTACAGCCATTATCAGTAATCTTTCTGACTCTCTGTATTACTCTTTTCAAATTGACAGGATCTTGGTTTAGCCCAGAACACTGCCACCAACACAAAGACACCCATCCCTCTGGGTTCCCTTGCCCACCAGATCTACCGAATCATGTGCTCTCGTGGCTACGCCAACAAGGACTTTTCGTCCATCTTCCAGTTTCTGCGTGAGGAGGAAGCACAGTAAATGGAGGTGGAGCATAGCTGACAAACACTGCTATAATAGACTGTTCCTCAGACCTCAGAACCACTCACCCGAGTGTCCCTTATTCCCTGTATTCTCAGGAGAGACTAAGACTTTGATTTAAGGAAAACATCTGCAGGCCAAAAAACAATTTTGACACCTCTCTGCTTGTTGCCTCTCCTGTACCTGAAGAAATTTTAAGACTGATTTAAAAACAATATCTACCAAAAATATTTTCTTTTTGAGCTTTACTAGAAACCAGTGTACAGAAGCTGCAGATTTACATGCAACTATGCAACTTGTGTGTCATTTCCTGGATGGTTGAAGATTGGAAATTGCATGAATGGTAAAGATCCAGCACGTTTTTTGTCAGATTTGTTCTAAATGTCTGTTACCTGTATGACCTAACCCTGACCCTACTATTATGTGGAGAGGAAAAAAAAAATGAGCATACCGCTAAAAGTAGAAATACAGTTGAAGAAATTACAACACACTGCAGATATTGTGATTCTGCTAATACCCATATTATACCAAAGTTGCCCAAATTTGGGGCTTACAGTTTACTGACGTTCAATCACATTTCTTTATATGATCAAAGAAAGTTTCATTTAATACCTAACTTTATCTATAGTTTTATATTATAAATACACTACATTTAGACTTCTTTCAGTACCTTTTCAACTATGCTGTGAGATAAATCCTGGTTATTTTTTGTGCTGTGTGTTGCAGTGCAACATTTCAGGGCCCTTTTGATACTGTTACAGAATCTCTCTGAACTTAATTCTTTACTTCACTAACTACATCTGCCCATTGAGCCATCTGAGTATTACTTTGTGACCAATGATGACAACATTTTTAACATTTTCTCACTGTCTAGCACTTTCTTAAGTCCAATGTATCTTCACCCTGCATCTCCCTTTTTGTCTGCTACATCTGTGTAAAATGTCTGTAAGGAATGGTTTCTTCGTGCTGTGAGAATTTGTACATAATTTATATTCCATATTGTGCAGCATTGAAGAATAGATTGTCACTTTTTTTTAGTAACATTCCATTCATGTCTCTACAGTTTGTCTTTAATCAGTGAAACAAAGTTACTAAGTTACATTGCAGCAGAAAAATTAAGATATTTTGTGTGTTTGATGTTTTTGTAACGTTTTTTGTATATGTAAAGTAGTTTCAGGACTTCTGTTACAACTAACATATATCTTGATTAAATTACTTACAGTGGAGGTTAGAGTTATTGTCACACTTTGACGTAAAAAGTATTATCTTTTGGTAATGGACGCTAATTAAATATTTTACTTTTGGACTATGTTAAAATGGTGGTATTATGTATTTTTCAGGCACATTTTATAGCATAATCAAGTAACTATGATATCTTCAGTTACTGAAATGCCGTATATATCAAACATAACTTAAAATTTGAAGTCACAATTTGACACCTTGAAATTGGCCTTTGTCTCTTTAAGAAGCTCCCACTCTTTCCAAAACTCCACCTTCAGCACGTCATCACAACAATGCTACTGCATTATGTAGTTTACAACTGTTCTTAGGAGCGTCTGATTGAGAAGCAGTTCATATAATAAATTCAGTAGATGCGCAGTTCCACTAGGTGTTTGCTAATTGCTGCTGCAGCTAATCTGGAGGAGCTGAGTTGGGAAGGTGCAGGGGAGGGGTGCTTTGTGAGGTGGAAGCTCAGCTGGAAACTGCAGCTCCAATGTGGAGCTTTGTGGAAATAGGCGGTGCTTTGTGAGAGCAGGCGTTTTAGGCATTCTGAGTGGCTGCCACAGGAGGTTCAAGGATTTCTCAAACACGCATGAAAGAATCAAAGCAACACTCCAGGTATGTTTTTGATGAGGGAATAACATAATAACATGATATCAACCTCAAAAAAGTAGATTTTACATAATATCCCCCTTTAATAAATGCAAAAATGGAGAACAACAAAGGCCAAAACAAACAATAAAAAACACAATTGGGAGCATTTATTTATTAAGCAAAGGCTAATTTCAATTCCACCCAGTCCTAGAACCAACAGAGCAGTCTCACAGTATGATAAAACCTCCACCATGTTTTGTTTTCTTGTTGGTGATGAAGTTCATAGACAAGCCTGTTTTCTACATTCCTAAAGCTTACAGCTAATGAAAACACATTTAAGGTTAGAATATGACATCAGACCAAGAAATATGACAGTTTTAATGCTGAAATCTGGGCCTATTTTTAATACCTAACAAACTAGCCTCATCAGAGAACAAATTCTAATTTGTTGAATAGGACTGTTTGGCAGCATTTGAACATAGTATTCCCAAAGTTGAAGCATTAGAAGCAAGAATTTGACGAGGGCCTCATTGTGATGGCTAGACAACTGCACGTGGTTCACGAAAGCTGGCTCATGTGGTCCATTCCAACAGATAAGCTGCTTTAGCTGAATTAAGTTAATGGTGACTGCTACTTTTAGCAATGCACCCTGGAACAAAGCAAACATGGTTCAAAAATAGTCTACAGAACACAACACTGAGTTTCAGGTTTTGATTTAACTTCCAAACTACCTGGATTTCAAACCAATCATTTCTGTAGGATGTACTGGACAAAAAAAGTCTGACCTATGGAGGCCGCACCTTGCACATTACAGGATTTACAGAACTTGCTGCTAACGAATTCATGCCAGATACCACGTCACGCCTTCTGGGGCCTTGTGGAGTCCAGAGTGTGGTAGGTCAGGGCAGCTTTGCCTGGAAAAGGAGAACCAACACATTATTTGGTCATAATGTTATGCGTTATTGATGTATGTATTTTACCCCAGCATCACACACCTTAAATTTACAGCTGATAGCACTCACATCTGTCTCCTCAGTGGGTTGCTGTTATTCATTTATACTCCAAAACTCTTCAGCAGGCACACACATAAAGCTTAATGTCAGCCAAGTAGAAATGGCAGCACTAATCTCAGAATGATGCCCTTATTTCCATCATCACAATGAAATAAGAGGGGAAAAAACAAATGTGGTTTTGTTTTATTTTACACACTTTTTTTCTGATGCCGAGTGCGTCTTCGACATTTTATGGAGCTGCTGTTGTCTAAAGTGGCAGTCGCAGGGTTAGCAGACTGTGGCGAGCCGTTGGTGGCAGGAGTCGTGTTGTGGGCTCATGACTCACTCTGTTATTGTTCTTTGGGAAGTTATGCACTTGCCTCAGTGTTCTTTGAAAACTATGGTTTTGCTGTCTCTAATGGAGGGGAATTACTCATGTAAACTTATGTAGACTTGGTCTTCCTGTCTGATCGCTTTTACCTGATGTCACTTTTCAGGCATTTTTTTTTTTTTTTTTTTGCCATCTTGGCCTTTGCAAACAATAGACTTTGGTTTCTCTAAAGTGGAGTTACGCCTCTGACTGGGCCTTCCGAATTAGGTTGTGTAGTTGATTCATATTTGGGTCTTTTAATTTGCCTGTGTTTTATAGCAAGCTGCTGAGCCGGCGGTTTCCTCATTAAAGGACACATGAAAGCAGGCTGTAAAGGAGAAGTGGTGAAGCCGGTCTCTGCTGACGTCTGAATGGGATGCTAGAGACAGACCAAGTCCCAAGCCAGCCGAGCCTCAGAGAGCCTCACCCTCTTAGCCTGGCAGCCAGCGGTGGGACACCAGACGCACCACAGTGACTATGTCGACACTAGGACACAACACCAATCTCATGTGTTAGTTTGGTGGATGACTTCTTCTTCCATTTTTGGATCAAAAGTGTGGCTAATAACTATTGGAGATATTGCTAGACCAAAATTGATTTACATACTAAATCAGTCTAAATTTAGAAGTGGCAAAAACAAGTGACTAATGACAACAAGACATAGCAATGGAGCCTTTAAACCATTATTTTTTCAGGTCTGATGTGTTTTTTTTCTCTACCTTTTGTAAGGTCTCAATGCCAACGCTGGAATTTACCATAAAACCATTCATTCTGGTCTTACAAAATGAAACAAGGTTTTTATGGATGGCCTATGGTCTGGGTCATTGCTTACATTTTGTCATTTACATTTCATTTTGTTCACCAACTTTGAGAATAGTTCTTGTTTTAAGTTTAGCAAGTGAAATCCAAAGAGTTAATATTTTTTTGATAGGCTACTTTGTATGATTGTTTATTTCAACATCTAGCTCCTCCAAGCAACATTTAACTTGGACATACATTTGCTAAGCCTAATCTTAGATTGCTTAAAGGGATCCATAATTAGTTGTAACAATAAACTTTATTTGAGAAACATTTATTTCGGATGTAAAAACAATACAGTAAAACTACACTAGGCTGTTTAGTTTTTTTAAAAAAATGAAATAAAATGTCACATGGACGTCGCCATGTTGTTTACACTGCAATCCATCCCGGGTAAATTACATACTATATGCCACAGTGCTAGCTCCATCCAGCCAGAATAGTAATTTTTGTGCAATTAGTAATGTTCAGTTGAAATTGAAGGCAATGTGGAAATGACAAGAGGAAATGAAAATAAGGAGGACCAAACAGATGAAGAGGAGAGATTCGGATGAAAAAGCTGGTGTTTGTACTGCTGTTGCTTGGAAATGCCAACCAGAAAGGAGAATGTATGCTGTAAAGAGCTACCGTTTCTAACTCAAGCTGTTTACAGTAAACATCAGGATAATAACATTCTCTTAAGTATCTCAGAATGGTGTGTTACAAAAACTTAAAGATGCTTCATTGTTACTTTAAACATCCATTCATTGTCTTCCAATTTGTTTTGGTTTCACATTAACTCCTTCTAATGATGTTCGCTCCTGCTAATGGTGTTAGCTCTAGCTAATACAGTAAACAGAAGAGCACAAGCCAATCATGTTTGTTTATTTCAACAGATATCTCATGTATAGCAGCACATGAAATCTTTGAGGCAGTTTGCCTCAATCAAGACTTTCTTTGGGCTGCCCTTGTCAGCCTCCATGACCTTGTGGTCTCATGTTTTGTTTATATGCTCGAGTTCAATGTTAACAACTGCGTTATCGGCCCAGTATGCATTGCATAGGTATGAGATCGCCTCAGGTGATAGGAAACTTTTTTCTCAGCTCAGGTCTCAGTTGTGAAGAAAGTTAGGATGTATTGTTGCTCCTGCAGCTTCAAAAGGTAGTGAAAATATATATCGTCCACCACAGCAATGGGTTGGCCTTCCAGGTAATAACTTCCAAGGTAATAACATCAAAGGTTCTGTAATCCTTTTTACCTTATCTCTGTTTTTTGGGAACTTATCTCCTCTCTTTCATGAGTCCTTTGAAGTGTGTTGCTTCACCTTACTAACTTTCAAAGTTAGATGGGTAAACTTGTATCCTAATTAAATTGGTGGCAGTGACTGTAACTCTGTCACAACTTGCTCGACAAATACAAAAACTACTGCATGTACATTTGTTAACTGAACCACTTCCATTTTCTGTTTTCCACCAGCACAAATTAAGCTGTTCCATCACAGGATTTTGCTGCAACTGTATAAAGTGTAGCTGACATAAAACTATGTCCAGCAGGCAACATAGATCAGGATATTGCACAATCTGATACTCATTGTTTCGTTGTGGGAGATGGATTGAAAGTCATGTAAAATTCAATTGTTTTATTAATAAATCAAGTCATAAAAGCTTTGTAGCTCAGTCTACTAAAAAGACAAAAAAAACAGAAAAAAAAACAATGCCCAAGAACTGACCCAAAAATGACTGGAGTTCACCCTTCATCCAAACACATTACCTTCTTCATGGTTACCAGAACTACACAAACCTACCTCCATCAGGACCACACAACGGACCAGAATTCACCGAGAAAGCAAACTACACCAAACACATGCAGTCCACACGTTGCCAAAAGGCCGACTGACAAAATCAGCAACTACTCTACCACATTTCTCTACGCTCATCTCACTTACCTCTAGGAGCTGTGGGAGGCCTGACGCCCATATGACTCAGAGGTGAGGACAACCTAAATGTCTGCATGTAACAACAATCACTCAAAATCACTCAAAAGGACCTGGACCAGGATCAATCCAGTCGCATGTATCGGTTTGTTACATCCCTATTTCTTAAGGGAAATATTGAGAAAAGATCTGCAGGTCATTGTACAAAAAGAATGGTTAAAAAGACCACTCTAGACAAGCAAATAGCTTGTATTCAGACTTGGAAATTAGTCATGAGCGGCTCATTCACTAATTTAGCTATCAATAAATGTTGGTGAATGATGGTTTGTGAAATTTCCTGGAACATTTTTATGAACACATCATCCTGTACCAGTAGGCTTTAATATTTCCACATTCTGAGTCTTCCTCACTACAGTTTAGAGCTAAAGTCTGCCTCAAGTTTGAGAGCTGCTGCTGTGATAAATAGCCGAGGCAGCAGTGTTCATAATTCCCCCATTATAACTGCTGGTGTATTCCTTCGGCTGTTTAACGACTTGCTCTTAAAGGAAGTAAGAGTGGTGAGGTCGTGGGGGCAGGGAGGGAAGCGAGGCTCTTCTAAGCACCCCGTGATTCATATCAAGCACACGTTAAGTGGCGTGCGGCTAAATTAGTGGCTGCAATCTAGCAGGTATTATAGCTCACGCAGCGATGTGTAACGAGCCGCTGTCTTGCTGGGTTGTAATGTGGCCTTGATATCTTTAGCATGAACCCACCAATAATATTCAGCCCATTTAGCCCTTTAGCTCATATCCACACCCACAGTGTCGGCACATCAACGCAACACCCACACGTCTTCTTCCTGTTTTGTAGACATCATTCCCCTGTCCTGACTCACTGACTCCGCCAAGGTTCATTAGTGAAGATAATTTCATTTCAGACAAGAGAGTCAGCACCAAACCTGTCATGTCGACAGCTAGGCAACAGTCGCTAAATATATCTGTAAAGTCCTTATTAGTATTTCACTGGGGGAATGGTAGTTGTGTAACAGACATACAACAGTTATGTGAAAAACTACTTACATCCCTTGAACATTTCCATATATTCACACTTTAAAATACAGAAACTTTAAAGTAGAAATCTGAAACTTATTAATACAAATACTTGCACTGAAAATACATGTATTTGTATTCCCCTTTGCTCTACACCTCCAAATAAAATTCAGTGCAAACAACTGCCTGAAGAAGAAACAAAATTATTAGTCTGTCTGTATGTAGTTTAATCTTAGTATAAATCTAGTTGTTCTGTGAAGGCCTCAGAGGTTACTTAGAGAATTTGTGAATAAATAGCGTCATGAAGACCAATGAAAAGAAAAGAGAGAGAAGGTATAAAACAATATCCCAAGCTCTGGACATCTCATAGAACACTGTTCAGTCTGTCATCTGAAAATGGAAAAAAGATTGTCACAAATGCAAACCCATGGTGAGCTACCTAACCTGACATTAAAGAAGCAGCAAGTAGACCTATAATAACTCTGGTGGAGGTACAGAGATTCACAGTTCAGTTGGGGGTATCCGCTGACAGGAAAACTGTTCACACCTGAACATGGTGGTGATGATTTGTTCAGAGCTGTTAGTGGTGGTAGAAGCATCATGCTTCTATCACTTGCTAATTTACAATCACTTTTTATTACTGTTACTGCCAAGGAAACCTGGTCTCAGGTGGAGATACTGATGAGCATAATTACATCAGTCCTCTCACCATCTATTTGTATCTGCAATACACTGTTTCTTCAATCCCTCCAACCCTTCCTTCCTTCCTCCATCCATCCATCCATCCATCCACTTTACAGTATGTTATTATTATTATTTTTTTTTATTTTCTTGTTCTCCTTCTTGTTTCTGGTTCCATCTACAATGTTTTCCCTTTCTCATATTACCCCCAACACACCTAGCATTACCAGTGACTAACGGCAGCCTGTCTGCTCTATTCATCATACTGCACATGCTCAGTTGCTCTTCATTACATTAATTCATCTTATTGGAAGAATAATCATCATCCCCATCAGAATCCATCACCATGGTTCCCACAGAGGCCCAGGCTCAGTAAATAATCACTGGTGTCGGTAACGGGGCTCAGGCCCTGCCATTACCATCAGACCCTCCATGGTGGGCCCTAAATACCCAGGGGAGGCCCAGCTCCTACTGTGCCTCATTCATCTCTGTCACCATGTGACAAAAAGCTAGGTATTAATACCTGATCCAGTTGCAGCTTTAGACCATGGTAAAGGGGGGAATTGGGGGTTCTTATATAGTGTTGAGAAGAACAATTAGCTAAAGATTTCCAATACATTTTTTTGTTACTGTAACAATAATAGTAATCTTAATAATATTTTTCTTGTAGTTTAAAAGATACCTTATTACCTAAGAAATGTATTCTGATTGTTTTAATGAGTGCATAGATTCATCAGTACGTGAGAGAGATCAAAGTGTAATGACAGGAGGGGTTAAGTCCAACAGTGAATGTACATGGATTAACTACAACACTGTGTGACAGATAGTTAACATTTTCAGAAAGCTTGTCATGTAAAAAATATTCCTCCACAACTACTGGAAAATGTTATTCAGAAGACAAAATGAGGATAAGCAGAAATGACTCTGGTGGCATCAGCCATCTTCTATGGTGTTGTATGTTGGAGCAGCTTATCTACAACTGAAGGCTAGCTCTGTGCTAGGATACCCCTTCAACTCAGTGCAGGTGGTGGCAAACAGAAGGACTCTGGCTAAAATAACATCACTTTTGGACAATGTCTCCCACACCATGCATGAAATTGAGCTGGAGAGCTCCTTCGATGACACACTGCTGCATCCTAGATTCACAAAAGAGCATTTCCACAGATTCAAATTCAATTCAGATACAAATTCAAAAATACTTTATTTATCCCAAAGGGAAATTAAATGTTGCTTTAACTCATTTAATTAAGGCGTTATTATAGATTGTGATGGCTGTGGGCAGGAAAGAGCTCCTGTAGTGGTTCATTTAGTAACCAATCTGAAGAAGCCTCTGACTAAAGAGAACCTGCTTTCCAATGACAGACTCATGAAGAGGATGGTCAGGGTTGTCCATAATTTTCTTGATTTTATGCAAAATCCTCCTTTGCATCATCATCTCCAGAGATTCCACAGTCGTCCCCAGAACAAAACCAGCCTTCTTTATCAGGTTGTTGAGCCTTTTTAGGTCTCTGGCTCTGATACTGCTACTCCAACAGATGATGGGAGAGGAGATGTGGTGAAGGGTGTCAGACGTCAGCAAAGACTGGTTTCACCACTTCTTCCTCCCTGCAGCTGAACTTTACAATCATCACGGCTCCCAACAGACTCAATAAGTCTTTATAACTGCTCTTATTTGCAGATCCCTGTTTGGACAGGTTTTTTCACTTCTCGTAAATAGTCTGTTTATTGTTGTTTTTTATGCACATATATAGACACAAATCTTGTACATTTTTCTAATCTTATCTAACCTACTCAGCAACACATTACTTTTATTCAACCTTTTTTTATAACTGCACAGTATTTTTTTTATGTTGTAACTTTGCCCTTACTGTACAGTATCTTGTTTTATATATTTTACCTTTGTGTGAATATGGATGTTCCTGCTTACCTCAACTTGCTGCTGTGACACCTGAACTTCCCCACTGTGGGACAGTAAAGGATATTTCTATTCTATTCTTCCATCCAGTATCCTTCCATTATCTAAACATGCTTATTCTAGTAGGGTCACGAGGGGGGCTGGTGCCTGTCCCTAGCGGTCATTGGGTGAGAAGCAGGTTGTCTGGACAGGTCACCAGTCCATCGCAGGGCATTACAGAGACAGACAGGACAAACAACCATGCATGCACACACCCACACCTAAGGACAATTTAGAGAGACCAATTAACCTAACAGTCATATTTTTGGACTGTGGGAGGATGCTGGAGTACCCGAGATAACCCACGCATGCACAGGGAGAACATGCAAACTCCATGCAGAAATACCCCAGGCCAGGATTTACTGCAAGGCATCAATTGTAACTGTGCAACTGTGCAGCTGGTCTATTGTATTGTATTGTATTGTTAAAAAAAGGAGAGAGATTACCTGTAACTCAGATGTCAACCCAAATACAGTGCCCTCCACTCTTATTAGTACTGCTCGATGAAGGCTTAAAATAAATTCTTCTTCTAATTAACTAAGTGTTTTTAGAAAAATAATCCTACATTAGTAATGTATTGTTTTTAGGCAAAAACCAGTGCAACACATATTGATACCTCTAATAATTCCTGTAAAACTGAACTGACAACTTTTTATTTATTTATGTTTCACTTTAAGTTGTTGACTGTCTAGAAAGATTTTATTCACATTCATTCATTTAACAATTTTTGTTTCCCAAGGGTGTAAATATGATGTGACACCAATTTCTCGTCACTAGTGTTTGAAATTGGAAATGACAACAAACTCTGCCAAACTCTGACAACATTGATGCCTGAGAAACAACTGGAATGGCAGCAAACAAGACTGGTTGAGTACCCCAGTTTATCTTGCCACCATGTACAATGAGCAGGTTGATTATTGAGGTACAGTAGAGATCTTCTTTACCTCACTCAAAGCTCATTGTTGTAAAACTGCAGCAAAGAGCAGCACCTTTAGATCACCCAGTCTCCATAGCAACCATAAGACACAACCTATGTACCAATTGATTGTTTGAGGCATACCCAAGAAAAAAGCCTATGATATCAGTTTGCTCAAATCTACTGTGATTTTAACTGGAAACGTACTTTAGTAAGATACAAGTAAGGTTAAGCTTTTCAGCTACAAACAATCCTGATGGGTATGATGTAAAGCAAAGGATGTATATGTGGAAAAGCAGAGGTTCTTTCAGGCTGTAGGCTTGTTTTCTGTGGCATCATGGGCTCTTTGAAATCCTTGAACAATTCAAAAATATATTGTGGCATCTGCCAGAAAACTGAAAATGGGTCATGATTGGAAGCATAATCTTCCTAAACATTTTACCAAATCAATGCAGAAATGGTTCACAAGACACAGAAGAGCAGGATACAATAGGCTGAATGATTTGGAGAAAGTTTTCAGAGTGGAATGGTCAAAGATCCCTCTCTATACATTTTCCAACCTATTCTGAAAAACAAATTATATGGCTAGGATCATCAATAATGGTATTGAAAATAAAGGTGGAATTTTTCCTATTTTTTTGCATTTCAAGATTCAGAGCTATTTTAAGGCCTTTTACACATCTTTAACAGGGTTTGCCAAAAAGTGAGGACATCAACATCAAGGTCTTAAAAGTCAGTCAAAAACACTGAATGCATTGCAGGCAATAAAAAAAAATACAGATTCGGTGACTTACAACACTTGCTCGACGCACTGCAACTTTTTGATGGCCTCATCTTGCTCCATTTAAAGCTCTCTTCATGGCCAATTGGCTTGATACTTCATTCTCATCTTCTGCTAATTGAACAGAGAAGGAACCAGAGTGAGAAGCCTGGCCCAGGCAAGATAGAAAGAAATTGAGGGGCACTGAAAGGGAGGAGGGAGTGATGCAATAGAGGATGGTGGAGATGGTAGAAAAGTGACTGGCAGTGTAACACGCAAGGCTTCATTGATTAGGTGGTGAGCGGTGCAATGTTTCTCTCCTGACACTTACACGCATTAAAGCTACATAAACACCCATAATTGGTTCAGTTAGAGGAGAGTGGAGGGAAGCAGCGCACATAAACACAAACACAGCCATTGACTATGCGTGTTAGGGATATGGAGGAAAAAAAAAGAGGAGCAAAATTAAAGGCTCTTTCAGTGTGGTCAGTGTGGTTGAAGGGAGGCCTGTATGTGTGTCTTTCAAGCCCCAATGCAGTACTAAGCAGGAATGATAAAAACCATCCTTACAGAATCTCAATGACAATGACAGTTACTTCAGGGAGAGTCAGAAATGGGACGGACACTGCTGACTGTGTCAAATTAGTTCTCAAATTTAACAGAAGCTGATTGGCTGCAAGCAGCAGGAGGGAGAGGAACGGTTGGCTGGCTGACTTTATGGATAGTTATTATGTCATTCTAACAAACGTTGCAACTTCTGGGCTTTTTGATTCAATGTCAGGATTCTGCAGCCCATATCTGTGGTCATTGTGGCATTTCTGGAGTTTGGATCGTGTGCAGAAGCATGCGCTGAAAGTCTGCAGTTGTTGCAAAGCAAGATTCAATAAGACAAGAGGACAGCTGCAGGAGTTCTGGATCCTCCAGCACTGAAAATCAGGACACCTATCTCTTCTTGGACACCAGTTTGAGTATGAGAGGGAAAATATTCAGGATAGTCTCTGTGCCCCACAGCAGCACATCCATCAGGTGATAAGACCCCCCGACAGAGCGTAACTGGCCTCCTCCTATGACTCTGGCCCAGAGGACCATGTCAGTGCCTGGATAGTGAGCTCCCTGGACATGGAATGATGGGATTCTTCAGTCTTGGCTGTCACCTCTAATCCAACACACTCACCCACACAGCTGAATCTTCATCTTTCTCCATCTCTCATGCTGCACACAAATATACACTCAGAGCGAATCCCTTCCTACACTGCTCTGAGAGCCAAATAAATTTGCATTCACTGCCAATTCAGATGCTGTATCAACATATCTACATATCCTTGACGTGTCCAGGTGCTAAGTCACCATTAGGTCCCCTTCAACATGTCCATACATTCACAAATTCACTCTTGCAGGCAGGTCACTGCGGTCCCAGAGCACTGGACTGTGCTAAGCAGGTAAATGCAGTGAGGACAGCCTTTATTATGGGAGTAAATGTCCTTACATTGTCAGAGGTAAGCGTGACCTGTTGGGATAGTGATTCTTACATATTCTGAAAGAGCACGTATAATTCTTGGTAAAGTACTGATACTCCTTGAACTTTTTACATTTTATTATGTAGACGGAGAAATTGAGTAGTGGCAGAAACATAATACCTAGTTTTCATAATGTTTACCTGAAAAGTACTCTGAGAGATGTGGCATACAGTTGATTTCAGCCCCATTTACTGGGATATCCTTCTAGAGATCCAGTGCAACCAATTGCTTTTACATTTACCCAATTTGTAAACAGAGTCTACCTGTGCAGTTTTGAGCACTGTTTAATCCATCATGTGAAAACAGAAAAAACTATGTAAGAACACGCAACTAACTACAGGCTGAGGTAAAGCATGACAGTGGCAGTATCATGCTATGGGGATACTTTGCTTCAGCAGGGACATGGAAGCTGGTCAGAATTTGTATGATCAATGGAGAATTACAATCGTGGAAGAAAAAGCCTGTTGTAGGCTGCAAAAGATGGTGGAAAAGGTGATAACACTAAACGTTCAACCAGAACTACAATGGAATTGCTCAGATCAAACAATATTCATGCCTCGGAATAGTGTAGTCTAAAACTAACTCTGCACAATACCTGAACACACCATCTTGGTGACAAAGGTTTGCTGCTGCAACTGCTGCAAAATTGGTTCTATCAAGTGTTGACTGGGGGTATGGTCCAGGATATTTATTTAATAACATATACCATTTTCCTTACATTTCCCAATTATATACTTCTTTATGTTGATCTATCATATAAAATCCTGATAAAACACATGGAATTCTGATCAAATGTAAAAAAGTATTGTTGGAAGGCACCGTATGTTTGCAATTTTACTTGGAAAAAAAGAGACTAAGGCAAAATGTAGTGTTTGTCTGCATCTTCCAGAATTTGCAATAAATGATCCTGGTTCATAAAAAACAAGAAGTAGTGTGTATGTCATGTCTGTAATGTAATTGCCCTGTAGATTACTGCATTGTCTCCAAATCAATACCAACATGGGGTGAAAAATGTGTCATCTCTGCATCCACCCTGCACCCACAGAAATGCATGGTTTTTTTCCCCATGCATGGTCATTGTGGTGTTGCGGTGTGTTGAAAAATTGAAAAATAAAGTGATGCTTAGAGAGATTTGAAGCCTGGACTGTGTAATCCTTCTGGCCTTGTCATTTCTAACAGAACCTACACATGAGGAGCCATCCATTCCTTCATGTTCTAAATCTCATTGATCTTCCCTTCCCTTTCGTGGTGCCTCATACTCACTCCATAAATGGGATCAATATCGATTATCATCCTACAATTGCCTGTTTTTGGCCTGAAGAGCTGCTACATCAAAAAGGTTGGTTAAAACAATATATATTTCTGATTATTTTCTTTTTGGTGTTGGTTTTCATTCTTTTGAACTTATTGAAAGTTGAAATGGCATGGAAACTGCAAAGGAAAGAGAGTTTATAAGATTAAGGTTAATTGAATCAGTGACAGTGCTTTGCAAAAAAATTTAGGCAGAGGAAACGATATACATAGCTTTCAATATTTTCTACAAATTAAACTTGGAAAAGTATGATGTCCATTTGTGCCTTCAGCTCCCCTGAGCCTACGCTTTGTAGAACCAACCTTTGCTAGAAATATAGCTGAACATCTTTTGGAGCATTACTCTACCAGGTTTGCACATCTAGCTCTAGAACTACAACTTCTGGGTTCAATTCCAACTTACTTGTTTTACATGACAATGTACCCCTGGGCAAAGCACTAAACCTCAAATTGCCTATTGATATGTGTGTTGGTGTATGAATGTCTATGTGAATGGGTGAATGTGGCTGTGGTGTAAAGTGATTTGAGAGGTTGTATGACTAGAGAAGTGCTACATAAATTCAGTTTATTTACCATTCTCAATTAGATTTAGGTTTTGTTGTTGAATGACATGAATATGCTTTATTCTTAATCAAGGTGTAAAACTCCAGCCCTCAAAGATTGGCTGTAACTTTTACATGTGTTTCTGGAACAATACGCTTGAATCAAATAGCTGAATTACCTCCTCAGCCTGTAGTTAAGTTCTACATAGTCCTGGCAATAACCCAGTTTTTTTTTTTATTTTATTTAGGTGTGTTGAAGCAGAGACACAACTAAAGGTTTCAGGACACTATTCCTTGAGGACTGAAGTTGACTGTTGTCTTCTAAATTGTTCCATTCTAGCTTTGACTGTGTTTAGGGTATTTCTCCTGCTGGCCATGCTGGTGAACTTCAACTTGTCGCCTCTCAACAGGTAACATTCCAGGATTGTTTAGCTCGATTTATCATGTCAACTATAACCAGCCCCCATGTCCCTTCCGAAGTAAGACATTCCCCCAGCATGATGTCGCTACCACCATGTCTCACTATGTTGTTTTCTGGGTGATACATGCAATGATAGTTATTCCTCCCAGATATTACATTTTACATCTAGGTCATAAAGGTTTGGGCCTCATCTGACCAAATCACTTTGTTCCTCTTGTTTGTTGAGAATCCTAGTGAAAAACTGCAAATGGGATTTCTTACAGCTTTCTTCTTGCCACTCTTCCAAAAAGGTCAGACTTGCAGAGTGCATGACTAAAAGCTGTTCTATTGACAGATCCTCCCACCTGAGCTGTGGACCTCTGCAGCTCCTCTAAAATTATCATTGGCCTCTTAGCTGCTTCTCTGATTGATGCTCACATTGCCAGCTTGTCAGTTATGCTGGATGGCCAAGTACTTTCCGGTGATGAATTTAACTGAATTCCATGAAATTTTCAAAGCTTGAAATGATGTTTTACAACCTTACCCTGGATTTGGATTTACATTTCATAATTATACACCTTCATTTTGGTCCAGCACATAAAATTCAAATAAAATACTTTGAAGGTTGTACTTTGCATGATGTTTTCCATTACTTTTACACTCAAAGTTTTGTTTAAGCCACTAAATAGAGAGGGATTCCTGCCAGGGGGTCATGATACTCCCTTCTATCCTCCTTCACTCCACACTCCCACCTCACATCATTGGCTGTAACTCGTCAATCACTACTCTCAGATTACCCCATGATCACAATCGACACTTAAATGATTGAAGCGAATAAAACTCATTACTGATGGTCAGGACTGAGTCATGGCCAAGCATTAAAAGTTGCGTCTGGCCAGCCGATCATCCATCCCTCAGCCGTGCTTTATGATGGGACACCCAATCGGGTTCGCATCGCCTCTCTGGACCAATCTCCATCAATCCATATCATCTGGACCTACAGATACCCACTCCTCCATGTCTAATGTACCTTGTGCTGTCAGCTGCTTGTATCCTGGTTGCAGGGGTGTGTTTCCTTTTTTGCCAAGGAATGACTCATAGAAGGGTTGGTGCCTGAGATTTTCAGTGTGGTTCCTGTTGTAAAGCAAATGTGTTTTAGGTTTTTTTGTACAATTAAACACTCGTTGCCACCCTAAAGAGAAAAATCAGTCAGTAATTTCCCACACCGCAGATGTTAATGGCTGGACAACTGAACAGCCCCCTAACTAGTAGTCATTAAGCTGCTGTCCATGCTCTAACCATTGCCTAAACAAGTCTAATGTAAACTTTGGCAAAGCAGTGAGTCATCTAACAGAGAGCGGTCCTCTAAAACTGGTTCTGTCCTCATAAAGTTGGTGCGGAGAGAGAACGAAGTGTGTTTACAGAAACACATGAACGGCTCACCTCTGATCTGCCCTGAGATAGAGAATGAAAAAAAAGAAAAAGACAGAATGAAAGGCATGGAGATAGAGAAAGAAACAGAGGAAAGGAGACGCCAGGGGTTACATGATTGCAGAACAAACTCATAAAAGTTCCATTAACCCGTGAGGAGTTAAAGAGGCTCTGTTTTCATCCAGCAGACAGCCGTCACAAACAGAGCATCACTATAAACCCGATCCTCCCGCCTCAGGTCCGTCTTCTTCTTGATCTCTGCAGCCCTTCCTTGCTCAGCCTCTGCATCATTCTCTATGAAACCCTGTTTTTTTCCCCAGTGTTTTTAACATTTTACATTTTGGTTCTTTCCAATTCACAGTTGAACGCATACTGGAAGCACAAATATTCATCATTAGGATTCTTTCTTTGCCTTTGTGCCACCCTTCTTCCCGCTCAGTTGACTACAAAAAAAGCCCCCTTG
Source organism: Anableps anableps (assembly GCA_014839685.1). Taxonomy (NCBI): domain Eukaryota; kingdom Metazoa; phylum Chordata; class Actinopteri; order Cyprinodontiformes; family Anablepidae; genus Anableps; species Anableps anableps. The sequence continues at coordinate 12,986,756 of CM026079.1, forward strand.
TTATCGTCCCTTCCCCATTTAAACAGGGTTGTTACTCTGTGAGTCACAATGCGAAGACGCCACAGGTCTCCCTGTCAGCGTCACCCTGTCTGTCTTATTAAACCTGTTAGCAATTCATTCATGTACATTTGTTATTAGTGTTTTTTTCCCAACAGGAAGGCTTTGAAGTACATTCTACTTATCTCAAGAATTTATGTGCACCAATGTATTCCTCACACTGATTTTTCTCTTCATTTTGGGGCTACAGTGCAGACATTGAAAACATTTAATTACTTGAATATGCTCACTATCTGTGTTAACATAAAACCTGAACTGAAGATAGAATACCATCTTTGATAAAACCAGAGCAAGACTTTAGTTAACATTTGCACAGTGTCTACTTTGAGAAACAACAGGCTACATCAATGTGTATTTTTGGATATAGGTAAATATACTTTATAGCAATGTTTGTCTTTGATAGGATGTTGACCCACCCTTTGTTGCTCTAAAAGCTGCTGGTCTTCTGGAAAGACTTTCTACAAGGTTTAGGAGTGTATTTGCGGGCTTTTTGCCCATTCTTCTAGAGGCACCTTTGTGAGGTCACATATTGATGACTGATGTTGGAGGTGAAGGCCTGGCTGGGACCATGTGTACGCAGGTAGGGTCTTCCATATCCAATTAGCTCACTCATATCTTTGTGGACCTTGCTTTGTGCACTGGTACAGAGTCATCTTGAAACAGGAAGCAAACTGTCCCCACAAAGTTGGGAGCATGAAATTGTCCACAATATCTTGTTATGCTCCAGCATTAAGAATTGCTTTCATTAGAACTAAGGGACAGCCACACTCAGAATCATTCATTGGCATTCCAGAAAGAGAGGCATGATTCATTTCTGTGGAAATCACTACATCTGATGATTTGTATTGCTCTTAGTGATGTTAGTCTTGAATACAGCTGCTCAGCCAAGGAAACTCATTCCATGAATATCTCTATGCACTATTTTTGCACGCATCTGAAGGCCTTATAAAGTTTGGAGAGCTTTAGATTTTGACTCTGCAGAAAGTTGTTGACCTCTGCACACTATGTGCCTCAGTATCCACTGACCACTGGGATTTTACCACTTTATGGCTAAGCTGCTGTTATTTGCAGTCACTTTCACTTTAGTATAATACTTCTAATAGCTAACTGTAGAATGTTTGGTAGAAAAGAAGTTTCATAGCTGAACTTGCGCAGGTAGCATCCTCTCCCTGCACCACAATGGAATTCATTGTGATCCAGAGAGTAATGCATTCTCTTGCAAAAAAATTTTAGAGGCAGTCTGCATCCCTTGGTGCTGGATTTTATTAACATATGACCATGGAATTTGTTGGAACTCCTGAATTCAGTTGCTGGGATAGGTGGGTTTTTGCTTTTGGCAGCATAATGTAAGCATTCAGGGTGACCTGAACAATAGAAGGATCACATCCCTTTCTAGATGAGCCTTATCAATCCCCCCACCTCTCTTTTGATTTGAAATCACTGTTGTCCCACTACATTATTCTCTATAGGTTCTTACAAGTTCTCAAAGGTTCTCAAATTTTTTCGCATTTAATCATCTAACAAACTTATGGTTGCAACAGGACAAATCTGACAAAGCAGGGTAAATACTTTTGCAAGGAACTGTAATTACATACACTTTAGAGGCATCCTAGACTATAAATCAAAATGATATAAATATTGTTCTGATAGGTTAAGATTAGGTCAAAATTTATGTAGGAAGCAATAAATGACTGACCTTTTCCTTATTGTTTTAACTTATTGTTTTAACTTATTATGCTACCTTGAATTGATTCTTCAATGCTGAAGACACATCCTCAGCAATCTGGATCTTACAAACATGTATCATGCTGAATGCAGACATGTAGCCGACCCAAGCTCTGTACTGACAGTTACAAGAGTTTTATAGGTTTGGGGGAGGTTCACTCCCTGCTAAACAGTGTGAGTGTTCTTTGAAATCACCCATTAAGGCACTAAGCACAGGCTCTTAGTTTCTCCTCTGATGCTCTGACTATGTGGTACCATTATCTCCACTGCTCCCTTTCCCATGGTATAACATTACCTCCCAAACTAAATCTGCCTTAACACACAGACAAATTTTAACATGTAGTATGCTATCCCTTTTACAGTGCAGAGCTAAAATTTGTGGAATTCACTCATTCAGTACCCATAGAGTCTGGCTGCATTGAAGTTGCAAGAACAAGAATTCCACAGTGAACCTTTTAGGTCACATCCTTTTCAGTTTAGATAATCACAATCTTCCAGATGTGTTTCCTGGTATTAGCATTCAGATATATGCTGATAGAACAGTCATGCTATTTCAGAAAAATTACATCCAAGTTTAGAAAAGTGTCAGCATGGCTGGAGGCCTTGTACTTAACTTTACGAACTAAGAAATCTAAGTATATTTGTTTTGCCCTAAAAAATGAACAAAAAACTTTCTGCTGTAAAAAAAGAGTAACAGGTCAATGAAGAGAATATCCAGGTATGCAGTAATATTAGATACTTGAAGTCAAGCAAATCTATGCTGCTGTTATTTCTAAAAATCAATGATAAATTCACAAGTGTCAATTTATTATTGAAATAAACTTGCACCTCCACCTGCAACAGATTTACTGGAGCTTCTTCAATGTTCAAATCCTATTCTGTAAAATTCTGGAACACATTACCTGTTTTTTGAAATCTATTATTTACTGCAATATTTAAAAAAGACTTGGTTGGAATTTTATTTTTAAGTTTTTTTGTTTGTTTGTTTTGAGTGAATATAGCCTTTTTAATGCCTGAAAGCATATTTTATTAACAGAAGTGCCAAATCAGGCACTGGATCTGTAAATTACCAGGTAGGCACCCACAAGACAGTGGTTACTTTGTAACACTAACTATGTGCTGTACCCGTTAAAATTATTATTATGAATGAATGACAATTTGCTCTCTAAGAAAAACATAAATAAAATATTAAAGTTTGCTAAAGAAAACGTAGACAAAGACCAGAACTTCTGGAATAATGTTCCTTGGTCAATTGAATCTTGTAGAAAAAAGACCTCTTTGCAACTGTGAAGTATAGAGGTTGATGTGTCATGGTTTGGAGATGCTTTGCTGTAGCAGGACCTGACTAGCTCACCATCATAAAATCCAATGTGAATCCTGTATCAGAGAGAGTGCTTAATGTGAGACCATCTGTAAAAAAAAAAAACAACAACATGACTATGACCCAAAACATAAATCCACCAAGAACTGGCTGAGAATTAAAATATGGAAAGTGCTGGGGTAACACACAGTCCAAACTGCAACTTAATGGAATGTACATGCAATAAATCCCTCAAACATCTCACAACTGAAAGAGAGGACTGGGGAAAACGTTCCTGAAACTTGAGGAGGGCTACATGAAATGTCTTATTTAAGGTATTTTAGCCAAGAGATTGAAATAAAGTCATTGGCAGGATATTCTACCTTTTTCCTCAGTTAGAATATCAATCTTTTTTATTGATTTTCTATGTGAGTAAAACAGGGTAAGTTCTTGTATTTTACCTGCAGTAAAATCAGTTTTTATAAGAGAAAAAAAGGCATCATTATGTGAATATTTGTTTTGAAAGATCTGAATATTTAAAGCAGAGATTATATTTTCATAACTGTAAATATTTAATGAAATTCAGTTAAGTTCAATTGTTTATTTATGCAGCTCCAGTTCACAACAAAAGGGAACTCCAATCCGGACTGAGTCACATCCAATCGAATTTAGCCGATTTCATTCCAATGCAAACAAAATACAACTCAAGTTGGACTAAAACTTGAATACAAAAGTATTCAAACCCCTTGACTTTTTCCATGTTTTGTTACAATACAACCACAAACATATATTCATTGGAATTTTATGTGAAAGATCAACAGAAAGTGGTGTACCATTGTGAAGAAGAAAGAATTTTTTTATGTTCTTCCAAATAAAAAACTGAAAAGTACGGTGTACAAAAGTTTTCAGACCCTTTTCTCTGAGTGCAACCAATTGCCCTCAGATGTTGCGTGATTAATGGGAATGACTAAATGGAGTCCACCTGTATGTACCACCTGTATGTAATCTAATCTCAGCACAAATATAGCTGCTCTGTGATGGCCTCAGAAGTTGGTTAAGAGAACAATGGGGAGCAAACAGCATCATGAAGTCCAAGGAACATACCAGACAGGTCAGGGATAATGTTGTGGAGAAGATTAAACCAGGCTTAGGCTATAAAAAGATTTTCCAAGCTCTGAACATCTCACAGAGCACTGTTCAATCCATCATCCGGAAATTGAAAGAGTATGGCACAACTGTAAACCTACCAAGATAAGGTCGTCCACCTGAACTTACAGGCTGAACAAGGAGAGCACTGATCAGAGATGCAGCCAAGAGGCCCATGGTGACTCTGGACGAAATGCAGAGATCCACAGCTCAAGTGGGGGAATCTGTCCACAGGACAACTATTAGTCGTGCACTGTACAAATGTGGTCTTTGTTGAAGAGTGGCAAGAAGAAAGCCATCGTTAAAAGAAAACCATAAGAAGTCCTGTTTGTAGTTTGCCAGGAGCCATGATGGGGACACAGCAAACATGTGGAAGAAGGTGCTTTGGTCAGATGAGACCAAAACTGAACTTTTTGGCCAAAATGCAAAATATTACATATGACAGAGAACTAACACAGCACATCACTCTGAACACACCATTCCCAGTGTCAAATATGGTAGTGGCAGCATTATGCTCTGGGGGTGCTTCTCTCCAGCAGGGACGGGGAAAATGGTCAGAGTTAATGGGAAGATGGATGGAGACAAATACAGGGCAATCTTGGAAGAAAACCTGTTGGATTCTGCAAAAGACTTGGGACTGGGACAAAGGTTCACCTTCCAGCAGGACAACCACCCTAAACATAAAACCAGGGATACAATGGAATTGTTTAAAACAAAACATATTCATGTGTTAGAATGGCTCAGTCAAAGTCCAGACCTCAACCCAATTGAGAATCTGTGACTAGATCTGAAAACTGCTGTTCACAAACGCTCTCCATCTAATTTGACTGAGCTTGAGCTGTTTTTCAAAGAAGAATAGGCTACAATTCCAGTCACTAGATGTGCAAATCTGGTAGAGACATACCCTAAAAGACTTGCAGCTGGAATTGCAGCAAAAGGTGGTTCCACAAAGTATTGACTCAGGGGGGCTGAATGTTTTTGCTCACTGCTCTTTTCAGTTTTTTTTTTTTTTTTTTTTTTTTTTTTTTTTTTTTTTTGTAAAAAATGTTTTGAATCATGTATAATTTTCTTTTTCCTTCGCAATTGTATATCACTTTGTGTTGGTCTTTCACATAAAATTTCAATGAGATATATTTATGTTGTGGTTGTAATGTGACAAAACATGAAAAAGTTCAAGGGTTATTAGTACTTTTGCAAGTCAGTGTATTCACATGGATTTTGCATAAATTTTACAAACTAATAGGATAATATTAAAGAATGAAACTGTTGTAGGTCAGAATGTAAATAAAGACAGAGGTAGCCTGGAAAAAATTGTTGAAAAGGTCTTTATCCAATATCAGTTCTTCTTCATGTCTCTTTTTACCACATGTATTCTTCAACAACCCATAAACATATTGTGTAATCATATCTTTTTGGTCAAAATCTCTCTTATGAAATTTACACACCCTGTTATTGAAGCTGCACAACACACTTTTGTTTTTATTTTGGCTTAGGCTTCCATACCACACTTGAAGGTATATTATGCATTAAACAGTAATTGATTTGAATGTACAAATTATCTGGTTAATTTGGTCAAGGAATTGACAACAGCTTCATCATTTTTGCATTACTGGCTTTAGAATTCATGATCCTCTCAGCTAATTCTGAGACACAGCAAGCGCTTGTAGATCAAAGATGAAAAATTCAACCTTAAAGGAGTTATAGCAAGGGGGGTGTCTGTATCAGCCGCTGCTCCATCTCACCCATTTTAAATGCACTATATTACAACGCGCATCAACACCATGTTTGAGTGGGCAGAGGGGGGTGTGGGGTCTTTTTACACCCGTTTTGTCTGTTTGCCATTTGGAGTTGGCGATTGGTAGGAGGAGCGGGCCATCTGGTTGGAGTCTGGGGCTTTGAGGGGGGCTAGCGATCTGGTTCTCCCAGGATTGTTTAGATTTTTGGATCATGGCCCCTGGTGGCGGTGGCCAGCCCTTTGGCCGGGGTGGCTGCTGTGTTTTGGTGGTTGGTTGGCTGGGGGTATGTGCCTGGCTGTTGGCGGTGTGTGGGTGTGTGGTGGCAATCGGGGGTGTGGCTCTGCTTTGGCGGGGAGGGGGGCTAGCCGGTCAGCTTGGGGTGGCATTCGCAGTGGGGATGTGCTGTGTGGGTGGGGGTGTGCTGCCGGCATACTTGGACACCTCCAGGTCTGTGGGGTGGGACTGGTGGGGTGTATGGACTTTGGAGCGCTTGGTCGGCCTTCCTCTGCTGCTTATTCTTGCTGCTCTGGCCCCTGGCCTGGGGCCAGCTTGCGATCGCTGTTGGGCGGGTGGGGCGGTGGGGTGCGCCTTGTGGTGGCACAGGGGTGGCTGGCGGGTTGTACTTGGCCTGGAGCAGTGGGTAGGCTCTGATGCGGGTTCCTGGCTGGTGCAGGCTCATGTGTTGTTTCATGGGTGGCCTGAGGTTGCTGGTGTGTACCGGGCAGCTTGGCTGGCTCCCTGGTTTCCTGTCCTACTCGTTGGTCCATCGGGGGGACGTCAGCCCTGCTGGTTGGGGGTACCGCAGAGCGTTGTAGAGTGTGCTGTGAAGGGGTTGCATCCTTTTTCAGGTCTGAGGCTGCTGAGGTTTTGGTTGATTTGGTGGCGGCGATAGGGCTGGGCTTGGTGATGGTTGTCCTTGGGCGGAAGGTGCAGGGATGGTGATGAGGAATCATTTAAATGGTTGAAGGGACATGGTGGGGGATGTTGGCCCTGGGTGCGGGCCTCCTGCCAGGGATGCTTGGCGGGGGAGTTGATCCTGTCCTGGTGTTGGGTCAGGGGGACTCAGTGTGGTTGCGTGGCTCGGTGGAGTCCACTCATTTGCGTTTGCACACAAACGCAAATGAGCAAAAAGTGGTTCCACAAACTGGGGTGGTGTCGTGCAGGGCTGTTGCCTTGCTGTTGTGGCATGCTGTATGGTGGGGGGAAGGATGCAGCAGGAGAACCTGAGATGGGGGCGGTGTGCTGGGCTTGCACTGTAGGGTGTATTCTGATTGGTTACACCCTCCTGCGTAGGGGCGCACCCCACCCCCCCCTGGATAGGAAATTTGTTGCATTTAACTTTGGGCGCGTGTGTTCAATGTTTGTGCGCTGGTTGGGAGTGGCCCTTTGGGCTTGTGAGGGAGGGGGTTCACAGGGTTGAGATTGGGGCTTGCTGGGGTGTGGGGCTGTTTCGCCCTGGGACTGGTCTGGTCAGCTGGCTTGTTGGGACTATGTGGACTCTTCCTGGCCCGTGTCTGGATGGAGTTGGGGCCGGCGTCTAGGCCTGGGTTGTTCGGGTGGTGCCCGGCTCTCGTCCTGGCTGAAATTACAGGCAGCCTGGATTATCTGGTAATATAACTGCCACAGTGTCAAAAGCTGGGTAAAGTGTTATTTTCCTCAGGCACTGTGTCTTCATACAAAAGTGAAATGAAAGGCAGGTATGTAATGGTGTGATGACAATGAACACTCCAGCTGAGGTTGGTGTGAAACAAAGAATGAATATGTGGATAGGAGCCTCCTGCCGACTGTTAAGAATGGTGGAAAACCTATGATGCTATGGGGCTGTTTCTCTAGCAAAAGACCTGGGGACCTATTTAGAGTGCATGAACTCTTTGAAACACCTGGACATTTTAAATTAAAATCTGGTGAAATATTAAAAAACTGAAAATAGTTTGTCATTGGGTATTTCAGTGTAAAAATAATAACATACCACTAGATCATTGCAGATATGTTTCACCAGACACAAAATTAACATTCTTCAATGGTCCAGTGACTTTGTTAAAAACGGGTATTTATTAATTTCATAATTCTTTCCATTGAACATGAATTAAAGCTTAGATTTTGTACACATTTTCCATGTGAGATTACACTACTTAAGTAAAAAAATCCATGTATTTTATATTGTTTTATGTTTTGTTTTTTAAACTAGGACTACCAACAAATGTCTGCATCTGTAGGTGCAAGCTGGAGGATGCTGGTGCATTGGAGTCAAAATAAGGACAGGAAGGATTGTAGAAGCTTTAGGAGTGGACAGAAGGGGAAGCCCAGGCCCCTCTGGACCCCAGGAGAACAGAAACAGTCTGGTTGTGACTGTAATGCGATGGGGGCATAATGAGGATACATCACTACAGCAATGAGGTACTCTGTCACAGGCAGGCTCACACAAGCAGCTATATACCCGCTGTGCACAGATAGAACCAGTGGCCACAGCAGAGATCCCATTGTCATCACCTTTATTACTGTTCTGCAGAGAATATCAAGAAACCCACATTTTCATTGTGAAGAACAAAATCTAATGTTGTGAATGACGCAAACCCATGTGTAACTGTGGGAATAGTTCCATCCCTCACACTGGAGTTTGTTTGATTGTGTGGGAAAGAAGCGGACCAACTTTTCCTGTCGCCTTCAACCACCGCCGTTACCGAGCTGTAAAGCAGCGAGTGAGCAGTAAAATAAAGGGAGGTGTGGGGAGAATTGGACTGATCCGCTAAGCTTTTGGCAGCCAAAATGGCTATAAAATAATAACACTGTCATAAAATGAAGTGCTTATTAAATCATTTTTAAACAGTATCACACAATGCGGTGCATGCTCTGTGAGCTCCTCCACAAAACAGAAAGACCTCATGGGGAAAGCAGCAAAACAATCAAATGGCATTTAATGAGATGGTCATTATCACAACACAGAGTAAGACTTCAGGCAGACTGTGGTGGCAGATCACCTTCCAGCACTGTCAATAAAGTCTCACTTTGCCATTATGTAGCCATTACTTGGACTTTAAGTGACAATTGCGCATCAGAATAGCAGTCAAGTATGTCCTCATCTTCAATTCCACACTAAGCCTGAGAGGTTTTTGTGTAGGCTGTATGGGGATGGTTTTGGAACTTTGGCAGTAAAACACCAATGGATGCAAAACATCATTCATATATTCCATCCTGAGGTAATGGCTCAACACTGGTGGTTTTGCACGTGACCGGGCACACAACATGTAAACAAGCTACAAGGGGTACACTTCTTGTAGTAGTTGCAGATTTGGATACCAAATTCTTTTGAGTGTAACTGTTTTGACCTGTACAATGAATCCTACGGAAACAAGAACATTTTGAAATTGCAATCTTTTTGATCAGTATTTGAGATATTATTTTGCTGCTTGTTCTCCATGACTTTATCCTTGACCCGGCTGTTCCTTTACATTAATGGTGCTGTTTGTTCACTAATGTTCTCTAATAACCTTTGAGGTATTGACAGAACAGCTTTATTTATATTTAGAATAAATTATACACATACAAACCCTACTCTAGGTGACTCCTAAAGGCAATTGCACATGATTTTCTTTCAGGAAAACACAATAAACTGGGGTTTTATATGGATAAAAGCGTGAAAATCTTGTTTTCTTTTGTTTCTACATTTTGATTTAGCTTCTCTTTTTGTACTGAAGAAAAGCATCCACACATCACAATCCTGCCATCGCTATGTTTCACTGTGGAGCTGTTGTGTTCCCTGTGATGTGGAGCCTAAGTTTTCCTCCACACTTGCGTTGCATGGAGGCAAAAAAGTTCATTTGATTGCATTGGATTTTGTATAAGGGTATTAGAGTAACGGGAGATGAATACAAATGCATTGCACTACTAAATGGGGTAAGGTGATGTCATTAATCTGGAGGTTGCTTTAGATTCATATTTTAACCTAAAATTAGACATAAAAATGATTTTCCATTTAAGAAGCTTGACAAAATTAAGACAATTTTTGATTCAAAGCCTAGTTTTGTCTTCTTTTACTTGGATGTTTAGAAAATTCGATTTTTAGGTTCTTTAGGTTCCAACATATGAAACCCTTAGTGGTCAAAGACCAATCTCCATCCTAGGTTCCTTTTACAGATATATACTACCAAAAAGACTGCATTAGTTAGCTTACTAAAAGTCATTCATAACAGCTGTAGAGATTGGTAATTTTTCATTTCTTAATTTGTCCTTAGGGTTTTGAAGGTCATATCTATTGATATGAGAAAAGTAACTTTATTATGATATTTCAGTGTGTTTTTTACTCCTGCATTTTGGCAATAATGATTTAAGGCAATAATGGTTTTCAATTAATTATTTTACTTTTTAATGTTTTTGTACAACTTCATATAACAGTATTTGAAACACATTTTGTGTTATTTCTTGATAATATTTTTGATTCACTGGGAATATTAAATTCTCTAATTTTACTGATTATTGTTTTTTCAATGCATGCTTTTTTTGCACAGCTCACAAGATATTTTTGTAGTTTTGGTAAGCATCTAACAAAGTTCAAATATTTATTTTTATTCAGTTTAAGACAAAATAAAAATGGATCTCTGTAATTTCATCTAGTGAATTTTTGAAAAGTATTTCATGGTATTCAATACAGAATTTAGTAATTAGATACATAGTCATCATAAGAATTTGTTTGGCTTGTGTTTAGCCTCATGGAGAGATTTCCTATTGTTTAGATGCACTTTCCTCTCAAAGTTTTATGGTGTTTTAAACATTTTTACAAAGTAAGATTTAAAAGAAATATCTTTTTAAAATAAAAACTAAGTCATATTTTACATACATAACTGGAAATTATCCCATCATCCCATCTCAGCAACGTTTATTTTTGTTGTTTTGAGCTGACCTTTAAATGAACAGAGAATAAGCCAAAGATCTGAGTTCAAAGTGTGTGGTTTTTTCATACTCATTTTTATTCCAATTTTTCTTTCTATAACTTCTAGACTACGTATCTTGCTTGTATCATTACTTTCATTTGGTATATTAGTCTGATTTTAAGCAAACATCATTACTTTCATTTGGTATATTAGTCTGATTTTAAGCAAACATCATTACTTTTATTTGGTATATTAGTCTAATTTTGAATTAAAGTTTTTTGTAAAAAAAAAAAAAAAACAAACAAAAAAAAAAACTTTAGCCTTACCAAGGCATTTTTATGACCCTTATGTGTTGTAATAACTTTTGACAAAAAGTCATGATTATTGACAGCAGACATATTATCAAATGAGAAAACAGATGGATAAATAGACCAAAAAGAGGAGAAACTGACAACATACTTTTATAACTCCAGGGGTGGAATAAGAAATTTTTCAAAGACCAAGACCCTGATTTGTGTGGAACAAAATCATGGCTTTGTGTTTTATCAGCATGGGACATGAATATGAAATGTGGAATTATTATTATTCTCAGTATCACTCAAATTTGCATCCACAAGCACAACCAAAAGTTCTAGAAATACAAATGTTGCAGTTTTTTTGGGTTAAAAAAAACATTCTTGAATACTTCTGTAGTTTTGTCTGAACGCCAGATATTCACTTCTAGTCACAGTAATGGGGAAATATATTCTGTAGACAAGACAGAAGTAGACAAGACAAAAGATAATCCTGCTACACCTGATTAAAAAAAAAAAAACCATACTCAGTATTTCAGAAAGCAACATCAATATGAAAATAAAACATGATTGTAGCAGTATGATGTTTTGCAGCTGCTTTGCTGTTTCAGGAACTGGAAAACTTGCAGTAACTAATTCAACTATCAGTTCTGCTCTCTCTCAGAAAATCCTGAAGGAGAATGCCTGCCTGACCATCCAGATGGACATTTGCTTTTGGGCAATGATTTGAAGCACATCAGGAAGTCCACCTCTGAAAGACCAAAAAAAGGTAAAACAAATTCATGAAGTTTCAAACTTGGCTTTCCCAGTGTTTCCAAATCTGATTACGTTTTTTTCTAGTTAGACAGCTGCTAAATAAAGACACTAATGTCCCAGTGGAAATCAGCAGGTCAGTGAAAAGGCCTATTGCTTGCTACATCAGATAGATAAATATTTGTGCAGAAATGACAAGCATGTATGAAGACTGATTGAGTTCCATCATACAGTCAGCTGCTGAAACCATGCAAAGTGAAGCTGAAATACCTCCTGCAAGTCTAGCTTTTGTATTTTTAACCTTTTAATAGTTGGACCCAAAGTTTTTTTTGAGTTATTGGGATAGCCAGTGAAGGTTAACATGTCTGATTAGAAGGTGAATTCAATTCAATTCAGTTTATTTACATAGCACCAATTCACAACATGCCATATTGAGGCACTGTACAAAAAAAAGCCATTTCAATTCAATCACATATACATTCCAATCAATCCTAGTTATTAAACAATGCGTTGAGTTCAGTTAATTATTCAAATTAAGTTTAAAAAAAGTCTATCAAAGGAAACCCAGCAGATTGCGTTGAGTCATCGACTTGCATCATTCACTCCTCCTGGACTACTATGTAGCAACAGTAGAAAATTGCTTGGGTTGTGTCATTGACTTCACAGCACTCCCTCATACTGACCATGCATACAGCGACAGTGGAGAGCAAAACCTCCCCCTTAACAGGAAGAAACCTCCAGGAGAACCTGGCTCAGTAAGAGCAGCCATCTGCTATGACCGACTGGGTAGAATAGTAGAAGAAGTGGCAGAGTGAGGAAGGTGGTCAGTTTGTCATTCAGGATCCTAAGTCGATAACACCATAACATATGGAACAATCAGGTCTCTGATGCATGATGGAGCTGGATTATTAATGGCTTTATATGCAAGAAAGAGAATCTTAAATTCTACTCTGGATTTCATAAGGAATCAAAGAAGTGAAGCCAAAATTAATTTTCATCAGAATTCTTGCTACAGCACTTTGGAGCATCTGAAGACTTTTAGCTGCATTTTGTAGACATCCTGATAGTAAAGAATTACAGCAGTCCAGCCTTGAAGTAACAAATGCATAGACAAAATTCTCAGCATCAGTCCTGGGCAGGATATTTCTAATTTTGGCAATATTCTGGAGATGAAAGAAGGAAATCATAGAAACCTGTTTAAAATCCTAGAAAGCTGTTTAAAGAAGAGTCTAACATCAGGTGGGATTGACTTAGAAAGATTAAAAGGAGTGTTAAAGTTAATGTATTCTGTCAACATATGCAAAGGAGATCAGATTCTGCATTAAGTTAAATAAGGTTCTTGACTAAAATACACAATATCATTGTGTTTCAACCTCATCAGGGTACAGATCTGTTTTGGTAATCTATATGTTGGTCCTTAGGACCTACCTGTAGGTCTTTAGTAATCTGTGGATTATGGCTTCTATAAGCAAGAGCTAAAATTGACAGAATAGTGATGCAAAGCAACATTAATATGTCAATGTTCCATTGGTTTTATTCCACTGTAGTAACAGGCTATCTTGAATCATTTTACCAGCAGCTGAATATCAAAGGTGGTGTATTTCCCCCAGACTGATGTATACAGTACTGTTGATACACCCCACTGAGCCTTATATGAAGGCTCAGTAAGGTATAACAAACAATGTGATAAAAACTGATAAAGGACGAACATATTTTCCAAATTATTTTGTTAAAGATAGCTCCAAAATTTGAGAAAAAAAGAGTGTAAGAGCTGAATTCAATCATTTTTTTTTGTAAATGTCAAGTCAAGTCAAGTTTATTTGTACAGCACATTTCAGCAGCAAGGCAGTTCAGGCATGGCAACAAACATCCCCTAAATGAAGATTCAAGGTTACAAAAATATTAAGAATAATCTCAACAGCATATTTCTTTCCAAAATAGAAAAGGAAGAAATAATTTATACTGTCAAAGCCTTTCTAAATAAGGGATCAACTGATAATTTAGATAAGGACATGAGATTAATGAAATCAGTAATTCACTTGGTTATTGACCCATTCACATGCGTTTGTAATTTATCATTTTCTGCTGGAAGATTTCCTGGAAATATGAAAGTAGACAGTTATTCCACTTTATGAAAATAGTGATAAGCCCTTTTTTTCAAATTATCGACCTATATCTGTACGTCCTAATTTTTCTAAAATTTTAGAGAAATTATTTGTTGCCATATTAGATCAATTTATCAACAAACAGCATTTCATGTAGTAATCAGTATGGATTTTGTAAAAATCATTCTTCTTCAATGGCCTTGATGGATATGCTTGAAGAAATATCTACCAGAATAGACAATTAACATTATTTTATAAATATATTTGTTGACTTCAAAAAAGCTTTTGATACTATTGATCACAATATACTGCTGGAAAATTGAAGTAAATATGGTATTAGAGGTCTTGCATATGAATGGGTCTCCAGTTATTTAGAGAACAGGAAACAGTTTGGATAGATAAAAAATGTCAGACTTATATCATATAAACTGTGGAGTACCCCAAGGGTCAGTCATTGGACCAAAACATTTTATTTTATTCATTATTGATCTAGTTCACGTACCTAGACATCCTCAAAGTATTCTCTTTTCAGATGACACTACATTTTCTATTCTGGTGAAAAGTTAACAAATGTGCTTGATATAGTTCACAAGGATTTGAGTAACATAAAACCATGGTTCAATGTAAATAAATTATCAGTAAATGTTGAAAAAATTAACTACATGATATTTAGCAATCGAAAGATATCTACTGATGTGTTGATTGATGTTGATGGGGTTGTGATTAGGCGTGTGAGCGATATCAAATTCCTGGGCGTTACTCTTGATGAAAACATAAACTGGAAACCACACATCAACACTTTAAAGACAAACATATCAAAGAAAATTGTGTTATTATAGAAAGTGAAAGACTCACTGAATGATGAAGCATTGTTGATATTATACAGTTCACTGATTGTTCCCTATTTGACCTATTGTGTAGAAGTTTTGGGGAAAGCCTGTAAAGTGTATACAAATTCTATTTTGATTGTGTAAAAAAGAGTTATTAGAATTATAGGCAGGAAATGCTACAAAGATCCAGCAAATCCATTGCCCTTCAGCTTAAAATGAATGAAATTTCACGACTTGGTGGACTATTATATTCCGGAAGTTATGTTTAAAATACATAATAGTATATTACCAGCAGAGTTGCAAAAAAGTTTATTCAAAGAGATAGCATTTATAATTTGAGACGATCAGAGATTTTTAAAAAAAACACAAAGTCAGAACTAAACAAATGGAATTATTTCTGTCTATAAAACAAATGTGTGGAACAATCTGTCTAACAAAACCATAGAGAGTAAATCAATTTTTACTTTTAAGAAAATAATAAAATGTAATATTCTATGATGGTATAATGAAATATATTGATTCAGGAGAGTGATGTATCATTACAAAGATAATACATATAAAAGATGTTTTCTTTGTTATTTTTATAATATTCTATGAAAGTATAATGAAGTATATTGATTCAGTAGGGTGATATATCATTACAAAGATAATATGTAAAAGATGTTTTCTTTGTTATTTTTAATATATACACATTTCCAGTTTTTGTTGAAAGATGTATCTATATGGATGGTTGATTGATGCTTAGTTGCTTATTGTATAGTGAACTGACTTTTGAGAGAAGGGGTAGACAAAATAAGATTTTTTTCTTCAAACTACTCCTTTTCATTCAAAACTTTTGTTTATGTCAACATGTGACATGTTCATTTTAAACTGTAAATGAATGAAATAAAATAAACATCAATTATGTATGCACTTTACAATGGTATTTACTTTTCTATGGCATTGAATACCAATGCCATAGAAATTGGTATTCGATGCTCTGAATATAAGTAATAATGGTTTGTTGCACACTTTTTAGTTGTGTGGGATGTAGGTCTAGACTTTCACGCATGACAGATAATGCTTTAATATACACAATTTATTTTCTATTCATATGTTTAGTTTTATTGTCTTGCTAGAAGGGGAACTTCCCTCTCAGACTTTTGCAGCTTTGAGCAGATTTTCTTTCAGGATTTCCCTGCATTCAACTCCATCCATCTTCTCATCAGCTCTTAGCAGATCTCATCTGTTCCTGCTGAAAAAAGCATCCTCTAACAATGATGCCACGAACGCCATGTTTAACTGTGTGGATAGTGTGTCCAGGGACTTAGTTTGATTTTCATGCAGATAAAATATAAGCTTTTAAATCATCTGACCAGAGCGTCTCTTCCACATGTTTGCCACGTCCCCAACGTAGCTGGTGGTCATCTTTAAAAGAGACTTTATGTGGCTTTCTTTTAACGACGGCTTGCGTCGTTTGTGTTCATGAAGACATGAACACACAAAGAAGCAAACAACCTATTTAAGACAACGAAATTTGTTTCACGTTTCTGTTGTAGTTTAATAGAACAACTAAAGCTTTAAATAGATAATATTTATTTTAAACTTTTGTTTAAAATTTAAAACAGAAGCTGAAAAAAAGAATCTCCATTGCATGACGCTGCCACCACCATGTTTAACCGTGGGAATTGTGCGTTAAGGGTGATGTATGTTAGTTTTAAAAATATGTTTTTAAAGAACTGTATCCAAACGTATTAGATGTAATGACTGAACTTGATCAGTTAGCGTTGTCTTTTAAATGTAAAATACAGTTTAGCTGCATGTTTTTACATGTTTAATTGATGGATGAATGCGATTTTGAAACATAAAAAGAAACCGAAAAGAGCATGTAAACGTGTTTTAAGGACTTTTTGTCCGAGTTTATTTAGAAACCACGTAGCTTATGGCAAATGATCAAATTTGAAGTTCTACTTTCGGCTCTCGCTGATTTTAAAACCTAAAGATGAGGGTTTAATTGAGTTGTTCCTTTGATGGCCTGAATCCTTCCTGCTCTGTTATCATGTCTGACAGAAGCCCGCAGAAGCAGCAGCCGGGGGCCATTTTCTCTCTGCGCTCGGCTGTCTCCTGCGCGTCGTAAGTAATGTTGATAAAGACGCCCCCCGAAAAATGACTTTCGCGTCCCCACCCCTCCCTCTCCCGATTGATTTAACGTGACCTCCGTTTCCAAATGATATTGGAAGGCCGTTTAAACAGATGAAGGTTTAAATTGTCTTGCTTGTATGCGCATTATTCTCTCATTCATCATCATTAGTGTGCGATCGGTCCGTCCACGCCTCCGCCAGCCTCTTTTTGGGTTACGACGAGCCTCTGTAAATTAGGATGTAATCCAATTTAACCAGCAGCAGCCACAAATCCGCTAACCATTTTCCCCCCTTGCTCGGAGGACATCTGCACTGCACCGCCCCTATCAAAACGCTTTGTGTTCGTTGTGAGAGCTGGGGGAAACCTCCACCAATTCTCGCTAATAGGATCTTATAAGTCGGATGTAATTGCTGTTTTACGCGCAATCTATACGAGCCCATCACATCTTCCAGCTCAGTCATCTTCCTGCAATTAACTGACGGCGCTGATGCTGCCGTTGAGGATACAGTCGCATCCAAAGCCACTATATGTGCGGCTGGGTAAATGTGGTTGTAATTTGCCTCACTTTACTGTGTCACTTTGGCACACTCTGCTTTACGAAGCTTTAAAAACCCCATTCAAAACATGCCGATCTTTGAGAGAGCAGCCTGATCCTGCTCATCTTTGTTTTATCGCATGCTAAAAAAAAAACAAAAAAAAAAAACAAAAAAAAAACAAGAAAGCAATTTCCCTGCTTGACCCTTGTTTCTGTATCGGGCTTAAAGACGCTGAGCCTGATAGTTTACATAAATCTGCCCGACCCGGGAGGCTTAAACGCTGTATTATTCCAAACATATGCATTTTAATCAGCTCGGTCACACTTACAAGAACTCCAGTTAATAAGGCCATCAATCAAACACGTGTTGTGGAGAGAGAGGGAGTCAAAAGGAGTAGGTGTGTGTGTGGGGGGCGGGGGGATCACTGGTGCAGGGGGTTTCTGATTATGTAGAACACAACGTTTTTACCTCAAGAAGGGACAGAAAATAAACAGTCTGATCGCTATTGAGATATTTGGCGGAGGATTTTATGTTGGTTTACATTTAAGAGGGTTTGAAAAAAATAATTTGCGAGTGCGTTTATTTTATAATTTTTTTGCTGATTTTCTGGGGTTACACTTCCATCCCGTTGCGTTTTACTGAGGTAGTGATTAAAATTTTTTCATTAGAATAATCTAAGACATCATCGGTTCTCGCTTATTTCTTATATGTATAAACACACGCGCAAGATTTAACAGACCTTTATGTGTGTTGTGAATAGCAGTCAGTTCTCAACAAATGTCCGCAGATGGTATTTTTTTGTTTGTGAACGAACGACAGTAATATGCCAAAATGTACATTTTAAATATAAAAACTTTTAGTGTGTTTGAAAAATATTTTAAATGTAACCAAATAACATACGACATGACATATAGTTGTTCAAAATAGAAGATAGAGTTTAATTAAACATATTTAAACTCTTGTGTCACATTAGTGTCAGGTTACATCAAACCAGATTTTACCGTCTATTTTGTTTATTTGATGTTCTTTTAATAAACAATGCTTAAAAATTCTACTTCATTACTTTTTTTTTTTACTTTATTAATTTAAGTATTTTAAATTGGAAAATATTTATTCTGTGGTATTTTTATACTCAGCACAAATAATTAATCGCACAGCTAAATAATAATAATAATAAAAAGATAAAGAAAAAGATAGAAAAAATAACTATGGTGCTACATAGGGCTTCCAGACCAGATGGGGGCCCCCAAGAGTGCTTGATTTCTCCCAAAGAATAAAGAGGTTTCAAAACCTCTAACTTTATCTATAATGATCCTTAAATATTGCTTCAAAGTTTTATGAATAGCAACTTCAAATTCAATTCAATTCAAATTCAAACATACTTTATTTATCCCAAAGAGAAATTAAAATTATTTTGGATATATTCAAAGATATACAAAATGTTTTCAAATTCAAAATAGTTTATTAGGGATTTCAAAGAACTGACAAATATAATTAATATGTCATTATAATAGAGAACAATATTCAGAGTTAATGTCACAATTTAATGTTAGGTTGCTCATATTTGATGCTTGGGTCTGGGCTGTAGTCGCAGCTCATGCACATTATAACTGTTGACTAATAAATAAATGACAACTGAAAACGTAGCCCAGACCTGCCGATCAGAACAAACGAATAAATCAAATAAATAACTTTGTCTCCACAGTTTGTTTGTTTACTTCTTCTTAAGTCATACATAGTCTAAACTTGAATTGGAGTCAGTTCTGATCAATAGTGATATCAAAATGAATGCATCACCGTGTTGCTTTTGCTATTAAAATAAGTTAACTGAAAAACAAAATCAATATTCCTGAGTGTATTTACCCCATTCATTTCGGAGGCCACTGAAAAACAGCTATTTTAGGGCTGCATCTATTTCACTTAGCGCTCTCCCTATATTCCAGAGAAACATCTGGGACACCCTACCCCTTCGAAGCACAGCTTTAAGGTAGAGTGAGGGCAAAGGGGAGAAATGTGAATTAATCTTGTTGTTTTACACAGTCAGCATTCCAACAAGAATGCTCATTATCCCCTCTGAAAAAATATATTATGTCCCACTGACGTCTTATCTGTGATATGAAGTGCCTTTCAAAAGCCAATCTGCTTCTCTGTGGGCCGCATGCTTTTTTCCTCAATCCCATTAACGCTCTGAAAACTCGTTTAATTTGCGCGGCCCTGTTCAAACGCAATTAAGATCCTGCTGATTGTTTGCACTCCTCCTTGAAAGATCGATGCTTCTTCATTTTTTTTTCCTCCAGTATCCAGACAACTAATTTCGTGTCTATTAAGTGGTTGCAGAGAAAATATGAGTGGCGTTAACGGAGCCCGGGGACCACTTAGCTGTCACGGTCAATCTCTCGGTCCCGTCAGGAGATATATTGGAGGGGATCGGGGGGCCACGCTGGGATGTTTTGACAGCGGCCACTTGAGAGCAAAACTGGTGTTATTATCGAAAGAAGGGAACTAGGGAACTTGCTCTGAAGGAAATCAAAAGAAAAAAAAACTATTAAAAAAACAGGTTTTGTTACCATAAAGCATCATAAGAATTTCAAATAAAAAAGACAAATGTGTTTAGCTGACAAACACTAAACTTATTCATTGACATAATTTATTGCAAATAAGACATTATAGACAACGCAATCTGAAAAAACATGAGCAAATAGCCACAAATAATAACAATAATAACACAAAACCAATGATGTGAACATAGAGCAAAATAGAACAAAACACAGCCAACAAACGGTGGAGGTCTATGGATTTGTATGGCTATTTAAGGTTGGCCAGTCATTGCGTTTATTAAAAACGTAAAAAAAAAAAAAAAAAAAAAAAAAAAATCTTACATCTAACTTTTTTTTGCCCATTGATTTTGTCCAAATGTAATCCAAATAAGAACGTTGAAAGGCAGACAAGGTTAGCCCATTTCATCCAATCAAGCCACCTTTCAACAACATTTAGACATCACTTAACGTCTTTAGGTGGGCGTCTTTTCACTTTCACTTCCCAGTCACATTGAAGCATCAATAGACATCCTTTCACCTTTAATTTTTCAACAAAAATTCTCCAGTTGGTAAGTCGTTTTTCAGGCCGTTTTCCTTCATGAGGCGCTACTAAAAGTGTTGACAAAACGTATAACTTAATTGCAATTGATTGAATTTCGGATTAAAAATCAGTACTATTTTATAACATCAAGAGAGGAGCGCAAGAAAGAAGAGCGCCTGATGTCCTTCTACTTTCTCCTCCTTTTGATTGTCCCCTCTCCATCCTCCTCTGGGCAACCCCTCCCCAATCCATCTCCCGCATCAAGTCGTGCTGGATGTGCAGCCTAAGTCTAATCCGTTCCCTCGGCGCCTTGTTATACCTTTTGGCAACAACAACCCCTTCCTGCTGGTATTACTATTAATTCAACGCTCAAAATGTGCCATCTTGTACATATACATCACTTACTAATTTTACTTGCATGTGCACATTCCGTCCGCGTCGCTGCCGCCGCCACCGATGTGGAGAGTGGCTTCTAATGAGACGGTCATAGTCTGCTTTATGGAAAATATCCCCTTGTTAAAAAAGAGAGATGGAAAGCATCATTCTTGCGTAACTAATTATACACTTAGATCGATTTGGATGCCTAAAGAGATGACAAGCAATAACAATGAGAAAAAAAAACCTTAATGACATCCATCCAATTGGATCTGCTGCCTTCAAATAAGTCAACTGATCTTCTAAAAATTATATCTGGCTTCCTGTCTTGATATCCTGGCTCTGAAATAGAATTAAAATACAGTCAGGGCAGATTCGTTGTGTTCTTTCTTGCTTGAACATCGGACATGTTCTTTTCCTCTCCGATTTCTTCATGCTGTTTTAGTTCTGGTCCAATAATGCGGAGGTTTAAGCTTACACAAAGGGAGAGTTGGTTTGTTTTGGTTTCATCTGGTCAGAGGCACCTCTTCCCTCTGGTCTAATGTCACAGATGAAGATTTGCTGAGCACTGAAGGCGTAAAAGTGACAAAAGAGTCTGTCCTGCTTGTTGGGGAGCAGGTAAAGTCCGAGCCTGATGGCCTGCTAGTGATCCCATTGGACTGACTGGTGTGACAGGCCAGGCATGAGCAGGGACTCCCACCCGGCCCGAGGCCATGGGCCGGGCCTGACGGGTACACGGAAGGGTGCCTGAAGGCGCACAGGAGCTCTGGCCTCTGGTAGGGATGAGACAGCACCCGGAAACTGTCAAGAGAGCGCAGCGGGGTCGAAAAAGGGGTGGCACCGGGGGCCGGGGCGCCACCGACACTCAACGGGGAATAGTAGGGCAAAGGCAGGTGGGACGGGAAGGGGTAGGGTAGGTTCCCCGTGGCCGCGGCGTGGCTCATCATGTAGGTGTAGAAGGCCGGGTCAGCGGGGTGAGGCCACGTCATGGCCAAGCGCTGGCGTTTGTCTTTCATTCTGCGGTTCTGGAACCACACCTGGAACATAGACACATTGGATCAAAGATTAACTCTGACCACCAACAACAAAAGCTGAATCCTACAGTAGTTCCGCTTTTACGCACACAGGCCCAGCTTCGACTTTTGTCCTTTCTTTTGACAGATTTCACATTTATTTAAACAAAGCAGCTGCTTTTCTTCAAGGAAATATGATACATTAACAGAAAGGAGGTAGTTTTTGCTAACTCACAACATACAAGCTTAGAATACGTCTCTTTTTGTGCATCTTAAGCCTGAGTCTATCTTTACTCATTTAAGTCGAAATAATGTTGTTACCAAAAATAACACTCTTACTTTGATAGTGGTTTCAGGTAGATTTAGGGCAGCTGCGAGTTCGCATCTTCTCGGCCTGGACACGTAGTTTTCCCGATAGAACTCCTTCTCCAGTCGAGCAATTTGCTCCCGGGTGAACGCTGTTCGGTACCGGCGGATCTGGTCTGCTCCATAGGACAGAGAACCCTGACCCGGGATTGTCTTACTCGGGTCGGCGCCGGTCTCACCCGGAGAATGACCTGGAGAATCTACGTTTCGACCTGAATCAACATGTAGAATAATGCATCATTTTTAGTAAGCTTGTGATGATTTGAACAAACGCTCTCTGACTGCAGTGGCTGAATTTAGCCATATTTGAGAGGTGTTATAGGTGTTATTCACTGTTATAGAGATCCCCACTGTTACAGGGCCTTCCTGACAAACATCTTTAGTAAGGCTAAAATCCTTATTTAGTGGCGTGTTCTCCTTTTTCATATTTTATGCAAACAATAAATAAATACGAATGTGCTGTTTAATGTAAAGAAAACATCACATGCACGGATAAATATGTGAAACATGTATGCAGGCCCATTTCACATTTAGAATGTTTTTAAACCTTGCATAAACAAAAAACAAAAAAAAACAAAAAACAAAACAAAAAAAAAAACATTAATAAGGATTCCGATGTTCTTTCTCTCACTCACATATTTCATGTGGTTCCGGCTACTTAAAATTCTATTTTCTGCCTCATGCAGTAAATGCAGGCACACAGGCACATTTGCTGCCAAAGTCAGTGATGAGAATGTCTGATTAGACTGTGGGTGTCACCGCAGCGTTTTCAGCCACTTGACAGAACAGCTGCAAGCACCAACAGTAGTTTTACTTGATTTCCTCCTGCTCCACTCAGGGCAGATTAAATCATTTACAATTTCATTAGACGATGTTTTATAGTATCTTAGTAACTTATGCATGGATTTTAGTGTATGATATTTACAAGATGCAAAATTCAACTATTTGCCTGCATGCAAACACCGACAGGCTCCAAAATAACGCCCTACCTTTTGACGTTGGGTAGTCCATGCTTTCAGGCGTGCAGCTCACATCAATTTCCTCATAGAAGTCCGACTCGTTTTCCGAACTGCTGCCATCTTTGTGATGCCTTACCCCGGAGGTAGATACGGTGACCGGCCTGGCGTCGGCGCACATGCTCCTCCGTGCGCTCTCCTCCGGCACAAGCTCCGTGGTCCTCTCCCGTGAGTAAGGCGCAGCGCCGGGACTCAAACAGCTCCTGTGTCCCGGTTTCCCCTGCGGTTCTCGGGGGGTTGGGATCCCGGTGGCTCCCTCCGCCGACCTCACTACCACCACCTCCTCTCTGCTTTCCATCACCGTCGCTGATCTAAAAGCGTCGACTTCGCGGGAGAGCGAGAGCAGCCAGAAATGTGAGCCGGAGGTTTTCAGCTTGAAGTTGGTGGAGGTGGGGGGTGGGGATGAACGCGTTTTAGAGAAGCTTCTGGAAAAGAGGGGACGCAATCCGGTGTGACCCTCAGAGAAGAGCGCTGCAGAGTGTGGAGACGGAGCTCTGGGAGGGATAACCATTTACCCTCTCTCTCTCTTTCTCTCTCCCCTTTCACAGAGCTGTCATTCTTAACAGGCCAGTCTTCAGGATGGTCCCCCCTGATGACGCCACGGATTGATTAGAAATGTGGGTAAACAGAAGGAAGAGAACGTGGTGGGTTGGGGGGAGTGGGTGACAGTTGCTGTATTTCAAACCCATAAATTGTATCTATTGATTCATAAGGCTACCTCAAAAAAAATGTGAAAACTCATGTCAGTATGATAGATCCCAAACCAAATAAAAATACATCTGCAAATGGTAAGAATAATTATTATTACTTTATTATAAATATCATTTTTGATCTTATTCGTTAGAAAATTTAGAATGAATAACATTACATTTTTAGAGCGATATCTATACCTCCTAGAAATTTGGTATTAACGAAAAGTATTATCTATTAACTTTGTGCATTTATTGGCCCTTTCCTCCACTCCCTCTCCAAGGACTCCTTTCCTCGTATTAAGAGGAGTCAAGTAAAGTCCTTAAAGGTCAAGTCTTCGGTCAGAGTTTAGATAAGATACCATCTGAGGAAAGCTCTAACATCATCAGACCCTCGACTGAATTATGATCTCGCATATGAACCACTTATGCGGGGCTTAAATTACAGTTGTTACACTTGCAGAATTTAAGTTTTTCTCGTGGAGAACAATAAATAATTCCCAAAAATTGTATAGGGATAAAATTTTCTGATCACTTGCTCGTTTCTGACATTAAACATGGAACATACATATTTTTGCTTCATGAAAAAAATATAATAAAACTTCATATAAGCACACAAATTTTATGTATATAATGTAATATAGTGGACTTTTTAACCAGTGGCGCCACCCAGGGGGGTTAAGGGGGCGCGGTGACCACTCCTGTCGCATCCAGTTCGATCCAGCTCTATATAGTGCTGCATAACACAACAGGACCAAAGTGCTGCATAGAAAAGTAAATGAAAAACATTATACCAAAACAAAACGTAAATTACAAGTATAAATTGGCCAGACACGATATTTTCTATGCAGGAATTTAAGAGAAGAACGGGCAAGCATTGATGAATTTATTTATTTATTTAGTTAGTTGTCGCACTGTCTTTTTTGTCGTTCATATTGCCCCATTTTGGTTGTCTGTCTCTCACTCACCACTGGCCCCTCTCTCAAATGTTACCAGAATCATGCATTTAGGTAAAACTATTTGGAAATTTATAATATTTTAAAACCATGGTGCTGATGGGTGCTGGTCACCCTGGCCAAACATGACATCTTTCATGAATGATTTACTGATGTATGAATTTAAGAGAGGAAAGGACAGCCTTCAGTGAGTTGCATCATTTCTTTCTTTCTTTCTTTCTTTCTTTCTTTCTTTCTTTCTTTCTTTCTTTCTTTCTTTCTTTCTTTCTTTCTTTCTTTCACTTCCAAAAAATATCAAAGATTTGAAAATCAATTTAAGAAAGAGGCTCAGATCTTACTAAGGTTGTCTTTCTGATTCTGAATGGACGAATTAATCTTTATCTCAAATGAACAGTTTTAGATACTTGATTAATGATTAACGATTAGTGAAAAACCCCTTAGTAATTACAAAAGAAGATGATTCTGCGTGCATCTTAGGAAAATGACGAAGGCTTGGTGCACTGCACGTCATTTGGGTGTCTTCATATCTCATAGCTGTTAAGTTTGATGAGTTGCATTCCATACAAGCAACATGTCTTTATGAAATTCCAATTTCCCATCAGAAATTAAAAAGTAACAGTTGGAAAATGTGCAATATGCTTTTTTGAATCATAGCTCTCTGAAATACAATGATTTTCTGTTTTTACAAACAGCAACACAAGCCTCATTAATCCACCTGTTTGCACGAATTTAATTCGTTTTCTTCTCTTTGCAATACTTCACGTTGTTAAATTTAAATGTATGACATGTTGCATCAAACTCTAAGTAAATCAAGGTGGTTTACGTTGAACTGCAGCTTTTGCAAGAAGACAATGACTTGCTGAACTTGCTGACAAGCTTGGTGCTTTTGGGTTGCTTTACTCATGTTTCTGAGCTAATTTGCGGTGAACAATGGGCACAGTGCTTGGATGGAAGTGATGCACTTCAAAGTCAGACACCAGAAAGCTGCTGCCATGTTGGTCTCACTTATACATACGCGAGAGAGGGGGAGCAGACAGTGGCGTCGTTGCAGCCTCCGCTGTCCTTGTGCGCCCTCGCCTGTCCAAAAGAGGAAAAGCGAGCGGCAGCAGCGGCATCTCCCTCCCCCTCCACCAGCCCGGAGGCTGAGGAGGGAAATTCCTTTGGCTTTTTCTCCCCCCAACTCCTTCATCTGGTCTGCAAAAGGGAGGGAAAAATACTTCTTTCTGTACCATGCACACTTTCTGTTGCTGCTGGTGGTTTTAAATGTGCAAACGTAAACTTAAAGTCATTTTTTCGTGCATGAGTCTATTGGAATACAATAACTGAATACAACCTTTTATGCTGGAAGGAGTAGCAGCCATTTGAAAGTGTTATCATGTGATTGGTCAGAGTTAAAAGTCAACCACCAAATTAACCAGGAAAAATGCACTGAAGCACTAAAGGGAATTCTCAGCTGGACCAAAAATATCTCCGAAAATCAGAGAGGAATTTGTTTCATTTCCGTCTTTTAGCCACGGAACTTAAAACCTTATTAGGCTGCTCTTTACGTTGTCTAACACTTTTGATCAGCAGGACTGGTAGTTGGTGTTTGTTTTTTCTTCTTCTTCTTCTTTTTTTTTTTTAAAGATGAACATGTCGCGTAAAGGGTTTCGTTGCATATACATACAAAAAGAGGATATTTGTCAGATCCCAGGAAGCATAAGACAGATTATTATGAATACTGAGAATTCCCCCCTGTATACAGGGGCGGAGTTGCTATACTGGTGCTCTTACATCAATAAATGTGGGAATACATATGCAGTGTTTGTGCATTTGAGGTGGCAAGGATCCATCCAGTTACTGAGTTATGGAATGGGTCGTGGCCGGGGCAGATGGGATCTTGTGATCGTGCAAAGATAACGCCTGGAAGCCTTTTGCGCAACAGATGGATGACCTTGCGAGTTTACAGTAGTGCCAATTATATTGTGTGTGTTTAAGATAGTGAAGGACACCGGATGGGTTTGCTCGTTGTGGATCATGTTAACCCCAAGAAAGAAACGCAAAATCAGGGACCGCAGACATACCTTTAAACCAAGCAGCAGGTCGAGTTGCTGCAGGGTGTTGCAGGAGGGATCAAAGAAGAGGGGGCGGCCAGCGCGGCAGACGCTGCAGTACGCGCACCCCCTCAGTTTTACTAGCCAGTCCAACTTGAACTTGACCATGGAGCCTGCGCAGAGCGGATGTAATCCAATCCGCAGTCTCTGCAGCACACCAAACAGAATGCCTTGCATATAACAGGGAAATCTTTCAGTTTGTGATACGACTGGATCTTCAGTTCACATCAGGTGGATTTTTTTTCCCCTAGTATAAGCTGTAAACAACCTGTAAAGGTGGGGTGGGGGTGGGGGTGGGAGGGTGTTGGGGTGGGGGTGGGGTGCAACCTCAGTGGCCCCTCCCGTCTCCATTGCTTCAACTTGGCCTTGAAACAGGATGACGCAGCAAATCGAGAGTAACTCATTGACCTTGGAGCGAAACAATTCCCGATGACTAAACAGCCGGAAATCAGTGCGCTGTAAGAACATTAGATTCATCCTACAAACACAAGCCTCTGAAATCAGGCCTGTGTTACCCCATTTAAAGATGGGTGGGTGGGTGGTGGTGGGGGCTTCCTTTACCACCTATTCAGCAGTAGCAACACACCAGGTGCAAAGCCCTGGCATTTCACATGTCAGTCTTTAGAGTGATCTATGCGTCTCTGGCATCTTGGAGAAAGGTGATATTTACAAGTCTGTCTGCTTGCAAATGGGCTTTCATTTTTAGTGGGTGTCGGTGCCATCAGTTCCGCTCTCTGTTCCATTTTCTTTTTGGTGCCGTTTTGAAGCTGCTGCTCCTGGCCATGGGTACATTTTCGAACACTGTTTTGGTCTAATCATATATTTTTAAGAGGAGTTTGGTCACTTTAGGAGGTAATATGAGTGTGATGCATTACGCAAAAAGTAAAGCTAAAGCACGAGCGATGAACATGGCTCGGTTCTGGTGCCACTGACTGATGACCCATATTGAGTTGACCAAACTATTTTTGCAGTTTTAGCGATCTCGGTTTTTTTCATTGTCTCTTTACCTTTGTTCTTCGTGCACTATTTAAAAAAAAAAGAGGAGGGGGGAGGGAGTACCTGTAAAAGTAGGTCACAATTTAGGAGTAATTCTTGGCACTTCATTTTGCTGTAATTCGTTTCTGAATTTGTTGTAAACAACTTTTTAGTTATTCGCAATTCCTAATTAATATTAATTACAGTTTTATATGGAATTTAAAAGGACATCTAGACAGTTATAAGGAAATAGTTTTATTATTTGCAAAATTAAAGCGAAAAAAATTATCTGATATTAAACCAATTGTGTGTGTGTGTGTGTGTGTATATATATATATATATATATATATATATATATATATATATATATATATATATATATATATATATATATATATATATATATATATATATGTTTAGCACGGCATCTGTAGCTGTTTTTGGAGAAAATGTATTTACTCCGGGCTCATGTTCAAATTATTGAGTAAAAAAAGTAAAGAATAAGAATAAGAATAAGAAACAACTTAATTCAGCGGTCTATGAAAACTGCAGCAGATGCAAAAATGAACTTGAACTTTAAGTGAAACAAAGCGGCGGCACTTATATTTGGTGAGGTTCCTGAATGCCCATAAATGAACGTGACATGCAGCTTACAGGCTGCAGTTTTTGCAGCCTGTTAACGCAACATTAAAGACATCTGCAGAAGTTGGAAGCTGAAACAAGACAATATTTATTTTGGCTCACATTCTGTATTCACTGGAAGAGTGACTTCCCCGTTAATGAATTATACCTTTAGTGGAAGTTGAAATAAAATGATTCGGCTCTTTTTGCTGTTTTTTTTAAAAAAAAAAAAATAATTTTATTCTAGCCGTCATCATCGCACCGCATGCAAGCGTCCAGAAAATATGGAAAAGTCAAGTGTGTGACCGCCCTGTGGTTCCCAGCTCTGACCACAAAAACATATTGGTTGTTATGTTTTGACAGCTCTTTGACTGCCACTTGCTTTGAACACGTGTCACTAGGGTGGCTGGGATTTGACAACGGGTTCTCAGTCGACTGATTTACGTCGCAATTTGTGTTGTAAGAGATCTAAACTTAAATGTACGCATCACTTCATAAGTATTTTCTCCTTCTTAACCAAAGCTCCAAGCGCTGAGGCTGAGGAATAGCGCGCTCTTTCTTTCAGTAGCTTCACAATTTGGATACAAGTGGAGTTGGAGCCCAGATAAAAAAGGCTGCAGACCGTTCTGAAAGCCCACGAAGTAAGGTCCAGAACACTTTTTGGTGGATTTTCTGTCGATTAAAACCTTTCCGCTGATTTCTTTGCTTCTTTAATAGCCTATATGCTGGATGTCTTTCGCAAACAGTTGGGGAAAACCTAGGCTTTGCTCCTGCACTCTCTGTGCTGAATTCCAGTTCATGTGTATGTACGGTGGGTCCGCCTCCCTCCTGGAGGAGACACTGCTCATTCTGCTTGGGTTGTCTCTTGTCTGGGCTAACCACTTGTGTGCGCCGACGGCCACCTTGGCGACATCAGTGCTGCTGATTCTGCAGGACTGCAACACAAAGAATTAAATATATAAATAACTTCTAAATCAGCATTCAATAGTTTAAAAGGCACATATTTAATAGGACTGCTGTAAAGTGACAAAACACATCAGTCAAAAGTCAAAACAGGACAAAACACCGACCCAGGAACAGTTAACGATTAACACCACTTCGTGTTTATTCCGAGGCCTGATTTGCTTGAAGTGGCAGAAACGCCAGAAGTCAGCGCACATGCAGCAGGCCAGGCCTTGTACCGTGACTCATGCTTATTGCTGCTAGTTGCCGCTGAATGATTTCATTTCTTGGCCTTCCCTGTGCGATAACACTGAGATAAAAACACGACTACTGTGCATCGCTTCAGTGATTGGCTTTGAGAGCTTACCAGGCACAATGCAGCGTACAAATCCAGGCAAACCGCACAGTTGGATATTAAATCCTGGAAACATAATATGTAATATTCCATTTTATTTAGCAAATTAGAAGATTTTAAAGCACAATAGCAGGTTTTAGAATCTTGGTTATGTCTATGCATTTTTCTTATTTTCTCATCTGTTATGATGCTCGTGCATTGTCTTATTAAATGTATGTACATAAAACAGGTGGGACCAGAGTAAGCAGTATAAATCGGAAACTATTATATGTTTTTTAATTATGTAATGCTCAATATTTTGGCTTTAAATTGTAATATATATTTATGAAAATAAAATGTGCAAGATCTCGACCTTCAGGAAATTGGACGTCTTTTGATGGCTATTGTACGTCGGTCAGACCTTGTTTTTAAAACGAAAGCACATAAAAAAAAAAAAACCACAGTCATGGTCAAGTTTAGCTGAAGGAAACTCATTTTCTGGTTGACTTTTCCTTTTCGTTATTTTTTTTAGCCCAGGAATACAGGATGAAAATGTAACTTTTAGCCCATCGATCCGGGCCAAATTTAGCCTAAAGAAAGACACTGAGAATCAGGCTTGTGCAAGGTAGTTGATTAACCACTGCTGCCTTTTAACTATATTTAGCCATCAATTGACGTCTTTAGATAGAGGTCAAGATTGTTTTTTCTATGTCTAATCAGCTTTTTATGTCTGCTGCAAAATCTCAAAACTTCGTTGTCACTATTAAGTTTTACAACACGTTTATCTTTGGGTTCCAAAGTGATAAAAATTGCTGGGTACCCAGCAATCTAAGCCATCAGTGGAGGTCCTTTCAATGATTATCTAAGATTGACCAGTAATTGTTTTCCTTTTGTTCCAAAGATTTGTTGTCAGCTGAACTTTTTTTGCCATGTCTAATTGGGGCCTAAACAAAGAAGCTGGTAGTGAGACTTGGTAAGCCATTTTGATCCACTCCAATCACCTTTCACGTCACATTTATCGTTTTAGGCTCTTTTCACCTTTCACTTTTATACCACACTTTCATCTTGTTTGTTTAGACAAGGTTGTTTGAACTATGTCTGTTCAGTAAAAAAAAAAAAAAAAAAAAAAAAAAAAAAAAAAAAAAAAAGCACAGGGGAGAAGACTGACCATTGTTTAAAAATGAAAATGTAGTTTCGCTGTTTCAACGCCATTAGGCACTGGGATAAGACATAAAACTTTAATAAACACGTCTTTATGTCAATCTCGTTTCACCTTACACTTTCCAACCACATGCTCACGTTGTTTACATTGAAGACGATGTGTTTTTTTCTATGTCGGCTAAGAAATGTTGTACGGAGGGAACTCCGCTTGAAAACGTTTAAACCTCCACATCAACACTTCACGTTTCCAGCACATTTCCTAGTGGGTTCCAGAGTGAAACAAAAATCACTGTTTGCGCAACAGTTTGCGTTTAGTTTACCCAAAAAAGACAACAACTAATGCTCAAAATATTATGGTTAAAGCCTGTCCAGCCTTTTTTTGTTGTTTGGAGATTAATTATGTATTTCATTAACAACAATTTAAGACGTTAGTGGTGCTAAATGTGTATGCGGATTCTTAGATTTGCAGTCTAAATCACCCCGCAACAGATTAAGCTAAATGGATTTTATTTTAGAAATACAGAGTGGAAACAAATTTGATGAGTAGTTTCTTTTGCTCAATAAAGTAAGGAACAGCAAAAACAACACTCCTGCTGAACTTAAAGCTTTTTTTTTTTTAGAGCTGAATAGAGCAGAACAGATACACACGCACACACAAACATAAACACACATTCATACAGTACATTTACCCCCCTCTTTCTCATGGATCAACATCATTTTCACACATATCTGCCAAAAACTCCTCCGCAATAATTTTACTTAAAAAGGACAAGATAACTTTGCTGTTTTTGTTTCCAGCGCCTCGGACCCCTCCAAGTTAGACAGCAAGCGAGAAGAAGCGGGCATGGACTAGCTCGTGAGAGAAAACGCACTAGAGAAACAAAACAAAATGATAGTAAAAGTTAGTGCCCTCCAATAGCTTTTCATTAGGACAGGAATTCTCACCCTTCTTCCGCTCTTTTCAAGCGCTCAGACGGGGCCCTTCAAAGCCTGAATGGTGCGACGGGCTGGACTGCCAGACAACAACAACTTTCAACTTGACCTTGGCCTCCAGCCGCGTCTCACCTCACCATGTAAAACGCAGCCAAGTCCAGGGCTCGCCTTCTGACTTTGCATGCTGTAAACACGTCGGAAACCGAATGTCTTGAATATTTAGAACAATAAATCAGACTTTACTTCATTTGTGTTTCCTTTGTTTTATAGGGGGATAGGAAAATCTCAAGCCATTTGTCTTTGCAGAAATATTTGTAACGTAAATCACTTAAAGTCGGTGCTTCTCTGAGGCTGCTACCACACAGTATAATGCAAAGATATGGATATTCATGTACTGCATATAACGCATAACGTTTTGCATAATCACACCACTGAGATGTGCTTTATTGCATGTAGATTATGCTCAATTTAAGGAAAAATAAAGTACAGAAATTGTTTTAATGACCATTGTCTTACATAAAACCGACCTATGCTAATGTAAGCCTGAAATGAAGACAACGAGCTCAGTGTGCGTGCGTAAAAGCAATGCACATTGGTTATATGTGCATGTGGCTGAATAAAAATCGTGTTTTCTGTTAAAATGTAATTATTTGATTCTTATTTGAACGTTGCATATGGCATAAAGTATTCAACGAGTGGATTTCCTTGTTTTAACACCTGAAGTGTTGATATAGCGCATGATAAGATACAAAAAACCTAATTCCATATGCGCCTTACGTGTTCAGTGGAAAAACGCACCATCGAACTCATCTAAATTTGCAGAGACAAAACAAAAATCCTCTCATAGGTACCATCAGCTCACTTCGCCGCATTATTCTCCATGTAATTATCTGCTGAAGTTTACCGTCCTCTTTGCATAGCCCCGGTCACATGACGAAGCCTTGACCAATAAGAGCCAACCTCTGCGCTCCTGTGCGCGTCACAGCGGCTTTTACTCACTGAGAGCCCCACCGTCTCCTTTTTTCAGTCACTGGTCTTTTTTAAAAAGAGTCAGAAGCTTCCGATGTTGGATGCCGTGCTATGACAACGTCACTGCTCCTCCGTCCTCGCTGGGTCGACCCGTCGGTGATGTTCCTCTATGACAACGGCGGCGGCGGTTCCGACGAAGCGAGCAAAAACATGGAGGGTTTCCCGGGTGGCAACTTCGCCGCGAATCAGTGCAGGAATCTGATGGCGCACCCCGCGTCCCTGGCACCCAGCGCCGCTGCGGCTTACTCCTCCGGGGACGTGCCTGCCTCCGGTGTGGGCGAGCCAGTGAAGCAATGCAGCCCCTGCTCAGCGGCTCAGAATTCAACTAGCGCGTCCCTGCCATACGGGTATTTCGGCTACCCATGCAGGATGTCGCATCACAGCGGCATTAAGTCATGCGGAGCACAGCCGCCTTCTGCGTACGGAGAAAAATACATGGACACGGCCGCCTCGGGAGAGGAGTTCTCCTCTCGAGCTAAGGAATTTGCTTTCTATCCAACTTACCCTTCTGGGCCATACCAGCCTGTCCCAAGTTACCTCGACGTCCCTGTGGTGCCTACAATCAGCGCTTCGTCAGAAGCCAGACACGAGTCCCTGCTGCCCATGGAGAGCTACCAACCTTGGACTCTCGCCCCCAACGGGTGGAACAGCCAGGTTTACTGCGCCAAGGAGCAACCTCAGCCTGGGCATATGTGGAAGTCCTCTCTGCCAGGTAAGAAGAACAGTTGAGCACATTTTGAGCAAACATGGAGTAAATAGGGTGTGTGTAATGTTTGGAATTGCCTCAGAGAGAGAGAGAAAGAGAGAGAGAGAGAAAGAGAGAGAGAGAGAGAGGGAGCGAGTGAGAGAGAGAAACATAAACCCCTTACCTTAAATTTATCACTGTAGTGTGATTAAAAAATAGGGGGAAATGAAAATGTACGTAATTATTAATGTAAATATAAGTTTTAAGACAATAATAGCATATTTTTCAGCGGCCGTTGCATCTATAATATTTTCATTTTGATTTAACGTGTAATTCCATACATATATATGTCAAAATATTTGATTTAGCTTTAAATTAAGTTGAAATTTTCACACTCTCTAGATAAGTTTTATACAAAATTTCCGTAATTTGGAGCGAAAACCCAATTTTTGACCACATGTGATAGGATCTGACATATTTTTCCTTTTTTCCTCTCTCAATCAGACGCGGTGTCCCACGCAGCAGGAGACGTTGGCTCGTTCCGGCGCGGGAGAAAGAAGCGCGTGCCATATACAAAAGTGCAACTGAAGGAGCTTGAGCGAGAGTATGCCGCCAATAAATTCATCACGAAGGACAAACGGAGGCGGATATCTGCCCAGACCAATTTGTCCGAGCGGCAGGTCACGATATGGTTTCAGAACAGACGAGTCAAGGAAAAAAAGATTGTCAACAAACTGAAAACGATCAGCTAGTTGATTATCATTTTTGATTGCTATTAATAATATTACATTGGACATAATCTGTTGGAGATGTACAGGCCTGTTTGGACACGTGGATTTGGACAAGAGCTCCTTACTGACTGAACATGATTCTAATTTGATGTAGGCAAATGATTTCCGGGAGCCTCTGGAACAAACTTTCCTGGGGCCTCTGAAGGCCGGACCCTCTTTTTTCCTGCCTTCTGTTAAATATTAAGTTGGAGAGAGAGCTTGAGACAATGTACAGTATAGCGCCAGCATGTGTGACTTTTTAATTTTAATTTTATTTTTACTTTTTTGCATGCCTCTGTTCACAGAGGTGTGCGCCACCGAGCTACACCTTTATCTTTTAACAAGGGCGATAAATAGACAAATCATAGGAAATTCTGCCGTTTTGGGGGGATTTGGACCTTGGAAATGTTAAATATAAACCAGCCTGGCTTCCTTTTTAAAGCCTGTTCTCGTGCTTAGCTTGTATGAAGTCTATAGTCTTGCCATATGGATCCTCCATGGTTCCATTCATATGCAGTCCATGGTGCAATTCCTATTGTAATACTTATGAATATTTCGTCCAGGAGATGTGTTTGTACCAATCATAGCTCCTGTAATGTGCGTGTGTGTCTTCATGTGGTTGTATATCCTTGTAAAAGTAAATCCCAGCATGATATCCAGGCTATGTGTGTATGTGTGTGAGTGCGTATGGTTGGTGTTAAAGTCCGTCTCTGCAATAAAATGTGGACTTGGTTGAATTTTATCCAATTTATTATGAAGATGCACTTCTTTTACGAAACAGAATACACTTGCATGTATATTTAGTTCACGACTTTACCTTTTAGAGGAATTTAAGCCTTAATCTTTATCAAATTTTAGCGTACAAAATGCATGAATCGCAGGAGAAAGTTGCAGAATCCAGCAGTGGTTTGCAAAATTCTTTTTAAGCCTATATGCAGGAAATCTGCATAAAAATCCTGTCTGCAAATGTCAACGGCTGAACAATAGCTTTGGTCGCTTTCTGCCGCAGGGAATAGGAGATTTGTAAGGGTTGAGTCTGCTCAATGCTGTTTGATAGTCTTATACCGCCATCTGGCGACCATCTTTCACATACTCCTCTGTAGGAGCAGAATTTAAAGTTCGGCTTTAAAACCTTAATAATAAGAAGAATTATAAGAATAAAACAAGGAAATAAATAATTATCTGAAATGAAAGAAATGTAAGTCATATATTTTATTTTAATTACAGCATACATACTTAAGAATTTTTTTACCAATGAAAATTTTCAGAGGTTAAAATTTATTTCACAAGAGTGTTTTTTGCAAGAAAGCCAGGATTGCAGGATGAGACAGGAAGAAATACAACCATAACACTACTTGCACACATTGTGCGTTCATACAGTCAGATGTGTCTGCAACTAAGTAATTCAGAGATGCAAAATATCCGAATATTTTTTCCTCTCACAAACTCTTAACAGACCTGTGGTAATGACAGCAACATGACATTTTAATCACATTAACATTTCTAAGTAACATGGGTCAGAAGAGATGATGGCATGTCCTAATACAGCAATAGAAAGTAAAATTAAAGGTAATGAAAAAATACGTTCTCAGAGATTCCCCTTGCACAGCTAAAGAAATACAATTCAAACAATTCAAAATAAGCCAAGGGCATTTAAGCAAATACAGCGTACAACATTAACTTTTGAGCGTAAAGAATACCATGTTCTGCTGAAGAAAGAAGAAAACCTAAGTAACCAAATACTGAATGAAATAACAGGCGCGCCATGTCCTTTTGTTTTCAGTGTGTGAAGAGCAATCATATTTCACACAATTATTTATTGATTTTTTTTCTCGTTTATGTTTAAAATCCACGTATTTTCAATGAACATTTGAGAAAAATCATAAGTTAAAAAATATGTATATCCCTGATCACGAAGGAAAAGAAAAGAAAATAAAAGAAAAAAAGGGAAAAAAAAAGAAAAAGAAGAAGAAAAAGAAAAAGAAAGAATATTTTAGGCTCCCCTTTCGCTCCTATACTTACACTTAGACATTGGCTATTCGCTACACTTTCATTAGGCTACTTCCAATTAACAGTTTATTTAAAGGTCGATTTTAAATATTTGGGAAAATAATGTTTCATATATTCATTATGAATTACCATGCATTATAGACAGAGTATGCTGTTACTTATTGGAGACAGATTCGTCCAAACATTTGTCACAAAACATAAATGTGGGTTCTTCACATTAGCTATCCTTAGAAAACAAAAAACAAACAAAAAAACAAAACGTATATCTATATATACCTTGAAAGCCTTTAAGTGGGCGTTTAACCCTAATTTAACCCTGTAAATTTGTACTGCAATTTAAGGAGTTAAGGTGTTATTGTATTAAATACCAAATGCGTTCGTCCATGTCTTCTCTTTTTTATACTAATATACACTTAAATATATTATATTTAACTGTGATCAAATTAGTTTCTATTGCAGTAACGGGTATATATGCTACCTCTATAAGCTTGCACTACAACCGTCAATAATAATAATAATAATAATAATAATAATAATAATAATAATAATAATAATAATAATAATAAAGAAGAAGAAATATAATAATTTCTAATCTATTTACAGTCTTCTGTAGGTGTTACTTGAAAAATGAAAAAAAAAAAATCCTTTTTGTTACTGAGGCATGTTAGGCCTTTTTTTATTGTTTAAAATGATTTTATGAATTTTATTATCCAAAACACTTTAGTCCTTTAAATAATAAATGTTTCGATAGTAATAAGTCTAATTTTAAATATCGAAAAATAGATAATGTCACCGAAAAAAAGATACATAAATAAATAAATAAATAAATAATATTTAGCTAAGTTTCATAACAGTATGAAAAATAACAAGGAAAAACAAATATACAGTAACAAACGAAACAAAATCAGTCCCACAAACTGCTGCTTTTGAGGACGCCTGAATATATGAAACTGAAGTGAAGCCTTAGAAGATATCTGGTGACTGTGACGTGAAGACAGGACGTCCTCCAGAACCAAACGCAGCAACGCAGCTTTCCCACGTTGTGTGACGTGGCCCTCGATATGGCGTGAACATGTCAGTCAAATGACGTGTTCGGAAACGGGTTTAAACAAGTAAGATGTATGATCACATAGTGTCTCACTGGGATACAAGGGAAAAGGCAAAAAAGCCTATAGGAAGAGAAGTGGAACTAAAGTTAGCAGAGGCCCAGCTCATTGGCTAGAGGAAAACAGAGAAGCGTTTTTATTGGACAAGGAGAACCAAAACAAATCCCCATAGGCTGTGACAGAACATGTCTACGCTCCGCCTCCCCCTCTACGCAACACATGAGCCATCTTTGATTGGACAAACTGATGTGACAACCAGGGTCTTGGTGTCGAAGTGTGTTCAAGAATTGAACTTTGCTGCCACACTAAGGAAACATTTGGAATTACAATTTATGTCAGTGAAATAACTCGACACCATTACCACATTTCATAACAATATTTAGCAAAATTTTCTATGTAGATTTATATTTATCAACTTGTCTATTTACTTTTAGGTAACAAAAAATGTTGAAATACTATATAAATACCACGGAGCTTTATTAAAACAGAAAACATGGTTGAAATAAAAATAAAATCAGAATTGTATCATGACATGAAAATATTTTTTTTACTCAAATAAAAAAATGTTCTTGGCTAAAAAAAGAAGAAAAAAAAAAGTCAAGCACCAAGTTGCCACTTCCGAAAAGACACAGACTTCATTTATTAGGAGTAGAAGCTGCAATATTGACTGATCGGATCGGTGTGCACAGCAGTATGCATCTCTCTTGCCTTCCAATCAGGCGTGGCTACAGCTCGGCCAGCAGATCCAGGCGCTGCTGTTTACATTGACCTTCGCTGTCACTGAGTGCAATGGTAGGCGAGGCCTTCTTTAACCTTCAGTCATTCAGCATGTGTCGCTCTTGTCAAGCCTGCAAAAGTGTGATCTTGGAGATGACTCGCAATAGAGCAGACAGCCTTTAGCAGACATAAACTGATCCAGGATGGGTGACAAGGGGTAAAATAGCAGTGTTTGACCGAGATGTTATGTGAAAGCCTTCTTTGTATTCCGCTCAGGGCCTTGGCGCTCCTGGCCTGGTTATGATCTTATCATTTGGCGTGAATTATACACCCTGTATAATTTATTTATTTTTATTTTTGTCACGCAAAGGACTTGTGAATGAAAGGCACAAATGCATGGGTCATGGTTTCCAATAACAGCAGCGCCGTTTTGTCATTAGTTTAATTTAAACCAAGATGAATTATTGTAAAAAAAAAAAAAAAAAAAAAAAAAATATGCACAAGGAAAATGTTCAGTGCTGTGTAAAAATTAGCTGCAGATAACTTATAATTAATCCTGACCACCTGTTCAAAGCGAAGTCCACCCCAGGCAGTAATAACATATATGACAACCATCTGAGCAATAGGCGACCATCTTTTTATGGCTATTTCAGCATGGCCAGTTCTTGTTTTCATTTATTCCATAAAACTGTGGAAAACTGGACTTTTTAGTCCATGGGTCTTTTCCAAATTCAGCTCTAACAAAGACGGTGAAACCCGGACTTGGTTATCTTAGTTGATCAACTTTATTAACTTTTAAACTACATTTCGACATAAATATAGGTCATTTGTGGAAGTCATTTCACTTTTCCGATGGGGGGTGAAGGGGTGTTTCCTCATTATTTTGCTTTTATTTATATTTAAAGAGTAAAAATGATCCCATTTGACAGTTTTATCTCACAGAATTTTTTGCTTTTGTATCTATATTGCAATTTTCTATGGTAAAAGCCACGGTTCGGATGCCATTTGGGCCATTTTAGAGTCACATATAAGACAATTAATTCTAACCTATCGCCACGGATTATTTGCGTACAATGACGCTAACAGAGATTTTTACATTGTGAAAACATGAAAATTTGAGGCATTTTTAAGATGTTAATGTGTGTGATTTGAGTGTAACGTTTCTACTTGTTGGGTTCTGGGTTCCATTCCTTGGGTGCTTGGGGTTCCATTTGTTGTTTTGTTTTTTTAGGTGAAACAACACATTTTGAGAAATTATTTTAAAATATGTTTCATAAAAGACCATATTTTAAGGATAAGATTCATATTTCTATTTAAAAAAACAAATGAAATAACTATAAGGAAAGAATACAAATGTATAGATCTCATTATTTTGTATTATTCAAATATAGATTGCGACCTCAGGTATGCACAAAACTGAATCTATTCAAGCATGGAATGTTCTTTAATGCATCGAGTTTTAATTAAACAAAGGCATTTTCTGACTCAAGTGTCTTTTTCTCTCACTTCAAGTTCCATTTTTATGAAAAAATATTTAAAGTTTCAACAGCAAAATGCGGCTTAGTTAACTCTCCTTTATATTTCCTCATGTAAAGCCCAGTTTATGTCCCTGTTTGTCCCGGAGCCGCTCCGTAATTCCTGAGTTCCCAGCAAAGGGCAGTTCCCGTTGACCGTGGAGTTGATCGGTCCTTTCCCCCCCTGTGTGGTCCGCCTGCGTGGCCTCCCCGCGCTTTCTTTCTCTGTCGTCGCAATCTCCCGTCAGCTCACATTTCTGTCACCTGTGGATAAATCAACAGTTGCTCACTGAATCTGGATCCAAATACATTGCTCTGCAGTATATATATCAAGACTTGTTCATTTAGACGCTGGGATTGTTTCATGTTTCAGTCTGGTGGTTTTATAATCGTCTGCAACGTGATTACGGCTGCAGCGCTCAGTCGAACCATGGTGAAAACAAGCTCTTTGCAAATCAAGTTCAACAGCTTTTTAGAAATATTTACACTTGAATTTATTTTCATTTTTTATTGTAAACAAGTTAGGGAAGAAACTTCAGGTTTCTCATATTTTACGCATCAACATTTATTCACCACCTCGCTAGTTTCGCTAGTTTGCTGTTGTTTTGTTGCTTTTTTGTTTTTTTTCATTGTCAGATTCTCGAGTTGTGCAAAAATCTGTGATCCTAAAGAAACATTTTGGATCCGTAAAATAAAGAGTGACGACATGCTCCTTAAAGCTCTAATTTAGCACCAGTCTTCTATTTGTCCTGTCAGTGCGTTGTACTGGCGTTTGGGCCTCATTATAAGGGACATTCCCTCACGATTTCCACACACTCTTTCAATATTAAGTAAAAGGAAAAAAAAAAAAAAGAAAAAAAAGAGCTATTAGTCTTTCAGTCGCAGGTGTGGTGGCTTACTTCTTAACCGTTAAACGAAAACAAAAACAGGCTGTTGGTCAAAGTCTAGGGCTCCTTATTTCAACCAAAGACCAAAACTACAGGAGGTGTCTTTGCTGCAGACAGAGTGCGCCTATTTAGCCTCATTTACAGCCTTCAAGGCCTACCTGACGTGGTGTTAAACTGTATACTTCCATAGCCACCCCCTTCTACTCTCGATTGTTTACTTGTTGTCTGATGAGGTTTTATGGCACAAGGCTATGCATTCTCCCAAAGACTAAACCAATGCGCTTCTATCAGCCCTAATAAATGGTCTCCAGTCATTTGAAATTTTGTTCCAGTATAATTTAACTGTTTAATCCAAATGCAATTATATAAGTCAGTCGTCCGTGTGGTTATGTCGCCTCGTGCATTACATACATTGCCAAACGTGCTTAAGAGGAGAATCTGTTTAAGTGAATAATAAGAACAGTTTCTCGCGGTTAGTTATTACCAAAACAAATCAAGTAGATCTTCTGTTTAATAAGATTCGACTACTATTCCCATGTATTTCAAAAATGAATATATTGTGTGAAAGTCTTGCAATAGCATGGGTCTTAACGAGCAGAGAGATCTTAAGTATGTTCAACTTAATTATTTATTTTTTTTAAAAATCGTCCTGATGAAGTCCACTCTTGCTGGTGGACATGGTTATGCCGAAGTTGAAGTTCTGCGCTCACACTTTCATAGCGATCTTGTAACATAGAGCCTGAGTGGATGCAGGGGGCAATTAAATGGAACTCCATCCGGGGCACGCTGGGCCCTTTGCTCTCTCTTGTGAAAGACCCTCTTCCTCCCCCGAACTTGAAGTCGACCGTACATACAAAGCTTTGGCTTTGAGAGCTTTTTTACGCACGCAGCGCCAGACTGCAGGCCTGCTGGAAAACACAACCAGCACGCTGGGATCCTCAAAAACGACCTTATTTTAATGAAAAACACAGTTGTCGTACGACGGACCAAAGCTTTGCTTTTTTTTTTTTTTTTTTTTTTTTTTTTTTTTTTTTTTTTTTTTTTTTTTTTTTTTCCCCCTTTTGATAAAGCTAAAAACGTTTGCTTTGTATGAACTTTGCATTGGAAAAACGCTTAGTCAGTGTGAGAAGAAGTCTTACCTTAGCTGCGCGCAGACAAATGTTCCTATAATTTTTGATACTCCCCAGCTGGTGACTTTGACTTCGAGACTTCCCATCACGCCTGGCCAGTTTTGTGGTGTTTGTCTGGCTCTGGAAAGGGGGAAAAAAAAGCCAAGCAGAATACTATAGCTGCTATAAAAACGCAGGTCTGTGCAGAGCTGGCTTTGGGTTTTTTTTCTGGGCATCCTGTCCCCAATTACAGCTTAAAAGCTCCAGCACAACTCATAGAATTTGTCTGGATTGACCCAGAGAGGCGGAGCGTGTGGTCACAAAGACACTCAAGTCGTTTGTGTCCCCCGCAATTTAATCAAATAAAGTTCCCTCTTTAAGCAGGAGCGTAATATCATGTGGTTTTTGCGTGCTTTTATACACTCACATGAGGCGTCTGTGGGCGCTCTTGCTGTATTAGTCAGTCTGTATGTTTCAAGGTTGTGTTTCAGATGTGTCACTTGAATCTGTATATGTGCCATCGGGCAGTAGGGGCCAGACCAGCCGCAGCGATCTTAATCCTAGCTCAGGTCTCTCATTCACAGCACATTAGAGTCAGGTTGCAGCTTCTCTATAACAGGCTTCATGGTGGCCCCCTGAGCAGAGCAGAGCAGGACGGAATGTGCTGTGTGGCATGTTTACCAGATCAAACAGCATAAATGCACCTAAAAGTCCCCGCAAACACACAAACATTTCATTTTCTTCTTCCACTTGCTGAATGCGTGCAGTTTCCGTTTGTCTTTCCAAAAGATTTCAAATATTTGTATCTGTGATGACTGAAATGCATCTGCGGAGAGGTTGCAGGTGTGTATTTCTGTTTGAACATTAAAAATAAAATAGCAAGGCACAATCATGCAGATTAATATTACAAACGCCACACACCCTTTTGATTTTGGGTTTGTGTTGACTTACGCAACATTTACTCTCTCTCTCTCTCTCTCACACACACACACACACACACACACACACACACACACACATATATATATATATATATATATATATATATATATATATATATATATATATATATATATATATATATATATATATATATAAAACTGACTGAAAATGCTTACACGGAAAAATACTATCAGGAGATCTATATTGCCGAGCAACGCACAGTTGACTGCACAGATGATGAAAACTTTGCCAAACAACCGTGCGTAAAAGTGTAGCAAGCCCGAATATTGTTCACTTTTGGACCTGACATTTGAATTTATGAAATACTATTTGTGCATCAGAACATTCTCTTAATATTAGTCATCTTAATTTCTCCAAAAGATTATACAAACACATTTCAAGCAGAGAGCATGCTGTTTACTGAGGTCAATGTTAATTTCTTGCCTGTTTTTCTTTACGCTCCTATTTCTTTCATATGAAATTGCCAATTTGTTATTTCTGCACACTGACCAGAAAATCTAGACAAAGATCAAGAGTCCGAGCTTCCTATAAGGTTGGAGTTTAAGATCCGTATCCCACCATGAAAACTTTAATTGACAGCCAAAGCTGCATTCTCGTATGT
Organism: Anableps anableps; assembly: GCA_014839685.1. Classification (NCBI taxonomy): domain Eukaryota; kingdom Metazoa; phylum Chordata; class Actinopteri; order Cyprinodontiformes; family Anablepidae; genus Anableps; species Anableps anableps. The sequence continues at coordinate 13,030,169 of CM026079.1, forward strand.
TCCCCTTCAAACACCGCGTTTTGTGGATTTTTAAACCACGTCCGCTGTTTGCTACATAGATAAAGTCCCAATAGAAATCAGTTTGTTTTTTGTGCTGCTGGACAAATACAAACACTGTGCTTTTTTTTCCTGTTGAAACATTATAGCCGTTACTTTGAACATGACCCTGATAACCAAATGCTCACTGGGCCAAATGCTGCGCTGTAAAAGTACTAGAAGATGATGACTAAGGCATCTCTCTAAAAGCAACCTTTAGAAATAAGCTGCTCTCCCCCTTAGTTCAATAAAGCTTTTTGTTATATGTCCCTGAAGTTACAGCCCATTGGTTTGGTTACAGTGTTATTTTCGTGGAGGGAAAAGAGAACAGAATCCCCCTTACCCCCCACCACCATTTTTTTTTTTTTTTTTGGAGGAGCTGCTTCCTCAGAGGTAAACAAAAACTTTAAGGTTTTATCATTTTATAGAAAAGAAGCATGCTTATTTTGAAATGTGTTGAAGGAGTCACATTAATTTCCATTTAAATCTTTTTCTGACTAGTCACTAACCAGTTAAAGATGCCTTATTTTCTCCTCAGTTGCGTGTTAAGTAATTCATTTTAATCCGGCATGGTTATAAAGCACCAATGTCAAGCTTCAGGACACACAGCAGTCATGTCTCTCACACTCCTACACACTCCTTCCCCTACGAAAGCCTTACACACCCAGAGGCTTGGACGCACGCACGCACACATGCACCCACGCACACATCAACTAGAGCCTGAAAATCTGTCAATTCCTGCCGCGTGGTCACGTGACCTCCTCCTCAGTGGAGTGGATGGAGATGGCACTCCACGTCAGCTTACGTCTCCCAATTTGTGCTTAGCGAACCTGCTTCAAAGAGGCGAGAGGCACGGCGCTTCAGAGCCATGTTCGGGGTGGTTATAGAGGAATCAAAGCCCAGCACAGAGTTGTAGAAGCGGTCAACGGTCAAGCGACGATGATGGATTTTGACGAGAGGGTCCCCGTCGGATCGAACATGTACTTACCCAGTTGCACTTACTACGTGTCGGCGGGGACCGATTTCTCGGGTCTTCCCTCGTTTTTGTCCCAGACCCCTTCCACCCGCCCAATGACATACTCCTATTCTTCTAACCTGCCGCAGGTCCAGCCCGTCAGGGAGGTGACATTCAGGGACTATGCGGGTATCGAGGCGCCCGGTAAGTGGCCGCACCGGGGGAACTTGACCCAGTGCTACCCGAGCGCGGAGGACATGGTGCACCGGGAGTGCCTGTCGGCGCAGACCGCCGTCGTGGGTGACGTGTTTGGTAAAAACAGCCCCTACCACCACCACCACCACCACCACCACCACCACCATAGCAGCGGGAGTGGAGGCGGCGGCAGTGCGGGCGCTGGCTCCGCCGCCGCAGCTGCCGCCAGTTTCTATGGGAGCGTGGGCAGAAATGGCGTGCTCCCGCAAGCTTTCGACCAGTTCTACGAAACAGCGTATGGGAATGCGTCGGAGAGCTCATCATCGGTGAACACCGCCTTCTCAGGGGACAAAACGCCTGCAAGTAAGCAGCCGGAGCAGGCGCCGTCCTGCCGGGACTCCGAGGCGAAGGAGCAGCGAGATGAGACCAGCAGTCCAGAGCTATCTTCCGGCAACAATGAGGAGAAATCCAGCAGCGGCAGCAGCAACAGTACGTATTTAAACTCAGGGCTCTGCTTATATGGGAGAAAGTTTGCAATCTCGGGCGCTGCTGTTAAAAATTTTATATGCTGTTTTATAAGCATATAAGGGTTTATAGAGGGCCTGTAGACCCCCCTTCCACCTCCACCCCCAGCCTCCAACAAAAGTTTGTTATAAACTGCAGGATCACGTGTTTGGAATTGAAATTGGCCATGAAAGACAGCAGGCCCGTCATATATGTTCTTGTTTTTGTGTGTGTGTATTTTGTAGTATTTACCGGAAGATTCTCACGGAATGAGAATCTTCACACAGAGCAGCAGCAGCAGTTATTTCCATTTATGACGAGCGTGCTAGTTTTACGCTTTCTTTGCTTTAAAAGACCTCTTGCTTGTAATGAGGGTGGTGTCTGTGTGCTTGAAGCTGTGGCGCACATGATCTGCCCCGTTTAAGCTATCAGTTGGTTCTTTCCTCTTTTAAGTGTATTATCTGCGCATTTCTAGACATGTTTGCCTTAATAAGCTTGTTAATTGTGCTCTAGATCGGATGAGTGTGTTATCCTACAAGCCTTCAAAACTGGCAGTTTTTTTCCTAGTGTAATACGACATAAAATATATGTTATTAAATTTTATGGCTTATATACATCATAGTCAAAGCATATTAACTTGCTGATATAATTCGTGACTGTATGTTTGTTTCTGTGCCTTTCAGATGGACAGAGGACGCGCAAGAAAAGATGTCCTTATTCCAAATATCAAATCAGAGAACTTGAACGAGAATTTTTTTTCAGCGTGTACATAAACAAAGAGAAGCGGCTGCAACTGTCGCGGATGCTCAACCTCACCGACCGACAAGTCAAGATCTGGTTTCAGAACCGGCGCATGAAGGAGAAGAAGCTGAACAGAGACAGGTTACAGTACTACACGTCCAATCCTCTGCTTTAGGGGACCCAGAAAAAGGAGAAGCACATTGCTCCGGTTCCCCCTCCCCTCCTGTGGGACTACATAGGGATTGTTCACAGACTCACTGACTTGTCCTCGGTGTACTTCGTGTACTATACCACAGTAGCCGGCGACGGCAGCAATAACACTGCTAGATTGTTAATTTCAAGTTCGATGACACGTAGAATGCGCTGATATGAAGTAAGCATTCATGGGCCATGATTTTGCGCATCAGACTGATTTTGAAAAGAGATTAAAAAATACAGAAGCTGTTTTTTCCTGTGTGCGCTCCAGGTCTGTGTATTCACGAAAGGCCCATGTTATTAGACCCTGTTTGTTCTCATTTGTCAGGGGCAAAACAAAAAAGCAGTCATTAATTGACTGCTTAAGTGTATTTTGTAATCAAAAAAAATATTTTATTTCATTTTTTGTCTGTTGTTTAATTCAGAAATGTGCTGGATTTAAACCTAAGGCGAACAGGTTGACCTATATAGCGAGGCTGGTGGAGTCTACATTGGTGTGACCAAATAATGAGTCCGTATACGGATGCGAATGATGGTGTTTCTGTTCATGTGTGTGCTTATTTATTTTGTATGGCCACTCGTTTGCTCTATCTCTTTTTATGCTGTCCGAGTCCCAGTCCACGGGCAGGCTGTTGAGATTCCACCTCAAATCAGCTTTTCTTATCCCTGACGGCCGCCTATAGAAGAAAAGAGGGCTAACTATTTATATAATGCGTACCTTTTAAACGCATAAAGCCATGCTGTTGATCACATGCAGGCCAAAACCAGACAGATAAGCTTTGTCCGCTTGGATCCGGAGCACTGAGGTGTTCACGCAGGTGTAGCTTAGAGCTTATCCCTCCAACCTTTGGACGTCTATGCATCTTTTTTATGAGTATCAGACCATGTTTTATTAAGTCCAGAAAATATGTTGAACATATGACTATAGATCCCATCCAGATTTCACTGAAACAAATACTTTAAAGGTCAGAATTGGTTAACCAATTGGAACAACTTTTCAACCACATTTAGATATCAATAGAAATTTCACAATACATTTGATTGAGCGTTCAAAAATCTAAAAATATTTTTAACCTTTCAACAATTATGGCTATTTAAGTATTCATCTTTATTTAGCAAAGAGAAATACTGTAACTTGAACATTTATCTTTTTTAGTTCAAGGGTCATGTCCAAATTTAGGCTATACTAATAGGTTGAATGTCGTCATTGGTTATCCCATTTTATCCAAATTTAGACATCAGCAGACGTATGGACGTCTTTTCGTCTTTGACTTTTTAGCCACGCTTTTTTGTTGTTTAGACAGAACTCAAGTCAAGAAAATTTTGCGAGAGGACGTACTGCTGCAGAAAAGTCAAAACCTCATTGTCACTTTTTCAATAATATATTTGATTGTGTTTTCAAATAATAATAAAAAAATGCATGCGCAATATTTTCACCTTTTACCAAATATGACTATACGTCCTTGTCTTTATTTTGCCCACAGAAAGTTGTAAAAATGAGGATTTTTTTTTTTTAGCCCATAGCTTTCATTTAAATAAAGACATTGAATGTCGCAATGGTTTAGAACTACATTTCAACCACATTTAGACACCACTAAAGGTGTATAGACATATTTCCACCCTCTCAAATTATATCTGTCCTTTTTACTTGCAGACAGAACACGGTCTCATTTTTCCTGTCTTGTCGATCATTTTTTTCTGAAGAGATTCTGCTGCAAAAACGTCTTAACCTCATTCTCACTTTGAGGCTTTACATTAGTATCTCGTTCAAATGCTTTTTTAAAATCACCATTTGTGCAGCTTCTTTCGACCTTTGGGTTTTCAGATCAAGAAAAATATATCAAAAATGTGACACTTGGCTTTTCTCATCTATATGTAGCCTAAACAAAGACATTGAACGTCAGACTTGATGTTCCTTTTTGATCTAACCAGATTAATCTATATTTAGACATCAGGCGACATCTTTATGTTGATGCGCCTACATTTTACGTTGCATAGGCAGAAGGCAAAGCCACCTTTTCTGGAATTTTGCAAGAAAAGGATTTGGTCTGCGGTTGGTTTTATGTTCACTTACTCACGAATGAATCGTGAGAAGAAACATTTTCACGTGTGCATTAATTGCAGTGTCAGTCAGGGTCCTCGCAATGAATCAGTTGCTTTGATATGGCCAAAATATTTTGTAATATACTATATTTCCAAATAGCAACTTGAACAATAACTTGATATTGCTTCAATCACATTTGGGCTCGTTAGCTGTTTTCTTTTATAAAAGTTGGATTTTGTCACTTAAATGTACTCTAAATAAACACATTGAAAGTCAGGCTCAGCTGGCCTATTTAAACCGCCTCTCCAACACATGTGGATATACATAGGTCTTGATGTAGACGTCTTTTCAACGATTTTCTTATTTAGAGAGGGCTACGTTGTCTTTTCTTTGTCTCATTAACATATTTTTGCACAGGGGATTTGGTCTGCTGTTGGTAACATGTTTATTTCCAAGATTCATGATCCTTGCGTTTTCAAAAAAGGGGTCAACTCATTGAATCAACTGCTTTGGAATGCCCAAATTGTGTATTATACTATATTTCCAAAACCAATAAACCCCAAATGAAATGTTTACTGAAAAATAACTTGATATCAGTTTAAGTCTTTTGTTTTCTACATGCTGTTTTTGTTTGTTTGTTTGTTTGTTTTTTTTTCCAAGCTGAATCTCATCTCAATGGATCACATGCGCGCATGTGAAACGTTTTACGCACACAAGATCAACATATTAAACGGACACTCGCAGCAAAATTGAAGCAATCAGATGCATGTGCGTGGAGCAAACAATTGAAAGGAATCACATGTTAAAGATTAGGAGTCTCAAATACAAGTTGGGAGTCATCCAACCTCACAAGGACACGGAAACGCCCTAAATTTTAAGGTTTAGATGACCTCAAGCAAAACGATGACAACTTGTTTGAAATATTCGTGTCAATTATCACAAACAATGTTTATTTGTGGAGTTTAAATAAACTGAAGCAGTTGAATTCTGCCTTCATTTTGTGCTTTCTGGATATTTTAAGCCATCTCACTGCGTCATGGTGTTCCATCTCTTCTAAAGGGATAAAACAGTTCAGTTTATCTACTGCAAATAGCATGCAGCAGCATCTTTCACGCATCTCAGCTGCATATAAATTTTCCAAACAAATGATTTTAAATCAGTTCGTCTTCTAATGATCTTTCTCTGGATCGTTTCTCAGTTTTTTTGCGTGCAAGCTGTCATTTTGCTGACTGGCCCTGGAAACACTCGTGCAGCAGCAGTCTCCTCTGGCAAAGGGGTCGCCATATTTGCTGTTGTTATCACAATGTTTATGGGAGCTGGCCGCAGCGCATTGGCGTTCATATATGACAGTCAAAAGGGTCATAAACGCTGGGGAGAGAGAGGCTGAAGTTTATGGTTGCCTCTCTCCGCCATAGGCCGGCCTTGCCTTACCTCGCCTCGCCATGCGCATCCTTTACTGCGCGTTGGAATTTCGTCCCTAATTACGGGACATCCTCTCCCGTTGCCCGGGCAACGCAGTCATAAAATCTGTCTGAGGGTCTGGAGCATTTGTACAATTGGAGTGCTGGTGCAATAAACCGTCTGAGACCCAAGGTTATTAACTGTGTTACCAAGCAAGGCGACAGCGACAACAAGCAGAGGACAGGATGGCAAGAGAGCCTTTGCTGAGCTTTGCTGCATCGACTTCATTTTGGAGGTTTTTCCCCCCTTGATTCAGCTCTCCTGAACCGAGGAGTTGACGCTCCTACCACAGGGCGGCGCTATTGGGACCAAAGTCATGGCCTTGGATCCTCTGCTGAAAACGGAATGCAGGTAAGGATTTCTCAAGAAAACAGGCATTACTCTGCAGCAGAAATGTGGTTTCTCTTTAGTCAGGAAGAGTTTTATCTCTAGATTTCTTTCTGGTGCCAACTTGCTAGAACAAAAAGTCTCCTTGGAGGCCTAATAAGGCAGCACATATGTGCCAAGACATTAATGCCGCACGTGCTTTTCATTTTGCCGTGCTTGACCGTTTTAATGATTTAAATTTAGGCTTGCCAACTTTTTCCTGGAGAGTTCTGCACCAAGCCCAAATGTTTTGCATTAGGTTAATCCGCTTTAATTGATAAAAGTGGGAGACAGTTGCCTTTTTGTAACTGACATGCAGATACCATTGCAGCTTACATTTAATACCAAATCACCTCCTTGCCCTGAAAATCCATTGAAACCTATTTGATTCCCAAATCCTACCTAAACGCTGCTATTAGCTGGCTCGATTTGCTTGAGATAGGGCAGCAGTCACGTCTTTTCCTTCCTGTATAGCAGAGATAAACTTTGACTATATTCGGTGTCAGTTCTGGATCGAGCCCTTTTCCCCTCATCCCCTCCACCTTTTGTCTGTCTCTCGTGAAAAATAAATGCTTCCGCTGGATGTAATAAAACGCCGCATTATTGTTCATAACTGCACTCAGGACGAACATGATACGAGTCAAGCGGCCTCTTCGGCCACCATTATATGGGCCTGATCAAAGCCAGTGGTTGGAGTAAAGTGTTTTCAGGGTATTACAGCGCGGCAGCTGTGGAAATGAAGATTTAATAGCAACAATTAATAACTGTAACACAAAGATATCGATAGCTGCCCTCCACCTCCTATTCCTCAGCTTCTAAAATGCTTCTCCAACAACACAGTGTGCGCATTATTAATCAATGGTTTCAGTTTCCTTTCTGGATCGTATGTCCGAGAGAAAACTAGTCTCTGCTAGGAGACACAGGCATGTTTTGGAGTTAATTTGTGAATAAAATTGTTAAATTTTAAGCTCGTTTGTTGTTCTAAATGATACATCAAAATAATACCTGACAAGAAGCCTTTTTTGCGTCATGCGTGGCATTAAATGTCCACTGCTGACGTAAAAAACAAAACTGCGGCTTTATTAAGCCAAACTGCATCAATAAAAAATTAAAATGCTCTTAAATGTATTAATTTCAATACATCTCGATTTAGAGGGTGAGCAACCACAGAAGCCAGAAAAAAATAAAATAAAAATAAAAATGGAACATTGGATACGACGATATACAATTTGAGTTCTGCTGTGGCCCTTATTGCCCCAGAATTGGATCAACAGGAGGATTTGTATGCGTTAAAGACATAGATTAGCCTTCCACACAGAGACACGCGAACACGCTCTCACTCACGTTTAAAAAATGTGATTATTTTAACAATTCTTCTATTTAAAATTGGTGTATAGCAAAGAAATATACAGGCAAACGTGGATATGGCGTAATTGCAATTACAGTCTTAGAGGGAGAGAGAACTATTATTATTGTCAATATTAGTATTTATTATTGTCATTTTTGCATTCAAATAGATAAACTAATATTAACTTGGAATTTAGTTATGCTCTCAAATTTAAAAAGGAGACAAATGAATCTATTGAATCTGTCTAAATCTTATGAGGAATATGAGAAGATATTTACAAAAGAAACTATATTGTACAGATAATTATGTTTGAAAAGAATTTAAACCCTTAAAACGTGACTTTCATCCTTAAATATAAACTTTGAATTATTAAAGGCGTTTGAGGAATTTGATGTTCGGTGATGTTGAAATTAAGAATAGAATATATTTTTGTGTGTTCCCAAATATATATAAAACTGGTTTTATGCGCAAACTCTTATCCTGCTGACCTCCAGCATTTATCAACATTAGTTCAAACTCAGGAGCATGATGTGATTTAATAATTTAAAACAAGAAGTCAGCGATACAGCCAAACCATTCATAACATCCGAGACACTGCTCTGTGGAAAAATGCGTTAAATATGGCATTTTAGTGTAGGGGATGATGCTTTTGACCAGTTGTTGTCCTCAGGCTCGAAGATGCAACAGAAAACGTCATTATGCCAAAGGCGATTCCTTCAAACAGTCTTAAAAACAGACTTTATTGCCACAGGGACTCCCGTGGTTTTGCTATATTATGTCTTTGTTGGTGGGTCACTGGAGCTCTACACTTTAAAATTACCCTCAATCTTTACGCAAAGCCTGTGAAGCCTTATGTTAGAGAATGTTAAACCTATCTTTTGGTTTATATTACTTTAGTTTTGTACCCAGTCACACCACAATTAGTTGTTTTCACTTTTAAAGCTTGAGGTTTTAAAGATTTAAATAATTTTTGCTCTGATTGCTAAATTTTGCTTTTGTTTTTTGTTTTGGTAATATTTGATTTCCTTGTATTGCTACAAAAAGTAAAAACTTTTAAGATGTTTTTTCCCCCTATTTTATCATTTTAACAAATAAATATGTGTTTTACAACCTTGTGCATCGTTGGACTTTAGTCTCATATGCACAGGTTGGTGGATTAAGACGAGGTGTGGAAACTCTCTGATTGCTCTGTCCTCTTCTTTCTCTGCCTGAGCTCCATGATGGATTTCTTTTCGACTGCTACGTAGCCTCAGAGTGGGAGGGGACTGCCTCATCTTCCTGCGTTTTCATTGGTTTTACAGTCCTCTCGGTCGCGAGGGGGGTGCCTCTAATCATATCCAGCATGTTTTGCACAAGAAATGTCAGCCAGAAAGGGCTATCTTCTCCCTTCGCCAAAATACACTACAATAATGTCATGTTCGGACAGCACGTCTGGAAACGCATTTTTAGTGGATTCTCTGATCAGTGCCCGCACCGAGAGCAGCGGGGGTCACTATGCTGGGAGCGCGGTGTGCGTGCCGCACAGCACACCAGCAGAAGTGCCTTACGGAGTACACAACTATGGATACTTCCCAGGTATGACTAAACGGAACGAGGTCGGTCCCCAGAATGTGGTCTCCACCTCAGGTGCGTACATGTCTAGCATGGAGATGTGGATGGACGCGCAGAGGTCATGTCGCATGGACCAAGAGCATTCTGTGGGTCCCCAAGTCGCACCCTGCTCTTTCCCGCAGAATATCAAGGAAGAGAGCACATATTGCCTGTACGAGCAACCCAAGTGCCCCAAAGCCTCCACCGCCGAAGACCTTACATATTCAAGATTAACTTCTTCTTGTACAGTCACCGATGGTGGTGGCGGCGGAGTTGGGGGCGGCGGGGGGTCGGTGCCTGTGCCGGGCTTCTTCCGCTTGTCTCAGACGCACGCACATTCTCATAAACTTTACAGCACCAACAACGGCCCCCAGTCGAACCCTTCCCATTCTCATTTTGGCCTGCAGCACCCCACCGATCACGCTCGATTCCACTCGCCACCAACCTCTGCGTCTGTTCCAGCCACGGTGGAGAAGAAGGGGAAGGACGTGGAGGAAGCCACAGACCTGCCGCCTCAAGCTGTGTCTGGCGCCGAGGAGGGACGCGACTCCTCGGACGGTGAAGCCTCCTCTGCAGAAGAGATAGAGGAGAATGACAAGGAGAGAGCAGCAAAGGCCAATAAAGGTAATCATTGCAAGACTTAGGTGTGGTTAGCCTTGTTTAGGTGACAAACAGGTAGAGTGACGCTTTTTAATGGCACTTGTCAGGTCTTGTTTTACGGTTAGGTCTGCAATCAGACGTCAAGGCATGTGTTTGTAAACATGGCATTTACAAAGTACTGCAATTAGACGGTATTAGAGTTATTAGTTATTATGCAAACACATAGCTTATGAGCTAGACTTGACTTAACTGTCAAATTCAAAATATCACAGAGGAGAATTTCTACATATCAGGATTAGAGATATTTTCATTGTCAGACCGCTGCGTAAATTGGCGCACAGGCCTACATATATTTTGGCACAAGACGAGATTTTCTTAGTATTTTACTCCAATTGCATTACTATAGATATGTTTTCCGCTTGTACGTTTTTGGTGTGGACGCTGCAGATCTGTAGATAAAAGCTGCAAAAAAAGAAAATAACGTGCCATTCTTTTACGCATAAGGAAACTGGCACAAGCAAAATTTAATTTTGAAACATTTTCATTCACCATTCAGATTGTGGGAATTTAACATTTCCCTGCTTTAGCAAAGACTAGATGTTTCTCGATGTTATTCTCCAGACATGTTTATGATTTCAACCATCCTTTAAAATGTGTTTGTAGCAACTATCTCCCGGGAACATTTTTGCTGAGCAGACATTGAAAAGACAAAGTTATCCATACCTGAACTAAGCAACAGAAAAAAAAACTGATGAAAAATGAAGTGAGTAGAAGCTGGCATAAAGATATACACTAACATCTCATCGTTCTTATATAAATGGCCCTGTTGCATCAAAAGGCAAAACTATAATCTCAATCTTTCTAAAAAATGTCACCCTATTCCCTCTATTTTTTCATCAAATTAGCATAGAAAATACGACACTCTATCTTAATGTGAAGTCACGTAAGGACATCTGAAAATATCTAAATATGATTAAAAGGCAATTATGATTAAAAGGCAATTGGGAAGACCAAATGGGCTAAAAAAAGACTGACTTTTAATGTTTCTGTTTGGGCTTTTTGTGCGAGACCTACATTTTTTCTGGGCTTAAAATACATCGATGGACGTCCATTGTTTGGAGGGAAACATTTTACCTTTTAAAATGTACACATGCACACAATACGTCTGAGTAAGATCATATTTTCATGTTTGTGTCTTTGTTTTGTTGTGCTATACTACAATATGTGGTTAAACTACTGTGCTCTGGCACGCATTGTTACTATCTACATGTTGCACTGAGTAAAAGCCAACAATTTATCTGCCATTCTTCTAGGAGACACAAAAAGCGAAAACACGGCCAACTGGCTGACTTCGAAAAGCGGCCGAAAGAAACGCTGCCCGTACACCAAGCACCAGACGCTAGAGCTGGAGAAGGAGTTCCTCTTCAACATGTACCTGACCCGAGAGCGCCGCCTAGAGATCAGCAAGAGCGTCCACCTGACGGACAGACAGGTCAAGATATGGTTCCAGAACCGCAGGATGAAGCTGAAGAAAATGACGCGAGAGAATAGGATCCGGGAGCTCACCTCCAACTATGGATTTTCATGATAAACAACGACACGAAAGGGAAAAAAACAGATGAATTTATTGACAAGCTACCCTCCAAATTTCTCACAATTTACCCCCACACTCAAAGTCTCATTTCACTGAGAGATTCAACCTTCTCTCATTGCCCATCATTGTCTATGACATACTGAGAAAACCATCCTTTAGCTCTGACTGTTTTCTGACGTGTTTTTGTATTGTTACACATATTGTAGGACAGAATCGTCTCGTTAAATCAGTGCATCACACACACACACACACACACACACACACCCACACACACACACACACACACACACACACACACACACACACACTCCACACTGTCTTTCTATCTCATGCAAAAATGGACGCACATGTTTAAGGAAATGTGTCCACTAAGGAATGTGGATTAAATTCCCAATGAGCCTCTGTCTAAATTTGGAAAATGTTATCCTTAATTCGTGGAATTTGGAATTGCATGATATAACAATTTCACACAAAATCACATTTTAATATGAAATCTCCAAGATGAAAATTCAATCAGACTGTGGTGTTTCATGATATGGGCCGCCTCTATATGCACGAGTTAAATGTGTAAATTGTAATTTTATTCACATTGAGAACAAAAGCAGTGTGAAGGAGGAATATTTTTGTTGTATATTTCTGTGTACAGGTGACGTGTTTTTTGTGTAATGCCTAATAAATTATCAGCTCGGACTCAGGACTAGCTGCTTGAATTTTTGTAAAGTAGATAATTATATGTTTTGCATGTCACTACAGGGGTAAAAATGTGTTCTGGAGAAATATTCAAAGTTAAAAATCAAACAGACTTCCTAACACTGGAGATCTTTTTGTTTTGTTGAAAAAGGACCGTTTCTGAGACCGGCCATCGGAAATAATTAAGATATTAGGCTGTATAAGCCATCCTGCCGCATGCCCAGCCGGCTATTGTAGAGTTTTATGACTGGCTGGTATATGAGCTTTCTCCCTCTCCTCGAAGAGCTGCTTCAGTTGTGAGAGAGCCTGTCGCACGGAGAGGAGGCCCGGCTCAAAGGCGATTAGTAATCTAAATGCACTGTGGATAAACTGTTTCTATACGCTTCAGTCTGCGAATAAATGGAATAAACAGATCGAGGATTCGGGTGAGTATTTCTGATTCTGCCTCTTTTTTGCTGTTGCGCATTGTCTCAGTGGCGTATCCAGACATGTAGTTTGAGGAATACTATATTACTCTGAGATGCTGTGCTTTTTGGAAACATGATGACGGAAGCGACCACCACGGCGCATTACGAACCGGCCGATTGTATTCCACTTGAGGCCCCGGATCGACTGTCGAGTGGTTTAGGTAGTTTCATGTTGTTGGGGTCAATTTCTTAACTCTGCAACATGAAACTGTCTTAATTGCCCCAGTTGCAAACCTCGAGACCAAGCGGAAGGAAGCTTGGAGAAATCAGGATGATGGGATTTTTTTTTTTTTTTTTTCCAATGTGGATAGGTGTTTGGATGGATAGGTAGTAAATCGGGGAGGGGCTGGGCTGGTTGCTTTCAGTCTGTGTCCAATCCTTTTCTTGTTTTCTTTGAATTCCCTCAAACCTTTTGTTTAGTCTGATTAAATAAACCACAAGTGGGAGTGGGGTCGAATATGTGTGATCAAAACTCAGACTCAGTTTGCGTACTGGATTTAGGATTAAGCATTACAGCGCTTTCAGCTATTAGTAGTGACGCAGACACGCCAGACAAGGCCTCGGTTACGACCACTGCAGCAGTGGAGGGGAAGGGGAAGGTGAATGGGGCAACAGCGACCTCCGCGGGCAATGAGACCGGATGTTTCCGCTGCGCATTGGTGGCTCCAAACACAAAAGGAGGAGGAATGGGGGGCTTTATGGCGATTTTCAGATCCGCCAGACAGGCTGTTATCTGCCGAAGCAAAAGAAGTGAATAGCCCCTGCGGTAAACCGCGGGGGTTGAAAAAGACACCCTGATTTAAAAGCTTTTACAGCCCTGAGAGCCATTGGCGTAGTGACGTCTTTTCCTGCTGCAAAGGTGTTTGTCTATTCTTGTTTGTCTATTCGAGGTTTTAGTGCACAAATAAGCGCACTCCCGCCGCTCATCTTCTTTCCTTCCTTGCTCGGCATGTTTGATGTCTGCTGCCTAGATACTGTGCAAGTATACCAGAGAGGTGATGGGAAATCAGATTGTACATTCTGGACACCTCAGAGTATTTCCTTTCCCACATCCTCTTCTGTATGCAGTGCAGAATGCAGAAAATCTGCACGGCTGTAATTCCCTGTGGCCTTGTAAGGGTGTTGGCCAGACTCTCTTTAAATGCTTGTATGAAATAAAACAGCAGAGTCGTGTAGCAAAACCCAAAGTTGCAGCTTTAAACCCATACGACTACTTTAAGGCTCTGATATAATAAAACGGACATGCATAAACAGAAATCTCTTCTTTTTCAATGAAAGTGAGCTTATGCGGTTTTATTTTCCTTGTAGGCCTAATATACAAAGTATTATAAGGAAATAATTGTAAACATTTAATAGTTCATTGCATAAATTAAGCAATAAAAGAGATTAATATATGTTTCTATATTTAGGAGTTTAAGTCTGTCTAAAGATATTAACTGATGTTTAACTTAATTATATTTGCGCATTTCTTAAGTCTAGCATTATATTCCTGCACATATATTTATGTTTAGATACTTCAACATTTATAACCTAAAACAACCGTTAACCACATTTAAAATACAATCTCTTGTTGGCGCTATTTTTTTTTCTTGAAGGGTGAAAAGTACATGGACCACAGTTAATTTTAGCACACTTTTTAAGCGTAATGTTACACCGAATCTCGGGCTACTGGCAGGTATTAGGAGTCCGTTTGTTAATAGCGGCGATGAAACCAACATGCAAGGGCAGTGCAAGTGATAACGGCGGTGTAAATAGTAAAGGACGTCGAGTTAAACAAACTGGGATTTACCATTAATATCTTATATGGAGATATGTCTGAAAATACGTTGCAAATTGCGTTTTTGGTTCTATGCCATTTGATGTGAATTGGCTCATTTAGTCAGTATTATAGCATGGGAATTAAGTCAATAAGTTATTTAATTTTTTCTTTCAGTCATTTTCTTAATGTATTTACCAAATTTCATTGTTAATTTATTGCTTGATATTATGAGGCTTAAACCGTGCCAAAATGGGACTATTATACTATTTGATTTAATTTTTAAAAAAATAAATCTCACATCTGACAAAAATATGAAAAAAGAAAGAAAAAAGGAAAGGAAAAAAGAAAAAAAAAGTCTCCTTCCTACCTCTTACATAAATAAAAAAGATCAGGTCTTTCCCCAAAAACTAAACCTCAATTAGTTTCCTCTTGCCTGTCTTTAATGTAGGCCGCTTTCATTTATTTGAAAAACAGTTCTAAAAAAAATATCTGGACCCTGAGACGTGGGGAATGTGAGAGGTTGTGTCCTACTGTCCTACCCCGTACACTAGTGGAAGAGATTATTTAAGAAAATATAATACCTCCTCCTCATTTCGCATATATTCAATTTTTTATTTGGAATTAAGCAACTCACCTAAATAATAAACCTTTTTTCCGCAATAAAACAGTTGGAGAAAAATGCCCCACAACTTATAAATAATAAGCCTTATAAATATAGGGAAATATCATGAATGTTACTTATGATAAAACTAATTGTGCAAAACAAATGACAGAAACGTAAACAAATAATAATAATAATAATAATAATAATAATAATAATAATAATAATAATAATAATAATAATAATAATGAAATCGGATTTTAAATGTATCCTGCATCAGAAAATAACAGAAACAACAGAATCTCTGTAATTTATCCAATGATTTCTGAAATTCCAACAAGGAGAACTGACGTACTTTGGAAGATGCCTCCCTCAGGCTTCGGAGCAAAAATAAAAACAGGACGTAATGTGTTTTGGTCGTAATTTATCATCTTATTGCTTCAATCCTCGAGTTGCAAAGTTCCTCTTTAATACGCGGGTGTTTTTAAATATGTTTTGGCGAGCGGCAGTGGCGGGGCGCTTACGTGTCCAATAAAGTAACTCGTAAAATAAGGCTTCCAAATACATATTGTATCGTTTTGGATAACCAAGGAAGGGATTTGAACTGCTGCAAGTAGCAGTGTTATTGTTGACTCTTCTCTTTTTTTCATTCATATATTTTTTTTTATTTCACTCTGTACAGATTTTCAAATCTTGATCATTTATAAAAACAGTGCTTGTTATAGCTGAGAAGGCTGAGTATTTAATGACTGCAGGGATTGATTTATCTTTTATTGTTCGGCTTTATGATCACGTGTTTCAGCTGCCCAATGGCATGGCAGCGTGGCTCCCCATTACTTTCCCCACTGTAGTTCTCCGTGCATGGGGCCAAGTTGCTACTTGATTTCTCCACATTGTTATTTTGTGAGGCTGCGCTTTACTGCGCGTGCATATGTGTGTGTGTGTGTGTGCTTTAGGGAATGTGTGCTTTTTGTTTTCCTTTGCATGTATCTGTTGTATGACTGCGTACATGTAAAATCGGTCTAATTTCCCTGCCATGTCGACGTCCGGAGCGCTCACGAGCTACTACGTTGATTCCCTTATCTTGCCCGAAAGCGAGGAGCTCTCCACTCCAAGGTACCCCGCCGGTGTCGCGGTCCAGCACGCCAGACAGTCCGCCCCGGTGGTTGACCACAGCGAGCTCGGGACTTGCGCCTTCCCGTCCAAACCCCCAGTGTTCGGGCCGTCATGGAACCACGTTCCGGCTCAGTTCCCAGGCGCCGTCTCCTCTGTTTATCATCACTACGGGCAAGGCCCGATGGGCGCGGAGACAGACGGCCGCTACCAGTCTTGGCTTCTTGAGCCTGTGTCAATGACCGGATTACCGCCGAGCCACCACCATTATGCGATCAAACCGGAGGGTCTGGGGACGCCGCCTGGATCTCACACGGCGCTGCTGCTCTCTGATTACGCCAACGGCACGGTGGCGACACCGTCACCAGGAGAGAAAGATGAGCTGTCCGTGCAGGGAGGGGAGCTGAGCGCAGAGGGCGAGGACAAACCGGGCCTGGACCCAAGTAAGTTTGTCCGCTGTCCGCTCTTGTATGTTTAGGCTATTTTTACGCATAAAAGCTGCGAGGTGTGAGGTACATGATGTCAGTTGGCATTCTGAACGTGCCATTACCTTATGGAGGCTGTGAAGGGCTCACGTGCAGTATCAGACGACAGAGGGTGCAGAAAGGTGGACAACTGTATTTAGACATGAAGCTTCTTTCACTTTTACATATATTACTGATCCATTATTATTATTATTATTATTATTATTATTATTATTATTATTATTATTATTATTATTAATAATAATAATAATAATAATAATAATAATAATAATAATAATAATAATAATATTGAAATTTTGCTGAAAGTAGAACCAGTACTTGATCTCCCCAAAACTCTTTTTAGATAATCCTGTGTCCAACTGGCTCCACGCGAGCGCCACGAGGAAAAAGCGCTGCCCTTACACCAAGCACCAGATCCTGGAGCTGGAAAAGGAGTTCCTCTTTAATACCTACCTGACCCGGGACCGCAGGTACGAGGTGGCTCGGCTGCTCAACCTCACTGAAAGACAGGTCAAAATCTGGTTCCAGAACCGCAGAATGAAGATGAAGAAGTTTAACAAGGACGGTGCACCGAAAGACGATTAAATTACGTACAGATTCACACAGGATTTCTAGGATGTGAGCAGAATTAGCCGGACATTTGTTTTTAAAACTTCCTTGTCTTATTGTACTATATAACATCTTATAGGATTATTTGTCTTGCAAAAGAAAAAAAAAGCATGTTGGAGATTAGTTTGATGCTACTACCTTTAAATTGCACAATTCTGACAGTGCCCTTTGTTTTGTTTCGTTTTTTACTTGTTTTGTTGATTTGAATTAATATCCCGTTAAAGTGTGAAATTAGTTGGCCTGCTCCTTTTAATTGTGCTTGTTTGTGTATGAATGTTTCTAGCTAAGTGTGTGTGTGTGTGTGTGTGTGTGTGTGTGTTTTGCTTAGTTATATTTGTTGTCTAAACGTATAGTTTATGAAAGAAACTGTGTTAATTTTATTGGTGTTTCTCCATAAGTAATAGAACTATGACAGATGGCCGTGAATTTGATACTAACTTTAAACCCTTAGTCGGGAAAACAGCTCGCATTAGTGCATAAACCGCTCAGATCTCTTAAGAAATTCCAAAAAGATCCTATCACAGGTATAGTTACTATTATCGACTACCTATATCTTTCAACTACCTACAATATGTTTTTTTTTTGTTTTTTTTTTGTTTGTTTTTTTTTTGGACATTGGATCGAATAGATTTGCTGGCATCACTGTATAAACACGTCTGACTGAATTTCAGGGAGTGACATTTCCATTTAAGGGACATTATGTTTGTTAGTGAGAGAAAAGGAAACACTGTAGGCTACCCATTGAATACCTCGCACGGTCTTCTGACTGTCTGATGTTTGGTTCATATATGTAATTTGTATTATTTATTAAATAAAACAAATTATATCTCGAAAGCGCTGACCTCAGAGTCTTATTTTATGATAGTTTTAGTTTTCCGGGCGTAAAAAGTGCCCACAAGTAAGATTGCATACAGAAAATACATTATCTTAAAATTATTTGTTTGTTTATTTATTTATTTAACTAAAGTTATTTGGAGAACTTTTACGCACAGACGCACAGTAATTAAAATGCTTCTATTCGTATGTGTGTTTTGTGTGTGTGTGTGTGTGTGTGTGTGTGTGTGTGTGTGTGTGTGTGTGTGTGTGTGTGTGTGTGTGTGAGTTGGGGACAAAGTTGCGTCTTGGCAGAGGATGTTGTTAGCTGTATACAGCCATAAAAGACAATTACGGCCATAACCTTTTATGGGGTGCAAAGCGCTGCGAGGCGAGAGGACACACACGCACGCTCACGCACACTAAAAAAAGAGACACTGAGATCTTCGACAGCTGAAGCTCAAAAGAATGCGTCCGGTGTGTTTGTGTCCAGCTAAACACAGATATGACAAGCCTATAGCAGTGCTTGTGAACAGACTCTAGATCAGTCTGAAACATTTTATTTTGACTACAGTCTAATTATAACACAATTATGATTATTTCTAAGCCACATGTTTTCCAATAAAGCACGTGTTACTGCTCTTGGAGTGTAAATGTGCATGCTTTAATGGCGGCTTTGGTTCAAGTCCCCGCATGTTAGAGAAAGCATTTGGCACATGTCTTTGCGCAGATACTAGGATATTGTGTTCTGATAGAACAAGCTCACACAGACAGTGCAGAAACACACCAACAACAAAAAATACCTGCATTTTCTTCTAAGACTAAATCGAGTCCAACAGAAGTGCTGTTCTGACGCGTTTGGGGTGGACGCAGATGGATCCAAACTTCAAAGACTGGGCCAGAGACAGCGCAATAAAAACGCCTGTTCTGCCGTACACTGTCTGGCATTCCAGTTTTAATGGCTTTATGGCCGTCCAGACACAATTAGGCCATTTCCAGAATGACACCCATTTGTTTTCCCCCTTCTCTTTGTGCGTGATTGGGATCTGTGACAAAAGGCCGAGCGGAAATGATCAGCTTTATTGGATTCCTATCCGACTGGTGAACGCGCAGGACTCACGGTTATTTGGAACGCTCCATTGTTTCCACCTGGGAACCTTCCACCCTCTGCTCTTTATTTTGATCCTAAAGGGAAAGGAAGAATAAACTGGGGAGCTATAGTTGAAACCATCAACACGTTTTAAATTGTTGGGAAATATTACAATGTTTGCTTGTTTAGCTGTTAAAAATATCACATCCAGAGAGACAAAATATTCCCTCTGCCATGTCCCTTCTTCTCTGACATGTTTACGTTCCTGAAATAAAGACACAAATGAAAAGGGTTGTTGCAGCAGCATACTACCTTTTCCTCTTCGCAATACCTGCAACTTGACAGGAGGTGGCGACACTTTTCCACCAACGTCACTGCTGTTTTTTGCTGTTTGAACAGCTCCTCCCCGGTGAGGCAGCACAGACGGAACAAACTGTAGTAACATTTTAAGAGTCAAGGAAAATAATTTCACACCTTTTTTACAGTCTTACCGCAGAAACTTGGTCTCTACCCTGCAGCTCCGAGAGGGGGAAAACCGACACAGGGAAGATTTCACTCAATGGCTTCTGCCGGATGACTGCTGCTCATGCGCACAAGAAAGGTCTACATGTTTTCCCCTCTTCAGATGGCATTTATTTATTTATTTATGTTGAACTGATTTTGCTTGATAGCGCAGAAAACTCAAAGTAGCGTTCTTTTTATCTTTTAATACTTTTTGTCGTCGTTTTTGCGAAGAAGATCTAATGTCAAAAAAACTCAAGAATCCTAACGCACGTTCAAGGGTGTACTAAATATCAGTAAAAAAAAGGGTAATATTGACATAAATTATTAAAGTAAAATGGGATGGAAACAAATAATAGCTAGAATTATTAGAGGAGGTGTAAATTAGGTTTTCATTGTTTTATTTGATTTTATTTTTTACTTTTCATCATCAGGGCATGTTTTGAATAGCCTCAACAGCCTAAAAATGTGGTGAGAAATTATTATTATTATTATTATTATTATTATTATTATTATTATTATTATTATTATTATTATTATTGTTATTTGGAACAGATGCCTACAGTCGTACTTTTTTAAATTCTTAAACACCAGTTGTTTTTTTAAGGCTTACAGGCAAAAATGTTATATTGTGTTAATTTAAAAGAAGTTTGAACTCTCTTTGACATGTTAGAATCCGGTTCAGTATCCTGAAAAATAGATAAATATATATTTTTTACTATTATTATTAGTAGTCATTCAAAAAGTAGATAAGTAACTGATAATATCCGTTAGTTCGGTAGTTTTTTGTTTGCCATTGTTTTCCATTTCTAGTTTTTGTTAAATGTGTTTGTTCCAGCAAATTAATTATGAGGCGAGGGGCGCTGGTATTATTTCTTGGGTTACCTTAAGGAAGTTTTTAAACCTAATGGATATGTAAGGGTAGTTATCGAGCGTCTTAAAAAGGTTAGATTAATATGTGTTTACAATAATAATAATAATAATAATAATAATAATAATAATAATAATAATAATAATAATAATAATAATAATACGTGTAATATATGTATTTTTTAATATTAGCAACAGCAATTTTATTTTGAGGCTGCGTTTTTTTAGTCATTTTAAATTAAAGGGTATTTTCAATCTTTATAAATTTGTGCATATCTGACTCAAGTGTGTATACTAAACAGTTTAACTAAAAGTTGTATAGAATGTTTTACTTCACCTATAATAATGCAAAACATATACATATTCATGTACTTGCCTCAATTTTA
This sequence comes from Anableps anableps, assembly GCA_014839685.1. NCBI lineage: Eukaryota > Metazoa > Chordata > Actinopteri > Cyprinodontiformes > Anablepidae > Anableps > Anableps anableps. Next base: position 13,051,182 of record CM026079.1, read on the forward strand.
GTTTCTCAGTAAGAGTCACTTAAAATAGTTGTTTAAAATACAAGTACAAATTTCGAACCACTTTTGCTTTTATTTAGTTACATTTCTACTTTTCAATGGCTAACCTAGTTTGAGATAGTTAAAAAAAAGATTATATCAGCGGTCACAGTATTAGTATACCATTTCCGTCTATTGTTGCATTTATGAGAATAGTTACACGCCATGAATTTTAGGTTAAAGTGTTAAGACCAAAAAATGAATACAGTTCCAGTCTCTCGGTGAGGAAGGAAGAAAGCGACATAATACCGTCACTTCTGTAACTGCATCTCTAGATCATTTAGATTGTGAGAATTTCTCTGCAGCGTGTTTATTCGACTCTATACGTGTTTACGTGTGTGAGGTGTTGATCCCGCTCTGTGATCCGGTGCCATCACGAAATCCACGCCTCTACTGATTGGATGAGAGCAACCAGGCCTGAGTCACATGGCTGAATTCTTTGGTCCAGAGTAAAAATGGGGTTTGGTGTAAATCTAGGGTGTATTGCTGTCATATATCACGCTACCTCGTAAAAACGACACTGAGGATTCTGGGCCAACAAATCAGAGCGGGGGTGAAAAAAGAAAAAAAAAAAAAATGAGTTCTTATTATGTGGACAGTCTCCTTTGCAAATCTGCTCCGGGTAGTTCTCTGTTTCCGATTGCAGAGCGAGCCTCTTGCGGCATTGGACTCGGCGGGGAGGACCTTCGGACTGCGGCCATCACGTTTGCACCATCCCTCTCTGGAGTTTACAGCGTCAGTAACGCAGCGTACCAGAGCCTAAGCCCTGTGTTTACCTCAGGATATGGCCAGGGACGGGGCATACACACTGAGGACTGCAGCAGCCCGCTTTACCAGGGCAGTCTGTTCAGCGACAGCTGCTACCATGCAGGGCCGGGACCCCTCTCCTCGCCTCCGGACAAACAGTACCGGATGTACCCTTGGATGAGGGCATCAGGTATGTTCTAACCCCAAAACACAATGCCTTTAGAAAACAATATGATACTTACGCCGGACCTTAGCAGTTCAATTAATATTTACCAGCTCATTCCTGTTGCATGGAAAGAATCGTAAAACTTTTATTGCGCAACTAATGAGTTCTGCAGCCATAAATTCATTTGGCCAAAGCTCCTGTGTGTTCACTATAGGCAGAGACCTTGCCGCTGGGGGTTTTTCCTCTGCACTCCTATTACTCTTACAGCCTCTTCTCCCCCTTTGTGGCTGTAAAAGAGCCCAGTCTGTGGCGTAAATCAGCTCCCCTGTACTCTGCTGCTTCTTTCTAATTGAGTCTGCACCGCAGAGGCTCTGCTGTTCTCTGAATACCAGGATCAATATGACTCACAATTTCCGTCAGATGGATTTAGAGCACAATGAAACCTTGTTTTTTAATATATATTTTTTGCCAGTGAGAACTGGTGCGACTGTAATCCAGTTACGGGTGACGATTTTGGTGTAAAGAACAGTGCAGGCTTTTAATTGGAAAGGCCTTCAGGGCACCAGAGGTTACAGACATGCACAAAATACCCCAGCAGGACCACTTTAAAATCATTTTTTAAGAAAAACAAAACAGAAAGAAAAACATAAAAAAAGATTTCTTCTTGTTAAAGATTTCTTCTTGTTAAAAGTCTGTTCCTTGAGGTAATTTGAAATCGTGTGAAAATATGAACCGCAACAATTAAATGACTTAGAGAAAACATTTTTCTGCAGCCACAAGTTTTTATTGGCAGCTTCTGCAACAAATCATTAAGACACATTTGATTTATTCATTTCGTCTTCTCTGCAGATCCTAACCGAAAGCGGGGCCGGCAGACCTATTCGCGGCACCAGACCCTGGAGCTGGAGAAGGAGTTCCACTTCAACCGGTACCTGACCCGCAGGCGGAGGATCGAGATCGCCCACGCCCTCTGTCTCTCCGAGAGACAGATCAAAATCTGGTTCCAGAACCGCAGAATGAAGTGGAAGAAGGACCACAAGAAGGAGTCCAACCATGCGGAGACGAAGCAGGGTGACACCCAGGCAATATCCGCAGATGGAGAAACCGGCAGTGCAGATCCGGTGGAGCTTAAACATTAAATACAGAGATAATTATATAACAAGATCATCACAAATGTCCAGGGATAAAAAGGGACATGTTTTCAAGCCTGCACATCTCCCAGTATTTGAGATTTAAAACGATTCTGTGATTTCTGCTGTTTTGCATTTTAAATCCTCAACAATTCCACATCTAAAAAAAGGAAGCATTTCAATTTTATCTGAGCTATATTTTCTTATACAGCGATATCAACATAATTTGCCATGCATCTGACTTATAACTACTGAACCAACATTCCTTTGAACGAAAACTACCTAACATTTGCCCTTTTTGTTCATTCAAGCTTACACATTGGAATTAAATTAAAATACTTTAACAAACGGGTGTCATTTTTTGAAAATATCAGATATGTTGTTTCCTATGTAGATGTGCCTTCTTTCGAGCCGAATGTGTGCTTTAATTAAATAAAAGTTTATTACTGAATTGAAATTTAGGTATGTTAGCTTCCATGTCTTCATCAATAAATATGAATGTTCACACGAGTGGTGTTGGCGTTTCTAAAGGAGCGAGGTAAAGGACACTCATATAATCTACCTCAATTTACCATCTGCATATATATATATATATATATATATATATATATATATATATATATATATATATATATATATATATATATATATATGTAGGCTATACATATTTTTTCAAGCTAAATTTGAAGGCTTTTAAAAAATGTTTGGATAAGGATAAGTCGGAATTTTTGATGTGTTTGTAAGTCTAGTTGACAATGTGCTAATACTGTTATATATTTAAGCTGAGTGTTAACTGTAAAGCAACATCTGAATGAATGGGATACATATTCAAAGTGTAATGGAGTGCACAGACGTTAATAAAAAAATGTTAGCACCTGCATGTGTGCTTTTATTATGAACACAATCACAGTGAAAGCAAAGGTTACAGACTGTAAACCACTACACTTGTTATACTATTGCAAGTGTAGTGTTTGCTTTATATATATATATATATATATATATATATATATATATATATATATATATATATATATATATATATAGAGAGAGAGAGAGAGAGAGAGAGAGAGAGAGAGAGATAGATAGATAGATAGATAGATAGATAGATAGATAGATAGATAGATAGATAGATAGATAGATAGATGGCTATAGCTATATACTGCTGTCTGTGAAGCTCTTCACATTAAATGAGGACGGCTTTAATCTGTGCATGAGCATGTAAACGTTGATTACCTGTCTGCGTGTTTTCACTTATAATATTCACATCAATCAAAGTGAAAGCAAATCTGTGACACGTTTTCCATATTAGGTCACCTGTGAAGGCTGTTTATAAGGCATGTTCTCTGTGAGAGGTTAGATAAACAGTGAAGTTAAAGAATTAAAGAGTAAAGTTAAAGGATTTGAACTATGAGGATGCGAGGTGGGACAGGCTGCTTGCGGATGTTGAACTCTGCGTTTCCTCTCCTCCTCTCTCAGTAAGATGGCGCCTGATGGCGACCTGCAAACCCCTCCTTCCCTTCTCTCTCTCCTTCTCTAGCCTATCTCCTCCCCTTTACATCACCCACCCTTTCTCTCTTACCCTCCGTCCCCAGCGCCGGGCCATAAATCCGTTGTTGTTTATGAAAATTTACAAGGCAGCGCTTCAACTTTACGAGCCGACTCGGCCTCCCATTGGCTGGACTGCTCGATCACGTGTCTTCGAGCCTTGAACATGAACTTTATATATATATATATATATATATATATATATATATATATATATATATAAATATATATATATAATTTCCAATAGCGGAATAGAGCAGCCTTTCATTTAGAGGACTCAGGCATCCTTGCTCGGCTCTCCTCACCAGCCACCCTCCTTATGATCAAACCTCTCTCATTTTCCTATTTTGGAGTTTATTGTTAGCTTTTTTTGTCTTCCTTTTTATAACCGAATACAGAATCGAAACACGGGAACTATACACTGAGACATGACTGGATGTGTTTGGGCTTCTGACACGCCTTGGGGGGATAAATGGAAAGAGCCCCGGTGCGTCACTGACCCCCAGGAGTCCCGGCTTCCGTCCGTGGACTCAGCTGGAGACTTTCCCCTTCCACCTCTGATTTGCTCTGTTGACATGCAGAGGCCGTCACAAGGTAGGGCAGCTGAAGTTCGCAGACTGCACATGTTTAGTTGTTTTATGGATTTGCAGAGTTAAATACTGTTGCTCCATTTTTTGTGCATTATTAAAATTTAATAACAGATACATTTCATTATTAAATAGATAAATGTCCATATGCTTGTAAGATTGCATTCATTTTGTGATATCAGTATGTTCTAACGTTCCCATGTGGACCTCATTTGTTTGTTGCTTTGCTTTAAATGTGGTCCGCAAATTTCAAAACGTGCTCTTTGCTGCCCTCCTGTGGAGAAGCTGATGAAAGGCTATGTAAGTCTGCTTTAAGTCTAGGCGTGACAGAGATAAACATTTGTGTCTGTTCTTCCATGATTATTTTCTGAACGTGTTTTGCATTTCATCTGAGCATGCATAGTTTAAACACTGATGCGTTAGATTGCAACTGCAGGTTTGTAGGATGCAACGGGTGACCTGCAAATCTCTGCTTTGGAGCCAGGACATCACAGATCTTGACATCTATGTCTGTTCTTACATTGTTTTATTCTAGAAAATGTTTTATATTAACTCTGAACAGACAGGCTTCACGTATCAATGCGCAAATATTGAAATGAAAGTGTTCAGGCTTTGTGCTTCCAGTTGCTGTGCTGCAAATCTTTGTGTGCAGCCTAAAAAAAATCCACATTGGTTGACATTTGCGTCTGTTTTTTGCTTGTTTGTTTGTTTTAATATGTGAGCATGCAAATCCTAGGTATAGTTCTATTGAACTGAACTGAAACTCGAGACTTTGCGGCTTCAGTTACTTTGCAGTAAAGCAAGTCTGGAAAAAATAACTTAAAATATTGGTTTTAGTTTTTTTTTTATCTTGTTAAAGTTTTGCATCATATATGAGGTGGAGGTCACATCTGAGCATGCTGGTATTGAATGTTAATTCAAATATGAATGCATGTAAGTTGTCATTGCTTGGCGACACAGATTTTTTCCGCTGATCTATTTTTATAAACTATTATTTTCACCCAAACACAACATTTTTCCTTGTACATTCACAGATATCTATGTATTCAGATCCTGAATTTATTCATTTAAAAAAGGGATAACGCTTATTTTTTGACATCTCGACCATGTAAAGATGACTACGCAAAAAAAACAAAACAAAAAAAAAAAAAAAACTGTAAAAAAAAAAAATGACTGAGAAAATATTACCATTATTATCATAATTTTTTGTACTAATTTCATTTTGGTAAGCGTCCCCATTTTATGAAAAGACCAGTTTGTCTGCGTTTTCCTCCAAGCGTGTTTTGATGCCTGCTGACTGCGTTGCTTCGATTGACCCCCCACTTCCCCACTCCTCCTCTCCTCTCGTTCCTCGTTTCCTTTATTTTGCTCTTCCTATAGCTTCTGGGTGTGTCTCTGCTCCAACTCAAACAAGTTTCGTGGGTACTTTGTTGTCATTGGCTAACTCATAGATCAGCTGCTTTAGCATTGCAGTTTCAGCAACACACTCTGTGTGCAGCTCTGTGCAACCTTATTACAGACCTATGTGCTGCAGCATGGATCGAGCCTTTCTGGACCCACAACATCGAACACATACCTTGTGTTTCTGTATTCTTCACACAGAAACACGCAGGATTGGGCTTGTGCATTTGGGGTATAAAGAATGGCCTCTCCGGGGTGAGAGAGGGCATGAACCAGAGAACAAGTCTGTGCCTCTGAGAGGCGAAGGTGCCATAAAAATTCCAGAAGGGATAAAAAAGGCCAAACGGGGAGCTCTGGACGTTGCTTGTGTGCACGGCTTTATGGAGGCTTCTGTGCCTTCACTCATACGATTCTGACCTCATTCCCTGGTTTGTCTCTTATTTTGTAATATTAAAGTCTGAAGCTGATGTATCCAGTTGAGATACATAAAGCTAAACAGAGTGATTCAAAACAGATCAAATCAGCACAAAAGAAAGCAAAGAAACTTTACAGCTGAAAGTTTTTTCGGTGATCATTCTTCTTATCCGTTGTTTCAAAAAATATAGAATTGTAGCTGTATCTGTACAATACTAAATAAAAATCAGCAAATGGTACATTTTTAAAGCAACGAATCCCTGATTGCATTTTTTTCTATTATTATGTATTATTATTTTCTTTGAATTTTTTTCTTGTGCTATTTTAAAAAACACTCTCTTCATTTTATACCATGCATTGCTTCCGATATATATATATATTCAAATATTTTCTCTTCCCCCTCTTATTGTTTCTTTCAGTTCGAGAACACAACTCGGCTCCCTTTAGTTTCTCATAAAAGAAAGTTGAAATTCTCGTATCCGTCTTAGCTGACATCTTACACACATATAGAAGTATAACTTTCCTAGACGACTGAGTGTTTAAAAGTCAGAATGACGAAAGAGTCGCCTCTAAATAAGACCAAAATAAGGTCGGATAATGTGCGTAAAAAAGGCCCGCAATTGCCATCATCTAAAGTGTCTGCTGCTTTGCATCGTCACATTCTAACCTGTTTATAAACTGTATTTCTGTGCTCATATAAAGCCAGTATGTGTGGATATTAATTTTGCCAAAGTGGTACTAACAGCAGGCTCTGAACGGCAGGCTCTGTTGCATTATTTGATCATGTGTATGTGTTGTTTTGAGCTTCAATCTCCTCTCCCAACATTTATTCATCAGTACTTTCTCCCATGAAGTCGTTCAGTTATTTTATATAGAAAAAGTGCGAAAGAGCGCGGCCGTGCTCTGAATGGGCTTTTATTCTATTAAGTGAGCCTATTTACAGCCATCTCCCAGCAGAACGTGCATAACAGATTCTGATCGAATTATTCCTGTACACTATCTCTGGAGAGATTGCACTCTCAGCATGTCACGTTGTATTGTTTAGGAGACCTCTTTCTTTGCCGCAATGGTCGTTAACCTCCGAATGACCCCCGTGTGTGGAGCCCACGCCTCAGAAAAGCTCCGCAGTCAGTGCAACAGTTGCACCAGAGGATGGCGCAGCACGACAGTAGAAAAACTCCTTCCATAGCCGACAGCGCATGTTAGGGGTGGCGCGCACTCCCTCCCATCCCACCCGAGTGTTTCCTGCGTGCACGAGTTTACCTCTGGAGGTCACCAGGCAGGATTTACGACTGGTCAACAAAAGCACGTGATTCTGCCTCGTACCCCATATTTGGGTGCCTACGTAAGAGAGAATCAAGTCCATGTCCCACTCTCATTTCCATAATTCATCATAAATTGTGCAAGGGTGCAATAGGACGCGCTAAAGCATAAGAGCCACAAATCAAGGAGCTGCAGGTTTATGCTGTTTACTTCCACCAAAATAGTCACAAAAGAACAGCAATACCTGTAGTGGTCAAAAAGGTGGAACTGTCAACAAATGAGCTCCTATTTTGTGAACTCATTCTGCGGTCGCTATCCCAATGGCGCGGACTTTCAGTTACATAATTATGGAGAACATAATACGGCGAACGAGCAATATAGAGACTCCACGGCCATGCATTCCAGTAGGTACGGCTATGGCTACAACGGAATGGACCTGACGGTCGGGCGGACGGGTGGCGGACACTTTGTGGGCAGCGAACGGACGCCGGGCTACTCCCCGACTCACACAGCAGCAGCGGCGGCAAGCTCTTCCGTGGAACCCGTTAGGTACAATCAGTCCGCGGGCGGCAGCCAGAACTCGTCCCTTTCGCCTCCACCTGAACCTCTGCCGTGCTCCTCCTCTACGGTGGCCAGCTTGTCGCCGGGAGCCGAGACCCAACCCCAACTCAGAGCCGTGAAGAACTCCATAAGCGGCGCCCAGTGTTCAGGCTCGAACGGGGGAGGAACACTGTTGCTTAGTCGAGACTGTGCGTCCAAGGCTTCACCCCTAGAGGAAGAAAAGCCTGCGGGAAGCGCACCGACGACTCCTCAGAGCGCCAGCGACTCGGCACAGCCTCAGATATACCCGTGGATGAGAAAACTCCACATAAGTCATGGTAAACTGTTCGCTTTAATGATCTGCTATCGATTTTATGTCTTGCATGTGGAGCTGGTGCTGTTGGTTTTCAGGAAGTTTTGCAACGTACAAGTAAATCGGAGTGAAATTTGAGCATTTTATATTAGAGAAGTCGAATATAGATATTCCAAAATTGGCAGCAAATTGAGCCTCTCACCTGTTCGGTAAATCTTTGATTTGACCAGATAAGGATAATCTTGTAAAGCTCACCTTTTAATCACAGAATGAAATATTGCTGTAATGATAAAATTGAATTTTGAAAAATGCTGTGCACATAGTTTAATTTCTGAAGTGTGTGAATGAATAGATATCCAGATGGTTATTTGTTCTTTTTAACTCAGGTCAGTTCAGCTTCACTTATTTGTGCAGCGCTATTTTACAACAAATGTCATGTCAGTGATATTTTCAAGACAAATGCATTTATAGAAATATGTAGTCCGATTAACTTAAAAAGATTCCAAAAAGTCTGACTCAAATTTGCTCTCAGAAAAAAAGATCAGTTTAGTTTCAAACTTCAAATTTCCAACGAGAATATTCAGATTCATGAATATTCTCAAAGTTTACACACTCATGCAAGTGTCCTTTAAAACTCTTCTCTTTCTGATGTGTTTCTGTCCAAAGATTTGTCTGGACCGGAAGGTAAGCGAGCCCGAACCGCCTATACCCGGTACCAGACCCTGGAGCTGGAGAAGGAGTTCCATTTCAACCGGTACCTGACCCGCAGGCGGCGGATTGAGATCGCCCATGCCCTCTGCCTCTCCGAGAGACAGATCAAAATCTGGTTTCAGAACCGCAGAATGAAGTGGAAGAAAGACAACAAGCTGAAGAGCATGAGCATGGCGGCCGCAGGCGGGGGAGCCTACAGGCCTTGATAACCCCTACATCTCCTCTCATAAATAAAATGAAATAAACTATTGAAAGTGTAAAAAGCAAAAAAGAAAGAAAAAAAAAAAAAGAGAAGAAATAAAAAACAATCTTGCAGAGACTTGTTGGCGGAGGCTATGAGCCGCCCCACCTTCTGTAAATGCCTCCATTAACTCTATATTTTCTTTATATCCTCACCGTGTTAATCAGTATGCGAGTAAAATATGCATTATGTACAGTTCTGTTTAGATTTAGGACAAAAAAGAAAGAAACGTTTAAATTATTTCTTGTTCAGAAAGAGAAGAAAAATCCAACGCTTGAACTTGTCCAGTAAAAAAAATCTGTGTGATGCACTCAAAACAGAAGTCTAATAAATGCTAAATAAATAGAAGGTTTGCGTTCAGTTCTCTCTGTACATGTACTGTATATGTATGTATTTATTTGTCTCATGTATTGTGCCAACTTGTCAGAAAAAAACTCGCTTCCGATAACCAGCAAATAAGCGTTTTGTGTGCGTAATTGTGTTGTGAACACACGTGTATGGACATAGGTGCCGTCTCATCCCTTTATATGTACAGTGGCGGTGCCTTGTTTTCTTAAGTTGTTTTTTTTTCCTTTTTTTACAGGAGATTATGTTTGATTTACTCATCTGGGCGCAGCATAGTTAACAAAAACGTGTTTGTCCCTGTTTTTTCTTGCTGTTTCTATGTGGAAGGTCCCCCACCTTTATGACTTCATCGTGATGAGCTTTTTGTAAATGTTTTTCAAAGACTGGAAAGGGAAAAATATGCTACAATAATCAGAGGAATGATAATGACGCTCATGTTGATGATGGCTGTCATAGCCGTGATAATAAACTTTTTACTGGAAACGGCAACTTTAGTGAGTTTTTTTTTTTTTTTTTTAGATTTGAACTGCACTGGGCTGCTTGGTTGAGGACTTTTCCTCCCAACACTGGACATGTGTTTTTATTGCTATTTAGGGTTGGCTAGTCCTTGTCTTTATTGAGCTCATAAAATATTGAACATTAAATTTCTTAGGTCATATCCCGTATCCGTATTTAGCTCAAACTAAAAAGTCTTGGTTAGAGAATAATCTCCAAACCTTAAACCACATTTAGTCATCAAAAACGTACTTATTATGCCTTTAACCATTTATTCTTCCACAATTTTAGGTACTTGTAAACATCTTTACATATATATCTTTTTTACTTTTGAATTTCAACCATATTTAGGCATAATTCTCTTTTCACTTTTGATTTTTCAACCACATTTAGATATTGGTCGGCCTCTTTAGGTCAATACCTTTTCACCTTTTATTTTCGACCGCGTTCAGACATCAGTGGACGCCTTTATCTGAACGTATTTTCACCTTTTTTGCATTTCAACAACGGTTGTTTAGACTGAAGCTTGCGTCTTCTTCTCTCTGGCTAATTCTAGGCCTCTGCAGGTAGCTCGAAAACATTCAATTAAAAAAAAACAAAAAAAAAAAAAAACTAAGTTTCATTTCCTTTTCTGAGTCAAATCTGGTTGAATTCAACAGGTTCCCTCGCTGAATGAAAGCTGTTACTCACCTTGTTCTAGTGTTGCATGGGAAGTGGGTTGGTAGGGGGTGGTGGTGGGGAAACTCCACTAACAAGCTCCATGCAGGGGCCGAACGTTCCCCCCCCCACCTTTTTTTGCGCACACTCTCCTGAGCAATCCCCAGCAAATTAACTTGACTTTTCTCCCCGGCTGTAAACTTTATTATAGGGCCGATTCTGGCTCCTCTTGACATTTGGGTGCTAAATGAATGGGGGGTTTTGTCTATGAATTAGATCGTAAAAAATCAGCCGGCAGAGCGGCCAGATAGGCTCACTGGCCATAAACGGTCACGTGGTGGGCCATTAAAGTAAGTTTTATGGTTTTGGGGAGTTGACAGTATATTGCACATAACATATAATCGCAGTGAGGGCGAAGCCTTGTCTGACTCTCTCTTTGCAGCCTCTGTTGCTCGGACTTTCCTCTCAGCGTGGACTGGACACGCTCTCTCCAGGATGAAGACCGCCTCTCTGGGTAAGTTTCTCCAGACTAACCGGTAGCCAGAGTGCAGTCACCCCTGTGTTAAACAGCCGTATTATTGTATTCGCTCCCCTCTCTATCCGTCCCTATTAGTGCATTACACTAATTTGTCAGTTGTGGAGTGCTGGATACTGGTCTCGGCAGATGTTGCGCAGGGTTGGGTCCGGCTCATGGCTATTTAATTGCTTCCTTTCCTGCGTAACTTGTTTCCCCTCCATCTGCGGTGTAACTCATAATCCATTTTTACATGTTGGATAATTATCTCTGTGTCCATTTCCACCCCCACAAAACTTGTCGTTTTATTACATTGGAGGACTCACAGACCGCGCAGCCAGAACTGTTCCATATAGGGCAGCAGGAGAGCGGGCGGTGTTGCTTGATAAAGTTAAGCCCTGATGCAGGCCTGCAGATGCACAATGTGTGATTGGATTGTGATTGCACAGATGACGTTTGGAGCGTGCATATAGGTCCAAGTCGCTGGAGGAAATAACAAAAGTTGCAGGAGAGCAACGTGCGTTCCACATGTTGGCGTCATGCATAGTTGTGGACTTTGGGGCTGCCTGTAAACATTGTCGAGTAAACACAACATAGGAAGAAACAGGAACAGGGAAACATTTAACAAGGAATTCAGTTTTGTGTCAACCAAGTTTTTCTTCTCCTTGTGTGTGTATTTGGGGTTGAAAAGTTCAGATGACCTAAAAAGTCACTCTCGCTTTGGGGTGGCCTCTTGTCTGATCAGAACAAGGGCGAAGGCGGTCAAAAGAGGACAAAGCATTGAAAAATCCATGTCCTAATGAAATGGCTGTTCGATTTTTGTTAAAACAGAGACATTTTTTGACTGTGTTCTATTTTTAGCCTTTACGGCAAACGGTGTGTGTCAGTCCGACCTTATTTTAAGCACAATTAAGTCTGACATAAGTAAGAAACTACTGGGAAGGAGTAAATCTATTAACTAGAATGTAATTGAATATTCTTAAAAATGAGAAATTTTCTTCTTTATGGTGAAAGTATATCACTTGTTAGCTGACCAGAAACATTAAATATGAGGGGTTTTGCGTGGGTTCGGAGGCCTTATTGAAAAACGGCATGTTTCTCTGAACAGCAGTTATAGAGCTCAAAATATGGCGTTCTAACAAGTTCTTCTGAGTAAAAAAAAAACAGCCCAAATGGACATATTTCGTTTACAAAACGCGTTTGGTGAACAGAATTCATTCGTTGTCAGATTAAAATTTGGACAACTTTATAGATAAATTATTGTCATAAGAAGTAGATTTATTCTTCATCTATGGGATTATTTTCTATCATATACATATAAAAATATAAATTTCCAATTTGAAATACGAAAGTAAACTTCATTATACTCAAGTCTCTACAAATATCTATTCTAATGTGAACTAGACCTAAACAATACATTTGTTCATGCTCTCTCCAATTTCAATTTTGGCACACTGAAAATCAAACAGGACGTGCCTAGAGAGCGGATCTTTGAAACCGAACCACCCCCCTCTCTTCCCCTTTGCCAATATTTCAAATAAGGGAGACAGTTCGACAGGGCCCCATGTGCAGCGCACTGCCAGGGTAAGATAGAGAAGGGGAGCGCTGCTGTGGGTTCATCCGGAGGTCAGCCCCTCAGCACAAAGATGAATCTGCATCCTCTCAGAGCCACCAGCAGAGCTCGCTTTAGGCCAAGTTCACTGTCACCCTGCTGCATGCAGAGGAAAAGGAGGGAAACAAAAAGCTTGCACATGCATGCACGGCAATAAACACGCGTCAACGCCTTCTCGGTGATGCCAGGTTTCCTATAAGGAAAATGCACATAAATGAAGTTGGCGAAAGCTGCAAAGCCTGCGGTTATGCACCAACACCAGAGGGACTGATGTGTGCAGAGGGAGAGAGAGGGAGAGAAAGTTTTGAAGTGATGCCTCCAACAAAGTGTTTTTCCTGCTTTGCTTGCTCTGACTCTAATGGATGATTTGCATATTTTACAGCCCTATCAGCCTTGAGCTGGAGCTCAGTGCTGGATTGATTTCCTCCTCACTGTCACTGGGAATCATCACAAAGACGCAAAAGCATTTCACATCTTGGTTTTGGCAACTCGTCTGCTTATCAAATTTGTGGAAAATGATAATTAGTGCACATTAAAAGAGTCGACTTCTTTGTGTATATATATATATATATATATATATATATATATATATATATATATATATATATATATATATATATATATATATATTGGAGGGGGAGACTGTGGGAGGTTGCAGATATCTCTCCTGGCTGCTACTGATGAGAGCGAGATATGTCGAAGAAGAGGAGGAGGAGGAGGAGGAAAAATTGGGGTCAAAAGTTTACGCGCTGAACAAGTCTCCGTCATCTGTTCACTCAGAGCTTGATGCCAGCCTTTATAAAAGCGATCTTGACTCTCCACACAAAAGGCAGAATAGCTTTGCATTACATATGTTGCACGGTGCACTCCAGGTGAACCCTGGATGCGCAGTGACCTCGCGTTTGGGACCAAGGAGGGGGTGAAAAGGACGCCCCCTACCATCACCACCATCATCCCTACACACACACACACACACACACACACACACACACACACACACACACACACACACACACACACACACACACACAGAGGTCTCTCCCCCGCCACAGCAACAAGATTGAGTGTTTGGCGTTTTATTAGGGCGGCTGATTGGTGAATTTCCTTTGAATAAATTGCATCTGATATGTTTAGGGACGAGGGCAAAATTTGCATTTTGAGGATTGATACTTTCGACCCGGTCACAGGGTAATGAGAAGGCCCACAACCTCTACCCCCGCCCCGAATAAGCCCCCAGATCCTTTAAAAAACATTTAGCCCCTCTCTTCCTGATCAGCTGAATAGAATTCTTTTTAAAAAGCAGAAACGGCACAGATGTTTTGAGTTTTTTTGTTGCGCTTTTTCAAACAGCTTGAGAATTTGAGATTTCAGACATTTGTTTTAAATACGAAAGGTCTTAATATCATCCAAACAAAAAATACATATTTCTAATCAGGTTAAAATTATTAACTTTTTTACCTTGGGCAATTTTATATTGAAAATACTTGGAAAAAAATGGCTTTGCCTTTCATCTAAGCAACGTGATAATTTCGTTAAAAAGTGAAATGACGTAGAAATGACGTTTATTGATGTCTAAACACGGTGGAAAAGTGAAAAAAGCTGCCAAAAGAATTTTTTCCCCTTTTTTTTCCGTTTCCACATAAAACCAAAATGTGCTCGGCAACGTAAATGTGATCTTGAGGTGTTAACGTTCTGCAACCTTTATCCACCTATCAACATATTACTGAACAGACAAATAAAAGGGCATTACCTTCTGAATGTGTTGCTGAAAAGAAGCTTGAAAAATCGAGGACTAAATGTGGTGTTGATCAAATAGGCCAATGTAGCCTTACTTTCATAGTCTTTGTTTTTCATAAATTTAAATAGGACCAATGGGGTAAAAAAGTAAAATTTTTAGCATATGTTTTCTAACAAACACACTGACCTACTTTAAATAGTCAGAAAATAAGAAAGATGTGCATGGACGTTCTGTGTTTGGAGAGTTGTTCTAGAAATAGGTCAAAAATGTAAACAAGAACTACTGGCTATTGATTTATAGATCTGATTCCTTTGTGTCTGCTAAACATAATTTCTTTAGCAGATAACAAAACAGGATGGACAACACACTTTTTCCTTTCAAAGTACATTTTCTTTTAATGTCCAAAAAACACAATCACACTTATATCACCTCGAAAAGAAAAAAACCCACAATCACTTCACATCATCACTTTCTATTTCAGAATTTTTTTTTTATTGCAACCTTAACATGAAATTAATGAAAAAGAAACACTTTATTGCACAGATAAAAACTTGATTTTTTTCTTATTTTGGTCTTTTTACAGATTAAAATTCGTAACATTCCACATATATAACCTCTTTAGTGATTATTTTTGCAAATTATAAACAATTAAAATGTTCATGTTGTCAAAATATGTTCCATACTAATTTTGAGAAGCTGCAGTTGTGTAAAACTAAATTTCATCAGGCCTAAGTTCAAAATTAAGGTACCTTTAATGTGATTGTACACGTTTTTTTTTTTAATCCTAAAAGGACTATTATTTTACGAGGTTTAATGCACGTATTGAACTTACTGAGATTAATATGGATCCCCACAAAAGTCGTGTACAGTCTAATCAATTGTATCATCAAAAAAATCAGTTCATGATGCATGGATTTGATGTTTTTTTTAGTTTTGTTTTTTGCAGAATAATTTGCACGCAAGATAACTTGCGCTTCTTAAAGGTAGAAAACGTCTTTTGTTCAACTTTTTAGGAACACCTAGAACGTCCAATCAAAACTAGTAGCTGTAGAGAAACCTCAGTTACTCTAATTGCTAATTATTGCTGCAATAACCAACTGGTGAAAACGTCATAACCTCATGCATACCATGCAAAAGCGATTATACTACAAATACCAACTCAAGCCATAATGTTTCCTTAAATACGTGAAATGTTCATGTTTCAGCTCAGCTCCATGACATTTCTTGAATTTTTCTTTCCCATGCAGACAGAAGACCTTGTGAGAGCCATACGCAATCTGTCACCATCATCTCAAAGCACTTCTCTGATAATCTAAATTTACTGTAAACTGTCAGCATGATATATATGGGCTGACTCGACCTTCACTTCGCAATGTATATGCGCCCTGAAAGCCAACATCCCGAACTCATGCGACATGAAAGCTGAAATCTCAATTCAAGCCTGTTGCGGTTTCAGGAGTAATTTTCAGTTGTAAATCTTGTGGAAAATTGCAAAGATTTTACGCTTGTTATCACATTGGATTTCACTGGGACTGAAAGTAGATTCGTGTTCTTTTGTTGCTTTTTGTCACAGCTATTTCCAAGAGCCATTGCGCGCAGGCACCCTGCTTTCCGCAGGCCTGAAGTAGATAACAGGGGTAATCTGAAGCTGTTCATTCTAAAGCTGTTCTAATAATGACGTTTTAATAAAGGTGTTTGTGGTATATATCAGCAACAAGTAGAATGATTCCTAAAACTCGTAGCAGCTTCTAGCCCAGCCGGCTTAATTTACAGTAAGTGGATAACAGCTTAGCTGACCAGCTCTATATTCATGCTGGACCCGCGTTAGAATAGAAAGGCAGCAGAGTGTGAATTTAGATATCATGTGTAGCCTTCTTACCCGCCGACATTATGTTGACACATTGCCTCTCAGGTGGTCTCTGCGGCCGTGCAGGACGCAGTGAATCTCCAGTATGCCATTTGCAATGAGTTAAGATGGATACTTAAACAGCTCTGGCTCAGTGCGCACAAGCCTGGCTGTTCTCAGGCGCTCTAATCCAAAATCTGCAACTTTTGTGAAGATAAGGACACTGGAAAATAATCTGAAAATCCTTCCTTCACATGCAGTTTCTGACCTGGCGTCTGAACTTATAAGTATTTATCAAATCTTGTACCAAGAAATCCCTTGAGGAACCTCCTTGTGTGTTGAAGTGCGCGCCCCCCTAAGAGTTAAAGAGAGCCTTGCAAAACTGAAGTCCAAGTCCGGGGTGAACCCCAGGTCACTGCGTCTAACAGATATGAAAATGTCGCCTCTTGGGAAAAAAAGAGGGGGCAACGCCTTGTTGTTTAACAAAGACTGTCAATGGGCAAGATTAATCAGAAACAAAATGGAAACGGTGTCACCTCGAGGTCAGGCAGAAGTTATCTCTGTGTAGGGGAGCGTCAAAAAAAGAATAGGAGAGAGGCTGAGCAACAGCAGAACAGAAAAAATAGGGAAAGAAAAGGAGGAAAAAGTATAGAAGGCTTTCAGTATTTCAGCAAGTTTTGTGGGCCCCTTTTGGTTCTCCCTTGCAGAGGCCTTGTCAAGGTGGACCAGATCCGAGAGGAGCTGGTGCTGCTACATCCTTGAGGAACATGGATACAGAGGGTCATCTCGGATAAGGAGCGCAAACTGGACGTGAACATCATGGCTGATGGCGAACAGCACGGTTAGACATACTTTTCATTCTCTCCTCATAAACATGTAACGTCTTTTATTTCTGCGTTTATTTTACATAACCAGGTTTTTGTTCATTTTTTTTTCTTGCATTGCATTGAAACACACAAAGATTTAACATTTACAAAATAGATTTCCACCTAGAAATTAAAGAATTAAACATGACATTATTATTATTATTATTATTATTATTATTATTATTAATAATAATAATAATAATAATAATAATAATAATAATAATAATAATAATAATAATAATAATAATAATTATAAGAAACTGTAACATGAAAAAACTATTACAATACTTGATGAAACTAAGAAAGCAAATGTCATGAATTCTAGTAGTAGACATTTTTAAGGTTGTTTTTGTATTTCTTATGTGACTTTACATAATATATAAGTTTATTCAGAGTCATTATTGTAAGTGAAATATGTGGTCGTCCTCTCTGCACGGACACTTTCAGTTCTGACGTGGAGCTCTTTGTAAATGGTTCTGTAGGATATTTGCTTTGGCGTCCGGCTGTATTACACATGCAAATCATATGTTTTTAAGTGTTAGCCAAATTTATTTGCCTTTTTAATAGCACTCGACACGCGGCATTGCACCCTTTCAGCACAAGGCAAGCTTACTCTGCAGTATATGGATATAAAGAGTCTTCGTCATGTCCTGTCAAACTATATAAAAAACAGTTTTCTTATTTTTTAGCAACACGTTAAACTAAAAGAGCAGGGTCTGCAGTTCTGCAGTTGCTTTTACATTTGAACATCTTTTTTAAAAGAGTTTTTGCATGTTGTTTGCGCGTATTGTGCATGAATGAATCAGAAGAAATAAGCCAGGTTTGAAGGATGCGCAAGTCTGTGCAGACTTCGACGCAGCTTTTGGCATCTGTTTTCTTTTCAATCTATGATGATTTGGATGTGCTCACTATTAAATTTTGTGTTGTATCTTTGGGATGCAACAAATTCCAGTAACAAGTACTGGTGTTTATTAGGAGCAAGACTTTGAATGTTGTGCTTCAGCTGAGATGGAGAGCCTCACCCACCTAAGTTTTGACTCTTGCAGTAAACAACTTAGCAGATTACTTTCTTTTGCTTTATATGCTGTGATTTAATAAGGAAAACACTAACGTAAGCCAGTCCAAGCGCTGCTGCTGGTACCAGTGCCATGCTTTTCCATTGGTTCCTGTTTACATGATGCCCACAGGACAAGCGGTGATTGGTGGCCTCCTCGCACGTGACCAGACAACTTTGTACATTTGACAGGGGGGAGTAGGAGGGTTTTGTGGAGATCAGAAAAACGACAGCGCGATAAAAATTAGTATTGTTGCACTTCACAAATTAATGACCATGAGTTCCTACTTGATAAACTCCAACTACATCGAGCCTTCCTTCCCACCATGCGACGAGTACCAGCAGAGCGGATATATCCCCAGCCACGGCGACTACTACGAGCGGCCAAAGGATACGGGCTTCCCTCATCACGACGAGCAATCCTATCCGAGGTCAGGATACGCAGAAACGGGCTATGACTACGGTACAGTCCCCTCAGCTGCCGCCGCTGCAGGACTCGACGATTTCGGCGATGGGCACCACACACAGCCGCAGCCAGTACCACAGAGCCACGGCGCTCGCCTCTCCGCGGCGCCAGACGGTGGCGCAGGGGCAAACGGGAGCAAAGACTGCAGCCTCGCCGGTGAAGTGTACCCCGGCGTGGCGAAGGGCAAGGAGCCGGTGGTCTACCCGTGGATGAAAAAGGTTCACGTTAGCAGCGGTGAGTTCTCAGCCACTGGAAACACATGCATGAGCCCACTGAGGCAGCACTAGTAGCAGCCCTTAAAGCAGCAATTTACGACTATCGAGCAGCAGGGTCGGTAATTAAGGACCCTCGTAAATTTTATTGCCTGTGTTCGTCTGTCTGGGGCCGTGCGCCTTTGTTGCTTTTTAACCCAAACTACCTTCCAGCACTGGAGGCGAGCCAAAGTGTTATATTCCGCCCTGCTGTTTTTGTTAATCATTCCTAAGCTTGATGTCTCCCTGGATGGGAGTGCTTGTACACATTCTCTTCCGTTAAGGAAAAGAGAGTTTAGAAACCGGCTGCAGAAACGTGGTGCACGATTTATGCACTGTGCATGCCCAGTGGACACAAATAAAGCAAATAATACCTTCTTAAACCTACATGTAACACCTGCCTCCCCCCACCCCCTTTCCCCTCTCCCAGTCAATGCCAGTTACAATGGAGGGGTGCCCAAGAGGTCCCGCACTGCCTACACCCGCCAGCAGGCTCTAGAGCTGGAGAAGGAATTCCACTTCAACCGTTACCTGACCCGGCGCAGGCGGGTGGAGATCGCGCACACCATGTGCCTGTCCGAGCGTCAGGTCAAGATCTGGTTCCAGAACCGTAGGATGAAGTGGAAGAAGGAGCACAAACTTCCCAACACAAAGATCCGCTCATCATCCGGGTCGGCCTCTTCCTCAGCCTCCGGGGCCCAGCAGCAGCACCAACAGCAGATCAAAACAGGCCAGCAGCTTGTCCCAACGCCGTGCACAGTTGGTCTATAGTGCCCAGAATAATACCCCCCACATAATCCAGACTGAGATGGCGAACAACACAAGTGGAATTCGATGGACCGATTTTCAGTATTTTACACTCATGGTGTTATATCTATGTAAGCTTGCACATTGGGCCTGTGCCACGTCCTTTGTACACCCTTTCCTCCTCACCCCTCGTCATATAAGCTTGAAAAATCACCTTTAATTGCCACGGTGGCAACTGAAGTGTTTGGTTTTTGATGGAAAGGAAGGAAAAAAAAATCAACGCACATTCAGACGTATAGGACTTGGATCACAAAGTGTGTATCATTGCAGTTAAAACTGAGTCAGGTGAAAGTAAGTTTGTGGTCATTTTTTTTCTATTTGTTCTCTACGATTATTATTGTTTTTATGACCATTGCTCATGGAAAGTTTTAATATACTTGAAAGATATTTAGGAGACTTTGTAGATGCCTGTTTATTTAGGGTGGGGGCAATTTTAGGGTGGGGGCAATTTTAGATAGGGTGTGGGGGGGTGGCATCAGTCAGAGGAGCAGCAGTGTAGTTCGTGTGTTTGACTGGGTTGGTTCTTACTGTTGAATGTATAGTCCAGGTGACGTTCACATGTAATGTACATAGACAAATCCTACCTAATGAAGGCACAATGACGAAAAAAGGCGTGTTTTTTCGTGTCAAGTTCTGTCGGTGTTATACACAAGGTCCATATAGATTCATTTGTGCTCCCGTGCGTCCTTATGCTGTGTTGTGTTCTAAACTGTGAATATTTGTATGTGCTGTCTCAGTAATGACCAATGTAATGTAGGCTATTTAGTGTAGGTTAAACCTGTCCTTGTGAAATAAAATATGTGCTCCACTTACGAGGCTAACGCGGTTGTGGATGTTTTTGTCATCGCCAGTATTGATTTCACTTGAGCGCAACAGCCTTTTTTTTTTAAAGCCGCTCCTTTATTTACGCGCCGTTATACGCAAACTTGTGCAACTCCTTTGAAGTAATCGTTATTAATTATTAAAGATAAACATCTGACGATAAAATACAACTATGGGGAATTTATTTTCCATTCTAGGCTCAAATAATGCAATCTATCCAAGAACTGGACGTCAGTGGACATATTTTAAGGCTATTTCATTGTATCTATTTAGCCAAAAAAATATACTGAAAATTTGACTTTTGTTTGTCCTGCATGTCCGGTCCATATTTAGCCTAAGCAAAAACGCAGAAAGTCAAGTTTGGTCAGCCCCTTTGACCAATTCCAAACACCTTTAAACAACATTTTGACATAAATAGACATGTTTTCATCTTTCACTTTTCATCCATAGTTTCACAATGTTGACACAAAACTGAAGGTTGTCTTTTCTACATCTATTCAACGAAAAATATGCATTTTATTGATAAGATAATTAGCCAATCCTCGCTTTGTAAAACCTTGCTTTGTGTGTTAAAACTGTTCTTGCAGGACCTTATTTAAATAAATGCCTCCCCTCCCAATTTTTTGGATTTGTACTGAGATTTAACTTGGAGATCAATGCTCAGTGCTGCGTTTTTCCATTCAGAGAATAACAAATAGTGGTATAAACACTTAAATCCGTTCAGTTACTTTCGTCCAGACATGGCTTTGCATCATCCTGTTGTGTTTTGCATCGTTTTCTCGTCTCAGATCCAAATCCGTGCATGGCATGTTATGCGGATTTTTCTGGATTAGAAAGAGAGTTGCAGAAGCACATAATCCAAGTCCACGCAAACGTTGCTGGTAGCAAGATTTTTTTTTTGTTTGTTTTTTTTTGTTTTTTTTGTTTTTTTTATCAAATAGAAACAGAAAAGACAGGAACTGCCTTGCGTCTAAAACTAGTGAAATTGATGTTAAAAAGTGAAATCTGAAAAAACGTAGTAAATATTTTCATTGATATCTAAATGTGGTTTAAAGGGGGTTGGGATATATCAAATAGACTATCCATGCATGATTTTCAAAGTATTTATTGTGAGCAGGATTTATGGGCAAACAAGTTTTTCGAGGCTAAAATCAAACTCTGATTAACCGAAAAAAGACAACCATAGGTATATAATGTTTAGTAAAACACCAAACCTGAACGGTTATCCATATCCTGTCACACATATTGTTCACACTTTGCCACTCCAAGGAGATCTCAGCCAACCTTAGAACACCAAGAGTGTTGGTCGCTACCTGCCCCGTCCAAACAATAGAGAGTTCATCCAGGGGACAGCGGCAGCCACTGGCCAATCACAGGCTCCAAGCACTTCTTCTGACCCCTGACCTTTCGACACACACAATGTTCAGACCATACATCAGCGCTGAGACCTCCATCAGCCCATTTGAGATTTATCCAAAGACGGCGTGCCAAACAATAACCGTGTTTAAGTGTGAAACTGAGCCATGAATTTTCCCAAAATTATTCCAACAGACAGCACTTGTGCATGTGCAGATTATCACAGGAGGAGCGCTGGCAGGGCCCAGAGGAGAGGGCGCATATGAGCAGAAACATGCTGAGATTCTTCATATTGGGGTGCATAAATTTGAGTATGTGTTGGCATGTGTTGGTTTAAGCCCCATAAATACGTCGGTAAGTTCATTGGTTATGGGTTTGCAGAGCGTAAATGGTAAATTGCCTTTTCATTTAAAAATACAAGGGACACAAACAAGAATCTTATTTTCGCTAACCAAATTTATTCAGAAAAAAAAAAGAAATCTGGAAAATAATACATTTTGCTGAAGAAATTCTCTCCTACTGTCGGCTTGAAGAATCACACTCAGCCTGACTGGCACCTACTTTACGTAGATGTCCAAATATATAGTTCAATTACGCATTTCAACTCTTTGATTCACGAATAGAGGTCACTTTCAGAGTGCTGAAATTTTAATCCGCTCTTGTTCACGTGACTTGCTGAATAATGGATGCCCGGGGGGTCAGAAATAGATCTGAAAATCTGACTTAATTTCATTTGAAGTGATGCTCTGCAAGGTGCGAGTCAGAGCTCCTCTCATCTGACAGAATTTCTGAAGACAGAACCATCATGACTTGTGAGTAGAATTGGTGGAGTTTTAATTCTTAGGGCCACGAGCAGTATGCGTAAAATATTCCAAAACTGTAGATCGTTTTGGGACTTTTATTGCTGTTATGTGTTAATATACCAATATAGGTTAAAACATGACAAATTTTCAGACACTTGCATGTCGAGGCTATTAATAAATCTACATTCTAAGTTGCGGAGATGATTAAAGAGAACTATGTGTGGATTTTATTACAATCTAATCATTGCTCAAAATTCTGAAATAATACTAAATAAAAGTTTAAAGATTCAGAGATGACATTATTATTATTATTATTATTATTATTATTATTATTATTATTATTATTAGTCGTCGTCGTAGCGTGTGTTTTTTGTGGTGAAGCATGGAAGCATTCATCCATATTTCCGCTATTTGCATGTATGTAAATAGCGAAAGGATGAGATTTATCTGAGAGTATCATAGAGCAAGATAATGTTATTATTGCTAGTGGTTCTTGTTGCATGACTTTTTTGAATTGACAAAAATATCATACATATATTTATTTAATTAATTTACAGTTTGAATGAATACAAACTGTAAACTATAAACTGCAGATTATAAATTATAGATTTTATCTCACACTATGATGGCATAGAAAATAACAATTAAAAGTTCGTTTTTTGTTTAACTAAGAACAAATCTAAAACTCATGATACAATTTCTTTGTTGTCTTCATCATTTCTTTAATTAAAATTAGTTTTGGCTCCAGTCAGCTCAATTTTTTATCTTAATGTCATAGTGTAAAACATTAAAATTAAGAAGCTGCGAAGGAACTGTAAAGGCTCATCTATTCCTTCAGCTGGGACAACAATTTCAATTTAAGATTATTATTATTATTAAATAAACTTGAGATTTTCAGCTCAAAAACAGCTACTAAACCATTTCTCTGCGATAATAAAGAGCCATTTCGACAAGAAAATCTAACTTGCTTTAGTACAACCACATCCAAGAAAACAGTTCTTCTGTCTTTGTTGGTCGCAGCGTTTGTCTGGGGTTAATTAGAGATGGCTCCTCTGAGCTCGAGGCGTTGAATTTCGCATTAGTCTTGATGTTGGCCGATGTAAACCTCGCTGCAGCAGTTATCTTCGGCTGAGAGGCTCGGTAACCCAAGCCTGGCTGTTAAGAGCTCCGAGTGTCAACATTGTGGGAAGATATGGCTCGCCGTCTGGCCGACATCCAGAGGGTTTCTGTGCCTGCAGCTCCTCTCCGTGCTGACAGAGATAAGGAGCCTTGATTTGTGGAAATACATATGGAAACATTTGAGTTATTTTGATTAAAAACGTGATCCATCATATACTGATTGTGTGCGAATGGCAATGAGTTGGAATGTTGTTGCATTAAAATTTAAAGAGGAGATGCAACCAAATTCGATGCTCGGATGTCTGGCTTCCCACTCAACTCTCTGCACAGGTCAGGGGAAAGTTCAGGTGCGGTGGCGACAGGTAGGGTGGGATTTTCCTGCAGGGCACTGTCATGCAGTTCCACAAGGTATCAGTCTGCATCTGCAAAAAGACGCATAGTAACATATTAATCTAAGACATATCAGGGAACATTAGTGGTTTTCATGGATATGCGTTCACTTCGTGAGTGGATTTTGACTAAAAGTGAAGAAATAAAATCTGCTTCTGCTCTTGACAGTAAAAGTTTGCCACTAGAGTTGGATCCGGAGAGGACAAAAGGCATAATGTGGGAGTGGGATGGAGCCTCTGTCCACCTCGAGTGATTAATAGTTGTGGTGGGGATTTTTCCACGCCCGCTGCTCGGTGTTGACGGAAAACAAGCGCCAAACGGTGCAGAGAGGAGAGAATCTCTTCCGGGCAACGAGTTTTTGGGCACGTGTTCTGTGCCCGTGAAGCTCCCTCTTTAACGAACTTTTCAATTTACTTATCTCTAAAACTATTTTTACGCACAAGCTTGAGTAAGTTGATCCGTGTTAGTTTAATGGGGAACCATGTACTGAGCAGCGGGGTCGAGCAGCTTCTCTTTGGTCACCTCACCTTTCCTTTCCGCCCACCGCTGACTGACAGGAGCCCCTCACGACCACCAGGACGCAAAGCCTCTCCTTGTGTGACAGGTAAATGTGGCAACGTTTGGTTTCTATTTACCCCTGCAGCGTGCGCGCCGCGCTAATGGAGAGGGCTCAGAGGCTGACAAAGTGGTATATACTAATGTACAAGTGTCGCGATGAGAACAGGGGGGGCGGTGTTGAGTTGAGCGCTATGAAATACACTCATGCAAAGCAAGTCAGTGGTAGAATAAAGAGGAAGCTAAAAGCGCATTTTGTTTTGTTGTATTTGGACAGCTTTCTCCTATGCAAATGTGCTCGAATCTCTGCACTCTTTGAGCCGCTAACAGGCACCAAATATATGGCACTCTAAAAATGTCAAAAAAAGCCCTTTTCTCCCCTCTGAATGGGCCGACACGTGGAAAAGCTGCTTCTCAGTGAGAGGCTTGATCCTCAGCCAGATACATTGCACTATCACACAGCCCCTCTTTTTTCTTCTTCTTTCTCCCCCCTCTACAAGCCCGATCCGTTTCTCCTCAGGGGCAATGACTGCCTCCATTAATGATTCACGGGCTCAAATAAAAGGGAATTTAAGTTGACGTTGTGTCACGTGAGCAGGGCGCATAATACCGCGCGGTGTTATGGCACTGGGAAGAAAACCAGAGCCCAGATCTGGCCATATGATGCAGATTATGTGCTGGTTACCCCCACTTTCCGGGAGGAGAGTCCTGGCTTTGTAGTTTTTTGAATATCCAGAAAAAAGAAAGTCGATTCAAGCAGAGGAGAAGAGGAGAGAAGGCTCCCCGGGTTTTGTGGATGTATTCTGTTGTCACGCACGGATATGTGTTTTTTTTTCCACGCGGACGGAGTCAGAGCCCGAGCTTTGGGAGGATGGATTTTATTTTGAGGTATTTCCGCCGATTGTTCATTACTGTCGTGAGTTATTGCCGCGCCAGACAAAGGTCAGTCAGTGACGGGGGGGGGGGGGCTCCTTCTTTTTTTCAGCACGAGAAATTTTAAGAAGCTATCCATATACCTAACATAAGTTAATCTAAAATAAATGTCATATTTTTTGTTCAAATACCTTATTTCATAATTTCTAGATAGTATCAAAAACGCACAATTAATTCCAGTGGAATAATTACACCGTAATAACACAATAAATAACAGGAGAAGCCTTTTTGTTGGATAAATAGGTCGGAGTGAGTAAATAAAGCCTCCATTTATCCCGACTTCTAGCAAACAACCAAACAGAAGAGCGCGCCGGCGGTTCAGGGTGTCAACCTGTCCCATAAAACTAAAACAGCACCGTCTCTTTAAGATGGTTTATGTGCCGCGCCCGTGCGTAAACGATGCATCAAGACGATCTCCATAAAACAAGGGAGGAAAGAAGAAGAAGATAAAAAAGAAGTCGCTGGTGGAGAGCAGTTGGGGTTGTTGCTGTGTCGCTCCGCCGTGGGGAAATGAGGCTATAATGGAAGACGGAGTGCCATCCAGGACCGCCGCGGCCGTGCTGAGGTCACGGCGCTCCTGCTTTGATTTATGGGCGCAGGGACTTTGGGAAGGTGGTGAGCGCCAGCTAATGACTGTTCGATCCGTTTGGTAGAGGAGATGCAACAAACACGTTATTTGCATACGGGACAATTATTATTATTTTTCTTTCTATTAGTGTTATTGTAGCGATAAGCAATATTTATCAGATTTTTATCAAGAAGACTTTCATGGTTGGAACTTTCATGTATCCGTTATCTATTTTTCTAAATACATTTTATGATAATAGTTTTCTGAGGCTTTAGGGTGCTGCAACTTTTTCTGTTTTAATACAGTAAATTTTTAGTATTTAAATCTGATGAGTTACCTAAAATTAAATGATACCAATTTATACATAACGTTATAATAAATTGATCAAAACATAGATTATTTGCCTTAAGTTTTTTTGTACAACCTTAAAATGTGAGCCTAACCATTAGCGTTCATCCGACCAATTTCAGATTGAAATTATGAAATTTTTAAAAGTGAAACCGAGGGTAACCTGTTTTAACAGAAAAAGGTGAATTATTCTCCAACGTAATAGATAGATAAATAAATGATAAAAAATAAGAACCCATTAAGTTGTCTTAACAAAAGCTATATGTTGGATTATGCGCCCAAAAATAATAATAAAAAAAATAACCTACTTAAACCTGTTTCCGCTTATTTTCTTCAAATATGCTTCAAATATAAATAAATAAGATTAAAATCCACATTGTTCTATTTTAACTGATAGCGATTGCTGAATTATTCTAAAAATAAATTAAGAAAAACATGAAACGCACATAAGACCGATTAAGAAGATGTTAAATTATGCTTTACAATACTTAAAAAGGGGGGAAAAAAATCGTTTTCTCGTTGCAGAAATCCGGCCGAGTAACTTCAGGCCCGGTCTCGGAAACACCCTGAGCTGCCTTCGGTAAGTCCATACATCTTTATTGATTTATGTTATGAATGCTTGATGGTGATATCCTTATTCAATTTCTAATAAGTACCACACACACACACACACACACACACACACACACACACACACACGCCTTCCCAGTGCGCTCACAAGGCCAGAGAAGCAGAAGTCTGTGTATGGTTTGTTGTATATTTCCGTGTAGCAGCAATATGACCAACCCGAGAGCAATATTTCCTTCTCTTCCACTTGTCTTTGTGGTGTAATTTGTCACCATAAAAGTGACGGAGGGGAATCGCGGCTCTTGGAGCGCTGCCTCACTCATTTCAAAAAACCACTTTCTGCGAAAGCCATCTGTTTGGAACTACTACAGCCTGCTGCAATGAGGTTTTACGTTTTAGGTTTTTTGTTTTTAAATTTTAAGGTTTTTTTTTTTCTTTCCACCTTTCCATGCAGCTTTTTGCTCTTATTACACACGACCTTTTAACCCCCTCCTCAGGGCAAAGTGAAAAAGAAAGACCAAATCAGCGTTTTAGGGTAGAACAAAGAAGTAAATAATTATACAAAGTGGCAGCAGTTGCTTTGAGAAAGAAAAAAGCGAAGTTAGCTTAAAAAACCCTAATGTGGGATTTTTTTCTCCCACTCAAGACTCCCACGCCTTCCTTGCGTGTGCTCTCTACCTTTCTAATTGTGTCACAGAAATGCTTCTATTCCACAGCCTGAAACCAGTGGAGAAGCTTCTGCTGCCGGCCGTGTTTATAGCTGAGAGTGGAGTCATAAATCTAATTCTATCAAGTCTTTCATTCTGGCTGCAAACATTACCATGCAGAGGGATTCCCCGGCTCCCTTCTTCTCCCCTGCTCCACGCTGCGTGTCCTCCCGCTTTGGCCTTTTTGGTGATGAAACCTCTGCCCATTTTTCATCCGCATGCTCGAGCTGATGTGGGGGGTTTTCCGTTAATATTTAGGAGCTTTGATCAGAATGTGCACAGCCCTACAGCTATCCTTCATAGTTAGAGGTTTCATTTTGAAATGAAAACGAACTATATGTCCTTGCGCTAAAACAGCGAATTCTGAGAAGAAGAAGAAAAAAAAAAAAAGTAGGTTAATGATTAAGCCGCCTGTAGAAGCGCTTTATCTCCCGTGGAAATAGAAATGTAGCTCTCTCAATGTCTCAATATTCCTTTGTTATTCCGAAAATCTCCTTGTATTCAGAACTCCTCTCCAGGACGCGAGGTAAATTATACGAAAATGACCTAAAACACCTTTTGGGATGGTGCATTAGTAAAGAGGCATTATTAACGTTATTATTTTCTAGACGGACTACCTCATTTGGGATGTTGGGGGAGGAGGAGAGGCAACTACTTGATTTGGACTGGCTTTCCAAGGCGCTTGCTTCATTTGCATAATTTTTCTTGTCTACGCTGACGCTCTGGTTCGGGGCAGTTCACTGGTGTCTGCATGGTAACTGCTGAAGGATCTCATAGTCAAGCATAGCCTTGGCTGACGTTAATATTGCCATGAAGCCCTGTCCATTACCCTGCAAGCATGGGAGCAGATAACTCTTCTTATCACGCTGACCCGACTGCTCACGCCTGCTTTCGCAATCTCGACGAGTAAGGAGAGAAAAGGGAAAAGGGGGTCTTGTCTTCTCTTAGCTCTTCCCTTTTTTCTCCTGTGTGTTGTGCCTGCTAATGCCTGCCTGCATGGCAGGGCGCAGTCAGCCGCTGTTCCTTCAACTCAGTCAGCCCCGCTGCCTTTAAAACTTTTTTTCCCCTCTTCCTCTGGATTACTGCCTTTGATCGATTTCGTCGCTGAATGAGAAAATATTGCCCGGCGCTCTGCATTCATCGTGAGAGGACAAGGTAAGCAGGGGCCAGAAATAGGCTCCCCTTTCGGTTGTAAATGGTGGAGTTTGTGTGTCGCGGCGGTGATTTATCACCGTACGACTTAAGATCTCGGTTCAGGAAGAGTTCACACGCACACTCAGAGTAAGGCGGACGGATTTTTTCTGCAGCAGCACAACTCAAGTCTGCCTTTTGTCTCTCTTTGCTCTGCCATTTATGACTGTCGCAACGGTTCGCAGGGAGATCCAGAGAGGAGAAGCCTCCTTATATTTTTTACCGGTCATTAGAGACCTTCTTTCAATCCGCAGTTAGGGTGCGTTGAAAGCAAACATGGGGGATCATTTTGGACTGATTTGTCTTTTGGTATGCAAGGCTGCATGAGTCAAGGGTTCATGTTTTTATTTAACTTTTTTTGCCTGTTTAAAAAAAATGCATTCCAGACTAAAGCCTTCTATGGATGAAAAAAACAAAAAACAAAAAAAAAAAAACAAACTGAGGATATTAGTATTTTATTTGAACCTAGCCTTGATATTGCTAGAGACGGATTTAATTACAGATAATATATAAACACAACAACATATAACTGGGTCTTTATGGGTAAAACTGGGGTAAATAAATTTAGATCTGATATTTATAAAAAATGCTTAGGTTATCCCTAAACTAAATAAGGAGACGGGAACGTTTCAGTGTGTGAAACAGCCAAAAACAAAGCAAATCTTTTCTAACATTTATTATTATTATTATTAGTAGTAGTATTATTATCGTAAGGCTATAAAAAGCTACCATCGGATAACTTGTAGATTTATTTTGGATAATAACTTCATCTGTATTCTCCACTCTTACACCGATATTATTACCGGATCCGCTGTTACAGCAGCAGGCTGTAGAAGTGTCCTCCCCGGGTTGCTGCTCCGCTTTAGAACAGGGTTTCTCCTCTTACCGGGCCCGGTGCCCCCGGCCATTCATATATCAAAACGACGGAGCCGGCAGGAAATTATTATGGGCCCTGCAAGGAAAAAAAGCTCCCACCGTGGTCATAGGAACGCAGAGATGCCCGCCTGGTTTTTCAGGTTTTCCTCAGGCCTCCTTTGTCATTTATCTTGCAACATGCAATAAAAAAGACAAAAAAATTAGATACATCTTATATATATATATATATATATATATATATATATATATATATATATATATATATATATATATATATATATATATATATATATATATATATAATTTTTTTTTTTTTTTTTTTACAATTTTCTCCTGCTGGATTTCTGTACCAGAGGATTTTTTTTTCTTGCTGAGAAAAAGAATTTTAAAAATCGGAAAAAAATGAATGTCTTTTACCTATACAGGAAATTAGATATGCTGTTGACAGCCCGGTTAGTAGAATAATATTGTAACAGAAACATTATTTTCCTGTGTGGCAGCCCGCTAACAAGTCGTTTCCACAGCGGGCACTTTCCCCATAAACTCTACTGTAACTATATTCCTTTTATCCCTCTCGGCTCAGAGTTTTAAGCTGTCACTCTGATTCTTGTT
The DNA here is from genome assembly GCA_014839685.1 of Anableps anableps. NCBI lineage: Eukaryota > Metazoa > Chordata > Actinopteri > Cyprinodontiformes > Anablepidae > Anableps > Anableps anableps. The sequence goes on from CM026079.1 coordinate 13,081,774, forward strand.
AGTTTTTTTTTAAATGATTTGAATGCGTTGGAAAACGTTTCATGCTGTTTGGCACAGATGGCAATACAAGGTTAGTGTGCGCTTTTGTATAAGCCATAAGGTAAACGGTAATAGTCCACAGAACTGTTGGCCTATCTTGCCTCCACAGTCTCCAGTGTCAAGTCTGTATTGAAAAGTAAGATGGATCGCCACCATTTCTCCTCCTCACAGTGCTTCTTGTAACCCTAGGTTCACCCGAGGAGGCCATTGGCGGAGAGGCGTCACGTGACCACGGGGTGCCAATGTTATTCTACGAGGGTGTCAAGACCCTGTCAGTTTCTGAAATAAATATTGGGAAACGGCGAGATGCAAAAGGCGACCTACTACGACAGCTCCGCAATTTACAGTGGCTACCCGTATCAAAGCGCAAATGGCTTCGGTTATGACGCCAATCAGGTCCAATATCCCAGGGCCTCTCATGTGGAAAGCGAGTACCATCGACCCGCTTGCTCCCTGCAGTCTCCCGGCGGCGGCTCTGTGGCTTTGCAGAAGCCGGGGGAGATGGTGGCGGAGGGCTGCGACAGGGCCATTCAGGCGGCACAGGCCAAGGTTCTCCCTGAAAGCAATCATCAAGCACCGGTGCCGGTGTCAGGCCCGCCGCCTCCCCCCTCACAGTCCCCCGGCGGAGTCAGCCAAGACGCGAGCAATGGGTCCAGCCAGCCCGGTGCAGCCAAGAGCGGCTCCCCGACCTCTGGTACCCGCAGCAAACAGATCTTCCCCTGGATGAAGGAGTCCCGTCAGAACACCAAGCAGAAACCCACCAGTAGCTCCAGTTCAGGTACAGCTGCTGCTCACACACAAAACCTGATAGTTACATTTCATACACAGGGGTTGAAGAGGGGTGGGCTGGTAAGGGTTTGCAGGGAGGTGGGCAAACCACAACAGAGCAATAGTTTGGTCCCTGGGAAGGTCACAGTGTTTCATTTTCTGAGCTGTGGCAGTTTTAGGTGAACCATTTGTTGTTTCAAAGGACACTGAGGCTACATCCTGGAAGGTTTAGCCCTATTTTTATTTATGTTGCTAATATTCCAACATCATACAGTATACATGCAGGCAGTGGATGGTGGAGGGAAAGCAACAGATTCCTCCTTTTGTTGTCCCCATGCCCTCCAGCTGACCTGTCCCTACTGTAAACACACATCTCCACTGATCACATAATGTTCCCGGAGAGACAGCAAACAAACACACACAACAGTTGTTTCAGTTTGTCCTGCTGTTTTGATTAGAGGGGAAACTCAGTGGGTCAGTGTTTGGGGGGTATAGGGGCAGGCCAAAGGAGGGGTGGGGTATTTATTCAGAGCCAACCTAAAACTTTAAAGACGCTCATCTTCCCATGACCTGCTGTACGTTTTGTGGCTGATATTTTAAATAAGGCTTTAGTTATTTTTGACAACATGAAACATTGATAGTTATAGACTTCATTTTTAGGTTAAATAGTTTTTCCATGCACAGAGCAATGATCCTGATGAGATCTGTTGAGACTAAGGCTGTAGTCACTCAGGTTTGGGAGTTTAGTTAAAAACAAAGCCATGTTTGAGCTTATTTGTCTATATGAAATTGGTAATCTACCACATTTTAAACACATTTTATGTATTAGAGACAGTCTCAAGCCAAGTCTCGTTGTTTAAATCTCTCTTTGGTTGATTTAAATCCTAAGAACTCAAAAGGTCACAGCAATTCTTTCTTTGGATTTAATAAATTCTAAGTTGTGCAAGAAATTAATTAGGTGTTCATGTCAGTTGATAAAGTGCAAAGCAACATCACACTTAATTTTTTTTCCTAATAAATTTTCGTAGAATTTTACATGAATCTTGAGACAGTAAAAATTCTGCTCTACCAGTTCTGTAAGAGATGGGCTATACGCTTCTGTGCTTTCAGTGTGACTTTGAAAATGTTACACACAACATTAAGAAGTTTGCTTTTTATGGAAGTTTTGTGCAAGGAAAATGTGATTAGAAGGAGCCACATTACGTTGAAAATACAATTTGCATTGAGGCAACCTGAAAATTTTGGTGTACAAATTAAGTAACAGATGGTCTACCAAAACAGTTCAAACTCAATAACCGATGTGGTTTTAGTGTGAGTTTGAAAATTTTATGCAAAAACAAGGAAACTATAAGGGTCTGGATAGTGTTAAAAAATTGCAATGAACCAAACTCAACCTTCAGGTGTGATGATCGATAGAAACAGTTGAAATTCCATCGTTATGGTTTCATAGTAAGTTTGGCAGATCTGGATGTGCTATTAATGAGGTTGCCTGTAACACACATTTTCTGCAAGAACAATTAAGATATGAGGGTCTCGAGTACCTTAAAAATGTTTTCTATTCATTGAGCCAAATTATATATTCAGCTGAACAAATTTTGCCAGATACAATCTATGAAAGCAGCTAAAAATTCAAAATGATGTGGCTGCAATGTGAGTTTGAAAAGTCTGTGTAACACAATAAGGAGGTCATTTGTTACACATGTATTACCCCCTCTATGCAAGTAATACCATCCCTAATGCTTGCAAGATGAGCTGGACTTATCCTGTGATTTTGAGGTTCTGGGGATCCCAAAATTCCGAGTGTTTTTTTCTTAAGAAATTGATATTTTGCATTTTTTGTATTCTAAACTTATAGCGAAATTACAAAAGCAAATACTGAAGTGATGGTTTAATATTTTTGAATATTTGTGTAGACAACCAATACACAACCAGTTGAAAACAATGATGTCATAACCCAAGCTCAAACTTCATGGCGCTTTTTGATTTATCTTGAAAGTTGGATCTAGGAAAGTTGACCTGAGTTAAGTGTGTTCCAGATATAAATCTCAAAATCATTAGGGTTTTTTTTTACATGTCAACACAAGCAACAACAGTAATGTATTTTTATCCACAGAAAATAAATGGAAGATGCTCACAAATAGAAGGTGAACATTGCTGTATCCACTATACATGGTACTGTCAAAAGTCAAAAAAACAGTTAAGCAACCTTTGCTATGTTTTGTTTGCAAAAAAAAAAAAAAGACGAATTGGATAATAAACCCTTGACTGTTCAGTCGAAAAAGTGACTTCAGGGTTTTTTCAGGATTTGTTTTATATACGTATTAGAACTCCAAAAAGCCAATTTCGAAGTACAGCAAGACTACAACCTAACTTTCAACCATGAGCACCTCAGGCCCAACAACATCAAGCTTTAAAGGCATATTCCAATCAACCCTTCTTTATTTCTGTTTTTTTTTTTTTTTTTAACTGCACTCCCTTTTTTAACTGTACTCTGCCATATACTAGGCATGTACTGTTACTATAACATTTGAGGTAAATATTTGTGTGCAGATGAAGGAAGATATTTCTAGAAAGGATACTGTATTTATAAAGAACATTTTAGAAAGAATCCAAAACAAATAAGACTGTTCCAGAAAAACTTCCCTAAAACCCTTAAAGTTAATAAGTACCTTGAATTGTTTTATTGTACTTTGAATATGTAAAAGTAATTTGTGTGGGTAGGGCACCAAAGCCATCTTTTGCCCAGGGGCCCACATCCTCCTAAAGTTGGCCCTGCTTCAATTTTTTACAGCGCTATGCTTTACACAAATAAAGGAATTATTATAATTGAAGCTAGCATTTTAAAATTAATTCATAAATTTTTATCAAGAATCAGCATTTTGTCCTCCACACCACAGCTAACATTCACATATGGGCCCTATTTGGATAGTAAGGTAGCTGAAACATGGGCCCCATAATGTATTTATGGGTTGCATATTGACCTCATGTTTACTGTTTATGTAGGTTTGATAGAGAAAAACTCAGAGTGAAAGCAGGGATCCATATGTGTTGCTCAGTCTGTACTGTTTTGCATCACATCTCTTTTAGATCCTGCTAAGATATAGTACCTGAATTGTTTTCTCTCTGTTCAACCTAAGTGGATCTCATATGAAAAGCTTATTGGGAGCCCAGAACCCATCCAGACTGAGCTAAATCCTTATGGGACCCACATACACATGTTGGCTGGGCCTAGACTAACACCCATTTCTTCTTCTCCATGTGCAGACTTTTCTTTCATCTGTGCAATATCAATACGCCTCAGGTTATGTCATGTTGCATTCCTCCTACCTCAGGTTTAGGAGACAGGTAGTGAAATTTATTAAGTGTTGGCTGGCTGCCACTGAAAGTGGATATGACCTTAAGATTCTGCAGGCAAGCGCTGGCTTCTTAAAGCTTATCATGAGGGCAAGATGAGTAGTTTTATACACCCTGAAGAATCTATAAATGCTTGTGCTTGCATTATCCGCTTGTTATGCTGTGTGACTTTGGGGGCACGATGAGGTTCAAAATGTTTTTGTATAGGAAACCAGGGTTACAAATCAGATAGTGACCCACTTTTCTACAACTGCATTTCTAGCTAGTGTGTACACATGTAGGCATATTGATTGTTAATTGTCTTATGGTCCCCTGATGATAACCCCTGTGTTGGGGGTTGATTTATCAAAATGTTGAGATGTTTGCTGCACATTGGCTGCAGACCTTAGGAGATGAAAAACTGTACTTTAGTGGGCATATTTATCCAGTAAAGAGCTCTATCACCACCACCGCCCCCTCCTGATTGCAGGGTTTCACTATCAGTGTATGTGTTGTCACCCAGTTCTCCTCCCACTCTCACTCTCCTGTGTCTTGCCTCTGTGTTTCACTCTCTGTCTGTCATGGATTACTGATTGACGCTCTCCTTCTCCCTGACAGTGGAGAGTTGCCCAGGAGACAAGAGTCCTCCGGGATCAGCTGCATCTAAGAGGGCCCGGACAGCTTACACCAGCGCGCAGCTCGTGGAGCTGGAGAAGGAGTTCCACTTCAACCGGTACCTGTGCAGGCCCAGGAGGGTGGAGATGGCCAACCTGCTTAACCTCACAGAGAGACAGATCAAAATCTGGTTCCAGAACCGACGGATGAAGTACAAAAAGGATCAGAAGGGCGTCGGGATGATGCCGTCTCCTGGCGGACAATCTCCTCGGAGCCCAGTAGGCCCACCATCCGGTGGGGGCGGCGGTGGAGGGAGCGGATACCTCAACTCTATGCATTCTCTCGTTAACAGTGTACCATACGAGTCCCAGTCTCCAACCTCTTACAATAAAACTCATCAAAATGCGTACGGTATGGCGACGTCATATCCCCCTCCTCTGAGCAACTCCCTCAACAGCTGCCCACCCCCCCAGAAGAGGTACCCTGGGACAGACTCGGCCACGCCAGAGTATGACGCGCACCACCCCCTGCACGGCAACGGCAACTACGGCACGCACATGCAGGGCAGCCCCGTCTACGTCGGCGGAGGCTATATCGAATCTGTGCCCAGCTCCGGGGCCTCAGTTTTTGGTCTCACCCACCTCCCTCACCCGCCTCCTCCGTCCGCGAGCATGGAGTACAACGGGGCGATCACAATGGGCAACAGCGGTGGTCAGCATCACGGCGTGTGTGATGCGACGCCAACGTACACAGACCTAACGCCGCACTACTCTCAGGGAAGAATCCAGGAAGCGCCCAAACTAACGCATCTGTAGCATGCGGTGCAAGCCTGGATCACTCCGCCCCATTGTCTCATCCAGCTCCAGACATATCCCCCTGCTTTGTTTCTGCGCCTCCTCACGGCTCCCACCTTCTTCGTCTGCCTTTTTTTGTTTGTGTTCTCTATAGTTTGATGTGTGAAGTAGGATAGGATAAATAATCACGACTTGCTTGAATTTTCCTCTATTTGCTTGTGTCATTGTCTCACTAAGACCTTTATGTACCATAGAGTGTCTATAGCGCCGAACGGAGGGAGGGAAGAAGGGCATAGCATATCCATAGGCTTATTTAATCTTATCCTTTTTGAAACGTCTTTTTAAAATCTCAAACAGGGTATTATGAACACATGTTATTCATTTTCAATGTGAAACTGTCCGTACTTATTTATCCGCAATTGAAGAATTATGTTTTTTGCATTCTGTTGCACTTGTGTACAAAAATAACCTTAAGAGCCAGGAGCTGGGAATGTGAGGAGATTACACTTAAAACAAAGGATCGTGAGCTTGCACAGCCTCCCTTGTTGCTTCTGTTTTGTTCCATTGGTCTTTTTAAATGTTATTTATTCAGACTCCAATAGTATTATTTGACACCCCTCCATCTTTGTCTGCATGGGGAGAAGGTTGGTGGAAAAACCAGCGCCATGTTCGGCCCATATATGCAGCCATGTCACTAGATTGCAGGCTTTCCAATTTGTTTCTTTCTTAGTATTATTGTTGTTCAAGGAGGTGTTTAATTTTGTCAGCGAATGAAAAAGAAACAAATCAGTCATGCAATAAGGGTGGAAAGAAGGACACACGTTTGCAGTTTCTTTATTGAATAAAAGACAAAACACATCATTTTTTTCTTCTCGATGTCAAACATTCCATGCTGCTCCAGTTCGAAGAATAAATAAAAGCATTGAAGTGAAAAGCAGATCCACCAGTTTTAATTTTAAAATGCGCAAGCAGAGTTCCACATTTACATGATCATATAACGCTATGTGTATTTCAAACCAAATATATTTACATATATAAAAATAAAAAGGGGGTATCCGTTTTGGTATGAAATTAAAGGTAAAACAGCGTCTTATTAACGCCTTTTTAAAACAAACAAAAAAACCCCCCCCTCATTTTAATAATTAAATTTCATTAAGTTCTATAATTTTTTAAAGAAATAATTTAGATAGAGAACAGTCAAAATTGGTAATATAATGTGAGATCGTTTCTCCGAATAAAATTTCAATTAAAGAAAAGAACAACTCGCAGATTAAAAAAAAAAAAAAAAAAATCAAACATTTGATCTATTTACTCTCTCCTCCTTGAGGGTGGGCCCCTTCTCTTTCCCAGGGCGTCTCTCTCATCTGCTGGGCACATCCATAATAATAAAAATGTCACCCGGGTCTTCGTGGAGGGTTCTGCAAAGAGACAACAAGCCAAATGAGAAATCGTTTAAAAATAATCCACCTATGCCTGAAATCAGTCAAACGCCGCTCAGAGAGGACGCGCTCTAAAGTACAATCATCAAGGACCTTATTTGTTCAATCATTCCCTGAAATTTTCAGATTTTGATGCATAAAACCAGCCACGTCATAACTGGAGGGGAACAAGTTGTGCAAATACTTTACCTTATTTTTTTATTTAAAAATAAATAAATTCTAAAGTAAAATATTACAAATAATTCCAATTGTAATTTGTTCTTTTATTATTTGTAATAATTTCATTAAAAAAAAAAAAAGATAATAAAAAACTCAAGTCAGGAGTAAAGGTGCTGAATTCAGCAGGCCATCGAAAGGAATCCGTGTGCCAAAATTGTTATCCAAAAACAAGCCTTTGACAAATTTTATTTCTCACAATATTTGCACGCATTAATTTATTTCTTCTTCTGTTTTTTCCACTCTCATTTTCAGCGTAACATGATTGATATCAGAGGGCACGAACATTACCAGTCCTGACATATGGTTAGCAGGGAAATCTAGAACAATTGAAGCATGGTGTGTCAAATGGGGGAAAAAGGCCAATGCTTTGACTATTTCTGCATTCAAGAAAGAAAGACACATACATACGCATATGCAGCAGGACAGCGACTTAACCCGCATGCGCCATACGCAGGTAGCACACAAATAAATTGTTTAAACTCAAAATTGAGCACACCGGGTGTCTCTCTTTGCATTCGTGGGAAACTGCGCCCTAAATCACTCCTGCTCTAAAGATAAGTGTGTAGGACGCAATGGTCTACCCTAAATGCCGCCACCCACTCCTGTCCGTGCACACAAAGCCTGTGCGTAATTCCAAAATAGCCATCAGTCTCTTCTCTTAGCAACTCACTACTGGTCCACTCGCAAACATGCAAGTCTTAGGATAACAAACAAAAAGACGAGAATTTAAAGATAAAAGGCAGGTGGGGAAGCCAGCTTCACCACATACTCACCGATGGCTCTTAGAGAGGAAATGGTCGCATCTTGTGTGACCAGATTCCTTTTTCTCTTGTTCTTAAAAAAAAAAAAAAATCCCTCCAGCGACAAACAGACTACCAGTGCGAGCAGAGACCGGTTCTACTCTGAGTGACCACTGTTTCTCGGCGCTTCCTGGCTGCATTTGATCCGGGGGAGAGTTAGAAGCCTTAAATGTGTTGTGAGGGCACCAAGCTGTCAGACCTTTTGGCGAGTAAGATTGATCGCGCACAGGCTTCCAGGACTCTTTGTTTGGTATATAAGCAACAAACTGAGAGAGAGGCCTTCCACTTCTTCTCCTTCTCCTTCTCTTCTTCCCCTCTTCTTACTCAGTAAGCCACAAACATATATATATATATATGTTTATATAGTAATCGAAGGTACACTATGTACTGCCAGACAAATAAAAAAGGAAGAACTTCCTGAATGTGGCTTTTACAGATTCTTCTAGAAGAGCCATATGAAACTAAGCACGAACAAGCGGAGAGGGCAGCTCAATAGCATTCCCATCAGCATAATAACGCTGGCAAATAGATTTCGTTGTAAAAGGTCGATTGTAACAGTGTTTATGCTTGCTCCATGACCATTTCAGGTAGGAAGGATAATAGAAATACATTGGGAAGCTCATTCCCTCCCCCCGGCAAGTGTGGCAATGTCCTTCCAATAAATCCTTGCTTTATATAGCCTTGTGGCTTCGCGCTTCTGATATGAAAGCAAGACTATTTCCAAAGCTGCTTTTAAAGAAATGAAGTAATCGTGACTGCTTTAAGTCGTCAAAAGAGATTCTGTTTCATCACGTGTTTATGAGCTCGATGTTTTAGTGGAATGGGCGAAAATGTGCCTTAATGCTACTATTACATGGCTCCAAACACTAGACCTCTATGAACGTATTTTAAAAGTATATTTAAGGCTTGCCAGTTCTTGTTTTGGTTTAGCCTGTAAAATACGTTGAAAATCCGAGTTTTTTATCCCGCAGGTTCCGTCCAAATTTACCACAGACAAACATATTGAAAGTGAGACTTGGTTAGGCCATTTGTTCAACCCCAGTCACCTTTCAACCACATTTAAACATAGCTGTCTGTCCATCTTTTACGTTTCCGATACATTGTCATGTTCCTTATAAGATTTTTTTGTGTGTTCAACAAAAAAATGGTATTCGAAAATGGTTAACAATTTTAGCTGTAGTACATGTCTTTCTGTCAAAGACTTTTCATCTTTCACCACTTTTCAGCTACGTGTTTTAGGTTGTTGATATGGAAGACCATGGCCTCTTTTATATGTCTGTCCACGAGTTTGACCATTTAAAAAGAATTCAGTCTGGTAGATGTTGGTTTGTTCACATACATTTCCCTTTCACCTTTTCAGCCACAGTATCACGTTGATTAGATAGAAGGTGACGCATTTTCGACATCTATTTCACGAAAATAAACTGGGGGTGGAAGTGGGGGGCATTTTAACCATGTTTTGAATATCATTTTGTTTTTTTAAAGTGTCAGTATGTCCTTGTATAGGACTATCTAGAAATGAACGAACTGTCTTTTACATTGTTTAGGTGGAAGGCAATGATGTCTTTTTCTGTTTAGTGGTAATATGCTCGGGAGACAGGGTTGACTAGCTTAACTAAGTGTACAACATAGACTTGCCTTTTAAACACCACTGGGTCATTGTATAAGACAATAATCAAAAGTTAACAGAAATCAACAGACGTCTTTAGGTGGACGCCTATTCGTATTTTCTCTTGTTTAGACGGAAGGAAACACAACCTTATGTCTAATAAACGAAACTTTGCTCGGGAAAAAGGTTGACTATTTTAGCTAAAACTGGGTTACAGTTTTATTCTTGTATCAAATAATGTTGAGAGATTAAGAGTGATGAACGTCTTGCACAAGCAAGCATTTTTTTTGCACCTCACCTGAACTGGTTTGAATCAACCACATTTTCACTTTCCTCAATCAGAATTCAACGAAACTTTGCTTGGTGGAATAGCTGGTTGTTTTCCTTATTTTCAAAAACTGTTGAGAAAGTTTAGGTGTTCTCATACAATAAATGCTTTAATTAGGCCGTATTTGTCAGTTTTGACAGAGCATTTTGATGCAGTAAGTTTTACAGCATTAGTTGATACACATGCTTAAAAGCTCATATGTATTCTGATAAGACTTTTAGTTCTTAAGTTTATTTTTCACCTCCTGAGCTTAAATATGAAGAGCATGAAATGTGTGTGTGTGTGTGTGTGTGTGTGTGTGTGTGTGTGTGTGTGTGTGTGTGTGTGTCTGTGTGTGTCTGTGTGTGTGTGTTTGTGATGTGTGCGTGTGGTGGGGGCGTTCTCGACTGACATCCTCAAACAATACGAGAAAGAGGAGTGCACGAATCCGCGCACCCTGAGCTGGTCTCTTTCCCTGTAATAGAGAGCGTCAGGCGCTTCTTAAAAAACACATTTTGTGGCTTAGTGGACTGGACTGGAGGAGCGAGGCGAGGACGAGCTGAGCGGACAGAGATGTAAATAAAAACAGTCGTGTATGGCCCAACTGAGCGAGGACTTTTGTTTTTTTCTTTTTGGATCAATCAGGCAGAGAGTGGCTTCTTTTGATTAAGCCCGAAATTGTCATTGGGCAGAGGTAATCATGTGACAGGCAATTCGGTCCAATTTCAACCTTGTCTCCATGAATTCTATAGTTTAATAGTAGCTTGGTCCCCACACGGCCGTAATCACTGAAATAGAAAAAAAAAACACATCAGGGGATTTTTAATATATTTTCTTCTTCATCGTCCTCACTGAGCCGCAACGTTTATAAAAATACGGCGCTGCAAACTTTCCTCGGCTCTCAGGGAGCGGAGATGAATTACGAATTCGAGCGAGAGAGCGGTTTTATCAATAGTCAGCCGTCGCTTGCTGAGTGCCTGACATCTTTCCCCCCTGTCGCTGATTCATTTCAAAGTTCATCAATCAAGAGCTCGACGCTTTCACGCCCGACACTGATTCCTCCTCCCTTCGAACAGACCATCCCCAGCCTGAACCCGGGCAGCCATCCGCGGCACGGTCGGCCCAGACACAGCCCCGATGGCTGCAGCCCGCTGCCCACCGCATCCTTACCCCCGGAGTACCCGTGGATGCGGGAGAAGAAAGCGTCCAAAAGGAACCACCACCTGCCTAGCTCCACCACCTCTACTACCACCGCCACCACCATCTCCAACGGACCCGTGTGCTTCTCCCCGAAAGGTGGGTGAATCCTAACCGACAATGCCTTCACTATCTGTTGCTGCATTTGGAGCCACCCAGGCCCTTCCAAAAAAGATAACTACGACAAATATGCCCGAGTATAGTTTTATTCTGGTGGATGAATATGAGTGTGAAGCATGGAGGGAAAGTTTGGGTAAAGTTTGGTGATGTAAGATGATTTATTCCCCTCGGCGAGGCAGAGTTTTGATGTGTGACAGTAATGAAGAGTGATGGAGTACCTTTGCCGAGGAGGGCAGCTGGAGCATTCATTAGACTCCCACACCAGGATGGACCTCACAGCTTTAGAGCGCTTTACGCACATACAGGCGCTTATTTTATGCGTAAAAGAATCAAATGAGGAGTTTATATCAATGTAGACACTATGTTTTGGTAAAATGTGCAGGTTAACAGCTCCAGCGGCCATTTTGCTTTTATGTAAAACTCATAACGTTAGATTTACGAGCAGCGGGGTTATGCAATTGTTGTATCCTGTTTTTTTTTTTTTTTTTTTTTTTTTATAATCCCCTTGCTGTTTATTTTCCAGGCTCGCCTGAGATCGTGGAGGGAGCCGGTGGAGGAGGGGGCTCCCGCAGGCTGAGGACCGCGTACACCAACACGCAGCTGCTTGAGCTGGAGAAGGAGTTCCACTTCAACAAGTATCTGTGCCGTCCGAGGCGGGTGGAGATCGCGGCCCTGCTGGATCTGACCGAGAGGCAGGTCAAAGTGTGGTTCCAGAACCGGCGCATGAAGCACAAACGCCAGACTCAGAGCAAGGAGAACCACGGAGGGGGAGACGCAAAGGGACAGGGAGCCGACGACGGCATACACAGCGAGGAGGACGAGGAGGGGAGCGGCCTGTTGTACGAGCAGAGCGGGCCCCTCCTGGAGAGAGATACCTGCTCATTTCAGAACAACACACAGCAGCCACAGCTCCAGAATAATGGAGAGGGGGCAAGCTATGACAAAAATCTGAAACATTTTCCCAACCCGTCACCCACTGTTCCGAGCTGCATGTCAACAATGGGCCCCGGCTCGGCATCTGGGCCGGACAATAGTGACAGCCCCTCAGCCCTGGATGTTTCTTTGCACGACTTTCAGCCTTTCTCTTCGGATTCCTGCCTGCAGCTCTCGGACACAGCCTCACCGAGCTTGTCGGAGTCCCTGGATAGCCCCGTGGACATTTCCGCGGACACTTTCTATTTTTTCTCGGAGTCCCTGACCACAATCGACCTGCAGCATCTGAACTATTAACTCAGAAAAATCCTTCACATATTCCTTGTATGTGTGTGTGAGAGAGAGAATGTGTGTGTGAAATCAGGCTACGAAGGCATTAATTCATATTGTTTGTATGTGCGGCACATTTATTCTCTTGATATTTGACTTGACGATTAATGCAAGGTAAGGACGGAACTAAATCACTGAAATAGCTCTGCTTAAAGTAGTTTAATTACCATAACAATTTGATCACTTGGAATGGAAATTACCCGTGTGTGTGTGTGTGTGTGTGTGTGTGTGTGTGTGTGTGTGTGTGTGTGTGTGTGTGTGTGTGTATGAGGAGTAATCTAACAGTGTTAGGTCAATACGGAACCGGGTCGTTTTTTATTTTTGTATAGTTTTCTTGGATATTTTTTTTAGAATACAACTAACTTGCTACAATCCTTCTGCTTGTGTTTGACTCTTTTCTTTTAACATTTCCAGAGTGATTTTTTTTTTAATTTCCTGTTTATGTAAGAAAAATTTAATCAGAAGCGAGAGTAAGGGGCTATATAAATCAACAACAGGTCTAAATTGCATTCATTTCTTGAACAATTTAGAAAAAGTGGATAAATAATTAAATTTGACACTTAAAGCTCTTATAGTAAAACTCAGTTAATGACATATTTTAAACAAAAACAATCTAAATAAAATATAAAATAAAGAATAAAATAACTAGTAAACTTTTTATGCAAAATAGTATAGTTGGATTCTTTTATTTTTTTAATTTTTCTAAAATACTTAAACGTGCAAAGAAATGTGAGAACTATAATATCAAAATTTACATTCCGAGCTAATTCTTTTTTTTAGGTAAAATAAAAGCAAATTTTCCTGCGGAGATCTTAGCATGGACCGGGCTGTTAACACTGAGTGTATGTTGCAAGCAAATAACCCGAGCCATGTTTGCCTTCAGGAGCTCATAAATCACCCCCGTGGCATGAAAGAGACGGACGTTAAGGAGAGCAATTGTCGCGTAATGTGCACAAATAATAAAAAACACCCACTTACGTTTTCATACGGGACTCCCCGAGTCCTAAAACTAAAAAGGGGGCTGAGTCACTGCATGCGTTTGGTAATAATTCATTTTTATAGCTTGTTTGAACACGGCTCATGGCTCGGAGACAGAGCAGACAGCAGCAGCTTGCAGCAACAGTAGCAGCAGCAGCCGGTTCAGGGTTAAGAGGCTGCGCTTAAACTTAAGCCAAACTCCACTTGGAATATTGAACATTTATCAAATTTACTCCAAAGATAAGCTTTCTCAAGTAGAGGTTATTGTCTAAGCTTGTTTAACATTAAATTAGGCGTGTTTTGGGGATTTTACTACATTATTGGAAACGTATGTTTTAACCGCACCTTGAAGCCTTCTATTCAATAAAGGATTATTTATAGTCTTGCTCTATATGGCTCTTCATTAGGAATAGTGTTTTACTCGATATATCAAGTCAATACAAGAAATTTGGAAATGGATCGATTTAAAAACTCTTGCACATTAGTTTGAGCTTTTACTGGAAAATGTGAAAGTTATAAGCTACTCATTGAGTTTATTTATTACTGAGTGAACAGTAGCAGGGAAAGTTATATTTGTCTGCGTGTGTTCAAATGGGGGTGGTGTGGTGGGTGAAAAGAAAATCCAACTTTTTTTTCCCTCTGCTGTGTTCTGACTAACCATGGTGCCCGTTTTAACCAAATCATTCCGAGACAGCGCGCCTTTTCTGCGCTCCTGCAGCTCACACAAAGAGCAGTGAAAAGCCTTCAGAGGTTCCTGCATGTGGCGAAGCTTCTTTCCATGAGCATAGTGAGGCAGGAGCCTTCGCCCACTCACTGCAGAGGCAGCTGGAGGAGACACAGAGAAGAGGGAGGGGGAATGGTGGGGAACTGAACCAAGTGCGCTTCCCCCCCCTCCCCACTGATGGGATGTTTAAAACAAATTTCACTTTTATTTTATTTGATGGTGAAGCCACATTTCTCTAATTTAAATCTACTCTTAAAGACTTAAAAGGCAACCTCTGTTCAACAGAGTGGCTGCAGTAATTAAAAAAGAAAGTCAACCGTTACCAAAAGAATGCACTTCGTTGAAGAAAATAATAAATTTAAATTTTTAGTCTCCTTACGAATAATTTGATGCACTTTAGTAGGAAAGGTATGCATATTGAATCAAAAGCCACAAAAATAAGTTTATTGAAGTCTGAATGTGGTAGAAAAGTTGTTGAGGCTGATGTAATGGGCTAACCAAGCCTGACTTCTTTGATAAGGCTAAATTTGAACCTATGGCCTAAAAAAGGGTCACAATTTTAACACATTTTCCAAGCTGAATAAACAAAACGACCTGCCAACAAGTAGTCTTAAAAAGACGTCAACATGCTGTCCAGTGGTTTCAGAGTGTCTCCGTACTGGCAACAGTTATGTGAGTGTTTAACTTCTCTTGGCCTTTGGGGGCGCTCCCTTCTCTGTGAGATCTTTTTCTTCTCCCGCCCCTTTCTTTTCCTTCCTCGGTGAGAGGTTGTGCATCTGCCGCAAGTCTCCCACTCACACTCCCCCCGCCCTCTCTCTCTCTCTCTCTGCTCTCCAGGCTCTCTCTCACTCGGCTCCTTTTCAGTGGCCATTCATTTCTTCGGCAGCTTTATTTGATGATCTTAACAGGATAATCAGCCCACACTCACACCTCAGGCTACATAGGCGCATTTAAGACCTCTTCTCATTATATTATTTGATCACCATACATGCGTAATGAATACATGTGGGAGTGAAACCACAGTAGATTGGCAGACCCTATGACCTGCAAGAGATGAAAAAATTAATACCTCATCATCCTAATGGTAAATGTGTTGTCTTGCCTCTTCATCACCTGTGACAACCCAAACATGAGGCGGAATATACAGCGTGCTAATTCGGTTTGTAGGCTTTTTGTGCGTTATTTTATGAATATAATTCAAATTCGAAATTCAAAAATACTTTATTTATCCCAAAGGGAAATTAAATGTTGATGTTACTCATTTAGTCAAGGAGTTATTATAGATGGTGATGGCTGTGGGCAGGAAAGATCTCCTGTAGCGGTCCGTTTTACAACCAAACTGAAGAAGCTTTTGACTGAAGAGACTCTGTTTTCCAATGATAGTTTCATGAAGAGGATGTTCAGGGTTGACCATAATTTTCTTGATTTTATGCAAAATTCTTCTTTGCATCATCAACTTATAATAAGATCCAAGCCCAACTCAAGTTAGTGCAGTTTGTTTTTGTGTGTGGCGTAAAACTACACTCACGGGACAGGGGATTTAAGGAGATACCATGACAGGAGCGTCTCTAAAAGGTTTTGTAAGTGGCCGCCAAATGGGGGCACTAGTAATTTATTTATTTATTTAGGGGTTGCACAGTGTCGCAGTTGGCGGCACTGTTACCTTGAAGCAGGAAGGCCCTGGGTTCAAATCACAACGTAGGGTCTTTCTGCATGGAGTTTGCATATTCTCCGTGTGCATGTGTGGGTTCTCTCCGGGTGCTTCTGCTTCTTCCCACAGTCCAAAAATATGAGTGTTAGGTTAATTGATCTCTTAAGTGTGACTGTATGGCTGTTTGTTCTATGTGTCTCTTTGTTGCCCTGTGATGGACTGGCAACCTGTACGAGGTACACACTGTTCCTCGCTGGTGGCACCAGCCCCCCCTAAACTGGAATGGTGAATTTATTTATTGTCCTGGCAGTGGGACACTCAGTCTGGGTTCTCTGCCTCACCTCATGACTTCACAAAAATAAAAACCTTGGATGTAACCATAACCTTCTAATGGCATCTGGTTTTTGTTTTCCACACCAATATTATCAATGGTCCCTATCTGGTCACCTCTCTAAGAAAGTTCTGGAGTCAGCCCTGATGCCACATGATCTGGAGTGCACAACAGGCAAACACTGGCTCCTTGACAATGGTACTCCCGTTTCGTACTAACGCAATGTCATTTTATCCTAAAATGCTTTTAGTCCTTACTGTAAACAAACCAGGCCAAATCTGTTTAGTATTCCAGTGTTTGAATTAATTATGGAGATAAACAGAAATAAAATATTGAACTTTGACTAAGTTTTACATTAACTATGCTATAGACTGATATCTGAGGAGTTCATATTCCATTATGTTCTCTTCTCCCGCTTATAGAATTTATTAATTGGAGTATTATAACCACATTACCTTAGAGCAGAGACGAATTAATTAAAAAAAAAAAAAAAAAAAAAAATACACGAAATGATCGGTTGTCAAAGTAGGTACAAAAGGTCCCCAAGAGGGGTACGAACTGATAAATGGTCGAGTCCCAGCTCCTTTTTATACCTAGGAAAGTCAGGTACGAAAGCAGTGTCAAAGGTATGAAATGGAAAGGGGCGAAATTTATTGCATCTCCAAATCTTCTACTGTTACATTTAAACACAGTTATAAAAAAAAGAATGAAAAGAAAGGAAAAGAAAAACACAGAAAGGAAAAAGCATGCTGTTTTCAGTCTGCATTGAGAGGGAAATGTTCTTGCGTCTTCCTTACTGTCACACTGTGACAATATTTGCAGAGTAAAATCCCATAATGTTCAAGCGTGAAACATTTCGCATCGGAATGAGACATTAATAGCCCACAGATACCCCGCGGCAATGGTACACGCGCGCGCACTCTCTCTCTCTCTCTCTCTCTCTCTCTCTCTCTCTCTCTCTCTCTCTCTCTCACACACACACACACACACACACACACACACACACACACACACACACACACACACTTGTCCATCCATCCAAAAAGGACTGACGGTGCTATGCATGTGACAACATCGCTGTTATACTCGAGTAGGACACAAGCACACGCTCACACACTAATCCAAAAATAGGGTACCTGGGGGTCAGAGTGCAGGGCCGTCCTCATGGTGAGGTTGCAGAGGATGAAATGTTAATCTCTCCACCGGTGCAAGAGCGCGCAGCGGGGTTGTTTGCAGCAGCCCTGCTCCCTGCATGCGACCCCGGGACTGTCCACCTCCGTCTGACTCCTAGCTCATTGTTTGCTCGGCCAATACATTAGCGGCAACGCGTCACCTTGATCGACGAGCGCTCGGAATTTAAATAGCCCCTCAAACACCAATCTGTCACCGTCCTATAGGGGATAAGGACAAGTGCCTCACTGGTTGACCTGTAGCCACGTGACAGCAGCCGTTCATTGATATCGGTCAGTGTGCACCCCCTCCCTCCAACACTGATAAGGATAGAGTATAGGTAAAGGTTGGCACGGTCACTTTGGGCACGGGTGGGTTAGAGGGCGTTTGTTGGAGAGGACGGTCCCTCGGCCCCCCGGTGAACGATGCCACAATGAGCAGCTTCTTAGACTATTCGGTGATGAGCGGAGAAGGTGGCTCATGCTCCATCAGGGCTTTCCACTCGGACCACGGGATTACAGCTTTCCAGTCCTGCGGGGCTGCTGTCAGCAACTGCGGGGCGGATGAGCACTTTATAGCAAACAGGACTTCTGATAGCCTCCCCCATCAGCCTGGGTCTTACCAGTCTCCTGCAAACACTTTGGGTCTCACCTACGGTGCCCACCCGGCCTGCAGCTCCAGCTATGGGCCCCAAAGTTTTTGCGCAACATATAACCACTACACGCTGAACCAGGAAGTGGACTCTGGAGCTGCGTTTCCTCAGTGCGGTCCACTGATGTTTTCGGGTAACTTATCCTCCTCTATGGTCTCTCAGCACCGCCACGGTTACAGTGCCACCCCACTGGGCCAGCTGCAGTATAGCCACGGTCCATATGGAGGCGGACACGAGCAAGCACCCCCTTACCCTGGGGGTTCAAATCCAATGTCACCTCTGCATGCAGCTCACCTGGAGGCTTGCTGCTCACCTCTGTCGGAGGGCGCCTCCTCTGCGCAGACTTTCGACTGGATGAAGGTCAAGAGGAATCCACCGAAAACAGGTGGGTGAAAAAATGTGCTTTAAGAGCACACCAGGAAAGGATACACAAGAACAAAACCTGATCAGCCTTGAAAAAAATACATAATTTTTCCTCTAAACTATGTCAAAATGTAATTGAAAGACGAAAGCAAAGACCTGGAGAAAAATACATGTATTGATCTCACTTCTATTTTAAACAGTATTGAAAAAGGGCCTAAGGTGTTCAAAAGTCAAAAGATGTTTCAAATCCAGTTACAATAGTGAACATTTTCTCACAGAAGAACTGAAAAGACGTCTAAAGACGTCAGTTGATGTTTATTGATTGAATAGGGTAATTATACCTGGACAGGAGGTGTTGGATAAAAATCGAATATTTTTTGCTAACAAGTTTTTTGGGCTAAATAAAGACAATGACTGGCCAACTTTAAACACACATCAAAAGACGTCCATGTATGTTACGTTTTTGGAGGAAACTGCCAACAAGTTTGCTTTAAATGGTCAAAGATGTTGTAGGAAGTGGTACAATGTGATACAATGTTGTAGGGCAATATTGACAGTTATGTGCTCTTTCCAGCACTCAGATAACTAAATGCCAGAGTGATTATATCAATTTCAAATTTGCATCTTCAAATTCTTAATTAGAACCTATTACAATGAACCCAATACAATGATTAGAATACCAATGCCTCTTTTTACGAGAGAAGCCATCAGTTTTCTGGAGCGTAAAAGTGGCTTCAGTTGCATAAAATAAGACTCGTTTTATTGGGGTCTAAAAATAATCGCATTATAACTGCTTTATGGTACTAAAGAAGAAACTTGATAAACCCTTCATGTGTTTCTGTCTGCAGGGCGCTCCGGAGAATACGGTTACGCAGGTCAGCCGAACACGGTGCGGACCAACTTCACCACCAAACAGCTTACAGAACTCGAAAAGGAGTTTCACTTTAACAAGTACCTGACCCGGGCGCGTCGCGTGGAGATCGCGGCTGCGCTGCAGCTGAATGAAACACAGGTAAAAATCTGGTTCCAGAACCGGAGGATGAAGCAGAAAAAGCGGGAGAAGGAGGGGCTGCTACCGACCAAAGTTGTGCCCGCAGAACCAGATGAGATCATCCCAGAGAAAATGGACGATGCAGCATCTGAGAGGTCGACCTCATCTTCCCCGTCAACTCCCTCCCCCTCATCCTCCACCGTGTCTTCCACGGGCACTGACACTTACACCTCCAACTGAGGACTAATTCTTTTCCTCTCTAGGCCATGTGAGCCCTTACACCAAAGTTAAAGTGTGTTTTGAATGACATTTATAAACGTTTGAGTCATTTTCCAAAAATATGGACAATGGCTTAAAGGCTTTAGAGATGTTGTATAATTTCTAACGTGTCTGCACGAAGCACCATTGTCCAGTCATGATCTGAAATGTGTTTATTTGCTTAAAATGTGGCTTCCTATTTGCAAAACTAAGTGGAAAGACTGCCACCCCCTATACCTTGACCTAGTGCTGCTTTATTTAAAAATAAAGTGACAAGTCTGCACACACAAACAGATACCTCAAAAAATGTGCCAAATTTGTGCGCCACTGGCCACAGGCGATACTGTTAATGGGGCATCACGCAATCAACGAGATGACCTCGTTTATTTATCGTTAGTGAATGAATAGTTACAGTAGCTGTTTAATCGCTGTCACTTCTGTCTTTTATTTTGTCTATGCGTGCGCGTGTGTGTTGACTGTTTGAATGTACTGTATGGGATTTGCATGGTGCGTAAAGCCTTCATATTATCACCAGTGGGGCGCTGAGTTTTATCAGTTGAGAAGACGGTCCTTCAGGGCTGTGAAAGGCTTTTATCTTTTGTTCCATTTAATCAAGTGGGTCGAATGTAAAGTGTTTTGTCCAGAGAGGCGTTTACGGGTCAATCATGTGTATTAAAATGCGTTTAAATATAAATCTTTTTCCTCTGTGTCACTTTTTTTTCTGGGGGGAGATATTGGGACTGATGCCGCGTATCATGGGACTTAAAGCGATCTAAGCAATCTATTGAATCTAAATCCGCTTTACATATATTTCCAAGCGATAAATCAAAAGGATAGAAGAGAAATTACAGAAACTCCACGTGTCTGTTCACCCGTCCAGTCCTATCAACGTATGCGGATATGTGCTCTCCCGTCCCTGGAGTCAGCAGTTATTGGCATAATACAGGCATGTTTATCCAAGAGCGAGGATGTCAGCGTCTTCTGTGATGGCAACTTTATCGAGCTAGGCTTACTGAGGGGACAAAAATATATTGATTGAAACATCGAGGATACGGCTATTGACTTACGTCACAGTATCAGTTCAGCTTCTTAAGTTCCCCAAGTTACATGAAGGTGTCATCATGCCACCCTACTGACAAGATAAACTGTAAAAACTTGCAGGACTACCGAAAACATGAGCGCAAACTTCCTTTAACAATAGCGATTCTCTCGTCAAAAGGGTTTTAAACATGATTTTCGAGGCAGAAACCTGTGAGGAAAAAGTCGGTATATTCGACACCCCGGGAAAGAGAACAGCTTAATGGGTTTGTGTTGTTGTTTTGATTCCTTGTGTGCAGGATGCGCGTCCATCTTACCTTAAAAAGACTAAAAGCCCATGAAAGAAGCGTGATTAATGAGCGCAGTTCACCTTTACCTTGGATCCACCTGCAGAACCGGCTGTATTTGAGCTGTGGAGAGGCTCTTCAGTCTAACTCAGCTCCACACATGGAAATGCGAGAAATGAAAATTTCGCTTTTAATTGCATAAACACACGCATAGTTATATAGGAGAACGTTTACTATGTTAGGGAAGATATATACTGTCTTGAACGCTGGCAAGGTTATTTGGTAACTGTAGACGCCCTTATTTGAATTTGTTTTATATAAATAGTTTCGTGTACACACACTTGTTGCTCAGGATGGGAGGCTGTTTGTGAGGCCTCTCTGAATACTGTGATAAACTGAAAACGTGCAATAAACAGTGTGTTTATTGTCTGTTCTGTGTTTAAAAGAAACCAAATATGCATTTCTTAGACAAAGTATTCGGCTCGAAGAATTATATAAACATAGCTAAAATGAAAAACAAACAAACAAACAAACAAACAAAAAAAACTATTACGCAGTACATGACCAAATCTGTACAGAATTATAGACTACAAAATAAATATTTGAACAGATATTATAAATCTAAATTTAGGCAACTATCAGGGACTAATACATGAACAGCTAAAAAAGGTTTTTAAAAATCTATCATACTATTTATAACCAAATTTATAAATTCAGTCTATCTTTTTGCCTTTTTTAAATAAATGAAATTTTACGTTTTTGAAATGTATTTAAATGAATTGGTTGCAAGGGTCCCTTAAATCTAAATATTCTCTAATATTTAACGAAAAACAAATAGTTTAAATTGTAAACATTAATATTTAATTAATTAGATAATAATAATAATAATAATAATAATAATAATAATAATAATAATAATAATAATAATAATTATTATTATTATTATTATTATTATTATTATTATTATTTGTAGTAGTAGCAGTAGTAGTAGTAGTAGTAGTAGTAGTAATAGCAGTAGTAGTAGTATTTCACGAGTTTAATCTAAATTCAGTTCCAGTGATTTAAACTGTACCATATTACACCAATTAAATGCAACGAAATAGCTACTCAGATGTAATTCCGTAGCAACTTCGCGGCAGATGTGCGAGCATATCTGGTATAAATTAAATGAAAAAGCGTCTACATGTGATTCTAAACGTCTCTATTCCACTTTGGGACCGTGGGCACCCTACTTTGAGAGTTGCAGTCACTCTGATGTCCCCCCTGTTGCTGATGTGCGCTGCAGGATCATCTCAGAGTGAAACCCAGCTGATTTTCAAAAGAAAAGGCCGCGCATGCAGGGTCAATCCTCGGTCACTGCTTCAGTTTGTTGTCATAGCATCATCCTACCCCCCTCAAACCTAAACTAGAGTTTATAAACCCCGCACAGGCCAAACAAATCTGGCTAGGATGGTCGGTTTGAAACGAAATGCCGTTGTGAAAATAATTAGCAAACCAATACAAATGACAGAAAATGGAAAGGAGATCTTATTGCGTCATGGGAGAGAACTTCCCGACGATCCTGGTGGTTTCCATTAAGGGCCCGAGATAAACATATGGACGATGACAGATGTTTAACTCAAACCATTAAGACTCTGGTAAAGGGGAATAAATGCTTAAAGCGTTGCGATGGAATACGATAAATAACCTATATTATCTTTCATTCGACCTACAAAAAATTTAGGCACATCGGGTTTCAGGCACGGGTTTGGGTTCGTAAACATCGGTCAGTTCGAAATCAAAGCTTTGTCTAATAATAATAATAATAATAATAATAATAATAATAATAATAATAATAATAATAATAGACAGAGCTTTGATTATTATATATTAAATGCAATTATTAGCGGTATTTTTTAATACACACACGCATATATATATATATATATATATATATATATATATATATATATATATATATATATATATATATATATATATATATATATATATATATATATATATAAGTTATCAGTGAATCTTTAGGCCTAAATTGCAATTTTGAATCTTTCCCAAAAAACTACATTTTTCAAACATAACTGCACATAAATATGATTCCATTCAATTAGGTCAGTTAGACCGAGCTTTAACATTATTTCGTCAACCATTAATCTTGTTTCTAAAATAGATTTTCCTTTCTATGGTAAGTATTTGTAATTCTATCTATCTATCTATCTATCTATCTATCTATCTATCTATCTATCTATCTATCTATCTATCTATCTATCTATCTATCTATCTATCTATCTATCTATCTATCTATCTATCTATCTATCCATCCATCCATCCATCCATCCATCCATCCATCCATCTATCCATCCATCTCTGTCAAATATGTGTGCGTATGTTTATTTAGGCATTGTAAATAATCTGCTATAACAACAAAGTTTTACTTTTATTTTTATTTTATTGTATCTTCCAGAACTATGAAAGTAGTTGTATGTGCACATACAATTACTATAAAGTAAATGTATGTGCTTTAAAAGTGCCTCTGAGCTGCAAGAAATCTTCCCTCTTTTTGGCTACTGACCCATAAAGGGAGGCTGCTCACCTTGAGTAATATCAATCTTCATTTTAGACTGAACTGAAAAAAAAAAAAAACCTTATCAAAAAACATTATGATTGGATTCATCTCTTCCTGCAACAGCTGCGAAAGTGGTTCCAAAATCACTTGCCTGGAACAAAAAGCAGGGAGAGTTGATTAAAAGAACCAAGAGAAAGAAGAACCTGAGAGGAACAGGTATTTAATCAGAGCCCTTACACTAACACACTAAGACATGCAGTAACATGTGCAAAATATTTTCAGTGGTGTAATAGAAATAGATGCAAACAGAAGAGCATGATGGCATTTATGCCCACACACATCCAGTGAAAGTTATAGAAAAACATTTCAAAGGGGTTTTTGTTGTGTGGAAACAGATGTTTAAGCTTTGGATCCCATATTTTATTTTTTGCTGTAATTTTATGTCTGTGTGTGCCAGATGCCTTATACCAAAGACTAACAAATTAAGATCATGAATTGTATGTCCTGTCTTAAAAATTGGACATATTTGCATTCAAACACACTGGTTTTTCATACAAAGCCCATTTTACCTCTATGTTAATTATGTTTTGTTGTAAAAAGTAATAGCTGAAGAGGCAAAGCCCCATTTCTTCATTGTCAATTTGAAATATTATATGTCTGAAATAAGGAGAAAGTAAATGCCAGTAGCGATGACTTTTTTTCTGTGGTTGCATGGACAGATTAGAATTTGCTTTTGCACACAAATCTAATATGAAGTTTATCTGCTACACATCTACAGCTCAGTAAAAAGAGTCCAACACTTTCTTCTCTCAGAAATATCATTCTTTTTCTTTTACTGAGTATTTGGCTCCAACAGAGAGAGCTAGAAACTCAGAGAGGCAGTGATGTGGACAGACAGAAGTCACTCATCATGCTGGTCCAGGTATTGGCACATCTGCTCCAACTGACCACTCCCCTGGTGTGATTGGCAGACAAAATGAATCCTTCCATCGACAGATGTGCAACAAAGGCCAATGGATGGATTGACAGAGTGATGGAGGAAGAGAGGGACTTGACGTCACATGATCAGTTGCTGTGTATGCTGTTATGTTAGAATAAGAATGTTGGCTAAAGTGGGAGAAAGAGAAGGAAGGAGGAATGTGGTGGAAAAGCAGAGAGTCCGCATCTTGACATCAGAACTCACCTCCAGGAGTAGTCTGTGATGAGGCACTCCAAATCAAACAGAGGTACACAAAGAAATGTGAAAAAAGAAGAGCACAGCCAAGGGACTTCGATGAGTTAGAGGCCCACAGAAGGAGCCAAGGCTAGGAGCATGCAGGCTGGGTAGTGGTCCACAGACAGAGGGTCCATCAATCACATATGTCCTGACCTCCAGTTGACCCCAGCGTTGCAGCCAATGAGGCGCCCTCAAACCCTAAAGAAAGACACCCCCCAACTACACGTGCACACACACTTATCTAGCCATACATACACGTCCAAACACACAAGAGATCGGGTGACACTGAGAGGAGCCTGGAAGTTCATTGTGTAGGCCTCCCCAGTTTCCAAGAATCCTTTGTTGATATTTTTTCTAGCTAATGTGAGTACCGACACCTGAGCAATAGATGTACACCGACATACACATTCAGGTAACTACTTGCATGCTTTAGTTTGAACAAGAAGAGACATTGAAGAATGTCCTGGCAGTCGCTAATAAGGGACACTTTCAATAGTAAAAGTGATGAAGGGCAGAAAAAATACTTTATGAAACAAATAAAAAGGGTAAAGTAAATATGCTTCGTGTGTGTCTAGTGTCAAGTTTTTTTGTTTTTTGGTCAGAAATGTATGTACACTCACATAATCATGAATTTGGGTGTTGGTAATTTTGTCTCTACCATTTCATACCTTAGTTGTTTTGTACTTGAAAAAGTTGGATCCAGATACCATAATCAGATAACATACTAATTTTTGGCTTGTATCAATGCATTCGAACCAATGTTTTTCAGGGAATAACTCATAAAACAAAATACAACTGCAACGATTTGTAAAAACAATCAGGTGCAAAAATTGGAATTTATACAACTTTTTCTCTAATCCGGACTGGTTCAAATACACCTGTACACATCCACTAACATTTGGATAATTGCCCTTGGGTCACTTGGTAATTCTGGCTGAACATTAGATCCTTCTAGTTAGTGGAACTGGTAGAGTTAATTTGAATGCTGTTGTTTCCTGGCACAAACCAAACTTTTAGGCATCATTCCTGAATATTCATTAGTGTTGAGGTCATTTCCAGCTTTTCCCATCTCAAAACTACTTCTGATGAATGTTTGAGATTATTTGGATTTTTTTTTGCCTGTGGGACTCCAGAAGCAGTTGATGGATACCAGTGCGCCGGTGCACTGATGGGGAGTAGTGCACCATCAACACTGTTTATAGTGGGGATGGTGTGCTGTTGATCTCAACTCGGGACATTATGGGTCGGTGGGCGGAATACTTAATCCCACCAGCACATCTTCCACTGAGGAAGTGGAGCCTGGGGACCTTGGGTCAGGCTCTCCAATCTCTGGTGCTGAGGTCACCAAGGTGGTTAAAAAGCTCCTTGGTGGCAAGGCCACAGGGGTGGATGAGATTCGCTCAGAGTTCCTTAAGGCTCTGGATCTTGTGGGGTTATGTTGGTTAACGCAACTTTGCAATATTGCATAGACATTGGGGGCAGTTCCACTGGACTGGCAGACTGGGGTGGTGGTCCCCCTATTCACAAAGGGGACCACAGAGTGTGTTCCAACTACAGAATCACACTCTTAAGCCTCCCTGGTAAGGTCTGTTCAGAGGTTCTGGAATGGAGGGTCCGTAAGATAGTCGAACCTCAGATTCAGGAAGAGCAGTGTGGTTTACGTCCTGGCCGTGAAACAATGGACCAGCTCTACACCCTCAGCAGGGTCTTGGAGGGTGCATGGGTGTTTGCCCAACCAGTCTACATGTGCTTTGTGCATGTGGAGAAGGTGTTCAACCATGTCCTTCGGGGAATCCTGTGGAGGGTACTCCGGGAGTAAGGGGTACCAGGCCCTTTGATATGGCCTGTTAGGTCCCTGTTTGACCAGTGTCAGAGCTTGGTCCACAGTCCTGGCAGTAAGTCAAGCTCGTTTCCGGTGAGAGTTGGACTCTGACAAAGTTGCCCTTTGTCACTGATTCTGTTCATAACTTTTATGGACGGAATTTCTAGGTGCAGCCAAGGTGTTGAGGGGATCCATTTTGGTGACCTTAGGATTGAAAATGGAGCGGGAGATCGATAGACAGATTAGTGCTGTGTCAGAAGTGATGGGGGCGCTGTACCAATCTGTCATGGTGAAGAGAGAGCTGAGTCAAAAAGCAAAGCTCTCAATTTAGCAGTTGATCTATGTTGCTTCCCTCATCCATAGTCATGAGCTTTAGGTCATGACCGAAAGCACAAGATCATGGATACAAGCGACTGAAATGAGTTTCCTCTGCAGGGTGTCTGGACTCTTCCTTAGAGATAGGGTGAGAAGCTCGGTCATCCAGGAGAGACTCAGAGTAGAGCTGCTGCTTCTCCATATTGAGAGGAGCCAGTTGAGGTGACTCAGGCATCTGCCTCCTGGACACCTCCCTGGTGAGGTGTTCCAGGCATGTCCCACCAGGAGGAGGCCCAGAGGAAAACCCAGGACACGCTGAAGGGACTATGTTTCTCGGCTGGCCTGGGAACACCTTGGGATTCCCCTGGAGAAGCTGTCCCAAGTGGCTGGGGAGAGGGAAGTCTGGATCTCCCTGCTTAAGCTGCTGCCCCCATGACCTGGAAGAAAATGAATGGTTGGATGGATGGAAAATGGATGGATGGATGTTTTGGAACATTGTGTCCAAGTTTTACCTGTATAGCATTTGATTTGAGGTGATGTTATCCCATCCACTCCATGTGATACAGCAGTCCCTCTGGAACCAAAACCTACAACTTCAGCATGATGCTGCCACCACCATGTTTGAAAAAGTGTATAGTATTCTTCTAAAGCCTCACACTGACTTGTCTATTGTATAGGTCAGTTTGGCCAACAAGCCACACTGACTTTGTCTCTGATGAGACCTTTGTCTTATCTGACCATAAGACCTTTACCTTGAAGACATCTGGCTTGTCTATGTGGACAGTTGTAAATTTCAGTTGTTTTTTAATTTGAAGGAACCATCTTAGCCAACAGTAACCCCACTTTGCTTTCAATTTTAACACTGGTATACCAAACTTTTCAGTTAGTTGTACCTGATCACTCTAACTCTCTTTTCTTTGAGAATGACTGCTCATGTCAGATGGTTGAAACTTTTACATAATTGGATGTTTTCATAAAACAATGATCCTAAACACAGATAAAATCTCAATCCTGTTGAAATTGTATAGACTGTACTTAAAAGATTATGTAAATAAACTCTTGGGGAATGATTCCTGTCAGGATGAGTGGTCAGATATCTAACATGAATTATGCCAGAGGCTTATTAAGGGATAAAAAGAGAGCATTGTCAATGAGCAACTTACTATATAAATTATTTAAATTATGTTTTGTAAAATCAAATCACTGTGGAAAAAACACTTTGAATAACTCATTTGAAGTTAAAAATTATTCCAACATTCATTCTCATTTAGGGTACAGTAAAGTCTGTCCAGAACTGTAACTATATTTTTTAAAGATATTGATTCACTCAATATTTGATGTGTCCCTTCTGAGCTACTGTAGTAACATGTTAATTCAACAATCCAGAGGAAGAACAGCGGCTGCCTCGAGATATAACACAATTAAGTCACAGATCTGATGAAAATGTGGATATTTGAAATTCTATTTCCGGAAAAGTTTAGGAGGTTTGGAAACTGCATCAGAAACTTCACTGTATAAATTGTCAAACTTACATGGACACATCCACGACAAACAAAATGTGTGATTTAGATTTTGTTTTTATTTATAGTGAAACACAATTTGAGGCAAAACAACATTATTTTAATGCAGTCAACCAACATTAATCCTTTAGTCCCTAGGCTTATTTTTGAGATATATGCTTAAAAATAACATGCCTAAAATGAATTGAATATATCTCAGGAACTATAGGGTTTATTTGAATTGCTTTGGTATCAAAATAAAGGCAAGACTTCAGAGAATACTATAGAGGTCTAAAAAACAACTCTCTTGTTACTGAGGGAGACTAAATAAATATGACACACAGAAGAAAATAAATAAAAAAATCTCCATGCATATATTCACTTATTCAAAAATGGGGGAAAAACACAGGAAATTGTAATAGACTCATAATGGAGCAGTTTTATTCACAATAAAATAATCATCATCTTGCTGCTTAATGTTGTAACTGGGTGTTGTTGAGATTGAAAAAAATGTTTCTATCATTTAGATTAGCTTTTTTTTTTTTCCTTATGTGGGTATGCAATATGAATATATTGGTTAATTATAGCTTGTGATTGGATTGATCTTGTTGGCAAAAGTGCTGCTGCCCCCAATACAGGGGGCGCTAGTGAGATGGGAGTGATGTATAGGTTTACATATATTTACAAATCCTAATAGCCTGATAGCAGTTTGTGAGTGTTTCATATTACAGTTTTTCACAGTTGCCCTGGTGCAATTTCTCATTTCTGTTAACACATTGGAAATTCTTTTGTACATCCATGCAAGTGATTATGTACAATTCTCTGCTTTGTCTTACCTTTTCAACTGCTTATGTCATGTTGATCAAAATATATTATATGGAGCTGAAAGGCCTCCTAGCTATCTCTCCAATTTTTAGCTCCCTTCATGGATTCCAAGGTTTAAGTTGGAACTCTGGTTGGGCTACTCTAAACCATTGATATTACTTGAAGTCAGAGGAAACGGCTGGTGAAATTGAAAGTATACCATAAACCTATGCCAGGGGTATGAATAATTATGGGCTCAGCTGTAAAAGTGACAAGTGTTGGCAATTTCATGCAAAAGTCACAACTGAGGGCTTTTGAAGTCATAATGTGACACATTTATTGTATTACATTGTTTTTAACAAAAACTGTAACTCAACTGAAATATGATCTTAGCACTGGTATGATTTAGAAATTCAAGTGAGTACTTGCATACCATTGATAAAATGATTACACAAAAACCACTATATGTGTTACACAGCAATCACTGTACCTCCTTAGATGTTTGGTGTAATAAATTTATTAAAATCTTTAATTTTTTTAAATAGTTACCAGCACTTGTTCTGCTGTTGTCCACTTCAGTTCATAGTGGGAGTTGTCTGAATGTTTTCCCTGCATTCCCTTTTGAAAGATTCTGATAAATCCCAGTCAAAACTGCCTGATTAAGTTATTATTCTGGCTGTTGGTGGTCCTAAGACCGACAATAAAGTTAATTTGATCACACTTAATTTACAAATAATACCAAAGCATCTCCCGAGTACCACTAAAGGCAAGCCAATTACCACCACTGGTACTTATACCACAGTTTGAGAACCATGAAAATAACCATTCCATTGTAGCTCTGGCTGGTTTTGCTCTGGTTTAGGGTTAGTGTCCAGCTGGAATGTGAACCTTTGCCTATAGTCTATTACAGGTTCTAACAGATTTTCTTCCAGGATTTCCCAATATATAGTTCTATCCATCTTCAAATAAATTCTAACCATCCCCACAGCATGATGCCATCACTCTGCTTCACAAATGCAATGTTGAGCTCAATGTGATGTGTAGTGTTAGTTTTCAATGACACATAATGCTATAGTAATTCACTCTAAGTGCTGAATTAGTTGGAAAATTTAAAAAAATGTATAGCAGTATAGTATAGAGGAGTAGAAAAAGCTATGACAATTCAAAATGTCCCTTCTCTGGGGACTAGACACAGAAAAATTTTCTTGATGTTAGAAAGTTTGTAGTTTTCTGGTGATGCTGCTTTGTATGATATAAATTTTGTTAGCCTTGGCCTTTGAAAACCATGCTATAATTTTCTTATTGGAGCAAAGAGATAGGGTCAAGATGGGGAGTCAAAACTTAATCCCAAAGCCTGAACCACAATGTCAGCAGACCTCGTCAAGTAGGAAATAGAGCCTGGACCAGGCCTTTGATATCAAAGAGTTGAGCCTTTGGTCTCATCAATAGGAAGACAGGTTAAACAGCACAAGTTAAAACAGCCTCAAGGATGCTGGTATATCACAGAGAGAAACAACCACAGTAACCACTTTCACACACAGATATGCACCTACACAGCTTGAGGGTAAAAGACAGGTTTCAGCACTTTGAGTCAAACGTCTTCATGTCGGGTGGAGTTTGCAGATGATGTGAGTTGTGGATTCTGCTCGCGGGGACTGGCGACCGTTGTTGTGGTGTTTGATCTCACCTGACACCGTTTTTACCTGAGAACCACCTGCCAGTAACTCTCATAAGAAGAGAAATGGCGCTCACGTGGGTTGTGACAGGAGAGCATTGGAAACAAAATCTGCAGCGATTAGGGGGCAATTTGTGTGTTAACTGACAAGTCAGAGTGCTCAGTCTGTTTGATGGTTTCTGACACATGAAAGCATATCGGATCACATCAAAGATTTCGACATCTTGAGTAATATCACCCAAAACCCTGCACTTGCTATGTATTCATTTCAGATACAGCATAAAGTGAAATTAATGTTTTTGAGTTAGAACATTATGAGATAGACTGCCTTGCTGCAGTGTTTCCAATTTAAATCAGCCAGTGTTTAAACAGCAGCTTGTTATAGTAGAGAATGAAAGAGATGTTTTAGTGACAGATGTTTGGCATATTGTAACTCAAAGCTTCTGGTTTGTACAGACCCTGAAGCACATAACACAGTGGGAGTCAGAAAACTGGAGTGAAACTATGCACTGATATGCTCTCTGTTCCCTTTGGGCAAAGAGTGGTTTAGATTCAAAACTGCAGCACTCAAAACATGGAGCTTAGCCTGACAAATTGATCTGAAGTTAAAGTGTATGATTTACTGTATTTTCATGGCTGTTTGTTTATCTTATGCTTTATGTGCTTTATGTGAGTTTCGTGTCACAGTAATGACTAAGTGTCAAAGAATCTCCCAAAGTGAGTTGAGATTCAGTGACTCAAGGCCTTATAATTCACATTACTTTTGAAAACAATTTGAAACATTTGATATCAACTTTGGCTCATTATTTTATTCGCTTTTCTCTACTTTATCTGAACATAAATATCTCTTTGGATGATCATTCCAAAGAACTTTTACTTTCAGAGAACTTTCCCTCTTATGAGTGGCAGTTGTTACATGAATGTCACCATGAGAAAGCGCCTCTTTTTGCATCTGTTCAGCAAAAATCTGTAACTTTTTACAGTGTCACTTATCAGAACATGTAATACTGAAAAAAAATTGCTCACCCATCCAAATCATTTAATCCAGGTCTTCCAATCAATGAAATGGCCACAGGTGTATAAAATCCAGCACTTGAAATGCAGACTGCTTTTGCCATTATTTGTGTAAAGATAGATTGTGCTCAGTTGTTCAGTCATTTTCAGCATGGTACCATGAAAGGACACATATGAAAAAAGTCCGGATGGCTCACTGGTTCTGTCTTGTCCTGTAGTCTTATCTTGATAAAACAATTACAGGCACCTGAAAAAAGGCTACTAAAGAGGTACTTCATATAACCATGGATTAAGAAAGAATCAAACTGCTCTCTTAAATTTGTCCTGTTGAGTCTGTTATTGTCAAAGTAACTTTTAATCTGTTTGTTTTACCATCTGTTCTTGTGAAGAGACGTATTAAGTTTTGATATATGATCATTGTAAAAAATGTTGGAAACAACCACATCAGATTAGAGTTACGTATTATGTACATACAAAACTCTTTTGCTTCTGTTTAACGACAGGCAATTCACTCAGAGACAGTTGTTTTGTTGTCTTGCCTTTCAAGAAAAAGGAACCACAGTGAAGATGTGCTTTTATTGTGTCACCTGTATAAGAGCTCTTACAGTGAGCTCACCTCTCCAACACCACCATCTCTCCCAGCAGACAGCTGGACAGTCACCCTTCTTAACATCCCCCTGCACATCCTCCCCCTCCACTCGTTATCATTTGAGTTCCACAGAGACTCCTCTAATGACAGCACTTGTCTATATTGCCGTTGTCACAGCTTGTGTCTGTGTGTGTGCTACCCTGTGTGAGTGTGTGTGTGTGTTTACATTTGTGCTCTCAAACTAGTGCATGTTAGGCCTGTAATGACAGCGGCTGTCTATAACGCTTCACCCTGGCAGGGATCATTCGGTCCAACCTCTCTCTCATCTGCTGTCCAGTGTCACCTATGCCTGGCTGGACGATGATGTGATCTTTAGTCCCCTCTGCGATCTATAGACTGGCATTTGGCTCAGAAAGCGTTCCCTGGCCCTGACATGCATGCTAAAGCTTGCCTCTATTTTGCCGATATCCCCCCACTGCGCCTGCCTAACCTCCCCCAAAAGGTGTGTTAACACCAACCAGAGCATTATTCCAACAGGCAGCATTAGTTGCTGGAATGGCACTAAGCCACTGAAGTGTAAGACCTAGCATATTTGGGTATGCATCAATGTGGGGCACGCTTTATACCACTACATCCGATGCTTAGCATTGGACTTGGTGATGTAAGCAGCTGCTTGGCTTGGATACTCATTCCCTGAAACCCTGTTCTCAAACTAATCTGCAGGCTACATGAAGTTTAGAGGTCTGTAGCTGTGGACTCGTGAGAAATTTGCTGACCCCTGTCTGGGATTTTACATGGCTAAACACTTCATGGCAGAGTTCCTGTCATTCCTAATCACTTTCATTGTGTTATAATATTCCTAACAGATAACTACAAAATATTTAGTAACGAGGAAATTTTATGACTGGATTTATTACAGAGTTACTGCACTGGTACCTGTGAACCTGAGAGTGATCAAATTTTTCACAGATGTTTGTAGAAGCAGTCTGCATGCCTGGGTGCTGTATTTTATTCAGCTGTGCCAAAGGAAATGATTGGAACACCTGAATATATTATGAATGTGTGAGTGAATATTTCGGGCAGTATAGTTTACTTACTAATGTGGCTAATTATTATTAGAAGCTAATAATTTATTTCTCTGCATTTTAGACTTTCAAACACTTTTGCAAAATGTGTAAAACATGCTGTATGGTTGAAAGATCAAATTAAGTCAATTAAGTTTTACAGTGGATATTGAAGTTAAGGTTAATGAGAAACTACAGACTTTTATATTTGGAAATCTGACTTCAGTAAACTTTTCCAACCTGAAAACATCAACTTTTAAAAAAAATTTAACACACAATTAAACATTGTCCTTCAACCAATCATGTAGCCCCAGTGGACAGTGTTTTTATTCTTTTCCAAGTCCTGTCGTGATGCAATTTGTTAGCACTGGTGCCCTGTTTGTTTCCACAACCCAACAACATACATGTAAGGTTACTGGCTACAGAAAATTGTCCTAAGTTGTGTTTGTGCATAGTCGTTTGTCCTACTTGCCATTGAGTTGCCCTAAAATGTCCAGGGTGTACCCTGCATCTCACCCATTAACTGCTGTAGATAGACATCACCCCTACTGTGACCCTGCACAGATTATTAAGAAACATAGAAAATGCACTGATGGATAGAAGCCCTGATTTACTGCTATCTTAAAATGTTTATCGGTGCAGAAGCACTTGTAAATCCTAAGCCTCTTTCATAAAACAATTCTATCAATAACTTACAAAAACAAAGCCCTGTCTGTCTCCACCCTCCCGTCTTTCCCTTGATTTACATACGCTTACACTCAATATTTTGATTTTTTTTAAAATTTTACTTAGAAAAAAATATTCACCGAAACACAACTTACCTGTAAACCGACAATATTCAAAATATTCTGACCTGATCACTTCAAGGATATGGCCAGTCAGCAGGGTCTATTGGTGCACAGTAGGACCGCTTGGTGGTGTTGCAGAAGGTCCAGGGGTGGGATTACAATATGTCAATAATGCATCTGAAGAGAAAAAGAGAAATATGATTCCAGAAATAAAAGTAAAAACAGAAGAAATGTGTTATGTTCACTAAATTATAGATGTAAAATACACAATGAATTTTCTGAGATGCAATTTCAATCAGATTGAAGTTATCATGGTGAAATGCAGAATCCAGTGAAGCAATACACTTCAATAGTATATGGAAATGTAATATTAAGTTAACAAGTTAACATTAATGTGTACTGTTTTGTAATGAGCTAGCACAGCTGACTTGTTTTTGCTGGTCTAGTTTTTTGTTATGGCTTTGACCTATTAAAAAAACTGGGATCCTCTCTGTTTTCATCATCACTAACTCAGCAGCGAAGAAGGCACCTCTTCCAAATGTATGGACCATTTCTTGTTGGTCTGACACATTTTCCTCACCCTTTTGCAAAACAGTTAACCACAGATGTCATTCAAGCAGTCTAAACTCCATTGTTTTAACCTTGGTAACTAAACAAAACCATATTATTTTTATTTTATACATTTCTTACTCTCCAGTATTTCAGTTTTCAGCCACAGTTTAAAAATGAAATGGAATCAATAAAATTTTCATTAAAGCATTTTTGATTTTGGATCCAGAAAGATAATGATGACAAGCAAGGGTGCACTGAATGCTGTATTTTGTAGTCCATTATTTGCAAGTTGTCTTGTTAAAAAGCAATAACTTTGACCATAAGTTCCTCTGTTTAGGCCTTTGTGTCATGAAAATGTGGAGTTTGAGTTGACAGCTGAATGGAGACAATTAAGACAAACTGGCTGGACCATATATTGATTAGCTCTATGTTTGGCTAGCTAGCCTAGCTGCTACTCTACACTCTGCTAAGTAACTAATTCAACAGGTAATTTCATCACATCATTTTTACTGTACGTCTATTTCTGTCACGTTTTTCCTCTTCATCTTTTCTTTTTTTTTTCTTCCTTGGGCACCAGACAACTTGGGAAGTTTTGGTTCAGAAGTTACCTGCCTTACTGTCAGTGAGCAGCAACTATGCAGTGAGGAAAGGTGGGGCGTGGGGTGCAAGAAGAAACCAACTAGTAAAGGAGGAGGGGGGAGCTAAGCAAAGTATTGTTATTTTTACCCCAAGTTTATGTAATATTTTTTGTTATGCAGCTAAAGTAGTGCATGAATTTTCATAATTATATTATGATCTATTAACTGTTTTTTAATTATTTAGTTATGGTGCCCCCTAGACTCCTGGTGCCCTTAGCATTTACCCTATACTGCCTAAGCCACAGCCGACACACACACAGTCACAAATTAGCCAGTAAGGGACTGCACTTACCTTGCTTGAGAAGTCAGGGGTTCAGCAGTGGGTTGACTTCAACCCCCCATTGCCGACTTTTGATGAAACACAAAAGTCGGTTGGCAAAAAGGCATTTTGATTCCACCTTGACAGGTTTTGTGAGAGGGGCATTAGTATTTATTGAGGTAATTCTTGTTTCAAAAAGTAAAAGAACCTCTGCTTTCATAGTTACATTCACTTGTATTGAAGAGAGCCTAATTTAATTGTTTTATAACTTTTTTTAAATGAATGATATCAGAAAGCTTTCCACTTTTGAGAAAAAAACATGAACCACCTTTTAATACCTTTTTTTTCTGCAGCTTATCTAAAGTTTGAAACAAGGTAATTTCATTTTTTACTCTTCATTTTTTCTGAGCTTCTCTACATGTGTAAGCTTTAAAACTATAAAGAAGCATAATTTCTCACTTTATATGAAAATGTAAGGAGAATAATTGAGACCATAGGGAAAAATATATTTTTTAAGCAATTTAGCTGCATAATCTTTCTTTAAGGTCTTGAATCACAGAGAAAGTTTTATTTTAGCAACTCAAGGCAGAAAAAAATCTCATAAGTCAGGTTTTGATCAATGTTTTTCAGATGCCTTTTGAATTTTCATGTCTAAATTAATCCATCCATCCATGTTGGTGTACACCATGGGCAGGTCGCCAGTCCATCACATCGCAACACAGAGACATTCAGGACAAACAGCCATGCATGCACACACTCATACCTACAAAACATAGCTGGTAGTGGCTTTCATTCAATTAATAAGTGTGTTTCAGATACAAAATCAGACAGGAATCTTTAAAAAGATAAGAAGAATAATGTTTAAGGGGTATCAAGTTTAATACCATTAACAATTTATTGTTTTTTTATATCCTTCTCAATAATCAAGGGAAAAATCTTTATTGTCATTACAGAAATCAAACCCTTCCTATACACTCTGACCTGCTTTTTGCATCTTTTCTCTGAGATTTTGACAATTTACTTTTGATGATTAGTTTAAAGTCTGTGAGGTTGGAAGATCCTCCTTGCCATCAACCTAATCTTTGGCACCCTCCGCAAATTCCTTGTCAGATTCAAGTCAGGAGTATCACTGGGCTGCTCTAAAATTTTAATATTATTTCCAGTCAGAAGACACGAATAAGTGAAATGAAGAGATTATTTTAATACTTAATCTACCAGAAGTATGAATAGTTTTGGGTTTAGCTGTAGTTATTACTGTATTAAAGCATCAATTAGGACTGTGTTGCAGAACCTCTTGTTGGGATGACTTAAATTAGCTTTTCGTTAAAATGGATTCTGCAGCATCCAGAGCATCATCAATGAGTACATGTAAGTGTGATTCTGTTGAGATAAGCTAGTGAAAAATCCTGAATAGGACATGCCCTCTTATATTCATACCTATTGAGAGAATCGGTGAAGCAATTTTTATTTTTACCGTAGAGTCTTGTGTTGCTGCAGTTCTTTGGATGCTGCGCAAGAAAAGTGCATTATCCTCCCTGCAGACAATCTAAAGTTGATTGTAGTAATTCAGAATTATCCCAAGAAGCCAAGTGTGTTCTGCCAAATCTTTCAATTTTCCAGTTTATGAAGCAAAAATCTTTTGCATCCCGAGAGGTTTTAAAAAAGCTGCTCTGGTTTAAGACTGATTATTTTCATTCTGCGGTCTAGCTGAAGCGTGAAAGAATGATGAGTGACTAAGAGTGTGGTCTCACATCAGGAATGGCTTGTGTTATAGCATTAAGCTCTTTATCTTTTATGGAAATGATAACTTTTGTGACATCTACCTCTGACAGCATACATTTTAAATTCAAACCCATCCCCAGGTGATGAAACATTCCCATTATGTGTTTTGTGTTTGTGGTATCTTCAGGATATATTCACTGGCACACTGGAAGCAATGCGTTTTGCATTTCCAGCATCATTAACAGTCTGTGGGGGTGGAAAAATTCAGCAGTTAGCATAGACCAAAAGTTCAAAATGAACATCAAGCAGCAACAAAAAGAAGAAGAAGAAAAAAACCCACCAGAGACTAAAAATTGAAACAATAGACATTACATCAGCCTTGATTTAAAGGGAATTTCAATAAATTTCAGTCTGTCCATTTATCTTACAGTTCAGGGTCATAAAATGTGAAGCTAGAGCCTGCAGCATAGCAGTAAAACAATGAAGATTTAATGATAGAGAAAATCATAAAGTTGAATTTTATTGGCTATGGGCCATCTTTTCATAGTAGATGGGTTTACATAAATACTCATTCCAGTTATGCTTGAG
Organism: Anableps anableps; assembly: GCA_014839685.1. Classification (NCBI taxonomy): domain Eukaryota; kingdom Metazoa; phylum Chordata; class Actinopteri; order Cyprinodontiformes; family Anablepidae; genus Anableps; species Anableps anableps. The sequence goes on from CM026079.1 coordinate 13,119,828, forward strand.
GATGATTCTTTTGGAAGCAACAATCAGTACTTCCCTGTAAAAGAACATAAAAACCTGCAAAATCTGAGATGTAGGGCATTTCATATTTCAAAATATAATGGTTACATAAGGTTATCATTTAAAAACAGCACTTTGCATTTATATAGGTTATCTTCGTTTTATATTAGAATTTGTTTGATTATTTGAAACATCCAAGTGTGACAAAAAAAAGCAAAGATAAATCTGTGTAAGAAAAAATACTTTACATTGCTCTATATCAAACCTTTCTACAATGTGCCTCTTCACAGAATTGAAAGCTCTTAAAGTGATTGTGTTTTTAAAATCAGGTTATTACAAATATTTGCGAGCAGTCAATATTCTTCCTATCAGTGTAATCTTAGCTTGGAGACACATGGAAAAGTGCTTTTGGTAGAGTTGAGCTAAGAGCTATTCAAAACAACGTTCAGTCATGGGAAAATTTCCAAGCATTGAAAAAAAAAAAAAAAAAAAAAAAAAAAAAAAAAAAAAAAAAAAATCAAAACTTTCCTAGAAATTTGAGTGAATGATGTTTGGTATTTGTGCCCCTCAGTACCTTTGAATCAGACAGTTGTTCACATTGTCACAGTTTTGTCAATCAAGCACAATCTATGGTGACATTGCTTGTGCCAAGGCATTAGAGCATTTCCTCTTAATGAGAGGAGGAAGAACTGTTAGTCAGGCAAATCTGGTGCACTTAGATGTTATTTTACCTCGTATTTGTAAGCCCAGTTGTTGCAAATTATATGGTCTGGTTTATTTGTTCATTAAGAACATGTTTGAGATTTTAACTTCAGAACTTCACCCATTACTTTTGCCAAAAATGATAGTCAGACAGACTTATAATAAGCTCTATCAGTATAGTACACCCCACGCTGCATGCACCTGTGATACAGCCTATACCATCACCGTCTTTCCAGTCAACACCAGAAGGAAGAAGAAGGAAAAAAATCCCAAGGGCATCCCTTATCCTTTGATAGTTATGTTTACTCTATTGTCTACATGCCACTAAATCACAACAGAAGTAATTTAAGGCTGCCTTTCCTGAAGAGCAGGTCCATACTTTGTCCTTTTGCCAAACTAAATAGTCTGATGGCAAATCTTATTTACACTATGACGTGTCATTTCTGTCTCTTGAAATGATATATATGCACACATTAGACATGGTTCCGTTAACAAGCTCAAGGTATAGCGTGATTAGAGAAAGTTATGGTTTCAGAACTAATATCATACAATTATATGTAAGGCCCCTTTAACAAGATCCCAGAGAAAGTTCGGAAGTGAGTTTTTTTCTGACTGCATGGAGCAGAGTTGCTTGGTGCCCTCCCATGGGAGAACACGCATGATGAATAAAAGAACAAGAACAGGATGATGCCATTCTGTTCTTGCAGCCCTTGGAGAAAGAACAAAACTTTAAATTCATGCAGAGTATGCACAGGCCAAGTAAGTAACAGCAGAGTATGGTTCACAAGGTTTAACCACTTGATGTAAACCCAATGTTTTCAAGTTTTTGTTTTAAAAATTTGCTCACCCACCAGTCTTATGTCTCTTGTGATGTCATCAGCCCAGGTACACTCAAATCAGAATTAACAGTTTTTTCTTCAATGTCCGTTGTAAGGACTTTGTATTAGGTGTACTCCTCCATGAAAATCTATATTTTATTACACAGCTGTGTTTTCTTCATGATCAGTGTACTCTTGTAAGTGAAAATTATACATCATCAGGCAATTTCTTTATGAACTTTCTTGCCAGCCCTGAAGGCATTAGTTTAAGAGAATGATAGATCTGGTACAAAGATAAGATGATAAAAAAATAAAACCCATGATGGTTTATTGTGTATTTGTTGGGACAACTATTGAAGAGCTGCTTGATTAAAATGTCCCCACAGTCCAATTCATAAAACACTTGGAGGTTCTGCATGGACAGCTCTGAATATAATTTGTATTTATTTTAAAAATGCACGACCTTATATTGGAACTGCAGCGTTCTATGAAAGTGACCCCTGGAAGTCTCCACCTCTAATTTTATCAGCTCCTTGTATTGTCATGTGCTCCCTGCTTCCTGTGTTTCCTATCTGTAATAGTGGTTTATATGCTTTATGGTTTACCCCTTGGTGTATGTGTTCCTGAGGGATTGGTTGTGTCCATTCCTGCACTGATGTCATCTTGCACTCATCTGCGTACCTGACAGCACAGACCTTTCTTTCATCTGTCTCTGTGTGCTTCCTCCGATGCACCCTTCCAGCGTCATTTTGTATTTCCCTTTTCCTTCCTTTGATCTCTTTTGTTCACTTTTCATTGTTGTCCTCTCAAACACTCTTAACATTTTTTTGTTTGTTTTGTCACCCTCTTGCTGCTTTTGCCCCTTCAGGTCAAGCGTGTGTGTTAAGGATTGAGTGGTTGCAATTTCTATTGATAACACTCTGTTAGGAGGATTATCTGTGCTGTCCTAACAATGTAAACCTGGAATTAGAGCTTATTCTCCAGGGATACATAAGAATGGCTGAATGTGTGTATATGTGTATTTATGCTGTACTAAAATGTCAGCTAATCAGTTTGGGTCAAATCCTATTAATTCACTGCACATATTTCTTTATTTGTACAACAAAGTTCTGCTTTTATCATGATCTAAGCCTTATTTGCTGACTTCACTGTTTCAGTTAAAGATAGCTAAACACCACATTACAGCAAGGCCAGAGGTTCATTACCTATTTATTACAGTGATCTGGCATATGCATGAGAAAACGCATTTTGAAATATCCAAATGTGGCCAATGATAGTAGTAAGGCCTCCTGCACCCAAACAAATGATGCCTGTGGACCTTAAAGGGGTGCTGACATCACTGTATAAACTGTTTGATGTAGTTGATATCACTGCATATGCCAATTCTGCAAAGAATTTCTTTAAAAAACAATAGTGTCACCTTTTTGTAGGGGGTTGTTTTGGCAGGCCAGATTTCCCTCCTCAGTAAAAGGGTTGGGTACAGTAATGATATCTGGCTCTACCTAGTTGACTTCACTCTGACTGGCTACTACCATATTTGGGAAACTCTTCAGTAGAATGTGCTGAACATTGTTTCAAATTGGGGTTATAATTGTGTCGCACTTCCCCATAAATGAACTTCAGCCACTCTTCTCTGATTCTCTCATCTTTTGGGAGTAAGTGGAAACTTCCATCCGTTTTTGAGCTCTCTCGGACATAACAGCTCCCCTTTTTAGTAGCCATCCTCTTCTCAAGTGGAGGAGCCAGACAAGCTAACGCAACTTAGCCCTTAAATTAGCCGGTGTATCAGCTGGAGGGAGGAGGGTGGGGGAGCTGTTTGCTTGATGCTATGCTCTAATTGGAGAATATGAGTTACGTAGAAAGATAAACTGTTCTCCATTTATCCTTTTTTGAGTGTTTACAGGGCCTCATCAGTGCACAACAGATCATATTATACCCCCAAAACCGCAAAAAATGAAATTTGTTGTCATGACCCCTTTAAGAAACACTTTATGACTCAAATGAAGCAGGTGCCCTACAGAGCTTTCAAAATGTATGCATACCTCTTGAACGTTTCACATCTTGTAACATTACAATCAGAAACATCAGTGTATTTTACTGAGATTTTATGAGATAGAACAAAATCAAGTTAGTCATAATTGTAAAGTGGAAGGACAATAACATGGTTTTCAGCAGTTTTTACAACTAGAAATCTGAAAATCCATTTGTATCCGGCACCCTTTACTCTTTATGCATTAGGTATAATGCGGCTTAAGAATAAATCTGTAAAGAATAGAATAGAATAGAATAGAATAGACTTTGGGGGAACGTTAGTGTATCTGCAGCAAAGTGACAAGCAAATGCAAAGTACACAGATACAAATAGGAACAGGTAGTATTAATAAAAACAAAAATAGAATAAACACTGCACAGTAATGTCCTATATACAATGTATGAAAAACTATCCAGTTACAGAATCTGCATATGCTATTTGTTGCATTCTAATACATGTACATATGTAAAAAGGTAATGGAAAGACTGTAAAAACTATGCTTTTATGTATTTGTGCAAAAACAGACGACATGCAAGAATACGGAAACATGTGCAAAGAACAGCAGGAATGTTATTCAGTCTAGCAACTGCCTGGAAGAGTGAGCTATAATAATGCACCTTTGTGCATTTAGAATGAAGAAACCTGGCTGTTGCTAAGGGAGCCATCCAGTGCTTTTCCTTGTCATGCATGAGGTAGGAGACATTTTGCAAGAGTTATTTTTGTTAGAATTATTCTGTTAAAATCAGGTTGGAAAACAATATCCCACCTTATAATCACATGTTGCTACAATTACAGCTGCAAGTCTTCTGAGGGGTGTCTAATGCAGCTTTTCACATCTAGACAGACAATTTCGCTCACTTTTCTTTTTAAAATGGCTTAACCTCAGCAAGATTGCATTGAGAGAATCTGTGAACATCACCTTCCAAGTGTTGCTACAAATTCTTCATTAATTTTGGTCTGGACTTTAACTGGGCCATTCTACACTGTACATTATGATCAATTCTATTGTACCTCTGGTTATCCTGCTGGAAGGTGTACCTCCACATCAGTCTCGAGTCTTTAGCAGCCTTGAAAAGCCCTGTATTTAACCCCATTCATTTCCCCATCAGCTGGTCAGTTGATGGGGAAATGGTGATGAGTCTCTGCTGATGAGTCACATCCTCATGATGCCGCCACCGTGGAGATGGTGTTTCCAGACTAATTTTAAGAGTTAGTTTTCCATCAAGCATCATGTTCTACATTCTTCCACATGTTGTTTGTGTCCCCTAAATGACTTGTGGTAAACTGCAAAGACTTCTCATGGCTTTTTTAATAATAGCTAATTTGTTGCCACTTTTCTATGAAGGCCAGATTTCTGGAGGGCACAACTAATAGCTGTCCTGTTGAAAGATTCTCCAAACAAAGCTGTGGATCTCTGCAGCTCCTCCAGAGTTACCATGAGTCACTTGGCTGCTCCTCCAAATTAATACTCTCTTTCATATCCATACTGTTTCCATTTTTAGGTGATGTGTTGACCAGCGCTAATGCTTAAAGCTTGGGATATTATTTTATTGTGTAACCCTGCTTCAAACTTCTCCACAACTGTATCCATGATCTGTCTGCTGTGTTCCTTGGTCTTCATGATGCTGTTTGTTCACTAATGTTCTCTAACAAAGCTCTAAGACCCTCACAGAACATCTGTGTACACACAGGACGATTCTCTTTATTTATTAGCTAGCTTCTGATTGCCATTAGTTGTGCTGGATTTTCTTTAGGGATGACGGATTTAAAAAATTCTAAATTGTGAACTGCAGTTCACAATTTAGAATTTTTTTTTTTTGTGAAAAAAAATTAAAACCGTGTATTATTTATATCGTACTTCATAATCAAGCCAAACTTTCTGTTTGTCTTTAACACAGAATCCCAAAAGAATGCATTAGTTTGTGGTTGTAGTATGACTGGATGGGAATGAACTCTGCTGCAACGTAGTGTAGGTGTAAATCTTTTACTTTAGGAAAAGTTAATAAATTTGTCAAGCTCCAGCGACTGCTTAGCCAAACTGCAGGTAGGGCTGGAGGTGAAAAACCTGAAAAGAAATGAAAGCAGGGAAGGGGGTAAAGAGATGCTTCAGACGGCAAAGTGAGGACTTGAGGAGGTCAAGGGTCATCCCCCCCAATGATATCTCCTGTGCCAGAGAGGTAGTCACGACCCGGTCAGCGGAGGTTCAGGTGTCAGTAAGAGACGACTGACTGACAAGCCGAAGCGGGAAGCCTCCTGTGTTCCATCCCGATTGGACCTTTCATCCTTCCTTCCCTCGCTCTCCCTGTCACTCCTCCATGACCCAAACTCTCCCTTGCTTCAGCTGCAGCTCTCTTCACTCTCCTTCACTAACTCTCTTCTCCAGCCCTGTCATCCCCTCATCCTTCCCCCATCCTTTCTCCACTCACCCTCTTTTTCACCCCATAAGCTAAACATTACCACAGGGTTTCACTCAGCAGGCCAGGTTGACTTGGAGAGCTCTCTGTGGGAGTGCATTAGTCTTCACTTCACTGTCATGCACTCACTGAAAAGCACACATGTACAACACAGGTTGTGGCCAGAGAAACATACAGCGAATCCTTCACAATACCTGAAAAAGATAAAAAATTCAAAGGATGTTTTGGTTTCAACTTGAGGTATTTCTTCATAATTAACTGTCTATTGATTACTAAGATATTTTGTTACTGTGATTTAGTGCTGTGAAAAAGTGTTGTGAAAAACTGTTTTCCCCCCTTTACAGATTTCTTCAGTTTTTTGCTTTTTTGGCTCACGAACATGCTCCAAATCATCAAACAACTTTTAACATCAAAGACAACCCAAATGATTACAAAGATTTAAAATGCTGATAATATTTATAAATGGAAAAAGCTATTCAAACCAACCTGGCCATATGTGGAAAAGTAGCTGTCCTATTTGTTAAATCACAAATGAACTATAGATGACTACATTTTTTGGAAAGTTTTATTTTACTGATTAATGCCAAACTTGTAGAATCATGAAAACACTTAATCAGAACCTCCGTCTGACAACATAACATATGATAAAACACCTCAAAAAGCAACACATCGTGTCTTTTGAATTAAAGGAATTCAAAAGACGGATAATAAAAAAAACAGTTTCAGGTTATAGTTCTGCAATGAACAGACAACACAAAACTCCCTATTGTGGATCACTTTGCCTTTTTGTATCCTACAACTTGACTCGTTGGGATCATGGATCCTCTGTCCTTACATGGCATGCTCTGAGATTATGGAACTCAAGTAGTATGATTTACTACTCACAGCACCCAACTGATCAAAGCATAAGGAATGTGAGGTTGATAGCTAAATTTATGGTCTGGTCCTTATGCAGGTTTTTTAAATCCATTCAGCGCTTTAAAGAGAAGCCAGTTGTTGTGTACCATCCTCAGCATGCTATGATCTAAAGATTTTGCTGAGCAACATATTTCACAGATTAGAACAAGTCTGGGAGATCATTCAGTGCATCTGTTCTCACTGTGCAACATGGACTCCTGTTTTTTCTAGTTTAAGAGGGCAGTTACTTTTTTTACATAGGGTCTAATTGTTTAGGGAAGATTTTTGCCTTAATGAATTAAATGTTTGTTTGGAAACTGTTATTTATGTTTACTTGTGTTATCTCTGTGGCTGATTTGACCATCTGAAACATTTTAGTGTTGCAAGAAAGAAAAAAAGAAAGGGCACAAAATTCTTTTGTAAAATACCGTAGGTTCTTTTGCACATTTGGTCTGATTGCACATTGTTAAAGAAATAGTTTTGGATTTTTTTTTTTAAGTGAGATTTTTTGCAGTTATTATCTATTATAATTTCCTTATCTTTCATAGAAAGATGTGAAGTCGCAGTAACCACTGCATAATTTGAAGAAATCCTCAGAGTGGTGGGAAGCTAACAGGTGGTCAGACCTCTAGTTTAGCTAATTTTAGCAACTTAGCACAACTGAACCAGAGTAATTGGATAAACAACTATGAAACATGGAAAAGCACAGGAAATCGCCATCTTTAATGCGATTACAGAAATGACAGAAAAATGAAAAACTTGACTCCACTCTGGGGATTTAGACCTGACCGATGAGTACATACTGATAAATTAGAGTGATACATTCTGTAGCATCCAACAACGGGACTTAGCATTGTTAGACAGACAGCAACAAACTTAACAATATCATGTGAAAGCATAGATGGTTAATATCAACTAATATAGCACTGTTCTCCAAAAGAAATTCACATTTCAGGTTAAAATATGGTAAAATATGGTAAAATAAGAGTCTTGTTACCTGGCAGAACCTCATATAAAAAAGTATATGAAATTTCCCTGTAATATTTGTACCAAGCCTGGAATTCTGAAGCTCCACATTCAGGAACATTAGAAATACAGGATGATTAAACATCTGTAAAGAGAGGGTTAGTTTAATGGCTCATATACAGGGTCATGACTACTATTGAGTCCAATAATTTTTTATTTTTATTTTTTTTTATTTATTTTTTTTCTCATTCATTTAGAGTTTGAAAGGAACATGTCACATGTTGATATGAACAAGTTTTGAATGAAAATGAGTAGAAGGAAGAAAAAATATGCAAATACAACTTTTAAATCTGCTTTATCTTGATTGTTTTTTTATTTAGCCGAAAACATCCTATTAAGAAATTGATTCTCACATTAACTGGAATGCTGAGCTATTATTTACTCCATAAAAGACTACTTCAGGTTTAAAACTATTTTAACGTAAAAAACCTACATGTCAGTAAATCTATGTTTCCAAGTCAACATGCTTTATTCAAAGCAAAAATGAAATGTCATAACAGTCTATGCCCAGGAGTTATTGGCTCTCACTGAACAGGGTGCTGACCAGAGCTGATAGATAATTCACGGCTGACCACAGATCTCAGTAATGGTGTCACCTTATCAACCTCTGCTGATGGATGTGCAACATGCACCTATTACTTCCTTACATGGACAGCATGTGATTAATACACCTTGTTTCATTGTAGAAACTGAATATTATATGAAAGTTGCTGCTACCATAGCAGTTATTTAAAAAGTACTTATTCCCCAAATCTAATGACTAATCAGCTGAATTTAAATGTTTGTCATGTTTGTCTTAACCATATGGTATCATCCTCTTTTTTGGACATAACACACTAAGAACACAGAACTCATTGTCTTCTAATTTGGCTATGTCAGTTCAGATGTCATCAATTATAAAAGGTTTTGGAATTAACAGCACCAGGAGGTAAAGGAGACCAAAGAAGCAGCACAACAAGACTCATGAATATTTTGATACAAATTAGTGACAAAGTTCTCGAAAAGTGTAGATGAGTATTGCGTTATAGAAACAAACAAGAAACATCTTGGAAATTGATCAAATCTATAAAAATAATAACAAACCACAATAAAACAAACAAACAAAAAAATATAGATATAACTAAGCCTAAAAGAGTTGTAAAGTTTCACAGCTTTGGTTGAACTGTTGAACCATTCACTCTGCTGAACCAAAGTATGCCATCCACTTTTGGTTTTGGCAACTAAGGGGTCCCTGTTTCTAGGAGGAAACAAAATCGCTAGTTCATTGAAAAGTATTTGCGGAAAGAAAAGGAAAAGCTGCACCTTTTCTGCACCTAAAATTATACTACTTTGTTTGTTTTATTTAAATATTACACGTTTAGTTTAGCATTAAATATTAATAAAATAAGAAGAAACTTTTTTTCTTGTTTTCAAATAAAGCAACATTTCATTTTTTGTGCCTCATGAGTACTGTCAAATGGCAATGTGATCCCAAGTGACATCACTGCCACAGATAGGTCTACCATGCTCAGTGCTTCTATGTTTAGCAGTTTTTTACTCCCAGACAAACCAAGCTACTGCTGCTAATAACTCTGAGTGCATAGTTTTACTTTCCAATTGAAAGTAACCATGGCCAACCGGTACTGTGTTGTTTTTTTTCTTTTTATTTTGGAGGGGTTGTACTTTGTCGCCTTCCTGTCTCAATCTTAATCCCCAGTCAATTGTGGCTCATATTGATCATGTTTCTGCTGGAGTCTCTTCATATTAAAAGTTGGGTTTTCTTTCCACTGTTACTCCTTATTTCAGAGGAGGAATTGCTGGAAAGTCATTGACTTAATGTAAATGAATAGACTTCCTTCAATGGATAACTTTTTAACTAATAGGTTTTCTGAATTGCATTTGATTCTATTGCATTATAAGTAGGATCAAACTGGGATGTATATTGTGCAACTGAATTTGAATCTGTCTATATGATTTGATTATGCTAGATTGATTTGACTATATATTTCTAGATAGGAATTGGGGTTGTCTTGTAAAGTGCCTTAAGACAACATCTGTTGTGTACTGGCTCCAGATAGACTGCTGGAGATAGGCACCTGCAAAGATTGGGTTTAGATAATGGATAGATGGCACCAGATGAAAAAACCAAAGAGAGGGAAATTGTTAATGAGGAACTATATAGACAAATTACTTTAGGAAAATCAATATGTGTGTGACAGATTATGACCCCTGGTCAGCCAAAAAAAGAAATCCTTTTCTGGTAGACATCAATAACTGAAGTCACATCAACCAATTTCCTTATACTCGAATCGGAGTAGACTGTAAAGTTACTTTAATCATTAGTTGTCAAAGCAGGTACGAAATGTCCCTATGAGGGGTAAAACTTGACATTCATACATCCAGATGGCAGAGAGCTCCTTAAATGTGAGGTACAAAACCACCAAAGCTGCAAAAGTACTAAATGATGAAGGGGCTAAATATTCAGCACCTGGAAAGTACAACTTTGACAAACTAAGACAACGAAACAAAAACAGCAACGATGAACTCCAACCGGTTAATATTCTTGCAGATTTTAGATTATTCTTATTCTTATTACTTAATTATATCTACTTCAGTAACCTTTTGGGAAAAAAAATACTTTTAGGAGTAAATTTACTGCACGATACTTTTTATGTTTAGTTGAGTAATATTATCATGAAATATCACCACACTTACTTGAGTAAAATTTCAGAATATTTTTCTCACCTCAAGGTACTTCACTGAATGAAGAACAAATATGTTTTATCCAAAAATTAACCAGACTCAGATACTCTCCTACAGTTTATGTTAAAGTGAGACTTCTTGTTTCTACACAAGTTTTCTTGTTCAAATGTTATTTACTATCTGCTGAGACTTTTATATCCACTTTCGACTGTAAATAGTAGTTTCACAAATTTTATATATAAAAAAAATATTTGTAAAGTTGTTTCTTCTGCCTGAATTTGTTATTTTGTAATTTTGTTACTTATTTGTATTTTTTTTGTTTTGAAAATACCAGATTTGTACATAATTTTATTTTTTTATCTGTCTGATGACAATTTCTAAATATTAAATCAGATGTTCTGATTAGTTACTTAGTACTTAAGCTGCCTTTTTTTTCCAAAATACTTCTTTAGTCTTACTGGTGTAAATTATTGGATGGCTAATTTTTACATTTACTTGAGTAAAAATATATTGTAATGCGACTCTTACTTGTGTACAATTTTTGGGTGCTCTACCCACCTCTGTTCCTGACACAGCATGTTGACCGTGTACATTTTTCAGTTTCTGCTGTGCTGCACAAGTGACACCTTACCTAACTTTCTCTCTTTACCTTGTGTGGGAAAAGACGTTTATATTCATAACCGTTTTCCCGTCTGCACAACGGAGTCCGCCTTGAAGGCATAGACGAGCTGCTCATCACTCCTAATGTTTCATCACCATGTTGACTGGCGTGCCTGAGGACAGAAGACAGCGAGACATAGACACTGGCGGGTATGCATACACAGACATGCACCCTGACAGGTGCAGGCTGCCAGTCGGCTTTTCTTTGTTGCTTTTCATTAACTTGTCTAATAGAATCAAAGTCTGTCAGCAGAACAGAACGACAGAAAAAGAAGGGAAGGAGGGAAATAGAAGAGGGAATGATTGCTTACTTATGTTTTTTTTTTTTTTTTTTTTTTTTTACAATATATGACTCTGTTCATGCAGCTGTCTAAATTAAACTCCTCTTTTCTTTTCCATATCATGTTGCATCTGTTATTGCTCTTAGATATCCTCAGGCTTTACAGGCATGCATAGGTATGCAAAAAATACACGTAGATAGAAAGTAGACGACATTGTAATAAATGTAAAAGTGCTTTGGGCAGCATACACCTCCCACACTGTCAGCTTATCATCAGGAAGCACTGTACATGAAAAAGCCATCAGAACTTTTAGTGAAATAAAATGTTGCCAGAATACTTTTGCCTCTCGGTATAAACACCGATCTTATTTCTTTGCTATTCAGAGATGCGTCACTCTACTAAAGGTTAAAGGGAAGATATTCTAATCAGGGACTCTTTACACAACAGCAGCTCAATAAGGTCAACTGGTGTCACAACATTCAGCTCGGAGGGAGGAATGTGTGTAAATACAAGTGTGTGTGTGTGTGTGTGTGTGTGTGTGTGTGTGTGTGTGTGTGTGTGTGTGTGTGTGTGTGTGTGTGTGTGTGTGTGTGCTTACTTTTCAGTCATTCTTTGTTTATTTTTCTGTTGCCGCAGTGGCCGATCCAAACAGCATCTCCTTTAAGTCCTTACCTGTTTTTTTCTCTTTCTAAGTCTTATCATGAAATCACCGTTGCTGTATCATGCTGTGGCATACATATAAGCACGCATGTTAAGACATGCAGACTTAGCTCTGAGTTGCATGTAAAGCTCCGGTGCCTGACGGGGCGATCCACCAGCCAATTGGCTGTATTGATTATTGGGTCAGAGGAGGTCGGTGGAGCGGCAGCAGTAATTAGGGCTTTTTGGTGTGGATTAGCCAAGAGAAAAGGTCACCCACTCAACAACGGTTGCAGGACCACAGGCAGGGAAGGGGAGGGGTAGACAAGATGATGGCACTGTCCCCAAACATGATGACCACAACTTGTGATTTATAGGGTATGTACATTGTATATGTATGTTTTGTCTTGCAAAAGTATTTACACTTGTATGCCACTTGAACTTTTTCAAATTTTGTCAAGTCACACTTGTGACAACGATGTTGATTGTTGCAGTGGTGATATTATTGGAGAGAAATAAGGAAAATGCTGAAGCAGACAATGTTAGCATCTTTCTGCTTTGGTTCACTGCAAACAAAGTCCCCAGATATGAAGATACTGAAAATAAATAGACAAATAAATAAATAAACAGAGCCTGTATGAGATTCTTTGAGCTAAAATGCATAACGCAATCCAATAGAGTGCATAGTGGAACAGTGGGTTGCACTGTTAACTTGCAGCAAGAAGGTCCTGGGTTCAAATCCTGGAGTTGTTCTGCATGTCATTTGTATGTTCTCCCTGTGCATGCGTGGGTTCTCTCTTCATACACTGGTTTCCTCCCACAGTCCAAAAATGTCTCCAAATTGCCCTTAGCTGTGAGTGTGTGCATGGTTGTTTGATTGATTGATTAATTTATATAGCACATAATAACAGCCAACTAAGGGGACCGAAGTACTTTACAGTAAAAATCACAGTACAAATCACATCACAAGCAAAGAACAATAGAATCCAAAGCTGGGGTAGAAGCAGACATTAGCCACACACAATGGTGCCATCTTAGCTCTTCCCACCTGTGTGTTTTGTACTGCGTGTCTCTGTGATGGACTCACAACCTGTCCAGGGTGTACCCCACTTCTCACTGAATGATCACTGGAGATAGGCACCATCACTCCATGACCCTGAAAAGACCTTCATGTCTAGACAATGATTGGATGATTGAATTGCTTTCTTTAAAGTAGAAAAGTCGCAATTATTCGACATGAAGCGTTTTTTTCTTGTTAGTGAGGGAAAGATGTAGTTGCCATCTTTCAGCTAGCTGATTGGTAATTGGCATAAACAGGTAGGGAAAGGGCCTTTAGAGCAATAAACTATGTCCCATAAAGCCGGAGAAAACATAGCAGCACCCTGTGTGCCATCTCATTAAAATGACTTTATTCCATAGGAACAGGATGGCTGAATACTTGTATGTAACTTGTACTGGAATGGGAATATGTGGCACTTATATCATTAACTAATAGATAGTTGTCCTTTGGGATATACATATTGCATACATTGACTAGGATATATTTTCAATGCAGTGTGCACCGTAGCCAAGATGCCCATAGACACTAGAGGAGCTACAGAGATCCACAGCTCAGGTGGAAAAATCTGTTGACAGGACAACTATTCACTGTAAAATGATGAGTGAAAAGAACTAAACCAATGTTGAAAGAAAGCCATAAGAAGTTCCATTTGCAGTCTACCATAAACCATATAAGAAGCTCAGCAAACATGTAGAAGCAGGTGTGCTGGTCAGATCATACCAAAACAATCTTTTTGACCAACATTTTATGTTGAGGAAAACTAATGATCCACATCACCCTGAACACATCACCTACATAGCTGAACACAGAGGTGGCAGCGTGATGCTCTGGGGATGCTTTTCTTAAGCAGGAATAGAAAATTTTGTTGCCGATGATTAGAAGCCATCCTGGAAGAAGAGCTACAAGAGACAGAAAAGGACACAGGAATACCTAAAACTGGGAGAAAATTTGTTGTTTCTTTTAGCTATAAGTAGATTTGTACATAGTTATTTCACAGAAAGACGTTTGACTAACCACGCAAACTAACCTTTTGTTGTGAAAAAAATGAAGAAAAAGTTGTCAAAGTTTCTTAAGCACCTTCCCTTTAAATCTGCGGTTTTTACTAAATGTCAAAAGGAACAAAACATTGTTCCCCTTTGGGGTAGTCGGTTGAGATTTTACATTTGCAGTTTTAGTTGCCATGTTGTACTTAAAGCTACTAGCCAGATTTACTGTAAAATCAAGCTCACTTTACACATTCATCACCAATAGACCATGTCATGTTCAGTTCTTTTGCTATCTCTTGAACTGCTACAGAGGTGTGGAAAAGTATTTGTCCCCTTCCTGATTTCTCATTTTATTGCATGTTTGTCACACTTCAGTGTTTCAAAACATCAAAGCAACTTAAATATTTGTCAAAGACAACACAAGTAAACACAAAAGGCAGTTTTTAAATGAAGGTGTTTGGGAGAAAAGAGCCATTATCCACAAATGGTGAAACATGGAACAATCCCAAACCTTCCAAGGAGTGGACGGCCAACCAAAATTACCCTAAGAGCGCAGCATAACTCATCCAAGAGGTCACAAAAGACCCCTCAACATCTAAAGAACTGCAGGCTTCACTTGCCTCAGTTAAGGTCAATGTTCATGCCTCCACCAAAAGAAAGAGACTGGGTAGAAATGGCCTGCATGGCAGAGTTCCAAGACGAAAATCACCACTGAGCTAAAAGAACATTAAGCCTCATCTCAGATTTCCAAAACACATCTTGATGATCCCCAAGACTTTTGGGAAAAGATTCTGTGGACTGACAAGACAAAAGCTGAACACCTTGGAAGGTGTGTGTCCCATTAGTTCTGGTGTAAAAGTAACACTGCATTTCAGAAAAAGAACATACCAACAGTAAAATATAGTAGTGGTAGTGTGATGGTCTGGGGCTGTTTTGCTGCTTCAGGATCTGGAAGATTTGCTGTGATAAATGGTGCCATGAATTCTGCTGTCTACCAAAAAATCCTGAAGGAGAACATCCGGCCATCTGTTCGTGACTTCAAGCTGAAACCAACTTGGGATCTGCAGCAGGACAATGATCCAAAACACACCAATAAGTCCACTTCTCAATGGCAGAAGAATAAGAAAAAGGAGACTTTGGAGTGGGCTAGTCAAAGTCCTGAGCTGAATCCTATTAAAATGAAGTGGCATGCGCTTAAAAAGGCCGTTCATGCTCAAAGACTCTCCAGTGTGGCTGAATTACAACAATTCTGTATAGATGAGCGGCCAAAATTCCTCCACAGCGCCGCAAAAGACTCATTACAAGTTATTGCAAACACTTGATCGCAGTTGTTGCTGCTAAGGGTGGCCCAACCAGTTAATAGGTTTTTCACACAGGGCCATGTAGGTTTGGATTTTTTTTTCTCCTTTAATACTAAATACCTTCATTTAAAAACTAAATTTTGTGTTTACTTATGTTGTCTTTGACTAATATTTAAATTGGTTTAATGTTCTGAAACACTGAAGTGTGACAAACATGCAAAAAATAGGAAGTCAGGAAGGCAGCAAACACTTTTTCACACCACTGTATTTCATCAGATCGATACCCCTAAAAGCATGCATGCATTTGCACAAGACTGTGGTGACATCGTTTGAGTCTTATGGTAGTACTAGATGATGTCTTTAATAAACCCCAGTATCTTCCAGGGAGGAAGTATCTAAGCACACTTGTGTACCTTTTCAAGTAAGATAACTTTTAGCAATGTTGCAATAAAGTCAGAGAAAAGGCCAAAAACAGACTTGGACATGTTTTAAAAATATGTGTTTATGTACATGGACTCTGAATCAAAGCTCCAAGTCAATGCTTCAGCATTTTCAAATGCAGAATAAGATATTTACTGTCTTTCTCTTGATTCTTTCCTTTGATTCAGATGATGGGTGCTGTCAAGATGAAAAAGTTCAAGGGTTATAAATATATTTTCAAGGCACTGTATACCTCATATAGAGATGGGATAAATGATATGATAAGTCAACTCTGCAATGAGTTAGCTGGCAGAGTGAAGGTAGAACAAATAGGGTTTTTTTCACACAGAGCACAACTCATATAGCTTCCATAGCTTAGAGTGAAAAGTTTTGAGCAGAGGAGATACTTTTTTTTAAAAGACTTAGAATTAAAAGGAACAAATTCTACCATATGTAGAGTTGCATTTTGAGCTTTTTATCCATTTCATACCTCTGCTTCTTTTGTCTTCAGACCTGCAAGTTGGCCTCCCAGTGGTATGGCAGGTCTGAGTGTATCTTTGGAGGTCATGAACCTTCCACACCATGAGCAGGACAAACAGGACTGATGAGCTGCAACAACACATGGAATGTTCCCTTTGTTTTGTTTTTGCTCCACTTTACTTTCAAAAGAAATTAAGAAAATTCCCCCACTTAAATAACAAAAACAAAAAATATGTGTAAGAATTTACATAAGAAACATTTGAGGTGTAAAAAAAAATGGTAAAAGCTCAGGAAATTATTTTCTTTAAACTCAGTATGTATTGTTTTTTCTCTCTGTGATCGCTGTTTCACAGAGTGCTGGAAATGTGATTTATTTTTAAGATCTCACTTGAGCATATATTTGTTTTGTCATCCACAATCACTTTGTCTGCATTATCTGTCCGTCCCTCACAATATATTATCACCCCGCAACTGGTTCAATGTGGAACCGATTGTTTCTGTAAAGCTCAAACATAATAAAGTGAATGATTAAGAGGGTGTCTGCTTGTAAGCATTTATTGGGTGTCAGCTCCCCTTCCTCCTCTGCTCCTCATGGCTCACAGTGAGAGAGGAGCAGTGCTGGGGGAATTGGGAGGACTGGTTTTTGTGCAAAGCTGCAGCACTCCTAGTGGTGGAAACAGAAGAGATGCTTCATTTCTGGAAGAGCAAAACATATACTAGACTGGCCACATTATAAAAAGCTTTCAAATAAATTCATCTTTATTGGAGTAGCATAATCTTACATTGAAATGCTTAGAAAATTTAAACCTTTAAATTTAGTAAAACAAAATCACTCAACAAAATCCCCAGTGAAACACATTTTGGTAGTCCTACAACAGCACAGCGCCTATTGATCACCTTTATCATTTTACAAGGTTGGGGAAAACAAAAATAGCAATCTTTTACCATTCTTCAAACAGCTTTTCTATAGGATATAGGTCTGTGGGGTGTGTTGTTGACTAGTATTGATGTCTGTGATGATTTGGTTATTTGTTTTTGGGTCAATGTCAGTTGAAAGACTCAACAATGACTGATTTTATGTTTTTCGGTAGAGGCCAACAGATTTTTAGCTAAAATATCCTAGTATTTTAAAGGGTTAATGATACCATGCACTCTGTTAATTTTCCTAATGTCTTTGGAAAAAGAACAGGCCAACAGAATCTTAGATCCTCCACGTTGCTTAACACCGGGGATGAGGTGCTTTTCATATTTTTACCTTTTGGTTCAACAAACCTGGAGCATTCTAATTTTAGTCTCATCTGAACCAAAAACAATGTTCTAGTTAATCTCCCAGCATAGTTTAGGTAACTTGTGTTTAAAAATTGTTTTCTTGGCTTGACTACCAAATACGTTGGCATGGAGAAAAAAATCTAATAAAGGCTACAGAGATTTGGTGAACCCAAAATATCATTCTTTACCAAAACTGTCTTTGGAGATTTTTTTTTAGCTCCTGTACCATCCTTCTCATTATCTGTGGTGGCAAGATAAATATGGGTTCAGCTGAGTAGCCAGTGACTGATGGAAATTAGCCTTTGTATCACAACATACTTTCACCTCGGGTAAACAAAAATAAATGGATTTCTAATTAAAGGTTCCCAGAAATCTGGATCAACTTAAAAAATAAAAGCATTAATTTAAATAAATACCCCTTTTTTTGTAAATTAAACGAGCTGTTCAGAGTACCAACAACGATGTCATTGGGAATTATTTCTTAACATAGGATTTTGTCCCCTATTGAGTAAATGTTTCAATTAAATGTTGGACTCTTTATTTTTTCAATGTTAGATTATGTTGCTGCGATAAAAGATGAATTTATTTTAAGGATTTTTATATCTTTACCTTGGGTAACTACATGTAGCCAACACAGCAGGAAGACATGACTTCTGAATGAACTTCACAGGTAGTAAATAGCATAATTTCTTTGTGTTATGTTTCTGTATTGACAGTGATATCTACAGATTTATGTCACAATAACCGAGGCAGGGACACTGGAAGTATACGTGACTGTCTTTTCACAAAACAATATTCGTCACTCTGTATGTAAACCTCAGGAGAAAACTAATTGTGTTTTTACTTGCATATCCGGGCCCAGGTTGTGTTCGTTTGACCCTCTTTTATGTATGAAACAAAGTGCATGATTTGTAAATGTCAGTGGAAAATGCGTGCCCACAGAGGCTCTGCAGAACTGTTCTGTTGTGTGACAATAAAGAACATACATAACTGGAGGCAGACCGGAAACAAATATGTGAGGGCCAAACAAACAGTGAAATCTACCACTCACCAAACCAGAATGCTGCTGCCTTTCATCTTCCTTAAAAAGCACTCAAGGTGGGCAGTTGTGGTACCAATAAGAAGCCTACGTACACTTATGGACATAAAAATCTGCTTTATTCTGGACCTTTAAAGACACATTTAAACTGATTTTTTTTCTCAGGGTGAAGTGATAAACAATAAACTGCAATAATTCTTCAAAACTTGTATAGAGTGCAGATGACTTAATGTGTTGTTAGCTGCTTTTTGCAGCCATAAACAAACTTCTGTCATAGTTCAGGTTATTTATTTGAACATTCTTCTCGTTAGAATTGGTTGGGTTCATTTAAGTTGGTTAGTCTCTTCACACGGACCTAAATGTTAAGCCATAATATTTTAGTAGGGTTGAGGTCAGTGCCATTCCAGAAGCTTAGTTTAAGTCTGCTTTATCCATTCCAAAACCAGTTTTAATGTGTTCTTGGGATCATTTCTCCCCTGGAGCTGAGAAAAAAAGTTAGGACACTCTATCCCCTAATGACTAGTGCTGAGACACTTGCCATTTACCAGTCTCTGACATTAGTCTGAAAAAATGTTGCTCTACTGCATGTGTAGCCCATTTCAAGTCGTCCCACAACATCTCAGTGAGATCAACAGGAGTCCTCAGTCCAGGACTTTTCATTTATTTTTCATTTCTTGCAGTCTACTGTAAGGGTTACTGTTAGGAACTTTGCTTGGACAGCCAGACCGAGGCAAGATGGCATTTGTTTTGAATGTTCTCCACTTGTAGACTATACTTTTTACAGTGAAATGACTGATTTCAAATTCTTTCTTGGCTTCTTTAACCTTCTTACCAGACTCAGAAACTACTACTGTTTCCTTTCTAAAGGTCTCCTTTAATATTACTATGATGTTCATTCTAATTTTTCAGTCAGGAGCACATTAACTAATGGATGGATGGATGGATGGATGGATGGATGGACGAATGGAGGGATGGACGATGGATATTTTTCATGTTCAAATATGAGAAAACCTGCAGGCTATTGTTTAATGCCTTCCTTTCTTTATGACATATTTCAGTCTTTTGGTATAATTTTGAATCTATGTGGACTTGAAAAAAGTTGTATCATCATTACAACCTAAGGGGAAAAAAATGTTCAAATGCATCTTCAAAACCATCAAAAAGATATATGTATCTGAATTATTTCTGGTGCACTTTTGATGTATACTTGGCAAAAATTGGCAATAAATCACTTAGAGTGACTGAGAAGTGACCAACAACATATTATATTTTAAAGCATTTCATTTATAGTTTCCACAATGAAGGTAGCATATTTTTTTTCCTCATACAGGAAGCAAAATCTGTAGTGGACCGTGACCCTGGTATATAGCGTTAGTTGTAGCCATACGCAACAAATAGCAGGGGGGATAGTTTCCCTGCAATATAGAGTTCACCACAGGGTTAAAAGTGTCACCACATACATCACAGCTATAGCAGAACGACACACACAGTTCCCATGGAGATCAGCCATGTTTTCCCCCTGCTGAGCAAAGCCAAAGAGAACTGGGTGGGTGCCAACATACACGAAAAGGCAAAAAGGATTGTAAGCCCAGTCTTATGTACGTGTCTATGTAAAGTCAGCATGTTTATTTGGCCAGGGGTACACCCATTAATGGATGCATGTATGCCTTCCTTGTTTAATCTGACTATCTGTGGTCCCAGCTGTGGTCTCATCAGGAATGCTGTGCAACAATGGCTTGGCTAGCTGCTGTGAGAGAAGCGAAGTGTGATAAAACAGGCAAGAAGACGGTGTCAGAAGCTCCATTGAGCATAATCAGGCGGTGGTAGATGGGCTGGGGCTCTTGGGCTTCGGGGCCATAAGTCTGGCGATTAAACATGCATGTGGAAAATCCTTCATCTCGAGAACGAAACAAAAGCCGCCCTGCCCTTCCCACGTGTTCTAACATCGCTGTGGAAAAAGCCTGTTTCCTTGGTAACCAAACTGGCTCTCTTTGTCACAGGAATGGGGAAGGAGGAGGTGAGAAGAAATGAGGAGGAGGAAGAAACAGGAGGGGTGGTGGGATTAGAGAAGAGACATGACACTACACTCGCTGACCTCTAGCTAACCTCTACGTGAACATACCGTACTGGTTTCTTGGTTTCCAACAGTGATGTGTTGTTGAATCAACAAAGATCATTTCCATTACCTAAAATAAAATAAAAAAAATGTACAGGTGCATTTTTCTTAGTAATGTCTCACAAAATCATTCATGAAAATAAATCTTTAAGGCTCATTAGTGATCACAAACTGTGTTGGAAACAAAATAAGTTATGTTGGGACAAAAATATCAAAGTCTGTTGCAATACTACATAAAGTCAAAAACATTATCAGCATAAGGTCATAATACACATCGTTTTAAATATTTATTGTTCCAATTTTGACAAGCTGTGACAACCGTGGTTCTTAAAATAGCTAGTGCTATGAAAGGTATTTCCTCCTTTTTGTCCAAATGACATTTCAAATCATCAAACTAATTTTAATATTAGACCAAGACAATCCGAAAAAATACAAAAAAAGAAAAACAAAACAAAACATGATTTAAGTTATTTATGGTAAAAGCTAAACCAGCCTGACCCTGTGCTAAAAATGAATAGTCCTCTAAACCTTTTAAATGAATGTATTAACTAGGGGTGGGTAAAAATATTGATTCCATCAGTGCATTGCAATTTTTTTTTCCAATTAAATATCGATTCGGAAAACCCTGTGAATCGATCTCCTGGCCAGTGGGTTCAAGTCATCGTGAGTAACACCTTCTGGAGCCCTACGCACTGTCTGGGGACGTTTGTGATTTCATACTCCAGCATATCACTTCCTATACTTCCCACACTTTCTGCCGGTGGGATAAAGAAGGACACTGGATAGTAACAACTTTGATGAACTACTTCAGAAGCTAGCGCCATTTCTTTGCCTCCAGACACCCATTACACATCTGTCAGATCGGCGCAGAGCGGCTGTGGCGCTGCGCATCCTATCGACTACATCAGTGTCATATAAATACTAATTGTCGTCTTCTTCTTCTTGACCTTATTGGCGATTGGCAAACAACTATTTGATGTGCATTACCATCATCTACTGGTGAGGAATGTGTATTGTTCAAATATGCTTAGAAATGAAGATTAAAAATGATGTGAATTATCTCAGTTTCCACAAGAAACGGAGAACTATTTACGTTTACATACACTTTACTTACGTTTTAATACAGTACTGAATATTCAGCGCTAGTGTCCTTGTGCTACTGTTTTATTTTCAGATATTTTATTTTTATGTTAATGGATACCATTTCTGTTTATACGGGCAAGAAAATAAATATCCCAAAATTATCCACAGGGAGTATAATGAATTATTTGTGTACTTCATATTATGAAATCAATATTGAAGCATTTAAAGCAATATCGAATCCAATCGAATTGTGACCCAAAGAATTGAAAGCAAATCAAATTGTGGGGTTCTTAATAATACCCAGCCCTAGTGTCAACCTTGGCAGCAATGGATGGCATGAACCTTTTGCAGTAACTGGAAATTATTCTTTTAAATCACTATGGATGAATTTTGTCCCACTCTTCTTTGCAGAATTGTTTTATTTCAGCCACATTGTGGGGTTTTCAAGCAGGAAGAGCCTGTTTAAGGTTATGCTGCAGCATAACCTTAAACAGACCTTGACTCCAGGCTATAGCCAGGCTACTCCAAAACTCATTGTATTTTTCTAAGTCATTCATAGGTGGAGTTTCTGGTGACTTTCAGAACAATAAACTGCTGTATAACACAATTGTGCTTGAGACTAAAGTCACAAACTTATGTCCTTCAGAATTTTCTGGCAGAGAGCAGAATTCATAGATCCACTCACCACCTTTTTGACTGCTGGTATGATTTCTTTTTCTGAAATATTCTGTTAGATTTATTCTAAATATAACAGGATGCAGACCTTCCAAGAAGTTCCACTTTTGTCCCATCAGTCCACTGAATATTTATCCGAAAGTCTTGGGGATTATCAAGATGTTTTAAGGCAAAGGTGAGCTGGGCCTTGTGTTCCTTTTGGTCAGCATAGAACTGTTTCATTATTACCATTGTTGTGAGTCTTGGGTTAATTTTGGTAGGTTGGCCACTTTAGGGAAAGTTCACCACTGTTCTCTGTTTCCTCATTTGTGGATAATGGCTCTCACTGTGATTTCCTACAGTCTCAAAGCCTTAGAAATGGCTTTGGAACCCTTTCCACACTGATAGATGGCAGTGACTTCGTTTCTCACCTGTTCCTGCACTTTTTTCAATCACAGCATGATGTGTTAATTTTTTAGATATTTTAGGCTAGTTCATACTGTCATACAGGATCCAGTTGAGAGATTGGTGGATACCACAGGTCTAGCAAGTGAAACTAAATTAATTTTTTTAAAAAGTGGGGTTATAACAGTTAATTGATTATTTATTGCAGGGAGCGAATGCTTTTTGCCATAGGCCCAGGTTGGGTGCTAGATTTTTTTCTATTAATAATTGGAACCATTAGTTGAAACCTGTATTTCATGTTTATCTTTGTCTGATATTAACATTTGCTTGCTAGGCACTTTAGTGAGAGGGTATAGTGCCCTTACTAACAACGTATTTATTAATTAAAATGCCCCAAAGTTTTCACAAGGCTCTTACTCAGTCTTAGAAAAGTCTAAAAAAAAAAGCAATGGAATTGTTTTTTTCAGAATTTTCCAGGTCTGGATAGGTATGGTGAAAAATGAGTAGTGAAACATTTTAATGCCTTGCCTTTTCTCCTTATTTGAATATCTAGATGATAACTCTTAAAAAAAAAAAAAAAAAAAAAAAAAAAAAAAAAAAAAAAAAAAAAAAGAAAAAGTAAATTAAAGTTTAAGTAAATAACATGATTTATTTCCATTTAAATTACATATTTTATCGATGATTTACCATTGCACAAATTCAACCTTTACAAACAATATAAGACTATCAAAACATCACAAGATGTTCTTTAAAAACACCTGTGGTGTAGCGTTAGAGTAGGCACCCCATGTATGGGGGCTATTCGTCCTTGAGCCATCCATGTAAAGTTTAAATCCCAATCTCAACACCTTTGCTGCTTGTTTCCCTCTACTTTCTCTGCCTGTTTCCTCTGTGATAATGAGGAAAATAATGGTATATGGTCTGAAACAAGTTGTATAAAGGAAAGTTGGATTTCTATGAAATCCTAAACTGGAACGACTTTAGCAAGTAGATCCTGGGTTTGAATCCCGCCCTGAGGTATTTTTGCATGAAGTTTTCATGTTATTCCTGTGCGTGCATGGGCTATTTCCAGGTACTCTAGCTTCCTCCCACAGTATACCAACATGACTGTTAGGTTATTTGGTCTTTTTAAATTGTCCTTAGGTGTGTGTGTGCGTGTGTGTGTGTGCGTGTGCATGGTTGTTTGTCCTGTGTGTCTTTGTGCTGCCCCATGATGGACTAGCAATCTCTCCAGGGTATACCCAGCCTCTTGTCGAATGACCACAAGAGATAGGCACCTGGAACCCTGCAAGGATAAGCAGGTATAGTCAATGGATGGATAGATGGATAACTAAAGAAGTGCCCCAGTTCAGGGGGTTAATTTCTGGATTTCATTTGATGTTTAACTGAAAACGTTTATAAATCTGCTGAGATGTAAAATCATACTGAAGATAAATAATTCCAAGTTACATTTTAAGAGTTTATGTTCTGTTTTTCATTTGTTTATGTTATTATGTAAATTAGTTTGTTAAATGGAGACAAAAGTCAGACTTTTATTCTTTTTTGTTCTGTAAAATATATGTCTGAAAAAACCTTTATGTTTTCAGTCACTTTGGGTTTATGCGTGATAAGTCTATTTTCTTGGGAAATGCTTTAAAATAAAAATTTTAAAAAAGGAACAAAACTAATAAAAAAGAATATCGGTCATATAAGTGAAAGAAATTCGGAACACTTTCTTGGATATTCAGTGTTCCTTCACTTGTCATATTATCCCAAAAACCTAAAACCCCTTTCTTCTACTGCCCCCAGTGGCAGAACATAGCCTCTCTGAAGGTGAGACAGACAGGCAGGGAAAAAAGGGCAAAGTGAAAGAGAAATGACTCAAAGCGGGGAAATGGAGGATGCAGTTCCAAAAAGCATGGTGGTGGGAAAAAAAAGACAATGGCTTGTTAAGCCAGGCAGCCAGACAAAGAGTGGAAGGGGAGACAAAGTGAGACAGCGCTTTTATGTCGACCCACAGCAGCTCACTTTGAACCAGACTGGCGCTGTAGCTTTAACGTTAACGCAGCGTTTCCCTAATGGCCTTAATGACATATGGAGCACAGATTGCAGCAGAAGCTGGTTCACTTTGAAAACCGCTGTCGCCTCCCTCAGGGCGTTGCAGGCAGAACATTAAGAAGATGTTGCGACCGAGTGTACGGGTCATGTCTGGTAATGGTTTCTAAATTATAATTGAAGGATGTTTTAATGACATGGAGGAGTTTTTTTTATAATGTGAAAGAAAGGGTTTCTCAACAGGTGTATTGCTTTCCTTTTTGTTCCCTAAGAGAACAAAAATAAACTTTCTGATTGATCTTTATCTCAAACACTTGATTGCCATTCTTCCGTGAATTCTTGTCACTGGCCGGTACAACATCTACTTCTGCCGCCATTTTGTTTCAATCTGTTCCCATCAGCGGTATCTCCTTCAGTCCATCCACTTCTCACTTGTCATCTGGCTGTCATCTTCTCTCTGATTGTTACCGATTATATCAGGGCACATTTAAGGTGTTTTGTGCAGGTGCAGAATGGAACTGATGGGCCTTAAAGCACCACGTTGTAAATGCATGCCGTCACAAGAGATAGGATCAGATTTGATCATCAGAGGTAGCAGCAAATAAAATGTGTTTTAAAAGAGTAGGAAGTTTGTTCTCCTGTGTGTCTTTGTGGGAGAGCAAAACAAAAACTGCATTATGCATTTGTGTTATCATTTACTGTTCTGTCCCAGGCCTTATTAGATGCCGCTGGATTATTATTATTTTCAGAACCTTTCATCCTTGCCACCATTCTACTTTTCAATTTCTGCTTCCTATATGCATCTCTCTGCGACACAAGAGAAGGCAACACTGCCTCTTTTGGCAAAATGAGGCAAATGTGTTCATCTCTGGCAGATGAATGATGTCAAAGAGACATATTTATATTCATTTAGGAGCGAGGAGGAGGAGAACCCATCTGTAACGGATGTGAAAGGAGCTGCTACACGTGAGCGTGCGTGCCTAGGTATGTGTCTACGTAGGAGTGTACGAGGGCGCGTGTTGGAGCATGTGTTCCAAGGTATCCATCGTTTGTGATAAATGAATCATGCTTTTGTGTGGGATGATTCCAAGTTTGCCAGTGTGTGTGTGTGTGTGTGTGTGAGAGAGAGCGTCTGCGTGCGAGCGAGGTCATTCCCCGGTCACTTGTTCAGGCTGTGTGATGAATGAAGAGGAGAGGTGCCTGCGAAGCCGGGGAGATTTGGGAGAAACATTGTTCTGCCGGGTTAAAAATGGTCTTGTGTTGTGCCAGAGGCTGAGGGAATGTTGCTAAAAAAAATGTAAGACTGCCATTTAAGTGGATGTTCATTATAACCAGGGTTTAATATCAATCTCACCAAAGTAATAAACTGGTGAAATATGACGATTTGTCATCAGCTGGCACAGAGTTGCTCAATTAGAGGTTTCCCATGTAAATTAGTATCTAAAAGTTGTCCCTTGCTTCTTTCCTGCAGGAAAACAAGCAGTGGGAGCGACTGTGTTTGGTTTGCATCGGAGGTAATGAGCATGAAAGACGTGCCTGAACAAGGAAGTATCAGGTTGTAGACAGGAAGTAAGAGGACAAAACAGGAAGGACTCTTGGCAGATTAGGCTACTGAAAGCTAGCAGCATTCACAGCCATTAGCATCTGTCAACACAGACAAAAAAAAAAGTAGATGCAGATGGTTCCATGGGTCTCCAAAATATATTCTGTCAAAGACATCGGACGATTATATGAATCACTTTCTAAAAAAGGCAAATATTCACACATTACTGATAAATTAAGTTCAATGTAAACATAAATAAATGATTGAATAAGTAAGACAATAAATAGCTTGCTTTAATGAGTGCTGGTCATTTTGCCTCTTCACCTTCTCAGTTTTCAGAGCTTCATACGTGATTTTTTTTAAGACGTTTTGTATGGACCCTGTGTCAATTCATACTCACTTTAAAAATGGATCATTTAATGTAAATTTCTACAGTCTGCTCATTGCCATCTATTGTGGAGTTGAGACTCTAATGAATAATATCTAGCAAGAGGAGTAATCTGAGTTACTTTGGTATGATCATGCATTATTAATCTGTTGTACTCCATTAGAGCTACCTGGTCTATTTAGGGATCAGAACCACAATTAATGAACACAGGATGTAATAGGTAAGTTTTCAGGAAATAATATGCAATTAAATTATATGAGGTTTAGCCTTTTTATAACTACAGGGTGCTGTGTGGCTTTGTGGTAAAAGGAATAAAGGCCACTAGTGCCCCAAAACATTTACACAAACTTTGAACAACAAAAACAACAGACAAATACTTAATGGTTTAGGTATAACATCTATGGATATGGAAATAGCAGTAGGAAGGGATGAAATGGCAATGCAGATATATGAAATGGAGGTAGATATGGTTAAAGTAAGGTTTTAGCTCAAAGGGTTCCAACGCAATCCTGAAAAATTTGGAAAGTCTGGAGTTTACTTTTGTAATTTTCAAAGTCTAGATAAGTACAGAACAAAATAAAATTGAGAAAACAAAATACTGACTTTCTTTGTTGTTCCAAAAACACTGATTAATGCTTAAATCAGAGGTAGGACCAAGTAATTGTTTTGCAAGTCTCAAGTAAGTCTCAAGTCTTATTCTTAAGTTCCGAGTCAAGTCTCAAGCAAAGACAGTCAAATCAGAGTCAAGTCCCAAGTCTGAAACTTGAAACTTCCAGTCCTTTTGAGTCTGTTTTCAACAACATTGCAATTATATATTAAAATTATAGATCATGTGTACTTTTTTAAATCTGTATTTATCTCAAATGAGTGATGAAACGTGCAACTGAACTTACAAAGTATAAAAAAAGTAATTCTAAAATTCCACCTCTATATTGTATGGTTAAATTAAAATTAGCTGCAGGAATAGTCTTTCTTTGTACTATAATTTTCCAGAATAAACACACTGTAAGCAATATTTGTTTTAAATTTCAGATTTTGGGTAAAATATCAAATCTTTTCAAGTAAACAGGTTCAAGTCTAATTCAACTCCCAAGTCATTTGTGTAAAAGTCCAAGTCAAGTCACAAGTCTCTGAACATTTTTTCAAGTCAAGTCTAAAGTCATAATATTAATGATTTAAGTTTGACTCGAGTCCAAGTCATGTGACCTGAGTCCACACCTCTGGCTTAAATGGTGTACTTTATCTTTGATCAGCCATATCACATCTTGATTTTAACCTTCTTTTTCATTGTTTAGTTTTTGACTTAATAATTGAATCCACATTAATGCCGATCAAAACAGCTGTCGAGTCCAAAAAAGGGCTATTTTTGGACTCAAGACAGCTTCAAATTCATGCAGTTTAAAGGCAACATTTTGTACTCCAGCCAAAAATGTGTAGAAATTTCCATTTACATGTATTAATTGAAAAAGTGTTGAAACGCAAAATCAGTAGCACAATGTGACACGGTAAAAGTTACTGCTGTTCTCTAACAGTGAGTCCTGGAGATATTTCCAGCCATTCTTCCTACAGTGTAGCTGTACTGCTAAACAGAACACTAACAATTTTTAATATTTTGAAACATAAATGATGCATTTGTTTTGACAAATATGGGTAAATTTATGGCAGTGACTATTCTTTTTCTATCCTTTGTTAACTTATAAAGATCTAAACACATCAGTCTTACTTAAATACCATGTTCGCTAGTTTTGCCCATTTTGAAGAACAACAAATAGAAATGGGCCTCGGTGTCATGTCATATTTAAATCGCATGGAAGGGGGAAGTCATGAATCAGAAATTCAACAAAAACATGATTTACTCAAAATTTCCTTGTAGGAAATTTTCAAACATTAAAAAGTGAAAACTTTTTTTTTTGCTGATTTTTCCCCATGGAATGAATGTACTGTATTTAAAGTTGGATTTCTTTAATTTTATCAGTGTAAGATCATCTACTACAATATATAGACATATCTATATCTATATATTAAGTTTATACACCTTTGGCACTAAATAAGAAGGGCGCTGTATATTAAGCATGCCTGAAGTGCACATTTGCGCCAGAGTAAAGCTGGAGATAATGGTGCTGTAACTGTATTGTAGACAAAATAATGGCTGTAAGATGGCAATCATTTGCTACTATGTAGGCTTGATGGAGGTCAGCTCTTATCTGTGGTGATTTAAGTGCGTCTGTTTCAGTGAGAATCTGTGCATGGGCCAGTGTGATCAAGCAAAAGTGAATTGCGGGATCGATGTCCACACACCTCGTCCTAAATTATTCATCCTGTCAGCTGCCCTGTCCAGTGCTGCCGTGGAAACCGCTGACCAAGAGCTTTACCCTCATCCCCATGGATTCACCTCTTCATCCCATCTTCAGCCCCTTACTTCCTTCTGGAGCTCATTTGCTCATTATCTCTTCCCTGATTTGTTCATTTACAGGCCTCTTTCTCAGGACTTCAATCTTTTCATCCGTCTTTCTTCTACTCCCATTATTCAGTATATCAGTCTTCCTCATTAGTCCCAAATTCCCTCTGACTCACCTTAGTTTTTTCTCACTTCCCACTCTTTCACTCCAGGTCTTTCTGTTTCCGAGCCCTGTGTTGCTGACTAAGATTATAATGTGTTGGGTTTTGTACGATGTTTATGTTTGCATCTTTGAAGTCTGCCCCAGTGGCCTTTGGAAGACAGCCATAATCCTGGTGAGCTGCCAGAGGTTGTTCTGGGTGCTGCATGCGTCTGTTCGTCCTCATACATTTGTGACTACATGTGTGTATGTGATGAACTGAGTGTAGTGTGTGTCTATGTGTGTGTGTGTTAGTCAGTAACTGTGACATGGCTCATACATCATGGCTAGAGCCCGTTTGATTACAAGCGGAGGGGCCTTGTGATTAATCGGTGGATTCAGCTTCCTGGCCCGAGCTGTGACACCCGGTCACAGAGCATCTGTACTGACACACACCCCCAGCCCCGCTGCCCGGCACCAATATACCCATATACCGCCTACTTCTTTACACTTACACCCACACATACACAAATACCCCCTGCCTTCTTCTCACTTCCAACCCAGAGCTCTATTTCTTTCTGCCTTCTCCCTCTTCCACACACACCCTTTTACTCCCCTGCCTCCCTCTTCATCCCATTAAACTCCACCGCTTCACTTCTTCCTCCTCTCCACCAAACATCTTTACCACCCTACACTTTCCTCTTCATCATGATACTCTCCAATAACCTGTTCTTTTATAAGTTAGCTGGTTCAACCCCCAAATCCAGCCATCCATCGTCTATACCCACTTTTCCAAGCAGAGTCACGAGAGCTGGTGAATATCTCTAGCGTTCATTCGGCAAGAAGTAGGGTACACCCTGGACAGATTGGTAGTCCATCACAGGACAATATAGAGACATGCAGGACAAACAACAATGCATGCACACATTCATACCTAAAGGCAATTTATAGAAGCCAATTAACCTAACACTGTGGGACTGTGGGAGGAAACCAGGAGTGCCAGGAGAGAGCCTACACATGCAAGGGAGAACATGCAAACTGTGCAGAAACACACCAGGCTGAGATTCTAACTCAATACTTTTTTGGGGAAAGGCAACAGTGCTACCAAATGCATTGTGTATTTGTGGCAGCAGCCACAAATACACTTTCCCTAAAATGAGCCTACTCTTCTTTGATACAATCCACAACACGGGAATCAACACATATAAACTCGCTTTAGTTTGTCTTAGTATGTCAAAAGTCTCCTCTGCATTCAATTCCAGCTTCTCACGCTCTTTCCAACTTGTCAAAAGGCCCTAAAGTTATCTTGGATCAAGGAAACAAGCACCAATAAGGCCAACAAAAAGGTCCATCGGTACTCAAATACAAATAACTTCAAAACAAAGGTTGGGCTTACAGCCTGAGTTTATAGATTAATCCAAAAATACTACACAAAGGCATTGCTCACGGTTCATAGGCATTCTTGAGCAGCATGATACTAGAAAATCATACAATTTGCAGTATTATTATTAAATATTATAATGACAACATTTATTGTGATAAAGCCATACTTTCCTCTCTCCAGTCATACTCTGCAGTAAGACTTCTTAAACAAGCTTAACGTATTACTGTCATGCAAAATTTGAATTCATGACATGTGGAGTGCTACTTTTTCTATGCTGCCATGTATGTTTGCATTTTGGAAAATGCATGTACAAGTCTATATCTGATCAAATTTATAGATTTAGATTTATAGATTTTTATAAAACATCAGCTTCTGCCACATCTATGAAGTTTGTGTGTTGCATTGTAATAACACCCAGTTTGAATAGTGCATGTGTGTTGGGATCAAGAAAGTGGAAATCAGTGTTTAGTTGCATGAAGACAGGGTACATTAGTTTTACTATGATGTCACTGTCTACTTGTAATTTTTTCCCCCATATTTAGGAATCAACTGACCGATAGAGCTACACAATATAATAAATAACAATTGTCATTCAAATATCAGTTGTGATATTCAAAGATCACTACTGCAGAGAACTGCTTAAAGACAATATTTGGTATAACACTGTATTTTAAGTGTCATACATTTATGCTTTGCATATCAATAACATATCTGTCATGTTGGATGAACTCTAAACGTGCATAACGAACTCCATATGTATGGTTTAAGGGCTGGGGACATAGCGTAATGGAAAAAGAATAAAAGCATCAAGAAATTTTGGGTTTCAACAGAGACTGTCATCAGAATTTCTAGCAATACTAACAAGATTAAATATCGTGCAGCTGTAGCATCTGGGAATAAAATTTCAATCCTCTATGAAGTATTCTGAAAATTCTTAGCTGAATTTATTACAGAATAGGTCAAGACTTCAGTTTCACTTTCAGTTTTAAGACATTCCAAGGTATATAAATCTTAAGCACAGACATCTACATAGTGTTGCATGAGAAGCAACACATGATAGAAATGTTGCTTAACTTAATTAAGTATTGTTACTGGGGACCCAGATGCAATATTTTAATGGCTGTTGTGTAAATGCTTTTGCAATATGTGGTATGCATGGTGTAGGGGTGCTTCAGCTTCAGTGCAGAATTTTTTGACGTGTTCAACAAATCTGTGGCAGCTTGTCTTAGCTAGTGAACTAATTACTCATGTTATACTGTTAAAAGTAGCGGTGTTCTGATCGATCACCCACCGATCATTATCGGCCAATTTCCATGAAAAAGTATGTGATTGGTGTTTGCCAATCGATCTCTTTTGTTGCCAATCACAAAACCCAATCATCTGTACCTCATACTTCACAGCCTGCAGAGGCCCTGTGTGCAGCGAATCCTAAGCAAACACATCTGTCATGTGGAACTTTTGCATTGTGTGAGTTATGCAAAGTTTGCGTCTTGCAACACGTGCAATGGAAAAATACTTTGCCGGGTAAGCATGTTAAAATGCATCAACACAACAAATTTAACATGACATTTAAAAAACAAGCACTTCACTGAGTATGGTGAGTTATACAGACTCACTGCTTAGAATAAAAAAAAGACACCCAGAGCAGTCAGACAACAGTTGAAGCATCCCACAATTACTAACACTTGCCTGTATGAGTGCGACAGCCAGATGGCTAAGCAAATAACGTGAAAAATAATTTAATTCATCAGGCTAGATGACCAGTCTTTTGCAGGGGTGGAAGACACTGGGTTCCCCCAACTGTTCTCATTGTTGGACCCCCACTATGTGCTACTGGGACACAATATTTCAAGCTCCACAGACAGTGTATTATACTCTCACATTGAATGTCTCCTTAAAACTCCAGTATGTAACTTTAATAAAAATGTATTTTTTACATATCTATTGAAACTGTCACTGCATCGTGACAGTATAACATGAGACAGAAAATCTGTGAAAAAAATTGAGCTCCTCTGCCTCATCCCTATGGCAGTACCATTTATAACCAAATCAAAAAAAATTAACAACCAATCCATATGATCGTATCGGTGATCGGTACTTGTGGTCATCAGTATCTGCAGCATAAAACCAGACTGGAGCATCCTTAGATAAATGTGTATGAAAGTCATGCTAAAGTGTGTTTACCTAAAATTGTGTATCTTCCTATAACACAAAAATGCAAGACAGAAACAAAGTTTTTGTCAGAAATTATATTTAAAAATTACTGCAGTCTAAACTTTCCTTTGCAAAGTTGATTTTGTAAACACCAGCATAGAGAGGATTATTTATTTTAAAAATATTTTCCAGAATGCACATGTTTTTGTTACTCTTTTCCTATCAGATTAAATGTATTTATAAGAAGCAAAACTTGACTAGATCAGACTTAATATGACTTCTTTCTTGTTAATAACAGGCATACAGCTATCATTGATTTGGTCGATCGTTGAAGCTTTAATCCAAAAACAAAACAAGAAATCATAGCTCACTGGCATGCATGGGCCAGTTTCTTGTATTAAAGTAAACCAGTGCCAGTGGGTTGGGTGAAGGCTCCTATACTTTTCATCCACTTACTATAAACACAGAGGCAAGTGTGGAAACTAAAGGGATACCCACTGTAACTCATATAAAAGAAACACTTTTTAAGCTACAAATAGAAAGCTACATCTGTTAAGAAGCTGACTGCTGGCTGACTGGTGCAGATAGCCTGATTAATAGTTGACCAGCTAATCCAAGCCTATAGTTAAGAATAATTAGGCATAACAACACTTGACAAATACTCCTACAATATATTGTTTTATATGTCTGCTTAAGTCTATGTATAAAAATCACAATAACTATAAATAAATGCTATAAATAACATTATTACAACAAATAATCAACATATTGTATTGTTTTAGTAGCAGTAGAAATAATGGTTCATTTTATGTATTAGATCTAAGAATTTTATGTCTTACATCTAAGAAAACTGATCAAAACCCAAAAGAATCTCCCGCCACCCCATGCCCACTCATGAGCAAATAGATTACATTTGGTGAATTCTTTTCTAAAAATGTAAAGTGCAAAACCTCAATATGTTATGACAATAAATATTTCCTGTGTTTTAACCTTAGGATCCAATAAATGCTCTTTCAGGAGAGGTTAATACTTTTCTTCCCCTATTTTAGATAATTCTGATATCTATTCAGTGCTATAACATTGTTACATAAGCTAAAAAAAACTTATGAGCCGCAAACTATTTTTATTTTTGCTTCTTAAGTTTTAACTGGAAGGCTGATAATAAAAACAATAGGAGCAAAAACGTAATTCAACAGAAACTGGAAGACAGCTTATAAGGTAGCAAGAGACATAAGATTCAAGAAATAATAGGAAACAAAGGAAAAGAAACAAAGATCACACTAGCTGGTGAGAGGCGAAGACCGCTAGTGTGTATGCATGTGTGTGTGTGTGCGTGTGTGTGTTCCCCTGGCTCTCACCTCCATGTGGTATCAAGATGAGGAATGGTCCTGCCAGCGATCAGCCTGGGTCTGGACTAAAGCTCGGCACAAGGATTCCCTGCTGAAACCATTAGTCTGGGCATTAAACACCATTAGAGCACACATACACCCGCACACACACACACACACACACACACACACAGTTATGTTTCTTTGACTTAAGAGGACTTTACATTGACTTACACTCATTAATCTATCTTTATACAGAAAAAGAGCCTGCCTAATAGTAATATGACAGGATGTTTTACCATAAAAAATAGTGATTGCCATCATGAGCACTTGTTTGTGTCACAATTCCTTATAATATAACAATGTAGACACATTAATTTCCCCATCATATCAGAAATAAGTTATCCTAACACACAAACACTCACATATTTAGTTGTTTTACTGCAGTTATGCATGCAAATATTTCATCAATGACACACATTTGTTCAAACACGTTTAAATACCCCCTAAAGGCACTGAGACAGACACTCACAAACACACACAATAACAGAGAGACCAATAAAGAAAAGGAAAGATGGGAATGACAGCATGAAGGCAAGAATGAGATTTTACGTTTAATGTGTCATTTCTCTTGCTTTCATCCACTCTATTTGCCTTTTGTAATGTTTGATTAATAAGCAGAGTAATAAATTAATTTTCTGTCCTTTTTTATCAAAACTTGAATTTACTTCATCTTTCCTCTTAAACACGTCTTTCATATCTACATGTATTATAACTGCCTGTACATAAATGTGTTTCTGTGCTTTCACACTGCATGGTAGAGCAAGCTTGTCCCCAGCGGTCCAGGTGTAATTGGGTTAGTGACAACCAGGACAATGTGACACCTGCAGGTCTCAGCTGTGCCTTTCCCTGCTGAACTGGCCTGGAGTCAGCTGGAGCTCTGTCATCTGGACCAGCCTTCGCTGCAACGGCTACACTGGGACCAGCTCCAGGGTTAGAGGCGCGGCTGGGCACAAAACAAATATCAGACTAAATCCTGACCTTTTATTTCAGCAGCACACAGTTGTGGCAGATTGTGTCTCTTGAGAAAGAGAGACAACATGTGGACGGAGAGAAAGTTGTTTTCAGACATACTCAAGTTTTTTTTTCTTAAATGAATAAAGCGGGTCATTTATAAAGAGGTTGATATAGTACAAAATTTCTGTATATACTACAGTTGTTTGTATATCAGTGACCTTTTAAATAAATAGAAAATTGAACCTAAAATGGTTTGTTGAAAAAGTTAAATCGATAGTATAAAATCCATGACTGAAAGTAATGTACCTCCCCAAGATGCATTGTCAGTTTATCAAGTTGCACATGTAGGAAACATAAGAAAACAATATAATTCCGTCCTAGTTTAATGAAAATTATATGTAAAGGTGTAATATTAATTAATGTAAATCTAGAAAGTCTGGCATGCATTTGTATGCAGCGTCACAGAATCAGAAGTTTCTAGAACCACCTTCAGCTGCAATTGGACAAATATTGGACAAAGAGCGTCTGTGAACATCAATTTTAAATTTTGCCACAGATTTTCAAAGTGTTTTACATTGTAAAGACATCAATTGAGTATACAGCAAAATCATCAAGCAAATATCATTCCATCAAAATCATAAACACAATCAAGCAAATATTATCAAGCAAATATACTTTGAAAAGTCTATTCTCTGAGCTACTGGGAGCCAGTGTAAGGACTTTAGAACTGGGGTGATGTGCTCTATTTTCCTGGTCTTTGTGAGAATGCGAGCAGCAGCGTTTTGAATCAGTTGCAGCTGTCTGATTTATTTTTTTAGGCAGACCTGTGAAGACACTGTTGCAATCAATGTGACTAAAGATAAATGCATGGATGAGTTTCTCTAGGTTTTATTGGGACATTACTCCTTCAATCCTGGAAATGTTATTCAGGTGATAGAAGACTGACTTTGTAATTGCCTTTATGTGTCTCTGAAGGTTCAGGTCTGAGTCCATCACTACACCCAGATTTCGGGCCTGATCTCTAGTTTCTAGCTGTAATAACTGAAGCTGCATGCTGACTCTAGATCGTTCCTCTTTGGGTCCAAAGATAATAACTTCAGTTTTGTTTCTATTCAGCTGAAGATAATTATAGCACATCCACGCATTGATTTGTTCTAAGCATCTGTTCAGTGCTTGAATGGGTTCATAGTCACCTGGTGACATCATAACGTAGAACTGCGTATCATCTGCACAGTTAGAGTAACTAATCTTATTATTTGTTATAATCTGAGGTACTGGGAGCATGTAGATATTAAAGAGGAGGGGTCCCAGGATTGAACCTTGGGGTACTCCTTGTGACTTTTGTCCGCTTCAATGAGAAGTTGTCTATTGATAAAGAAATCCTTGTTCTTTTGGAAGGATTCGAACCAATTAAGTACCGTACCAGAGAGTCCAATCCAGCTCTCTAATCACTTTTATAATATATCATGGTCAACAGTGTCACCACACACAGTGTTTGCTTGTCAAAAAGGTACATTTTGATGTTATTTTACCATCTGAATTCCTACTCTTCCACATAAGCCAGGCCGTTAAGTGGAGTCTTGTAGTTGTCTTGTTGACAAATTCTACCTAAACACATTAATTCTGATCATGTTAACAGTGATCTGTTTTTCAGTTACTCAAATGGTTTCTCTTAATCTAACAGGAAAAACAAAATTGGTCAACCAGACCTAGTAAAGAATAACTTTCTGACATCAACTTTCAATTAACTTTCATTAAATTCTTTTCTACTCCACAGAATGTAAAGGGTACTTGCATGTGTAAATAACAGTCCAAATAACATAAGAAATAACATGGATTTTGAATACATTAAAATATCCATACATGTTTCATGACAATGTATCTTCCTAATGCATTTCTGCAGAAAATGAGTCATGCATGAACAGGTCTTGTACCCTTCTCCATTCCTACCCACTATATAAAGAGGAACAAAGTGAACCTACATCAATAAATGACACCTGAAAAGACATGAATACAAAAGAAAGGAAATTATGAATTTTTGAAATTGTAGATTTCAGTCCAGATGGTTGATACTTAGACAATCATAAAAAACATACATTGTTTCTTTTTAAAATAACTTGATAATAGATAAATGAGATATATTTTAAAAGTACTTTTAAACATTGCACCATTTCTGTTTCCTTTGCCCTTTTAAATGTACCTGTTGTAACAGATGTAATGTCTATCCAATAAATGACTGTAGAAAAAACTACACAAAAAATTATCTGTTAAAATTAGCTTACTTAGGCTGTTATATAAATTCTTGACAATCTGAAAAGCAGACATTCTGAGAGGAAAAAAAATATAACTTTTTTTTATTCTAGTCATACCAAGCTTTTCAATGCTTCTGAATGCACTGCAATTACATTTAAGTTTAGGAAGTATATTTGATGCTATCCCTTGCTCAACAGGCATGCACATGTTTATTGCACATTGGGCACATGCACATGCACAATTAATTTTGTGCAAGGAATCGTGATATTTAATGAGTCACCTTCTTGCTTTTTCAGCAAGGTAACTACATAAAAAGAATTGTGCTGTGGCTTCTTCAGGTAATGAATCACAATTGCTCAAACTGTCCATAAATATGATAAACAAAAGCAAAAGTAATAATTTTCTTTCAGATGTCATGTTTCAGCAGATTCGCATGGACGCAGTCAACATGGAGAAAAGCAGTGATGAGCATCCTGTATGAAGTTTTAGTTTATAAGTAAAGCATCATTTTTTAAATTACAAAGACTTATATATATATATTTAATGTAAAAGCTGACTTTTAACAGTTTGAAATGCCCAAAGACATACTTCACATGTCAATAGATGAGGAGAATAAGCCAACTGTGCTTTCTTCCTAAAGGCTCTCTGTGGCCTCCGCATTGCTTCCTTGCGTCACGCAGGGATGCATCAGACAAACACCACTGGTCTGTGACAGTTCCCTCGTGCCCCCTTCCTCTCATCAGGTAAAATTTGTGATCACAAACTGATATCAAACCAGCGTTTCCCTGTCACATCACATTTCTGCTGCTTATGTCGGAGAACTGTCTCTCTAGGCCGGAGTGGTGGCAGACCATGCTAACCAGCACGATGCCGTCGGAAGCTAATAAATCATCTGTGGTTTTATTTCAGATTTATTTGGACCGTAATGAAGACGCGACGGGCCCCGGGCTGTAACCGACGGCGACAGGGTGACACTGATGAATGGCTGAAGGTGCGTTCTCTACAGTTGGAAGGAAAGGGAGGACTGTCATTTTGCAACACTGCACACAGTGTCTGTGTGAGACTGCCTCGCAGACCTGTTAGATCAAACAGTGGGAGTGTAAACAGGATATTTATGGAACATGTGTAACTATTACTCACACAAAGGTTGTTACTGCTGCTTTATTATCACCTTTACCTTTATCATCATTACCAAAGTAATGTGCCTGCATCAACAAATCTCTGAACAAAATATCCTCGCATTAATAATAATCAGTAACAACTTTATCATCATTACAGCCCAACACAATTATTAGATAATGATTATCTCCTCAGTATTTACATTTACAATTCTCAACACTAATTCACAGCATTATTGCCATTGCTATCACACCTATTTTATCATCTAAACTCCAATATAAATGTATCCCAATAGTATTCACCTTTGTAACTATATATATCATTATCACTGCTATTCAATCTCAGTTTGAGTGACAGCATTTTAGACAACATGATTTTGAGTTATGACAGCTTCTTTACCTATCAGCATTAGCATTCCATTGGTATTATGAACATTCCAGCTAGGATCATCATTATACCTCCAAAAAGCAGAACTAGTTATCTGGGGCTTCCACTCTACTGTCAGGTATTTTTTAGGATAATTCAAGATTCTTTGTTTGCCATTTGTGCATGAAACCTGCAGTCTAGGCACACTGGAATTATTGTGCAGAGTTCCCTTGGTCAACAGCTAAAGGGAAAAAGAACAACATAGCCTATACAACGACATATAAGATATAAATATAAAAGCGCTAGACAAGAAAGTGGAATTTCAACACAAATGAAATTTTTGAAGTAGAAATGTTAATACAGACATCTATACTGAAGAGTTAGCTAAATAGCTAGCAAGTAAGACAACTGATCCTTCTTGCAGTCTGGTATATTAAATAGGTTGAGGTCCTGATTAAGGCATTGGTTGGTATCTTGGATTCAAGGCTAAAGTCAACTCCAAATACCTGTTGTAGATCTATTTCTATGATTTTACGGTAGCCACATTTCCCCACGATCCATGCGATCATGTTTTGCACCCAGTTTTTTTCCAATTCATGGCCAATTCATTTTTGTTTGCATGATTTGCAAAACTGTGTTATAGGCAAGCACATTATTCTGTTAACATATCAAATCTGGATTTTTCGATATTTGTTTTTAACTATTTAGCATGGTGTTAACAGTGAAATCTGTATGACCTGCTTTGCTATGGTCAACCAGATATCAGTGTACTGCTGAAATGCACGGCTCAAACCTAAACTTTAGTTCAAACAGTTTTTTATGTTACAAGTCAAATGATCAACAAGTCATATCAAAACAAATGAAACATCCAAATGTTAGTATAGCACTTAAGGAAACTGCTCCACACAAACACATTAAACTCATCAACTGAAGTTTGTTATTTGACTGCGCTTTAAAGCTACTAAGTTCTCCGCAATTCATATGGCATTGATTGTATTAACTTTAGTGTAGAATCAGTATAGGCAAACACCTCATCTGATATCACAGGATTGGTTCAGAGGACAAAAACAAATCTTAAATGAAACATCCCTTGGAACAAAAAACCTCAACTCTAATTAAAGTAAAATGTTTTATTCTTGTTGTCTTCTGTTTCTAAAACCTCTTCTAGCAAAAAACGTATTAAAATGTTAATTTTAATATAATTTTACTAGTTCTTCCAAGAAGACAAAACATTGGGATGCAGAATATTTTTGAGGTCACAGTCTCAAGCTATTATATTAAAATGTTAAGAAGTAATTAATTCAACACCTATTTCATATTACTGTTACTGCTTATAAATGTTACATTCTCTGGGTTTTTCTTTTAACAGTTGTGTTCACTTTGTCATAACTATGTCCATTTTACCATCTGGATGCAAAATCTGATTATGGATATGTCTTTTTTTAAACAAATATCTTAATTCTAGACAAAAAGACACATTTCCTTTTAGCCAAGTAAAATGCTTTGTATAACTGTATGGGATCTGTTATACAATATATGAATAAAACATTGTTTTAAACATTTATTGAAAGTTTATCGTTATTATTAACTTAATCATTGTTATCATCACTTTTATCAAACCTTTGGACTCTTCTCCTTCTGATCGCTTTTATTGCTGTCCTTGCATTGCTGTTCTCTGTAACACTGACTTTGTGAATTAATAGTTTGCTCTTTCTGTGTGTCATCACACTTCTCTCTCTGTCAGCCAAGGACAAATCGACTGAGCCGACTCAATGCTTCAAGCCTGGCAGCTTCCAGTCATGCTGTCAATCAATGAATCCATACGAAGTCTGTCTCATGCAGGGCTGACAGAGTGTGGCGCAGCACTTTGTGAACAGCACAGAAAGACATGTACACATCATAAACAACATTGAGGAAGAAATCTGACAGTTTGCTTGACGAACTTCTCAGTCAACAACAGCTATTCTGAAAATACATGAAGTTGTTTTTTGTGGAAATATAGTTAAAAAAAAATAAAACATCTGCCTTTATTACACAGAGGAATCTGTAACTTTCAGACCACAGGGAATGTTAATGAGCCAAATATGTTCAAAGAAAACTTTACAATATATATCTTTGCCCATAATCTGTGAGGTTTGCAGTTAATCTATAATGGCAACATATGTTTCCTCTGTTTTACAGCATTTGCACAATATTTGATTAGTGATTCAAACTGAACAAAATCCATTTGTCAGCTCAACTGTGGAAGAACCAAGAAGTAACTATTTAAAAAAGAAAAAGTCTAAACCTACACAGTAAAAAATGATCATGTAAACATTCTACTTGACAGCATGTTACTGTAACAACAAAATCTTATAAATTAGAATATTTTGCCGTATATTATTAAATGTGCAATAAGGTTACCAGTATTGTACCAATAGAATCACTGTAGAACCATGTAATCAAGCTGACATTATGTTAATGAAATGTTTAAAAGATATTGTGAATTTCAGTACATTGCTATATTTTCCTAAATTAAATAAAGTATTCTTGCTGCAGAGTTGCAAGCATTGTCCTGTTAATTCAAAGCTAAAATAAGGTGATTAATTTGAAAGGATGTTACTGTAATTTAAAAGCTGTTGAGAATTATAGCATATATTCCTAAATGAAAATTGTGTTACTGTCAGCATTGTTGCCAGTAGTCTGAAAAAGTAGGCACAATATGTAAAACAAATTGTAAGAGTTAACATTTTTTAAAATAAAAAAATCAAAAATAAAGGCATCAATAAACAGATGAAAAGCTTACCCTCCTAGTGCATGCCAGAAATAATATTTAAAATGTTTACAGTTTGCTTCTAGATTTGAGACAAGCTGATAGAATCCTCTTTGTGGCTGAATTAGACCAGAACTCCTGAATCTGTCATCATTCCCTGAAGGCAGCACTATTTGACAGTATTTTTTCCAAAAAGGCTATTATAAACCAGAGCACATTGTTTTGAACAGTAAATTATGGTTTTAGTCAGAAAACTCTATGATATTATCTTAAAAACAGCAAACTGTTTTTCACAGCAGTTAGCATGTGTAGCAACCATGAATTTCTGTGAATATGTCTGGAAATAGATTCTAACAGAGCAAACATGTTACCACAGTCAAAGGTTTTACTTTGATAGCATAGTAAATGTCAATATTTTGTAACATAAAAATTAATCACAACCTCACTGAGAAGCTCTCCAGGAAATATTTACATTTTCCGTCTGTAAATGGTTTTTTGTCTTATTCCTCAAAGTTTTGTGAATGAACAGATGCCACTACACAATGTATTTCAGACATGTCAACTAATACTCCATCTGACTGGCACCAAGTAAAACTATGTGTTATCTTAGTATAAAAAAATGATAAATAGTATAAAAAAATAAACAGTTGTTGGAAAATATCCAATCCAAAGTAATCCCAACATAAATCATATTACTGAAGTTCAGTAGCAAAAGAGAGTTCAGCGATTTGTTGATCAGTGTGTATTTATCTAAACAAAGTTCACTGGATTGGTAACTTAGACACACTTTTGCTATTCTGGAAGTGAGCAGAAGTCAAACTGAAGAACAAATTTGCCCTGTAGAATCCATGATTATGTTACGCTGCTCATCATCAAACTGCACATGTCCACTACACTA
Source organism: Anableps anableps (assembly GCA_014839685.1). Lineage (NCBI taxonomy): Eukaryota > Metazoa > Chordata > Actinopteri > Cyprinodontiformes > Anablepidae > Anableps > Anableps anableps. The sequence continues at coordinate 13,162,561 of CM026079.1, forward strand.
GAATCTTTTTAGAAATTAAAAATATTCTGCACAACATGATGGAAATATGTCAAAAAACAAATTTGCTTTATTTTCAAATGATATATGACTCATTCCAAAAGTTTTCATCCCCTTAAAACATTTTCACATTTAGTTATGTTAGAAGAAACAGAATATTTTGTGGTTTTATGTGATAAACTGACACAGCTTATGTATTATTGAAAACAGGGAGCAAAAGGTTACATCACTTTCAATTTGTTTTTCCAAATAAAACTGTTAAAAGTCTGGTTTACATTTCCATTGCGTATCCATGATTCAACACTTTGTATAAACACCTTATGTTGCAATTACAGCTGCAAGTCTTTTGGGGTATATCTCTGCCAGTTTTGTCAAATCCAGAGACCTGCTCCAAACTACCTTCAGCTCAGTCAGGTTGCATGGACACTGTGTCTGTAAACATCACTTTTTAAATCTTGCTGCAAATTCTTAATTAGATTTAGCCCAGTGATTCGATTGGACCATTCTACCTACATTAATATGTTTTGATCTGCACTGTTTTATAGTAGCTCTGAATGTATCTTTAATGTTGTTGTCCTGCTAAAACAGGATAAAAACAATGCCAGTATTTCTGAGTCTATTTGCCTCATCCATGATTAACCATTATTCAGCTTCATCTATCTTTCCATTAACTCTCACTTCAACTTCACACAAGAATAAAATACATTACAAAGTCCTGACATTTGTGCTGGTGACTTCACAAAATGTCAAAAGGTATTAGTAGTTCAGCAGGGTACTATTATAAGCACATTTTTTAATCGGGCAAAATTATGAGTGTGACCTGAAGTAATCTTTTATTTAAGAGGAATTAATCTAATGTACATGTATATCAAATAATATCTAACTTTGAACTGACACTGCTGATTGATGACATACGAAGTGTGAGCAAATCACATTGTCTTGTAAAAGATAAGAAGCAAGAGTTTATGAAACATTCGATATTAATTAATGCTATTAATCAAAGTGGTTTAGACCATTGTGTTGCAGGTTGTATGCATGGTCCTGTTGTAGATGGGTTTCTGTGCAACATCATCACAGAGGTAAGCCTACAACTGGGTGTGGGGGTCACGAAGAAGCACTCCACCTGACAAGATCCTAACGCTGAAAAGATGGATGGGAATCCCTCCTTATTCTGAGGGGATCACAGCCTTTTCCTGGCTGAAGAAGAATGTTTTGCATCCACAGTACTGGGGACTGGGATACCGTGATTCTAATACAATCTCTCTATAGTGGTTCCTTAAGAATGTGAAATGCACAGTTTCAATCTTGTGCTTAAGAAACAACACAAAGAACATCTAAGGATTGGTATATATGCATATTTCTCTGTGTATGAACACTGGGATTATGACACTGGAATATAGAGTCAAGAAATTGCTTTTTTGGAATGTCTTCTGCAAAATGCAGCAGATTGTAAAGCCTTGTTATAGCCATTTTTACAAACTGAAATGAGGGAATTTATAGCTACCACCATGATGCTTACACTTGTTATCCATAATAAGACACTCAAGAAAAAAGTTTTACTTTGATTTTCCACATGCTTCTACTAACGATATAAACTACTCATTAGAGTTTTAGATGTACATTTTCATAAAACACAGAACAGAACATAAAGCACAGAACTGTGGTACAACAGTGACTTTGTCATTTTGTTGATAAAGCCCAAGTAAGGTTTTTAAGTCTCAAGCTGTAAAAATGAACAAAAAGGTGTGCTTAAATTGGAATTTCAAGTTGGAAGATTGAAATTTTATCAATATCCCCAACCTCAGAATCCAACATAATACAACCTTAACCCTATCCTTAACTAGAGCACAGTTAAGTTTGGTTTGATGTCCTTCCCAGACTCAAGTTCTAATTTTAATGCAAAATGGAATACGACTTAAGTAGCTACCATCACATATTTGTGGTTTACTGCCATCCACTTCAGCTTGTAATGAAAGGAGCTCACAATTTTCTCCACTGTGTTTCATTTTTGAGTTTCTGTTGAAATAAAAGTTAATGAGCTGGAGCAACTTATCTTTTTCACTGTTGTTGCTTATTAGCTTTATATCAATGTTAGTTTGTTCAAATTTGCCTTGCAAATAACTGATAACAAAATATCTTCTTTGGCAGCCCAAGTACCACCACTGATACTTCTGCCACAGTTTGAGAACATAAAAATGTAAAACACCACTGTGCTTAGTTTATTCAGTTTAAAAGAAGAGTATCAGGAAGTTCCCAGATATCATAGACATGGACTAGATATATTTCTTCTATATTTTAGTGACATATAAACCACTTTTCCACAAAATCCCAACTTGCCATGCAAGTCACACTTAAAAACATAGTGATTTGCATTGCGCTTGTGAGTTGTGCAGTGAGTAAAACGAGCCTATATCCAAACAACATATTATCAAGTGACTGAAAAAGCTGTTGTTGCCTAAGATCAACACACAGTATCCTCACAGACATCCTCATAAAAGACAGCATCTTTTCCTTGTGTGATCCTCACTTCATGGTGCATTAACAAACCCTATTACACAAAATTCAATGCTCCGTGACATGAACTTGGCATTTTCTATTCACCCAATAGCTCTGGTAATTTTGTGCCTTCTCATCTTCCATTTAAAAGTAATAACCATATGGGCTTGAGAGAAATTCACCCCGATGTGGAAAAAACTCCCTCAGCTTTGCATTTGTACCGTAAATTTGCACTTTAATCTTCACTGCAACTTCATAAGTTGAGCTCATCACTGTCAATAAAACCACCTACATACTTTCACACCAAGCCATTTAAGTTTTAGCTTACCCTTCCACCGTGTTTCAGAAAACCCTTATCGACTGAATGATCTTGCTGACAGACAGTTGGCAAGGACTAATTTAACATGACTTCACCTCATCCTTAAAAAAGAACTCTTTCTGGGGTAGGTATCATATTATTAGTTGAATTTAGCTGTAGTTAAAATACATTGTGATGAAAAATGAATTCTTTACATTCTATCATGGTACAACAATTTTTTGCCCCCTTTTTACCTCCCTTGGCACAGATTCCTATTCAGTGGTGGCTCTGCTTGTACTTTCAGGAACATTGTTTTGCTGGAATGTGAACATCCAGCCCATGGTTTTGCAAAGTCTAACAGGGCTGGTCTGTAACCCTGTTCCATGTGTCTCCCAATCAATGCTGTCCAGCTTCCCTGCCATCACTTAAGATAAGCATATTCACGGCATGATGATGCCACTACCATATTCAATGTTAGTCATGGTATGTTTAAGGTGTTTTGTGGTTTTCTTGTCAATATTTTCTCCCACCTACATTGAGGATCTCTGCAGCTCCTCCAGAGCTACCATGGGCCTCTTGGCTGCTTCTCAGATTAGGGCCCTCCTTGCTCGGCCTCTCAGTTTAAATGGGTGGCCATGTCTGGGCAGGTACCGTACTATTTCTCTTTTTTTGAGGAGGGTTTGCACAGTGCTCCGTGTTATATAATGGAAAAGGCCTTCCTGTTTTATATTTCCGTAAAACTTTATCCCGGACCTGTTCAGTGTGTTCCTTAGTCTCTATGATGCTGTTTGTTTACTAATGTTCTCTATCAAACCCCTAACGCATTCACAGAGCAGCTGAATTTAAGATGAGATTAAACACTGGTGGATTTACTAATTTGATAACTTCTAAGGGCAAATAGTTGTATTGGATTTTATTTTTGGTATCAGCGTAATCAGAGTAAAGAGGACTGAATATAAAACACCGCTTGTTTTTACTATTTGAATGCATGTATCATTTTCCTGCCACATCATGGATATGTACTATTCTGTGTCACAAAAAACCTAATAAAAAACATTAAAGTCTGTGGGTATGTGGCTTAAAAAGTTCAAAGAGGAAAGATACTTATGTAAAGCACTGTTTTTTTTTGTTTTGTTTTGTTTTTGGGGGGTGAGGGATTGTTTTGTTTTGTTTTGTTTTGTTGTTATTTTTTCCGAGAGATGAATGAAAATCAAGAAAACATCTTTCAGAGGACAGATAAAATTCTTCTAAGATGAAATGCACATTCTACACATAGTATTATTTTGTACTTCTTTCCTTTCATCTTGTCTATTAATATCTTGTATTTTCCACGTTGAAGTTCAAGTTCAAGTTTATTTGTATAGCACATTTCAGCAGCAAGGCAGTTCAAAGTGCTTCACATCAATCAGGTATACAGCAAAATCAGCAAAATCATTGAGCAAGTATGCAGCAAAATCATTAAGCAAATATACATAAAAATCATAAAAATCATCGAGAAGTATTTTAAAGTCTATTTCTGAGCTACCGGGAGCCAGTGTAAGGACTTTAGAACTGGGGTGACTTTAGGTAATGTCAAGACATTTACCATCTCTTACTCACAACTACGAGAAAAGACAGATAACAGTGAGGTTTACACAAAGCTGGCATTGTCTTCATCCTTCAATCTTCATCCATCTGTTTGACGAACTCGTCACTACTTGTCACTCTGCATTTCTGTTCCTTTTTTACTTAAAAAAAATCTCACCCTCTCTTTTTTTTTCAGTGGTCTGCCTCTTTTTGCTTTCTCTCTTGCCCTTGTTTCTGTTTATCATATCTGCAACACAGCTTTGCAAGTTATAAATGTTTCCCTTTGGACTCTGAATTCTAGTTTTCATAGGAGTGGAAAAGAGTGCACATTATTACAAGGGCATATATGCCTATAAACACACACACCTGCAAGTGCACATAGCCAGTTAATTAGAGCTTGAAGCTCCTCTCTCCTAATGAATCTGGGGGTAATTAAAGAGCCCCAGGACACGGCTGTGTCTGCGAGCTGGTTCTAATTAAGCCCAAGCGAGCTGATTTAGCTAATTAGCTAAAGGCTTGGTGTCGTACACTGAAGCATTCCAGCCTTTCCAGCCCCAGCAGAACACAGGAAGTTACGATGTTCCCAAATTGTCCCTGGCAACACCATCATTTCCTGGGGCATTAATCACCAGAGTTACAACTGTCTCCAAGGTGAGTGCCAAGTATAGGAATGGGGAAGGAACTATTGGCTGAGATTAGAAAAGAAAAAAGAAATTCAGCTTGTAAATAAATTTAGTTGTGTACCTCAATTTTATTAACGTGTAAACAATGGTTTTAGAGCAAGAGTACATAAAAAATATATTTTCAAGAAAAAAAGATTGAGGTATTGAAAAAGTGGAAACTCTAAAATTTCAAGTGACAGTTTGACTTTTATCTTTTTCTTCAAACTGATTGGACAGTAGCTCAATCACGAATCAAACTGTCCTATTAGAAGGCTGATGGTTTTGTTGCTGTCATTTCTGCTGCCAAAACAAAATATGAAAGTGATTTTCCAAAACAGGTTACTGGGAAAGAACTTTTGCAAGTTAGGTTCAATTTTTTTTTCTTTTCTTTCTACCAAAAGTAACTGTTAAATGTGTTAAGAATATAATGCATACTTTACTACTTTATATTTACTCCACTGAAGTTGTTGAATTTGATTTTTTTTTTTTTTTTTTTTTTACATAACTACAAATCTAGCAAGGTAGAATGCAACAACACTATGTACTACCTTATAAAACAGTTAACTTAGTGGTTGATTTCTCAAAAATCAATCAAAAATTCTTAAAGTCAAAACTCCTATTTTAAGTAAAGGCTGCAGAAAGCAAAAATCTGAGTGAGCAATGTGAAACTAAATAAAGACTGTACATCGGAAGGGGCTTCAAACCAATTACATAGTGTAAACTACTATTGGTTTAATTATGATAGTTACACGCTTTTGAAAATTGCTTACTCAAAGTAATCAATAAACTAGGAAACAACGATATTTGCTTCGCCTCATATAGTGTGTATATCTATCAGCCTGGATATCAGAACGTGAATTGCAAACTCCATAAGTCTGGTTCATCTTCGGGTACAATTTTCATATTTCTAAAGATACCATGTTCATTTGTTGAAACGATTCTAAGCAAATATAAACAGCCATAGCATTTAGCTATGATGGTCATTGCTGCATCTGAAAGAAAAACTGGGAAGCTTGTAAGCCTGAAAATACCTTCCCAACTGTAAATCATTGGGGTGGTAGCATTACGGTTGGTGGGTGTTTTACTGCAGGAGGGATTGGTGCACTTCACAAAATAGTCAGGGTCATGAGGCTGAAAAACATTATGTCAAAATACTAAAGAGACATCTCAAGTCATCAGCCAGGAAGTTAAAGCTTGTCCACAAATGGGACAAACATCATCTGCATATAGGTAGATTAGTTAGACAGTGGCTTAAAAGTCATTTGCTGAAAAGGTGTGTGCAAGCAACTTGGCTTACAGTCTTGACTCAGTTACACCAGTTATTTTTAAGAGGAATAGGTTAAAATTCCACCAAACTACTGCAAAAATCTTGTAGAAAGAGACCCAAAATGTTTGACCTGGATCATACAATTTACAGTTTACTCTGTAATATAGGCCCTTTTCTTTAATTCTGAGATTGCCAAAAGGCTTCCAACATTTCCAAATCCAGATTGTTTCTAAATAGACAGAGTTTGAAACCTCCAAAGAATAAAACAGGGGATCTTTGGTGTTAACAGGTTCACTTCCTACCATTTGCTTAAATCAACTCTGGGTCAGTTTATTCCTTCTCCAGTTTCTGAACATCCCAAAAGTGAGTATGAATTGATGTCCTATGGCAGATGGCTACTTTCATACCTAAAAAACAAAAATACCAAAACTGCAAAAGTATAAAATGGTGAAGGAGTGAACTGTCTCCTGACTAGAGCTGCACAATATACTGAATCATAATTGCTATCACAGTACCAATGTGTACAGTATTGCACCATCCAGTATTTATATATACTATATAAATGTATATATTTTTATTGCTATCTATGGAGATTCTGTATATCAGGGTTAATTTTGGATGGTTGGATGGTCTTTAGATTCTCTCGATGCCAACACTTGATGTATATTTTTAGTAGAAGAGAAAGGAACTAGGAAGGAAGAGCAGACAAAGGAAGAGTAAGGCAAGCATCTGGGAAACGTGTTTATCATTGTCAATATCACTATCGCAGCACTGAGCAATGGCATAACAATTAAATTTTTTCCTGACATTGCATTATTCCATATTCTCTGTAGTAGCAATCTGAATGAACAACAGACATGGCTCAAAGTCTGTAATTTTCCCTTTCAAATACCTACTTACACCTGTTGTGCTTCCTCTAACTTTTTTTTGTCATGGAAGCCTGATTATGTTGTAAAATGGGGGCGCAAATTTTGAAAAATACAGAGCGGCGCTAGTTTTGCTGGCTGACACAGGAAACCGAAAGTTGTATCTGATGTATTCGTTGAGGTCATATAAAAAGTACCCATCTCCCAACTCATGAAACCGGAGGGATAATGCTAACTGTCAATGTATAGCCTGGCAAAATGTGGAGTCTGATGGAGTAAATGTGTAGAAGCTTCATTTTGTGCTGAAGAACCCTGCTTGAACCCTGATTTTTTTTTTTTTTTTTTTTTTTTTTTTTTTTTTTTTTTTTTTTTTATTCAAAGACTTTACAGTAAGGTTGTGTTTGAAACGATGCTGTTTGTACAAGTGGCAAGGTTTGAACAACTTTTAAAAATGAGGAAGCAGCTGCTCCGCTTGCATCATTGTTCAGACCCCTTTAATCTTAGGGATACTGAAAATAACTTCCGACTTCTTATGGTAAATAATTCCACACTGAAGAGTGTTGTCCTCAGCTTGATCTAGTATCATTTATAAATGGTGCATTCTCTGAGGAGAAAACTATGACTTCTGAGTTTTATCTGCCAGGCCCAGTCAAGCTAAAAATCATCTAAGTGTTGCCACCATCCAATTTTTTTGGTACATCTCTAGTTTTTTCATCAAACGTACAAACTTAATATACTTCTTGCTCATCTCTCTGACCCCTCCTCATAATTGCCCATATCAACAATAACTCAGCTTCCTACTTCTTGGTTGAAGTACATCCGATCGCGATTCATTTCTGGGGTAGAGGAGCTGCAGAGGGAGAGCTGGTGTTGGCCACTCAGGCCATGATCAATCATGATGTAGCAAGACAACCTGTATTAGAGATGGAAAGATACTGATAAAAAAGACAGAAGGGGATGTAAGATATTCAGACATGAATATTTCACTTTTAAAAATATCCCCGATTTGTCGACATGAGTAGATATGATCAGAGGAGAGTGAGAGAGAAAAGGGACTGAGCAAGAGGGGGTATATGGAAGGAAAAAAAACATTTCAGCTCAGTGCGTTATTAAGAGATTAAATCCCATTTCTGACAGGCTTGTCAGAGCAGGAGACAGAGTCGAGCACGGCCGGTAATTCGACTAGTTCGCAATCTCCTCAAAGCTCAGTTGGCCGATGACAGCTGGGCGACAGAGCGTTGAATATGCAAGATGTCTCTACCTCCATCCCTCTTAACTCTACCATCTTGACTGTCATGGTAACACCCCCACCCACCCCCCGCCAAAGAAAAGAACAACTCATCTACATTCGTACCAAACATATTATGACCCACCAACTTATTGATCACTTATGGCTTGCAGGTTTTAGAAATGTTAGGAATCTGTTCTTTATTATCAAGCAAAAGATCCAACCCTTTCCTGTGTTTCCACTCACTGAGTCTGCATGAGCATCTCCACTGACAATTGCTATGAGATGCTTCCAGCACACCCACAGTGAATCCAGTTAGGCCAGGTGTTATTTTAACACACACTTTCAGAAGATGAACGAGGGACGTTTTCCTCCTCCTCTCATTCCACACTTTTCCCAACTCTGTCTATCCACTACCACCCCCCCAAACCCCATTCTCATCCCTCTGTTCGGAAAAAGCCTGACCCAGTATTACATTGACATTATGGGGCCACTTACCGCCCTGCTAAAATAAAACCCCTGTGAAGGAGGTATGTGACAGAACGGGGTTAAGGCATGCCGTCTCACAAATTAATCAAACAAATAAGCGAGGAATTTAGACTAAAACAGGGAAGATCTCTTCATACCTGGTTTTCATACATGTCAACCAGCTGGTGTGTTTGTGCCCCCTGTCTGCTCTCCAAGGCGCTCCAATAAAATGTATAACAATTGCAAAAGTGAACAAAAGCTTACAGCAAAGACAGCAACAAACCTGCACAGTCATGAGTGTAGAAGCAAAGACCAGCAAAGCTTCAGTGAGACCTATTACAGAGCTATAAATTTGTCACCAACAGGCCTTTTTATTTTATCCTCTGGACCAGAAGCTTTTCTGCACCCAGACTAAAAATAAAAGCCCTTAAATCTATTTCAACATTCAAACATTTATGCCAAATTGTTAGTCAAGCAACTTATTTTCCATAAGTCCTGTCAAACCTAACACAGATACAAGGCTACGCTCTCAGCAGATTTAATTTATAATAACAGTTGCAACTTTGAAATATTAAGCAGCATGAAAATTGTACCATGACTGATGAGCTTTCAGTTTATGTTGTGTTCCACTCAGTGCTGCAAAGATCATTACTGCTCATCGCTGCAAAGATCCACTTTTCAACCAGCTACTATGTGAAGTAGCACCAATCATCCAGCCAAGGAGGGGAATAACACTTTTTAAATTTATATACATATACCCATAACTTACAAGTAGGTGCTTAAAAAAGGGTCACTCTTTTTAAAATGGAATTTCTATACAAGTTAAGCTTTTGGCCTGTTCTTATACAATTAAACTGCCTAGCTAACATGCACATCGGCTACATGAATTCAAACTACTTGCCATGTTATTCATATATCACTTTATATCAAGTTTTAAGTAATCAGCTTACCCTTTCAGTTTTTCCTGTTTTTACATTTTTGCCTAGGATGAGCATGTACGGCTTCATTTGCAAGTTAACATGCAATCATTGCGAGGAAAACCACCATATTAATTTCAAGGTTCAAGGCACATGTTTGGATTTAATGAGGAACTTTTCTAATCCACACAGGGTCTAAATTATGTATATATATATATATATATATATATATATATATATATATATATATATATATATATATATATATATATATATATATATATATATATATATATATATATATATATATAGGCTCTAATATATACATACACCAACACTATTTGGTTAATGTCTCTTAACAAGCTGCATCTCAACCACACATGTTCTTTAGCCATCAAAAATGTCCTGGGGTAATTCTGGTTGGATTTGTGACCACTCTTCTGTTCATTTAAAGTGGTTTTCTTATCTAGAAATCTTTTTATCTAAATACCTAACTTTTAATTCTACTTTATCCTCAAAGATTAAAGTTAGGTTTGCATATCCATTCTCAAACTACTTTGATGTAATTGTGCTGTTGCAACACGCAGCTATCTCCAAGTATGAATAATCCTGTCATCCCTGTCACCTTCAGATGAAAGGAAATTGGTTAGGATGTCGAAGAAAAACCAAGTAGTCATCAAGGTTTAAGCTCTCTATGAACTGGAAGATGAAGTAACTCCATGAACACTGTCCACAGGAAAATGTGTTTGACATCCTCATGTTTATAGGGTACCAGCCAAAAAAGAACTGAGCCAAATAATGTCTGGAGAAAAGTTTTATGTTTAGACTCAACTGAGATTGTGCTATTTGCCCAGAATGACAAGAAGATTATTTGAAGAAGTCAAGGTGAGGCTTTCAAACCTAAGAACAATGTAAACATATTCAAGAATGGTGATGGTGGCATCATAATGTGGGGTTGTTTCACTCCCAGAGGTACTTAGGCATTGCAAAAGTAGACAAAATAACGAAGAGAGAAAACTGCCTCAAAATTTGTATACAAAATCAGCAGCTATATAGTTGAAGCTTTGATACTTGGTGTTCCAAAAGGACAATGATCACAAGTAAACAGCTGAACTGGTTTTTAAATGAATAAAGCAACCCCCTATCCCCACCCCACACTTTTTGCAATCAGAACTGTACATGTAAAATAACCTGTTCAAAAACCCTGCTAACGTTACATTTTTCCACTTTCTTCAGCTGTTTATTAGTATCTTTTCTAAGCCATATAATGGAAGTTACTGAATACACTTTTTAAAGAACATTCTTTTAAGCTAAAAAGAAATGTGAAACTTTTGCTCATTGCATCATCTTATTGCACTTTCTGACTGCGTCCAGTGCTATACACTGGTTCCTACAGAAATGTCTTGAAGGCCCACTCTGCATGCAGGCAGATTAATCTCCATGATGACAGCGCGACTCTTGATGGGGACAGCTCCACATTGATCCGTAATGAAGCCATTGAGCCGGATGACGAATGGAGGCAAAAGGAAATTTGTGAGCTTGTGATTAAAGAAATAATTTATTAAGCAATTTGATTGCCTTCATTATTTATTTCTTAATCCTCCAAATATGGGGAAAGCTCATGTTGCATATTCAAATCGGGGTGCAATGAGGTGGAATATGTTTTGAATCTAAGTTTGTGTAAATATATGTGCAAAGACGTACATGGCATTACTTTGGCTGCATTTCAACTTCAGAAACATTTTCTAGCAATCAGGGTAGTTTTCTGGAGGCTTTGTTTTTGTCTGTCAAAACAGATTGCCTTGGTAAAACTTTACCCCAGAAATAATCTTGCATTCTTGGTATAACCCTAAACCTTGTGAGAGCAACTGTATGCAGTGCTTGGCATTTCTGATTTGAGTAATATTCTTGGTTTATAGAGCAGGCTATAGACCACCTCATTGTTCAATTACTCTGCAAAGCTAAGTACATTTTGACACCACATTTCAACTGAGCTTTCGTCATAGTCTTGACTGGAATTGTCATATTTTAATTATCTGTAATAATTTTAGTTTTTGTCTTATTTAAGCAACAACATATTACTACATTTTAATTCAAATAATTTACCATTGTCTGCTCTAAATTCAGGTTTGTTTCTTTAACAACTCATTATTATTTTTTTTACTCCTGTATCAGAAGTTGTGTGAAAGACATCTAGCTGTGGTTGGTTTATGCTGAAATTATGTTCTAGACTTCTACATTAATGCTCCATCAGCATTCACTGGAACTGTCAGAAGTTTAGAAATGCAGTTGTAACTGTTGCTATTAGTATGTTTTGCAACAGTAAGACTTTTTGTAAAGGTCTCTTTGCTTTTAGGAATCAAATAATTATGCACAATATTTTTGTAATAAGAATTCTTTTATGGGTCTTCAGTTAATATTAAACCAGCTGATACTGATGCACAAACAAGAATCTTTTCTAAATACTGGCATATTTCAGCTGGTTTCTTGGCTTTCTATAACACTTTGCACATCCTTTTCTTTGTGTTCAGTACTTCTTCACTTTGCAAAATTTTGCAAATGTCCCCTCTTTTCTTTCTGGTGTCAACTTTACTGCAAAGCTCAAAGAGTGTGTCTCTGCAAACTGTGGAGACATACGTGATCTACACCTCGGACTGGACGGACTCCACTTTAGTGGATTAATAAGATATTTTCTTGATTATTCCTTGAAATTAACACTTGTCTGAAGCAGGAACATTCCTGCAGACAGTAGGAGAAGCAACAGCCTCAGCATCAGTGGACTAAAGCACATTAAAGGCACTGGATAGCACACAGAAAACAAACAGCCCAAGAGAAATGAAGGGTTCAGGGAAAGTTTCAGTGGATCAAGGTTCAGGGTATCATAGTCAAAATACAGTTTTAGGAAAGTATGTCCAATCAAAGCCTTAAACCTTTGGAAAAATAAAGTAAAATAATACTTTTTACATTTCTAAAATGTTTCCAAAGAGACAAAAACAACTTTCATTAGAGGACAAATGGCTTGCAATAGTCTACCATGATTTGTTCTTTAATTGACACATTTATTTACACATATTTTGTTTTAATAAATTAAATTATAGATTGTCTCACCATTGAGAAAATCTGAGACCCTATTTCCACATATTAACAGTACATCTGGAAATAAATGTTGTGATTCCACTTAGTATTTTCCATCTGCTGCCTGCTGTTGAGCGTGTGTGTATGGAGGCTGTTTCCTTGGACATGCTGTGAGGACTGTGAGCTTTTCCAGGGAAGTCATGCAGTCCTTTTGGATCTTCTTTTAAAAAGCTGGCAAGGTCTGTCTCCGCTTCAGCATGTGTCATGCCTGGCATCAGAGCTTTAACTGAAAGGGGCGCCAATGGAAAACCAGCTCAAATGTACCATAAATTGCATTACAAAAGAATGATAGGCTGGTTCTGTTTTTGGCCAACTCTAGCAAACGTTAGCATTACATCTGTTTAATGTCTGATGGCAGCTGGATTTGCTAACGACATACAACACCAATGACACCATGTCTGCAAACTGAAAACCAATGCTCTTCTCCAACATGTCTATTAACAATTTCCCAGCCTCTGCTCTGACATTTAAGTTCTAAACAACTGACGTCATAAAACCTTTTTTTTTTTTTTTTGTTACATCTGCTCTTTCTTTTAAACTTGGATGGTACTTTGCTGAGTTTGCATGTTCTTTTTTCAGCTATGTCCTGCAACACCAACATGCCTGCCACTACCACTCAACACTCAGATCACACAGAATTACACTAAAAGTAATTATAACCAGCAGAAAAAACGTACACTGGCACAAAATATCAATATTAGGCTCCATTAAGGGTTAGGATGAATCCAGCCTTTCCACTAAGTGATCTCTATTAAATTAGAAAGCAGGAAATTTCTGTAAATTTCTCAGGATTAGGATTTATTTACATACACAAAAAGATAATTCAACTAAACTTCAGCTAAAAATTATCATATGAATAAATTAGAACCGAAAGAGTTAAAATAATCATCTTACTGTTATACTCTGCACTGATTAATTAAAAATAACAGCATTGAACCATGTTTAATCCCACCTACAAACTGACCAGCATGGTAAGTTTTATGTAGGTATAGACATGGGGGTGTTCTTTCTATGAGATGAACAAATACATTTATTTTTTAGAAATTCTAAAGAATTAAAATAGTCACTTCAATATAAAAACACCTCTATAGCCAATTATCAAATTTGGTTCACATTTACCCCAATTTCACTCTGTTCCGGAAAATGTAGCCATTGGACACACAGGCTATGACTCATAAATAAGCTCTAGATTTTTATTATGGTTCGGTCATGGCATTACAAGCATACCAGGTCTCAATTTGATCAATTTACATTTTTTAATATTTTAGCAAATTTTAATATGCATAATTTAATTAGAATTTCCTTAATTAAAGACAGTATAAACTAAGCTTTGAAAACATGCAGCCTCTCACTTTGCTTTATTCCATTAATTTATTCCATTGCTTATTTATTTATTTATTTATTTTTTTAAAACTCTTGGTATTTGGTGTTTCTGGTATACTCAGCTGTAAAATAGTTTTGAATGTTTTTTTTATGATCTTCAATACATTTTGTTAGCTTCTTAATGAAGCTTGTTAAAAAAACAAACTAGCATGCTAACATTAGCTTGCTCATAATGTGGCCTGTAACATATTTCCATTCAGTTTCAGTTAATTTTTTGGACAAAACACAGAAAAAAATTGTTCTCCTGCTTGCATCTTTCCCACACAGACATCTGTGTGCTGCTCGAAGAAGACCTGCAGCTGAAAGCACACACAGCACAGGGGGCTGCAGTCAGCCACCAATAGACTCATACTTTCACTGCTCTTTCACTGTGAACGCCATTGTAAAGCATGCCAAACACATTAGACAACTACAAAGTAATGTACACAGCCTATAATAGAGTTTTGCAAACCATGCACAGGAAAATGAGCAGCACAAAACCAAAATGTAGGAACTGTATTTTCAAAATACAAACTGAAATGTTTAAATTATAAAACTTATCTTAAGAGCTTCTCTGAAGCTGAAAGGACAACATTTTATCAGGAAACAAAATCTTTGTTTAGCCTCAGGAAACAAAATCTACTGCCTTAGAACTTAGAACTAGTATTAGTTCTAAGTTCTAATACTAACTTTAATATGAGATTGGAAAGCTTGATCCATCAGCTTTCAGCACCAGAATCACTACAGTAGAACCAGAAAGAGTGCCTTATTTGGTCAGATGTAGCAGTTTACTCTGGGAACCAGCTTATCTCTGCGCATGGAGTTCCTGCCTCTGGATCTCTCAGCTGTAGGAATAGTCAGCTTCTGCTCCAACAGGTGTTTTGTCTCCCAAATGTAATTCTGATACTGGCAAGCAGTACTGGTTTTTTTTGGCACTGGACTTTGAAGTTATGTTTTTAGATCTGGGAAAAAAAATTGCACTATGACACCATAAAAAAAAAAAAAAACATTCTGTGATTGTATAAAAGACACAATAATGTTTTAGCTTAGTTAAATTACTAGTGTATAACAAGTTAACAAGCTTCTAAGAACATCATTGAAACTGTTTAACTTAAAAGCAGATTAAGAACTATCAAGGGTTTTATGAAAGGATGAACAGTTAGTGGTGAACCATCTTTGTTGAACAAGAAAAGTGATGAGCACATAATCTAAATTATTTCTTTTCAGGCATGAATTAAATGTTTGGTAAATTCCAGCTAAAATGAAATCCATTACTGCTCTATAATGAAAGAAAGAGCACCTTTAAACTTTCAATGTGAAGAGAACTCAGGGGACTAGCTGTGGAGCATTAAGAAAACCACTCATCAATGAGGCTATTAAAAACAAAAAAGGGTACATTTGTGAGTTAATAGATTGGACTCTATAACAGTCTACTAATGTTAATGGTAATGTGGTTTGCTGATTCCAGATTTACACTGTTCCAGAGCGAAGACAAGTTCATTAGGACAAAAAAACAACTTAAAAAGGTATGAGTTTATAATTCATACTGCCTACAAGCCTACAGATGGTAGTATTATGATATGGGCTTGGTTCCATTTATCAGGTCAAAATTAAGTAAAGTTATGTAGCCAAAGAAATGTGGCCAATGAACCGTAACTCAACAGAATGATTTGTGAAACTATGTAATTATTTCTTCCTAATTAAAGTGCACAAACATGATATTTAACTATTTTATACAATAAAACAGATGAAAGTCAAATGATTTTCAGTGAGCGAACAACTACTAACCTCTGACAGAGTCTGACTCAGGTACAGAACCTCTCTGGAGTAGATGGGTGGGTTAGAGACAGAGCAAAAGAGAAGAGCAACAAAGACAAATGGCAAAAAAATATTACACATTTAGGTATTGCCCGAAGTGGAGGTTTTGGGGTTTTCTTTGTCTTTTCACACTGGCAAGTGTTTAGCCTTACCAAGTAATACATGAGTTACAGTGGTTGTCTCCAAATATTATATACAATGCACTTAAAGTTTTTTGGAAATGAAAACACAACCGAGTGATCGGTGAATGAGGAACTATCTGCTTAAATGGGCTTAAATATATGGATTGTTAATGTAAAATTAAGAATATACTGTAAAATAAAAAACTGAGTGCAAATTTGAAAGTTACAGAACTGACCACTAAAACTTCACTTTTTTAACACAAGGTCATGTGTCAGAGGTTTCATAATCAGCAGAATGTTTTTCAGTCTTTCTGAATTGTTTTATCCAGTTTAGCTATATTGTTTCCCAAGAACTAATTTTGTCCTCAGAATCACTACACAAATACCATACAACAAAACTGGACCAGTTAATGTATCCATAATGATGTGGGCCCACTTGATCTTTGTGTTCTTGTGAGGTTTTGACCGTGCTCCTCTGTCCTAGTGTCTATTTACATACGAGTGCAGGTTTCCCAATTGCATCGTATCGGAGATCATTGTGCATCCATCAGTACGCCGTTAAGCAGTGGCCAGTAAGGATATGAAATAGCTCACACTTTGGGGATATCGCTAATCAATGCTCATGAACATTTAATGTCATAATCAGCCATCAAGCAGCAGCACATCAGCACTAACAGCTTGGGGCACAGACAGCAAGGTGCTAGGACACATGTTGGGGCCCAGATGCAAGAAGGGAGTAACATTCTGTGGCGCTGCATCACGTTGACTGCATTTGTGTAACTCGGCCACATATGTGGAGAAAGCCGCAGTTCTACACACACCGTAAATGTCTTCCCTCACACACCATTAAACAAACACACACCATCAACTATTTAGGCAATGAAATAATGTTGTGTGCTCAGAGTGTGTACGATGTTACGTTAAGGTCCGAGTGAGGAATGAAAGAAAAGGGGAGATGGAGAAGGGGGGTGGGGGGTGGATATTATCAGGGGAGGGCTTTACAAAGTAAGCCAATTTATACAAGGTATCCCAGCACGAATTAGCGGCTAATGACTCTATTAGCTTTCATTTTTGCACCGAGGAGATTTGCCTGCATAAATTAGAAGCCAATCATTGGCAAAGTGTCACGGCCAAAGGACAGTTTATAAATACAACAGCCAGGCCCTGTCAGCTGGACCAAGCGCTGATATAGACGTCTCTGCAGACTTTGTCGTTGAGCTCAACAGACTTGTGCCAGTCAGGTGGTGACAGGGGACCATGGAGGTCTCAGGGGGAGGTCTCTCACCGTCGTCCCTGAAAAGGTCAACTTGACATGGGCACAGCCCATTGACCTACCCCCCTGTCGGCTCCACTGATAAAAATCAGATAAACTTAAGACCACTTATCGATCCAGGCTGCAGAGCCTTAGGCAAATGTTGGCCGAGCTTTCCTCATCCTCTCCCTTCTGCTTGTCCTTCTCGCATATGATTAAAAACCGAGGAAAAATGAGGGGCTGGAACAGAGCGCGGAGGACACTGGTGGCGGAAGAGGAAAAAGAAAAAGCATGCAGTCAGGAATACTTGTTTCTCTGCAGAGATGAGGGGAGGGAGACGTTATTAAGAGGTGAGAGGAAGAAAAGTGGGAGAGGAGACAGTAAGATTAATTGCAGAAATTTGAGCAAAGACAGGGAAATTTCATTAACCATGAGAGCACTTGTTAGAGCTAAATGGTCAGAGAGAAGTGGGAGGTGGAGGGCCAGCTCTAAAGAGATGAAAGACAAAGATCTGCATTGTACATGCTCAAGCAACTCATAACTTCCCCATACCAGCCTGAGGTAGCGGCATACATAAAGGATGAGGATGCATAAAGCTCAATTTTTCTGCTGCTGTTTATAAATAAAAAAAAAAAGCCTGGTTTAAGGCGGCGCTGCCTCATTTCATTGTCCCAGTTTTGCTAATGCAGACGTATGTTGATACGGCTTGTTCTGAACATCATTAACAGTTCGCCTGTGTTACTGTCACAGTGAATGAACACACTTGTTCCTTCATTCAACTTGCACAAAAAAACAGAAAAATATGAAGAAAACTCAAAACAGAAAAGTTTATCTCTGACAGTCTGCTCTAAATTCAGGTTTCTTCTTGGTTTTCAAAATCCTTTGACAATATAATGTAAATGTGTTAAACAAAATTTTCAAAAATATGAAAAGTGTGGTGTCTATTTGTATTCAGCCCCCCTTTGCTCTGACACCTCTAAATAAATCCAGTGGAACTAATTGCCTTTAGAAGCCAGTAAGTGAATAGTGTCCACCTATTTGTGTAACATAATCTCAGTAAAAAGAGCCACTGTTGAAATTCATGAGAAGTCCTGTTTACAGTTTGTCACATGCTATGTAGGAGACACAGCAAACGTGTGGAAGAAGGTGCTCTGGCCAGAACAGACCACATGCAAAATGCTAAGAGTGGCTGAAAACTAACTGCACATTGCCCTTAACATACCATCCATGGTGGTGTCATACTTTGGGGATGCTTTTCTTCTGCAAGGGCAGGATAGCTGATTAGAATTGACCCATTTTTCAGATATACTGTGCACAATTATTGGGTAAGTCTTATTTTTGAGAATTATTTTTATCAATCACCAACAACAATGCTCTTAGTTAATCCAAATGTTAATAAACCTCAAACATGAATGCTTAACAAAGTAAAAGCGAGCTTTTGGAGCCGCTGGGTGGCTCAGCTGGTAGAGTGCGCACACCCTGTCCAGAGGCTGTAGTCCTCAATGCGGTTGTCCTCGGTTTGATTCTTGGTCTCAGGCCATTTGCTGCATGTCATCCCTTTCTCTCTCCTCCCTATTTTCTGTCCACTTACTGTTAAATAAAAGCCACTAGAGCCTAAAAATGTGAGCTTTGGGGGATTTTTTTTTTTAGGAGAATACCTATAAGTGCACAATTATTGGGTAACTATTATTGAAAACACATTTTCCCAGGTCACTTTTTTTTTTTTTTAATTTTCATGTTTACGTGAGAATTATAAGCAAGCAACTCAAAACTTTCCAATAAACATTCCTGACATTTAACAAAAAAATGTCAACAACCAATATACCCACCTTTCTTTTCAATAGTGATAAGCTTTCCATCCATGGAGTCCATCAGTTTCTTGATCTGTTGACAATCAACTTTCTGTGCAGCAGTTTATTTGCGCAGCACATTTCAGCAGCAAGGCAGTTCAGAGTGCTTTGCATCATAAAAACATCAAGAAAGTATACATCAAAATCATTGAGCAAGTATACAGCAAAATCATTAAAATCATCAAGAAAATATCAATACATCAAAATCATAAAGATCATCAAGCAAATATGCATCAAACTCATCAAGCAAATATAATTCAAAAATATTGATCAATGTTCCACTTATTACTAATTGAAGCCAGCTCTAAACAGGTGGGTTATGATTTAAAGGAACTCAGTGTTTCAGTGGTTTTGCAGTTTTCTGGGAGTTTGTTCCAGATTTGTGGTGTATAAAAACTGAAAGCTGCTTCTCCATGTTTGGTTCTTGTTCTGGGGATACAGAACAGACCAGAAGCAGAAGACCTGAGTGGTCTGGAAGGTTGCTACAACAGGGCCATGTCTTCAGATATTTCTTGGCCCAGTATAGATGTTTCAGCTTATGTGTTTTATTCAGTGGTGGTCGGGTTACAGCCTTCCTTACCTTGGCCATGTCTCTGAGCACTGAACATCTTGTACTTGTAGGTGCTCCAGGAAGGTTGCAGTTATGGAATATGACAGAACTAGAAGAAAATGGGCTCCTGGTAGCTTAATGCTTGATTCTTCTCAAATCCTTGGCGGTTGATTTGAGTCTTTTTTTCTCAACACGTTTCTTGCGACTCTGTTGACTATTTGCAACAAAACGTTTGATGGTTCTGTAAACACACCTTAATATCTTAGCAATATCAAGAGCGCTGCATCCTTCTAAGAGACTTTTGTAATTTTTGACTTTTCAGAGTCAGTTAAATCTCTTTTTTGGCCCATTTGCCGAAAGAAAAGAAGCTGCCTAATAATTATGCACACCTTGATATAGGGTTGGCCTCTTAAGGCCACACCCTCCCTCATTACGCAGATACACATCATCTGCTATTCTTAAAACCATCCAGTATTGAAGTTTATCCAGCTTGGAGTTAGAAAATAAACCTAAAAATTATATGATTAAAATACTCGCTTGCCTAAGAATTGTCCACACAGTATTGCTGGAGCTAAACACAGAGACTGGGGCGAAGGTTCACCCACTAGCAGGACAATGACCCTAAACACACAGCCAGAGCTACAATGGAATGGTTTAGAGCAAAGAGTATTTATGTGTAAGAATGGCAAAGTCAAAGTCTGGACTTAAATCCAGTTGAAAATCTGTGGCAAAGCTTGAAAATTGATGTTTGTTCTATCCAGTCTGACTGAGCTGGATAGTTTTTTACAGACAAGAATGGGCAGAAGAGTTCAGTCTCTGGATGAGCAAAGCTGGTAGAGATATCACTCAAAAGGTTTACAGCAGTAAATGCTGTAAAAGGTGGTTCTACAAATTATTGACACAGGGAGGTTATATATAAATGCATGCCACACTTTTCAGATTTTTATTTGCAAAGAATGCTCAGAGCCATGTATTATGTGTCTTCCATTTGACAATTATGTACCACTGTTTGTTGGCCTGTCACACAAAATTCCAATAAAATATACTGATATCTATGGTTGTAATGTGGAAAATATGTGAAAAAGTTTGAGTTATATGAATACTTCAGCAAATCACTATAATAGGGCAGTTATAGCATGTAAAAATAGCAACACCAAACCCTCTAAGTCGTTGGCTATTATACAAGAAGTTCATGTGTTTGCATTAATACAGAAGAAAAAAAAAAAGTAAATCTTCACAGCTGCAAATAACTTTTGTGTGATGCAGACACCAGACCATGAGGAGGAGTGATGACATGGAGGGGACCCATAGCAGGAAGGACACAGTCGAGCAAAGGGCTAGGAGTCAAAACTGGTGGGAAAACAGACTGCTGCAGGGAGACACAATTAGAGCAGGAGGAGTGAGGGAACGGTAGAGAGGTGCAGCACATGTGGCTGGCAACACTTTCACCTCAGCAGTCACACCGCACATCCTCTGCAGTTTCACTCAGCATCCCTGTGCCAGGCTGTGTCTGTCGGCTGCCCTCTGCACCCGCACTATCTCCACACTTCCTCCCTCAGTCCCTTCTCCAGGCAAACACACACACGCAAGCACATACTGGAGACGTTTAAGCTGTCTCACTACTCTCTTCGCTCCTCTGAGGAGGGAGAACATTACAGCTCAGGGCAGAGAGGCACTGATAAGGTGACAGGGGTGTGACGTGAGCCGGGGGGTGTGATGACCGCAGATAGCATACACTCCACCGGAGAGCGTGTCCTCGTGTGTGCGTGTGAGAGTCATTAGGGTGTAAAGTGGGAATGATGAGGGTAACCCCGTTATCAGCTCTGTCTCTGTCAGCACCTCCATCTGGTGTCGGCTATCCTACCACAGCCCCTCTGTGTGTGTGGGTGTGTGTGTGTGTGTGTGTGTGTGTGGGTGTGTGTGTGTGTGTCACTGCAGGGCAATAGTTGTCTGGTGAGCAGGAAGTGCAGTCTGGGTCATACTGGTGACACATGCAGCACAGCCTTTCTCAAATGGTCTTGCTTAGGATTTAGGTGTGTGAGAGAAAGACAAATCAAAACTTTTTTTTCCTTTTTTTCAGTTATTTAAGTTCTAACCTGCTGGCAACAAACCGTTTTAGCCATCCTCATTACAGTTGTCTCTTCTGTTTAATTCGTGGAGTTAACTATATCACAACTAATCTGAATGCATGACTCGAGTATGAAATAGCTGCAAATCAAATGTGCAGAGGGGAAGAACAAGTGAGCATCTCAGCAGGTTTAGTCCTCTACTGCCAACTACTGGAGAAACAAATAAACTGCAGAAACGTGCAAAAAAATGATCCTCTTCTCACACACCACTCACATCATTTGCTGTGGAGGCAGAAGATGCTGCAGTTCTCAACATTTGTGACAAAATCAATTTTTATTTTTTTTTTATTTTTTTTTTTTTTTTTTTATTTATTTTATTTTTTTTTAATGGAAAAAATGTAAACTTTTGTTCTTCTTACTTAAAGATAAATATCTAAATGCACAGCTTTGTCAAAAAGTGATAAAAACATCTTTAGAAGAAATGCTCTTCCTATTTATCATATAATTCAGAAAACATTATTTATTTCATACCAGTAGTTCCTAGAAAACTGAAATTTTGCAGCTAACTCTCTTTTTTTTTTTTTTTTTTTTTTTTTTTGCTAGAAATAAATATTTCCCCAGGACAGTGAAAGAGATTAATCAGTTTATATGGTGCTTTTTTTAAAAAAATATGTAAGTTCTTATCTTGTTGGGATTTTGTGCTATAGACCAACACATAGTAGTGCATAGTTCTGAAGTGGAAGATCAAATCTAATAATACTTTCATTCCCAAGGGAAAGTTTCTTCAGAAGTCATTATAGATGCTGATGGTCCAGCACTACAGAAGAAAAGAATCCCCACAGCATGATTCTGCCACTATGTTTCACTGTGGGGATGTGCAGTGTTAGTTTTTCTCCACACATAGCAATTTGCATGCAGGCCAAATATTTTAATTCTGGTCTCATATGACCTGACCATCTCTTTCCACATATTTCCTGTGTCACCTACATGGCTTGTGGCAGGCTTTAAACTAGGGGTGCACTGATTGCAGTTTCTGGCAGATCACTGATCTTTAAAAACACTGATTTTGGCCAACCCATTTTTTTTTTTTTTTTTTTTGGTCTAAAAAGTCTTTAAATATAGCGATAAAGTCGGTTGGTAAGAGTGGGGTGACTATTGTTAACTGCGCACATGGAGATGTGCCTCGGTGGGGGGGGGGTCTGTCAGTCAGCCCTCTCACATAGCAGAGCAAAAGGGGACAGTGGCTGATTTTCAGACCTTTGCGGAGATAGATCTGATTGGCTGACCACTGATCATCCAAAATTAAGGAAATCGGGACCAATTTATCAGTGCACCCTTAATTTAAACAGATTATTTATTACTTTTGTTCCAACACAGGCCTGTAAAGTGCATGACTAACAGTTGTCCAGTCAACAGATTGTCCTACCTGAGCTGTGGAACTCCTTCAAAGTTACCATGGGTCTTCTGGCTGATTCTCTGATCAATGCTCTCCTCGCCTGCCCTTTCATCTTAAGTGGTCAGTCATGTTTGGGTAGGTTTGAAGCCGTGTACCATATTCTTTACGTTTTGGGATGATAAACTGAGAAGTGTCCCAACAGATGTTCTAAGTTTGGGATATGGCTTTCCATTTGTTGTGTTCTTTGGTCTTTATGACAATTAAAGTTCTCTAGCAAACTTGAAACCTTCACAGAACAGCTATATACTTTTGCAGTGCTGAATTTAATCTGGAGGTATTGGAAAAGGGGGACTAAATACAAATGCACCACATTGTTCAGATTTCTAAATCTTCTTAAAAATGTTCTTATTTTGTTTTATATACTGTACACCAATGTGCCTCTTGGCCAGGTCTCCCTCAAAACAGAGATTGTATCTCAAGGGACCTACTGGTAAAATAAATAAAAACAACTTATCATTTTCCTTCCACCTCAGAACTATGGTCTACTTTGTGTTGGTTTATCACATCTAATCCAACAGATATTCAACTGAGGTGGGTGGTTTCAACACAACAAAATGTTTAAAAAGTTCAAGTTGCATGATTACCTTTGCAAACTATTGTTACTAATAACATCAGAAATTCGCAAAGTAAAAAAGATCTAATGTAACATATGGGCAGACTTGCTCTAATAAAATGTATGCAAATGATAAATATGGACAAACATGGATATAAGTCATTGTAAAAAACAAAAAAAACAAAACAAATAAACATCCCTTTCATTGCAAAGAGAGATCTCTGCAGGACCATTATCATTCAAGTGCATCTTTACACTGAAGGACATGGCAAAGCCTGTGCAGAACTGTGGAACTATTTGTGGCTTGGCATGTGGGTGTGTGTCATCGTGTGTGAAAGTGTGTGAGTATAACAGATATAATACAGCTTTTTTAACTGGAAGACACAGTGAACAGGTACACAGCTGTCTGCATGGTGTCATATAAACAGAGCAGATAAGGCAGTGTTGTTTATGTTGGCGTGTATTTGTGTTTTTGTGAAGCCATGAGAGCAGAGTAAGTCAATTTTATCAAAAGATGCAGCAGGCAGTAAAAGATGCAAATAGGTTCAATAAAATATCTGTTGGAGTTTTTTTGTTTGTTTTTTAAATCTAATAGTGATGATGCAGTATCTCTCCTCTCAATAAACCACAGCAGTAAATGGGTGGTGGATTTATACCTAACCATATTCTGACCAGAAGGTTAAGTGTTCCTAATAGTTATAAATGAGAAGAGGGACATTAGTTTTGTTTATTGGCATGCTTCTCTTTAGGTCCTCCCTCCGCCTGTGCTGATTCCAGTAATATAACACTCGCCGCGCTGCACAATGAGATTAGACGGTGACACGGGCCCAGCACCATCCACCGACAAGTCCGCGCCGTGAACTCTTCACCCGGGCAAGATAGTGACGGCACCGCGTCGAGACGGCGCGCGGAGGCGGGGTTTATCAACAAGCAGGAAGGAGAGAGCTAACTCAGTGCGGCTGCGCGCGTTCTGTGACGCTACAGGAGCGCGCATCTGCCCCTGAAAGCATTACACGTTCAAGGCTGCCATCTATCGACAGAAAAAAGTAACGACGCCTCTAAAATTGGGGCAGTGCTGCATCAATGAACAGAACCAGCTTTGAATTTAAATACTCTATATAATGTTTCAGATATTTTTATTTTCGTGTAAAAGTTACAGCATTATTGAAAGAAACATTGGAGGCAACAAAACAGTACTACACATTTAAACCACTGAACAGAACCAGCTTTGAATTTAAATACCCCATATAATGTTAACAAATATATTTATGTTTTTTCCTCTAAGAGTTGCAGAAATTTATATTTAAAAAAATTGGGGGCAACAAAACAGTACCATACAGTTAAAGCACTGCTACAAATTTTGAAGAATACTCCCAGAATATTATTGCATTTGTATTGAAAGAACAACAGGAGGAAGAGATGGAAGAGAAATGGACACAGAAGGCTTTTTACTGAACTGCTGTTGTTGCTTTCTCACAGGTCTGTCATCCTGACTTTACCAGGATGAAAGGTAAAAGCTTTTTATGTGAGCGACTGTGTGTGTCAGTGGTGATATTTATGGGCATGGTGGCTCTCTGCCCAGGGCAGCAGGGTCTGGTGCTCACCAGAAGTCAAAAAGTAAATACAATTTTAAAATCTGTCATTTGAGCAATGGACATGTTTCCTATTGCCTACATGCATATCAAGTCAATAGGGAGTGGGGATATCCCCATGTTTTGTACAGAGGAAATACTGCATGAAAATGACAGTGAAATTGATATCTTTTTCAAGATTCCAGTTTGGAGATACATCAAAGCTCCATTTCACTGTTTTACTCAGGAAAACATTTGATCAGCTCAAGTTAAAAAATTAATTAAATGAGACTGTTCAAACCTGAGCCCAGAATTATTTTAGACTAAGCAGGGATTCTTTAAAACACAGTTTGAGGTTTATGAAGCACTTTTTTGCTATTTGTGAAAACATCAAAATCTGTATTTTGGGTTTCTGTCATTTGGACCCCTTCAGACTGAATCAGACATAAAACCCACAACATACAGACTCACGAAACCTGGATTTAATTATTCTAAACAGATTATGGGTTCTTTAATGTAATGTTTGTGAAATCCTTACTCTTTTCATAAAAAACAAAAAGGGGAAAGTGCCCACCTGGGGTCCCGTTCATGTCAGCTAGATCTGGTGAAGCTGCTTTACATGACTGATGGTCAGTACAACTGTTGGACTCTGCTGAAATCGGTGCAATAACGATTTTGTTTTTGTTACTTTAACTCGATATGATGACAAGTTAGCTGTCAGTTTAACTTCTTAAACTTCATCTTGTTAAAGATTACATTTTTTATTTGCATTGTTCTTTTGCATAGTTAAAATATATTTTTTGCAGGGAAGAGCTGCAATTTTCTTTCTTACACATCTGCGAGGGCAGTGTTTCCCTGGGTGGCCTCAGATGCATCTCACATTCAATCCTTTGTTATTTGTATCTGTTTGTAGAGAAGTAAACAAAACTTTCTCCAGAGTTGTTCAATCTACTTGACAGACAACAAGACTTTGACAAAACACTAATAAATAAATACATTGTTCAGCAATTATGTATTTGTGCAGTACGGTTGGTTGTGTAAGTCTGGATGGCTGCATAGTGTGTGGTCTGTGTGGACTTAAGAGTCCACAATGCAGTCTGATTAACTATTGATCTGTTGTATATTTGTTCTACCTTGCATTAGAAACAAAAATCTAAATACAGGTAAATCCTGGAAGAAGAGCTGTTACAGGTTGGAACAAAACTTTAGTCTGGGACAACCCAAAACATACAGCTAGAGCTACAATATGATGGTGTAGATCATAGCATATCCATGTGTTGGCCTAGTCAAAGCCTAGACTGCTATTAGGAATCCAAAGTAGGAGAACTGCTGTTCACCCACACAAAATATGGCCAATCTGAGTAAATTTGAGCTGTTTTGCAAAGCAGAATGAACAAAATTTGCTGAGACAAATATCACAAAAGACTTGCATCTGTAGTTGCAGCAAATGGTGATTTAACAATGTATTATCTTAGGGGGGCTGAAGATAAGTGAATGCCACATTTCTTAGATTTTAATTTGTAAAACATTTTGAAATCCATGTATTGGTTTCCAGTTCACAAGCACTACTTTGGATTGGTCATTATTATTATTGTTGTTGTTGTTGTTATCTGAATATTGCTGCCCAAATTATGGTCTGTTTTTATACAAAATACCAGGCTTGGATATTATTACAAAAGAAAAGATCTTAATTAGCTTATAGTTCTTTATGAATAATGAAACTAACTGAATAGTAGCCATTTTGCAGAAAAAAATATAACAGAAACAAGGATATTTCACTGTTTAGTTCTCAGAGCAGGAACTGTGTTGCTGTCTTACAGCAGTTTACATGAAGAGTAAACATCCGTGTCAAACCCCTGGAAACAGAACTGTGATTCATTTCCACAGCACATTTCTCATGAGTGGGACTATAAAATGTTTATCAGGGTCATTTTATATGAACCACATTCAGAAGCTTCCTTTTAAAAATGGGTAGTCACTCATTTTAAAAGATATTTATATTTTTCTTCTCTAAATAACAATGCAGGTAAGGGCATTTTAAATTTAATTGCTCATTTTCTTCCTTTTTCCACATGTTTTTTAGTTTTGTTTATATAATCTAAATTGTTATGGCAGTAATACTAAAATGAAAGTTTATTGCTGATTACTGAAAGTCCGTCAGCCCAATTAAAGGGTAGAAATAATGGAAAATTGTAAACCATTTTCACATGATAAAAGAAAATAGCAGGGGAAGCTGTGATCGATTTTGAAGGAGAAACAAAGAAAAAGAATAAAGGTGACAAAGACCTTAGAAAAATATTGTATGGCCTAAAATGTAGGCATTATACTACAATTTGGCCTCTAGATGGCAGTAGAAGACAAAGAGTGGGTGTCACTCTCAGCCATCTAGCAAACTGGTGTCTGTTACAAATTATATGTTACTTTTAGGTTTCTAACGCACTAACCGGGTGCTGACATTCAGAAAGGTTTCACTTTGAATGAACATGTCATGTTGTTACAATATATTTGGATAGCCAGTATAAGGTGCTGCAAATAGACATCTTCATCACAAAAACGCATTTAGTCATTAAAGAGTAAAACCAAAATACTTTGTCTGAGGTGTGTAGCCCTATTAAGAGTAAGGTATGTAAATTTAGTCCACTGGCTTATCATTAAATTACATGGGCTCGCTTGTATATCAATTCATATCTGTCTCCCTCCGCCGCCTCAAATTGATTTCCATCTAATTCCATTACAAGCAGCTAAACCTGCATCCGTGATCATCTGCACATAAAACTATAATTGACAATCTTCTCGCCTGTCGTCAAATTAGTGCAGATTAAATGCAACGTGCAGGCGTGTATCAGGTAGACCATAATTATGAACTGTTTACAGCGCCGAGAGGAGAGAGAAGTGGAGGTGGGGAGGGGGGTTTTGGGTGGGTGGGGAGCACATTGGTTAATGGTGTTGTTTATTGTGTTGCAGGAGCCCCACGTTTCCGGTGCATCAATCCTCGTGTCAGTGCCTGGGCCCCGGTGTCGCCCAGGAGTGATGGCCGTGCGGTGATTATAACGGAATAAAAGGGACGTAATGAAGTGCTTTCCGCCCCGTTATTCTCATATATGCCCGACTGCTGTCAGCCTTGACGCTCCACTCCTCCCCCTCTCAGTCTCTCCAGTTCCTTCTCCACTAGAACTGTTTTTCTCTTTTTTGTTTCCTCTTCATTAGGTTAACATAAAAATAGTTTATTTTATTTTATTTTATTTTCAAAAATCACCCAAATCAGTGCTGCCTTTTCTGTGATGTGATGCATTTCTGGGATGCATTAATATGTGTGTAAATGCAATTTTTCAATATTTGATTTCTTGCTGTGATATATGTAAACTAGAGAGGGTGAGAGAGAGACAAATGAAACAGGTTGGTGGTGATTAATTTTGGAAATAGAAAGTAGATTGTAGTAATTAAACAAAACAAGGTAAAGCAAACGACTGGGCTGCCATCTGGGCCCCGCAGGCTGAGAGCGCATGCATTTACCCACTGCCAAGCCCACCATTTATTTACCCTTATAAAGATTCTAGGGGACCGGCTGAGCCTCGCCGCCTTGTTTGTGTATGGATCTGTGTGCCTTAGCATTTATGCCATAGAAAGAAAAAAGCATTATAACAAATGTCACTGGATGCTTTCTGAAGAGGCTGGTCAGGTCAGTTGGTGAAGAAACATTTTTTCCCTATTCATTAAATTAATAATTTCCCCACTAATTCCCCCCCCCCCCCCCGTGGCACAATTGTATCCCTGCCTTTCGTTTCAATGGCATAGGAAAATAACGCTCCGGCATTACCTTACTACACATTTGACACTGTAGCATACATCAGAAAACCCATGCTGCCATCATGTATAGATTTTTTTGGATATGTAAAAAAAACCTCTGACCCATAAGTGCCAGAGCCATCATACATCATGTATGCTGCACATCAAAATTGATGCAACTGCAACTTGGATATTGGCGCAATGATCCAATCTTAGCATTTGGTAATCTTACATTATGCTATGTGGTCTGTATTGATAAAAGTTCACTCACTTTGGCATGACCAATGTTGGCATTGACCTACATTCTCATTAATTCAGCTAATACTAGTCTGACCACTTGGAGGCATTTACGGAGCTTGACATTTCTTTCTTAGATGGTCAGCTGATCTGGTCTGGGAATTCCACACCTTTGATGTCAATACACATGTACTATTCAGAACAGTAACATCTCAAAAGAGAGATATAATTCAAAGATATGATAGGAATGGATGTTCAACACAAATCTCTTTTCTTTTCTAACAGTTAGACCCTGTAAGACCTTTTTCAATATGCTAGCACATATGGCAGGATAGAAAATAGTGTGATTGCAAGGTAAAAACGCCCATCATTTTGGTCTATAATTGCATCAATTAACAGCATGTGACTATACTTTGATGCCAATAAAAATCTGATAAATTGTATGTGCTTTGATGTATAAATGGGGATAATCTTGTCATTAGTTATTTTCATGTAGCATCAGGCACATTTGTGTGTTGTAGTCCTGATAAAAACAAACAAAAAAAATGGGTCAAAATTAGAATCAGCAGGCCAGAATTCAAAGAAAACCAGAAATTGGTATTGGTTAAGTATCTCTAAGGAAAATGTTTGTGTGCCACATATTTGCATTTGCGTTGGTAGAGCAATCCGTTCCGTGTCACACCACTGATGATCTTTTCCACTTTGCTGGATAAACACCACACCAGGCGATGGAGAGCGAATGTTCAGAGGTGCAGAACAGAGATGCTGATGGGACTAGATTAATTAACACACTCAGACACAAACACATACACACAAATATAAAGAAGTTTAGATGTTTTTCTTCAGCTTCACACCAGTGGACATCTCCCCACCCTGTTCAGGCTCTGTGTTATTTTTGAAGTCAGTCAACCATCATCTTAATCTGGTCTCTTCATTTCACCCAGTGCTTCAGAGAGGAAAGCTGTGTGGGAGCCGTGTGCGCATATGAAATTGCTTACATTATATGCTGCAATGTTTTTCCAATGGGCTGGAACATATTAAGCTGAAAATGAATAGCAGGTCTTCTCGACACCATGTTGCGCGGTGCCTAAGCCTTCACTTCCCCTTTTCTGGGTGCTCCATCATGACGACAGCTGTCACTTTTATTGCCTGTGTATGTCTCTGCCTGTGTGCATATACTGTGTTTGGACCATATGCTTGAGAGTATCTGTATTTATGTGACTGTGCCCGCCTGCTATCATACAGCTGTGTGCGACAGCCCTCTATAAAAGGTCATGTGTTGAGACAAAAGATCACATCTGTCTGACTCCTGCTGGAAGGGAAGTCATGCACATCTATTTGTTTTAGTACGCTCATACAAATCAGGAAGCTGTATAAATGATGCTCATACAGCTGATTATCATAAATATGACATCTTTTATATAGCCCAGAAGGTGAACTGCAAGTGAGCGTGTGCATTTGTTCACATATACATATTTATGCTTGCGCGTGCATGCTTGTATAGAAAAGTACACACATGCGTACATACGTGTGTGTCAGTCGGTGGCTCATTGGTATGCTGAGCGTCTCCAGTTCCCCTGTGGTGGTGGGTGGGATAGGAAGCATCTGTCACCTCTGCAGAGATCCAGCATGCTGCCGACTTAACCCTTAAAGTGCTGCATCACCTGAGGGCTGCTATCAGAGAGAGAGGGAGACAGAAGGAGAGAGCAAAAGAGAGAGGGGGAGCTTTCTATTGGTAGATTCAGCTAGAGTGGGAGGGTCTCCTGTCAGGATTTTTGGCTCAATTGATAAATTAAAGGGTGGAACAGATGAAGGCAGTCATGGCCCATCCCAGCTGGAGGTGGAGCCTCGTTGCTGCAGCAACCTAACACCTTGACAAGCGACTGAACAATCAAGAATATTGCTGACAAATTGCTCTCTCTCGCCATCTCTCTCTCCTCCACTCTTTTTGCCTTTACTTGACTTTTTTTCTGGCACACCACTGTAGGTTTTCCTTATGTTAACACGTGTAAAAAATATAAAATAAAGAAGTGAAATTTAAATAAAAAGAAAATTCTAATATTGCACAGGTTACACATGCTTCTTGTCTGGTTTGAAGTCTTGGTGAGCATAAAGGAAGTTGGAAATGTCTTTCTGGAACTGTGACCAATACGGATGAAACACGACACGCTGTTTCTGCCCAAACTCCCCATATAAGTCAAAGTATGATATAATGTTCCAGACATTACTATCGATAAAAACTAATTCCTAAAACTTCCTTGTTATAATCTTTTAGTTGTTAAATTGTTGCTTTGTCCTCTTTGAGATTTGTTTCAGTTGAAGACAACTACGGTTTAAACAAAATCATGAGTCTTTATTGAGGTCTCTAAGTAGTGGGGTGCACCTGGACAACGTCCAAAGGATCCTTTGATCTGGTGCCCAAAATGCTTCATTTGTTGAGGAGCAGCAGTGGTTCAAGTCCTCAAGGTGAGACCAGTGCTTCTTCATGGAGGAACAAAACAAAAGAATGAAACCAACAAACAAAAAAAACAGGCTAATATTCAATTGTCTAAGACATTAGGTAAGCCACAGAGCCAAACAGCCACTTTTGACTTTAGTATTATTTCTTTGGTACACAGGCCATAACACAGGCCAGGACCAGTTCTACAGGGGCACTGGGCCCTGTTGGCCCCTGTCTAGGACTGCCTATATAGAGCAGAAAGCCAAGCTGCTACCAGCATTTAGGCTTACATTATAAAAGGATATTAAACAAAGATATGGTATATTTGCAACATATATAGGTCTGATCAATGTGGCAAACCCAAAGAACTGGTAGTTCAACAAACTGTTTTGAGATCAAAGTCTCACAAATAATAATTGAGGGATATTACAAAAAAGATTAAAGAAAAAAGAACACATCAGTTTTGTCCACATAACTGAAAGACACCGGCTAGCTCCTATGCTAGCAAGTAAAGCTACATCTTAGCTAACTTAAACCTTGTGTTGTTGCAAGGTAAACATGGACGTGACTGTTTTGAAGCATCTTCTTCTGTTTCCACTGCATTTCCAAATGCACATCAAGAGCTGTGAATTTGACTTGTAATATTATAGGTTAGGTTAGGTTGTACTGTTACTTTGCGTGTAGTTAGTTGTTTACCATAGATGCTCACAGTCCTTCCCTCTTGGCACTAAGAATATTGAGCCACATAATCTTGCTTGTTATTGCTATTGGTTGCATACAATGTGATACAGCAGACTAATGTTTTATTGCCAGTAGCTTTTGCAAACTTTCAAATTTACAACAGTTTATTCTCAATCTCAACACAAGTTAAAAAGTAACAAAACTTCAGTTTCTGTTCACTAAACTGTCAAGACATTGATCAGCTTGTCAAAGCAGGACTGTTGAAAATGACTGCTTTAAAACTGTTTATTCTTAAAGTTTGTCTTTGGACTTTTGTGCCATTCAGTGTCTGGATAATGTGAATAGAATAAAAGATAAATGAAGTATGCATTTTTAATTCCTACAAGTGCCTGTGTGAGAGAGAGAGAGAGTGATTCTGTCCTTTGGGTGTCATTGAACTCTAGTATAAATCAGCTGGGTGTGTGAGCGTCGAGCTGCAGTAAATTAGCTAGATTTTAATTGTGTCTGTAATAGATGACTATAATTAGTCAAGGCTCTTCTTCAACCTTTACTGCCCTGATATAATCATCTTCCATCCAAACTATACATCCTTTTTGCATCTCCATCTCTTCATTCTTCATCCCCCTGTAGCCTGAAGGGACAGAAGAGATCTTCTCCCCCTCCTCAAAGGATCCCCCAACTCAAGAGAGACCCTTTCATTTATCTCAGGAAATCCTGAAACCACAAAAGGAGTTGAGTCATCTTCAACTCCTTTGTATAGAAGTTTATAATTAATTTTTAAAATGAGGATTTTTTTTTTTTTTTTTTTTTTTTTTTCAAATCAGGTCAACTTGCTAACTTTCTTTTTTAACATTATATTGCCCAAATGTCCATTTTCTTAACTTAAAGTCAAACTTACCCACATTCATGGCTTTGTGTGCAAAAAAAGTTCTCACCAAACTGACTACAGGTCAGTTTACCTGTTTCCCATATTTAACTCTGAGCTCTTCAACTTTCTCCAACTTACAATATGTATCTCTTATTCTATGAAGCCTCAAACTGCAAAATTTTGGCTCATCAGAATATACAAAACATGTTGTTTTACCAATTCTGTCACATTTGATCAACATAGACAGTGTTAGCTGGCTAGACCT
This sequence comes from Anableps anableps, assembly GCA_014839685.1. Lineage (NCBI taxonomy): Eukaryota > Metazoa > Chordata > Actinopteri > Cyprinodontiformes > Anablepidae > Anableps > Anableps anableps. Next base: position 13,196,341 of record CM026079.1, read on the forward strand.
CTGCTTATAGACCTTAATGACAAGTCAGTAGTGAATCATTCAAATTATTCATAACCCTGGTAGCTTTCAATTTAAAATAATTTCAGTTTAAAGAACTGATAAGAAATGAAAGTGACATCCTCAAAAGATCATAAAACAATGTCAAAGGAGCATCAGTTTTTAAGAAATTATTATTTATCTATCTGTCAATAAATAATTTTGAGCTTAATGCAGCAGTATGTAACTTTTATTTTAAAAAATATATATATATGTTTTTCTACATATTTGTTTGTCACTATGCTGTGACAGTATGCTATGACACAGATAATCTGTGAAAAGATCCTCCTCCACCTCCTCCCTGAGCCACTTTTGGGGTCTGAAGAGATGCAGCGCTCCTTCAGTCGTCCCGATCAAAACCAACCAATCAGAGCCAGAAGGAGTGTCTGAGCGCTGTCAGTCAACCTCATTTACTCACTGCTAAATGTGCTAATGGCAGAGAAACAATTTACCATTACATGAAAACCGCTTATCCGTTGCCATGGATGGCCATACTAACTAGTCTAAGTATTCACAACAGTCTCTGAGAGCTGCAGCGCAGCAGACAGCAAGGCGGGGAGCACCACACCGACGGCCTTAAGACCCGCCTCCTGGCTCTGATTGGGTTTTTCTAGATAGCGCTGGAAGCACTGGGAGAAGGCAGAGGAGCTCGATTTTTTTCACAGATTATCTGTCTCATACCATACTTTAACGACGTAGTGACGGTTTCAGCAAATATATAAAAACATTTTTATTTTAAAGAAAAGTTACATACTGCAGCTTTAACTGTGGGTAATTGCTGTATACAACATAGACCAAATATCCCCACTGAATAACCTGTAAATACGAACTTCTTATACATGAGTTAGAGCAGAACGGTACGTTTTGGCACAATAAGCAGTGCTTTAAGTGAGGTGGTACGCAGTACCACTACGTCTAATTTTTACCTCTCAGCATACCGGGACTTTTTCTTGTGTTGAAACAAGTGTTACACCAGTCTGCGTCTCCCCATCAATATGCTCTCCGTAAATATAGTGCTGGATCGCAAATGCTGCATAAAAACTCAAGAACAGTTTAAGTAAAAGTAAAAAGTACAATGTAGTAAAACTACTCCTAAATGTAATTTTTTTTTTCCCCAAAAAAAGTTATTCAGGTAAACACAACTGAGCTGAAGTAATTATTTACTGTGCGCTCCGAGACACTTGAGTCATGTGGATTTGATTTAGAACTGGCTTTGTTTTTTGTCATTTTTATGCAATAAAACTACTGATCTAGAGATCCAGAGACAGACGCATGTAAAAATATTACACGTTTCTGTCCCATATTTTTATGACAGGTGAGTACCGGTACTTTTTTTTCACTTAAAGCATAAGTACTTAAAAACTATTATAAAATTTTGTGGAAGTTTTTGTCATATTTGTTCCATGTATCTAAATTAAAATACCAAAAAAAATGACTGTGACTGACATCATTATTATATAATATTCTTATAACTTCTTTTATTAAAGCAACATTAGAAGTAATTGCTGCTATCCGATTAAAATAAAAGGCTGTCCATTCAGAAAACGATCAACATTGACTGTCCTTGACTGAAAACTGTTTGAACATCTTCTTACTAAAGTTTGAACGGTAATTGCAAATTACTTTTTAGGCCTCTCACTCCTTAAGTTTTGCTGCTTGACTCTGTTCTGTGTTTAAAAAAAAAAAAGATTCAAGCTTACGAAAATCTTTCTTTAAGAGGATATCAGATATAGGATTAGATATAAGATACTGTATGTCCACTCCATTACTCCCAAACCAATGAAGTCTGTCCTTTAATTTCTGTAAACTGTAAGTATATAGACACATTTATTGGTATCCCTTGGAAATATTAATCTTGAACTGTAATTTGCAAAATCTCACCCAATTTCTTAAAACAAAAGGTATTTCTAAAGTGGAGGAAAAATAATAATATGAAGAAATGATTGTTTATCCATCCATCAATCCATCGTATGTACCCATTTATTCTTGCAGGGTAAAGTTGTTGGTACCCATAGAACAACATATAATTGAAGTCTTTTTAGTTTATAGTTTACCCTGGGGTATAAATATGAAATTATAGAGGCACATTTCTTTTTTCCACTGGACCACAAGCTGGATAGCAACCTGTATTAAATCAGTCACCTTGAAAGGTGAACAAGATGATTAAGGGTGGTAAAAAAAAAATCATTCACTCATATACCTGCTAGAAACTGTGGCACCTTCGGATCACAAAGTCCCAATCACAATCATTAGACACTGCTTGTATAAGATGTGGTTGTTTGGGTGAAAATATGATTGTCCTACAATCATAAACATTAATATGAGAAGTTTGCTAAATGTAACATGATGTGTAAAATGTAGGAACAAGTCACCAAAGCACAAACTGAGAAAAAGAAGAAAAACAACAAATTTTGAGAAAACTATTATTTTTGTTTTTTTGCAAAATATACCTGCTGAAGTTGTAAAGAAAACACCCCATGCTTTAAATAGCATCATAGACTTTAAATAGCATCCTGGACTCCTGACTGGACTAGATGCTTTGGACAAATAAAGCCAAGATTGAGCTTTTCTGCAACAAACATTTCAGATGGGTTTGGCATGAATGGAAGGATGAATATATAGAAATTTCAGAAGATTTTAAATAAAAATATGGTGCCCTCTGCTAAAAAACTAAAAATGGGTGATAATTGGGTCTTTTAACATAGTAATTTAAAACACTGAGTAATTAAATGGTTTACAAAAACAAAATTAACCTCATTCTGTGCCCAAATCAGTCCCCAGACCTAAATCCTACAAAACCTGTGGGGCGAGTGTTGTGTTACTTATTGTTTAATACTCTGTGTTTTTATCTGTTGAGCCTTTCATGTTTATTGCTTGTATGAATGGGAGCAACGCCACACAATTTTCTCCGGGATCAATAAAGTGCCTGTCTGTCTCTGTCTGTCTGTCTGTCTTTCTGTCTGAGAGGGCCAAGGACTCTGGATGATCTAGAGATATTGTGCGTAAAGGAAAGGTCAAGTATCTGTCTGTTTGTTCCAATCTTGGGAACTGTTATAGGAAACTAAATGCTGCCCTATTCATAAAAAGGAGGGGCATTGTGTAAAATTGTCTCTTTTTTTTAGCGAGAGTGGAGTAAAGTGCAATGGAGTCCTCAGACTTGATAAAGCGCCATACAAATGCAGGCTATTTACCATTTACCTTTTGAAATGTTTGTTATGATTGAATGCTAATATCACAAGCAAGGAACCAGGCTTCTGTAAAGTCCTTTAATCCAGTTTATAAACGAGAATGTGAATGAAAATAAGATTGTACTCTGTATATGATAGAAGCCCACTCCTGGATGTCAACAATTTATTTGCGAAAAGTACTGGTTGTGGAAACTTGAACCTGTAAGTACAAGTAGGGCTATTTCAGAAATCACAGCCTTCCTCTGACACTCTGTAATGTACCTAATCACTAACAAGTGTGAGTGACAGAGGGGCCTGAACAATGGGATTTGACATACCTGATGGCCTTCACCCGATAAGGCTGGACAAAACTGAAAAATGTTGCTGCAGAGAGATCCATGCACTGATTAGGCCCACATTCGATTCCTCCGCCCGCCAATTCATCAGTGTCCACCAACACCTGTTTAGCAGGTTCTCCAGTGTCAGCGTGGTCACATTGCTGCCAGGACCTCGCCAATCTCTGTCGTGCAGTATCAACGTCGGAGAGAGTGGGAGCTCACCCTTGCCCCATTCAAAACACAAAGACACAAATGCAACAGAGACCTGCCCACAATCAGAGCAACAAATCTGATAAAGTGTGTGTCTTAACCCTTCCTGATACATACAGACCACACATAAGTTCAAATGAAACTGAACACACACAAATAACTCTACACTAGTCCATTCTGAGATATGACCTCCCCATGGAGTTCCTTGGTCACCAATCAGGACCACTTTGTCAAGGCACAGGTAACCGTGACGACTCTAATCCCTGGGCAATCGGCCGGTCATTCATCACCGCCTTGGGAAGGAGAACAAGAGGAGGGGTAGTGCAAGAGAAGCAGAGAAAGGAGGGGAGGGCGGTTTGACACAGACAGGGGCAGCGGTGCAGACAAATGGCCACCAAAATTCCGTATTAATCAGCAACTGATTTGCTGCCCCTTTAAAGCCAATACCACTTAAAGACTTGAGAGATAGAGGATAGGGAGGAGGGTGCAGGATGGAAGGATGGTAGAAGGTGAGATCTAAAGAGCAGACCAAACAAGAGAAGAAACAGGATGAAAAACAAATGAAGGAGAGAACAATAAGGGAAACAAAAAACAGGAAAGTACCATACTGGAATCTACTGTTGAATTAGGGGTTCATGTTGTGACATAGTAAAACGCTGTGTAAGATGCTCTCTGCACACACACAGAAACACACACTAGTAACCCCCCTGTTGATTTGTCACTGGAGTTGATCAATAGCTGTGATGGAAACAGAATCAGCTCAGATGGATTAAACGTCCCAGTGGTTTTGACGTTATTTTCCCATTAAGAGAAGGCTAATCATTACCTCGCGTACACACAAAAACAAACACACACACACCAACTGCATACATTCATACACTCACCCAAGTGCAGAGCAATGCACACATCCCTGCTGCGCAATGCACTTTCATATCAGTCTAAACACCCTTATCAACATGAACATGACTTTACAGACATAACAGCATGCCTGACAACACACAGACACACACAGAGATACACACTACACATACCCCATTAAGAAAAGGCACAACCAAAGTGCTAACAGTGTGACTGTATTGATCTGAGCTGGCTTCCCTCAACAACACAGCATGCTCTGAAAGAAAACACACACTTATCACTTTAATTGACAAGAAAGTAGCATTTTACATGTTGTTCGCTTTTCATCAGTTTGCTTTGAAAATCCTGTAAAAGTCGAGAAGATGGTGATCAAGCTGAATAAGTGCTAATGCAGTCATGTAATTTGTGTAATTTATTGCGAAAGCAAACATGTAAATCTGCTTCACAGATAATTTATACATTATTAAAATCTATAAAATAAAGCCAAATGTTGTTTTAGTGACTGGACCTAAAAGACTGTTTACCTACATAAAAAAAACAGTAATAATGATTTTGTTAAAATGATGCAAAAATGGTAGTGATTTATGGAACATGGTGGGATAGGCACCCATACATGGAGACTGAAGTGCAGTTATCAATAGGGGATGAGAGGTGGAAACACATCCTAAATAGGCTGACAGATCATCATAAGGTACAAGACCAAATACCATACTAGGATTCTGTCCTAAGGCAAACCTTATCGGACCATTGGAAAAAGCACAAGTACAAGGATGAAGCCTAACTTAAGAAACCTAACTTAACCAGAGACTTCCAGTGAGGCAAAAGGGCGAAAAACAAAGAACATCATTGGTGCCTCACTTATCAGCATCCCTAAAATAGACATTCTGTTATTTATACAGTGGACCTTCGACTATTCACAGCTCAGTATTTACGGATTCACCTATTCGCTGAAGATTTTGTAAAACATAACTCTACAGATTTTTCTGTAGAGCTTATCTTGAATATTTGAAAGAAAATTCAGTTTGGGAAACTGAAATATCTTAGTGCAGTCCAACTTGATACACTATTGGCTGGCATTTGCAAAGCAGCCAATCTTGGAGTGCCATTTATTTCCCTTGGTGCTGACTGGCTGTACCCTCAAGAGTGGAGATAAGGAAGACTGATGTAGCTTCCATGGTAGAGCCAAGACAGTTTCCACTGTGTGTTTTGATGCATATTAAGGTGTGTATTGTGTTTGAACTATTTGAATAGGGAGATAAATGTGTGTTTAGAAGGAGTCTCAAGTATTCACAGACTTCAACCATTGTGGTCCCTAACCCTCACAAATACCTGGGGTTTACTGACTTTCTTTTTTTTTTTTTTTTTTTTTTTTTTTTTACCTAATTAGTGTCTAGGAACCTTTCATTAGTACTTCACAACTTCCTGTTTCTCTGGGGGTATAAATAAAGCACGACATAAAGGGTCATTTTGCTGGCCGACATATTTACATTTGGAAATATAGGAGAACATACCATTAAAGTAGGGTAGATGTCTGTTGACCTCCATCAGTTAGAGAAAGTCAAAAGGAAACAGACTATATTGCCAAAAGTATTTGCTCACCAATTCATAAGTTGTTTCAGTCACTTTCATTGCTACATACACACTTCTGCTACAAATATTTGTGTAAGAATGAATCACTTTGAGGAACTCAGTAAATTCCAGTGTGATACTGTAACTGGATGCCATCCATGCAGTAAGTACAGTCATACAATTTCTTCCATAGTAAATATTCCACGGTCTAGTGTTAGTGGTGTTACAGCAAAAGAGAAGCGACTAAGTGGTAAATCATGTACAATCACTAAGATGGGTGCTGAGGTGCAGAAGTCACAGCCTTTCAGCAGAGTCAATCGGCTATAGAGCTCCAAACTTCATGTGGCCTTCAGAATAGCTCAAGAGCAGTCCATAAAGAGCTTCATAGAATGGATTTCCATGACCAAGAAGCAGCATCCTGATCTGAAGAGTTGGATGTACTGGTGTAAAGCAAGTCACCACTTGACTCTATATAACGGTGAAGATGGGTTCTTTTGAGTGACGAATCATGACTATGTCTTGCAATCCACAATCCAGTGGATGAGTTCAATTTTTTAATTTGTCTGTATTATATTGGACTGACAGTTTCAGTGATCTGCCACAACTAACAGGGGAATTGAGGGGGCAGAATATGCACACACAAAAAACTCTACTGAAGGGGTTCAGGAGTACTTTCTATTTTAAAGAAAAAGAAGAGAGATAGTAGAAGCTTCAGTTGTGGCATTATCTTGGAGAGAATTACAGCTAAGCAGATAAGCTCTAAGTCTGGTTTTAAATCTAACCTCATTCTGGGCATGACACTTCACCCACCTTGCCTGCTGGTGGTTGTCCAAAGGGCCAATGGCACATATGACAGCCTCACTTCTGACAGAAGTGAGGCTGTCCAGCATCTTGCTATCATCAGCGTGTGAATGTGTGCCTGAATGGTGCATGAATAAACACTCTTTGAGGGTCCTGAAAAGCACTAAAAAGTCTGAATTCATTCATAAAATTCAAAGAAAAAGCCCAGCCATTAGCTTTGTCTAGGATAGACAAGGTTAATCAAAGAAAAACAGGGCCATGAGTATCATCTATGGTAAAAGAACATGAAGTTATTGGCAGAAGTAGTTCAGCCATTGCCTCTCTTAAGGAAGATGTCACTGCTAAACATAATGCAAGGCCGAATGTAGCTTGGTAAAATAAAGGCTTTATAACTCACTGGCTGAGAACTGCAGTAAAGATAGACCTTTTCCCCCAAAAGAACTCTTGTTCTTGAACTGGTTCAGTTCGAGTACCTTGAACTTCGGTGCTTTCTTTAATTTAACAATCCACAGACCTTTCCACTGGTCACTAATACATTGTCCACTGTCACTGCACATCTCAGAGAGACTAATGTCATAAAACAACAGAGAAGTTGTTAACTTCATACGGTGGCACACTTACCAGGCGATAGGGGAGATGGTGTGTCTTCTACTGTCTTGTGTTCCATTCAGCCCAAAATAAAATCAGCTGCTGGGTTTCCTCAACAGACCACTGCACTGCCATGCTTGCTTTTTGTTTCTTTATTCAGTTGACCAGATTTTTTTCTCTAGTTTACAGAGAAAAAGCAGTTATTCTGTGGTGCCTGAAGTAAACCACAGTTCATGCTGTGGAACCTCTTTTTTTCTGTGGAAACACACAACTGTGGTTTGAAAACATGTTGGGGAACTGGAACGGGCTCTGAACTGCATTGGTGGAAAAGGCATAAGAATGCCATGTTAGGGTCAAAAAGTTTCCATAAGGCAATTAGACTCTATCTAGATGCCAGCCCACTATTTAGGAGGCATGCCAGGTGAAATTATTTTATGTTCTACCATTACAAATGTAAACAAGTGGAGTTGGCTAATTACAAATGGGACCATGTGCTTTGGTCAGAGGGGATTAAGATTGAGTGTTTTTGACAACTAACAGCCCTGGCAAGTAGAGTGCTCTTCCATATATACCTAAGGCTTGCTGTTAATTAAGATGAGGGATATATGGAAAGTTTCTCATCCAAGGATCCCAGGAACCAAATTATTATTATTAAGCAAATTATGGGGGATTATTGATACAGCAGAGGAATAGAAAGCTAATCAACAAGGGCCTAAAAATCAGGCAGAACAAGAGAACATCTGGACACATTATGGACACATTTCATGAACATAGTGAAGATCTAAGCAAAAAAAAAAAAAAACACATTATTTATAATCCAAAAACAGAATGCTTTGCTATTACAGCAGAGTTTCTACCACGATTACATGTATTATGTGACTGACTAATTCTCAGTAGTGGGGTGAGAACTACTAATAAAAACAGTAATGTATTTATTTTAAAACTAGCGCTATGCTAATTGAAGATAATAAATGAAGATTTATATTCAGAAAAAAAAGAAATTTTAACAGAATTTAAAGGATCTGTGATCAACATCTTGGTATCAAATACCACAGCACCCAGTGAGGGGACCAGTGGGATCTATGCCTTGATGAGTCAAGCCTTTTTTAGCAGCAAAAGGCAAACAATCACACAATCAAGCAACCCCTCATAATACAATGCCTGATCTGTACAACAACTGTAAGAGTTGCAGCACTGAAAGGCTAAAAATTTGTCCTGCATGCCACACAGTTTGAGAACCACTGTACAATGACTGTGTGACAGCACAGCATAATCAAGGAGGGATTCTTTGCATTTAAATAGCTTGTTCAAAGTAATGAGAACACAACTTCATTACAGGTACAAAACCACAATCAAATTCTTATTTTAAATGGAGTCCCATACTTAAAAAAACACACACACAGTAATGAAATCATTACAACATTATAGTCATTAGAGTAGCCTATACTTGACCTACTAGACCTTTGATGTTTTTCAGTATATCAGCAAACTATGGTGCCATGGGAAAAGTAATAGCAGGTTCTGTAGGCAAAATTCTTTTATTTATTTCAGTCGGATCTTATATTGATAAAAATGCAGACTTTGTTTATTATCCCAGGACATCCTCCTATACCAATTAACCATAAACTTAAGTGACAGAAGGTTGTTTAGCAATGTGGTAAGCACAAGACAGTAAATAGTGTGCGTGACCAAGGACGCTGAGGTGAAATGATACATTATACGATGTGTGATGCAGGAAACGACACAAGCCAGAAGAGCAGAGAGAAAGAGAAGGAGAGTGATAGCTCTGCAGGGAGGAAGCAAGAGACCATCTGCTGTTGGCTACCTGCTGTTCCCCCTACCCCTCTCTCTTTCTGCACCTACTTTCCTTTTTTTGTCTCCTCATTTCTCCTGCAGTGTATAAAGATACTCAGTCAGTTAGAAGCAGAGACCCTGTGTATGCACACCTGGGACTCAACACACACACATATACACACACAACAGAGCAAGGAAGCAAGACATTTCCAGTTAATTTGCGACATTATATTACATATACTTTTTCCGTCAACCGATATTGTTCCACTTCTTCTGTTATCCCTCAAGATGCTTGCCACTTTTCATCCACATCTCTTTGTCACTAAACGTGCAGACGTGCAACAAAGATGCAACAGACACACAAAACACGTACACACCTACTGTGAGAGGGCTTCTCTAATGGATTCTGAAGATTCCAATTTCCCCTCTGCCACCAAAGACAGAAAACCCTCTGAGCTCAATTACCCCTGTCTTACACTCACCAGACGAGACCAGACGTGAACATACCCACACACACACAAACTTGGACGTATTGTAGGTTGTAATCATGGACATACACACACACTGGTCCTTGCACACCTTAAACCACTGTGACATGTCGAGAATCACACAATCAGAGGCACGCAGTCGGACTGAGAGGCGTATTAGTCAAAGGTAGATTTCCCGTGATATAAGCTAACTGGGGGAGTGAGGGGGAGAAAAATTGACGTGGAGGTCAGGATACAGAAGAAAGATGGAACAAAAGAAGGATGTAAAATGGGGGGACAGGACAAGGTGGAGAAATATGAGAACAAACAAAGCTGAAGTGCCGATAGAAGATGTGAAGGAGATACGAGGGCAGAGCAACAAGAAGGTGCAGGCCTTGGGCTTTTACACAATCCACTCTTCCAGAAACCTTATTAAATTCTACAATTAGCTGTACGTCTCAGGCTATAAATAGGCTCACTTTTCCCATTCCGGCATGTCAGTCAGGGAGCCAGGCTTCGACTGCAGGGGGAAACAAAACAATTTAAATTATAGCGAGGCTCCCTCTTTGTCTGGCCACCCTTTTAACGGGATAATTACTAGTCTATTCATTCGCGCTTGGCCAGGGCGATATATCACCTCAGCGCGCTGCGGCCCAGCTCTCTGTGATAAACGTCTTTTACCAAGGAGTAGGGGGGTGGGTGCTGAGGGTTAACGTGTGCCCGTTGATATCAGTTTACTGTCTGCTGCTGGCGTACACCAAAAGCCCTGTCTGCGTTATTAAATAGCCTCCTGCCAGATTCCGGAGAGCACAAGAGGCAATGCAAACTTGGTTTCCAGAGTGACACAGACTCTTTCCCCAGGGCCCTTGCGATGAAGAAATGAACGAAAAGGAGAGATGGGGAGGTTGAGGGGATGAAAGGGAACGATAGGAAGCGAAAGACATCTATTATTCAGCACGGCCCCGATCCCTGCATACGCACGCCATTAAAAATAGGAAATCCATAGCGGAGACAAATGGCTTCTAAATGAAGCGCTACAGGAGGAGAGCGGAGATAGGGACCCCTGTCACATGCGCTTTAATTGTCTCCCGGGGCGATAAGGAGATTTATCAAATTCATCGTGGCAGTATAAGGGCTTTTAGGAACTACGACGATGAGTGGCTGAAGAAACATCGCAGCTCGTGTTTTTTGGTTCAAATAAACGCGGTGCAAGATGGGAGCTGAGAGCAATTAGACAAACACAAATTGTCCAAAACCAGGACAACTCTGGCGCCAATTTAGTCTTAGCAGGAAAAAACCAATGCTTGTTTTAGTTGTAAACATAAGATAACTATGCAATTTAAGGAAATGTTTATATTTTCTAAACATGAACACTGATTAAAATGAGAGATTTAGCAATTAAGACTTTGTAGCCAGTTTCTGATCTCTGGGCTTTGTTGGCTTTTATCAGCCAATACCAGTGTTGGCAGAGTTCTTTTTTAAAACCCTAGTATCTGAGGTACAAATCAAATCATTCTGGTGGCTGAATTAAATGAAGTCTACCAAGCCAAGTATTCAGAGTTTTCACTGAATACTCCAATCCTTTGAATCACTGATTTACTTGTAGGCACACTATGGTAAATTTTAAGTCCTTTAACTTAGCTGCTTTGAAACTATGAGTAAATTCAACTTTCAGACATGAGTTAAATCAATGCTGACAAGCTTGAAAACAGTCAAGATACTTTACAAGTTCCCTGATTTGATGGCTTGTGTCTTCTGCAGCTAATTCAAGCAAAGACAAAAGTTGGTCATGTTTGTACGCTGCTAAATTCCTCAAGGTTTGCCTTACGCTGATAGAGGCAAACTTTGAATTTTATAATAGAAGGATAGAGGAGAGCCAAACCCAAACCTTTACCATGCTGACATTAGCAACAAGACTCTGAATCATGTTTTATTGTCTGGTTGACTCAAACATCATCATCTAAGATGTCAACAATACAGTACTGATGCAACTGATTTATAAAATTTTCCAAAAATCACAAAGGCTCTTTCCACAATGGTCGGATGTATGTAAAAAACCTTTTCAAAAAGATGAAATTAAGAAATTTTTGCATGTAAATACTCTAAATATAATTTTGATTCTGTTCAGCTTAGTTATATAGTGCCAACAAGTGTCATCTCAAAGAACGAAAAGAGATAAACAGATCCAGTCTACATACAGAGGTCTAAAGTTAATTCATTCCAGTCATATAAACTGATTTAAAGTCAGTTACATGTGCTTGAATTCAATCCAACCTATCAAACTTTTCTATCTGAAGAAACCCAGTCGACTGCATTGAGTTCTGGACTTTTAGCAATACTTCTTCCTGAACAAGCATTTTGCAACAGACCACATTTGATTGCATCAAGTCTTTAAGTTCACAGCATGTGGGGGTAGTAGAAAGGAAAATTCCATTTTAACAGGAAGAAACGTGGCAGAACTAAATAAATTATGGGATTAAACATACTGATTTTATATGGGTTTTACCCAGTGCTGGCTGGTCCATAGGGGACACTGGGCCACCACCCTCCCAGATGTTGGGGGAGGGGGAGATCTAAAAATTATCTATTAACATTAATAAAAAAATTTCTATTATCAAACCCAGTCTTTCCTAATAGTGTGCGCCTAAATGTAATCTGGATTATTTACACATTTCAACCTATTGACTCTAGTTCAACAGTGAATTTCCCCCAATGGTTTCCTGACAGTTCTCTTCTACCGTGCTGCTTATAGCACCTGAGAACTGAAGGTAAATAGTCAATGCCGTGTGATTGCTAGGGAAAAATAATAAACATTTGGCCAATCAACATTGCTTTTAGACCGAATTCTTCACCTGGCATGATAATTCAGACATTTTATAGATGGCAGGTAAATTAGAGCTTCTGTTTTATTAGTTTTAGCTTTATTAGACTAAATTAGTTAGTTGGGTACTTAGTTAAAGCTTTATTAGCTTTATTAGTTTTAGCTCTGCTCTTTTTTGTTCTTGACTTTTTCTGTTCATCAGCTGCTATCATTTGTTCCTTGCCGATAATCAGTTATGATCGTTGCTGTGGTTTATTTGATGCTTATGTAGCTCTGGTTAGCATAATGCTAATCTTGGTCTGGATAAATGTTGCTAAGATATCTTTTTTTTTTTAAATTGCTAATAATGACGATACTCCTGTTACCTGTTTTGTGGTTCTGCTGTTTGGTTATAACAGACCATATAATGTTATAATGTTAGGTTGATATAATGTTTGCTGGGTCAGATGACCATTGTGATGTGGTTTTGTATAAGGAGGAGCTGAAGTCCTGTTTGCTGACTCAGATCTATGAACATTCATATCTGTAAGATTTTGCTGAGCTCCTGATTGTCAGATAAATCCAGGGGGAATTGCTTGGTGTTGAGGTTCCAGGATAACCTGGCTAAGGCTTTTGGATTTCAGCTATGTTTGGAGCTGTGATTATATCATCCTATACCAGTGTGTTTTATTTCTTTTAGGTAGGAAGGCCTCTGCTGCTTGGTGTCATTAGTTGATTCTCTTCAGGTTTAATAGAATTTAGCCTGTTGTTTGTTCAGAGTTAAACTTCTAGGCAATCATGCATTAGTTTGGTGTTTTTCACAGTTTTTAGTCCGATTCAGTCAGTTGACACTGATTTAATGATTATTTTGCAAGTTACTAAACAGAGATTTAACTTTTAGCAAATTTAACCCTTCGTGTTATTTTGCTGTATGAACAATGTTATATTATTGTGGATTTGTTGTCATTTCCCTACCGTTCATTTGAATCCTTATGCTGGACTAGGAAGGAAAATCTATTGGCACATTGACCCCACCAAGAATTGTTTTCACCAGCTGCCACTGGTTTTACCACAACCATGTAAAAAAAGTCACAAATCAAATAAAAACACTGAATGTCATGTTTCAGCTGTGTATTGTCAAGGAAATGGATAAGAAAAGTTCCAGAACCTAAAGTCTGAGTAAAGGTAGCCATACAAACAAGTCCTGAGTTTCCATCACTTGACAGTAACAGGAGGTGGAAAGAAAATTCCAACTGTTAGTATAGGGACAAAATAGACTGTTAATTAAAGGCACCCGCAAAACAACAGAGTGCTAAGATAATACCTGAAAGAGGAGGACAGTGCATGTAATGTCTCATTTATTTATGGAAGGGAGAAAAGCAGTCAAATGATTTAGGCTGATTTGTTCACTAAATTATACTACATAGCAGGGCTACGATGGCTACTGCACAAAAGACACACAGATATTCCAAAAGTGAATGCCGAAATAATGTAGCTGAAGAGATTGTAAACTAATTAACTTATTTTTAATTGGAAAACCAGAACGTGAGGTTGTCAGAATACAGTGATGCCACAGTTCTGTAATTTATTTGAGTAACTTTATGATAGCTTGGACAAGTTAATAGGAGATGCTATCTCCAAACCTTTTATTAGCTCTTTATGTTTTGTTCATAATTTCCTGGTTGTTAGTTGTTGACGTTAATGCAGTTCAGTTTCAAGACATGCACCATAACTTCTGTACAGCTTGGATATTATCAATGATATTTTTTTGATGCTATGGGCTATGGTAGTATACCATCAATAAATGGAAGCAGCACAGGGAAGTACTGACAGGTTTATTCGTCTGTATTTATTTTCCAGTGTAAAAGCTGCAGATATCAGAGAGCAGAAAGTAAGCTGTGCTGAAAGCTGGCTTTTTGATGTTCCCAACATTTTTCCTTCCTTCCATTCCTCCCCAGCTATCTCCTCAAACTCATCAAGAGGTCTCAGAGGGAGTGAAGGAACGAAGCATGGTGGTACTTTTCTTCAAGAGGCAGAGCGATGCTGGAAGCCCACACCTGATGGGAGAATAGATGGAGCAAGGAGACAGGCTGTCCTGAAGGCAAACCTGTTAGAGGCTGTAAAACACTTGAGACTGGGGTGGAAGTTCATCTCCCAGGAACCCTATATAAGCAGCCAGAATGCAATTTACATTAATCCAGCTTTTTTTTTTTTTTTTTTTTTTTTTTTTAAAGGCAAATCTGTTTTGAGTGAATGAATCTTTCTTTTAAAACAAATTTATGAAGTTGTTCTAAAATATGGGGGATTTTTTAATAAAGAAAATCTCTGTAAATCTTTGCTATGCTGCCATGTTTGTGCAGAGATTCTATTTAGATAAATTGTCATTTCCCCTGCCACCACATTTAGAGGATACACCAGTTACCCACAATTCTAATTTGAGTCATGCTGTTTTTATTTGCACTGTGGCTAAATACACACAAATGCGCTTGTCACGTGAGCTCTGTTTTTCCAAAGCTCACAGAGGCATGCAGCATGCATGCTTTTGTTGTTGAGACATTACAAATGACCCCATTAAAGTTGATGACAAAAGTAATTAGCATTTAATTAGAAAATGAGCACTTTTTATTATTGTTATAATTAACCTCCACTGATGTTACAACTGACCCTCGTTGAGGAGCAGATTACAGCAATGTAGAAAAGTGCTTCAGATAACATTTCGGTTTTATTCTGATTTTATGCTGGATGCCTCGAGTTAGACAAGTCTGATATAGTTTGGGGCAATTCAAAACTGACTGAATGCTATGATTTATTTTGCTTCGATGTTTTATGAGTGAAATGCCTGGTGCACTTCACAAAACAGATGGCATCACAAAGAAAGACCCTTTTGTGGAAATATTAAAGCAACATCTCAATTCATCTGCCAAATCAGTTATATATTGGTTAATGGACAACAAAATAATTTTTTTGGAGTGGGCATCATGAAGCCATGACCTCAATCCCACAGAAAGGTTGTGGGCAGAACTGAAAAGGTGTGTGTGAACTAGGCGGCCAACATACCTGACTCGGTTGAAGCAGTTTTATCAGGAGGAATGGGCCAGCAAACTGTTGTGAGAAGCTTGTTGAATAACCACCAAAACATAAGACCCAACATATGTGTAATAGTAGGAAACAGATATGAACTTCTGAACTAAAAAAAGGTTGAAATACTCTCATTATTCTTGTATTCATCAAACAGAAATAAGTCTGGTAATTCTAACTGATCTAAAACAAGAAAAGTTTGATTTAGAGTCTAACAGAAAGAAAAAGTCATGTATTTTTTGTATGTTGTTTGCAAACTTTTGGTTTAAGCTGTACATAAAATGGTCATTTTGGTGTGGTCTTTTTATGTATGCAGATATTGTGCCCCACTGTGGCTTGGTTTAATTTGTGGCAGCGCCCCTGCTAAAAGCCTTTTTTGCCTATTAAGAGCATGGATTGAGGGAAATGAGTCATTAAGAGAGAAAAATGTATCTGCAGAGACCAAAAGGATGTTTTGCCTAAGTGGAAATGTAGATGAGGGCAAAATAAGTGGCTCTGTTTTCTAGAAAGAATGTGAGTGTGTGTTTGTGTGAGCCTGTGAGAGTGCGTGTGCTGTCTTTTGTGATGGATGAACGACAGTCGGCATGGCAGCTCATCTCCTCTCAGGCGGCTGGGTGACAGAGAGAGATGTAACAGCGTACAGACAGTACAACTGCCACACAGCCAGGGAAGCAGGTGTCTCACACACACACACGCACACACATAAACACACATATATACCCAAAGCATTCACCTGTACGCAACATCAAGACACCCCAACCCCACCTCCACCTCCAAGGCTTTCTGACTCTCTCCTGCCCCCCATTTCACAACCCCGCCACCTCTGTCCGCCACCTCTGTCTACCTGTCTCTCGTCCTCCAACCCATCTCGACTCGGCCCATGTTCCCTGTAAGTGAGCTGTCTCTTTGTGGGCGGTGGCCTCCTCGTCTCGTTTGATGCCTCAGACCTGAGCCTGTCAAATGTTCCCCCTACCACCCACCCCACTTTTTTCACCTCCTCCCAATATTTCCCATCCCAATCAATAGGAGTGTCATGAATATTTTACACACCTTAGGCAGAAACGAGAGAAGTAGGGGAGTGGAGGTGTGTCCTGGTTCTTGGGGTAGAGTGGGGGGAGTTTGAAGAATGGATAGAGGGGGAATGGAGGGGATTATCGCTGTCAGGGCTCCAGTGTGGTGGAGAGATGGGGCTTCTCTTCCTGAGTCCGACAGGGCCAATAACTCATTAGAGGGAGAGAAATGTAGAGGTTAGGATGTGACAGGAGGTGAGGGAGATGTGAGGAGAGCTTCCCTCGTCTATTCCTACTTTCTGCTTCTCTTTTCCCTTCTCTCTGTCTTCTTTTTCTTTTCCCTATCCTCCTCATATCTCTTTTTTAATAACAAACCACCCCTCACGCACACACCGATACACCCCCTCTATCCCCTCTTTCCCTCAGCAGCTCCCTATCTTCTCTTCCACCCCCCCTCCTCCTCCTCCTCCTCTCCTCCCTCCTTCCATCTGTCTTTCTTGCTGCAGTGCCCATGCTGCCAGCCAGTATAAATCACATCTCTGGGCTTGGCTGCAATGGGCCTGAAAATAAAAAGGCATAAAAGTGTCGGGATGAGCTACGGGCTGGAGGGGGGGGAGAATTCCTTTATGATGGGTCTAAATCCTCCTCCCACACTGCTTCTTGCACACACATGGACACACAAACACACAAATTGCTTGTGGACACATGCACAGTGTGGAGCCCCCCCA
The DNA here is from genome assembly GCA_014839685.1 of Anableps anableps. Classification (NCBI taxonomy): domain Eukaryota; kingdom Metazoa; phylum Chordata; class Actinopteri; order Cyprinodontiformes; family Anablepidae; genus Anableps; species Anableps anableps. The sequence goes on from CM026079.1 coordinate 13,213,785, forward strand.
CTCCCAAACAGCAGTAGTTTGGATGGCTCTCTCTTTCCCCCCACGGACACCTGTACAATCCTCCTAACTCACATCCCCTCTCAGCCACATATCATATTAAGCTCTTTGTTGGCGGTGATCAGAATTGAGACATCTCCTTGCAGTGTTTGGTCTTTAAAGGAAGAGCCAGACTAAAACTGTAGCCCTGTTTCTGTCATCCATTCCATGATTCCTCCATATGTTTTGCAAACTGAAAGATTGGAAGAAATGTAGTGCTGCAAAAACCCCTTCAACTTTGTCACATTTTGCCATTCAAATTCAATTTAAAAACACTTTATTGATCCTAAAGGGAACTTAACCATTGTTTTAACTCATATCATTCAAGGTTCTTCAAAGAGTTGTAGTGGTCTGTATTACAGCAAATTTGAAGCAGCCTCTGACTGAAGATATGTCTGATGAAGAGGATGCTCAGCATTGTCCACAATTTTCTTGATTTAATGAAGAATCCTTTTTTTGTACCATCATCTCCAGAGGCTCCACAGTTGTCCCCAGAACAGAACCAGCCTTCTTTATCAGGTTGTTGAGCCTTTCTAAGTTCCTTGGTCATGTGCATTTTATTGGGATTTTTTGTGATATGTGATAAAAGTCAGAGAATTGTGCTTGCTGCACTTAAGGCTAAACGTTTTTGAGGGCATGTTTCTGTTTTGCAGAAAATTTTGCTTATCCTTCTTTGGAAAATTTGGATGGATAGCATCTGTCACACCTTGCCACAGAGTCTCAATTGGATCTAGGTCTGGACTTTGACTGGGCTATTCTAACACATGAATGTGTTTCGATGAGACTGGCTGTACGTTCACTGCTGGAAGGTGAACCTCTCCACCAGTCTTAAGTCTTTTGCATTCTTTAACAGATTTTCTTCAGAATATGCTCCATCCATCTTCCCATCAACTCCAACAATCTACTCTATCTATGCTGAATAAAAGCACTCCCACAACATGACACTGCTGCCAGTATATTTCACTGTCAGGGTGGTGTGTTTAGGGTGATGTGCAGTGTTACTTTTCTGCCACACATAGTATATTGCATAAATGCCAAACAGCTCAGTTTTGGTCTTATATGACAGGAGCGCCTTCCTCCAAATATTTCCTGTGTCTCGTACATTGCTTGTCGCAAACTTAAAGCAAGACTCTATGATTTTCTTTCAATAATGACTTTCTTTTTCTTTGTTTTTTTTACCTTAGAGAACAGATTTCGGGAGTGCTCAGCTAATAGTTTGTCCTGACAACAGATTCTCCTACCTGAGCTGTGGATCTTTGCAGCTCCTCCTGACATTTTTCCTGATTAGTACTTTCCCTGCCTGGCCTAACTGTTTAAGGGGACAGCTACGTCTTGGTAGGTTTGCTGTTGTACTGCAAATGCTCTTTCATTTTTTTTATAATGGATTGAACAGTGCCCATTGAAAAGCTTGGGATATTGTTTTATAACCCAACCCTGCTTTAAACTTCTTCACAGCTTTATTCCTGACCTGTCTGCTCTATTTCTTCATCTCAACGATTGCTCACTAATGTTCTCTAACAAACTTTCTAGACGTACACAGAACTGCTGTATTTAAATTGAGGTTAAATTACTCACAGGTGGATGCTACTAATTAGTTAGATGATTTCTCAAGGCCGTTGTGAATTACTCTGTGTGGATCTATCAGTTACAATTCCACTAAAAGAGTCAAAAGTCTGTGGTTTCAATGTAACAAAATATGAAAAAGTTCAAGGGTTATGAATCCTTTAGCAAGGAACTATACGGGATAATTGGAATGTCACATACAACCTTGCACCACTTCATTACATCTTGGTTTAATGTGCATAAGCAGCATGGAAAAAAAAGAGAAAAACATATGAAGCAAACATTGTTACCCCTGATAGATTTATTGTGGGGATGAAGATCAAAAATTGAACATCAGTCTTAGAGTGAGCCTTCACCAAGTACCTAAAAGCTTTCTTTACTGTCTAAGATGGATTTTACAAAGATCTTAACCCCGGATCGTAGCGCAAAGGAGAGCCACTTCTGTGTGCATAATGGCAATTGTGGGCAATTTATGATCACTCTGGCCCCCATCCATGTATCGTTCTGAGTAAATAAACCAATAAAAAATGATGGAGGTGGCCTACAACATATTGAAATGAGCCACATACTGGCAGAGATGCATTGTTAAAGTTGTTCCAAATGATTATGGTGAATGAAGATGGAGGTGAAGGAGAGCGCCGTGGATGGGGAAACTCCATCACCTGCTAAAATTAACCTATAGCTCCGAGTTCTACTTTAATCTACGTCCTGATGTGCACTTTGTCAATTCTATTAGATCACACTGAGCAGGGGGAATGAGCACACATACGCGCACGAATCCACGGGGCGATGATGATAATGGTGAGCGCCTCTCCAGGTGGAGCCCATTCAGTCACGGCAGGAGCCATCTCAAACCTAATTATGCTAGCTTTGGCGTTTTAACTGTATTGATCAAAACGCTGAAACAAACGAGAAATGCTTATCAAGCTGGAAAAGAAGAGCTCGCTGGAGTTGTGTGTTTGTTTACGTCTCCTGTGTGTGTGTTCTCCACAGGAGTGAGTGAGAGTGATGTCAGAGGGCTGAGAGGTTGTGAGATATTGGTGGTTGTAAAAAAGTGCAATTCTGAGGTTTTGAGTTATTAATTACAGCCACCCTTGCCCCAGCCTCTTCTTTAACAGCCATTAGAAATATGGCCACACAAATTTTTACACGCAGGAGCTCACACACGCTGGCCTCGGGATACAGACAAACACATATACACAGGGAAAATCATGCACACACACACTTTTACAGAAATTAGCTCACCCGTATCAACACTGAGCCTACAAAACCCTGCTCTGATGAGCAAGCTCCCGTCGACCTTGGAACTCTCTGGAAAGACAATGCAAGGGGAGGCATGCTGCGCAAGGGAGGAGGCCGGGGGAGGTGGTGGTGGGAGTTGATAAGATGGAAGGGAAGGGAGGGAGACAATAGATGAGAGGAGAAAGGGATGGAGAGGAAAAAGGGTGGAAAGGTAGGGTGTAAGAGGAGCCGTTCGGTGTGGGGCAGGAGGGCAGCACTCCCTCCCCTTCTCTCCATCTCAGCTCATCTCGAATGCAAATGTGGTTCTCTATACGGTTCCTTTGTGTCGCTTCTAACTGCTCCAGAGAGAAGCAATTACAACTGCTCCATTCACTCAGAGAGAGAAAGACACGCATGGCTAGAGAGGGGTAATTAATAAAGAGATGGAGGGGGGAGCAGAAAAGGCCAATCACGTACCTGTGGAGGATCTTCAAGTGGGGTTGGAGAGGGGGATATTGATTTTAAAGCAAGCTTTGCTTCTGACTCAGACAGCAACAATAAAGCTGGCCTGGCTAATAATTTCTGGGTGAAAAGTCAAAGGTGAGAGGTTATTAGGATTACACCAAGAGTTTTATATGGAAAATGTGTAATACAACATAAAAGTGGGAGCCCCAAGTAAATATGTCACATCCATCTCCCAATCACAGAGCCTTAGAGCTGAACTTACAGAATTTATTGAATCAAAAGATCCAGATATGAGATCACCCTCCACTCTGAATAGACCGGTGCTGTATCTGACTGCCGTCACAGTGGCCAGGCACAGCAAGGTATGGAGGAAGCTTTTTTTTTATGGCAGTCATTTGGGCCGCTAATATGTCATCCCCATTAGCCGACTTTTAACACTCTCAGATAGATGGCTCGCTGACATTTATCTGTGCACGGGTCGTATTTTAGCTGCTAAACGGTCGGTGATGTGCCGAGTGAGTGCAAAACCTTGGCATGTGTATGTTTTAGGCATTTGGTGGCAGCGTCTGGGGAGTGAGACGCATTGACTTTTAATGATAGCTTGTGCAATTACACTTAAGAAGGAATTATCCAAAAGACAATAGAAAACATGAATTTTCACTCCAAAACAACAGACAACTGCATAGCACACACACATGGCCAGGGCAGCCTTTCTCAGATTTGAACTTTACCCTGCAATTTTTTTTTTCCAAGGTCCATCTAGAACCACAGGTATTGCCAAAACAAAACCTTGTTCCGGCAGGTGCAAAATATGAGAAACATATTAACCTTGCCAAGTTGTGATGCTCAAAAGTTTTGTCTGAATGCCTGTCAATACACATTAAAGTCCTTATTTAGTCCTTATATAAATAACCCTATTTTGGTATTTTACAGGTATAGAAAGCTTTAAGGTAATTTATGATTAGATGTAGCTTTAAATACTGGTTGTTGTGTTGCTGTATCAAACCTTGAATGATATTATGCTTTACAAAATGTTTTGAAAATTCATTAAAAACCACTTTTACATAAGAATTCACAGCCTTTGCTTAATACTTTGTTGATCCACCTTTGGCAGCAGATAAAGCCTCAAGTCTTTTTGAATAACAAGCTTAGCTTACCTATCTTTAGGCAGTTTCACCCATTCTTCTTTGCAAGTTCCGGTTGAATGAGAGATGTCTGTGGCTATTTTCAAATCTTTCCAGAGATGTTCAGTCAGATTCAAGTCTGGACTCTGGCTTGGCCACTCCAGGACATTTACAGAGTGGATCTGAAGTCACTACTTTGAAATCTTGGCCATGTGCTTTGGGTCATTGTCCTGCTGGAAAATGAACTGTCACCCCAGTCTGAGGTTAAGGGTGTTCTAGAGCACGTTTTTATCCAGGATATCACAGTACATTGCTGCATTCATCTTTCTGTATATCCTGACTGGTCTGCCAGTTCTTGCTGCTGCAAAACATTCCCATAGATGTTGGGGATGTCGGGATGGTATTGGCTTGGTGATGAGCCATGCCTGGTTTCCTGCAAATATGACTCCTGGCATTTACACCAAAGAGTTCAATCTTTGTCTCATCAGACCAAAATAATTTTGTTTCTCAAATCTGAGAGTCCTTCAGGTGCCTTTTGGGAAACTTCAGATGGGCTGCCATATGCCTTTTATTAAGGAGTGGCATTCATCTGGCCAACCTACCATACAGGCCTGATTGGTGGATTGCTGCAGAGATGGTTGTCCTTCTGGAAGGTTTCCTCTCTCTCCACAGAGGAACAGTGGAGCTCTGACAGAGTGACCATTGGGTTCTTGGTCACCTCCCTGTCTAAGGTCGGTCAGTTTAGACAGCTGGCCAGCTTTAGGAAGAGTCTTGGTGTTTCCAGACTTTCCAGACTTTCATTTACCAATGATGGAGGCCACTGAGCTCATTGGAACCTTCAAAGCAGCAGAAATTTTTCAGGATCCTTTCCCAAGTTTGTGCCTCAAGGAAATCCTTTCTCAGATGTCTACAAACAATTCCTTTGATTTCTTGCGGGTTTCAAATCCTGATTCTAACTTTACCTTCTTAGATTAAAGTTGGTATTAGAACTCTGAATTAGGCGGTAAAGTCCCCTTCTTTAGGCTTCTGAGCGACCGAAAAACTTTATAAACTTTAGGTTTTAATCAGATCCCAGTTTTAGAATGTTCATTCTCTGATCAGAAAACAACCTCTTAATAGTTTTTAAGAGTAAATTTAATATTGTATGTCATTTTTTGGAAGTGTTTTGGCAGTTAGAGAGGCAACTCAAAGATATATATTAAAATGCTTAGTCCAAAAAATACATTTTTATTCATATTATCCAGAAAATACTGACATTTGAATTAAATTTGAATGATTATATTGGAACTAATCACATTGAATTAAATAAACCATTTGTAATCATGGTAATATGTTCTATTTTTCATTTAGTAAAGAAACAAAACAAAAAAAACTTAAAGGTCCAACTCTCTCTCTAAGCTCCAAATACTTCACTTGGGTCTAAGAAAAGACCCAAGTCAGGTATTTAACTCTAGAATGGGCTACCTTTGATGCATCACCTCTGAACTATGATGAAAGTGATAAAATTCCTTACCCTAGTCCGAAATCAGACTGTACTGTCATCTATATTTGGGAACCAAACACAGACCTCAGCAGGTACAATTCTCACACTCCAATGGGAATACCTTGTTACAAATGAAGTTTTATTGATTTATTCTTGATTCTGGGTGTTTCTCAGTTTTGCCAGTCCATCACAAAAATTACCATATTATGTGGTCATCGGGCTCTAGTCGGAAAGTGTTTGCATGCAGAATTAGATATAGGTTAAGAGCAATAAATTTTTTTTTTTCAAACTATATTAAGTTTTCAGAGTAAGAAAGTTCCAAAACATTAAATATATGTTTCTGTATGGAAGCAACAATCCACTTCAGGATCTATACATGTAATACATTAATTTCAAAAGCTTAATGAGTTCTAAGATAACTGAACAAACTATTACTTTGAAGAGTATTGTTTGTATTCACATGGATATAACTAAACTTTCATAACAGCTTCGCAGTCACAACTCTTGCATTTGAACAGCATTTAACTGGAATGATCATGATGCACAGGACAGAGGATTATTTTACCTCAATCTAAAATCATCTGCCCCAGTCTTGGTCATACAGAGTCCAATTTCTGAGTGGTTCAGGTCACTACAGCGGTAATCCATGTGTGGTTTTTTTCCCTCTGATAATCATCAGTAAATCAATTTTAGTTCTTTCCTATAATCTTTCTCAAATTCTAATATTCAAAAACAGATCACTCCCTGGAAAGGTACAATGGATTTTTCAGATTGTTTATGATAAATTATCGAGAATTGGTTTATTATAGATTTCTTTGGCTACACAAAAAAAGCCCAGAAAAGGCTGTAAGCTCTAAACTGAGGCCTACTTTCTCAACAGTTCAACATCTGAGGCATAGGGAGCCAGGCTCTGCAGCACCAGCAGAAAAAAAAAATGCACAAAAAAAACAAAACAAAACAAAAAAAAAAACACAAAAAAAACCCCCCCTCCCAACTACAAAAGAGTACAGGTAATTAACTTGCAGCCTATAGGGAGAAAATGAGGGGAACCGAGGGAAAAAGTGAGAGAAGTAGAAAATGGGTGTGGAAGTGAGTGCAGGGGCAGGGTGAGAGTTACACAGGCTAATTGCTCGTATGGATTTTACCATTGTTGGCTTTTGTACGGTCAAGGAGGTGAATCCATTCCCATGTGGTGGCATCAGGTGAAAGACTAAATGAGCTAATAATTTACACTCATAAAATTAAACCAATATTGACGGTCACCCACGTACATTGAAAAGCATTAAGATTATGACCATAAAGCAGCTGTAAATATGATATACCCTCCTGTCATTTAACTCTGTGCATACCCCATTAAAAAGCAGCGAATGTGTTACGTGCAAGTCTCTTGGTCACCTGTCCAAAAGCACTGAAGTTGACTAATGTGATAGAAAATTAACAATTAAATATCACATGGGCCCAGAGCCATCGCAACGTGGACTGTTCACAACCCAGTGGACACCCTAATTGCTTTCAAATACAATTGGGTTTGGGCTTTGTTTGGTGTTTTTGAGGTATGAAGCGCATCAATGCACACTGGAAATTGAGTTATAAATTACCAAGCTGAAATAGACATGTACCGTGAATACTCAATATCCAAATGCTGGTTGGTTTCCCCCTTCAAAACTGCAGATGTGTGCACACACACACACACACACACACACACACACACACACACCAGATGCAAATGCTTTCAGTTGCATTTCATTTTAGCTGAAAAATTGACCCGCTCTGAACCAAACCGTGTGTGTCATAACTGTATGCTTGTCAAGGGGTGTACACTGATAAGGTCAGCCTTAACAGCAAACAGATTGAGAGCTCCAAACACAAACCGGTGGGACTGGGAGGAAAATGACAACAGGATGAAGAGAGAAAATGTTCACTCATGCACGGCTTTCGCTTGTGTGCTTTCACAACTGTCAGCGCTGCGTGTACATACGCATCTGTGTTTGCAGCGTGAAAAAGTGCTCGCCGGCTGGCGTGTGAAGTCGCTGACAGCTTCATTATGGCCTGTGCGTACAGGGAGATGGCATGATCTGTAGGAAAGAAGAACAGAGACAGGACAGGCCAGGTTTAATGATGGGGCGTCCTGAAGTCAGTCCAGTGGTTGGTTGGTGGAGGCAGTTGCTGTATTCCGTAATGAGCATTTGCTTCTTTCAGTTTAAAAAGGATGTCCAACACTGTTGCATCCTAGAACAATATGAAGTTCCAAAGCTGTCAAATTCAAGCCACCTTTAAATCATCTCATCTGGAATATCTGAAATGCAACAATTAAAGGTCTCCAAAAAAAATAAAGGCCAGAAATTAGACAAGTATCCATTTGTTATGAAGCCAACTATACAGATGCTGACAAATGTGAATGTAACCCTGTTAAAGATGTACAAGAAGTTCTCAGTTTATTGCAGCATCATGTCACTACACTGAAAATGTTAGAAATATTCAAACTTTGGTGGCAGGAAACATTCCACATACTTACAAAAAAAAAGCTACAATTATTTCTAAGCCTGTTTCCCTCTTAAATGTTTTACATTTTCAGAAACTTCAAATGCTGGGCTAGAAATAAGATTTGACAGAGCCATTTCTCCTTGCCACTGCCAAACGGTCTGGACAAAAATTCATATTCATCTTGTAACCATTCAAGAGAATGTAAAAGTAGCAAATTTAAGAACTCCAGCTCAAAGTTGTACCTTGGAGTCACCAAGTCTTCATAACTTGAGATGAACATCTCAAATCACAATAGACATATGAGCAATACTGTTTTTACAAATAATTGTATGCTATATTTGAAGCACCATGCATGCATTTTTTTATTTTTTTATTTATTTATTTTGTTTGTTTGTTTTTAAAATGGCAATTTTAAGCCATTACTGCCTTCCAAGCCCACATTCTTTAGTGGTAGAGATGTTGAAGCTAGCTGTATCAGTAAGAGTTTTCCCCATAAATTGTTAAGTAATAAGCATTAAAGGCCACAGACTTGCTAAGATTTTGGATTTTTTTTTTTTTTTTTTTTTTTTTTTCTTAGTTGGGGGGGGGGACCATGATACTGTGGGCAGCTTGTCCTTCATTATGTCCTGGAAACGTGTATGGTATGAATTTGAAATAAAAACTGGTGGACTGTGCCAGAAATCTAAAGATGAGTGTTTAGTAGCATGACCACCCCCTTAAACTCAGACAAACTTGACACTCCCTGGCTACATTAGTCCCCCAGAGCACAACCCTACTGAAGAACTGAGGGGTAAGCTGAAAGGTGGGGGTGGGGAATACTTAAGGACTCTAGATGTTACAAAGAGGAACAATCAATACACTCACTCTGCATGCTCCAACTTTGTGTCACATTAAAGGTTAGTTTTTCTTCAAGCAATAAATGCATTCAGGCTTTTACTACCATCAGGGTTTCAATGAATGTGAGTGGGTGTAAATAGTCATTTATAGTTACTTTAACTCATCCACTGCAAGCAATTTACAAATGTTTTTCAAGTTTGAGTACCATTGTATATTCATATTCCCTCAGACTAATCTGACACCAAGTGTGAGTGGATATTGATGCTCTACAATACATGTCGCCCTCAGTTCTGAACAGCCAGCTGTGCTTCAGTTTAAGATGCTGTCTACACTCCCTCTACTGGAGTGTTGGCACAATGCAAACATGTACCATCACTGAAGTCCTGTCAAAAGCAATTCACTAAACTTTGCTAAGATAAAATAAACAAAAACAATTTTTAAAAGACAATTTATTTACCCTTTAACCAATCAAAAAACATGGTCAAATCTTAAAACAATTCAAAATTTGCTTAACAATGCACCATTGGAGCACTAATAAAATGTATCTGAAATATTTAAGAGTTCTCCATTACATACACATTATACCATCTTTTTAAAAAAATTAAAAACTCCATCCTCACATACCCACTATTTAAATGGACCGATGTCTTATTAGAGTACAATGAGGCAAATTAAAATGGCCTAAGCAGGATATTGAAAATAAAATTTTGAACTTTTCAGGTCAAGCATACCATGACTTTAAAGACCATCACAAACAGGCAGTTCCAATTAATATTAATCTGAGGGAAGGCAATATAGGTTCTAATACAAATGCTCAGTGAGTGGGCTACAGAAATGTGAATCCTCTGTTAGGGGTCCCTTTCAGATGAATGAAGGAAGGGGACAGGACTGTCTTGAGCCATAGTGTCAATGCTTAATCCCAGGCCTGAAGATGCAGCGCTGCATGGAGAAAACAGCAAGATTAGCATCTAAATTGCACTAATTTATTCAAGATTGAAGCAGAGTTTCACTAAAAGTATTTGACCTTTTAGATTTAGTCATGTTACAACTACAAACCAGTGCATTTCAAGTTTACACAAGTCCCCCTAAACAAACACCCCTCAATAAAAACCAGTACAACCAGATGCCTGTAGGAGCCTCCCAATTAGTAAACTTACAAATTAACCCCAGTATAAATCTGGCTGCTTTGTAAAGGCCTCAGACGTTTAATAGAAAACTGAACAAGCATCATGAAGACTAAGCAGCACAGTAGAAAGCTCAGAGAGAATGTTGTGATGTTTAAAGTACAATGCTACATTACAACATTTAAAAACCATAGCATATTTCAACTTTAACATTTACAATATGTGTCTGCAAGACTGAACAATTTGTCTCTGCACAGAATACATTTTTCAGATTTTAACAATGAAAACCACATGTTATTTCTTCAGCTATGCATTATTCTATGTTCATCCAGCACAAATCTAAACTGTACATTTAACTTTGGGATTGTGATTTAAAAAAAAAAAAAAAAAAAAAAAAAAAATTTTGCAAGACACCAAATATCTCACCTCTCACAGTCCGAGTCACAAGAACTCTTGTCCTCTGAGCTGGTATAACCACTTCTGGATTGTTGAATAGCTTCAGCTACAGTGCATCTGGTCTTACCATTAGCGCACCTTTCAATCTTTGTGATGCTGAGTTCTGACTGAAGGAAGAGATGAAGCCGACTATCTGATAACAATAAGGGATTCTGAAGAACACTGGAGAAAAAACAAAACACACTTAAAAAAAAAAAAAAAGCTCAGTTGATATTAAAGCCCAATAATAGCACTTTTATAAAGCAACTAACTTTTCTAAAAACTCCTGCAGACCCTTGATTCTTTTAGATACTCGCTCTTTGTTCTTTAAACTAAAGAAGGGGTTCCAGGGTGGCAACTTGGGCAATTTTCTGCAAAGTAGAAATATTTTTATATAAATATAGCGAAGATAACTGTACACATGATTCTTGGGTTTAAAACCTACAAGTTCAGTGCATTCTGCTCCAGACAGTGACGTAGCCAAACAAAATCACTGTAACTCCGCCTCACATAAGAAGTCTTCTTTTGAAAACACATGCTGTTGGTCTGAAAGACAAATGTTAGTTCACTTATCTGACCAAACAGGCTTACTGACAAAAATGAAGCAAAGATCAATATTTGGCCATGAACACTTGCATGTAAACAGATCTCATAGTCGACATGAGTGTGCCAAAGGTCATCTTTGTGGAGTCTAGGATTTCGAACACAAATGCTAACTAATTCCTGAAAAGTCAGAGGCAAAGATCAGACAATTTCAGACTGTCACAAATCTGTGTGTGAAGTTAAAAAAAGATCTCTTTTCTGGACCATTTTCAGTACCAATTTCAGGAACATAAAAGACAAAAAGTTATGTTTTCAAAAAGTACATTGGAATACTTACAGTTTTTGAGAGATTATCCAGAATATCGTCCATTACTGGTACAAGTTCTGTTGAGAATGTTAGAAAGAAATATCTGATGTGTTAAAAATGCAAATAGAACTTGTCTTCCTTACAAAAACATGACTTCTAAAACCCATTTTAGTTTAGTTTCTGGGCGTGAAATCTGCTAGTTGGCAATTAATGACAAGATACATTTAGAAAAAGAGGTAAAGTTTAACTGGAAATGAACATGTCTGAATGTACAAACATCCCCTTAAAGGGCTATTGCAGAATTCTGTAAGCAAGGTTATAAGCAGTTAATATCGATAATACAGCTATACCTGCAGCAGATCATGTTCCATGTCACCATTTAGCATAAAATCCAGATTAACTGATTTTAGTGGCTAAAGCTAACAACTAGTATAAGACGTTTTAGACCAGAGTGGCCTTCTGCTCTTAAAATGCTCTTAAACAATGTCAGCCATGTCATACCAGATTATGTAAATTAAATTTAATTAAGATTTAAATGGTTGTCACATTTGCGTCGTACAATTATTCACACAGGTAACAAGGAGGAGGAGGTGCACCACCAATAACCTGCCATCAAAACGCATACCGAGAACAGAGCATGAAAAAGCATTTCCCAGTCGGCAACAACTGAAAAGAACGGCAGTGTTACAATAAATCCATAGCAGCATTTACTCCAAAAAAATAAATAAATAAATAAATAATAATAAAAAAATAAAAAAATTTAATTTTTTAAAAATTTACACTTTATTAGCTTAACTTTAATATCCAACAGTTACTTTAAAAAAAAAAAAAAAAGTAATGAGAGATATTTCTCAGTATGCATTTCACACCGCAAAGTCACTAGTAGTGCAATTCATTCCCATCTCATTTTCCTGTGTAAATAATCAGTGGCTTCAGTTTAAACTACCATTTAAAGCTGCAGTATGTAACTTTAAAAATATTTTTTTTGGACATATCTGTTAAAATTGTCACCACGTTGTGACACTATGAGTCAGATCATCTGTGAAAAGATTGATCTCCACCCCCTCCTCCCCTGAGCCTCTTGCCATCTGAAGAAATGCACTGCTCCTGACCAACCAATCAGCCACAGTGATTGACAGTGCCAAGACCTTCCCCCTGTCTCTGATTGGTTGTTTCTAGATAGCACTGGGAGGAGGCAGAGGAGCTTGATTTTTTTTTTTTTTTTTTCAGATCATCTGTCTCATACCACACTTTAACAACGTAGTGACGGTTTCAGCAAATATATAAAAACAGCATGTACTGCTCATAAAATTAAAGGGAACACTAAAATAACATCCTAGAGCTCATTTAATTTATATTTTTCAATGAGAATATTTAACAGTGAAATTGATTAAGAAAAAAAACAAAAAAAACAATGTAAATCAAAAATATTAAACCATGGAGATCTGGATTCATACTCAATATGAAAGTGGAAAATAACATGACAGGCTGATTCAACGTCAGGGAATATTCCTCAAGACAAGTCTAAATGAGGCTCAGTAGTGTGTGTGGCCTCCATGTGCCTGTATAACCTCCCAACAACGCCTGGGCATGCTCCTGATGAGATGGCGGATGTTCTCCTGAGGGATCTCTTCCCAGACCTGGATTAGAGCATCAGTTAGCTCCTGAACAGTCTGTGGTGTAACGTGGCGTTGGTGGATTGACCGAAACTCAATGTCCCAGATGTGATCAATTGGATTCAGGTCTGGGAACGGGCAGGCCAGTCCATAACATCAATGCCATCATCATGCAGGAACTGCTGACGCACTTCAGCCACATGAGGCCAAGCATTGTCATGAATAAGAAGGAACCAATCTGTGAAGAGCACAATTTTGGTGTTCCCTGGCAAACGGGAATCATCCTGCACGGTGTTGGGCTGTAAGCACAGGCCCTACATGTGGATGTCGGGCCCTCATACCACCCTCATGGAGTCTGTTTCTGACAGTTTGAGTAGAAACATGCACATTAGTGGCCTGCTGGAGGTCATTTTGTAGGGCCCTGGCAGTGGACCTCCTGTTCCTCTTTGCACAAAGGACGAGATAATGGTCCTGCTGCTCGGTTGTGGCCCTCCTACGGCCCCCTCCATGTCTCCTGGCCTATCTCCTGGTACCTATTCCATGTTCTGGACACTGTGCTGAGAGACACAGCAAATCTTCTTGCCACCACTTGCACTGATGTTCGGTCTTTGATTAGCTGCACTTCTTGAGCAACTTCAGTGGGCTGTAAAAAAAAAAAAAAAAAAAAAACTCCTCATGATGCCTCTATGCGTGACAGCACTGACAAAAATGAAAGTGACTAAAAGTTCAACCAGAAAGGACGAGAACTGAGAAATGATATGGGGTCACTACTTGCAGAATCACTCTCTTGCTAATTGCCTCTCATTTCCATCTGTTGTATGTTCCATTTGCACAGTAACACGTGAAATTGAGTCACAATAAGTGTTACTACCCAACTGGTGACACTGATTCCACAAAGGTGTGACTGATTTGGAGTTACATTGTTTTGTTTAGGTGTTCCCTTTATTTTTTTGAGCAGTGTATATGTAGAAAAATATTTTTATATAAAGTTACATACTGCAGCTTTAATGCAAAAATGAAACTAGCAGTCGAGGAATTTTAATGTCCCATCTTGGACTAGCCATTAGCTCCACCCTCTGAGGACCAACTAATCTGGATGTATACCAATTAAAGTTGAGAGCCACTCCTGCAGGGAAGAGCAACTGCTAGCCTTTTAATTAACTTTAAACATCCTAGAGTATCACTTTAAGAATTGTCTGCTCCTTAAGGATGGGGTAGTGGTTAACCACTGGGGCAATGGTTATTTATTGCACAACAGCTCCCATAACTTGGCCAGGCACATCTACAGCCCTCTGAACATTGTCAACATGTGTCCCTGAACACATTATTTGAGGCATGTCTCAAGCAGAACTGATCAATGGAACCAGATATTCTCAGTCCATATCTAATCTGTAGATGTGTTCTGCAAACAACCACATGAAATCATCTCAGATCAATCCAGTAAGCTCCCCCCAGGACAGCATGACTGTACTCATGTCGCAATTCTTCACATTAAAGGAAAACAGACCTTTCTTGGGAGAGTCGATTGTTTTACATAACTATCTGTTTAAATGGGGTCACAAGTTGGCTTCAGAGAATGTGACCCTCATTCTTTTCCTCTATTCATTGGCTAATGCAATCACTTGGAGTTACAAAATAAATGCCAACACAGCAGATTAAACAGCAAACAGATTGAGAAGCACCAATCACCTCATTTTTCCTTGACAGGCTCCAACTGGAGACCAGTAGATCCACAGCTAAGGGTGGTGGTAAAGGGTGGGGTCATTTCTTAAAATACAGCAACCCTATCATCCAAGATAATTTATTTTGAGTCACTTTTTGAACTACTGTAAACTGGGACTGAGGAAGGGTTCCATTTTTACAGGCATAAATTAGGAGTTAACCTTGCAATATTCAAAATTACAAGCTCATATCAAGAGACCATGCAGACCATTTCCCCCTTTTATGTGCTATATTTAAGTAAACGCTGGATCTCTTAACAGAATGTCAGATTTGAAAGAAAAACCAGAAGTTGATAAAAGGCCAAGAAAAGGCCTTATTGCATCGCCAACATCACTGCTTAACATTTTTCTTCCAAGTCCATGATTTTCAAACTGGTACAAACACCACCGTTACCTCGGATGCCTTTAGTGGTACTCAGAAGATTTGTTCATACCCATTTTCAATATAAATTTAAATCAAGTTTACCACAGTAAGCTAAACTGTGAGGTAGTCCTAATGAGCACAAGCATCTTTTATTCAAGAAAACTCCTCTTTAGAGAGTGTAGTGCACAACACTTTTAGATACAACAGAATCTGAAGGGGGGAGGGGTGACTATGAATGCTGAGTAAATGCTGGTGGCACATTTTAAGATGCGGGCTCTTTTCCGCTAAGGCCATTCCTTGGATCTGGGAATGACGTCACACCCAACTATTTTACAGCAGCAGGTTGAGGAATCCGAGGGATTTACTAATCACTTTGCTTATTTACCAGGTTCATTATTAACAATACAAGTTTGTAACAATTTGTTCACCATGTGTACAGGCAAACACTGACAACACATTCAAATAATAGAGGCATTACTCTAGGATTTGATAACTGATTTAATGGTGAGATACATTTTTTTTTTTTTTTTTTTTTTTTTTTTTTTTGAAAAGCACTAATAAAGAGCTGATTACCCCAGTTTAAACTAAACAGTAGTCAGTATACCATGACCAAAACAAAAAAGTTAACCTAAGCTATACATGTAGCAGTGCTTCGAGATGTGGGATCCTGAGTCAAGCCTCACAGTTAAAAAATGAACCAAAAACTCAAGACTCACAGTACCAACTGATTCAACGTTAATCGACAACATATCAATATTTCAGAGTTTATATATTATGCAGTTAAACAATTCCTACCTTTCTTCTCTTCAGTTTCAGAGCCTAATCCGGTGTTTGTGAACAACCGAGACCGGCTCAGGGCTCTGGCTGGAAGCTCTGTTCCGCCTGGACTGACGCTCGGCTATTGACCACTAGCAGCTTAGTGGGACCTCCTGACGTGCTCCAGACAGCACACGCTCCTTCAAAATAGCAAGACGCTTCCCTTTTCTCGTACTTTTTATTTTCCACAAGATGGGCGTATAGGGGAAATTAGAGAAAGCCTCTGCCACTGGGAGAAGATCATTTGTAGCTTCTCAGCGCACCTGTTTGTCCCGTAATCTGCCAGTTTATGTGGTTCCAACTGGTGGGAGGTAACTATTGGGTTGGACGTTGACCCCCTCCCCCAATAAAAAGTTTGTTAGGCATTTAATTTAATCCATTAATCCGTTGTTTTTGATAGTAGCGCTTAGATAAATTTACTGTAGATTTTCATACATGTTTTAACTTTATTAGAACTTGTATGCCTTTTTACCAACTTTTTCATATATACATAAAAACCAGCCAATGACAAATTCAGTTCAGTTTATTTATATTGTGACAATTTACATGACATATCACCTCAAAGCACTTGTCCAATCAAACAGACATAGTAAAAGTCGATTAAATTTATTCCAGTTTGATCCTAGTCATCAAACAAGGTAGTCAAATTTATTTTATTTTTCAAATTGTTTTTTTTTTAAAAAGTGCCTTCTAATTAAGGAAACAATTGCAACTTGCCACTGACTTGCAGATTTACTCCTGGACGAACATAAAGCAATAGTGGAAAGGAAAACTCCCGTTTAACAGGAAGAAACCTCCAGTAGAACCTGGCTCTGTGAGCAGCCATCTGCCACTAGGGGGTTGAAAAAAATAAAGAAGAACAGCCAAAAAAAGAGAAAGAAATAGAGAAGCACTAATCCAGGAGTACTCTCTGTGTTGAAGAAAAAGTTTAGAGTTAATGGCAGTGCTGGTAGCTCCTTTAGTGGCTTCATCTAAAATAGAAATGCAGCTAAAGAGCAGCTCGGAATCAGACAAAGCCATACATGGAGTAGAAAGTTCCTGAAGAGAAATGAAATTGTATAAAGGATCACAGCCAAGATGAAAATAACAAAAAATTAAAATTAAAAATGATCAGAATAAAGATAAAAACACAAATTAAAAAGAGGAAACCATAAAAAACAGTAAAAGCATAACATAGAGAAATATTAACAATACAAATATGCCAAAATTTAAAAACAGGGGGCTTTAATTGGACCATAAAAACATAATCTGAATATTTCTGCCTAATATTATGAAGTAGTAGGTTCCATAAACCTCACTCATAAACTTTTCCTTTGCAAACCTTTGAGATTTCCAATCGATAACTGTTCTGGGAACACAGAACACGTGTGTCTCATCACAAGCTCTAAAACCTTCAGTGGTTCAAGGCCATCTGCTATTTTATATGTTAAAAGCAACATCATAAAATCTGCTCAAGCCTGTATTGGAAGCCTGAAAAGGAAGGCCAGAACTGAATGAATATTTAGTAATAATACCTGTGAAAACCAGAGAAGCTACAGTCTGTACCATCTGAAGACTTGATAACCTCTTTTTGAGTAACCTCAATAAAAGAAAATTACAGTGAATTGACCTTAAATAGACAAAAACATACAGATGGATCTCAGGTAATGGGATTAGTCCATTCTTTGTGATATGAAAGAAAATGGACCCATCAATCTCCTTGATGTGTAGTTCAAATGAATGGGTATGAATGCCGAGATGTTTGTGTCTATTACACCAGTGAATCACACAGTCATCCAAAGAAACGTTGAAGTTATTATAAAGTGTGTTATCTCCCAAAAACAAGCAAGTTAGTCAAGTATGTTATACCCACTGTTGAATGCTACCGGCATAAACAGTTGGAGATCATCTGCACAGACGTGAAAGGAAAAGCCAAAGATAAAAGAATCAGGCATAAAGGTGTAAAGTGGAAAAAAGTTTTGGGGCAAATACAGACCCCAGAGGAACCCCACAGTTAATAAGAGATTTAAAGAAAGCATGATTGCATACGACACACTGAGATCTTTAAAACGATTTAATCTTCTCGGAATCTTTAAAAAGATGCTTACCACTAAAGTACCTGAGATGCTATGTTTCTCCAAAAATTGCAGGATTATAAAATCAAACATTTTCTCAGTGTCGCATGTGTCTGATGTTTTTCTCACTCACTCAACAGTTTCTCTGTTTCATTTACCCATCTTGATGGATTATAAAAATTCTTTTTAATAAGGATTCTAACCTTTAAAAATAATAGATTTTTTACATGTTTTGTATACATTTGGGGAGGGGCAAGGGGGCGTACATGCTACTTTTATATAGTTTCAGTCCTGTTCAAAATTATTTGTATTCCTGCAAAAGATGTGCATAAAAAAAAAAAAAAAAAAAAAAAAAAAGCTTAAAATCCTTCATTGCAGTTGCATAATCATACCTTGAATTTTTTTATTCCATCTTTTAATTTGAGCACATTAACTCATTAGGGAAGGAAAAACACCCTATGTCATCATGCAAAGGGAGCTTTTAGGAAAATCAGCAGTGGTACTACAAACAATTCTTATAAAATAAGTGAAACCAAGTCCTTTTTTTAAGCGTACTTTGTTTTAAGGTCGATTGGAACATCAGCAAACTTTTATTTGGCATTCATGACTTCATGTTTCCTGGGGTTATAAATATTGGCTGAAATTTAGGTGCATTTCTACTAGTCACTCTTCGAAATGGGAAAGACAAGAGAACATTTCAATCAAGTAAGGTAGTTGGGTTTTGACATTTATAGGGCAGGAAAAAGGCTACAAGTAGTTATTTGCCTAAATTATCTCATTTCTACAATCAGAAAATAATTTCTAAAATCTAAAACAAATTGTAACAAACAAGGCTGGAGAAGGACCCATATTTAACTTCTGTGTGCCTTTAAATAGCTAGCCTGTCATCAGAAACACTTTTACATACTATAAACAGCCCATACATAACATTTCAAATAATTTTAATAAAACCAGCCCTTACCCACCAAGTCCTTGAAAGTCTAATCCTGATTACTGTTCAACACAAGATCAGACTTGAACTTACCTGGTGAGCCTTGACCTTACATAAAAGAGCCAATACCCCAGTAAGCCTGGTAATTTCCATACAGTAGTTTATTTCAAGCCAATAGAATTTCAAACTGAATTTACAAGAGGACCTATTTCACTGGCAGGATTTTGCCCATTGAAATAAAATTTAGGATTTGAAAACAAAGATTTTTTTCATATGAACTCCAAAAATGGTGCAGTTGTGTTGTAAAGAGTGTGATTTTATTTTCTGACATACTATGATAGTCTATTACTTTCAAATATACAGCCACTGGAGAAGTTATGACATACACCTTCCTAGCATGGAGTTGGACCCCATTTGTCATAGAACTGCTTTATTCCTTCATGGCAACAAGGTACAGTATATCTAGTGCCTACAACCATTCCACATTCCAAGTCACTTAAATCCCCCTTTTTGAACCAGTCATATTCAAATGAAATAGTCAAAATGTTTTGCTTCTGTGGCACTAAAAACACCAGGTCACTGGCTTTAATAGCATTTAAGTCTTATACAAGCCTTAATATATACTGACCATTTTATAAACTCTACAAGAACCCCCGAAAAGACTGAAAGTACTCTAGTTCTAACTGGACTTAATGCATTATAACACTAGACACTGTTTCGTTACAAACCCCCCCCATCAACAACATGCTCAAAAGTCTAAAATTCATCTTATGCCCCTTAATACCAGCTGAGATTTCACACACACAAGCTTTCCTAGAAAGAAAAGGTCAGGAAGAGGAAATTAACAGGTACAAAAGACCAACAATTAATTTTCATTTTTGTCATGTCATGTGGAGATGGAGTCAAAAATAAACTAAGCTATAAAAATTTACATAAGGTTTTATTGAAACCTGAATTATTTACACTCAGTAAACAAAATGTACTTTCAGAACAACTCGCAGGATATTAAAAAAAAAAAAAAAAAAAAAAAAAAAAAAAAAAAAAAAAAAAAAAAAAAAAAAAAAAAAAAAAGTCAGTTGACAGCTTAACATTTTCAAGTAGTCAAAATTTAAAAAACACTTGAGAGCAGGCATGAGATGCAAGGTAGAGCTAATCACAACACAGAAAAGGATGAATTCTGTCATGAACATCAGCTGCTCTAACAGTCTGCTCAATTATTACATACAGTCATAAAGCTCTCCTGTGCTGCCAAACAGTACAAATGTAGAAAGATCTTCAAAACCACCTAAAAGGTAGCTAAAACTAAGAGGCAGACCACGGGGAGGAGTCCAGGCTTGAGGGAAACAAAAATCAAAAACCCACAGGTGGTGCAAACAACAGCAGAGACCGGAGGAAGGAATTATTGAGTGTCATCCTCTGGACAGGAATGCCATGTCAGTCGCTCCTCATAAAAAGCTATGACTACCTGAGGGCAGCGCCTGTTGGCCTCACGGGCTGGGACCAAATCTGCTTCATCCGAGTCTTTCCTGAGAAAGCAGGCAAAGGGGAGAGGAAAACAAGGTAAACATTAAAGATACTCAGTGGAAGAAAGTTCTGTTAATAAATGTTAAGACAGATACAGTCCTCTGTCGTGCAGTCAACAAAAGTCACTATAACAACAAGCAACCCCACATTAGAACTCTTAAAGTTTAGCTAACCCCCACCCCCGTGAAAAGCAAAACCACCTCTGGCAAATTTTTGGGGAAAAAAAAAAAAGAAAAAAAAATTCCAGCAAAGTGGGCAGAGCCAAAAAACACGCCCAAGTGTGACAATGAGCTAAGGAGGTACGCAGGGCTGTGATCAGGACGAGGGAAGAGCTGTTGTCATCTTATCCATTTTGTCCGTATATGTATCGACGCTCGGCTCGCTATTCCGACTCACCAACGGGTGGGGCTGTGTGTTTGAATGAGATGGTTTTATACTCGAACGCAGGGCTGTGGTGTAGCGTACCTGCTGTACCGCTGCAACCAGTAGGAAAATTAAACTGCTTAAGCACCGTTTGACCAAAGGAGGCCAACACTAAAACAGGAACATTTGTAACCAATTCAAACAATGAACAGCCAATCCATGTGATTGGCACTGATGGGTGATCGGCAGCATAAAACCTGATCGGAGCATCTCTACTGACTACAGATTATTTTTCAAGGCCAGTAAGTAACCTTAGAAGGAAACTGGATGTTTCTGGTATCCAACAAGAATGAATCTAAAGCATCGTCTACTGTGTTTGCTGCGTCAAAGTGCAGATCAATTCACATCATTTGTTAATACTGAAAATTGTTTAAATTTACATTATACAAGCAAAACAATTCTAATAAGCACTGACCCCCCAACTCCCCATGAAATTATGTGTTGATATTTAGGGAAAAAAAAAAAAAAAAAAAAAAAAAAGCTAAAGGAAAAAAAAGGTAAACACTGCAAGAAACTATAATTGTACACTGGCTGACATTTGATGCTTCTGATTTAGAGCTACATCGCCCTTTAAGGACTCTAGAAGAGGTTCAAGCCTGAGCTGGACGATTCTACACTGAATGGAGAGTCCACAAAAAAAAAAAAAAAAAAAAAAAAAAAGATTCATAAATCTTTTACATGAAATATTGCGATCCCTGTTTAAATCATGACAACTACGGCAGTCATGACACCACAATCCCTTACATTAGGGGTGTCCAGCTCCAATCCTCAAGGGGCAGCGTGTCAGTTTTAGACACGTCTCTGGTCCAGCACAGCTGATTCTAACGACCTCCTCAGCATGTCAAAGTTCTGCAGAGGCCTGCTAATGAAGCATCATTTGATTCAGGTGTGATAAGTCAGACAAAGAACTAAAACATGTAGCATACTGACCCTTGACTGAATCTGGACACCACCGCCTTACAAGAAACGGTCTGGATTCAGAACCACCACAGCTAACTTGTATTTTAAAAGAAGTGAACATTTTCCATCCATACAAACAGACATCTTTGCTTGAGGAGGGGGGGGGGTCCTTCAAGCAGACTTCAGTGACATTTAAATCCTTGGTAACCTACCATTTCATCAGGAACATCAACTCCCCACTACTATCCGTGGCACCAATGATTTTTTCTGGGTCGAGGTTTCTGGCAAAGCCACGTGGTTGCTCAGCCTTCAAAATGACAGCATAACATCAGCATATGCAAGAAAGATTCTTATTGCTCCTCACACATTTTAAGAGAATAGCAACTGGTAAATCTTTGAGACAGTCTAGCAATAAATGCACACCATTACACAAGGACAGAGATGACCACTAAATCAGCTAGTTAATAGAGCAAGGACTTTTTACCAACCTCAATTTTCTTTGCAGAATCTGTTTCTGCCTCCTCCGTGGAGGCCTTCCTCTTCACAGCCGCAGGCTTCTCCTTGATGTTTTTCTGCGATTCCAGAAAGGCTGAAATCAGCTCGGGGCAGTCCAAGTTCTCCTCAGGCTCCCAAGTGTTGTCAGCACTAAGTGAGCAAGGGGAGGGGAGGGGGGACATTATTCAACACAAAAACTTCCCTCAACAGAGGTCTAACCCACAAAACTTGCTTTCTTTATCAATGTAAGGCAAAGAATGCGTCCAAATATACAGCCCAACCCCATACCAGGGAAGCACTTCCAGCTCAGCCTGAGGAGGGTCAGGCATCCCAGGGAAACTCACTCAGTAAATCCTTTCCACTTCAGATAGAACTCCACTTTCCCATTGACGATGCGCTGATCCATTACTTTTTCAACAACAAACTCCTCCGGTTCCTCCTGGGCCTGCGCTTCCTTCTTACTTTTTGTATTCTGCTTCTTGCCCATTTTGTGCTCTACAAACAAGAAGGGGAGGGATTAGCATCCCATTATTAGCATCAAGCCGGTTTAATTTACTTAAAAATGTAAAACTAGTTTTTTTGGTGGGTCTAAATTCCAGCTATACATGTTGAAAAGCCGAACAAATACAACCTAAATCGGGATGATACTTTCTCGGTATTGAAATAAATTTGTTAGCATCCGCTGTTAGCTCATTAGCCAGCCAACTCTTGATAGCATTACAAAGGTAAGCCTCCGTGCTAACCTGGCTTAGCTACAAGTTTCCCCAATTAGCATTTACTTTTAGCTCATCATAAACTTTAATATTCTATCCAAGTGATGAATTCAAACACCGCTAAACTATGCAATAAATACCATATCAACGACGCGCTAAAAACACACAAAGGAAGATGATGCTGTGTATCTGAGAAAAGGTAGTCTACCTTGAGCTAGCTAAATATATAACAATAGAGCTGCGAATGTTGCTGGGTAATAATAAATACTTAATCATTGTTAGAGATGTAACCATACACAGTGTGCATACATTCTGTAAGTTCGCTTCAATAAAGCTAAAAAGTTAAGTAAAAATAGTAAAAGCTGAACTATTTTTGAAGACAGGTTAAATATGCATACAGACCTTAAAACCAGCTATACTCCCAGAGAAATCTCAACACGCGGTTAATTAAAGTATCCTCAACTTATAGCGCGAAAAGCCAATTGTAGGTACTCTACGGCAACCCAGAAGGGAACGCGCTTCGCTTTCAGGCTCCTCCTTCACATAAAGAATTTCAGTTCTTTTTGAGATTCGAATTTTTCGGATCTTCATCTTTTACCGTTTTGAGCTAAATTGGGATTGACATGTTACTTTTTTTTTTTTTTGCGCGAATAACTGAATATGTGAAACGTATTTATAGCAACACGTTTTAAAGTAAAACTATATTTTATATATTTTTAGAATTTTCCTAATTTATCCATGTGGGTGGAAATGAAGGTAAACGTAGAATATTCAACATTACACACTTTTTGACGTTCAAATGAAAAATAGTAATTTGAGATTTTATTGGATAAAGCAGACAAAGCAAATGATTGTGAAATTGGATGAAAATTTCCTTTCCTTTTGATTTTTACAAAGAAAAACTGTGGAGGAAGGTGGTTCTAGAAAGTGTTGACTCAGGAGAGAACCACCGTCCTCCACAGTTACAGCTCAAAGTCTATTGGGGTCTGTCTAAAC
Source organism: Anableps anableps (assembly GCA_014839685.1). NCBI lineage: Eukaryota > Metazoa > Chordata > Actinopteri > Cyprinodontiformes > Anablepidae > Anableps > Anableps anableps. The sequence goes on from CM026079.1 coordinate 13,237,960, forward strand.
CAGCTTTGCACATTAGGACCCTGCTGAAAGTAAAATTTTAGTGTCATCTGACCCAAACACCTTCTTTCAAATTTACTGTATCCTTAACAAGCTTTGACTATTTACTTACCACTCTTCCACAAAAACATTTGAGGGCAAAACATATAGTTCTCCTGTCAACATATTTTCCCCATCTGATCTATGCAGCTCCTCCCAAGTTACCATGGGTCTCCTTGCCTTGTAGGAAAACCTTTTTAAATGAGAAGTTTCCAGATCTGACTATAGGGTTGGGGTTGTTAGCACTGTTGCGACACAAAGGTCATTCTGTGCAGAATTTGCACAGACTCCATATTTATTCGGTAGCTCAAGATTGCATTCAAGTTTTTCCTGCCATTCTCCATTGTTGTTCTGATCCACCAGCAAGCTGTCCAGGGTATAGCTCAACTATTGCCAAATAACTGCTGAAAATGGAATATATTTAAAGATTTAGTGGCACTTACCTTAAAGAATACACCATCGTTGTTGTGGTTTTCTAAGAACAGTCACACAATAAGTTTATCTTCTTTTTAATCACACAGTTTATTTTCAACAATCATCCTGAAGTCAAACAAATATGATTTTAGAAAAAGATCGATTTAAAAAAAAAAAAAAAAAAAAAAAAAAAAAAAAAAAAAAAAAAAAAAGTATACAAAACAATAAAACTTCAAACAAATGACATTACCCACTCAAATCTTTTTGTAGCCTCTCCTTGGAATCAAAGACTTTAATGCAGTAAATGGTAACCTTTCAGTTCTCTAATCTCAAAAGCAACGCCCATAATAAAGAGCAAGTAGAAAGTTGGTTTGGTTGGGGACCTTTGACAGATTAGTTTGTTAGAGTGGGGTTGTATCCAGTACTTATTTATAGGTCATTTTATTACCTGAAGAAAAAACAAAAACAATTATGCAGGTAAGATTCCTGATAAGACAAGCAAAGCTAACAAACTTCAAAACAAAGTAAAGCCGAATTTTTGCAAAAAACACAATTTTCAAAATTAGAGACTACTCCAAACATGATCGATTTCTCTTCCATACTCACGTGACCATATAAAGTGGAGTACCACTTAACAGGAGGACAATTTCTACATTAATAATTTGAGATAAGACCATGATGGATGACTGGATGTGGTTGCTGTGACTGAATGAAAGTTAAACCATTTACTGTATCAGGGAAGTCCCTAAAATTGCAGATTAACAATTACGTGAGAAGCCATTTAAAAAAAAAAAAAAAAAAAAAAAACTATTTTCAAAACAAATTTGAGGCATTTCTGCAATTGGCTCAGGGTGCAAGAGAGGGCAAGACTTTTAGAAGATAATAGTAAGGTTAAACAGTACAGGCAAAGTTGATCTATTGTATCCTTTCGAGTTTTTCAACATGTCGAAATCTCAAAGCTAAGGACATTCTGTGACACTGTCTCTGCTAATAAATGCCCAGTCATTGGGTGAAAAAAAACAACAACAAAAAAAAAAAACAACTTTGAACAGTTTTCTAATATCACTCATTTTAAAAGTTCTTAAAGAGAAATTTAAATAAACTACAATCAGTTTCAGCAGGTTCAACTGAAGATTGAAAAGTCCTCCACAAAATGTTGATTGGTACATCAGCTAGCAATTATTTCTGTAATATTTAAAATGTGTTAAAGCAAAATCCATAACATTTCAACCAAAAGTTTGTCATTGCATTTTTTTGGATTTTCTCTTCATTGCAACGTTGATATGGATTTTTAGACATGAGGCTGAATATTTCTATGCCAATACTTAAACTGTTGTAAATCAAGAGGTTGTCCAAGTGTGCACGTGTCCAACGGCTGGAGACTTTATTTGTTGCAGTAACCTTTAAAACTCTTAATGAAAACATTTTTTCATCAAAAATGAAAAACAAAACAAAACAAACAAATAACAAAAATCACACTTAAAACCAAATCAAGGCCTCTTTAGTCATTGGTCTGCTATATGTCATCAAGAATGTAGAAAAGAATAACTTTTTTTTCCATTTCAGTTAAAAAAAAAAAGTTAACCTTAACTGCCCCCTGATCTCTGAAATGTTGGCTGTAAACATTTGGTGAAGTTTTAATTTTATCAGTTACATTTTAAGTTATAAAAAAAAAAAAAAGTCTCATGACGCATATAAGAACTTAAAGTTCAAGAACCTCAAGCCATTTATAAATACAATCTTTACCCTGCTACTTCTACTAAACAGACAGAGTACAGGGCAAACAAACACAACCCTCAGAAACTGTCAGACTTAGCAATAAATGTCCTAGTTCATATCTTAACAAGCACAAAGAGAGATTGATGCCGTTTCCAGTAGGTAAGCTGTTCCCTTAAACCCTGTTTTGTCCATCTTAAACAAGCAAAGAAAAGTCCAGTGTGTAAGCTACTTTTTTTTCCCATATGTACAGATATTTTTTTTTTATTAATTTATGCTCAAAGTCTCTGATGGTTTTGCAGCTTGTGGAAAATGTAGGCTCCCAATGCAATCTTTACAAAAGTAAAACCCCAAAGCCAGGTTTAGTAAAGTTCAGCAATATCTAAAAAAACCTCAAGCTCAAGTCTCAGTGAGCATCACTGCTTCTTTTCCTTTTTTCTCTTGTCTGTTTTTTTGCCAGCTGATGTGGAGACAGCAGGCTGTCTGATGGGCTGAACTGCAACCCTTCCATTAGCCCCGCACTGCAGGGTGAACCTCTCGGGGTTCAGGGGCCGTCCTGAAGCATCCCTCAGTCGTGAGAGGACGTCCCGGGTCAGCTGCTTAAACTGGTGGGCCACAGCACCCATTGTCTTGGCTGTAAGCCGTTTTTCCCTCAGCAGTCTATCTCTCTGAGCTTGCAGCCTCTCCACTTCCTCCTGGAGCCCAGTGATGGCATCCAGCTTGCGCTTGCGGCAGTTTTGCGCCGCTAGCTTGTTCTTCCCGCGCCTGCGGATGTCCCTCAGGAGCGTCACCTGATCTGGGGAGAAGCTATGGCTGTCAAGAACCTCCATGAACTCTTCCACTGGCATGCTGACAATCTGCAGGACAGAAAAGGGGATGCACATGGCACGGGCACGCAGCTCGTCACGGCTCAGCTCCCGTTCTTCCAGCTGGAGTTCGTTGTCCTCCTCTGGCTCCTCGGTTTTACAGGGCAGCTTTAGAGATGGCATGCTGAGGAGAGAGGAGGACGAGTAGCTGTGATCATGCCACACACTCTCACTCAGATCAACAGGTGGCCACATCGTGCTGTGGTCCATTATGCCTTTGGGGGGTTTCGAGTCCATCTCGCTGCTGTAGCCTGTGGCTCCACCCTCTTCTTCATAGTATGAGCTGGATGATGATGACATCTCAGATGAACCTGAAGGAGAGGGGGGTTTGGAATAACTGTGTTGTTACAAATATTAGCAATATATTAGTACTTTAAAGTGCTTTGTTAGGATTTTTACAAACCGGGAGACACTGGACATCCATAGCTGCTTTCCAAGGAGAGTCCTGAATCAGAGTCCAAGTCCTCGAATACTCGAGAGTCTAAGCACTCAAGGTAGTTCAGGTGATTGTCAATTGTGTCCAGGCCCAAACCCAGCTGATTGATTTGTTCAAACACCGCCTCATCCAGACAGCCATCCAATGCGCTCTGTGATGTCATATTTCCAGTTAAATTACACACTGAGGCAAAGGGGAGCGCAGCGAGGCCCACGGCCATCCCTGGCAAAGAATCTGAGAGCGAGGAGTTTGTGGATTCCAGCTGCAGGAGGGTTCTTTGCTGTTGGCTGACCGTCCTGGACTCCGCTGCTCCGGATGCCGGGCCGAACGCCCCAGTGCTGGTTACCGTGGCGTCATGCAAACTGACATCCTGGCTGATGGGGCTGCTGATTTCTGAGTCGAGCTCCGAGAGACTATCAGTAACAAGAGAGTCCAGATCCTGCGTTTTGAAAAAGCAACATGTACTTTATATAGCTTTCTGCATCTTTTCAAGAATAGGACAAACAGATGGAAAAACAGGGGGATGAATGAATGCTCAGATCGATCGATTTAGATAATAGGATAGGTAATACAGTCTCCAAATATTTTATATTATACATAGTAATTTAATTTCTTTTCCATAAACATCAAGATCTGGAAAATACACAATTCAAATTCTATACTTTTCTGGATTGCACAAGAGCCCTGTTTACAGCAATACACTAAACTCTAAAGTTTCGCGCTTGTATTTTGTGAAAGTCCAGAAAACTTACATCAAGATCTGCAACAGACAGCAAATTGTTCCAGTCGATATCAGCAGCAGGAAGAACATGGCGAAGCATCGGCTCAGACTGTGTGGAGATGCCTTCAAGCAAACTCTGAAGGAAAAAAAAAAAAAAAAGACGACAGACATGAAAGACTAAACAAAAACCTAATTTCACAAACAAGGTACATTCCATTGTCATAGTTGTAAAACTAATTAAAATAACTTTTTGGAGTGAATCCCACATTTTTCTCAATGTTAAGAAAATGTTCTGACAAAAAAAAAAAAAAAAAAAAACCTCCAGTCTGTAGATTTAGCAACTACTTTTTGCCAACAGGAAACCACTTAGTCTTCTTCTATAACATTTCACAAGGTGGAAGCATACAGAGAGAGGGCTTTTGGAAGAGAAACAAGCCCACAGCATCACAGATCCGCCATAATACTTAACAGGTGGTGATGCCTGTCGCAATAAGCAATTAATCGCATGATAAATTAAAATTAGCTTGATAATTTTCGTTCTGATGATTGATATTTTTTGAAGGGCAATTTTGTTTTCAGAGACATTATAATCCATTTTATTTCTGGCTTTTCGGTGTGTGTGGTTTTTATTTCTGTTTGATTTATTGTTTTTGGTTGTGTTTTATTTTGGAAATTTAAAATATCTTTAAACAAAAAAAATTACTAAATAAATACAGAATATGGGTAAAAGCAGAAAAATACAAAATAAAAAAAAATTTGATGATTAAAAAAAAAAAAAATAAAAAAATTCCAAAATGTAAATGTAACAGACAAAAACACATAATGAAAAAAGTGACAATGAATAATAATAATAATAATAATAATAATAATAATAATAATATGTACTGAATAAATACAAAATTCCAAAATACAAAATTAAAGAATAAATTAAAGGCAACTAAAACTAAGATTGGAAATAAAATGGAAAATTAAATAATAGTGACAATGTTAATTGTTCTTTACAAAATTAAAAAAAGTTTATTGCTCTTTGAGAGGACAAACTTGCATTATTATGGCATTATCAATGTAGTACCTAAAAATAGTTTCAAAATTTCAATATTTTTGTTTATCGCGGTAATTTCTGGAACCATTTATCACCCAGCAAAACTTGTTACCGTGACAGGCCTACAGGTGGCATATTCACCCTTTGTTTTTACCAACACTAACAAGTGTGTTCGTTGCAGAAAAGCCTAATCTTGGTCTTATCTTACCAAATCACAGTGTTCCAGTTAAACACTTCAGTAAGATTTATCAAACTCCACACATTTACATTTTTGAGAGGAGGGCAGGAAACGAATTTTCCTTGTCTGCCTCTGAAACCAGTTGTTGTGTGGATAGAATCAAATGTTTGATTTGAAAACAGTTGGGTTTCTCTTACTATCTTGGTCTCTGTGTGAGAAAGCAAGATAAGCTTGGATCTGCTTCCACCCTTGTTTGTCACAGTTCCAGTTGTTTTGCACATTTTAATTATTGCCTTAACTGTAGAAATGGGCAAGTTTAGGCTAGCAGCTATTTTCCTGTAGCAGTCTCCTGACTTCTTAAGATCAACATTCATCTACTTTCCTCTTATCTACTACACTTAAAGAGTGACTTAGATGCACTTTGGTCATTAAATCATACATAAGGAAAAAGAAAGTAATGGATTGGGAAAAAGATAAATTGCTTCATTTATAGATCTTTTTCTTTAGGAAATATTTTTGAGATTGTCTGTTTCAGAGCTGCTTGCAAACAGCCAATGAAACAAAGCTGACTTCGCCAGGAGCCCTGCAGCAGGTTTCAGAGGAGCCTTAGAAGACACGTCCAGTCTAAAGGGGAAGTGAGCAGAGTCTCCTCAAACCAGATGAGTCAGACAGGAAACACAGGAACAGCAGCAAAATCTGACCCATTTTCTTAACTGAAACTGTATGATTAGACTCCCACACCTGTTATGTAATTATGAGAACATAATCAGTGCTATTAGGAAAAAAATGGGAGAGGCTCATTTGCTAAGTTTTATTTCAGCTGGAAGCTCTTGTTTATGAATCATGCTAAAACACAAGTTTGCCTGACTAAAAGAAACTGGAACAACTGGGTAAAGTCTGTGGGCTATGAAGTGAAACAGAGAAAACCAGAAGACATGTGCTCTTCATATCTAGCATTGTTACTGGTTTTCTGTGAAATTAATCTACTTACTTGTGATGCCATATAGTTTTATAAAAGTTCTTATCCCTTTTGTGTCACTTTGCCTTTCTTTTTGCAGCACTTTAGTGCAACATAGGTTCTGTTTAAATGTGCCCTTAAAAAATGAGTTCATCTCTTGAAAAGTCACTGCCATATGAAGTCAGGACATCCAATTTAGGGCAACACTGAGCTGGAAGAACTTAAACTATGGCAAGAACTGTAAGGTATATGCTTAAAAGAATAACTCAAAATAAATCAAAAATCACAAAGGAACCTTCATACCTCTTCTTCTAGTGTTGAACTGTGAGCCAGGTGAGTAAGTGGAACTGCTTCCTCCTCCTCTTTAATTTTAACTTCATCCTCCTGGTAGGGAGAATAAATGTCAATAATAGAGATGTGAGAAGTGGGTAATTTGTAACATTTGCGCTTCATGTTAGAGAAAAGCAAACACTTTGTTAGCTGTGACCCAATAAGCCGCTAGAGGTCACAGCATTTTCAGGTTCCCTGATCCCGTTTTAGCCATAGCAGAATGCGGCTCTTGTGTTGTATAACACTTTGGTTATAACAGTGTCAAGGTCTGTTTTAATAAGCAGTTGTAAAAGTTAGGGCAGAGATGACCTGATACACCTCAAGTGATGTTGGTCACCAGCTATCTCTCTCACACACACACAATAGTTGTTTTCCATGCGCAGTGGGATTGGATGTAAAAGGATAATGATTACTACTTTAGTTTCTGCGTCCTTGCTAAAAGCAAAAAGAAACCGGCCTATTTCTGCTCTGCCTGAACTTGCTGACTCCTTACTCAGTCACTTCTTCAGCTTCAAATAGCTGTGCGAATGTAGACACTTGCTGACTAGAATCTTTGAAAATCACAGCTGAAGCTTTCTTCTTTAAACAACAGAGAACAAAAGCTAATTTAATAAGCTTGTGAAGTGAAATAATACTAGTTAAAAAAAAAAAAAAAACAAAAAAAAACAAACAAAAAAAACAACACACATCACCACATTTGGCATGCCCAAAGCAACACTATAGGAGGGACAATGTTCAAGAGTAGACTGCTGCTATAGTAAGCAAACAGGGTATGGATCTGATCGTCACTCCTTCACCTCTCCAGGTCCACAGCTGGTGGTTAAGTCTGAAGAAAGGCGATACAGTCATATGATTTGCGACATCAACTGTTGCCAGAACGTAACGTACTCCTAGCAGCTGTTTCTACTAGAAAGCGCAAGAAAAGCTTCATTAGTTGGGGGGAGGAATTAAACATAATGACTGAGGTTTTTATCTGCGTTTAAAAAAAAAAAAAAAAAAAAAAAAAAATCAATCAGATGGTTGGCCCTAACTGATGACTGGATGTTTAGAAATTCAAAAATCTGATATTTTTTCTATACATTGTTTCTCCATATTGAAAACTAAAAGGTCACAGTGGCAACTACACTCTTTAGCGAGGAGTTTGTAACTGAGTGAAGATGACTCAATGTTGAGGATGCAAGAGAGCAAGACCACCAATAGAAAACAGGAAGGCTGAATAGAGTACACAAAAGTTGATTCAGTATCACATGACCAAACAAATACCACATGACCAACCCCCTCCTGAAATACAAACGGCAACAACATGGAAATAAACATCGGCTGTTAATAATGGCCCAGTCACTGGAATTAAAAAAAAAAAAAGACCAACAACAGCTGATACTGATGTGTGGCCGATATATCATGCATTCCTAACAAAGACTATTCTTTTAGTACTGCTAGCGCTGCTAATTCCTAACCTACAATGCAGCTTAAAACGTCAACTGTGCAAATATTTTGTGGTTTTAAGTTATTAGTGTTAGACTGTTTTACAGCAACTGCTTTCTCACACAGTGTGACATCACCTCTGCTCCCAATATAAATTATTAATGCCTGTTCACAGGAGGAAGACTACAAAGAACATGTTCAGTGCTGTTCTTTTATTTTTTTAGATCATAGTTCTCAAAGAAAAACCCAGAATGGTGAATGAGGAAACTAAAAACAAGATCTTTTATCTTCGTTGAGTTATTTAGAGGCTTCAAATTCCACCTAAGGGTGACAAGATGGGTAGTATGGACTGACAGGAGCAGCCGATGGTTTGCTGCATACTTTCGATGCTTGGCTGTCATGTTATCTCCTTTAAGGGGTAACTAACTAGACTAGTCCAGTTAGCAAGGAAGATTTAGTGATTGTAAACACTTTGCTTAAAAGAAACTAGAACAACTAAACTTTACAGATTCTTTATGATATATACAGTGCTTGTCAGATGGTTACACACACACACACACACTCAATCAGCATGAATGTCATAAATTCAGAACTTTTCATGATGCCTATGAATTTGTCTTCTTTCCAGGGTGGAGCGAAGTAAAATTTAAAAACAAGAATAAGGTTCACAGGTCTGAGTTTATGTTGCATTTTCTCTGGTCCAAATAAGGTTAAAATTATATAAACCGCCCCAAATATATAGACATACTCCTGCATTTGGTTAAATGTGTTCCGCAAGTTAGCAACTTGCAGGGAAACCACTTGCTTCTTGTAACCAACAATGAAGTCCGGTCCGTATTTCACCACTTTTCTCAGAAAAATAAGCAGAGCTGTTAAACTGGTCGGTTTCAAGGCACAGACCCACTTTTTTTAGGGTTAAGGTCAGGTCTTTCCAGATACTTAACATAATCTTGCTGTACGCACTCCAAAAGCAGTTTTGATGTTTTACTGGGATCACTGTACACTCAGTCGTGCCCAAGTTTAAACTATTTGTCTTTTTGTTTACGTCAAGTTGAAGAATTTGGAGGTAATCCTTCTCCTTCTTATTCCATCATCTTTTAGGCAATGCATCAGGACCAGTGGCAGCAGAAAAGACCACACTACAAACCTGGCCGCCACTACCATGCTTGGCAACTGGTGCTGTGTTCTTGAGTATAAAAGCCTTAATGAAGCCTCACTTCACTGTGGACAATCACAGTGGTGTCCCAGCTTATGATAGGCTTAAATCTTGGTGATTTTCTGGGTTGCTCCCAAGCATCTTAAACAGTTTGACTCAGATGGTTGGACTTGGAGATGAGTGGGCAGTCATAATGAAACAACAGTCCAAAAGATACATTAAAACTGGTTTTGAAATGGATAAAGCAGGGTAGGATATTCTTCTGGAGTGTCGCTGACTTTGTTTTGACGCTACAATACATGTCTGGTTTATCAGCAACTTGCTAAAGGACATTGTCCTAATATTTATGAGTGATATGTATATATTTGAGATTTTATGTATTATTTTGAATCCAAGTGGATAAGAGGAAAATATGCAAGGAAATTCAAACTTGTGCACTCAATCCTTTTACTTTCAAATCCATTCAAGCTAGTCGCATTTTTATAAAACACCAAATTATTGACATTTATAGAGATAACTGCATGTTTGCATGTTAACTACAGAAGAGCCTCAAACAAATAAAAAAGGAATGTACTTTGTTCCTTATGCCAATGGTTTATCACATTGTGTTGTTTCCTTCCTGGTTTACAACGAAACATAACAATTCATTATATGCCTGGATTTTCCCCTTTGGGTGGCACTGATTAGTCACAGAATTAGTTTTTAACTCCATGTTGATCCCTTTGTTTGCCAACCTAACCCAAACATGGTGCTTAATAGTAACAGTTTCCTCCAATCCAATAAGATACTACCATACTCACATTCAAGAAGGCTCCAGCACCACAAGGCCCCTGTCCCAGCTCAGAGTTAGGCTGGCAGTGCACTTCTTGGCCTCTGACAGGCAAGTGCTCCCTGGCATCTGCAGGTTCATTCTCGGTGGTTTCTAACCCTGCGCTGGTGTCAGGGTTGCTGCTGGTTGAAGGCCCTGTGGAGGAAACTTGGTGCACCAGCCACGCGTTCAGCTGCGTGTGGAACCGCGGTGAGCCGAGGGTCCTCACCTCATCCAGCAGGCGACGACTGGCGAAGAAATAGTCCAGCTCGGGGCATTTTGGATGCACCCCGTATCCGTCAAGCGTGTCTCTTAAAACGTGAAAGGGTGTCTGAATGTAGGCTGAGCTTGGACCCAAGTTAATCTCAGTCAGAGGCGGATAGTAGCCGGTTAGGTAGCTGTCGATGTCTACTCGAACTCCAACCAAACTGAGCAAGATGGTCAACTGAATCAGGCCTTCTGTAAAGTATTTTTTCGCGACCTGCATTTTCTAAATACTCCCAGAATACGGGTGACTGTGAAATCCTGACCCGTCTGTTCCTCTTTCCCGAGCGGACAAAAAGGAAAAAGCTAACAAAAGAGCACGCCTTCCCCTGTCAGACAAAGAGGTCCGCCTGCACCGGTGACAACGTCGAGCTAGCTGTTAGCGGTTAGCTTCAAGGCTTAACTACCGGCAAAAAGAAACTTCACGAAATTAACATACCACAAGCTTTAACTTTCAAAGCGTTGCAACGGATAAATTTCTTCCCGACGAGTCCAAGCTATCACAATCTCAAAGGCGTTTGGATTAAAGTGAAAATGAAACATGTAAATAGCTCCAATGCTGCTACTGTAAGATGCTGCAACTCTTTCCTAATTTGTATACCTACACGGCTGATTGGACGAAAGCTTTAGCCAGAACAGATAATAATTGGTCAATCCAACTGTCCATAAATTCTAACCAATCAAAGCCACGAAAAGTTGTCCACTTGAACAAAAAGAAAGTCAGCTTCCTTTTAATCGTTTATTATCCACGTTCCTTTAATAATTAACAGAACGGGGCAAACTATTATCATTTTGATAATGTCTGTATTAATTTTTAATAAGTCTAAGTTCTAAGACGTAAGACGACACTGATACTTAGGAATTTCAGTGAGGATTTTCTAATTTCTCTTGCTTTTGGGCTCTAAACCAACTTTTTTGACCTATTGTTGTCTACTTGTTAGTTTTTAACTTATGTACCTCCATAATGTAACAGAATACGTAAAAAAATAAATAAATAAATAAATAAATAAATCAAACTGTCGAAACAATTTCTTTACAAAGAAGCACTAAGGAATGCAATAAACTGCCATATACAATGAAAAAGTATTTGCCCCCATACAGTTACTTATGTTTGAAATCCTCAACCAAATTTCAATATCACAGAAATATAACCTGAGCAAATACAAAATGCAGTTTTCAAATGATGATTTTTCCTTGTTAAAGCAAGTTTCAATAGCCACAGTTTGGAATGATTACAGCCTGACTCAGTAGTAATGGTATGACTACATGAAGTATGCTAAAAGGTTTCAAAACAACATGATGCACTGATTTCAGCAAGTTCAGGACCAGATAAAAAAATAAATTGACATCTATATGGCTGTGGTTCACTGGAGTTTAGGGACTCCAGTGAACCACAGCCATTGTTCAAAAAGAAAAATAATGAAAAAGTTCTGAACCTTCCCACGATTTGGTTGGCCTACCAAAATTACACCAAGAGTGCATCAATGAGTCTTACAGGAGGTTACAAAAGAACCAAGAGCAACATTTGAAGCAGTGCAGGCTCCACATACCTCAGTAATGTCAGTGTTCACAATTTAACAGTAAGAAAGACACTGGGCAAAAATGGGAGACTCCCAAGTCAGAAACCAATGCTGACCAAAAAGAACATACAGGCCCTTCTCACATTTGCTAAAAACACTCTGATGTTCCCCAAGACTTTTGTGAAAACATTCTGAGGACTTAAAAGAATCAAGTGGAATGCTTTGGAAGGTCTGGGTCCCATTACCTCTGGTGAAAACATAACATATCATTTCAGAAAAAAAAGCATTATGCCAACAGTCAAACACGGTGGTGGTAGTGTGATGGTCTAGGGTGCCTTGTAAACCTGCTGTTGTTAATTGAGCAATAATTTCTGCTCTCTTCCAGGAAATCCTGATGGAGAAATTTTGAATATCTGTTCCTGATTTGGACCAGGCCATGCAGCTCTGCACTTAAGTCTGGACTTAATTCAGAGTGAGGTGCTGTGGCATTACCTTGACTGGTCCATTTACATTCAAAAACACTCCATCTTAGCTGAATTAAAATAATTTCGCATTTATCTACAGTGATGTAATTGATTGATTACCAGGCATCACAAATGCTTGATGGCAGCTGTTGTCTCCGAATGATGCACAACCAGTTAGAGTTATGAGACAATTAACTTTTCTCATAGGGGTAGGTTAGTTTGGATACCTTTTCCGCCATGTTAAATAAAATCATCTTTTTAAACTGCATTTTGTATTCACTTAGGTCAGTGGTGTCCAAAGTTGGTCCTTGAGGGCCAACATCCTGCATGTTTTAGTTCTCTCCCTGGTGGTAGCAACTACCTCCTCAGCAAGTCAATGCTCTGTAGAGGCCTGCTAATGAGCCATCATTTGATCCAAGTGTGTTGAACCAGGGAGAGAACTAAAACATGCAGGATCCCGGCCCTTGAGGACAGACTTTGGACACCACTAACTTAGGTTATCTTTTTTATTAAAATCTATTTGATGATCTGAAATAATTTCTGTATGTATGACAGAAAACAAAAACAAATGAAACCTATAAGGGGATAAATCTTTTTTCCTTTTTTTTTATTTTACAGCACCATACGTTATAATATTGCACTGCTGAGGCTGTTTTGATTGTTTTTTTCCCCCCTAATGCATTTTCTTACATAGTAGAGAGTTAGATGGAATGAAGCAGGTTAAACAGTTTTTGGTTTTTTTTTTTGCTTTTATTCTATAAACACTAAAAAAGAGTAGATTTTTAACATTAAATAAAATTTGTATAACCTTTATACACAAAACAACCCTATAATAACAGAGATTTAAACAGTCCAAAGAAGTTATTGACATAATGAGGTCTATATAATCCCTAATAAATAAATTTTGCATTGCCATTATTGCAGACATTAACCTTGTACTCTCTCTCAAATTGTTTCTTTTTATAGAATGTTAGAATTGGCACAGTGCTTCTGTGTTTTGTTTTGTGTCTTTCCTGTACAGAGGACATTTAGAGTTATTGCTGCCATGAATTATGTCCACTTAAGTTATTTTTCTTTTCCATAGAAAGTACACCTGACTTATTGCTTCTGTGTTTAGCTGTGTCTTTTTCCTGGATAGAGTCACTGGGAAGGATATGGCTGCCAGTACCTATGTGTCTCTCTAATTTCCATTGCTATAAAGAAGACTCTCAGCTCAGTTCTTCTGTAATAAGCTGTTTCTTTTCCGTTTAAAGCCACTGATGGAATTATTATTGTTTCATACTTTCTGGACGTTCCTTTGACCAAGTTATTGCTGCCATTAACTTTGTATTCTATGTTTTTTCATAGAAGGTAAACTTGGCTCAGTACTTCTACACTTTGGTCTGCTTCTTTCCCAGACAATGTTATTGAAAGAGCTGTTGCTGCCATTAACCTGATTCAGTTCTTTTGAGTAGAGGTTCAGGTTGAGGGATTTCTGCAAAGTCAATGACTCAGTGCAATTAGCTGGACTTCCTTAGACAGACCATTTGGCATTACATGAATTTGATTGTATTGCATAGAAGGACTAAAATGAAGTGTATGCTGTTGGATCTACATCTTACTTTACAATATTGCTTTTCCATACAAATACTTTTGCTGAAAGACCTGTTCAGAACTGAGGAAGCCTTTTGGATGAGAGGTGAAATATCTTCAAGTAATAAGAGAAGAGGTCTAATTGCCTTCTGTTTAACCACTTATGATTGTCATGTCCTGGATGACTAAGAATCTAAACTAGCATTTGCTGAAAGTCATAAAGTCATATAAGCTTTTCTTGGTCTTAAAATTATGAAATTAATTGCAGCCTTAATTTTAAATTCTTCTTCTTCTTCTTCTTCTTCTTCTTCTTGTTCTTCTTCTTTTTTTTTTTTTTTTTTTTTTTTTTTTTTTTTTTTTTTGTAGCTTATCTTACTTGTATACATGAGGAAAATTGGCAGTCTTTTCAAATTGGCACTGTGCAGTTTTGAGTGAAAATCATAGTAAAATGGAAAATGTTTATACAAATTTTTTTTGTTTGTTTGTTTTTTCAGGGATTGTTTTGTCTCCATCCATTACTGAAAAGGGGAACAGGTTAAAGACACAATATAGGCTTTAAAGATCCATTCTCCATTCAGTTCAGATTTAGAGAGCCTATTGTAGTTCTCAGTATTTTCAAAAAATGATAGACTCTAATGTTCACCACCACTATCAAATAGCTTGAGTGTAATATGTTTCGAAAATACAGTTTCTATGTCTCCTTCAGAGTTTTTGAGATTTGTGAAATTAATGGCAAAAATCATCAAAATTGAAGATGGAAGATGTTCTATAGGTACAACTCGAAATGTCAGTGTCAAATTAAATTAATCCACGTTATCTCAGTGAGACCTTTGTATAGACTGCAGTACAGTTATCCTTCAAGAGGCTATATCAAGGACATTTACTGTGATACTAAGAATAAATAATATATTAAAAGTGCAGGGTTTTTTTCATTCTTTACCTCTCTTTAAGCTCTCATATCTTAAATCCAACCGATTGTCTGGCACAAATCAAACAATAATCTTTAAGGTTAAAAAGGACTGATTATAGTCATGCAGTGGAGGAGAGTTGATAATGCAGTACTTGAGACAGTCAGGGACAGAACAACATTCTGCAGATTTTATCCAAGGCTTCTGCAGGCTTGTGGTATAAATAGCCTTGACTGATGTCACAAGAGAGGAAATGATGGTTAAAACTTAGTTTAGTTGTTTGTTTTATTTGATCTATGTATTTGATGCATTTATGCCAATTTATAGTAAATTAGGTGTGCAGGACTTACTTTTTTTCACTTTTTGCAAAATTCCCAGAACAAATAAGTTACTGGATATTCAGGACTACTTTTATCTATGAAGAGCTTGTTTTATCCATTCATTTTGTTCATTGTCTAAATCATAAATAATTCAATTTGTTTAAAGGGGGATTTTATTTCTAGCAATTTAGCACAAGGGCAAAAAAAGATCCAGTTTCATTTGCACAATAATAATAATAATAATAATAATAATAATAATAGTTAAAAGTTATTTTACTGACAATTTTGTCATTCATTTTTTCATTGCTGGTGATATTGCCATATCTAAACCTAAGATACAAAACCACAACAAAACAGTGACATTACATGTTGAAATTATATTTGCAAAACATAAATTAAGCTGACTGAACTAGCTAGAGGAATGCATTGTGTATTGTGTTGTCATTGTATCAATCTTCCAGACCACTCAGGTCTTCTGGTTCGAGTCTACTCTTCATCTCCGGAACCAGAACCAAACATGGAGAAGCAGCTTTCAGTTTTTGTGCACCACAAATCTGGAACAAACAGAAACCAGAAAACAGCAAAACAGCCAACACACTGAGTTCCTTTAAATCAATTCTAAAAACCCACCTGTTTAGAGGTGCCTTTGATGAGTAGTAAGTGGAACATTGATCAATATTTTCTAATTATATTTGCTTGATGATCTTTCTGATTTTGATGCATTGATATTTGCTTGATGATTTTGATGTATATTTGTTTGATGGTTTTGCTGTATACCTGATTGAGGTTTTTATGATGTGAAGCAGTTTGAAATGTGCCATACAAATAAACTTGACTTGACTTGTGTGTGGCTGATTTGTTAGTGATCCACTGCGACCCCTGCTGTCACAATTTGGTAATTGTTGAACAGGTTTTTTTAAAACTGTTTTGGGACTGGGGGCAATCATTGTAAGAATACCTAAACATATGGTTGTTAGTAGAAAATAAATAAAATAAATAAATAAATAAATAAAAAGCTTTACATTTCAATTCAATTTATTTACAAGGTAAGACACGAAAAGTAAATTGTCACTAAAAGATAAAGTTAAAACATGATCCATAAAAACTGACCAAATTTCAAAACATGTTTTATATATATATATATATATATATATATATATATATATATATATATATATATATATATATATATATGTATGTATGCACATTATATGAGATTGTGAAATATAGTGATGGGATTAGCACTACTCTGACTAGAGACTAGAAAGTACAGTGTATGAAACTAAATTCCATTTATTTGACAAAATACTTCATTAATCTCAAACAGGAAATAGATAAAACACTGATTTTCAAAAGCATCCAGAGATACAAAACACTGAACCATTCTTGCCCTGGACTATATTACATAGTAGATCAATGGAAATCCACCATGTATTGGAAATAATCTACTGTAGACAAGGCACAACATCGTAAAGTACACAAAGAAATCCTTTTCACTGTTTCTTAATAATATATATATATATATATATATATATATATATATATATATATATATATATATATATATATATATATATATATATATATATATAGATATGTTTAAAAAAAATTTAATAAACAGTTGCCTCACGAGTCTAGTTTAAGACAAACAGCTGTCAGCTGTGTAGTGTCAGTAAAATACACCAAACAAACCTGACTGATCTTTTCTGGCAATCGGCTGCAACTATCCACCCATTACTGCACTGTAACATTACATCGCATGCAACTGACATTATTTTAACACACATATCAATTCGGAAAAAATATACTAGTACCAATAATAGCTACTATCACGAGAGACATGCAAAACCATTTTAAATAGAAATAGAAAGAAATGGCTCCTTGACAGCACGTGACATCTGCGTTTTCCCTTATGAAAGCTTCACTGATAGACTTTGAGTGGCTCAAACAAGGTCCAGACTCGAACCGTTCCGCATCGCGTCTCTTTTAGGAAGCTTAAAACTATTAACTCCGACTGATCTGACTCCAGCGCGCTGTCACTTCATTAATCCGAGCCTAGTTTCATAACAAAGTGAAACACGCGCATTCAAATCAACTTTGCGAAGTTCAGACAGATTTATTGAGGGAGAACTCCTAAATCACACACTACGTAGCATTGTTAGAGCGGAGCTGATTGGAGGAGCCCCACGTGACGTAGGGTAGACTAATGCGCATGCGTGTTTATCTAAAAAAAAAAAAAAAAAAATGGAGGCATCTTGACTTGCTGTGAAGTTGGACACGCGTAGTAATTCTGAGTTAATCACAATCACCAAACTGTTAGTTTAAGAGTTATGGGGGGTTACGTTTCAATTGAATATACCTGTGACACGGCATCAGATTTAATATTATCTATCTATCTATCTATCTATCTATCTATCTATCTATCTATCTATCTATCTATCTATCTATCTATCTATCTATCTACATTTTCACAAGAATTTTGATCCTCCCATAAATTATTGAGGAGAAAAAAATACAAGTAAATAAAACTTAATGCAAAAATAAATTATTACATTAATAATAATAATAATAATAATAATAATAATAATAATAGATATTATTATTATTATTATTATTATTATTATTATTATTATTATTATTATTATTATTATTTGAATGAATTAATTATTATTATTATTATTAATAATAATAATAATAATAATAATAATAATAATAATAAATACATTTGCGTTCATTTCCACCACATTGTTGTAAATTCACAATTTGGTATTTGTAAATATTTAAAATGTGCAGTTCAGTAATAATAATAATAATAATAATAATAATAATAATAATAATAATAATTATTATTATTATTATTATTATTATTATTATATGTGTTTGTTAAATATAAACGCAGTGCAATAGTCCTCAGCTCGGTGATTCGCAGCAGGGTGAGTGTGTGTCTGCAACTCTCTGCTGCAGAGCTCCGTCCTCCAGAGTGCAAAACAACCAACTGGCCTGATCTCTTTCTTCAGACCCCAATCGCTGTTTGATTGACACCCACTTTAAGCCAATCGAATTGGAGACTCAATATGCGGGTTTGTTATTGGTCCTCCTCTCCAGCTGCTTCATTGCTCCTCAGCCAATCACACACAACAAATCTCCTTATAAACTCCATTGAGGACGCTTTAACAGACTCTTTGGCGCCCCGTAGTGGGAGCATATGGAAGAAATTTCACATCAGGATTGTTCCTTGCCAATTGACTCATATTGATGAAAACTGTTCTACTCCGTCCAAATCTATTTTTTTCCACCCAGTTCCACTTCCGTTTTTAACGCTGATGGAATGAACAGACCTAATGTGTCCCTCTGGTCAGTAGAAATCATGTGTTACTTTAAGCAGTAGTTCTGCCTTGCCCCATCAACAATAATAAAAATCCTGTTGACAGTATTACAGGACTGCTGTTGCTCATTTTTGCTCATTTTCCCCACTTTTTCTTAACATTTCAGTCTATAACACCGAACCTAGTTTTAAAGACACTATCCCGTAGTGAATATCTTTCTGCTGAGAAATGTACAGTGACAGAAAACACAACAGGGTAATAAAGCATGCATTTCCCAGCGGAATTTTAAAAATACAATTTTTTTTTTTTCCAAAGAGCACTAAAGAGAAAAACCTGCTCTGCTTTGTGTTTATTTGAGCTAATGACATCAGAAGAGGCTTAAGAATGGAGGTCATCAGCTCCTATTTGGAAACACTGTGGCAGATGAGTGAATTATGATAGATTTCAACATAGGCTGACCTGCCCTGTTCTTCCTCACAAATCTTTTTTTTTTTTTTTTATTGCTCCCAAATTTTCCTGAAAATCCATGCAGTGTTCTCGAACACTTCTCAAATGTTTTGCTGCAGCAGTACAGAACACAAGTAAATGTTGCTGATGGAGGGATTTGATTAAAAAAAGACAAATAAAGAGAAAAAAAAATAACAAGAAACTACAAAACAAACAAACAAACAAACAAACAAACAAACAAACAAAAAAAACCTCTGAGATGTTGTTTAATGCTTTTCTGTGATGTCACCAGAGTCATATCCATAGAAAGGCTTCTGTTTGGTACAGTAGTATTTCAAGTAGTTTTTCAATTCCATGAAAGGTTATGAGAAATTATAACCACAGTCGAAAAACTGACCAGAACATATTGTTCTATAGGTGACAATATTCAAAGTGTGTTTGAGCAATTTAACAAAAAAGTCTGGTGTGAAACTTTAAATCTACAGATTTGCTGCAAAAAGTTCTCCAAAGTTATTGACCACAGGAGGGTGCTGTTGCACTAGTTTTACGCAACACGACAGCTTTCCTGTGATTTTGTTTCTTTGCTTTACAGAAACTGGTACTTCCTAATTGAAATCCTACTACTACATTTACCTCTCTGCTGCTTTGATTGAAAATAAACGTAAATATGAGCTCTGGCACTTTATTCAGAGTTTAGAGTTATATTAAAACTTGTTTTAACCACTCTGAATTCTCCTCCGCCTTACTTCCCTTTCTCTCACCATCTCTCAAGAGAGCCAGAGAGGCAGAGAGGCCAGCGAAGGGGTAAGGCGCTGACAGCTTTCTTTTTCATGTCTTTTCAGCATGAAACATAGTTGTGGACTCGATGTCAGCGTCTGAGATGGCTGCTTTGATAAAGTTAGTCTGGCTCGCTGAGATTGGCATCCTTCTGCTTGGAAAAGAAAACAGAAAGGGCCTTATACATAAACAGAGGAAAATAGCTCTGGCTCAGAGAGAAAACTGACCCTCTGGAAACTCTGGAGTGCCATCAGCTTAGAAACATGTCATGTGCATCATGTGCAGCCCTGCAAGTAATCAAAAAGTGGTTGAAACTTGAAATATATTTTGTTCAGATAAAAAACGTGTAAGCATATTTAAAATATTCATGCCTGTTATTCATGTCCCCCATATTTCTGTGCTTGAAGGAACACTTCATGTGTCAGGTTTGTTTCTGCAGCTATTGTGTCGGCTTCACTAATGGACTCCTCTCACCCTGTCTCCTTTTCCTCTTTCTTTCTCTCCCATATCATATCCATGTATTCCCCCGGGGGCTGATTAAAAGGCTGTCTGGTAGGGGGTGTGGGGAGATGGGATGAGCAGCAGTGAAGAAGAGTGGTCCTTATTACCCCATATGTCTGAACAGGGAGCGAAATGGAGTGGAGGTCCTTTTTTTCTAGCTAATCAATAGAGATACCGTCCCTCTGCAGGCTCTGTGTCTCCCTCTTTCCCTCCACCCTCTGGCTCTCCCATTAGCAATAATGTGTCTGATATTGATACTGTTAGCTCTGGGATCCACGACAGAAATACAGCTGTGCTCCACATCAACGTTGTGTGCTCAACCAAGCGACCCGAGCCATTGACATGCTGTTTAACCTGCCTGACTGTGTGATACATCTTTATAGACTACTGGCCTTTCATTGCGAAATTTACCACCAAATCAGTGAAAATCTCCTCCTTCTTTAATACCTTTGTTTGATAAGTAATCAATTTAAAGAGATTTATAGAGTGGTGCAGCTGCTGCAGCAAGCATAAATTCAGGGCTGTTGAGATGTCCCTTTTTTACTCACATAAAAATTTATGAAGAAACATTATTTTGATTTTTTTGTCCCTTTCTTCCAGCAAGGTAGAAATTCAAGTATTCCCAAAATCCACACGTGTAAAATCATTGTTTTTTATATCTGTGAGCTCAATTTGCAAATATATCCTATCTTTAAAAGTGTTCATACCAGCTTAACTTTGTTGCATTTTGTCAAGTTACAAACCTCAGCGTGCTTTATTGGATTTTATGCAACAGGCCAACTAAAAAGTCATGCAGAATAATGGCTGGATAAGGATACATAAATTTCAACCTGTTTTTTTTTTTTTTTACAAACTGGAATCTGAAAAGTGTGCATTTATTTAAACCCCCTTTATTCCATTACCCCTAAACAAAATCCACTGCAACCAGTTGCTTTTAGCTGGTCTGTGAAGGTCTCATAGGATGTTTAGAGAACATTAAAGCGGTGGGTATTATGTATTTTCCAAGCACATAGTCCCATTTTATAATACAATCAAATCACGGTGTTACCTTCAGTTGTTATAAAAATGCTGTATATATCAAACATAACTTAAAAGAAGTTTGACTTCGCAATTTGATGCTTTGAATTTGACCTCTGTCTTTTTAAGAAGCTCCTACTCTTTCTGATACTCTGCCTTTACTACATCATCACAACAGTGCCCCTCCATTATCCCATTTTCTTTGGAGCGTTGGACTGAGAAGTAATTCGTAGGGTAAGCTCAGGAGACCAGCAGTTCCACTAGGTGTTTGCTTATTGCTACTGCCGGTAGTCTGGAGGAGCTGAGTGGGGAAGGCATGGGGTGGGGGTGTCTATGAGATGAAAGCTCGGCTGGGGACTGCAGCTCAGAGAAAGAGCTTTGTGGAAATAGGTTTGTGAGAGCGAGCATTTAGGCACCCCTGAATGGCTGCCATGGGAGATTCAAGAATCTCTCGAACATGCATGAAAGAATCAAATCAATGCTCCGGGTATGTTTTTGATGAGGGAATATCATTATTCCATGATGTTAAGCTCAAAAAAGTCGATTTTACATCATATCCCCCATTAATACACAAACAACATCATGAAGATTCGATTTGCATGATATGTGTGCAAAGTCATATTTACATTGGACTGCTTGGATGCAGTGTTTGGTTGGTTATAATGATCCATGCATTATCATGCTTCTGTATGCTAATTTTACGTTTGGCCAGCTAGATGGACTCTCACTATAACATCTGAGATAGATTTTTTGTGACTGAGATGCTGAAGCTCACAGATAAATTTAGAGATATTGTGATAACAGGAAAAAAAGAGAAAAAGGATAGAAATTAAGGGTTAATTGCAACCAATATGGCATTATTAAGGAATGTTATGACATTGTTGTGTTTCTCTTAATCCATCATCTGAAAATAGGAGTATGGCACAATTACAAATCTACCCAGACATGGCTGTCCACTAAACTGACAGGCCAGGAGAGCATTAATCAGGGAAGCAGTAGAGAGGCTCATACTAGTTCTGGAGGAGCTGCAGAGATCCACAGCTCAGGTGGGAAAATCTGTTGACAACTATTAGTCACACACTCCACAATCTGGCCTTGACAGAGGAGTGGAAAATTACATGGCCTACATGCAAAACACTATGTCACAGAAAACGCCCTCAGCTCATCACCATTTTACAGTGAAACATGGATCTTAGCACGATGCTGAGATCGTTTTATTTGTTTATTTATTTTTTTAGTCAGCAGGCACAGGAAAGTTGGCCAGAGTTGATGGGAAGATGGATACAGCTAAATACAGGGCAATCCTGGAAGAAAACTTGTTAGACTTACAAACCACAGTAGCCAGCCACAAAAGACTTGAGACTGTGGCGGAACCTCAGACTCTAGCATATCAATGACCCTGAACATACAGCCCAACTTTGAATGGAATGGTTTAGAAGAAAGGGTGTTAATGTGTTGGGTTGTTCCACTGAAAGTCCAGAGCTGAATCCAACGGAGAATCTGTGACAAGACTTGAAAACTGACGTTCACAGACATGGATCCCAATGCCAAGTAAGACGATTACACAGGAAAATATACTTCAGCTAAAAATGGACTAATTCAATATTTTACATCGTTAGATTATGGATACTCCTGCATTAAAATATCAGCAGGATTTTATTGTTGTACTACAGGGGTGTCAAACTCATTTTCATTTTGGGCCATATCAAGATAATTAATGTCTTCAAAGGGCCAGTTGTGGCAGAATGTATTGATAAAACCCATTATCAAACTCTTAAAATACCAATAAATATCCGTCTCTGCATTCGATAAGTACTTCTTAAAATCAGATAATAGTGAACATCTTTTCACATTGATCTAATTTGGCAGTATACTGGTAAAAACTGCTTTGATTTGATTAAAAAAATAATATTAATTAATTAATAACTAATATATTATTATAATTTAAGCTCACAACTGTTATCTTGAAGGTTCTCTGGAGTCTAGAGGACCACATAAAACGCAATGGTGGACCGGATTTGGCCCACAGGCCTTGAGTTTGACACGTGTTGTACTAGATCTTTTTCAGTATAGATTTCCTCCACCTTTCAACTTACTGGTAAAACTGAAAAATAGCTAATTTTAGAAAGAAATTCCATCACAATTGTTGTTTTCTCTAACTAATGAGTTACAAGATAAATGCATTTGAAACAGCAGGTAAAACTGAAATATGGCATGATGTTCAGACTGTGCTACAAGTACTTTGGTAGAACTTGGACTGCTTCTAATGGCACTCAAGACAATTTTGGTGTCAGTTTAAAGCTAAAAGCAAACCAACTGTGATGTGGAGCTAATAAAGCACAAATAGCAAAAAAGACGAGTTGCTCAAGCACCTATAGATCTTTTCTTAAAACGGAAACTACTCAAAGAGGAGGTGAAGTGCAGAGAAGTGCAGAACATTTCAAGAACTCAAAGGATGAACTGAAGTTAAGAACAGCAAACCAGGAACAAGCTAATAATGTATATCTCTGCATTTTGTATTTTCCAATGCTGTAGCAACATGTTCACTAAAACATGTTGTGTAGTATGTGTGAAAGAATTAATGAGCTTGGGTTCGTCAGAAATGCAAATGTTGTTTAACCCACTTTTACCTGTAAGTAATAATAGGTCTTAAATGAAAGGAAGCCATTTTGGATTTTGAGCACCTAATTAAACTACGCCTTTGTTCTGCTGTACTGCTCCTTTCAAACGTCCGTCAGTAGGGTGGTACTTATAAAACGTAGTATTTACTGAGGGGTACATCTTGTAAAAATAACTGTAGGCTTAAATTGCTAAATGTCCAGTGTATTGTCTCACATGTTTATGTAAGCAGATGAAAACAAGACACAAACATTCAACTTAAAATTAAGCTTGTTAACCAACTAAATTTCATCTGGAGAACATGAAGCCACTTTTGAAATGCAACAAGCATTTCATTTTCATTGTTAAGCACATAGAAGATACTGTAGGAATAATAGAGGATTTATAGAATTAACATGAAACTGAATATGCTTGCAACACTTAAGAGAACCAGTTATCACTACAGACTGACTGCAGCATGGCATTGTTTGCCGCAATGTTGGGGGATTTTTTGGTGTTTCTCCTTGGCCGCCTGAGGGTCGTGTGGGTGTTGCCCCCTACGACCGCAGGGTTTCAGGCACAGGGCCGGAAACTTCTGAGAGATCCCCAGCCTGGCAGCGGGGAGAATGACCTCTGACCTCCCTGACTCTGTAACCCTAGGGGTCGAAGAGCTGAGGGCTCTGGCAACGGGGAGAAGCTGTAATTGATGTGGAGAAAGAGGGAAGCCTGGAGGGGGTTGGTGGGCTGCTGGAAGCAGAGGCGACGGAGGGGACTGTGGAGAAACCTGAGGCCCCTGAGATAGGTGGGAGTGGGCGAGCTGATGAGAGCTCTGGTGTGTGTCCTTGGGTCTGTGGTGCAGGTCTGGTGGTCCTGTGGGGGGTAGAGTAGCTGCCATGGTGGCAGAACAGAGCTTCTGACTCATTAAGTGAACAGGAATTAAGATCAAATAAAATCTTTATGATGTAGAAATTAAATTTAAATAGTATTAAAAGTAACTTCAACTCATATCTTCACATGGAATGAAACATCTTTCAAAGGACTATAAAAAACAAAATAAATACACTGGACACCTGAATCAGAAAAACAGTGCCATCTTGGGTTTTACCAAGTCTCTGTAACAACTACTCGAAGTTTTCTATATGTCAACCAGTTTGAGCGTGACTCTTTGGTCAGATGAGACTAAGACTGAGCTTTTTTGCAACAAACACCCCATGTGGATCTTGGGTACAACAAAAAATGAATGTGTTTAAAAGCATCTCATGCTTACTGTTAAGTACGGTGGAGGATCTGTGATGCTGTGTGGATGTTTCTTCTTTGAAGGATATGAAAAAACTTATCTGGAAGTGAACAATTTTGTTTTTTTGAAAAGCTCAAACAACCCAAAGGGTTATCACTTTCCTGCATCATGGTGCAATCATCTAACATACAGCTGCAAACAAGTATCACAGTTATATTAGCAGAGATTTATCCAAATACAGCCAAGCCGCTGAATCTTTCTCTGCTTTTAAGGTACTTGCAGGTCTATGGAGAGTTTTTGAAAGAAAGTCACAGTTGCTCTTTCTTCAACTTAGGGTCAGAGGGCAAAATGAACTGCTGGAAGGGGGTGGGGGGCGCAGGAGGCAATGGCTGACAGATGTTTACCCGACTGCACTTCTGCGACCGCATAAAGAAGGCAGCAAGACTTTGTGTGTGATTACTCCAAGAGGGAAACAACACATTTCGTTGGACAACTTTGCCAACTTCTATGTGTAGGTAGTTTAGGTCTGTTTCACCAGGGAGAACCTTCTGCACCATCTTCCCAATCTGATCTTCTCCTTCATGAATCAGTTTTCTGATTGACTCTTGTACAGGATCCCTCTGTCCTCTGATGTCCAGCAGGTTACTCTCAAGTTACCAGTGACGTGGTGCAGATCGTGTCAAAGCTGTTGTTTTAGAGGAGCGGGTGAGGAGAGGGGGTAAACGTGTATGATGTTTGGGATGGAGAGCGATTCAGGGTTTCCTGTCCACATCACGGGACTCTTGAGGATACCAGCTCTCCTATAGAGTTAAACATAAATATGTCCTCCTGTGGCTATAAAAACACACTCAAAGAAAATAGTTAGGGGGATGTGGGGAGGTAAGGATGATCATATCTGATCCAGATTTGTTTTGGATTGCTGGTCATCCTTAAAAAGAGGCCAAAGCAGTCGTTGTTAAGAAGGAGAAACATGGTGGCACACCAGTCTCCCACATTAAATTGCTAAATTGGTGGATGGAAAAACAGAGGAACAAACAAGCAAACAATTCTTGGCTGGAAATTATGACCACAACTCATAAAGTCAACCCACTTAATACGGAACCTTCTTTGGTGTGTGAGTAGAGCATCTAAAACTGATTTAAAATCTTCTCCCTGAGATGGTAAAACAGCACCCCACAGGACATGTTGTAAAATGAAATGAAGTGGAAAGAACGCTCCACACTTCCACAGAGAGTGCTGAAACCTATGATGAAAACAAAACAAAACAGTAATACACAAGTGGAAACTGTTGGAATGCATGTATAAACCTACACGGATGTCCTCCCTGACCAGCAAAAGACAGACGTGTTCCAAAAAGATTCAAAACTTCAAACATGGTCATATGCTGCTGGTATTTGACAGGCTGGAAAAGGACACCTCTGATCTCTTGTTTTAAACAACTGATCCCCATAGCTAATATCCATGATGGAGCATGCCTTGTGACTCTCTTCAGCTTTAAGAAGTGACACCATTGTTTTGAAGGGCGAGGAAGGCATAGTGTGTGTGGGGAGGACACGGTGCTGGTTTCATGGGACTGTGACTGGGACAGAGTAACGCTGATGAGGACTTCATCCAGTCTGTTGTGTTAATTGGGGGGAGAACAGAGGAGCTGCCCTCTCATTCTTACCAGATGAGCAATTCTTACTCCATCATCATCTTCTTCTTCAGTTTTTTATGTCCTGACGGTAAAAACTTGCAAGAAACTTTTATAAAGATGACCTTCAAATCTTTTTAGCCTGTATTCATGTATATAGCCTTACAAATATTCTCATAGCTCTTGAACTTTTCCATATTCTGTCAGGTTAGAAATACGAACTTCAATTTATTTTAGTAGAGTTGTGTGTGATAAACCATCCTAAAGTGGTGCAAAGTTGTAAAGTGTAAGAAAATTACTCAGGAATCATTTTGGCGTTTTTCTAGCTTTGCACACCTAAAGGGTGAATTGTTTTCACTTTTGACAACTATACATGCTTTGATCTAAACTGTTCAGTCGTAGCTCTGGCTGTGTATAGGCTCATTGTCCTATTGAAAGGTTAACATCCTCCACCGTCTCAAGTTTTCTGCAGCCTCTTCTTCCAGGAATTTCCTGCTGCAGGTCCCTGATGTTCCTCTACACTGGTTTTTATTTAGAGTTATCAGATTATGGGGACGAAATACAAATGCACAACATATTTGTCAGGTTTATGTTTGTAAAACCAACTGAGGTTTGTGGTTGTGACAAGACATGAAAAAGTTAAAAAAAAAAATGTTTGAACATTTTTACAAAGTAGTGCATGCAAAAATGCAAGGATACTTACAGATGGGAGTGGAACTATATGTTCAAAGTACAAATTCCTCACAGTAACATAATGAAAGAGAGAATAAATGAAAGTAGACCTGTGGACAGTCCCAGAACTGGAATGTGAGCATCTTCCCTTCCAAAATTAAAGAAAGTATACAGATGACATTTCTATGGACCACTGTTTACTGGTCTAACCCTAACCTTGAGCTACATGTAGTGGCACCCTTAGTAAAGAGCTGTAATAGGCCATAAAATGAATTGATCATCTATTTCTATTGTAGCAGAGAGATTGTGCAAACAGGAATAGTGAGAGATCGCTCTATCCCTGTGCTCCTACATTGTTAATTAAGATTGCTGTTAGTGATTTCCTACTGTCAAAAGGACGTTGTATTAAAGAAGCAGAGGTGCAAATAATTATTTTCATAAAGAAATGAAATAAAATTCTTTACATCTTTAACATTTTTCCCTACTGAGTAAATGGACTTAAATTAACGACTGGATTGCTCAGAAATGTTTTGTTTGAGACTCTACTACTGTAATACGAGACCATTTTATTTTTAAAGGCTTTTTAAAGGCAATAAATGTGTCAGCGACTGTATATTATGGTCTGCTATGAGCTTTTCCATGATTATTTCGGCAAGTAAAAGTCCCTCGATGGTTCAAAGCCTGGCAAGTCCCTTTAAAACATTTTACTGTAAACTTCCAGCTTGCAGTCGAAAGAGCTTTCTATTCAAGTGAATTAGAACATACTTTGAAATGTATAAGTGTAGAACCATAAAAAAGATGTAAATATCAGAGCTTTGGAAGTGTCCAGTTAAAAACTGTGGTAGATTTTTTAGGAAAATTGAATGCTCTGGGCTTAGGAAGATTTAAACAACCATGTGTTTTTTTGTAGTAAAGATCAATCTTTTCTGAACATCCAGCTTAAGAAAGATCACAATCCTGTGCAAAGTGATCATAAAGCCACGAAGATTGTAAAAGTGAAAAATATATATATATTTAAAGAAATCAGGCAATTTCTTAGAACAGATGAGAAAGAGATCATTCTGTACCAGAAATGCAGGACAGAAAATACTGGAAAAAAGCTGCGAGTGAATTATGATTTAAGGCCAACAACGTCATCTCAAACACATGTGGAGGTGGTGTGATGGCATGAGCAAGCTCGGCTTCCAGTGGTGCTGGCGTTTAGTGAGGCAGAAATGTAAAGGGATATACTGTCTGGTAAAACAGAGTCAAAAGCTGCAAAGCTGATGGAAAGAGCTCCCCAGTACAGATAGACAACAAACCAAAACATACCATTAGGGTAACCCTGGAGTTACTGAAAGTAAAGTGGTCTAATACTCTGCAATGATCCAGTAAATCCCCTAATCTGAAACCAACTGGGCGGCAGTTCACTTGCCAAAAATGAAACTGAAGCAGAAAAGCCTGCGGAGAATAATTGTGTTTACCAATTTGAACCCGAAAAAGTGGAAGTGCTACATCTAAAAGAGCAGTCAAGGAAGCTGAATATGTTTTACTAAACAGCTAAAATGATCTTTATCAATGTATTCCTCAACTAACCTTTCAGCGCTATTAGTGTGCATCATCTCTCTCAACATTTGAGCTGGTGTTTT
The DNA here is from genome assembly GCA_014839685.1 of Anableps anableps. NCBI lineage: Eukaryota > Metazoa > Chordata > Actinopteri > Cyprinodontiformes > Anablepidae > Anableps > Anableps anableps. The sequence continues at coordinate 13,266,930 of CM026079.1, forward strand.
GCAGTTGATTGTGTTTGAGTTGTGTTTTATAAAGATCTGTCCTTCTTGAAACCAAACTGCTGAAGACTTAGTGTGTGTCAAAAGTGTTCACACCCGTTAAACCTTTTCACATTTTATCCCATTACAACTATAAACCTCAATGTCTTTTATTGGGATGTCAAACAACAGATCAACACAAAGCAGCAGATAATTGTAAAAAAGAACAATAATTATGTGTATATATAATTTTAGCAAATAAATATCAGAAAAGTTGGGCGTACATTTCAGCAAACTTTAATCTGATAGCCCTAAATAAAATCCAGTGCAACCAACTGCCTTCAGAAATCTAATTAGTAAATAGAGTCTACTTGTGCGTAATTTAATCTCAACATAAATAAAACTGTCCTGTGATGACCTCAAAGGAATATTAGCGAACAAAAAGCACAAGATGTGGAGAAGTTTAATGCAGTGTTGGGTTAATAAAGGTCAAATCTATCCCAAACTCGTAATCCAACATCTGAAAATGGACAGGATTTCGAACAACTGCAAACCTACCCAGGGCATGACCATCCACTGTCCATGTAAATTCACATAAGAGCTTTGATCAAAGAAGCAGCCAGATTGTTTATGGTAACTTTGGAGGAGCTAGAGAGATACATATCTCAGATGAGAAAATTTAACAGGGCAACTGCTAGTTCTGCACTCCACAAAGCTGGCCTTTATGGAAAAGTGGCAAAAAGAAACTAATTGTAGATAAAAAGTTATAAGAAATCCTATTTGCAAACATGTGGAAGAAGGTGCTCTGATAAGATGAAACCAGAATTAACCTTTTTGGGCAAACAGGCAAAACACTGAACACTCCATATCATAGTGAAACATAGTGGTGGCAGCATCATGATGTGTGGACGTTCTTCTTCAGCTTCTTCTTCAGAGTTGATAGAAAGGTGGATGAAGCTAAACTCACGGCAATACTGAAAGAAAACTAATTAGAGGCAGCAAATAAATTGAGATAGAGTGAAGGTTCACCTTCAAGCAGGACAGAGGGTCACTAAATATAGGGACATTGATACTGGAAGGCCCTCCATTTGAAAATCTGTGGTGAGAACTTGAAAACTGCTCTTCATAGATGTTCTCCATCCAGTCTGGGCTGCAGCAATTTTGTGAAGAACAATGATTATATAATAGAAGTAAAGTTAAGAATACACTGTTTGTGTTATGCACAATTCTGGACACTACCACAGCTCTGATCCTATAGTACACTGAGTATCTATACGCAAAACAATATGTTTATTTTAGGCCTTCCCTTTTTGTGAATAGTTTTGGACAAGCTCATATAAAAGGAAATGCAGATGGAATAAATGGAGGATTTTCAGCTTGTTAAACAGGGCATTAGAGAGCTTTTGACTGGGAGTTGTCAGCTATAAAACTGAACTGTTCGGCTGCATTCATGTTTTAGTGCATTGGCTCATGGGGTGACAGCTTTGCTGTTAGGCTGTCGGTTTGGGCCATGCTTTGGGGCATGCTTTATGCTGCTCATTTGGCACAGGGGCACTTTCAGGACTCACTAGAGGCAGATTTAAGGAACGACTAAGCTATCCATAAAAACAGGCTTCCCTGAGCCAGTCTGAGGAAAATTAAACAGTGTGCAGAGTAAGAATGTAAAGCATGAGTTTAGTTCTTTCTCTTCCTTTTTTGCTATGGGGACTTTGAGTCTGAGCTTCTCTTGTTTTTGGTATTTATTTGTAAGAAGTCATATGATTAAGGCTTTTAAACCAGATGGAAAGCAAATTGGGTTCGTGCACTTTAATTGCTTTCAAGTTTTCCAAGGAACAAACAGACATGTGTTTGAAATCTGCACATCTCAGATCTGAACAAATGCAGAGGCATACATGTTGAGCCCTCATGCATGAGCACACAAATTTATTATTGCTCTTTAGGTCTGGATTAGATTTCTTTCTGGAGCTTAAACAATCTAGGCAGTCATAATGATCTCCACATGCTAAGATATTTTCATATTTCCAGTGAAGTTTTGCTTGTTGTTCTCGTAGCAACAAAGCCATCTGGAATAACAGCTCCACTTTAAGCTGAAAGTTGAAGAGGAGAAACAGATGAGCTGAAGAAAAGAGCAGGAGAAACATGGAAAGTGACTATTTTGCTCTCTGCAGAGTGAAACATTCCCATTCGTATGTTTTCATCAATGTCTAAATTTTTTTTCAAGACAAAGGGTTTACAATCATTGAACTGACAGTAAATTTAGATGAAAACACATAATTTCAACAGGGAAAAACAAGGCAAACATTCTAGTTAGGTAATCATAGTGACTTAACATTACAGCTCTGAACTTGTTAAAAACATTGTTGGATAAAATAGATATGTGACTGCATGCAATCTGTCATACACTTTTTTTTTAATTGTTGGTCATTCATCCATGTTCCAAGTTTGGTTTTACTGAATGACAAAATTGCTAAGATGCGCTCTGATATTTTAGAATATAAAGAATAATAAACAGCATAGAGAGTTACTGAAACAATTGTCATCAAAGTTTATGATGTTTCAAGCAAGGCAAAGTTTATAAAGGAGGAGAACAACTTTCTCTGCTAGGTTGTCTGAGACTGGAACCACAATGAAATGTGTCAGGAGCTGAACTAATAATTGGACATTCAATCAGAAAATGAAAATGCTAACATGAGCACAGCACTTCTTGTTACATCATCAGCAGTAGCAAGACATGAATTTATTGAAGGCCATTGCTGTATATCGACTCAGACACAGTGGAAACCAGATATTAGCATATACTGTATAGAAAGACACTGTCATTTGCTTTTTACTGTCTGGCATTAAAACAGATTTAACGTTTTCTGTTCTAGGTCAGTTAGGATTAACAAAATAGTTTTTATTCATGAAATGCCTGAATAATGAAGAAAATAAAGATTTACATTTTTAAAAATTATCTTCTCAAAATTTTATAGGTTTACATATACTAATGTCATCATGCATAACAGTTTTTGAAAGCCCAGATGATAATGTCATGGCTCTATAAGCTGCTAATAAGTTATTCAGAACATTCCAGCTTAATGCAGGTGCAACCTCAAACAACTCCCTTGTGTGACATCATGGAAAAATTAAAAAGAAGTCATTCGCGTTATCAGAAGGAGAATTGAGGTTGTGGTTAATTTCGGGATAATTTCCAAACCTATGAGGTGCTACGTGTATCTTTTTAAATAGAGATTTGCAAGCATATGTTCTATGGGAATGCTCAAGCATCATATCATTTACAAAGGAGATGGGTACTGCTTTCCAGAGGTGAACAAGTTTTGTAGTAAAATCTATGTATCAACCCCAGAACACAATCAAAATATATTTTGAAGATGCTGGCTGGCAAGAGAGAGTTGAATTTTCTACAGTGAAACTATTGCTGTGTTGACATGACCTAAAAAGCCACTCAGAGAGGAAGATGCCATTACTCTAAAAAATAACTTCAAAAAGCCAGACTACAGTTTGTAAATGCGCAAAGGAACAGAGAGCTCAATTTATGGATCAATGCTGTGTGGTTTAATGAGACTAATATTAAATAGTTCAGCTGTAATGATCATAGGCACATTTGGATAAAAAGAGGGAACAACATCCCCAACTGTGGGATGGTTGTTTTATTGCAGGACGTACTGGCATACTTCACAAACCAGATGGCATCATGAGGAAAAAACATTAAATGGAAAAATTGAAGTAACGTCTCAAGACATCAGCCAGGAAGTTAAAACTTAAGCACAAATGGGTCTTCCAATTGGACGATAACCCAAAGCATATCACCAAATTATTTACAAAGTGGCTTAAGGACAACAAAGTTAATGTTCTAGAAAGGTCATCATAAAGCCCTGATCTTAATCCCATAGAAAATTTGTGATCAAAGCTTAACAGGTGTAGATGAGCAAAGTGACCTACAAACCTGACTGAGTTACACCAATTCTGTCAGGAGTTGGTGTAGTTGGACTGAAATTCCAGCAGCTGCCCAAAAGGTTTGACCAAGGTTAAACATTTTAAAAGGCAATTCTGCTAAATATTAGGAAAAAGTGTTTAAACTTCTGATCTGAAACAAAAGTCAAAACAAAAATGTAGGAAATATTTACCTTATTATCCTGGCATTTAGCAAATTGACAAAAAAAATGTAATCTTAACTGACCGAAAGCAGGAAAAGCGTAATCTAATGTAATGTGAGAGGGTTAGGAAAAGAAAGGTTATATCTCCTTTTACATTTAATTTCAACCATGTAACATTAGAAACAAATTCTCAAGCTTCTGTTTTATGTGAGACTTATTATAAACGTTTATAGTAGCTTTCTTAACTGAGGTAATTACATGTTGGAGCAATGTATTAAGCCTAACTAGTAAAAACTCCTGCAGGGCATAAATATCTGCCCCCATTTTTATCTTATTTGCAGCACTATAAAGCTACTGAGTTTTTGAAGAGATATATGCCACTGTATTTATTAACATTAACATTAACGCAATAGCTGATGGGATTTTACAAATGACTAAACCTAAATAACTCAGATCAGTATGAACAAAGAAAAAAATCCACATAAGAACATCCTTAGTTTGAGAATCATTAGAATATAGAAATCTTGGTAAAAACAGGTGTCACGATCAAGTATTGATATAGCTGGTATGTCTTAATGAAACAAAGTTGAAGGTATAGTGCCTTCAAGAGCAGTACCACTTTTAAGGAAAGGACTTAGGTACTCTTGTTCAGGTAACTTAGCTGCATTTGATGAAGCAAATACAGAATTTCTTCTTTGTAAATTGGTAAAAAAAGCAAAAACAAAAATAAAATACCTCAAAATTCTGAACAACATTAGTTATTAAAGTACTTTAGATAAAGACATAAATCTGTACCGTAAAGAAGGGAAGAATTTTCCCTGTCAGTTTTGCACTTTTAAAAATGTTTACCACATTGCAATATGTGGAACTTAACTCCCAAGAAGAATGTTGATGGATAAGAAAAGAAACACTATGGATGCTTTCCAGGCTCTCTGCTTGTCCTTAATAACAGCAGCATATAGACAGCAACAAATCCTTTTGTGAGTTGCAACCCACTGATCTCCAAGTGACATGTAACTGTGAGGAACCATTCTGAATGCTATGAGCATTCATTCCAGGCACTCCAAGAATCCGTGGATTGCCATGGTGTAATAACAGCCTCCTGGTTGCGCTTGCCGATGGACAAACCTGTCAGCAGGAAACAAATCAAAGGCAGAAGCGGGTTCATTCAGCAGAACAGGCTGTTCTGAGTAAATATGGTATGCATGCTTCCCATTGACTCACGTAAACTGAGGATCTGCTGGTTTAGCAAAGATGATATTAACCTCTAAGTGACAGTGGATAAACAAGGAAATCTTAATTCAAATAAGATTTTCATTAACAAATTGTTGACTTTGAGTGTCAAATTGGCAAAGATGAGAATGATGACCTGGACTGACTCAAATGCTGTAATATCTCTGTTTTAGTCTGTGTTCCACAATATTAATGTGCCTCTATTTTCTTCAACAATCTTTAAACATTTAGCTTTTTGACCCCAACATGGAAAAAAAAAACATTAACCTGCTCATCAATACCAAATACAATAACGATGCTATGCCCAAACAAAACAAATGCAGAGAAAGTGGATAAATTTCACCAACTTAACCATGAAAACTTAGAAGAAATTATAAAACAATTAAGCTCCTCCTGCTGCTGTCTTGATATCCTACTTACAACCTTCCTTAAGAAAGTTCTGCCTGCCATTGCATCTAACCTGATTCAAATAGTAAATTCATCCCTCTCATCAGGTGTTTTCCCCCAGGCTTTAAAAACAGCAGTTATCAAACCACTGATAAAAAAGAACAATCTGGACAAATCTCTATTGCAGAATTACAGGCCATTCTCTAACCTTCCATTCATTAGCAAAACGATTTAAAGAGCTGTTTCAACTGTTAAATAGCTTCTTAACAATGACCAACTGCTTTGGTGTCTTTCAGTCCGGTTTTTGTGCTCACCACAGCACTGAGACTGCTCTTGTCAAAGTGTTCAATGACACTGACATAAATACAGACTGTGGAAGAACCACAGTGTTGGTTCTGTTGGACCTCGGCACAGCATTTGACACTGTTGACCATGATATATTATTAAAACGACTGGAGAGCTGGATTGGACTCTGGTTCAGTACTTAATTTGTTCGAATTCTACCTAAAGGACAGGAATTTCTTTGTGTCAATAGAGAGCTTCTCATCGGAGTGGACAGAAGTCACATGTGGAGACTAGCTAAGGTCATAACGAGAAATAGGGATAGTTACCATAACTATGCAGATGATACACTGCTCTACATTACGATGCCACCAGGTGACTCTGAACCCATTCAAGCATGGAACAGATGCTTAGAACAATCTGTGGATATGCCATAACTATCTTTAGCTGAGTAGAAACAAAATTAAAGTTATTATCTTTGGATCTAATGAGAAACGATCAAGAGTCAACACGCAGCTTCAATTGTTACAGCTAGAAACTAGTGATCAGGCCCAAAATCTGGGTGTAGTGATAGACTAAGACCTGAACCTTCAGAGACACATAAAGACAATCACAAAGTTGGCCTTCTATCACCTGAAGAACATTTCCAGGATTAAAAGACTAATGTCCCAACAAGATCCAGAGAAACTCACATGTGTTTATCAGTGTCTTCACAGGTCTACCTAAAAAAATCAATCAGACAGCTGAAGCCAGTGGCAGACTGGGGAGAAAAAATGGCCCAGAAGTTCCTAACAGACTGGCCCATATATGCATATGCAGTTACATTGATTATGTGATGATTTTTATTCTGAGTTGACCAATGTAATTTTTCATGATGTCCAAAATAGCAATCTTTAAACCTTTAAACCTAAATATACTTTTCATTAAAGCCACATTTCTTTGTTAAAATGCTTTTTTAATTGGTTGGAGATAATATTCTAACCTTAAATATCATGTTTTCATTTCTGTAAGCAGAAAATCATCACATTACTAGAAAAAAGGCTGAAAACATCAGTCTGAGTGTAATTAATCTATGAAATGTATTTCACTTAGTGAAACAAGTTTTTCTTCACCTCAATATAATATTTTTTCTTTTCACCAATATTCTAATTTTTTGAATTTGACTATTTGGTTTTAGTACATGACTTACTGAGTAAAGATTATTGTTATTCTAACCATAGTGCTTTGCCTTTGTTCTTGTAAATGTTCTTCATGCAGCTCTTCTCCTTTCCCCATAACAAAATCTAAGCTTTGGTCCCTCTGGCTTTCTATTGGCTCAACTGGGTCATCCTCAGTCACAGTCTATGCAAGAAATTAGTATTGTTAATGTGTAAAGGCCTATGTGAAAAACATGCCATATGAACAAAAATATTTTCAAGTTAGAACTATAATATATGCTAACCTCACTTAAGTGGCTGGAGGCAGTGTGATCTGATCTTTCATGTCTGATGGAGATACCAGACCCAGAACTATGGGAAGGTCCACCAAACTGGTCAGAATTTTTTACATTTGTTTTTGCACTCTCCTGCAGGGCTTTCTTTTTAATCTCTCTTCATTTCAGCGCAACCTTTACACTTTGTACCATCCTGTGGCTAATGCAGTGTTATTTAATGTTGCTTATAGTGACAGTGATTGACAGGTAATGTTCCACGGAGGAATGAGATGACGAACTAGAACCGCTGCACTGCGCATCTCTCTGCAGTATGAAAGAGACAAATGGAGACTTATGTGGCACTAATAGGTACTAGAAATTTCTTATTTTGTGAATGTTTAGTTTTTAATAAGCACCACTGCTTGTTTTAGAAGCCCGGGATTATTGGGACAAGTTTTAATGATCTCCGCTTTTCATTGTCAGCTCAGCTGGCCAGCGCGTGTTCATGTGTTACAGATCAGCTCTGTGGTGTGAGGACGCAGAGCTGATCTGCCTGACTGGACCGGAGGAGAGGTAGAGGAGCCCTTTGATATGGCATAGTTTGGGGCACAATGGCCCACCAAAATATCAGCATCCCAGAACCTGTCAACTCTTGCATATTTGCTGTCATGCTCAGAGGGTTCAGCCCATCAGCTGGTGGTTCACGAGTTGAACCACTGGCCCACTAAGCCACCGGGGATTTCCCTGGTAGCCCCATATGCCAGTCCGCCCCTGGCTGAAGCTGATCCAGAACGCTGCTGTTGGCGTTCTCACTAAAACCAGGAAGATAGAGTACATCATCCAAGTTTTAAAGTCCTTACACTGGCTTCCTGTGGCTCAGAGAATAGACTATAAAATACTCTTGTTAGTTTATAAATCACTGAATGGTTTAGCACCAAAATACAATAAAGACCTGTTGTCACTGTATCAACCTTCCAGACCACTCAGGTCTTTTGGTTCTGGTCTACTCTGCACCCCCATAACCAAACCAAATATGGAAAAACAACATTCAGTTTTTATGCACCACAAATCTGGAACAAACTCTCAGAAAACTGCAAAACAACTAAAACACTGAGCTCCTTTAAATCAAGGGTAAAACCCCTTGATTTAAGGGTGTCTATATATATATATATATATATATATATATATATATATATATATATATATATATATATATATATATATATATATATATATATATGCCCCAAACATGAACCCTCTTTAGTATATCTTAAAAACTAGAATATTTTGAGGCATCAAGGATTACTTGTGGAGAGGCTGTGGAATTAGAAGCTTTTATACAGAGGTGTGAGGTTGAAGTGATTTTATTATTTCAGAATACTACAAAATTTTCCTGTTCATAACTGTTGCTTGACATAAGACAGAAGTAACGGGTTATGGTTGAATGAAGTAGGGATGCATTCAGTGGCATTTGCATTTAATATTGCACCTGGGAACATTGACATTATTTAATAAAAACCCCAGAAATTTCAAGACTTTCCAGTTCAAAAGTCACAGGCTAAATTACAGAAGTTATTCTGAAACAGAATTCCATTTATCTCCTTAATTATTAGGATGATCAAACTGAGATATTCCAGTGGCAAAACAAAGGAAAAAGATGATACCATTAACCAATGGTGGAACTTCTCAAGAAATATATTTGGACATTGTGTAAAGACCTTTTAAATGGTCATTTCTTTCTTTCAGTTTGGACAATTAGGGATGATTCTTGAAAAACAAACCAAAGGAACTGATCTTTTCAGATACAGGAAGCTTTTCCACTGTACAGCATTATAATAGATTCAGAACAAGGAAATAAATTAGAGAAACTCATTCATCAACCAAAAATGTCTGAGGTAACGGTAATGTAGACAGCTATCCCAAAAAGTCCATCCATCCATCCATCCATCCATCCATCCATCCATCCATCCATCCATCCATCCATCATCCATCCATCCATCCATCCATCCATCCATCCATCCATCCATCCATCCACTCATCCATTGGCAGGAGGGAAAGCCAATCCTTCCAAAGAATTCAGGGCTTTTCCACTCCAAAGGAAGTAAGACAGGATCAGATAATCAACCCACCTTGACCAAGAACTTTTGATGAGGAGGACCAGAAGCTCTACTTTGAACTTGCCTGGGATGATGAAGACCCTCACCTTATTTCTGAGGCTGAGCCCAGCCACCTGGTGAAGGAAGTTCATTTTAACCACTTGCTTACTGGATGTCGTTCTTTCTGTCGTGATCCATATCCCATAACTGTAAGTAAGGGTTGGGATGTGGATGGATCTGTACATTTTTGGTTCCACTTTGTCTTCAACAGACCAAAGCAGCACCAACAAGGACCTAATCTGTTTTTTAATCTCCTGCTCTATCCTTCCATCTTTCGTGAAAAAGACACAAAGACACTGGGGGTTGAGACTAACTTGGGGAGATCAATTAAAATGAAGATGGATATTTTATAAAATATGGATATTTTTGATGGTGGAAAGTCATTCTTAAATGTGCTCTGCTCTGGGTTGCTTTTAGCTTAGTTCTTATTGATTCTCCAAGCTGAGATGGCTCTGATTGATGGTGACTGCAGGTAAGCTACAGACCGCTCATAATTTACAGATCTCTAAATGTTTTCCCATGTAAATTACTCATGCAACACTTACTGGAATATATCTGATATAAACCTAATTGCTGGTGTTTTATTTGTGATTTCTATGATACATATTAAGTAACAACTGACAGGTTTGCCAAAATAGTGTATTGACAGTAATTTTTTATCAAGAAAAACATGATTTTTACTACTATTTTAACTGACTGTAACTTCACCATTTCTCTCAGTGCAAGCCTTTGTCTCTTTTGTTTGAGTGATGTTGTTAAATTAGCTTGAAACAGAAGGGTGCTTACTTGTTGCCAAGACATCTCTGTAAGCTATGTGTGGTTGTGCCAGAGTAAACCAGACAGAGTTTATTCATGTGCTTATCTTCATTTATGTTGTTTATGTGTGCCTAATTGCTACCAAGACATATCCATAAATGTGGTTTCTCTTTGGTTTCTTTGTGTCTATTGCTCATGTGTGCTGATGGAAATGAGAGTCTTCTCTGGTGTGCAGATGCCCTACAGTTGGTTGCCAGTAACAAAGACTTCTGGGTTGCACAAGGGAGGGGTGGACAGCCAGGGGATTGGTAAGGCCAAGATTTACTGTCTGTGGGGAATCGTGCTTTGTCTCAACATACTTGTGTGCTTTTACACAGGAAAAAGGACTGACGGTATGGCATGTCCTTAATCCAAGTTTCTGCGTTCTACCATGCATGGTTTTTGTCACACACTCAGTTTGCGTATGCATGTTTCGAACCTGATCTTGGATGATGTCATATGCAGCTGCTGCGTGGCTGACAGACAGTTTCCGCACCACAACATGGGGCCCTATGGTCCCCCTGTCAGGCAGATTGGCAGGTGAATGACACCAATGAGAACCAGCAGTCCCTCTCTCTAGGAGCCAGGCACTGAGTGACAGCCAGTAAACAGCCAGAAAGAGCGTCTCTGAACCTGAAAGTAATCTCTTTAACTCACTCTCTCTTTTGCTTTCTCTTTTCTGAGTCTCTCTTTCTCCTTTTCCCGTTGGCCTCCCTTTCCTTTGCCTCTCTTTGGCTGCTTCTCATCTTCTCACCCCCTTTGCAAGCCAATCTTATTCTTTTTCTCTCTGTGGGCATTTTTTGCTTCTACTGAAGGCTTTTTTAACTGTCTGTAGTCCACCCCCCTTCCTTTCTCCCTTTTACTTCTGCCTGTCATTGCTTCGTGGAGCTTTCTATCACTGTGTCAGTGACTCTTAAGAACAAACTTGACAACCTCTGACTTGTGCCTTTCAGTCAAAGATTGGATGAAAAGTGTTTTAAACAGAGTGTAAAAGATGCAGAAGTGTTAGAGAACATCTTGAGAATGTGTATGTGTAGTGTGTGTACAGGAAGCAAGAAAGTCAATTAAACAGTTTATTCTGGTTCTAAGTTTTTCCATATTTTCTCCTCTTTTCCACATAAAGCTGATCCACCCAGATCTGGAGGTTTCTCAGAATAGATTGTTGGGTGCTCATCACATTTTGAAAACATTATATGGGTGAATTACTTTGATGCTCAATTGGCTTTGAGAAATCATCCATTGCGTGTATTCCATCCTTACCCTCTGTTCCTCCACCCTTGACTCCATTGCTTTTACTCCCAGCAAATCTGTGGAAAGCCCACCCAAGCGCCTTTCAGCCTGGCACTCTGCCCGAGGCCCACACTCCCATCTGACCCATGATCACAGGACCCATTGCCCTGGCCCCCCTTTGCGCCAATGGACCCATCACCTCTTGACCCACTGTCCCACGCTCCCTTTGGCTTTTTTACTCACCAAATAAGCCAAAACCGAAATTTTCTTATCCAGCTTTTTTGCATACAGAATAAAGTATCTTTTGTACATGTGTAGTGGGAATATTTCATTGTGTTTAAAGAATGAAGATAACTTGATCTTTTTAAAGTTGTTAAGTTCTTACCTGCACTAGATAACTCTCTTGGCATCTTTATTTAGTATAAATCCAGATTAGTTGGACCAAAGTTGACATCTATTCCTGTAGGAGCCAAGACCAGAGATGACTTCTACTGTCTTAATGCACCTCCAGTGTCAAAAGCATCATAGCAGTCTGTGAAAACATTTATAGACCTTTAAGCTTCTCTCATTGCAATGGAGGCTTACTTACAAAGAAGCTGATGGTAATTTACATACCGAATAAAGATATATAGGTGGCGTGTCATCAATGAAGTGTCCTTTATGAAGCATGAACTGAGAAAAGAAAATGTAAAGTGTTTCCTATTGTTTATTGTATCTGTGTTTTGTTTTCTTACCACTTCACTTTTAGTTTAGGCACCTACTCTGGCCAGAAATGCTTTACATGTGATGTCTCAGATAATTCATACAGGATGATCATTGGTGGTGCATTGCCTTATACCTCCTTTCCTGAAGAAGTTGGAGGTGGTCAAGCATCCCAACCCAGAAATAACTTCCAACTCTCCAAGTGATGATCTGTGAAACTTTATTGGTATCTTTGTCCACCTTCTAGCTTGGTGCTAAGAATATTCCACTTCAAGGTCTTCCAGGGAGCAGTGTGGAAATACAGACCCATTCAATATATTAGAATGTTTTTGAAAAGTCTATTTGTTTCGGGAACTTTATCACTAAGTGAAATACATATAGATTACTTATACACAGATGGATGTTGGAAAGCCCTTGTTTCTGTTAATTATGATGACTTTCTGCTAAGAGTTCATGAAAACATTTGAAACTAGCATATTACATCAGACCATTAAAAACAATGCAATACAGAAATGTGGTCTTAATAAAAAGTAGGTTTAGCACCTGCTTCAATATGTTAGTTTCACAAGGTACTTTTAATCTGACAGTTATCTGACAATCATCTGAACTCATCTTCTAATTTCGTGAATGTGATTGTAAACACCTTCAAAGTAAAAGCCCAGAGATATAAAGTGAGAAGAAATAAAGCTGTAAATAAGGCTTTTTGAAGAGTTATTTACAGGCAGTGTACCACCAATGATCTTTCAGTGTGAAAAATGCACTGAGAATGGAACATTGTCAACATTTCTGCCATATTAGCTGTTTGTTATAAGGTAAAGTGGTACAAAGAAAAGAAAAATATTACACTGGTTGAGGTGACCGGTAAAATATGAAGTCTTTTACATCAATTTACCTTTAAGTCAGACTCTTACAGGAGATGTTTGTATAGTTCTTTACTTGAACATGTTTCACGCAAAAAGATCATTGGTAGCACACCTGCTCCAGATTCCCTTTTCCCATGTAAATAGTCATTGGCTTCTGTGTAAACAACTGTCCAATGCAAATGTGACAATGGATTAAAGGTTCATAAAATAGTGTTTGCATAACTGCTGTGACATTTTTGAGATTGACATTGTTTTAAGATAATTTGCTTTGGATTTGACTTCTCTTAAAATGGCCTTTTGCTTCAGCTTCTAGGACAATCATATCTGAATTTCTAGTTAATGAAGACACTATATACTCTTGGTCATATATTCACTGCATTTAAGCTTTTAATTACCATAATTCCTAACTATCTAATAAGTCAAGGTTTTGGGGTTTTGTGTGTTTTTGGGGGGAATTGGGTTGCTAGATTTGCTTCCGGTCCCCATCTTGCTTCTCTCTTAATGTTGCCAACTCTGAATTCTACCTCCCAACCTCTTTATCACAATATGTTTGTGCCTCATTTGTCCATCACATCCATTCCATCCATCTTCATCTGCATGGCATCCCACTCGCTTAGTCAGTCAATCTTTTTACCTCGCAAGTGTTCATGTTGTCTCCCAGTGAATCTCTTGCTGTCTGTTTCTATCTCCTTCTTTGTTGTTTTTCTCTGTGTGCCTTCCTTTTTTTGGCCTTGTGAGAAACTCTTAACAGTCTTTGTTGTGTGCCCAAGTCACCTCCATGGTGACCAGTTCTGAGTGACAGCTCCTAAAAAGGTCTCTTCATTGCAGGGGCCCTGGAAGGGAAGGCAGAATGTGGGTGTATTGAGAGAGAGCGTTTGTGGGTGTGTTATACATGCAAGCATGTACTAATCTACATGTGTGAGCGGTTTCTGCTCACCAGTGTCCATCCTCTCTTGTGGGTTCATTTTTCTTGTTGAAGTCCCGGAGTGATGTTTATCTCTGTGACATACACAAATAAACCAGGGCAGAGCCAATCTAAGCCCCGCAATCAGCGCTTTGCCGTCTACACTTCTGCAACTCTATTTGTTTATCCTCCATGTTTCCTTTGAACCCTCCTTGCCTTGAACGCACACTCAGATTTTCAGCATCCGAACTTATATAACCCAGAGAGAAAGATGGAACCGCAGGGCAGAGTTGGGTTTGTGACAGAAAAAAAATGCTGCTTGAAAACAGCAACTGTCAAAACACCCTATGGTTTCATCTGGTGACCAGCAAAGGAGTTCATTCAAAGCCATATCACCATGGCACTATTTGTAGCTTAGCTTATTTCTACTCTCATCCAGGGAAGAAAACCCCTGCAGGCAATATCTGATGGAGTCAAACAGAGGAAAGCTTTTATGTAAGCATTTTGTTGCAATTATTTCAGTCCTTTAAATGCTCAAAACAGCAAAAGCCTACACTCCACACTCAGTGCACTTTATCTTGGCAGGACTTTTTTTCTGCAAAAGGCCCCCATTACTCTCTGTCAGCCATTAGAGGCGAATATCTGAGCGGTGATTTTAATCAAAACGATAACATCAACTGCTTTGTGGAATGGAAAACAGAATTGTCTAAATGAAAGGCTAAGCTGAAACTACCTCGGTGATAACATGAGGCAGGAATAAGATGTGGTCACAAGTCGACCTTTTTGACAGACAGAAACAGATTTGATAGACAAACATGTTAAATATTTGAAAACAGAGTAACATCATCTCGAGTCTAAAATTTATTTTCCACATCATACCTTCTCTGGGCAAAAAGATGGAAATATGCGTCCCTAAACCTTGTGCCAACCCAAGTCAAACATCAACACCCTCACAGTCCGAAACCTAAAGCCATGCAATAACATAGCCAGTGGACATTCCATGGGACTCAGTGAGAGGGACTGTGCAAATGCAAAAACACTCACCATACAAGGAAACCCCAGAAAGTACTTGGGTATAGCACTGATATTTTAAAGAACACTAATCTGAAACCAGGGATAAAAGCATGGCTTTGCCTTCCCTGTCTTGAAGTTTCCAAACCACATTACCAAAATACCCAAGTGCCGAAAGCGAAGATTGTTCTGAGGTAAATAGCTGACAATCAAATTGGTCATGTGTCCTAAGAAAAGCAGCAGGGAAAACCAGCTTGGGTTCACAGCGGTTACACGGCTCAACTGGTGTTCACTGATTTTTCACTTTGCCACGGGAACCTCCAGAATTTGCAAGCAATGGAGGAGAGAATCCAAAAGACAGATGGAGACCTGTGTTATTTTAATTCTTAGACTCCCTAGTTATTGCCAAGTCTTTTTGAAGTCTGCAGGCCTCCTTTGAAAAGACCCAGCACTCTGATTTTGGACAAAGATGGAGTGAGAGGCCGGTGACAGTTTTTTGAAAGTGACACGCCAGTGCCCCATCTTGCCCCATCTGTCTGAGTTATCAATCTCCGAGGCATTCTAATTACCCATAATTGGTTATAATTGGATTTAATTGCCTTTGATTGGCTGTAATTGGGCCGAGGGGCTAATCTGATTGAAGATCAGAGGACTGGGGGTCCTGTGTGGTTTGAGAGTGAGTATTCCCTTGGCCCTTCCACTGACCCAAGATGTACACATCAAACGTATTTGTTTGTGGCACAGCTGATTGCTACCGGTTGCTGCCGTGAGATTTGGGAATATATTTGCAAAGCAAGCATTTGTTGGTTGCTAAAATCTCCTGAAGAATGCACCAAGTTTATATGAACTCAAATCTGTTCTTGAAAGCAGATAAATTTCTTCTACTGTCTTGCAACTTTACTGCACAACACCCACACATGCACACATGTGAGGTGCCTCAAAGCAAAACCAAGAGATGGCAAGATGTGAGATGGCAAGAGAGATCATGAGTAAACAGTAATGTAATACAGCACTAATTCGAATCAGATTTTGTTGCCCAGAGCTGCTGAACTCCTAATTGTGCATGAAGCTGTCCAGAAGTCATTCTATATTATAATATACTAGACAGAAAGAGAGAAGTGACTCTGCAGCATTTTGATTTGCTCTGATGAGGGACTTTGAGACTAGGCAAGCGGAGGGAGGAAAAGTGTTTGTATTGGAGAGGGGGGGAAATATCCCTCCCTGCCTTCCTTCTCGCTCTCCTTTTGTTCCCAATCTCGCTCTGCCCGTTGGCTTGATAGGCAGATGGAAGCGATTATACCGTAATAATAAACCATGGGAGGAAACTATGGGAGAGACGGAGAGATGACAGAGAACCAGAAGGAGGAGAAAGTGGAGAGACTGCTGCACACTCACGGGCCAGCACATGTGCAGATCGGGCCCCGTGGATCAGTGCTGGTGCTCATTTCCATCACCGTGACAGCTAAGACCTACCAGGAAAGAAATCAAGAATATGTCCTTTTCATCCAAGACATGCAGTTCTTTTCCTACAGATGTAATATATTTGATCAGAGCTTGAGCTTGATTAGGGAAGATTTAGTGAGCAGATGATTCTTACTCTCAGTTTTAATCTCCAAACAACTTGTGTTCCCTCTCTTCCATGTCAGTTCTCAGTGCTGTACCTTTTAATACTTGGATTTTTAGTGTCTACTGCACTCAGACTCTGACAGTAGTCCTCCTGTGCTCTGTCTGCCTTCCATTACAGTGTGTCTAACATCTGCCCCACAGGCATGTACCACCAGGGTTCATGCACATTTTTTAGGTCACATTGCCATACTTCTCCAGACTCAAATTTCACACAGTTCTTGGCCCTTTTTTGACAGTTTCTAAAAGTACAAAATGAAAGATTACCATGTAATTTACAGATATTTCTAGGCTGGTAAGGCTTTTAAATATGGAAGCAAGAATATGGATGGATGAATGGATGGATGGATGTGTAGCGAATGTCGTTTATTTTTAAGACCTACTTTCATCTGAGAGGCGAGAAATTGGAAACTTGGAAAAGTAAAATCAGCACAAGACAAGAAAGTCTTTCTGGGTACTTTCATTGCTTACACAACCAATTAAATCCCCAATGATGTGTGGTTCCTTTATGTCTGTCTCTTTAGCTTGCACATATGGACATGGAGGAAGCACTGCTTCTGTTGGTCACACAGTCCCTTTGAGGTAGGAAAGTGTTTTTTTCAGTTTTTTTTTTTTTTTTTTTCCAGGTTTGTCTGGAAGTTCTTCACTTTGGATTTGGTTGTAAATACAAAGTGGACAAGGAGGAACAAAGCCCATTTCTAAGATTGGTGGAAAGACCAAGAATGGTGTCTCACAGAGTCCTACATATTACTACACAAATTTAGCAAAGGGGATGATTCCAAACATTTTTTGCAACCATAGTCCAAACTCTCCAAATGGCTAATAGGTTCAGGTTCTGACTCAGTCTGGTCAAGTTTCCCTGAAAGACTAAAGCTTTCTACAAAACTCAACATGGCTCTTTAACAACTCTCCACAGTACGAGGTCAACCATGACTGGTCAACCAATAAAAAGTGGAATTATGGTCAGCATGGTTGTAGCATTATAATATGCAGTCAACGAGTTAAAGGAAGTCTAAGGTTAACTAATCACAAAGAGTTCTTCCTCTCTGATACCAGCAAGTTTTACAAAAGAGAGATTTTAACCACAAAATCTAACTGACAAGCTGAAGTGGGCAGGAGAAAAATTACTCCTTATAAAGGCCTTGACATACCTCTTTGCAATCATGTATGCAAGCTGCTTGGACATTGCAAATAAGCATGTGCCCTATCCATGTTATTTTTAGCTCCGCTGAACCATGATGTTCTACTCAGTACTACAGCCTCTTAGGGGGCTATGATGTGCTGTTTTATAAACTGTTTAGTAACAGGAGGAGAAGAATAGAACCAAAATTAAAAAATAAAGTGATTTCTCCCTGGGACATAGCTTTTGTATCATTTTGTCCCTGAGAGATAGATTATCTAACTGGAAAAAAAGAGCAGATCTTCTCATACTGTATTTCCTAAAAGCAAGAAACACTGTTTTTTCTCTTCTACTCATGATCTGACCCGTTGTTTTCTTTGTCTGCTGTTTGGCAAGACCTTCTGTCTGGTAGTATTAATGTAGCTGCCAGCGTGCACAGTCAATGGAGTCATGAAAATCTGGCCTGCACTGACTGCACCAAGTTTGCAGTCGAGCAGACAGTAGAACAGACTAGGAGTTATCAAAATCCATAGGTTGGTTAATGGGTGGATGGGAGAGCCCTGCCAGCATGCAAACATGGCTGAGAACACTACCTGCTCAAGATTCATACCTGTTCAGCATGGCATCACCATCAAACATGGACCAATGCTCATTTAGTACAACATGTCAGCCATCACAGAAAGCCCTGGTCGTTGGTTTAAATGTCAAACCTTGACCGCTGGACAGATATGGAAAAAACATGAAGCACCTGCATGGAGAAGGGGTGAATAATGCTGACATCAAGTGGTGAGAAAGTCTTTGTTGAAAAAGGAGAGAAGTTGATGAGGTTGGGGAGGGAAGGGGGTGGGAGGTTGAGTGGGTTAATGTGAGGAGTGTGCTTATGCATGAATGTCATTTGTGAGTGTGTGGGTGTGTGTGTGTGTGTGTGTGTGTGTGTGTGTGTGTGTGTGTGTGTGTGTGTGTGTGTGTGTCATGGGCAGCTGGTGTGCGGATGAGGTGGAGAGAGCTGTCATCCAGAGGCACGACACCCTTCCTCCCCCAGCACCCCCCCCTCCCCTTGTAACCTCTCACCCCTCACCCTTACAGCAGCATAATACGTCTGTTGAGGGACTGGGTTAGGCAAGGTGGCTTTCTGCTCACATCAGCATCCTCTCTGTCCTCCAAATTGCCTGTGGAAGCAGTGAGTGCCACGAACGCATGGCTGGTACATACCTGCTTTGTCTGCTTTCCACGGCAGCAGCATTTCTGTGGCCAACTGGCAACTGCAACATTTACATAAATTGGTGGATTTTATAATTGAGTGCCTCAGGGCTTAAGCCAAAGAGGTTTTTTTCATATGTAGTGCTGTATGCAAAAGTCCATGAAGGCAACTGTGGAGTTACTTTTAATTTAGAATTACACATACTATGCTGCTATCTCCTTAAAGGTGCAGCAATCTACAAGATACAACAATAAACTTCCTCGGTTCAATGCAAATGTTTGCTAGTTAAGGTCAAAAGTGCTTACATGTTGATGTATCTTAAATAAATTCATGTCCTTAATCTGCTTATGCCGTGTGAATGTGGAGATACAAATGAAAAAGATGCAGATTTTAAATCCCGTCACTGAATGTGACTGTTTCAGTGAGTTTGGTAAAGTAAAACCTCATTTTTATGACTTTGAGAAGTTTACCAGGTATGATGTGAAAGCTAAAAATATTCAACTGATCTATTTCCCATCGAGGGCCTTTACCACTGGCTCAAAGTAAAGGACAGTGGAACAACACAGTATGTTTGGTGAAGTAATAATTCCAAACCTTATTTTACTACAACTACCACACCTGATGGTGGAAAAGTGGATAAATTCATAACTTCTATTCTAATTTTCTGATGTTGCTAGTTGTGAAAAGGATTAACTCATTTGTTGTTATTGTCAGAATGCAATACTTTGTTGGTTAAAAAACAGGCCGTTAGTATGTACAGGTTTAGTTTAGTTCAATTCAACTCAATTTTGCTGATTTTTACCCTTGGTTTCATTAGATTAGCTGTCTGTCTGGATACATGTTTCACTTTCTAATACATGATCAGATGCAAAGATCACTGGCCACAAACTTGGTCTTCTTTTTTAAGAAAAAATTGTTTCACACTTCTCTGTTGTTGTTTCAAGCTAGGTTTTAGCTATAAAGGTGATCGTGTGTTTTAGTCAGATGAGACCATTAAAATATTTAACTGAGGACTTCTGCATTGAAGTTCTCACCTCCACACAAAGCTTGGGCTCTGGAACCCAACTTCTAGAGAGGGGCTGGAATTTTTCCAGCTCTGGAGATGCCAAAGCAGTGAGGTGTTAGGAAGGTGTATAGATATACTCTATCCCCTGGCTGAGTCCCTTAATGTTTAAGTGTTCCCTAGTGAGTGAGAGGGTAGTCCATTTGCAACTTTGAGATGTGAGAGAAAGGCTGGGACTGGTGTCTGTTCTTCTACACCGAACATCATTTCAGATTACCTGGACTGCCCACATGGGCAGCAATGGAGTTACATTTAGAGATCCTATGAAGATGGACAGCGTTTTGTGGTTGGACATCTGTGTGTGACATGGGATGTTGCTAACAAACAATGCTTGTAGGGTGGCAGACCAAAGAGATGGTTCCAATTTAAAGAAACAGAACAAGAGAATGTGTTATAGCTATTGAGGGATCACACTTCTCAGTCAGTGGAAAAGCTCCCTATAGCGGGTTGCAAAGGATGCCACAGTGTGGACCAGATTTTTAACCTTGTGGAATCAGTGAGAGGGTGATAGGACTTCTGACCTTGTCCCTTTAAGTATTTTGTGGAAGGTGCTGTGGGGGTGTTTTAGACTTAGGAAGTTTTAAAAGATGATCAAGCATACAAGGACTGGATAGATTCTCTATAACAAAGCATTCACTTTTTTTGTTTAAGGAAACTCTGCTATTTTAATACTGACCAAACCATAATGACCCTGTTTTACCATGCTTTTATTGAATCAGTTTTATCCTTTTCCTTTGGGTTATGGTTTGGACTTGCAACATTGAGGGAGATTAGTTCCCAGAAACATTTAGTTAAACTGTAATCAAGACTAACTGGAGAATCCCAGCAATCAGTTGCATCCCTGTACGTCAGACAGGTACAGGTTTCATCCCCTTCACAATGAGTTTCAGTTTCTCTCTTCTGGACGGAGGTTCTTAGTCCCTTGATTTTAGAACAAGATGTTTTATAAACAGCTTTGCTCCTACTGCAGCTACTGAAATGAACTAGCTGAAATGACACTGATGCTCTCAATGGATTTCTATGGGTATTATTTATATTTTTATTTTTTAAGTTTTACTCTTCTCTTCTGTGTCCTGCTTTGATTTGATCTGTGGAGCTACAAGCACTTTGAGGACTATTACATGTGAATGGTTCTGGTTGTGTTGATGTTTTATTTTTTATTGTGTGTGCATGGAGGTATAAATAAAGTACCCTAACTTAACGAAAAGCAAAAATTGTGTCTGCCCTCTCCACACAGAGTTAGGCTTGTTCCCAGTGTGGGGCAGAATTTGCCAGAGGTGCCCTTATGGTGACATTTAACCCCTCTAAGTTTTAGGTCCTTAGAACTGAGTGTGTATGTGGATGATTGTTTGTCCTGTGTGCCTCTGTGTTGTCCTGTGATGGACTAGCGACCTTTCCAGGAAGAATGCAGCACTGGAGATATTCACCAGCCCTCATATAACCTTTTTTTACTTTAAAGATAAAATACATTTGAAAACTTATACAGATTTCAGATTTATTTCTTTTTTTCATTGTACTTCTGTTGGTGTTATGAATTGGCGAGTTTTATTGTGATTTAAGAATGTCCTCTTGTCTCATAATACTTATAACCGATTAGTGTTATGCTTAAAGAAACAATTTTTAAACAGAATATATATTCTTTTGGTTCTGTCCAATAGACAGATCTAAAGAATTAGAGTGCTCTTTGTAGATCTAAATGTGTAAAAAATATAATAAAGGCTTATTTTGGTGCCTGTGCTTTAATTTTTAGGTTCAGGGACTTCCAACAGTCATCACTTTAAAACAACCATGATTTCACCCAATAGTCCTGTCATGTTTCAGCAGGCTGTTTATTAAAATCCCTTAGCCAGCCAGCAACCGCACAGCACACTCTCAGCCACGGCGCCCCAAAAACACTTTCTCACAACTCAACTGTCGCCTCCAATCTCCATCTTTTCTCCTGTTTTCCTGCTACAGCTCTTATTTTCCCTCCTGCTGTCCCAGTGGTGGTTTCCTAAGACTTACATCATCACTCAGCGCCTGAGTGAGGTCTCAGTGACCCATAATGCACTTTAAGATCATAGTTTAACATGAGTTTGACTTTTTTCCCCATTTCTTTTAAACAGACACAGTTTGAGAATATTTGTGTAGGGGTGTTGAGTCACAAACTGTGAGCTGTGTATATTTTGTCACTTATATCAACAAGTTGTCGATCAACGTGCTCAAAACAAACACACATAAGACCAAACCTCTCATTCAGGACAAAAATTGACAGTAACTGGATTTTTAAAACATTGAGTATTTTTAGCGTTTCCTCAGCTCAATTGATGTCCAACTGGCACAAAAGCCACATCGGGGCCAAATGCAGAGTCAGACTTTCCTTCCGGCTGTGGCAAGGGGCCTCAGCTCTGATTAGCGAGTGCAAGGACAAGGAAGAGACACCTGTGAGCAACTGCAGCTAATCACCATCTCAGAGGCAAGTTTACATAGGGGAAAATTTAGCATGTTCTAATACACTGACAGTACTGGTAGTGAAATATGTCATCAGCAGAAACACACAATAAGCACATGGCCTTTAATCAAGATCAGTGCTTCTCTTGCCAAATGTTTGTCAAATAACAATGAGTGTGTATCTCACTGGCCACTCATCTGAGCATGAGTTCTCCTCTCCTCCTGCTCCGGATACCGCAAAACATAGCACTGCCTCTATTGTCCGCCTTCTGTGGAATTCCCAACATCTCTCATTGCTTGATTAGCTGTTAAGCCAATTGCATGATATTTGGTTAACTGTCAGAGTTTTTCCTGTGTTTGAAATCAAATCAAAAGGAAAGTATGTTGTAACACAGCCTGGATTACAGAACCTTAGAACAATGTTTACCCTTGTTTTGTCTCCATAGATACACAGAAAAAATCCCTGACGTCCCAATCCATAAAACCTCTCTATGCCAGTACCTTTTCATATTTAACAGTCATCCATTGCCTCTCAGTAGAATTCCCACTCATTGAACTTCTTCACTTTTTTTTTGTTTTACATATTCACATAAATCCAAGTACATTTTCAAGTCTTACTACATATTTTCAGTTAGAGTTAGGCCTTGACATTGACTAGGTCATTTTAAACAGGATGAAGCCATTCCATTGCAGCTCTGACTGTTTAAAGTCATTGTCTTAGTGGAAGGTAAACCACCACTGCAGTCTCAAGTCTTTCTAGACACTTTTTACTGGTTTTCTTCCAGTATTACCCTGTATTTACCTCTATCCATCTTCCCCTCAACTGTGTTCAGCTGCCATGAACCTACTGAAGAAAAGCATTCCTATAGCATAATGCTGCCACCATCATGTTTCCCTGTTGAGATTGTGTGCTGGTCCTATGTGCCATTAGTTTTCTACCACAAATAGTGCTTTGCCTGTTTGCCAGAAAATGTTCCCATCTGACTAGTGTACCTTCTAATACAGGTTTGCTGTGTCTCCTACATGGCTTGTGGAAAACTGTAAATATGGCATTCTTAAAGTTCAGATTTGTGCAATGCAAAACTTATAGTTGTCCTATCAACAGATTCTTCTAGCTGAGCTGTGGACCCAGAAGAGTTACAATGACAATCTTGGCCATTTGTCTGATTAATGCTCTCCTTATCCTGTTTGTTAGTTTAGGTGAATAGCCAGGTCTTGATTCGAACAGTGCTCTGTGAGTTGTAAAAAAGCTTGAGATACTGTTGTATAACCTAAGCTAGAAGGGACGTCAATTATGCAATTATGCAATTATTTGCACTGGTTTGTTATTTAGTGAAGTAAAGAAGACTGAATACAAATGCATACCACACTTTTTTGTATTTTCATCTGAAATTTGTTTTGAAAAACACTGCTTTGAGTGGTTCTATAACATAAAATACCAATAAAATACAAAGCAGTTTGTTTCAAAACAAATGACAAAACATAAATTGGTTCTGGATGCTGAATACCTTTGCAAGTCACTGAACTCATGTCTGAGTGATTCTGCTGGGGTAAAGTGGTGGGAAAGTTCTGTTTCAGCTCATGTCTGTGCTTGGTTCTACAATTTCTCCATCCTCTTGCCTTTTTTTTGCACCTTTCTTTTTCAACTCTCAATCGTTCCATTCGCCAGCCATCTGGTGGCCTTTCCCTGCAGGACTTGGTTCAATGTTAACAACCCACAGCTGGGCCAACACCACTTTTACCCACACATTCATTTATCCTAGAGTTCGAAGAAAATAGCTAGCAGCAAGTGTTCCCCAATTTTATCTCTTGAGTGTTTAGCTGAGGAGACAGGATGGCCTGAGGGTCATGGTCACACTGGTTTATGTTCTCCTACAGTGCTTAGTGCTTGTTGGAGGGTTGATTGCTGGCAGATGCAGTTTGTGCAACGGCAGAAGGTCAGAATGGGGTAAACCAGTGGCGACAGGAGCTTTGCTGATCTGCAGAATGTAGAGCAAGCGTTACCGTAGCCAAAACCTGAAAGAAATGGCAAACATAGAGCAGATCTGGTCAATCAAGAACCGAGATCCAACCCCTTGGTTCCTTCTTATGTCAGGACCAGAGGCCTGGACACCGTCAGCCAAATGAGGCACAAACACAGACACAGAAAGGGGTATCCTACCTTCACTGAGTTCTTATTTGCTCACTTCCACACCTCTTCAAGCAATTTCCCCAGATCTAAATCTAACATGTCACAAGGCCAGAGGATTAATTAGTAATCTTAACAGCTGTCATTATCTGGGATGGGTCTAAATTATTTCATTTCTCTCTTTGCCAGCACATGTGGCCTGTCAGTTTGCCTTTTGAAGACATCCAGAACAGTTTTTTTCCTCTCTCAACTTCACTCTTTTCTTTCTTTAGTACTCTGTCTCCCTTCTCTTGCTTCCTGGAGCTAATTTTCAGAATGATTTCATGGCCACAGAATGTCCTAATTACGGTGAGCTGGTCTACTTTGCTTCGGGGCTGCTTTTTCAGGCCTGGTAATTCAGTATTTGTGCGCTTTTGTGTGTGTGTGTGTTTCTGAAGGTTCGTGTGTCTTCTGAAAAAGGAGGGAAGCTGGGTTTTTTTTGGGGTGGGGTCACTGAGTTTTAAGACAGGGGTACCTGTCACTTTGATGGACGTCTAAGGGACCTGGCTGCCCTTGCGCCCCTGACCTCCTTCTCCGGCACTCCACCACGCCAACATCTCACTCTGTCAGACAGTTAAACCCAGGTGGGGGCACAAGCTGTGTGTGAAAGTGTGTTTTTGTGCCAAAGAGACATAGAACAGGGGCTCCTTCATGGAGAGACCCCAAAAGGATGGAATAAAATACTTAAACTCAGCCCATAATGTCTTGGTCAGAGCCAGAAAGTAACACAGGGCTCTCTTTTTGCATGTTTAACTGAATTTTTACTGTCGATACAAGCAAATAATAAGTCTAGCTATCAACTTCTGTTTGTAATCAAGTTATTTAGAAGCAATACTAAGTAATCAGTTCACTTTTTCCCTTCACTCAGTTTGAGGGTAATGAGTTTTGTCTCCCAGCTTATATAATACAGCATGCATGTGTTTGTGCGTGTTTGTCCATCTGTGTGTTCTCCGTGTTACACGCCATTATTTACAGACGCTCTTTCTAATTTCACACTTCACACGTTCTCTGTTTTCGACTGGATGTAGAAAAATGGAATAAGAAAAAAAATGCAGGCAGAGGCCGCCGATGAGAGTGAAATTGAAAAATGAAAAGAAAGTTGGGTTGCAGGGAAAGGGAGACCGCTGTCAATGACTGAGCCCCCCGGACGTGCGATGGAAACCAATCACCGTGGAAACAGCATGAATCAGCCAACCGCATCGTGGCCCTTTACGTAGCATGTTCATCCGCAAAAGCACTCCAACCTCTGTATTTTTTTTGTTTGTTTTTTGAATTTTAGATCTGTCGGGGTAAATGAACGTGATGGTTTTCTCCGTCAGCTCAGAGGTTCCATTAAACACCCGCAGTCTGTCTGACAGCAAAACATGTACAAACACGAAACCCGCATACCGCATCAACCGCTTCGCTATACACGGGGTCTTTCATGTATCTCCCTGTATGCTTTTCTTTGACTTGCTTTTCTCTTTTCAGCCTCAGATCTTCTTGAATTATTCTCTCCTGTCCTTCAGTTCATATTTCTTACCCAACGTTTGGCTGTCAGATGGCTGTGGAGGGGACAAGCTGGGTTTCTGTGGTGAAGGGGAAAAGACGGGGGAGTGGCTGTCCATGTCTTTTTTCCTGACAGAAGTGGGGCTGCCTTTACACTGTCCAAACGGGTCGAGCCGTCACTCCTGATTAGCTCTCGTGTTGCACAGAGCCAGGCAGTCGTGGATCTCTGGAAGCTATTACTCAGCCTGTGAGTGAGTACCCTGTCCCCTCCTCTCACCCCTTCCACCCCTCAACCGCTCTCTTCGACTTAATCACTCACAGCTGAGGAGCCGGAGAAGGAGAAGAAGAAGAAAGAGAAGGAGAAGGAGAAAGAGAAGGAAAAGGACAGAGCTTACGGGTGGAGTCAGGCATTAATCAGCAACAAGTGCGACTGAGTCCATTTTGTGTGCATAACATTTCAGTCCCATTGGTAAAGGAACACACACGCTCTCTCGCAACAGGCCCCATTTGGCCCCCAGTGGTGAGCTGCCATGTTCTGCTGAAGGAATGTCTGCCCCACAGGAACAGGAAATGAAGAAGCAGACACATATACAGACTGCCTTGTGTCGCCGCGGGTGCCAGCCTAAACACACACTCATGAACACAATGTCCACCCTCAGCTGGAGCTTGTTAAAACCGAGACAGCCAGAGCCAGCTTGTCTTTGTCAGATCTCTGATGTTGCATTCAAGCTGATGGTTTGGGCATTTTCATACGTCTCCGTGTGTGTATATGTGGGTGTGTGTACATGATCCTTGCAACAAAGTCTGAAAACACTGAGCAATGGTGACACTCCGGCCCCAGGCCTCCGTGTTTTCCCTCTATCCAACTCTTCCGCCTGCAGCTGTCCAATGATGCCTGCTGGGTGGGCAGTGGGTCAGAGCGAGAAACCCAAGCCTTCATGAGACGTGCTCTTAATCAGCCACATGACCATGAACAAATTCACACTTAATTTAGATCAACATGAAAAGCTAACCCCTTGTTGAAAGCAAGAGAAACTTGCAGGAGAGACGTGCTTTGCTGTGAAAATGTGCTTGACTTTCAGTATTATTTCTCTTAATTAGGAGTGAAATTGCCTCTGGAGCTGCTGAATGTATATAAAACTATACAATCATTCATTGGCCTATAAATGTTGTATTGTGCCTTGCAAAAATGTTTATGTCATGACATTCATTTTGTCATGTTACAACCACAAACCTCAATGTATTTTCTAAGGGTTTAAAGACTATAACACAACTGCAAACATAACACACCAAGCTAAGTCTGTCCACCTAAACTAATCAGAGAAGCAGCCCAAAGCCCTGTGGTAACTCTGGAGGAGCTGCAGAGACCCACAGCTCATGTGGAAGAACCTCTCAATGGGATAATCAAGAAGAATTGTCTGGAAAATGCTATTGCTGAAAGAAAGCCATGCAACATCAAAAGCTATGTAGAGGACAGAGTGGATGTGGAATAAGGTGCTCTGGTCAGATCAGATGAAATCAAACTTTTTCACATACATGAAAAAATTTATATTTTACATGCTTTTTTGTCCGTTGTTGCCAGAAGTAGCAATAATTTTGAAGGGCACAAACTTTTAAAGCAAAATACTGTTATTGGCTACCATAAAATCGATGCCTGCACAGCTGTGGAGATCTGAGGACTAATATCTAATGGTAAACATAATGTTTTTAAACATAATGTTTTTTGTAAGTGCAATAACTTATCTCAGTACTTTTATTTTTCTTCAAACCAAAGTATAAATTATTTAATGGAGCCTATCCCAGCAGTCATCAGGCAAGTGGCAGGGTACTCTCTGGACAGCTCACCAGTCTCACAAAGGTCCAGCAGTGCAACATACACCATACACACTTACTTACACCCAAGGGCAAAATAAAGTGGTAGTAAATATGAGTTACATCTGAATCTAATTCTAAATCTTTCTGTTACAATATAAGGTATGGAATTTTATACATGGAAAATGTATGGCAAGGATTTAGTAATGAAGTTTATATTGTTCCTTGCAAAGGTTTTCATATCCCTTGACCTTTTTCACACTTTTTTTCAAGTTACAACCATAAAATGTATTTCACTGGGATTTTGTTGTAACACACTGAGACTGGATGCACAGCATTTGCTAACATCAACTTTCAAGTTTTTCTAAAGGTTATTTCTTGGATCTAAGTCAGGACCTAAGTCTGGTCCATTCTAACTCTTAAATATACTGTGATCAAGTGGTGCTTTGTATTTATCTTCATCCATTTTCTACTAGGATCTGACCAGACTTCCTGTCTCTGTTCTAAAAAAAGCATTCTGATAGCATGATGCTGCCACCACCTTGTTTCACCATGGGATAGTGCATTCACAATGAAGAAGTTCAGTTTTGGTCTCATCTGACCACAACAATTCTTCCCCATATTTGCTGTGTCCCCTGCTTGGCTTGTGGCAAACTGCAAACCAGGCTTCTTATGGCTTTCTTTCAACTTTAGCTGTCTTCCTGCCACTCTTTCATGAAAGTCAGATTTGTTTAGTGCATGACTATTTGTTGTAATGTCGGAAGATTCTCCCACCTGAGCTGTTGATCTCTAAATAGGTTTTCCTCTACATTACACACTTCCATTCTCAAAAGCTAGATTATCCACAACTTTCTCCCTGACATGTCTGTTGTGTTTCTTGGTTTTCATGTTGTTGTTTGTTCACAGCAAACTTCTGAGGCCTTCACAGAACAGCTGGATTTCAATAGATTCAGTTACACACGAGTATACTTTGTGAGTTCAGAAAGCAATTGCTTAGACATCATTTTATTTTGGGGTATCAAATGAAAGGAGCTGCATAAAAATGCATGATAGTGACTTTACTGTGTAAAACATTTTAAAGAACCATGTACCGCTTTCTTTCCAGTTCACAATGAAGCAGTGCTTTGTGTTGGTCAGCCACATATAATTCCAGTAAAATAAAAGTGAAGTAAAAATATGGCAGTTGTTATGTGACAAAATGTAAAAATGTTGAGAGTCCATTCCAAACCAAACCTAACCATAACAATGTCTTACTTTTAAAGAACCCTCCATAACTCTTGTGAAAACATAGGAAGGAGAGGCTTACACATGTCAATGCCTTTGGTTCAGAAACAACCCACAGAAACAATAAAACACGGAAAGAAGAAACCCATCTCATGATAGATCATATTTCCAGCTCTTCTCAGCCTCTTGTTTTTTGGCCTCAGCTGTTCTTTTCCTTTCATCTTTAAAGTGCTGAGCCCAGGTGTGGAGGGGAAAGATGTTTTTGGATGCATATGTGCATAAGAGAGACGGAAAGGTGAACATTCCTCACCTGTCCAGGGGGAAAAGAACATTTCCACTGGCCATGGATCAGTTTGTTGTTACTTTAGGGTGGGGGATGGAGACGGGTTGACGGTTCAGCAACCAGAGAACTGCTAGCCATAAACAAGCAAAAGGGAGGCAACAAAAGGAGCAAAGTAGATTAAAGGAGACGAAGGAGGACAACAGTGGAGGTATTTACAGAGATAGAGGAGGAGCTGAAGGTAGGCTCTTCATCTTCCAGTTCCAATTATTGAAAAACCACGCTTGCATCACCCAGCTTTATGTGTTACACTTCATTATCTTTAGTGCCAGCCATGTCAGAATCCATTTAGTTTTCAAATCTGTCTACAGCAGATCCTGATAAATCCCTATGAAAACACATATCATGCACTATTGCAAGGATGACAAACCAGCGAATCTTTAGCCTCTGGTCAGAAAGTGTTTTATTTATCTGCTGATAGTTTTTTTAGCTCTCAAAGGAACTTCTACTCTTAAAACCAAATTAAGAAACCTGTTAAATTTCGTTTTTTTTTTACACATACAGTTGAAAGAATATTAGCACAATAAACTGGATAAAAAATACATATCTTTTTTTTCTCACTGTTTGCATCATATCAGACTAAACATTTCCTGTTTTAGCTCAGTTAGGATTATCTATATTATTTCTATTTGTCAAATGCCAAAATAATGAAAGAGACATTTTTTTAGAGAATTCTTTTTACAACTAACTTATTGTAGTCAGAAATTTACTTATGTTTCTTTAGAATTGACTGTTTTGTCTTTTAAACTGACTGGCTTAGGTCAAATATTTTTGGTATTCCTCAAGCTTCTCACAGTAATTTGCTGGAATTTGCTCATAACAGAAAATTTCTGTAGGACATAGATCAGGGCTTTATGATGGCCACACCAAACATTAACTTTGTTGGTCTTAGGCCACTTTGAAACAAATATGATGGTATGCTTTCATTTATTGTCCATTTGAAAGTTTCATTTGTATCCAAGTTTTAATTTCCAGACTGATGTCCCAAGATGTTGCTTCAATATCTCCACATAATGTTCTTTCCTCACAATGCCATCTGTTTCCCCTCCTTGAGTAACAATAGTCTTTATCGCTTAACAGTTCAATTTTAGTCTTATTTGACAACTGGACATGTCCTTAAAAACTGTAATATGGCTTTTTATGTTGCTTTTGAAGTAATAGCTTCTTCCTCTCTGAGTGGCCTTTCAGCCTATGTTGGAACAGGACCTGTTTCATTGTGGATAATGTCACTCTCTGCAGCGAGCATCTTCACAATGTCATTTGCTACTTATACTTAAATAGATGAATGTGGCACCCTTAATGCATCTGGAAATTACACCCTGGGATGAACCAGATTTTGAAGGTCCAACATTTTCTTTTTGACACTTTACTTGATTTCCTTAGATTTTTTTTCTCATGATGTCACAGAATGAAACAGTATGTTTGAAGTGTTGCCTCAAAATAACTTCCCAGGTGTGTCTCTATTTAATTTAAAAGTTGTGAATTAATCTCAATAATCAGAAGCTTACAAAGCCATTACACCGTAAACTGCGCTATATCAAATTGTTTAAGGAGTCAAGTTTCAAGTCAAGTCAAGTCAAGTTTATTTGTATAGCACATTTCAGCAACAAGGCAATTCAAAGTGCTTTACACCATAAAAACTTAATACAGTAATGAATTATGAAACAAGCAATAAACATTACATTTA
Organism: Anableps anableps; assembly: GCA_014839685.1. Lineage (NCBI taxonomy): Eukaryota > Metazoa > Chordata > Actinopteri > Cyprinodontiformes > Anablepidae > Anableps > Anableps anableps. The sequence goes on from CM026079.1 coordinate 13,298,132, forward strand.
CACAACATTACATAGTAGGGCAGAGTAATCTTACAGATATATATGAATATGAATGTCTGTTTGGAATTTTTTTGCTTTTACATCTAAAAATATATCTTTTATTATTCTGGAATTTAGCAAATAGAAATAATTCTGTTAATCCTAACAGACCTGTAACATGAAAAGTTTAGTCTGATTTAACTTTGGACAGTTAGAAAAATAATGATTACGTGTCTTTTTATACAGTGTATGTATATATCTGGTTTCATTTGTACATGATGTGTATTTTTTTTTCTAAATTCTGGGAAATTCACTAAAAGGTTATATATTGTTACAATGTGAAAATAATAAAAACCTCTGTTTCTTCTCCTCCCATGGGGGTGTTACTGGGCAGACAGGGTGCCTGGCTGCCAGGGGACTCACTGGCCAATTAGTGCAGAATTCGAGCATCGTAACGAGCCTTGAAGGAATAAGGGGAGCTTGATTACAACACCTAAACCTTCCTGTCGCCCTCAGCCAGAGGGCCAAATGTCTCACTGACAGCCAAGTCACAGCTGGGGACCATGGGAGAAATGGCTCCAGTCCACACTGGCCTCTCTGTTGAGTGCAATTTGGGAATGAACCAGCTTTTTATCCGACTTTCTTTCTGAAGCATTGTTCTAGATTTTGAATTAATCTTTTCAACAGAGAAGATTTAATAGAGAAAATACAGACAGGACGTGGGAGCAATAAATATACAAAGTATAAGTGCCTGCTTTTTTCCTGCTCGCCTGTTCGTGCTCGGGCCCTCATTTGGAATTCATGCCGTAAAAACCATAATAAACGGTGGGATTGAATCATTCAGCAGCACTGATTTGCTTGGCAGGGTGCAGATCTGGAGTTTATTTGTCTATGTTGTACTGAATCAGTCAGGCCCTGTTAGAAACAAACTTCAAACAAACACAAGACTCCAACAATTTGGACATCATTGAAAACTCCACTGAAAGGTTGAGTGGATTGACACATTGTGCATGGGGGGTACATGACTACTGACATGGTTCATGTTGTCTGGAAACTTCTTGATTCAGAAATGTCACAACAGCAGAGAAATAGTGCAGTGTAGTGTAACAAAAGATGAACATCACAAGCTTTAGTGTATTTTTACTCGGAATTTATGAGAAACAAACACAAAGTTGAGCACAATTCGGAAATGGAAGCAAAATGACACAGTTAAAAGTGGCATATGCATTTAGATTTAACCTCTTTTACTCTGATAGCCCCAAATAAAACCCAGCACAACTAATTATCTTCAGTTGTCACTTTAATAGTAAACACAGACCAACTAATTAAGGCTTTAGAAGTGTGTTGAAAAGCAAACTCTGGAGGAGCTGTAGGGATTCACAGCTTAGCTGGGAGAATCAGTGAAAAGTAACTGTTAGTTGTAAACTCCACATTTATAGCTTGTATAAAAGAATGATGAGAAGAAAGCTATTGTTTTTTTAAAAGTTTTTGTGGCTCTTGTGGCCTTTTTGTACAGTGTTTAGACAGGAAACAGGTAGAGAGAGAGTGAGGTAAAACTTGCAGCAAAGGTCCTGATTCAAACCCTGAACTTCCAGCCTCCATATGCATCCATATATGTGTTCTACTGCTATGCAACAAACCACCCTCAAGAAAACCATGTACAGGATACAGCAAACATCTGGAAAAAGGTGCTTTGGTCAGATGAGACCAAATTTGAATTTTTTTCTGGTTACAAGCACGTGTGCCTCAAACTACCATTCTCAATGTGAAATGTGGTGGTGGCAGCATCATGTCGTTGGGATGCTTTTCTTTGGTCGAGAGAAGGATACCAGTCAGTGTTGATGGGAAGGTGGATGGAACTAAATACAAAGAGGAAAACCTGTACAAGGCTGCAAATCACCTGAGACCTCCAGCAGGTCAACAATCCTATGCAGAGTACATCCAGAATGCATTAGAAAGATCCTAAATCTAACTGAGAATCTGTTGCATGATTTGATCCATGTTAACAGATGTTATCCATTCAGCCTGACTGAGCTTAAGCTACTTTCCAAACATGAATGGACAATGCTTTAGTTATGCATTAGTTGGTGCTGCTCTATCGTATGAAATTCCAAAAAGCATTGATGTTTGCTGTTGTAACCTGACAAAAAGGTAACAAAAAAAAAAAACAAAACAAAACAAAAAAAACCCCACTAATAATAATAATCACTGTTAAGACTTTTGCAAGGCACAGTAGCTTAGTGGAACTCCAAATCTTTGTCTCTTGAAAAATCCAGAAAAATACTGGATCATTGGGGTACACTATGCCCTGCAAACGACTCGACCTGGCCACCTTACATGTCATCATGTTCCACTGTATACTCAACGTGATACTAGCTCCAAAGGCATCTTTTGATGCCAATATTATCCTCAATGTCAGTGCAGATCTCCTGTCAGCCTGCTCCTAATGCACAGTGACAGGAGCCCCGCAGCGAGGACCCCACTCTGTCGTCTGATCGGGCAACCAGATGGACAGCTCAGCAGCAAGAGGGGACCTGATATCAGTGTCAGCAATCAGATCTCACCCGCTGAGAACTCGTGTGTGTGTGAGGTGGCGTGGGAGAGAGAATACACAGTGCGAAGTGATTGTTGGGAGCATATGTGCTGACGGCAGCCGGAGTGTGTGTTGAAATGAAGATTAATGAATAAGGTCCCAGTAAAGAGTGTGCAGACGAAGCTGAAGGGTCAACGGACGCTTCAAACTGTGCACAAACTTAAACTTGAGTGCGCACATGGTGTGTAGGTGACGGTTTGTAAAAGTGTGTGCCTGGTTAAATTGTATCTTTTGACTTTTCATCACCTCTTGTCCCACAGCTGTGAGGTGCAGACTGACTTGAGAGACGCTCACAAAGCTTTACTATGACTGCACAACTCAACAAGTCAAAAGAGTTTCTTTTCAGTTCATAATATTGGAATTATTAAAGAAAAAATGAATATTTTCTTATGTTCATTTGGAAAATTATGTTAAGCTCTTTGCCTGAATCTTTAAATATGAAGGTTTTATATAAAGAAAACCAACATGTTTCTCTGTCTTGAGTTAAAAAGTAATTAGGGTTACTTTAACTTGAATGCAAACCTCAGAAACAATGACTCAATCACATAAAAAGATTATGACCAAGCTGGTTTTTTGCACGACTGCCAGAAAATGATGTCTCTGTATAAACAATGAACAAGACTCATCACTGAAGGGAACAGATTCTCCGACCAAAACCAATGAAGTGGTCATTTGTTCCTGTCAGCTGATAAAGATCACATAGCTGTCCTCAAGAAAATATGCCACAGATATTCACTAATGAAAATTAACTGACTTCTCACATGTCATGTAAGTGAATCTCCAAAGGATGACAAATTTCATAACATTCGAAAACAGCTGGAAACAAAACACTGGAATAAAAAAAAAAAAAAAAAAAATTGGTACCATATTTGAAACCATAAAGTTAGTTTTAGAAAAATGAACTTTATATGTTGCTGAAGGTATTTTACATGTGGTATTTTACATTTCCATACTACTGTTTGCACCTGCTGTCTACAGGCAAACAAAATGTCAAGAACTGAAATATTTCCAAAATACAGAGTATAAAATGCACGGTTTATGTTGTTTTTACTTGAACTGGCTGCCCATAGATGATTAGAAACATACCAGCCTACTTTGTGCAGTCAGACTGTCACTTTTATGGTTTTCTTTCTCATTTGTTTTACAATATTTTTGATAAATTGCGGTCTTTTTAGTACCTTCTTTGCAATGTTCATGAAACAGGTTGACCATGTGACAAGTGATAAGGGAGGGAGTCTAGTAACTATTAGATTCCCTAAATAGCTGTCATGCAAATTAAGACAAGAATGCAGAAACATTTTAAGTTTCATCCAAATTGGTAATTCAATTACATTTAACATATTTATATTGGGCTAATTTAGAAGTAACATCATCTCCAGGCACTTTACAAAAAAAACCTGTTCCAATTTATGTACAGAAATACATAATCACTTCAATCAAATTCAGTTACATACATTCCTATTTGGTCATTTTTAAAACAAAATGAAGTCAAATTTGGTTTATGATTCCAATTGGTAAATGTTTTTTTATGAAAACATATTCATGCAGTTGCATTGAGTCTGTGATTCTGCAGCAATCCCTCCTCCTTAGTGAGGATGTGGTTATAGTGCACAGCTTATTTCATCAAGTGGTTAACTTTGCAGCAGTCCCACATACTTAGCAAGCATGTGGCGACAGTGGAAAGGAGTGACTCCCTTTCAGCAGGATGAAGCCTCCAACAGAACCTGGCCCGGTGTGAGGGGCTATCTACCTCAACAGACTGTTTGGAGAAAACGCTGCAATCAGACACAAAAAACAAAAAAAAACAAAACAGAAACACTGGTCCAGGAGTGCTATGTATATTAAGGAGAAAGTACAAAGAGTTAATGGTAGCAATATTTCTCAGAAAAAAATGTGTAATATTATACATTTTACCGTAAATGTCCTCAGTCTGCTGTAAAAACAGTTACCCATTAATTCCAGAAAACCTGATTTCTGGATGGATTTTAATGTCTGAGATCAACTAATTGGTTGGATCCCTGCTGAGACCTGAAGGCTTCATGCTAATTTTATTATCAGTTGTTATGGTAATGTATGATATAACGTATAACACAGTGACGAGAACTAGGACGCATACTAGACGTTTTACCACTTGGGGAAGCCCTCCAAGCATCAGCATGTGCAACAATGATATAAGATTGTATCCTCTTTAAAAACTATCTTTAATGTTGGCTATTACTGCTGTTGCACTGATCTAATTCACTCTCCTCAACAAGCCAAACATTTGAAGCAACTCTAACTGACAGCAGTCTGACCTTTGTGATGAATTCAGCTAATATTTATCTGACCACTCAGGCAGACTCTTTGGCTGTGTATAAAACATTCAACTTTCATCTCTAGATCACTAAAAATAATAAAAATAAAATAAAATAAAATAATAAAATAAAATAATAAGACATCATGGGAGAAGTAGCATACCTCATCCTGACACATGCAATTTTTTATTCTTAACCTAATACTCATCGGAGATAAGTTAAATTTATTTTGTTCCGAAACAACCTAAAGTCATTTATTTGCCATGTACGAAAAACTTGAGTCTAAGTCTGAGACCTGAGTCACCATCTCTTCAAAATAGACATGATGTTTTGCAAAAGCACCTAATTTTTTTTGCATGTAGACCATATCCCAACATGGATCGCATAAAGGAAATCAGACAGCAGATTAAGAAAGAAAGTAATTTCAGCTCTCAGGTCTACTGCCATAGATGACAGAATCTTTTTTACACCTCCATTGATACACAGATGAATATTTCTGAGTATTCCTCCAAAGCACAAAGTCACACTCTATATCTGGAAGCATTTTCTGCTGTCAGACTCTGGCAGTGGGAATGTTTCCCTCTATGGAATTTCTTGCTTGATGTTAAGTGCACAAATTAACCACGTTTGTGTTTGCTATTTTCACTTACTGTTTTCCATTTAAAAAGTCTTATGAAGCCACACAGGAAGCTTATGAAATACAGATGTAAAATGAACACTCCCTGCCCGCATCCTCTATCTGTTGCGTGTGAGTTTCTGATGGGAATTCTTTGAACCTCTGTGTTCTTCAAGCTGGAACACAACATTCCTGCCCCATCCTGCTTTTTTATCCATCTACGGAGGCGGAAGAAACGGAAGTCCACTCTTAAGATGAACGTCTTGTAGAGATGTTTTTTCTCAGTCACTTTAGGAGCTGTCAAAACCTCAGTTTGGGCCATAAAACATTTAAAGATAAATGGCTTCAAGAGCCATTATTCAGATTTTTTTTCCTCTGTGAATGTTTCAGTGACTGAACATGATATCTTCTTTCACCGTGTGCTTTCATTTTTCTTTCCTCCCTGCTTTTGTCACTTTACATCTCTATGGATCTGCCTGCCTCTCCATCGATCTGTCAATCTATCCATTTATTCAGCAACATCTGTCATTTCTCTTGTCACTTAAATCATCCATCCATTAGAACATCCGTCTTTCAAGCGCTCACTCAGCTCATCCCTCCTTCATTCATCTGTCCATCGTGTCTATTGTGCACCGAGACACTGTTGTGACTGCCACTGTGATCTTGGCTTCTTTCTGCAGAAATACGGTGACAGATTCGAAGCAGAGGACGGCAGAACGCTAGCATGCTTTCACACAGATAATTCACACCTGTGTGCCTCACAGTGTGCCAAAACGTAAAGAAAGATGCAGTTTTTTCATGGTGTTTTCAGCTTGCACATGCCAGGTGCACCTCTTCTGCTAAACAAGGCTCACAAAGACTCTTGAGAGTTTCAGCACAGCATCAACAGGTTGTGTAATTTCTGTGAAACGGATCTCTAGCTGGCAGAGCTAAATGAGGAAGTGGAATGAATTAGTTATGTGTGTATAAGAGAGCTTGGGTGGTGTAAGGGAAGGTTTGTGTATGCTGGGTATACAGGGTTTTAGAAGCCAGGGGCCTCTTTTTTTACATAGTGAGTGAAATACAGGGTTGGTTGTTGGGGTGACAAGCCCTGACAGACCACTCCAACTGAACCATCAGCACCCTCTCACCAAGGAAATACACAGATCTTCTGTTTTTTATGCATACTCCCTCCAGTCTGTGTTACTTCTTCCTGAAAGCTCACTCTGTGCTTTTCCCAACGTTCCAAATGCTCTAATTGCATCTTCTGACTAAACAGTGACTTGCAAAAGTACTTGTATATTTTCAACTTCTCCTCATTGCATCATGTTACAATATCATCTATTTTATTGGGATTTTACATGATATGCGACATTTTTGACAGAAAAATCTGACAGGTATAACATGCTTTTGAATTTAGCCTCCTGTGTTAATACCATATTAGCTTCTAATCCTTTGGGAAATATCTTTACCCTATTTGGAAATATGGAGAATGAAAGTTTTGCCTATTCATTTCCATCGAGTGAAATTGGATTGAGTGCCACAGAATTTCAGTTACATTTAGGTCTGGACTTTGACAAGCTCATTTTAACTACTGAATATGCTTTGATATAGACTATCCCATTGTAGTTCTGGTTGTATGTTTAGAATGGTAAATGGCCTGTACTTGTATAGCGCTTTATCACGTCTGAAAATTCCAAAGCTCTTTACACTACAATCTGTCATTCATCCATTTATACACACACTGATGATGGTGAGCTACACTGTAGCCACAGCTGCCCTGGGGCAGCCTGACAGAAGTGAGGCTGCTATTTAGCCGGTGCCACCGGGCTCTCTGATCACCACCAGCAAGTAAGCAGGTAAGGCAGGTGAAGTGTCTTGACTAAGGACACAACAAAGTGACTGAGATGGACAAAGTGGTTTGAACAACCCACAGGTCACAGGATGAACTCCTACCTCCTGAGCCACTGCCACCCCATATCAGATGTTTAGAGTCATTGTCCTGCTATATTTTGCAGCGTTTAACCAGGGATGGCTACTCAAGTTTGAGATTCTGACTCAAGTCACACTTAAGTTGCAAAAATAAAAAACTTCAGACTTGATCTGGACTTGCCCATCAAAGATTTAAAACTTGACTTGAACTTGGAAAAAATGGCTTGAGAACATTTCAGCCTGTAACAGACTTTCTTTCAGCATATCCCCGTATTTAGATTCATTCATCGTCCTATCAACTCCTGACGAGCTTTTCTGTCTCTGCTGAATAACAACCTATCTCCACAGCATGATACTGCCACAACCATGTTTCATTGTGAGAATGCAGTATTCTTGATTTGCAGTGTTCGGCTTTCTGCCTCTCTCAGGAGGTATGGTATCTGTCCTGTATCTTTACCTGCTGGTGTTGATCAGAGGGCCCAATGTTGCCGATTTAATGGGAGCTTCGCTTTTGTGAGTCTGCCCCAGGGTAGCTGTGGCTACAATGTAGCTTGCCACCATCACTGTGTGAATGTGTGTATGAATGGGTGAATGACTGATTGTAGTGTAAAGCACTTTGGAGTCCTCAGACTTGATAAAGCGCTATATACAATGCAGGCCATTTACCATTTACATGGAGCCCAAAAAAGTTACATTTTGTCCCATCTGACCAGAGTGCCTTATTTCACGACAAGGATTTTGTCAAACATTAACCAGACTGCTTATGGCTTTCTTGCTGCTGATGGCAAGACACGAGGATTGCATAATGAATTTGTAAATTGTCTTTTTGACAAATTAAAATAAAAAAATATCTATGATTTCTCTTCCACTTCACAATAGTTCACTACTTTGCATTGGTCTGTGATGTAAAATCTCAATAGAAATGTGAAAATGCTCAACAGATGTGAATACTTTTGCAAGGCACTATATATCCTTTCACAACAAGTTCCAACTAGCAACTCTTTCGAAACGCAGATCAGCTTTCCTCATGCACAGGCCCGTTTCAAGACTCAGAGCACTTGAGATGTGTTTATATTTACTTATGCGAAGCAGCATTTTGTTGCAGTTCTGTCCACTCGTCCAGGTGAGAACCAGGTGTTGAGTGCAGGAGACAAAACGGGGGGAAAAAGATGCACAAGATAGAGTGAAGTGAATTTATTACTCTCTTCCTTTGTTTTTCAGTCAGTTGCTCACGCCCCTCCCAGTCTGCACATCCATCCATCCGTCATCTTTCTTTACTGAGCACTGTTTATGTCTGGTTTCATAGGTTTGGCTATTTGTTTGACAGCCTGGATGTCTGCCACCATGCCATACCTGTCAAAACCTGTCAAAAACCTCTTTCCACCCTGCGGGTGCACACAAGCTTTTTCACAAACAGAAGCAAAAAATAGAAACAGAAAGTGAAGAAGAAGAAGAAGAAGAACAGGCTTTTTTTTCTCAATGACTGTATGTAGCAATTGATAAACTCCCGGCATACAAATCATGAAACAAGTTACGATGGAAATTGTTGAGACAGTGAGCCATTAATGGTTTTAGGTCTGGCCCCAGAGCACCTAAACTCCCTCTACAAATTAAATCTATTCTGCAGATTCAATTCAGTTAGTTTGAAAATTCAATACATCACATCACAGAGGCTGTTTAGCGCTGCTCAGTGGATCCAACCCATGCATGTAGTTTGTATCCTCTGAAAAAAGGGCTCATTGAAGAGATGAATGCACTTTTGTTCTAGCTTCCCAAAAAGTAAAAAAAAAAGTGTGAATTCTTCAGCATTTACTCTCTTTCACTTTCTCAGAAAGTCACTGATGCATTGGCAGTCAGGACAAATAGTAATTGCAGAAGTCACATGCAACTTGGATAACTTGGATCATGTAAATGCCCTGCTGAAAAGAACACCAAACCCTCAACAAACAAAATATAAAGAGGATAATCTGATCAGGCACTTGAAAGTTTTAAACTAATTAGCTTTTTGACAGCTCCCATTTAAATATGTTGGTTTAATTTAGGATATAACTAAATGATACATGCTGTAATGACACTTCAGTCGAATTGATATAATAAATAGAATTGTAACAACATAACTTTTTCCTTATGTAGCTGCTTTGTATATTTCTCATCCTAATCCCTTGTATGAAGCAGTTTAATGTGAATGCAATATTAAAACACCACAATATGGTGAAGCCTGACTTACAAAGCATTACTGAGGTACTGTTGCATCATCTGGTGAAGTAATTAAGTATCTTATCTATCTATCTATCTATCTATCTATCTATCTATCTATCTATCTATCTATCTAGCTAGCTAGCTAGCTAGCTATCTGCTTTCCCAAAAATATTGTACAAATAAAGTATTGCTTCGTTGTTGTGTATCATCTCATCATTATTGTTGCATTTCCACATGAAGGGCTTTCCCTTTATTCCCCTGCTTGTCTGAGAACCATTTTGATCTTCATGTTTTCCACTGGGGAAATATGCAAAAATTCAATAAAAACATAAGGGACACACATTTTTTGTCTTTCTTTTTGCCTCTTCTATGTTGCTCTCTTCAAGATGACACAAAGTGACAGAATGCATTCTCCCTGATTTACTGTAGTGGAATTCAGTTTGTAATCATCCTGGAACAGACAGATCTATGTTTAATTTGTGGCTCTTGGGTTGTGTAGGTTCTGTGAATAACATATCATGGAAGAGATATCAAAACAATAACAACATATCATATGGAAATGAATGTGTGTGTTAGTTTATGAGATATCTTGTGAACATACAACCTCAGAAGATTTCGATAGACCTAAGCCCCAGGGATGAACTCTGGGACACAACTGACTGAGAGACGCCTTCATTAATCTGAGGCTTCTGACAACTGTCTGTCATCAGCTAAGAGGGATTTCCACACTGTTCAGTCTGGTTGTGTTTGAGAACAAAGCTACTCATTGTCACACAGGTGTACATTTTGACACCGTGTCTTTCATCAGTGTGTGCCTCGACGTCTGATCTCAGAGTAAACTCGGGTGCTTCACTGCTCAAAAAGTAAAGGTAGATGGATTCACAACACAAATCCATGCATTGCTCACTGCCGCACAAGTCGCACCACAATCCACACTAAAATCACTTTAAACTCAGGCCTAAAAATACTACATGCACAGTCTTGGCTGTGTAAACAGTGTGTTGCTAGTGAAGAGTAGATGGACAAAAGCTTTGAGATGACGGTGTTGACACTGAAATAATAGAATCTGCCAAGTACTTACTGCTGACAGGCTGTCATTGTGTCTAATACAGTTTAACAATAGCTGGTGATGACAAGCAAGTGTTGTTGCTGTTCTATGAGTTTAACTAGGGACAGATTGTTGTGTCTTCTGATTTTGATTTTAAAGCATAAACCCAGAGGCAGAACATGATAAGAATGTGTCAGACAGTGAACTGTTTGGGGTTTTTTTTTTGCCTTTTTAAGGAGACTTGAGTTCATTTTGCTCCTTTGCTGTAAATTACTTAAGTTTTTTTCATTTCCCTCATCAGTAGTCATTCAGCTCTCCAGAGGCCTGGGAACGAGCCAAGTAATTTGATTCAGGTCTGTTGGAGAAGGGATGCATCTCAAAGTAGCTGGACAGTAGCTCTAAAGGACTGGTCTTGAGCACACCAAATTTAAACCAAGTGACATTTTTTTTTGTTTGTTTGTTTATTTGTTTGTGCTTTGTTTTTTGTATTTTAAGGGTTTTGAAAAAAGAGGGACAAATCGCTTTCACTAATTTTACCTACAGTCCACCTAAAAAATGTGGCCAACGCATGCAGAAATGTCACTAGAGGGTATGACCTAAACTCAACCAGATGAACACCAGTTTGGCTGAAAGATACAACTTTAACAAACTCCCTAAACATTTGGATGTTTGTGCTTCTAATATTGTCAGTGTACTCCCAGAGCAACCACAAAATATATTGGACGACAAATCAAGTTGCTGCTGCTTGGTTTCAAAACTGGGACATTTTATTGGACAATGTGTTTTTTGGAGCATTGCAAATTTCCCACTGTCACACTAAATGTTGTTCAGTCTCCATCAAATTATGTGGATATGTCAAGTATTTATTTGTCTGACTATAAAAATATTCACATACAAGTTTTCCATGAAAGAGCCAAAATATTCAAACACCTTGAAGATTTTCATCTTAGTATGAAATAACCAGGTGAACTCTGCAGCAACTGCCAGATTGTACTGCCTTTGTTGTAGTAATCTGCCTTCCTAGTTGCTATTTCTTCTGACTATTTGTGTTATTAATATATTGTCTCCTTGAACTCAGAGCCTCAAATCTGGAAAACCCCTTGAGCTTCATTCTGAATGACTGCTCCATCCATCCGTGACTTCCTGCTTTAAATCATTCCCACTTATCTACCTTCAACAACAAGACCTCCCCTTGGGTCCTACTTACTTGTTCAACAAACCAACATTCTCCTTCCTGAGTACATCAAACACCATCTAAAGATCAGCTGACCTGCAAAAGATAAACAGAACACCATCTACCAGTCCACCACTACATTCAGCCACCATAGGATCCTCAAGCAACCCTTCATGCCGAAGTTTGGCCTTGTCATGGGTCTCAAAAAAGACCAACATCATTGCCTACAGCGTCAGTTCTGCATCCCCATCAGTGATCACACATTGAAAAAGGAGGAAAACTTCAAACACCTGAGTTCCGCCATTGTCTGCAACTTCGGTCTGGATGCAGAGCTAACCACTAGGGTATACAAGGGCATAACGGCAAGGACATGCAACACTACAAAGTTGACCATAAACAGCCAGATGACAGTGTACCAAGCATAACTATTAAGCTCCTTGAAGCTATCTTGAACCCTTTACTCACTCTGAGATTAACACTGTATGCCTTCCACATAAGCAGCCATAAAAGAATGTTGGATGTCTTTATTCAGGTAAGAAGCCCAAGTATCCCAGAAGTGCCTACACTGACTTGCCCATATATGCAGCACAGAAGAGTCTGCCATAGCATAGTAGACTCTCTTTTTTGCTACAAGGAGGTTTGAAAGCATGTCAGAGCTTAATAACACAACATACTTGGTATAATAACCACCAAATATCACAGATTTAGTCACAGATTTAGTCACTTGATTAGAACTTGTAACCAGATGAATGAAAGTACTAGAGAGCAGGTGTGTAAAGAGACTGGAGTGGGACTTACATGTAACAACTGCAACAAATTGTGCTTCTCAAGGCTAAAGCTCTTCAGTTACAACAAATGTAGAAGTCCAAAACATCATTGTTTTGAAAGACATTGATGGTCAACAAAAGAATCAGAGAAGTTTTAGTTTGTCAAGATAACATTTTTTTCTATTGTGTTCACATGAGCAGTTCTTAATCCCTTAACTGTCATGAGGACATTAGTGTCCTCATGGACCCACTGGATAACATGTAAGGGGGGTAAGCGTTTTAAACAAGTTAATTCCTGTATGTTGTGTTGTTTTACATTACAGTGCTTGGTAAAACCAAAATTGATCAGACAACCTACTGGACACCCATCTGGCACAGCTTCATATGTGCTAAGTGTCAAGCCTGATTCTGTTATCCAATTACAGATGGACTAAATAAAGTTCATGTGGGTGCTCGTTGATCCTTTGCTGAATATAACCATTCACCAACTTTAACCTCAAATCTTTTTTTTTTTTCAGTCAACTGCCTGAAGAGGTCAATGTAGTGACTGAAGCGTTGCATCTGTGTTCATACTGTCAGTATTAAACTCTCAACAGATTTCTTTCAAAGAGGATCATTGAGTAAAAAAGAAAGGATGTTAAATCAAATGGGGAAGTCCCAAGTCCAGATGGTAAAAAAATGGACACTGTGCACATTCATAACTTTTATGATTGCATGCTTGATATGTAACGCCAATCTCTATTTCAAATAAAGTCTCAGTGTGGGTTGAATGCTTCAATTGCACTTATAACCTTCTGTGTTTTAGCTGTGATGTCATACTGTGACATCATTCCTTACCTTTTCCCACAATGTTGAAGCACAGAAGAATTTTAGTGTCAGTGGGATGTTTTTCTACAGAAATTTATAACACTTCAGGGTTCAAACAATTCTAGAAAAAGTTTACAAAAGAAACGTTAAAGACATTTCCTCTCATTCCCTCCAGCTTTCTCTGTCTCTTTGTTCAGTTTCCATTGAATGATAAATGAGATGTTATGTTGCAGAGAGCATGTACATCTGTGCTTGTATGTTAAACAGCATGCATACACACTCCCTTGCTGTCTTTCTAACAGTTGCTCTCTTTTCACCATTATTGTGCAGAGAAGGACAGCACATGTTATCATTCCCAATGCATGAGCATTATACAACCTTCCATGCTTGAATCAGCCACCAACCTCATTGTAATCGCCCATTTTGTAAAGCTGCTCATCCAAATTCATATTTTAATTTTTCAGTCCTCATATTATGCTGAAATCAGATGGCCATCCTGTTGTGCTTTAGAGCAACGGGGGGTTCTGGAGGTACCGGGTGTCCCCTCGCCCACTCACTCTCACCAAGAGCAGATGGCCCTGGCTGGGCTGGACTGCGTGAATGAGCCCCTTTTGTCTCTGGATGTAGCGTAGCCGCCTAGCCCAGATGGCTTTTGTACCTTTTGTGTCTGAGCTGACTTTTTGGAGAGTGAGACAGGGTGTGCTGTCTGCTCCGGTGGGTGGTAGCCCTCCTCTCACTTTCATTAGATTCACTCTTTCTATCTGTCTTTGTCATTCGATCTCTTGTTTTCAGTGCGTCAGTTCTCTTCACTGCAAATGTGTCACAGCGGTGTTATATTTGGCTAATGCTATAGCAAATAGATTCATACTTAAAGCAGAGCAGAATATTTTGCAGACAAAATTCTTTGCAAAATCATGTAGAGACAAACTGTACAAACGTAGACACAAGAATATTTAGTATTTTAAAACTATAAACATTAACATCTATGTAAATTATCTATTATTTCACTGTTATGGTTCTTAAGTTTGCTCTTAGACACACACAAGGTGATGTACTAGAGGTACACTAGGTGATGTATTAACATGCAAAGGGTCATCATTTTCTAGAAATATGTTGCAAGAAAACTTCACTTGAGGCACTAAATGGGTTTTACCTGTATAACATTGCTTTCCAGCTGTTTTTATTGAAAAACTGTACTCAGTATTGTAATGTTTTGAATAACAACTTTAGAAGTTAACTGCTTTACTTTAAAGCAATCAGTTTTTGAAATTGTTATCAAGAAAACAGAAATGATAGCTCATTGACAGTTTGAGATGCATGTAACCAATTTGAGGAAACTTGGTTTGTATATTTCGACAGTGTGTTTTGTACCTGTGCAAAAGATCCCCCCATCCTATCCAGTTTTCAGGAAAAGTGATGCCAATATTGAGCAAAAGGAATTTTAGCATGTCTATTTTCAATCAAAAATTGTATGATGCATTACTGATGATGCATGCAAAAAAAATATAGATATATGTAGTTTTTAATTCAAAGTGATTGTTTTTTAAATTGGTGCTGTTGTGCACTACAGTACAAAAAACACAAATACATTTATTTTGTAAAAACCATGTTTGCATGTTTTAAATTGGTGGGAACCAAACCAGCTAATAAGAAAGGAGCATCTCTGTGTTGATTTTTTTATTTTATTTTATTTTATTTAGCTGTGTTGGCAGCTTCATGGACAAATGTCCCTAGATCCAGTACCATGTACTTTCAATGTAAAGTCATTAAAGTGTAAAAAAAAAAAAAAAAAAAAAAACACAGCATTTGTGTATTATAGTCTATATTTCAATGCCTCTTATGGGAATGGGGTTAAATAACAGTTACAGACCAAAAATATGCAAAAAAAATCTGACTATATAATGTATTTTTTCAAAACTGTAATACTATAAAAAAATAAGCAATATAATAATAATAATGAGAAACTGAGTTTACTTGTTAATAAATATCAAAACTCAATATAAGATAAAATAAATTCATTTACATGCAGTTCTAGTTTATTTCTGATTATATCTCTTTATGGAAGCCAAGCCAAATTTGCATGGAGTCAGCAACTTTGTAGGAAGTCCTCGTCCTGAGCAAGCATGAGGCGACACTGGAGAGGAACCCCTCCCTTTTTTAACAGGAAGAAACTTCTATAAGATCCAAGCTTAGTATGAGCGGCCATCTGCCAGGAATGATTAGGCCCTGGGAGGACAGGAAAAACACACACAAAAAAATCCAAGAACAGTGGGCCAGGGATACATCCTATGGGAAAGAAAAACTAAGAGAAGAAATAGTTAAAAAGGAACAACAGCTCTGCCAAAGGTTCCATTCCGGAATGAGATACAGCTAAACATACTGAGCTAGGAGTACTTTCTACGGACAGAAACAACAGCAAGAGAACATGAAGTTAATAGCAGCAACAATAATAATAATAATCTGCTCAACATTTTCATGTTGAAGGGTCTCTGTGTAATTAGCTTGCACAGATCACAGCTTGTAAAACTGCTCTTTTTGACCTTCACACACGTAACCTCACCTGCTAAGATCCACATGTGGCCGTGTGTTCTCATTGTTTTTGCAGTGGGTTCTATTGCAGTGCTGACACAGTCTGTGTGTGTGTGTGTGTGTGTGTGTGTGTGTGTGTGTGTGTGTGTGTGTGTGTGTGTGTGTGTGTGTGTGTGTGCGTCTGCCAGCTGTTAGTTACTCCCTAACATGAATGTGTCACTCTGTGTGTATGACTCCTGCATGTCCTCCAACTTGTGTCCTCTTCACTGAACTGCAAAAAGTCACATCAGCGCACAACCTCTCTGCTTCGCTCATTTCCATGTAACAGCTAATTTACCGCCTAAATCAACTCTGATGTCTAATGAATCTGCACATCCGTGCTAACATGGACCTCATTTGACCTCTCTCTATTTCTCTCATGCACACACAGTTACAAACACACCATTGCATCCATGCTCACATCTCATTACAGTGGGACATCATGTGTTCATCTATGGCTTCCGGGGGAGGGGGTCTCCACAGCTCAATAGCAGGGTTTTACAGCTTCTGCCAAAACCCTGCCAGAGATAGTCAGCTTGTCTGCCTGGCAGCCTGGCACTCCAGCAGACTGTATTTACAGCAACCTCTGGATAAAACGGATCTGGTTACTGCGGGGGATATATACAACTCATCAATCAGCAGGGAGGCAGACAGAGAGAAAGAACGAGGTGTACAGTTCAGTATGGTGTTTTTATTGCTGCTCCTTTGCCTTTATTGCTTGCACACATCCAGATGTGCTCAAAAGCACGCACACGCATGTAAACATTCTCAAACTTTCCCAAAGGATGTAGGTCCAAAATGAAGTCTGATGTTTCAGTTTCAATCTTTTTCTCTGGCCAGATCAAATACATGAAGCAGCAGCTAGAGGTGATGTCACTATCCTACAGCTGTCTCTACCACTCAGAGATATACACACACACACTGCATGAGTGTGTGCGTGAACAGCTTCACCGAGGTCAAATCTCTCTCCGTCTCCCGCCCTTTAATTCTGTCTTCTCTCAAAACTCTGGGGATCCTGCACGCTGCGCTGAAAGCAATGGTCTGGATCATGTTCTCTCTGTGTGTATGTGAGCCACACACACACTCAGACTCACACACACTCAAATGCACACAGACATGCGCTGTATGCTCCAATTCCGGCTGCCGGGAATGGCTTGGGGGTAGATGGGGAGGGAGTGGGGAAATGAGAGAAAAGTGGGGATTCTTTTACAGCAGCACCATCACAAACAATCAGGGTAAAAAAAATATATATTTTATTCACACAAAACAGGCCACACACATCCCTGAATCCTGACCATGGGAGAACATAATCCAGGCAGGATGAGCATTTTTTCTTTCAACATTAAATTTGTTGTGTCAAGCTGTGCTTTTAAACTGTACTGTCTGGATGTTTTTAGAATCTTTTGGGTTTAGGAAGATGAATTATTTTCACCTAAATAGATTAGTTTAAATATTAATTTTGAGATAATCAATAAGAAATAGGGAACTGTAGAAACTAAATGTAAACGTTACAGAAGTTTTACATAAAAACAAACTCTGAATAAATTAAATGCACAGTTTAGATCAGGATAAAAAATGTTTTCTTTCAACCAAAAGTTAATTCCTGGGAGGCTTTGAGACAGGCAACCCCCGAAAGATAATCAATCAATTGACAAGGACTATACCATGATCTTGGGTTGTTTGAGTTCTTTGGTTTGTTTATGTGTTTCCACTTTTGATCATTTCCTTGTTCAAGTCTTAATTCATGCTAATTTATGCCCTGTACTTTCCTTAGTTTTTCTTGCTCTTTCCTTTGGATCAGTGTTTTCCCCTCGGTTATAATTTATTTCCCCTCCAGCTCCTTTCTAGTTTTATATCTAAATCCCTCAGCCTGCCTGCCTGGACCCCCTCACAACTTCAACCTGTTTCTAATCAGCCACCTGTTCTTTGTCAGGTAATCAAGCTCCTCATCCTCTGTCACTCACTGCTGCATTCTTCTGTTCACACACCTCGTCTACTGGTTCTTTGCCTCTCCCATCTTCTCTGTCTGTGTTTCCCTGAGTCCTGTCTGCTGCTTTCCGTTACTTTATGGTTTTTCAGTTCACTCTGTTCCTTCCTCTTCCATGTCCTGATCCCGTTGTGCCTGCTTGTAGAATTTATGTTTATCTTCATAAAAAAAAGTCACATCATGATCCTCCTGAGCTCCTACTTGCGTTTTGGTCCAATCTCAAACTCGCATTTTATGACAGAATATCATTTTCGAGAAAAAAAATAATAAATCAGTTTTTATTTAAAATGTCACCCAAAATTGGTATGTCCAATATTAATCATATATGACTTCATTGGCACTAAAACCCTTCCTATAATTATTGATCAACCTTTTGTGTGTTTCTGCTGGTAATTTTGCCTATTTATCTTTTACGGTGTGCTCCAAGTCCTCAAGGCCGAAAAGTCTTCTCCCTAATCTAATGCAGTCGATTCTTTATGAAATTTAAATCAGGACTCTGGCTGGCCCACCCAAAGTGTTTTGAATTGGTCAAATTAATTTACATTCATATAGGTCAAATTAAAAGATTATTTATACCTCAATCTACCAGGGGTATGAATAATTTTGACCTGATCTGTGCATATATTACTTTAAAATGTTTAAAAATTTATAATTTTGTTAGGCTAATCCTTGTGATGTGCAGGGTTAGTTTTCTACTACACATAATTTTAGCTATAAGTTAAATTACAAACTCTTACATACTGTTTCATAATCTAACAATGATTTAATCATTTCTACAGCTTTATCTGATCTGCATGAAATGTTTCTTGGTCTTCATGGTGGTATTTGTTCACTAATTCACTAATGTGCTCTAACAAACCTCTGAGGCCTTCCCTAATACAGCAGTATTTATAGTGAGATTCAATTACCATCAGGTGAACTCTGTTTATTAATTTGTTGATTTCTGAAGGTAGGTGGATGCACTCAATTCTAGCTCAGGGTTTCAAATTAAAAGGGGGTGAGCACAAATGTATTTATTTGTATTTATTGGGATTTTCCTTCATAAGAAGTGTTGAAAACCAGATAGTATTTTCCTTACCTTCACAATTATGTCCTATTTTGTGTTATTCTGTAAAACAACAATAGAATACGTTGACATTATTGGTTGTAACATTACACAATGTGAAAGTCTTCAGTGGGAGTGTTTACTTCTGCAAGGCTTCCCAAATTAGTCTAGAAATAGAATGTATGAAGAACAACTGACTTTTAGTTAAAGTTGTTTCTATAAACCACACACAAAAAAATAAAAGTCAGTTTAGGTCCTCGCTGCAAGCATTTCTCTGTTATTTCACTGATGCCATGCCACGATGTCCCTGAAGTGCATTTTAGTTAACAAGATAAATGAATGAGCTACATATCTGATCTTTTTAAAGTTACACCTGAGATAAGGTACAATAAGTTAGTAGCTACTATATGTCCTGATGCTCCTGTAAAATTATTATAGAAACCAAAACTCCGGGTCACTCCCGGAGCTTGTTAGTTGATCTCACAAAAGTTTATTGAGTCAGCTTTAAAGTTCATCCAACATGGTTTTGCTTTCTGTTCTATTCATTACAGTTATAAATACTTTTGTATGCTTTTGCAACTTCTTTTTCAAACAGCATATTAATAATAAAACACCTTCCTTTCATTCCCTGTTCTTTATAATTAAAACATGCATATCTTCTCAGACAGTGAGAAGCATCGCTCAAAGAAAAACAGATTAGAGATTTTAACATAGCATTAACTACTGTGTAATCCTAATTTAAAGGCTTTATTGTATCAGAGGTTGAGAGCTTCCTGGAAATGAAACATGAGTGCTTTTACTAGAACCGTAGGCAGCTACAGTAAGTGCATGCACTTTGACTCTTGTGTTTAAACTTTTTTTTTTTTTTTTTTTTTTTTTTTAATGGAGAACTTTGGTGGAGCTGTTATTTTATATCTGCATTGATTTCATTCAGGGATTTGTGAGTTTTTCCCATCATCCCACAGAACACACACACATGCACTTCTCCAGCTCTGGTTCCAAACTGAAGTTGCATGTTTGACAGCATTTTCTTTTGTTGTTTATAAGTGAAATAATCTATTTGTAACATTTAAAAAAATGCTTTTTTTTTTTTTTTTTTTTTTTTTTTTACATTTTTAGTCTTTGCTAAATTTTGACTTTATTATTTCATGGACTAAGAAGAAACCAGCAGTCATAAAGATAAAACTTCATGTACAAATCAAACAAAGAATGTTATGGATTTTTTAAGAGTGGGATGAAAAGTTAATGTTTATGTTAATTGAGATATTTCCTTCAACCTGGCAGGCATGGGCTGAAAGCCAACACATTGTTTTGTTATTTTGCTGTCACATAGATTAAATGTTTTAACACCCTCTTGAGTGGCACCAGTGCTTATGGAGGTTCAGGATTGATTTAGTAAGCAAAGACAAGAAGGAGTCACTAAAATCTTGGAAAAAAAAAATTTTTTTTCATTCAAATTCTGGTTTTCTTTTTGGGTTATTTTGTTTTTTGTTTTTGTCTTTTTTTATATGTTTGAGAGATTTTGGTCTTTATTAAAGATTCAGAGAAGCACATGCTTTTGGTCCCAGCTATGAAAAGCACATCTGTTCAATTACAGATAATACTCAACATACACATCTACATTACCACAGTTAGAGTGGGATCTAACCTTTTCTGAGTCTTTAAAGCACAGGGGAAAAAATAAGTTTACAGGTCTAATTTTCCTCCTGACAAGTTAAAAAGGATGTTTATAAGATCAGAAAAAGCATTCTGGTGTAGAACAGATTGGAAGAAATCTTTTCTGCTTCGCTTTCGGTGCTGCATTCCCAGCATTCAGCTGCATCATGGGGAAACAGGTCAGAGGTTGCAGTGTAGATTTCTGTGTGGGTGTCTTGGTACCCTTTGACCCCCTCTGACCCGTTGAACAGCAGCCAAACTGGCCGTCCAACTGGGAGTAGGAGAGGATGAACAGGGGTCAGGAGAAACAATCAAGGAAAAAGCTTTCTCTCTGCCATGTTTTCTACTCTTTCCCTTTATTTCTCTCTTATTCAGCTTCTCGTTTTATCCTCCTGGAACCAGAGCTGCACAAACAATACAACACATGTACCATGACCACAGAAGCCAAGGTGAGACAAAAATGCTTATTTTTCTAAAGACAAGAGTGTTTTTTGAATTTATGTGCCAGGCTTTTAAGAGGTTTCCAGGGCCCTGGGATCATGAAAGTCACTCAACAGATAAATGACCATGTAAACATTCAAATCAAGTGAAAGCAAGGAAAGCAATAAAAAGACTTGTTTTTTTCCACCCCAAAACAGCAGGGATGTCTAAACCTCGTTGAGCATTAATCGCTCAACGAGGTGTCATTGTCGGAGAAATCGTAACTCATTGGTAAATGTAGAAATCTTGCTTTTTCCTCTTTCTCTCCCGCTAAAGCTGTCCCTGAATCTCACTTCTCATTAAAATGTTTGCCTCTGTTTATGTTTGATCAACAGAACTTAGCCTCTCCAGAAAACTTTGGTTCTTTAAATTCAAACAAGCCATAAGTCTTTGTTGGAAAACAGAATTACATCTCCTATTGAAGACAGACAAAAGACATGGAAGGTTTTCTGAGCAAAGCCAAAATTTCAAACACATACACATACATATCCACACATATCCCAGTTTCAGGGCCCCTTTCCTCCCCCCATCCTTCCCATCCTCCACCTCCTCTCTCATCAAGGGTCATTTGCTCAGTTTCCTCCTGCCTATCCCTGCTTTTTTTTTCTCCTCATCCTCCGATTGGTCGGTTTAGACTAGGCTCTGATTGGACCTGAGCCTTTTGCACCCCCTCTTCCTGAAAACACCGCCCCCTTTTACTGGAACCTCCTCTTTTGTTTTTTGGACAGCCTCCATGTCTGATTGGCCAACACTGTGTTAGATGCTCCACCTTCTCTGCACTTTGAGAAAAAGTGTGCCAGGGCTCCATCTGGTGGGTGACTGTTTGAGATTAGGACATCATGTTACCCCAGTGACTTATTCAGTTCTACATTTATGTACTAATATGGTATATATTGGGCATACTAGGAATGCCCAATACATTTATATATATATATATATATATATATATATATATATATATATATATATATATATATATATATATATATATATATATATATATATATATATATATATAAATAATGCCTTACCTGAGTTGAAAAAAAAAAAAATAGTGCAGAAGACGAATAATTTAAAACAGAAAGAATGTTTTTGTACGAGGCTATGTAAATTTTAAACGTATCTGTCCTTTAGTGCCATCTAGTGTTTTTAGGAGCAAACTGTTACAGAAAACTAAACTACAGCACCACCTGTACAATCATAGTAAAAATAAGGCAATCAGCAACTCCTGCCAGGGGCGGACTGGGGAGAAAAACTGGCCAGAGAGTTCCTAACAGACTGGCCCACCTACAGCTTCTTGGTTAAAATAAAAAAAAAAATTAAAAAAAATAAAAAAAATAAAAATTAATAAAAAAAAACTATATATATATATATATATATATATATATATATATATATATATATATATATATATATATATATATATATATATATATATTTGTTTTTATGCCTTGCAGTCAATTGGGAGTTAAATCCCAACTAAATAATTAAGATTATTCACCTGGGTTGCCATTCATTCAAGAATCTCTACTTCCTACAACCCTAAACATACAGCCAGAACTATGGTGAATTGGTTTCAAAAACAATTATCAGCACAGAAAAAAATCAAGTTATCCAGTTGCCCCCATTTGACAAGGGGATATGCTTTATCGTTAGTTGTATCAAAATGCAATTTAAGCAACTTTTTGCACTTCTGAACACTTGTATCTTTGTAAATCTTTTTCACTTCCACTGTACTACATAATGTCCCTCAGTGAACATGTTGCTGTAGTGTTTTGAATGTGTAGCACACCAAGAATTACATTGTTATTAGCTTGCATTGTCAATAGTAGTTAGCCTAACCAAGAACATTAATTGGGAAATCCTGTCAATTGATTCTAGGTGATGCAAAAAGACCCTTTGAGGCAATTTTTTTTTTTTTTTTTTTTTTTTTTTTTTTTTTTTTTTTTTTTTTATGCATTGAGTCCAATTTAAAGTTTCTAGTCTGTGTGGGATCTGCAAGGCCCTATATAACATGCTACCTGCAAGTGCATCCTCCTGGGAAGAGAAAGTGCCTCTTTAAAAGTATGGCTGGGATCAACATTTTTATGTTTCACTGTTAAAAGAACACAAGATCTCACAGATGGTGTGAAAGCCCTGGTGAAAAACAGTTACAACTTCGCCGGTAGTCCTGTTTATGTTTGGCCACTGTGTTCTGGACCGAAGGCTGTTTTATCCAGGTTGTTCTTTAGCGCCTGGTTCATCACATGAATATTAATACGGTGCTAAAACCCAGTCTGTTGAACTACAGTAGCCAGTGTTTTTTATAGTCTATAAAGAACAGTCATCCATGACCACTGTGTGTTTTTCAGTGTTTAATGTTGAGAGCAATGAGTGCCATTAAATTCATACCCAAGCCAGCAGACTGCTGCATTTGCTTGTTTTACAAAAACTGTGGTCCAGACTCAAAGCTGGAGTTGGTTTGTGGACACCATCACAGAAATTAGGAAGTAGTCCTAGCCCTGCTCACAATATATACAAGAGCAAAAAGCAACACACAGCTCATTGATGTAAGACATACTGTTTGGTTCAAGTGAGATCCACAACTGTCATCCTTCCTCAAGAGTCATGTTTCTTTTGTGACAGTTCATCATGTGCTTTCATAATGCAGTGACAGCTTTTCATAATACTAACCCTGCAGCTGAAAATGCTCAGGTTTGCCTCTGCTAAAGTTTAGACGCTTGCTAAATCATTCGTACCTCTCAAACTTTTTCACAGTCTGTCATATTGCAACCATGACCTTCAGTGTGTTTTATTGGAGTTTTATGTGAATGACCTACATACAACAAACAAATCCTATTTTCCTGGTTGGATTCAGGTCTGAACTTTACCTGGGCCATTCTAAAACATGATGTTAGCTAAACCATTGCATTGTAACTCTGGCTGCATGATTTTACATACAGCCTGCTGGAAAATGAACCTCCACCCCAGTCTTAAGCATTTTTTACTTTCTAACAATTTAAAATGTTAGAATGCCCAATATTTAGCTCTACCCAGTTTCCCATCATCTGACCAGCTTTCTTATGCCTGCTAAAGAAAAGCATCCCCAGAGCAAGATGCTGCCACCCACTATGGTTCACTGTGTGGTGGCAGTGGCAACGGTTTCCAGCACACACAGAACTTTTTATGTAAATCTTGGGAAATATTGGTTTCCTCTAACTAGAGCACCTTCTTCCATTTGTTTGCTTTATTACCTCCATGACTTGTAGAAAACACAGCTGCTGATTAACATTCAACTATGATTTTTCCTGCTACTCTTCTATAAATACCAGATTTGTGGAGTGCAGTGCTAGTAGTTGTCCTATCAACATGGATCTCTACTGCTCCTCCAGAGGTATCATGGGCCTCTAGACTGTTTCTGTGAATCATGCTCTCCTTGTCCAGTCTGTCAGTTTAGCTGAAAGTTCATGTCTTGGAACGTTCACAGTTGTGCCACAGTTTCTATTGATGATGATGGACTGAACAGTTCTCAGAATGTTGAAAGCTTGGGATGTTGTTTTATAAAACTAACCATGCTGTAAAATCTTTCCTAATTGTATTCCTGACCTATCTACTGTGTTCCTTGGTCTTCATGATGCTGTTCATTCACTAATGTTCTCAACCAAACCTCCGAGGCCTTCACAGAATATTTGCATTTATACAGACATTAAATGATCTTCAGATGGAATATTTACTAATCAAGTTTCTTCTGAAGGCAACTGGTGACCCTGGATTTCATTTGGAGGTATTAGAGTACACGGGGTGTATACAAATAACCACAAACTTTTTCAGATTGTTGTTAGAAAAACTTTTGTAAAAGAGAAAAAGGAAAAACAGATAATTTCCCATGACTTTAGTTGATCTATCACATAAAATGACAATAAAATACTTGGAATTCTGTGCTTGTAGCCTGATAAAATGTGGGAATGTTTAATAGGCAGGGAGACATTTGTGCCTCTGTGTCTTTAACAGTTTTCTGCTCATTTTCATTCTGTATCCAGTTGCTTTTGCACAGACCACACACGCAGTGCAGCATGTCTTGTGTCAGCTAATTGTCCCATACATTATAATGTTGTGATTCAACAGAAATGGATTTGATCACCATCTGAACCATAAGCGGTAAGGAAGGCTTGATGAATGGGTCTCCTCTCAGAGTGTGCAGGCATGTGAAGTGTTGTGATGATGACCTGGCTGTTGTCTAAGTGAGGGTGAAGATAAAGTTCCACATAAATCAGCTCATTGGAGAGGTAACAGCAGACTCCCACATATCATATCACTTATTTGAGGGTGTCCTAGTCTGAGAAAGGAATTCTGGGATCATTGCCAAACTTTAAACGAGATATTTAGAGAGACAAGGAGGGAGCAGTGATCATAGAGAACCTGTTGTCACATTACTTCTGGGTTTCTCTGGAGTTTATCTTATGTTAGTTTGTTTATTGCCATCTCCAGTGTTTGATGTCTGCCAAACATAGCGTCGTCTTGTCTGATACCCAAAAAGCTGCGTTTTGGTCTCAGCAGACCAGAATTTTTTTCCGCTTGACCACAGAGTCTCCCACATGCCTTTTGCAAACTCCAGTTGAGCATTGATATGAGTTTTCCTCAGCAGTGGCTTTCTCATTCCCACTCTCCCATAAAACTTTGACTGGTGAAGAACCTGGGCAACAGTTGTTGTCTGCAGAGTCTCTCCCATCGGAACTGCTGAAGCTTATAACACTTTCAGTGTAGTCATAGGTGATCTGATGGCCTCTCTCACGAGTCTCCTTCTTGCACGGTCACTCAGCTTGTGAGGAAAGCATGATCAAGGCAGATTTACACAAGTGCTATACTCCTTTGATTTCTTGATGATGAATTTAACTGGACTCCAGGGGATGTTCAGTGCCGTAGAGTTTTTTGTATCCATCCCAAGCAAATCTGAGAAAAGGTTACTGAAAGGTATAGACCTTTCAGTAACCTTTTCTCAGATTTGCTTGTAGTATTGTTTTGTCTTCATGCTGTAATGGTAGCCACAAACACTGACAGACCAGTGAATGGAGCTTCAAGACACTTTATACTACAAGCACTTGAGACACAATCTCTGCACTCAGGTGATCTCCATTCCACTCATTATGAGACTACCAGCACCAATTAGCTGGACCTCTGTTGAATTAGGCCAGTCTATTTAAAAGGGGTGAATATTTATGCAATCATTTGTTTGAAATACTTTGTGAAATATTTTTATTTAATCGACATTATTTTGAAGAAATCTGTTTTCACTTTCACGTGGGGGACTGGGGGGGGTCAAAAAAGTATTTGTTTTTAACATGACTGATTTGTAAAAGCAATAATATGGTAAAACATTCAAGGGAGATAGATAGATAGATAGATAGATAGATAGATAGATAGATAGATAGATAGATAGATAGATAGATAGATAGATAGATAGATAGATAGATAGATACCATATTGTCCCCTTAGGGGAGATTTGTCTTGGACAACATGTGCTAAACACGGGTGAGAATACTTTTTATAGACACTGCACATGCCTGAGAGAATATGTTTTGATAAATAAAGAATCTTTTAAGAGCTGAATAGTAGTAACTGATTAGATTTGCATTTTAAAGATTTATTTACTCTGGTTTGCTGGAAACTCTATGGAGAACTATCACAAGATTACAAGAAGGAAGACAGAGACAAACAAACTAACACAAAGCAATAAAAAGGGTGACACATCCAAGTTGGTGAATACTTTTTTTAATCACTGTATATGCCCGAGAGAATATTATTTAATAATTAAAGATACTATTCTGTGGTCTGTTGGAAACTCCATGGAAAACTGTCACAGCATTATGAGAAGGGAGACACCGATAAACAAATGAGCATAAGATAAACTCCAGAGAAACCCAAAAGTAATGTGAAAGCAGGTTCTCTATGATCACTGCTCCCTCCTGGTCTCTCTAAACATCTTGTTTAAAGTTTGGCAATGATCTCCAACTGTATTTAAAAGAGATATTAATAAACAAATAAACAAATAACCAAGTTACATGTGAATATTTCAAAGTTTTCACTGTTTAAAACTACTTATCTGAGGTGAGGGATGGGGTCACAATATTTCCATAGCAGTGTTATTTTTAGACATATTTTCTGTCCCTAAAAAGTAAACTGAATAATTTTCATAGCTTAGAAGAAATTATGAATTTGTGAACACTCCAGATTGATCCATCACTGTTTTATAGTTTATGTGTTGATGTTGACCAGGTGTGGGTTGGGAGATTCACATGATATGATAACCTTGCATAAATCTATCCATCCATCCATCCATCGACTGTTTATATGTGGTTTTAAAACTGTGTGAATGTAATCAGAATGGTGAGTAACATCCCCAAACCATGATGCTACCACCACCAAGTTTCTGTTTCTTTTCTTTTTTTTTACGTTCCACATCATAACTTTCTGCATTTTTTTCAACCAATATTTCCAAAGCTTTCTTTAAGCCAGCTGACAAAGAGTGTGCAATAGCATTACTCCATGCATTAAGGAAAATTTCTCACTCTGGCACTTCTCTCTGTCAGCTCATTACTTTCAGCCGTATGATAGTAAATTTTTAAAACCGAAGTGTGTCTTGATAGAGATAACCAGTCCATGCTATATGGATACTTTTTTTTATTTTTTTTTTAAGCAGAACATAAAACTGGAACAGCTGTATTTGTGCAAAGTGCACTTGTAATATTTAGTTTATCAAGTTAACAGTTTGCTGTTGTTGAACTGGACTAAATATGACTCACCAGATAAATCTGCTGTTGGAAGTTGCAGTAAATATCCACACTGAAGATACACATCAGTGATGCTCATATATAGGCAAATACAGAACGTTTTAGTGTCCAAACATGTTGTGGGAATGTAAGATTTATCAAAAGAGATACCATTATGTATTAGGCACAGGGATGATGGCTGTATTTCTTTCACAGAGGCATGGCATGCTTTAAAAACACATATAAGCAGAGTGCAGAGGAAGGAGGCCTGAAAGCATGCAGAGGGAAAGATGAAAAGGCTGCAGGGGTGGCAAAAGATGAACATTAAAAACATTAGGAGGAGAGAATTACAGTGGCAGAGAACAAGGTCTTCCAGGGAGTGCTCTATGAGCTCAGCTCAAGAACAAAGGGAGAGGTCTATTGAAGCTCTCTGCAGATAGTGCTCAGGATGAGTGTCCGACACGTGGTCGTAAATCCCGAACCCCACAGTCTGCAAGCCAGGGCCAGGGTCAGGCAAAGAAAGCACAAAGAGATGAGTTGAGAAGAGATGGGAGGTAAATGATAATACAGAAAAGTAAACTGAGATGTAAGCCTTCTTAAGGCTAAATCTGCATCACTGAAACCAGATGTGACTGAAATTCTTTTCCTCTGAGTTACTTTACTGCGGTATTATAAGTTCTTTGTGCTCAGACATGGCAACAGGGTAAAATGAAACAATTTCAGGATCGAGATGCAGTGATCAAATTGAAATTCCCCTTCTGGCTGTCATTATCACTGTTGCTTAACAGGGATTCCTCTCTTTCAGTTTGCTATTGGTCCAAGCACAACTCCAAATGTGTGTGGCTATACCTAGAGAAACCTCAGCAACAAAAATGTGGTGACGTCAGTCCTGTGGGGTAAATACCAGTCAATGCTGAATGCATGCTGTGAGTATTAAGTAGACAATATTAAGCTCTTGAGTAAAGACTGTTGCTATAGTTCATGTCTTCCTTTTTCATGTTTTCCCATATTATTTTTATTCATCTTTGTTTTTTGTACTTCTGTTATTTTTCCCTTTTCATATAATTCTTGCTAAAGCTGCTTTTTTTTCAGTTGATGTATTGCAGCTGGAAACTGAATTTCCCAGTGGACCCCCTCACCCCCCATTCCTCTGGGTATGGGGTGGGGTCCCAAAAGGAATGGGAGGGAATGAGGGGGTATCCCCAATATAATCAGTGGATGCCAAATACATATAAAAATCTGTATCGTTAGTTTAATGTAAATTATTTTGACAGAACACATTTAACAGAAGATTTCTTGAAATTGTGTAAAATGGTAAATGGACAAATGTACTCGTATAGCCCTGTAACAAGTCCAGAGGACCCCAAAGTGCTTCACACTACATTCAGTCATTCATACACACAGTTACACACTGTGCCAAATTTTTCTACATTTTGTTAAGTAAGAACTTCAAACTTCTATGTATTTTACTGGAATTATATGTGATAGACCAAAACAAAGTAGCACAAAATTGCAAACTCTGTCCTAATGGTTTACAGCCTCTGACAGGTTTGCCAGAAATGTGGAGAGAACAACTGCTGACAGAATCTCCCACCTGAGCTGCGGTTCTCTGCAGCTCCTCCAGGGTAATTATGGGCCACTTGTCTGCTTTTTCAATTATTGCTCTCCTTGCACTGCCTGTCAGTTTAGGAGGACAGATATATCTTTGCAGTTGCAACTGGGCCATAGTTTTCCATTTTTGCATGATGGATGTGCTTTAGGAGATCGAGCTTGGGATACTGTTTCACAACCTAACCTGATTTAAACTTTTCTGCAACTTACTCCCTGACCTGTCTGTTGTGTTTTCCTTGGGTGACTTCTAAAGACGATTGATTTTATTTGGAGGTATCACAGTAAAAGGGAGTGTACAGATACTGTACAAAATCTGAATGTTGTATTAATTCACAGTTTAGGATAAAAAGTTTGATTGCAAAGCTTCTTGAAGTATTAAACTGTGGTTCCAGCATTGCAAGTTGTTCCCAACTAATAACTGAATCAGTCCAATTAGTAAAGTGTGCTTTATTTTTTGTCATCTACTCTCAGAAGAAACAAAAGCACACTGTTCATTCAACACCCCAATTAGTGCATACATACATACCTTTCCAGATATGAGTAGTGCATCTGTCAGGAATTTGCCTTGTTTAAATGAAGCCAAAAATAAACATGCATTGCTTCGTGCACGCGTGAGGGCCACTTTCCTTAATGTGACGTGGGTTTTCACAGGGTTTATATGACACAGGGCCAGGCATTCAGCAGGAAATAAGACACATGTCCAAACACAGTTCAGACAGAAATAACAGCTTTCAACATGTTGACAGCAGCGATACTGTCAGCGCTCCTGATGATGGGGGGTCTTGGAGGGGCAGCGACATCTGACTTCCATGTCTTTGGGAAATCCTACCACAACGATGAAACCCTGCGGAGCAGCAATGATGACAGACACTCTGTGAGAAAACAGCCGCACCAGCAGGTAAGAAATGACCAATGAACTGATGGCTTGTGTATTTATGCTGAAACCCATTTTATATTCTGGGTCTCCAGATAATCCAGGATCAGTTGATGCTCTTTTTAACTGTATTTCAGATCTGTACATCATAAATGGCAGCATTTTCTCCATCTCAGTGAGGGCTAAACTTAAGATGTAGTAAATGGCACAGACCTGTAGGGACAGAAGCTACAGCACAACTTCAGAAAATGCCAATGTACTCTTTAGATCAAGCAGAAACTCTGTGCATCACTACAGCAAAAGTAATGCATGCTTTCTGAGCATAGCTTAGTTACAACTTTACTTCAGCTGTTAGGGTAATGACCAGGAAGCAACCAGATATAACATGTAATGGCTACCAGTGTAATTAATTAAGGAATTAATAAATTTTTCAACTCAAGGCTTATTTTTTCTATTGTTTTTGAATAATTTCCAGTAAATCTTCAACACAATGATGTTTCCTCATTTCCTGTTCCACTTTCACTGTTTTAATCCATCCATCCATCCATTATCCATCACACTTATCCATGCAGGGTCACAAGGGGGGCTGGTGCCTATCTCCAGCGGTCATCGGGCGAGAGGCGTGGTACACCCTGGACAGGTTGCCAGTCCATTGCAGAGCAATAACTGTTTTAATGTGTTTGTCTAATACATTTTAAATTTATTTACTTGTGTCTGTGTGTTTTTGGTTATAGTTGATTGATTGATTGACTGACTGATTCTTTTTCTTTTGCTCAACATTCCATCATGCTTTCAGATAGCACCAAAAAACCACCTAACCATTTTACTTTTGAAAAATAAACATTTAAATTTTGGGTTTTTAGCTTATAGAACAACTAAAAACAGTAAATATTAATTTGTTGCTGCCACTTGCTGAAGAACACAGACAAACGCACACACTGAAAATTCACTTGATCTGATTAAGTACAATTTTAATATGTCCAGATGCCAAGTGGAATCCGCAGAAGTCTGGATCTGGAGAGCTTCAAGCTACACGTGACCCCGGCCACCAGCAAGAATAGCCTGCCAACCATCATCAAGTTGTACCCCCCCACTGCTAAACCTCTCCACATGCATGCCAACATGCCCCTGCGCTTTGGCAGGAACAGCAACGATGAGAGAGTGCCCAACTCCAGCCCCAACATGCCCCAGAGGTTCGGGAGGTCCTGGGAGTTGATCCAGATGTGCGGAGAGTGCCGTGAGGTCCGAGATGCTCCCAGCCCAGTGCTGCCTCAGAGATTTGGAAGAAATGCTCCTTACTGGAGCCTCCTCAGGACTCTGGCCAGTGAACACTTGCTGGACACTGGTTTGCACTGGTAGGAAACTGACACAATCTTAAGTATTTCTCTTACCCCAATCATAACCACTAACCCTGCTACTTTCCTGTGATTCATGGAAAGAATATTATTTTATTTTATCCAACAGGACTGAAGATTTTGACTATAAGACCAGCTCTGAAGAAGATGTAGAGACGGAAGAGAAGACCTTCGAAGGATAACAAGATTTAAAAGGACCTCTGTTGAGTCCTGATTACAGCATTCAGTGTTTCTATTGTAAAGATGTTTCAGGTTATTAAAGGAAAGCTTAGATCTGGAGTATTTCCATTTAGATGTTGTTTTCTGAAAATGATGTTATTGTCAGTATGAGGAACTGATCTTAAAAAAGAATGAAGTTTATACAAAAAGCAAAAAATAAAGCTTGAAGCAATGAGAATACAAAATGTTATGTTGTTCGTCTTGACCTATCATCACCTCGACCTTTCATACCTCTCCAGTATCTGCAGAAACATCAAGAAACATCACCAAATTCTTAGAGTTGTTCTGGTAAGAAAGCATAAGGTTCATCAAAAACCTTTTGACTTTCAATAATTCTCTTGAACTGGATTTGAACTATACAAAAACCATACTTTGATTCCATAGAGGGCAGTAGAGAAGTTTTGAGCTCAATGTGGTTCATTACAAAATTAGCAAAACTGAACCTGCTAGCAAGCTGACAAGGAAGCAGTTGTTGCACTTGAATATTTGAACACTAGAGAGTGAAATGAATGTGTTTTAAATCAAAAACCTAACCGAAACGCAGCATTTTAAAATCATGGTGTCACTATTACGACGCAGAAGAACAATAAGATTTACACAGTGGCCTTTATTACACTGAAATTTAGTTTTCTAAGAGATATACATACAATTTGATAAAGGGGGAAGAACATTAACTCCTGGCAGAAAAATATGTAAAATTATTCCCTTTCAGACAAGAAGTTTGTTTCTGATAGGAAATGAGACAGCCATCTCTCAAAAAACAAGAAGACCATGAATAAGCGGTATTATTTCGGGAAAAAAAAAAAATCTATTTGGCATTACAAAAAAATGGTTATAACTTATTCAGTATTCAGTGGAAAAATCTTAATTGGCATTACAGCAATGAAACCCCTTTATATGATTGCTGAGCAGCTTTTTCCATGCTTCCACTGATGTTTTTTTTTTTTTTTTTTTTTTTTTTTAATAATTTCTCTCTGGTGAAGAGCTCCAAGTCTTTTAGGTTAGAAGGTCTCCCTGCCACCCTAATCTTTAGTTCCATTCATAGATTCTCTGTTGGATTTAAGATGGGACTCTGGCAATGCTGCCCCAAAACAGTACAATTACGTTCAATCATCAGAAACTTGTTGAAATCTGAAGTCGCCAGGGGCATAATTTTGGGAAAAATTTGGGATTTGGCTGTATGTATTTGGATGGTGGGTAGGGGAAGGGTATAGATATTTGTTTTCTTTTTTGGGCAGGTCAGATCATTTAGCTTTTTGCAAATTACAAAATAGTAATATTAAAAATAAAAGATACACCAATATAATTTATAGTATGTATATAGAGGGCATTTCACATTTTTTCACAATACAGCCAGAGACTCTAAAGTACTTTATTAGGATTTTGTATATGATAGATAGACCACCATGAATTGAATTTATGTTGTGGTTTGCTCAGTCATTGAAGTGTGACAAGATGGCTGTTACACAGTGCATCACATGCCGTTAGGGGTAATTCGTCCAAGGGAGTCACTTCTCAAAATATTTGTCTCAAGAAATAAAAGTTTGTAAAAATTACCTTAAAATATTAGGTACACAACAGATTTTCTCTCTGCAACATTTGTTTTAAACCAGATTTTCTCTAAATGACAACTATCATGCCTGAATGCACAATACAAACTGTTATTTATTAAGAGGATTATTAAAATTTCCCCATTGGGTTCTAAGTTTTTCCATAACCAGTCATCAGATTCCTTCACTTTCACAACAAAGGAGAAACTCAGAGTAGGAAGTACTCACCTGAATCTATGTTTGTGACTCAGTGACTCAAACTGTTCCATAACAAGCACTGAGTCAAAGCATTTCAAACATGTAACTGACACACATGGCGAACAAACCCCACCTGTATTTCGAGATGGGTGTGACCTACATATTAGAGCTTATTCAACCCGACCTGACCACGCCTCTCTCTGAAACTTTACTTCATATACTTTAGAGTTCAAATTCGATTCAGTCATAGCAAAACAAGATTTCTGGTCACCAAGCAATCAAAAGGGAAGGAGTGTGAATTTGAGAACGAAAGGTGACAACATCTACCTGAGGGCGTTTTAACATATTTCCAATCTGACGGTAGGATTTGCGCCTTCTTTGCCTTCTCTGTTTGTTATTCCTTCCTTTGTGTTGTTCACTTTTTTAGTTCAGAAGCCTTGATTTGTTCCTTCAGCCTGTTGTATGCGCTAGATAAAATCTTTGCTGCAACACAGAAAGTTTAAGGTATCCAAATGTTTGTGTAAGCGGTAATTTTCCATTCCCTCCATATTTCTTTGCAATGATGTTGTTGATTGTTTCTCCTCCTGTCCTTTCCTCCACTGCCTAGCTGCTGGCCATGGGGGACATTCAGAAAGGGAAGAAGGTGTTTGTCCAGAAATGTTCTCAGTGTCACTCTGTTGAGGAAGGTGGTCGCCATAAGGTGGGACCAAATCTCTGGGGGCTGTTTGGAAGGAAGACGGGGCAGGCACCTGGATACTCCTATACTCAGGCCAATATGGAGAAAGGTATGAATCACTACAGAAATGCACGGAATATTCACGTCTATTTAAGAAATACAAAATTAAGCAGGTAACTGGACAACGGCGCATAATAATGGGTAAAGCTGACATTACAAACCAGATGTATTTATTTTCAACAGCCATAAAGGGGATGCCATCTCAATTGTTTAAATGTTGTAAAACACAATAAATGTGATTTAATTCATGTTAGCCCCTGATCATCAAATTAAAAATGTAGGACCATGAATAAATGGTCATGGCCTCTCCTTTAGAGAGAACTCGGTCATCTGAGAGGGGCTCAGAGCAGGGCCACTGTTAGGATGCCTCCCTGGAGTGGTGTTCCAAACTTATCCCACCAGGAGGAGCCTCAGAGGAAGGCCCAGGACATACTGAAGGGGCTATGTTTCTTGGATGGCCTGGGAACACATTTGCATTCCCCCCAAGGAGCTGGCTCAAGTGGGTGGGGAGAGGGAAGCCTGAGCCTCTCTGCTCAGGATGCTCAGGATCCCATATTAAGCGAAAGATACTTCCTGCAGCCATCTTTTTTTCCCCAAAATGATAACCACCTCTAGAGCAAATAAGCACAAAGGTAATCAAGATGTTTTACAAAGATTTTTTGTTTTTACAAATAGCCTTTAAAGTGCACGTTTATATTCACCCCACCCCTTACTCTAATAACCCCAAATAAAATCCATGAGCTTCTAAAGTGACCAACTCATTTTAGAAGCTGCCTAATCATTAAACAGAGTCCACCTTTGTGTAATTTAATCTCAGTAAAAATCCAGCTGTTCTGTGATGGCCTCAGACAGTTGTCACACAGCATTAGTGAACAAACAGCATCATGAGGATTGAGGAATGCAGCAGACAGGTCAGCTTTCATAATCTGATAGAGCATATTTTAAACTATTGTCTAAAAATAGAAACAGTATGGCAACCCGTCACCACAAACCCACAAAGCCATTGCTGAAAGAAAGCCATAAGAAGCCCTTTTTTCAGTTTGCCAATAAGCAACGCATGGGACACAACAAACCCACGAAGAAGGTCCTCTGGTCAAATGAGACAAAACAGAACTTATTATAACTACATGCAAAATGCTGTCTCCATTCTGAAACATGGCAGTGGCAGTATCATGCTGTGGGGATCTTATGATCAGCAGGGACGGTGAAGATGGTTACAGTTGATAGGAAGATGGATGGAGTTAATTACAGGGTAATAATAATAGAAGAAAGCCTGATTAATGCTGACTTGAGACTGGAGTCAAGTTTCATCCTAAACATACAGCCAAAGCCACAATGTGTTACAACAGCACAGCCAAATCGCAGCCCTTAATCTCATTGAGAATTTGACAGAAATATCGCAAATTGGTGTTCACAGATGCTCTCCAAACAATCTGACTGAATTGGAGCTATTTTGCTTAAAACAATAGGCAGATATCTTACCCTGTAGATGTCCAAAATGAGATGTACCTCAAAAAACTTGCAGCTGTCACTGCAGCAAAAGAGGTTTGTAGTTGTAATGTGACAAAATGTGAACATTTCAAGGGGTAATAACTTACGTACTTTTGGAAGGCACAGTAGCTAGCTGTCTTGATTTTTAAGAAATATGAGAAATGCCTGCCATACCTCAAGCAAGCTGATGCTCAAAATTGTTTAACAAAAATGTATCTAATTTTCTTTCTCATGACATATATTTATTTCTTATTTATTATTAGAGTATTTTAATAACTACACAGTATTTATGTTGAAATTTTGCCCTTATAGTATTTTTATTCTTAATTCTGTTTATATATATATATCATCGATGGTTTTATATTCTGTCTTTGTGTGAGTCTGCTGTTATTGCCAGAAATTTCCCCATCGTGGGACAATAAAGGCTATTTCTATTCTATTCTATTCTATTCTGTTCTATTCTATTCTATTTGCAATCAACCTGACTAATGCCATAAGTAGCTTTCCCTCCCAACAGAATATCTGTGTTTTTCCTGCTCCACCTCAAAAGGAGCCTGTTTTCCCTATATAAAGTGAAGACAGCAGGTCTGAACATGCAGCTGGTAGTAGTACTTTTCCTCTCTGACTCTCTGAGCTTTTCTCTAACACCAGGCAATAAACCCATCATACTTACAGACAGTCAAGAGACAATATTTCTTTAAACATTACTGCATACACCATCTGTGTGTGACTGTTTTTGTTTTGCTTTTCATTTAGGTATCATATGGAATGAGGAAACTCTGAATGTCTACCTTGAAAATCCAAAGAAGTACATTCCAGGTACCAAGATGATCTTCGCTGGCATCAAAAAGAAGAAAGAAAGAGCAGACCTTATTGCCTACCTAAAGGATGCAACCTCCTAATATACTGATGCTGCACACACTGTACACCAACAGCTACACTTACAGGGATTGAATGAGCTTTTATGAGTCCAAAATGTGCTGTTTCTCTTATTTTAAGATACTTATTCCTGCACAGGTTCCAGGAGCTGAGTGACTTTGACTTTACAATCCACAATGTGCTGTGTACAGACCGCTGTTCACCACCTGGATATTGTGGAAGTTGCCCCACTACGCACATAGTAATACCTATACTACGCTTTTGTTTATTTTGTTTATTCAGTTATTTATATTTAATTTTTTTCTTGCTGAAGACATTGATTCTATCTATTTTTTTCTATTCAATTCAGGTTTAGATTTGTTTCGGCCATTTTTTTTTTTCAGTGGGGAAGATATTTCTGTTTTCTGCTCATCTCCTTTTATTTAAAGGACAACAATTTCAAACAAATGCTTCATTTAAAATTTACTAGAACAGATCATGGCTTGAGTTAGTAGTTAGAGCAATAACAATAAGTTCTGTCTGTTACATCAATTTATCATTAATTTCTATATGGGATGCTTTACAAAGTCTGAGCCACCAAATAAAATTGTTTTGATCCATGTCTAGTATTTTCCTTTTTAGATTTCAGATTAGATGAGGAGGGTAGGGGATTATTGTTATTTTTGCTCTTGCTATTTAGCTATTATTGCTTTTACTTAACAGGAATTTTATATTAGGTTTAACAGCTGCTTCATGGGAGGTTAAAGTGGGTAAAACACTGTATTGAAACAATGAGGAGAGAATTTCAGGAAAGAAAGATTTGATTTTGAGCAGCTGGATGGTTTCAGTAAAAAATCTATATGGAGAGCTTATATGAATTAACGGAGAGAACCCTGCTGGATTCCACAAGTCAGAATTTCCTCATGAGAAACAGAAGCTGTATTCAGATGCAGAATTATCCTCTATATTTTGATCAAGATAAGTCAGCATGGGCTCTCTGTAAACATTTACATCAAAATTAGTTTCCTTAAATTCATTAACTTTGTATAAAATAGTAACAGCACCCTCAGGTGGTTCTTTTCTAAATTACACAAATATTTATAACGAGGAAAAGGTCAAGTCCTCCCTAATTTCCAAATCTAAATTAAACTATTGTTAAACAAAACCGTGAAACATTCCCCACAAAAAAAAAAAAAAAAAAAAAAAAAAAAAAAAAAAGCTTCAGCAAACCTGAAGATCACTTTTACTTTTTAATTTTGTGGTACATTTACAGGTTTGCCAAAGCGCTGACCTGCCAGCAAAGGTTTATCCATTCCATTATCAATATTCAGTCTGTGTCATACATCCTTGTTTTTTAAAAAATAACTGGAATATCTCTTTTTACTGTAAACTGTTCAAAAATAAATAGTTTAAAGCAAAAGTAAAAACACAGCTGCAGGTTACAGAGCTCCCTCTGTGTTGCTGGACATTTACAGATGATAATGGCGTGTGTAAAAAAGATTGAATGAGATATTTATATTCATTGGTTTTAAAATGTTGCTTCTTTTTGGATACTTCTTTGGCTTATTATGAACACCAGCTCTCTCTCTTTCTCTCCTGTCTAGTTTAGCAGAAAAGAAAGAAAGAAAGAAAGAAAGAAAGAAAGAAGGAAAGAAAGAAAGAAAGAAAGAAAGAAGGAAAGAAAGAAAGAAAGAAAGAAAGAAGGAAAGAAAGAAAGAAAGAAAGAAAGAAAGAAAGAAAGAAAGAAAGAAAATGTAACCGTTCAGTCTTTACCATATTTGATCACTAGAGGGAGACAAACATAATTAATTTCAATGCATTTTTTTTCCTTAATTCTGCCCTTGCAAAATCAATGGGTCCTCATCCTGAATAGAAAATTTTTCCTCCAAAGAAAGAGAACCCAAAAATCAATGCTGTGAGTGTGTGTGAAGTCTCAAATTCTAACCACAACTAGTGAAACAAGTCTTTTTCGCCTAACTAGTTGGACTCAGTTACAGGTTCAATTGTCTTCTGAATACCATAAACTTTTGCGCTTTACAAGCTGTTTTATTCTTTTTTTATTATTATTATTACTCCCTACAACATAAAAATCATGGGAGAAGTTCTTGAGGGTCAAGAAGACTTCTACAAAAATGCTGACCTGAGCACCACAGCCTTCATTGAGGAAAATAATTTATATGGTCATGCTCCCCCTTTTTGATCTAAAAAAGTAAAAGCACACAATAATTTGTTCTGTTTACGGATTATAGAAAAAGTCACAGCTCAGCTTGTCATGTTCTAAGAGCTGTGTTTCTCTAAAACATAGCGTAACCCTGAGACCTGGAGAGGATGGTTTAAGATAGAGTGTTGTGGTTCCATTGTTACTTAGAAAACAGTAAATATTTAAGTATTGAATTGTAGACGAGGGAAGGAGAACTTTACCGCCACAAACTGCAATGTATTTTTGAGGGGCTTTTATGTGACAGAACAACACGAAGTAGCACATAATTGAAGAAAAACAATAGACACTTTTTAAAATAATTTTTTACAACATCAAAATCTGAAAGATGTGTTGTGCATTGATATCCATCCCCTTTGAATTAATGCTTCATAAAACAACCTTTCACTTCAATTACAGTTCCAAGTCTGCTTTGCACATCTACAAACTGAGTCTTCTTCTTTGCACTCAGGTTTGATGGAAAACATCAGTAAACCTCTATCCTGAAGACGTGCCAGATTCAGAATTGGATTTTGCTGTGGGCTTTAACTAGGCTATTCTCACACATTAATATGCTTTAGTTCAAACCCTTTCATTGCAACTCTGGGTGGATATTCAGGGTTGTTGTCCTGTAATTAGCTTCATCCTTTTTCCCATCCACTCTGACCAGCTCACCTCTGTCCCTGAAGAAAAGCCCACAGCATGATGCTGCCACCACCATGTTTCACTGTAGTGATGGTGTGTTCAAAGTTGGTGCAGTGTTTGTTTTCTGTGGTTTCTAACATTTTGCATGTAGGCCAAAAAGTTTAATTTAAGTCTCATCAGACCAGACTACGTACTTTCTTCCATAGAGACCAGCTTTACGGGGGTCTATCTCCTAACATTCTAATAAACTACATTAGAGTTTGTTTTTGGAATGTGACAAAAACTTAAAAGGTTCAAGTGCAATATTTTTACAATCAAGTGAAAAGAACCAGCAGTAGACTGGAAGACAGTTGGTGATACAGGTAAGTATTTTATATCTGATCTGAAAACAGCTTAAGGATCTGGAGATTTGGAAGTGGAGGTTCGAGATAACACCCAGTAAGCTAGTTCTCGGACACAGGGAGAAACTAAGCAAGGAGGACTTACTGAAAACATGTGACAAAATGACAATCAGTCACCGAAGGAAAGTCCTGTTGCTCCTTTTAAGTCTGAGTTTTGATGGGATGAAATGAGAGGTAAACAGAGACAGGAGGAAAGGAGGACAACAACACACAACCACCTTATAATCATGACACAGCATTTCTTGCCATGCATTGCGTTATCAGAACACATGCCCTTTTAGGTGGGCATGAGCTGCAGTTTTGTTAAACAGATTTAACCAACCCCCTCTCTACGAATTTTCATTCAGATGGGTTGAGGTTCAAATATGACCACAACTTGAGGAAACAACATTTGTGGTTAGCAAGTGAGAAACGCTGAAGGAGTGTGAGTTTGAGACAGAAGGCGCCAACTCTTCCCTGAAGCTTTAGGAAAACAATCCCATCTGAAGGTAAGGTTTTAATCCCAAGTTTTTTTAAGATGTTGTTAGCTGTGGTTCTTTTAACCATGTTTTTATGTTCAAAATATTTCAAGTTTAGCAGCTTTTAATCATCACCCCGACATATCAGCCCGCTGTAGGCTTGATAACATTTTTAGTGAGAGTAAAGAAGTTTAAGTGTGTCCAAATATTTTGTGCAAATGGTGTTTTTGCCATGTCTTTGCAGCGATGTGGCTGATTGTGTATCCTGCTGACATTAACTCTCCTTTAAGCCGCTGACCATAGGGGACATTCAGAAAGGGAAGAAGGTGTTTATGCAGAAGTGTTCCCAGTGTCACACTATGGAAAAAGGAGGCCGCCACATGGTGGGACCTAATCTCGGGGGGATGTTTGGATGGAAGATGGGCCAGGCACCTGGATACTCCTACACCCAGTCCAACATTGATAAAGGTGTGGACCAGTGCAAATTTTACAAATATTAGAAACCAATCAGGTGCTTAGTTCAAAGTTGGAAGAAAAATGGGAAAAAGCATGAAAGTATAAAATATTCTTTTTCCTTTTTTTTTTTTTTTTTTTTTTTTTTTTTTTTTTTTTTACTAACAAATGAACACTGACAATAACAACACAACCTGGTAATGAAATATGGATTTACACAACAGGAATTGACAAGCAAAGTTTTTAAAAAGGGTACTAAAGGGAAAAAAAACCCCTGCTAATTCTGCTTTGTGTGCATTTGGTTTGGTAAGACCACATGCAAAGCTGAAGTAAACACTCACAATGATAATGATCATCATTAGAATTTTCTGGTACAAATCTGGATCAGATTCCCTGCATCCTAATCGTCACTCATAAAATGAGTAACTGCTGTATTCTGCTTTTATAACCTGAAATAGTTATGTGACTTCCCAGAGAATTGACATTGCATTCAGTCTGGGCTTGTACCAAGCCTACCTGAACAACTTTTCTTTTTTCTGGGGCATGTGTCCATGGAAGCTTGTTTTTAAGGAAGGTACATCTTATCTTGATGAAAAACAGATTACAATAAAACTGCCAAACAAAAAGAAAAACTGAGCAATACAGAGATGTTTGGCTAGCAGCTTTAAATGATATGCAAAGAGGGTGCCTCTGGAAAGTCTTTGAAGGGGTTCTCACTGATAATCTTGCAATGGCACATTAAAACCATAAAACCATAAAAGAATTTGAAGAGTTTTATTACAGTGTCATCAAACAGGTGGGTGGTAGGGTCAAGGCTGAGAGTTAAATGGACATTTAAAGTGATATAGTATATCATTAGTAGCATTGTATGACAAGAGTTTAATAAATAAATAAATAAATAAATAAGGAGTTGTAGGTTGGGGGTGGGGGGTGCAGGGCTTTGGGGATTGCATTGGCAAAGTTATAGAGATGAGCATTGTCCCACAGCACTCAACACTTTAAGGCAGCATTGCTTATCAATCACAAATTTTTGTTATGTTCAAATACACTAAAGCCCATTTTCAGCATCTTGTTATTTGCACCGTAGTATAAATTTATATCACAGGCCTTTTGTTGTGAGCTGTTCATCTCATAATCAAGTTTCTTTTGTTGTGATGAAAAGAAGCTTGTTTTTTTTACATGATAGCGAGAAGAGCACGTCAGAACAGGCTGGGGTTGGTGGTACTTTTCGTTTCTGAATCTGAGCTACGCTCCAACAGCAGGACATAAAACCTTACAACTGCCAGCACATGTCTGAAGGTGCAAATAGTTGTTTATGAGGTAGCATTTATGAAAGGATCCTGCATTGCCTACAAGCATTGTTTTTAATGACCATGATTCACATTGCCTGCAGTTGATTCACATTGCCTGCAGTTTGTGGATATTCCAGAAAGCACAAGTTTTACTGCCACATGCACATGAGCTACAGGTTTATTTTGTGTCTGCATTTAACATCCTTTTTTCTAACCCACGTTTCAGTCTGTGCTCATTTTCCATGTTGCATGAATAGAACACTCTTATTGTTAGTTGACTTTTGGATCTACTGTGTCGTACAGGCTTGTGCTTTTATAGACAAGAACCTTGAGTGGGGATGATGTCTTATTCATGCAGTCATTGTTTTGCAGACAGAAAGCTCAACCAAGTCTGCTACTTAGAAAGACTTTTCATTGCAATAGTTTAGCAGGTCATAGAAATAACCTAGTAAAGAGTTGATAATAGCAAATATATGTTGGTGATGTTCTTCAGATTTAATCTCATCAATTACATCACCTTTTTTTTCCTATTTTTACTCAACATAACCTTGAATTTGACCCTGACTAAATGGGAATATCTTAAAAAGATCTATATACCCAACATTTCAGAAGAGCATTGTTTCCACAACTGCACCTTTGTTCTTCGTTTTTACTTACAGCACTCTCCATTTTAATAAGCACTTATGCTGAAGATATGTGGAAAAATCCTTAAATACATTATTTTATTGCAGTTGTAAATAGAGAATGATGGAAATACCCAACTGCCCACTTGAGTACATTTCTTTAGTGAAGAACAAAACCCATGCGAACAAATAATTGCTTTAACAAAGCCACCAGCACCACAGTTATTGGATTAATAAAATTAATAATAAACAGATAATGAACAGCATGAGTGGTCCCCAAACAAACCAGCCCACAAAAAAACTGAGGAAAAATCTTGTGACTCCTGGTAGGAAAATAATCATTTCTAATGAGTCGTGTAAATAAGGGTATGGTGAAAACTCAGACAGCATCAACAGCTGGTACATTGCTTTCATCAATTTTTAAACAATGTTTTTCTTTTATATCTTTTAAACATTTATAGCATATACTTTACAATGATCAATTTGTTTGTAAATTGTATTGATCAAGAAAAACAAGATCTCACACTTTCCCATCCTAAATGGGGTTGCTACTGTCCTACTTTTGGAACCACTACTCTAAGCTCCTCTTTAAAATGGGAATGACAAGTGGACATGCTATTGGAGTAAGACAGATGTGTGATGTTCTGCATAAGTCAGAAAATGGGTTTAAAAACGGCTTGCCTAAATGTGTCCACATCTAAAGCCGGAGTGGCCCTTAAAACTGTGACAAACAAGGCTGAACAAGGACCAGAGTTTGTCCATCCATGACTAACACTGAGAAAAATGTTTTAATGTGCATTGTGTAAATACAAAGACACTGCAGTACAGATGTATGCCCCTGTCAAAGTCCATGTTTTCCTTTAATTGCAAAACTAATAAATACCAAAATCCAACAATCCAACAATCCAAAAAATAAGTACCTGTCAACTACATATTTATATATGTGGTCGTTTAAATAAAGCTTCACAAGTACACATGGGACAACCTTGCATGCACACTCACACCTAAGGAAAATTTTGAGAGACCATTTAACCTAACAGCCATGTTTTTGGACTGTGGTACCCGGAGAGAACCCATGCATGCACAAGGAGAGCATAACATAACATAGACTTCATGTAGAAAGACCCCAGGCCAGGATTTGAACCTAGGACCTTCTTGCTGCAACGCAACAGCTCTACCACCTGTACCACTCTGCAGCCCTATGGAGTAAATATATATGCTTTTAACATTTTTAAATTGCAATGAATGATCTCAGTTGTTCCATTTTGGCCCTCAGTAGGAATTTGTACCTTGTCTGTAAAACGGTACATGTAAAGCTGATTTTATGTATTACTCTGAAATATCCAGCAGAGGGCGACATTATTTTAATAAGAGACCGTTAAAGTGGCAACAAATCGCGCCAGACCACTGTGCAGACACTCGTTAGAAGTGTCAGATCCTTCCTAGCAAATCTGAAGTCGATCCGGATGACACAACAGATTAAACAGATCCAGTTGATCCA
Organism: Anableps anableps; assembly: GCA_014839685.1. Lineage (NCBI taxonomy): Eukaryota > Metazoa > Chordata > Actinopteri > Cyprinodontiformes > Anablepidae > Anableps > Anableps anableps. The sequence continues at coordinate 13,342,464 of CM026079.1, forward strand.
GTGGGACTGAGCCACCGCTGCTCTGTGGTTTCTGCTGGGCATTCAGCGCCAGAAGGAGGAGGAGGGGGTTAAAAAAAAAAAAAAAAAAAAAAAACTGCGTTCGTTTAAAAATTGTGTTATTGACCGGTGGAAGGAGGGAGGGGGTCGATCAGTAGGATCCGATTGATCAGTCTTCCAGATTTTGCACGGTGAATGTCAGCGAAGCCTCGGTGTCTGCGTCTGCACAGCGCGCTTCATTTAGGTGAGAGGAGCGTCAGACAGCGTGTCTGCAGGTGCGGCACAATCAGATTCAAGCGCAAGGTAGGAGAGAGCCTGTTGATGTTACTTTACTAATGTTGATTCATCTCCTGGACGGGCTGTGCCGTTTATACAAAGCAGGATAACATAAGGTTTAATTGGGGATTTGGTGGGGGGGTCTTCCCTGCAAATCACAGCCCTCATTGACCTGCTCTGATCAACTGTGCTGACATATGAGCGCACTTTAACACTGTGTTTGAATGAAGCCATGACAGCCTTACTACAGTTGGCATGACTTGTGTATGTGCGTCTACTGTATGCGAGTGATACACCCCCCTCCTCCTCCAGTCTAATTCTGGCACAGAGGGAGTATGTGCACGGCTGGAATTACAGCGGTGGATGCTTCTGCTGCAGTGAGAGGCTTCAACAAGTTTATACAGCAGTGACAGCCTACAGAGGGTGGGTTGGGGGGTATGAAGTGGTGACACCCTAAAGGGAGGGAAAAGGAAAAGTGACAGCTGCCAGGGGACTGCAGAATTAGAGTGTGTGCTTAGGAGCGCTTGTGTTGTGTTCATTTCAGGGACAGTAAACAAGCAGCATGGAGCTGATGAAAATTGCATTGTCCCTTCCCATTCTTCTGTGTCCCGCATGGGCCGTGTCCCATCACTCTTACCTGGACAGCATCCTGTCGCCTCGCTCAGGTATGGTATCAGCTGTGTGTGTTGCAGAATGAATACAGGACCACATGTTATGTAAGAGAAAAGCATGTAACATGAGTGTTTTGCTGCAGCGATGCAGAGGGGCATCCTCCCAGCCATCAGGTTCCTGGATGAGGCGTTGAGGTTTGACCCCTGTTGTCTCATGTCACCTCCTCCGCCACCACTTTTCCCTCCTCCTCCTCGGCTTTGGAAGCGGGGAACACCTGTAAGTTTACATACTGCATCAACCAATACTTGTATTCCCATGGTGGGACACTTATTGAAAAGCTGTTCCTTTTATTTTTCTGTTCATGTGATTGGTGAAATAAAGGACATACTAAGCTTATTAGAACCAACCATTTTTGGAGGTGATGGGTTGAATAATAAGAAGCCTGTAACTCCTGAGTGTTCACCCGGACCCCCAGGAGCTCCAGGACACCAGGTAAGGGACTCAGCTCAAAATATTACATTTACAGTGCCTTGCAAACATATTCATGTCTTTTAAATTCTTTCCTGTTTAGCCACAAACTTCGAGGTATTGCTGAAGAAACTAGAGGTTCACCGATTGATCAGCCCTGAATTTCTTAATTTTGGGTGATCGACAATCGGCCAATACTTGTACATGAAATTGATCTTATCCACCAATCTTATCTATATCCATAAAGGTCTGAAAATCAGCCACTGTGGCCTTTCACTCTGCCAAGAGAGAGGGCTGACTGGCAGACCCACCCACCAGTTCATGTCTAAACTTTTCAGTTATATTTGAAAGCACTACCTCATGTGCAGGTAAAAGAAGTTTCTATTGTTGCACGGGTATTGTTCAATGTTTTTAATAAAACAAGATTGGAACATTGAAGGTGTATAGTGACCTTGTAACAAAATTGGAATCGATTTTAAACATCAGTGATCAGCCAGAAAACTGCAATCAGTGCAGCCCTAGAAGACACACATCATCAAGCTTGATGCTAGCACCTCCATGTTTCACCACTAGGATGGTGCATTCAGTATGATGTGAAGTGTTTGGATGTAGGCCAAAAAGTTCCATTTTGGTCCCATGTGACCAGACCACTTTCTTCCACATGTCCAGTCTAGGTTTAGGTGGATGTCCATGTCTTTATAGGATTGCAGTTGTGCCATTCTGGTGCTCTGTCAGATGTTCAAAGCTTGGGATAAAGGCTGAATCTTAACTCTACCCTAAGTCTCTCCACGACTTTATCCCTAACCTGTTAAGTGGATTCTGTCTACTAATTATATAACTTCTGAACTGCAATTTTCTGCAATAGTATTTAATTTGTGGTATCAGAAACATAGTGCTGTCAGCATCATATTGTGGGGATGTTTTTCTTCAGCAGCAAACTAATGTATGTGGTTCTTATTGGGCAAAATATAAAAAAAAGTCAAAGGGTGTAGATAGTTTTGCAGGGAACTGTACATTAGCTTTTGAGTCTGATTAAATCATGTTGCATTGGATGGCTACAGACATTTAAGGCAGTAGATGGAAATGCTGTTAAGCAAACAGACAGGAATTTAGATAACCTTCTTATTATTGATCTTACTGAAAATGTATTGTGCTCAGAATAGGTCAAACAACCTGGATAAAAATGTTTGTCATTTTTCAGGGTGAAATTGGATTGCCTGGTATAAGGGGACCGAAAGGGAGAAAGGTGTGTGCTTTTTGAGAATTATGTCCCTAATTCATTTTTCTGCTGAAGGAATTTGTCCTTGTGCTCTAATGACATCTCTTCTCCTTCCATTTGTCCTCCTCCAGGGAGAAATTGGACGTCCGGGGCCACGAGTGAGCATCTCCCCTCCTGCATGTGTGCCGTTATACCCCTCTCTGCTTCTCATGTCTCCTCCAAGTATTCTCTCTCTATGATCCAATTTGTTTATCAATGTCCTCGGAATTCTCCTCCTGTTACTAAATGGGTCATGCAACATTAATCTCAGCAGTGAAGCTTGATCTCCCATCATCCCTGTGCATGCTTCATACCCTATAGTCCTCTGCTCATTTTCCCTTACTCTTCAGCTCTCCTTGGCTTGGTCCCATTCACCTCCATGACTGAACCCCAAGTCCTGCTGATCAAGCCCCTCCACCAGCACTCTGCTTGTGCATTTTAATCTTCCTAAGTGCTTTTGCTTTCCATGATAAATCACACAGCAGGTCCACCGTGCCTCTAGACGCTGCAGCCTTAATCACGGACTGCCGAATGAAAGCACGGCTGCAGCTCTGGAGTGCAGTTTAGGTGTAAACAAGATGTGAGGATGCTTCTCTGCTGTTCAGCTAGTGTAGAACTGTAGAGTGGGACTAATTAGGGCTTTATTTGTGTTCTTCAGTGTCATTGTTAGGGCTTTGCACCACAGCCATTTTCCCTAAGCTGTGCTTTAAATTTAGCCAAGTATAGTGTAAAGAACAGAATAATAGTAAAATATATATGGGGAGACCTGTTTGAGTTTATTACATTATAAGTAAGATATAAGGAAAGGTGTAAGCTTTTTTGTATCTCCAATTCTCCCTTTTGTCATGTTCCAATCACAAACCACAATGTATTGGGGTTTTATGATAGGCCTATGCAAGGTAGTTGTGAAAGGGAAGGAAAATGATACATGGTTTTCAAAATTCTTTAAGGATACAAGGCTGAACATTTTTCTTCCAGAATTGCCCCAGGTTTAACTCCATCCATCTTCTTCTCAGTTTTGGCCAGCTTCCCTGTCTTTGCATCAGAAAAGGATGCAAATTTCCATATCACTATCATGACACAGTGTGTCATGATAGTGATATGGTTTTTGTTTGTAATATGAAAAGAAATGGTGAAAAAAAAACAAAACATGAATACTTCTGCAAGAGACTGCAGTCTGCATCATTGTTCTTTACTGGCACAAATGTTTTGGGGGGGGGGTTCTGCAGGGTCGTCCCGGCGCTCCAGGTCCTCCAGGGAAACCAGGACTTCCAGGATTTCCTGGTCCACAAGGACCCAAAGTAAGTGTCATTGCCTCCTATCTAGGTATAAATATATTATCATGTATCATTCACTTATCTGCAATGGCACACCAGAGAAATCTTTGTTGCACACAACTGTATATTGAGAGTGATTGATTTTTATTGGTCATTAGGGAGAAAAGGGAGACCCAGGACTCATGGGTTTACCAGGGCTGCGAGGTCCACCGGGAATAAAGGTCGGTGAGATCTTCCCATCATGAAAACAGTCCGGTAAACTAAAAGTGGACCTTAACATTCCCTGCTTGCCTTTTCAGGGTTTACCTGGTTACAAAGGTGACAAGGTAAGTTTAGAGACAAATGTTCTTCCTGCCAAACTGTAACTGTTTCCAAAAGAAGTTGGAAATGTGAAGAGAACCAATAATGTCCCACTAATCAGGGGATCCTGAAAGTGCACCAATTAATAGCCTACCTAATTATATGTAGGTAACAAATTAATATTGGTCCTTATTAAAACTTAGCAATTTCTTACCAACTTCAAATTGATCAGAAATCTATCTCAAGGATAATTTTTCTCTGTCAAGGAACTATGATTGCATACTTCATAGAAAAGAATGACAGGACCATATCAGGATTTTCTTTTAAGTTCTTAGAATAGCAGTATTGACAGTTTCATTAAAAACTGAATAATTATATTGGGTCTAGTGACTAATAAAATCAATAATTAACATATTTGTAATCTCACCAATATATTCTAGTTATTTATTGAGTGAAGAAACAGAATACCTCAAACAAACATGAAATCGAACTACTTAAAGCAGGGGTGTCAAACTCATTTTCATTTTGGGCCATATCAAGATCACGAATGTCCTTAAAGGGCTGGTAATGGCAGAATGTGATAAAACTACTATTAACAAACTATTAAAGATATTAATAGTTGCCTCTGTATTCGATGAGTACTTCTTGAAATTAAATAACATTGAAAATCTTTTCAAATTGATGTAATTTGGCAAAATACAGATAAAAACTGCTCTGATTTGATGGATAAAATAATATTTAAGCACCGAACTGTAATCTTGAAAGTTCTATTTATGTGGTTCTCTAGAGTCTAGAGGGCCAGAGAAAAAATTATGGCGGCCCAGATTTGGCCCCCAGGCCTTGAGTTTGACACATGTGACTTAAAGGGAAATTCTGAAGGGAGGTAAGGGAGGTGACTGTTTGTAATAAATATGAGCTGGTTAAAGATGAAACTTTGTCAAGATGTCTTTGTTTGTCTGACAGATAAACTCATTGTGTACATGAATATTTGGAGTTCTATGTACCTGTCTTAACTTCAAGGAAAGCTTTGGAAGGAAAAAAGACAATGTGAACTACAACTGAAGAGACTCAATTGGCCATTAGTTCTGGTCAATCTGAACAACCTTAACAAAACTGATACGAAGGGCTCCTTACTTTTTGGTTTGCAATCATACCATGGCATCACCTCCCTCTGGGAACTGAATTTGGACGAAGAAGTTGGGAATTAGAATTCAGCACAAGTTCTTGTTTTTCTAGTCTGTCAGTAATTTACTGCTGTCTTTTTTCCTCTGAGTAACAACACAGAAGTTACCCTGTCATGATGTCATCAGGCACTGATTATGCAGGAGTTTAGTACACATAGTACATTATCATACAAAGGCCAAATATGATGTTTTATCCTTTCAAACCTTATTCTTCACTTTTTCGAAAAGACAGACTCCATAGCAGACAAAATATCTGTCTGGCTGGAGCTGCAGAAGTTTAATTCAGGGTTACCAACAAGCACGAAGAGCATAGCAGGATTATTTACTTTAAAAAGCTTGATTTGGCATGTATCACGATGCATCTAAATGAACAGTTTCTATTCATAACAGCTTCATAGTTGTAAACATTGCATCTAGACATGGTTTAACAACTCCAGGATCATGATCTGAACTTCAAAGATTATCTATGCTCAATGTAATGCCTTGATAAAAACATCAATTAAATGATTAGACACATGCCTGTGCTTCTATGTGTACGCATAGGAATGCAACAAGTTTGTATTTCTGAATGCTTCTAATGCTACAGATGGGGCATAAAAAGTGAATAAAAACATGCTAAAAAGTTTTCATTTCAGGTTTCACAGCCATCATATTTTTTGTTAATTTACCACAGGTAAGGGAAATTATTGGATATTAAGACTATGTAAAAGAGACACAGGCAATAATAGTGTAATAATTTGCATTTCTGAAGACAAAGCTGCAAAGAATTGAAGTTCTTAGAGAAATTTGCAACTGAGACTAAAAACACTTCATAGCCTTTTGTTTTTCTGGCCTAAATGCATCCTCGCAGAAACATTACAGAAAATAATATTACTACAAATTTAATAAAGGTTTTTATTTTGAAGTGTTGTCACCGCAAAACGTCATCTTTTGGCCTTTTACATTAGCTTAACATGCTGGTAAAACCAGAGTTCACAGGTAGAAAGCCAGCATCTGTGGTGCTTTGAGGTTCTATCAGCACCCTGCATAATTTTTGAAACAAAATTATATTTTTGTTTTAAGCTACTGCTTGACTCATCTGTGTAAAATTTGAAACGACACTATCCAGATAGAATTAAAGTTCTCATTACAGACTTAAGTTTGAATTTATTTGTGGTAGTTTCAGTTCGAGTATAAAAAAAATACATTCATTCAAATGATTTTGAAGATAACAGTGTTCTATTTTTAATTGAATTTTAACGTATTTCAATCTTTTGTTTTAAACAAGGGGGACCGTGGGGACCGTGGCTCAGTAGGACCAAAAGGGGACAAGGTTTGCTTGATTTTTCTACTGCAGGTCCTGAAATCATCTGGAAAGTGTTGTATCTTTGCATTTAGCACATCTGATTGGGATTATGATAATCAGCTCATGCTAATAACCTAATTACACTATAAGATCATCTTCAGCTGCTTGTCCAATAAGCTAAAACTTCAAAATAGACTTTAAAAGTCTGATTCACAATGGTTTATTGAGATTGCTATAATACTTATTTTTCTGGACTACATTAATTTAACTACATGTTTCTTTTTCATGTTTCTTTGCTTTACACATTTTTCTCTTTTCAGGGTTCAATTGGTTTGCCTGGGATGCTTGGACAGAAGGTAAAGGATAAGCAGGGAAAAAAATATTAAATCTAGATGTTCTTTAAATTTCAGTATTCATATGCTGTCTGAAAAAGTATGGAATATGATTTCAGTATTTCCCAGGTCTGAATAAAAATGGAAAAATATGTATATCAGTGTCTCCCACCCCATGCATGAAGCTGTTGCTGAGCTGGAGAGCTCCTTCAGTGATAGACTGCTGCATCCTAGGTGCACTAAGGAGAGTTATAGGAGATCCTTCCTCCCAGCAGCTGTTAGACTCTATAACCATCATTGTTCCCAACAAAATCAATGTGTTTATATCCATCCTAGTATCTGTACAACTTTACAATTTTTCTATTGTCACTAAATGTAAATAGCTTGAATTTTTAATGCTCTGAGACATACACATCTTGTACATTTTTAATTAACCAACTCAGCTTCACAGTCCTCTGGACTGGAGTATTTTTTACAACTACACAGTATTTATATTGAAAAGTTGCCTTACTGTACAGTATTTTTTATTCTTTATTCTGTTTTTATATATATTTTCTGTTATTGCCTGTCACTACCACTTTGCTGCTGTTGCACAGAAATTTCCCCATCGTGGGACAATAAACGATATTTCTATTTTGCTCTATTCTATATTTTGTTGTGTAAATATTGTGTCCTTTTTCCATTTTTTCATATCTTTCCTTCCTTGTTTCCTCCCTTCCTTCCTTGCCTTACTTGTGTTCTTTCTTTCCTTTACTCATGTCCTTTCATTTCCTTCCTTCCTTCATTGTGCCCCTCCCCTCATCCCCATGTTTCTCACTCCTTCTTTCTGTCTTTTCACCTACATGCCCTAACTTAATTCCTTCCTGGTGTGCTTATTTTTTTCTGCTCTTTCTTTTCTTTTCTAACTTGTGTCCTTTTTTGTTCCTTTACTATTATCAGTACTTGTGTCCTTAATTCCTTTCTTTTTTCCTTCCTTCCTATTTAGCATTTTCAAAATAAACTTAAGGGAATGAGAAGTTTGGTAAATTGAGCCTAGGAAAGTTATGAATTTTTACATGAAAAATGAGAAGGAACACTGAACTTTTCTCTTCTCTAAGGGTGAGGTGGGCCCAAAGGGAGAGCCAGGTGTTTCAGGGAAGAGAGGACCAACTGGGAGACCAGGGAAAAGAGGCAAACAGGTAAAGAAAGGTTGTATTGTTTGTGTGACACCAATTGTACTAAATAACACCATAAAAGTGACCGTTCTCTGTGTATTTGTTTACTACTGGCCTGCTGTTGCATTTGTGCAGGGCATGAAAGGGCATTCAGGAGCACCAGGAGTCATGGGACCCCCAGGACCTCCAGGTCCCAATGGTCTACCTGGCCCACCTGGAGCTCCAGCATCAGGCACTATGACCAGCTCACACACACACCTCTGTTTCCACCTCTGTTATAATATACATATGACATTGCTCATGTGTGTGTTCTCCATGCACGTTCCTTTGCAGGTCTCTATTTGGTGGGGGAGAAGGGGGAAAAGGGCCTGCCTGGACCACCAGGTCGCTGCGACTGTGATACTGTAATCGGATCAAATAACGCCCCCTTTGGAAACTACTACACACCGCGTCGTGGTGGCAACAAGCTCACTGCTGTGAGACTCTAGATGTTGACGGTGCAAACTGAACTCGTATCTTTTTGTGTGGTCACTAGGTTTATGAGTGTTTTCTGGTTCTATATATCTGTTCACCACAGATATTTGTGGTGAACAATGAAGAGGAGATGAGCCGCCTTCATGTAGAAAACGCAATCGTATTGAGAAAAGATAAGAGGATGCTTTTCTATAAGGATAAAGACGGCTGGAGCCCCATACAGGTAATTAGATTTAAAGGTGTGTATTAGCACTAGCATAGTGTCTTGCAAAAAAACTCCTTAAACTTTTCCACCTTTTATCACTTTAAAACCATAATTTATTTTTATTGGAATGTTATGTAATAGAATAAAACAAAGCAGCACAAATTCTCAACTGGATGTAATCCTTGGACTTTGAGTGGGCCATTCTAACACATAAATATGCTTTGATTCCATAGTATCCCTTGCTGTACATTCAGGGCAGTTGTCTAAATAAAAGGCGAACCTTTCCCCCCAGATTCAACTCTCTTTAGCAGCTTTTCTTCCAGGATTAAACTGTTTTTACCTTCAACTATCTCCCCATCAACTCTGACTAGTTCCTCTATCCCTTCAGAAGAACGATGTTCCCACAGCATGATACTGCCACCACCATGTTTTAGAATAGGAATTCAGTTTTTAGGCTGATACCCAGTGTCAGTTTTTCTCCCCACATGGTATTTTCCATGTAGGCCAAACAGTTCTGTTTGTTGCACTGACTTTATGTAGGGGTACAGATATAAGAAGCTGAATACCAATGCATCACACTTTTTCACACTTTTGTTTGTAAAACCAAAATCTGAAAATCATATATCCTTTTCCTTCTGCTTCACAATTATGTACTTTGAGTTGGTCTAGCACATAAAACCTCAATTAAATAGATTGAAGTTTGTGGTTGTAATGTGATAAAATTTACAACCAAATTCAAAAATTCAAGAGTTAATACTTCTGCAATGTATATTCAAACATGAACTAAACATCATCTTGAAAGCATTAGTGTACTAGTTTACTCGGAGTCTCTCAGATGATCCTGTGTTATATCTGGATATAGTTTATATTTCCTGTTACAATTCCTCCAGCCTTTCCAACCATTCCAGTCTACAGAGAACGTTCCAGAGAGAGTCGGGATGTGTGGGGATGGGAAGGTGCAGATCCAGCATGGGGAGGAGTGCGATGACGGAAACCAGATCGTCACCGATGCTTGTCTCAGTGAGTTAAATGCTCCAGCTTCTCATTTTTTCACAGACTATATTCTCAGTTTTATTTCAGTTTATTATGCATTAGAAACCTGTAATTCTAAATTAGCATAGGTTTTTGCTAGAGAAAAAAAATAGAAATAGGCTGCAGGGCAAACCCACAGCACGCCGTTGGATCCTGCGCTCATGTGGCGCAGTCTACTCTCTAAAAGACTTTTCCTTGATCTTTTATTAATCCCTCACCCTTCTCTGTCCTTGCCAACCTCTCACTATGCTCTGCTTCTATCCAATTAAATTAGCAGGAAAATGCTTTGCTGGCATCACTGAACACAGGTTGCTGTGCCAAAGAAATTAGTAACGTCCTCTTTTCCCCCCACCGTACCGTTCTCACATCTTCTCTTATCCCTTGCAGATTGTAAGTGGGCCTACTGTGGAGATGGATACCGACATGAGGGAATAGAAGAGTGCGACGGAAAGGATTTTGGTTATCAGACCTGCAAGTCGTATCTTCCGGGGTACGTTAACTGATTCTAAGGCCATGTACTCATTTACTTGGTTATTTGTCAGTTACAGCAACTTTCATCAATAATTTCTGGACAATACATTAAAAGGAATGCTTGTTCAAGCTATTTTTTGATATGGTAGTTTGCTAAAGAATTCATACACCTTATGTTTTTTCACGTTGTGTCACGTTACGACCACAAGCGCCAATGTGTTTTCTTGGAATTTTCTGACATAGTCCAACACAAAGTTGTACACAATTGTGAAGTGAATCAAAAAGGTAGTGGCAGCAAAATGCTGTGGAGATGCTTTTTCTTCTTGGACGTGGAAGCTGTTTAAAGTTAATGGGAAGATGAATAAAGCTACATCTAGAACCAAGTCAAGAAATAACTGTAAAAAAAATTCTGCTCACCCGAATGTACACATAATTACAGTCAGAGCAATAATTTATTTTAAGTTTAAAACACCTCGAATTGTGACAAACAAGGCTGGACGAGAACCCCTAGAAAATGGATGGTGAGGGAGGTAAAATGTCTTTGCACATCACTGATAGTGAAGTTCATCTTTTTTTATGGGAGATGTTGCTAAATTATATGTATAAAAACTAAATAAAACATATAACAGAGCTGCAGATGCAAAGGTGGACATATTTTGATTTATTTTGAACAGAACTATCTGATTTCTTTAGGTTAGCCCTGATTTTACATTTATAGTAGTAAACAGGACATTGTATTAATTTGTAACCATTTTCTATGTTTTTACAGGTCCTTTGGGCAGCTTAAATGCACTGATTCCTGTCTCATTGATTCTACCGGCTGCAAATACTTCACCTGAATACAGAAGGCCTCCCTGACTGCAGAAATTCTTCTTCAGATTTCTTCTGAAGTATCAAAACTTTGAAATAAGTGATGCACTGAAAGACTGCACTAAAGTGAAGCTGTTGTGCCTGCTCCAAGGCATGAAAAGTCATGAAAGTAAGTTTTTTTTTACATCAGCTGTAGCCCCCCCCCCCTTGAGGTTTAGTCTTGAACATGCCTCAGAGAACAGCTTCATGGGCTGCAGCACTGTTAGAAAATCATCTGAGATGGAAGAAACATTTTAAGGATGTAATGATTGTATCATGTCAAATACGCTGTTTAAGACGTGCTGACTGTTAATGCAGAAATAAGCTATGTCCTCTTTCATACAAGACTTTTAAAAAGGGTTGTATTGTATTGTAGTATGCAAATCTATGGCATTTGAATGTTCTTATTCCTGTGCAATGTATAACAAAACATGTATTATGAAGTGCAATGTTGTGATATTGCATGCAAATGTGTATAAGTGCACAACAGACTGCTTTAACTGTTTAAATCCGACAGGAAAACATGAATGTCCTATAATAATAATAATATGTAGTTACTGAAGCAGCATGAAGTATGAATGCATAAGTGTACATTTATAAAATAATAACATCAATAAACATTTGGTCTTCACATTAGAAGTCGAGTGATTGGGGGTGGGGCTTGTGTGGAAAGCAGACATTCAGAAGAAAAAGATCTGCAGCAGCTTGTATACTAAAGCTCCCTGTAAATATACATGTATTTGTTGCTTTTCTTATTGTCCATTTTTGGAAGGAATTTCACAAGACAGATCTATCCAGCATAGAAAGACCTTTGGCTGTGTGGGCAGCTGGATGATGCAAAATACAAACCATAAAGGGTCTGATATGGAGTAAAATGATACGTATGAATTTCTTTTTGGAACCTTTGGGGAAGAAAATTGTGGACGACCTCGAGCTTTCTCTTCATAAGAATGTCACACAACATAGCGTGTCTTCAGTCAGATGCTTATTCAGATTTGCTGTAAGACAGGCTGCTACAGAAGAGCCTTCCAGCCCATAGCCATCACCTAACACAACAATTCTTTGAAGAAGCTTGTATCGATTACAACATTTAATTTCACTTTTGGATTAATAAAGTATTTTTGAATACAACAGAATTTTTAAAAAACTTTGTAACTTTAATTTTAGGCCTGGTATCGCTTCTCTTTGGTCTATTTACAAGGGAAATACTGTCGAGCAACCATTCAACAGATAAACTCATAAGGCTGTTCTGACATCAGTTCACATTTGGGTCAGGTGGAAAACACAACACTGAAATTAGCATTCAATTCATATCCTTTAGTTCAGCAGTAAACAGACTGAATTAATAAAGCACTTCTCCAGTGATATTGACCATTCAAAGCACTTTAGAGCCACATTCACCCCCGTAAACACACATTTATGCACTGATCAGTAGGCAATATGTGGAACATCAACATGTGACAGGAGGAAGCAAGAATCGAACCTATAATCTTCTGTCTGCAAGATGACTACTCTACCACTGAGTCCCCATTAAATAAGAGAGCTCCATCAGAAGCTATACTAATATCAGCTTGTAACAATGGAACCTGCCTGCTAACAATAGTTAGCTAAGTTGTTACTTAAGGAAAATGTTAGAAAGCTTAGCATTCACTCTGAGATATTCTCCTAACTATACTTCTGAGATACTGTGAACAGAAAACCTAAAACTGAATTCATTTAAACATTTCTTCATCTACCTAATGTTGAATGAGCTTATTGTGGCTCTTTGATAGACAGGTCCCGTTTTCAGCTCATTTAATTGATGGTGATGGGAGGTCCTTCAAATAATGAGAAACAACAGGGCCACAGAGGGCTTTGTTGTTTATATTTTCAAAGTTTTTAAGATCAATACAGAGTGCCAGTTATTGCTTTCTCCAACAGAGGGGACCTGAGGCAACTGCCTATATGGCTTTTACCAAGAGACAGTTCTGGAATTTCCCTCAGAAGTGTACAGAAGTTATGATTTCATCATCTGGGTTTTCACAAAATTTCTTTAAAGATCTCACAATCTTTGTTCATGTAAACTTCAGAATTTGAAAAAAGTAATTTTGAAAAAATCTACGAAAAGCTCTGCAAAAGAGAGAGCTTCTTTTCATTAATATTGGCATTAAACAAATTGTTTTGATAATCCAGTTCAATCAAAAATAGATAGATAGATAGATAGATAGATAGATAGATAGATAGATAGATAGATAGATAGATAGATAGATAGATAGATAGATAGATAGATAGATGCATGTCTGTTTATACAGTTTGTTATTGTGGTTTCAACTGTAAATAAATATTAAATAATGAACATTAATAAATGTGCAGAGTAGGATAATAATCACATGCTGCAGAAACTGATGTCAAACTTTAGTAAAAAAGATTAAATATCAGGTTTAGGGTGGTACAATTCTTTTTGACACTGAGGGGAAATCTAAAGTTAATGATTTTCTGGTTGTTTTTTTTTTTTTTTTGGCAAAATGCATTTGACCAATGAAATCTCACTTATCAAGTAGGCGTCTCTCTGTGGAATATCAAAGAAAAGATGACCAAAGGTAAATGACTTCATAACATCCATCTGAGAAGTTCAGGAAGACATCAACACCAAGGTACATTTTGTCTTCTAACGCCAACATGTTGTTGATCTTCTTCTTGGGTCTGGCTCTGGTTGCCATGTCTCCCTCAAATGGGAGTGAACTGATGCTACAGAGAAACGATTGTCCACAGTTTTGGTACAGCTTCAACAACCGCTGTTACAAGTACGTTGCCACACGTATGACCTGGGCTGATGCGGAGCTCCACTGTGTGTCCGAGGATGGCAACCTGGTGTCCATCCACAGTCAGGAAGAACAGGATTTTGTCAATGCCATGATTAAAAGCTTTGATCCTAGTCAGGCCTTCACCTGGATTGGACTCTCTGATCTCCACAAGGAAGGATCCTGGATGTGGTCAGATGGGTCCAAAGTGGATTTTCGGTATTGGGATGGAGGACAACCAGACAACGCTGGAGGAAACGAACACTGCGGACACACTAATATGTTCACATATCACAAATGGAATGATTATGTGTGCTCACTAACATTTGCTTTCGTCTGTAAGTTGCGTTGAGTTTGTCATTAGCAACAGGAAAAAACATGTGAATCTGCTGTGTATGCAGCCATGAAATAAATCTGTATGATCAAGAAAAATAAAGCTGCTTTTCAGAAAACCTTTTGTGAATGATTGTTAAATACTATTTTTAAAATAACAACAGCTAAGAGATCTTTTAACAAAATGTTACCACATTTTTCTGTGATGTAGTATATCTCGAGTATTAGCTCCGTCTGCCTGAAATCAGCTGCAAAACAAACAAAAAAGAATCTATTGGAACTGAAACTTATGGCGTTGGATATATTTTAATTACATTTTTTAAAATATATTTTGTATTTTCACCAGTTTTCAATCTCTTTCAAAGTTTTTAAAGCAGCAATTTATGTGTAGTTGACATTTTTGTGAAGAAATATAATCTGTGTGAGGGACACACAGGGACACACATATTCAGCAGAATATTACACAGCCCACTGAGAGATATTTGGATCCATAGTGCACTTTGGTCCAGAGACACCATCCAAACAAACAGTCCATGCTGAATAGTAAACTTTGTGTTGGAGTTTATTGATTTCTCTTAGGGGCCCTGGTTTTCTTCCACAGTCAAAAACATGCAAGTTAAACTAAGACATTTGAACCCGAGGTGGGAATATTTCCAAGTGCAGTTACTTGTCTTACAGTGTCACTCCAACTATGGGCACCTCTGCTAAAGATATGCAAAAAGTATTCAACTAAATGGCCAAAGGTACATTAATTTGGAACTTTAGAGCAACTGGAACTGTAACAAACAAGGTTGGACGAGGACCCAAGAACAATTTGAGGATGGTGAGGAAGGTAATATCTTTGATCTCACTGACTGAGAACTGCATCATTTTTTGTGTGAGAAAATACCTTTGCAATTAATTACATTTAAAAAAAAAAAGAAAAACGAAAAACAAAACATAGAACTGAGCCTCTCAACTAGTCCTTAAGATTTCCTCTGAAGTATCAAAACTTTAAAATAAGTGATGCACTGAAAGACTGCACTACAGAAAACCTGCTGTCAACTTCAAGGCATCAAAAGTCACGGAAATTATGAATATTATTTTTTCACATAAAGTCTAGCAGAGAGGAGGAAAACGTAAATATCATATAGCGAAAACAAAAGAATAACATCTGGTTCCTGAAGCAGCAGGAACAATGAATGCATAAGTGTAAATTGAATAAATTAGCATCAATAAAGCTGGTCTGCACGTTAGAATCAGATGAAGGCTTCTGGGCGGGGCTTGTGTGGAAAGCAGCGAATCAGAGAAAAGATTCCTGCAGAGGCTTGTATACTGAAGCGTCACTGCCACGTAGAGGAGAAGCTGCTGCTGCTGCTTTATGTTTTCTGATGATCTTCGTTTTTTTCTGTTTAAATTTCCCTAAAGCTGTGTGTGTGAGCATGTTGCTGGTCGCGCTGAGCCTGCTCGGCTCCTCCATGCTGGCGTCCGTCAGCGGAGGGAAGCTGCCCGAAGCCGAAGTGAACATAGAGGTTCTGCAAAGGCCGTTCATCTGTCACCGAAAGTCCAAGTACGGAGACATGCTGCTGGTGCATCATGACGGGTACTTTGAGAACGGGACCATGTTTTACTCCAGGTACAGAGTGTTTGCATGCCTCACTCACCATATTAAAGAATTTGAAACAAAGCAAGAAGAAGATATGATCTTGATGTTTTTCTTGGTGCATAAATTAAATTTATGCACTGTTCTAACATGTTCTGTTACAGAATCGAGAACACTGACTCCCTCTCTTATATAACAATAATAATAAAAAAACGTTTTCGTCTCATAAACTGAAAATTTCTCGATCAGCTTGTAACTCTCTGGTTTCACTATTTGTTGGCGTCACGTGATTAAAACTTTAAAAGGAGGAATTCACCCTAATTACCTGGATCCCCTTACAGAAATTACACCAAAGATGAAACCTTTTAAAAGTAAGGGTTATTAATATTGTATAAAGGTAAAGATGCAATAAGTCCAGTGTTGTATTAAGGGGGTGCACACTCTTTCTCCTTCCATGCAACACCAGGTTCGTTTCTCTCCAGTTCCGAGAGCCAACCATTAAAACCAGCAAAGTATTTTCCTTTGAACCGAGAGGAGCAAAGAATGAAGCGTGAGCCCTGCTTTTATCTATGCCTCATTCTTAACCCACGCTAAGGGGTGTCATCCCCTTGTATCAGTTTATCCTACACTATGTGTGCATCTTATGTGATATCAGCTGTTATGGTTATGTATGTGTGCATGAGTGGGCGGTGCAGCAAGTGAATTAGGGCAGATATGTTTAATTAGGGCAGCAAAAATATAATTAGAACTGACCACAAGATCATACATCCATAACACCAGTCTCATGCACTTTAAAGTTTTAATTAGATTCCAGAGAAGATGCTTGTATGAGTTGTCCACCTGTTGCAGCTGGCTGAAAGGAGGCTGCTACATTTTACCTTCTCTTACAAGACAAGGAAGATAAATATGGCTGATTGGAAATACTTATTTTAAAAACTACAGTTGTCAAACAACCAGAGGCAGGCCCACTACTTTAGTCAATAGCCTGATTGATTAACTGGATAATCAGCTTGTCTCATAAATTGCAGAAGGTATAATATTGGTTGTAATTGTCATTTAAACCTGCTATTAAAGTTACAAAGTTTTTAGTTAATATTTTTTTTAATGTGTCCATTAAAATCATAGAAGAAGAATAATATAATGTTATATCATCCTTATACCTGTATTAATCAATTTATTGTATTAATTTTAGCAGCAGCAGGAATAATTATTGTCTTTCAGCCACCATATCATGTTATTCATTTAAAAGGTTTGTAATAATTATGGAATTATACTATAACTAAAATAATTGTATTTTTTTCCCAACAAAATTATACTGTGAAAATTTTATGACACCCCATGACTAGGTCCTGACTTACAAAATAATAGCAATGGGAAATATCCAACAAGTTTTAAAATGTTACTGGTAACCCAAAGACAGCCTGACAATTATAGCAGCTTTAAAGTTTCTTCATAGAAATTATTAAGGCATGTGGAATCCAATTTTCTTTGGTTTATGAAGCTAAAAAATCAGTTTCTGCCTTATAAAAGACGATAGCAGCATTGTTTATAATGTTCTAGCTGAATAGTTCGTGAAAAGGTTCTGTGTATTACAGAATTATAAACCATCACTGGTCATATTTGAGCAGATTAAACGGGTTATTTTAATATTGACCTCTTACTCACAACTGCCTAACTATAGAGGAAGGCATAGGTGAGACCTTTAAATGGCTTCCCTCTCATTATGTTTTCCCATCAGTCGAAGGCAAAGTGAGCAAGCAATGTGGTTCACGTTGGGGATCAGGGAAGTAATCAAAGGCTGGGATCAAGGCCTACAGGACATGTGTGCAGGAGAGAAGAGGAAACTGGTAATACCTCCAGCCCTGGCCTATGGAAAAGAAGGGAAAGGTAGTGAGACCTTGTCCATCTAATGTCTCTAATGCATGCTGCTGGACACAGTTTGTCTCTCTAAGTGATATTCATATTTCTTTGTCTTGCTTTCAGTGGTTTTCTAGGACTTTCATGCTTAACTGAGGTTTTATTCTGGGACAGTCGTCTACTTTGACTCAGCATGGAGCATGCAAACAATACTGTGCTTTTAGTCTGGTAAG
Organism: Anableps anableps; assembly: GCA_014839685.1. Lineage (NCBI taxonomy): Eukaryota > Metazoa > Chordata > Actinopteri > Cyprinodontiformes > Anablepidae > Anableps > Anableps anableps. The sequence continues at coordinate 13,360,423 of CM026079.1, forward strand.
CACAAACTACACTAACCAAAACCATTGCCCTGTTGGAGCTAACCATCGTTTATATAGACAACAAAACATCCAAAAGCTTGGCTGAACTACTAAACAACCTAATTACTATTTTCTTGAAGAAATCATTTAATGGCGCTTTTTTAAAAATTGACTTGTCATGTTATCTGTGACCAGGTAAAATCCCACCTGAGAGCACGCTGACCTTCTTGGTTGAATTGCTTGAAATCAGAAATGGTCCGAGGTCTCATGAGTCCTTTCAGGAGATGGACCTCAATGACGACTGGAGGCTCTCCAAACATGAGGTGAAATCAAGGATTTTTTTTTGTTCAGCAATAAGTTGAGTGTACAGTGTCATAAAAAGTGTTTAACCCTTACAGATTTCTTCTGTTTTTCATCACATAAATATTGCAGAAGAAGCGAGAAAAACATAAACTGTCTTGGTTGTATGTGAAGAATTGTCACCTAAACATAACTGGTTTTTCCACCATTAGTTACAACAACTGCCTTCAAGGGTTTTGTATAATTAGCATTGAGTCCTTTACATCACTGTCGAGGAATTTTAATTTGAGGATGAACAGCCTGTTTAAGGTCATCCCAAAGCAACATTATCAGATTTAAGTCCAGAAAATGAGAAAACCACATCAAAACCATTTTTTAATCCTCTTAGAGGTGGACTTACTGATATGCTTTGGATCATTGTCCCTTTGCATGACCCAACTGCTGTTATGCTTAAGATCACAGATGGCCAAATGTTTTCTCCTTTAGGACTTTATGCTGTTAGAGCAGAAAGCGGGATTACGTCAATTACGGCAAGTCTTCCAGGTCCTGAAGAAGTCAAGCAGCCCAAAACTATCATACTATCACCTCTATATTTGTGTACTATGTTCTTTTTCTGTTTGCACAAGTTCCAAAACATTCCACTTTTGTCTTGTCAGTCCACAGAATATTTTCCCAAAAAGTCTTGGGGCTAACCGAGATGTTTTCTGGCAGGTGTGAGGTGGGTCTTTGAGTTATGTGTGGTCAGATGTGGGTTTGGTCTTGGAACTTTTCCATGGATACCATTTTTGCCCAGTCTCTCTTTCTTGTTGTTGAATCATGAACCTTGACCTTAACTGAGGCAAGTGAGGTCTGCAGTGCTGTAGTTCTTGTTCTGGGTTCTTTTGTGACCTCCTGGATGAGTCACCGATGTGCTCTCAGAGTAATTTTAGTCGACTGACCACTCATGGGAAGGTTCAGTACTGTTCCATATTTTATCCATTTGTGGAAAATGGCTCTCACTGTGGTTTAGTCCTAAAGCCCTAGAAATGACTTTGTAACCCTTTGCAGTCAGATATGGCAGGAATAACTTTGTTTCTCATTTTTCTTTAATTTTTTTAGATTGGGCCTCTATGTGTGATTTTTGAGATCTTTCAGCCTACTTAAAACTGTCTGGCAAGTCATTTCTTGATTCCACAGGTCAGGCTTTATTCAGGCCTGGCTGTGGCTAAAGAAAAATATGACTAACCAGTTATTTGGGGATTTAATAAGCGCGAGGCATTTTATTTTCACATAGGGTCAGGTTTGTTTGAATAACTTTTTCCCCTAATAAATAAAATAATCATTTGAAAACAGCTTTTTGTATCAGCTCTGGTTTTATTTGAGAAAGAAGCAAAAACAACAGAAATATGTAAGGGTACATATAGTTTTTTATGGCACTATAATACTATAAGTCATCCATCCTTTTGGTAAACCTCTAATTAAAAGCATTTGTGACTTGTAATCCTAATTTTTAATTCTATTTCCTGCATTAAAGAGTCTAAAAGTGTCAGTCAATGCCGAAAAGTTTTTATTGTTTGTTTTATGAGGTATTTATATTATTTTTTAGTATTTACTTTTTTTTTTTTTTTTTTTTTTTAAATCCTTGTCATTTCCAGTTTGAACCAAATCTCACTGTGTCTGCATGTTTTAGGTGAAAGAATATCTCAAGAAGGAGTTTGAGCGCTATGGCTACCCACCCAATGACACTTTACATGAGAACATGGCGGCGGATATCTTTGCCAAAGAGGACAAGAACAAGGATGGCTTCATATCTTCAAGAGAGTTCACCTACAAACATGACGAACTGTAACATCGTTGCTGGAAATGCTGTGGTGTGTTGCGTGGATACAGAGACTCTCAGGTTATCTAAAGCAGTATGTCTGTGAAACTGGTTGTCATACATTTTAAGCAGTCTGTTTTCCTCCCTAACTGCCTACTATAGAAAATTTGCAGTGAAGATCACTGAAGACAACCAGTTCTGCTCAGAAGTTTGCATCTACTCAGCAGCTAAATATTCAGTTAATTTTGGACTTTTTAGTTATTGGTGGAATAATTATACCACAAACAACTTCAATGATTCCCAACAATCTCAACACAATCTTAAAACAATGCATACTACCTTAAATATACACATACACCTCCACTAATAGAGAAACCATGTGATTTTTGTGGCCCTCAACAAGGTCTTGGCAAGAGTATTTAACCACTACTCTTCTTATCAGAATTGCTCATTTATTTAAAATATTTCCTTTTTTGACATGGATCTGGCTTTTAATCACCTTTTTCATGATGGATAAGGCCAGTTCCAGAAGCTTTGTAGATGCCTGCTTCAGCCCTTTCAAAATCTGTTTCTCTTTATGTCTGGGATGATCATCCTGCTGCCACCCATCTAATTGTTGATTTGAGGGGGGAGTAGAGGGGTTGGCTTGTACCATCTCAGTCCATGGCAATGTAAAACTGGTTTCACTCCAGACAGTGACACCGGTGTTCTGACATCTTCTAGTTTATGATAGGTTTGGGCCTCAGGGCCTCAGTGCCTCCTGGGTTTTTCCTGAACATCCTAACCAATTTTTTTTTTATTTTTTTTTTTTTTTTTTTTTTTTTTTTTTGTTCTGAACTTGACATTTAGGTTCAGCTGATTGAAACCAAGGCACAGTAAGGTGTTCCAGCAGGACGGTGATCCCAGACATATTAAAACTGGTTTTGAAATGGATAAAGCAGGTTGACCCTAAGCTTCTAGAATGGTCTTGACTGTAACTATTAAATATGTATGAATTTGTTAAAAAGCCAGGTATGTGCCAAGAAACCAACCAGTTTAAATGAACTCCACCATTTCTGACAAGACTGGTGATCACTCTTGAAGATTCATGTTTTTAAAAGTCACTTAAGTTATTTGTTATATACATTGTATGCTTTCCACCCTTGAAAACTAGTTCAGATGCATCCCTATATGCCCAAAATGATGACTTCCTTGCCTATGATGAAGGTGTGTAAACTTCTGACCTGAACTGTAGGTCAAATGACTCCACTCTCTCAAAAAAATGTTTTAAAAAACTTTATGGTGCTTACATTTTTCAGACTGTAGAAATACCATATCATTTTTGTTGATATCTTTCTAAAGATCATTTTCTGAATGCATTTTGTAAGGAAAATATAAACTTTCCAAAAACTGATTATGATCTCACAAAATCATCTAAAATACACTTTTAAACTGGAAAATGTGTTAAATTTATTATGTTGTGTATTGAAATAGTTTTTCTAAACAGATTTGAAAAAGTAACTTGTGCCGCTTTCTTCAACTTTTCAGTCAAATCAGACAAGATATTCAATATGGAGTTGTCACACCTTTATGATCTCACCATCTACAACAGTGTTTTAGATTGTGTATACAACTCTGCCCGATTAATTTTATTTCCAGATGCTTTTGTTCAGTTCTTCTGGTGAGCTTCCCACAGCAGACATGTTCAGAAATGGAGTAGGTCTATATCAATAAAATTGTTTGTGCCAACTCTGCTTAATTTACTGATTCTTTCACATTTGACCAGCAGGTGGCACCATCTTTCTAAGTGTTAAACTTTTAGTTAGTGGCTACTGGAAAGAGGAAAACAGCAGAACTCATTTATTATTTGCTCAAAAAATGTGAACTTCAAACATCCCATGTCAGTCTTAACACATTTTCTAAAAATAAAAGTCACATTAACACAAAAAAGCACCAGTATACTGTGTACAAAGACTGACAAGCAAGGAGGATTTCCTGCAATAAAACTGAGTAATCATGAAGGATGCACATGTAACCTTGTTTTTCACTCCGGTATGCAGCACAACCATTAAAATGTGCTTTTTGATCTTTCAGTTAGAAATGATAAAGTTAAATTTACCAAATTCTGCTTAAAGTTCAACTTGAATGCAGCATAACTCTTGGACAAAGACCAGTTTGTATGTCTTTAAAAAGTTGTGGCTATAAATGCAGTAAACAAAATAGAAATGAGGTAATACAAGATGACAAAAATCTTTTTCAGTCCTTCCATTAATGTGTAAATTGATAAAAATGTTTTTTTTTAAAAAAAGGTGATAGAAGACTGTCACAGGACTTAATGTGTAGAGACTGTATCTAGTCTGTCGAGCCCTCCTCCTCACACACATTGAAAACATTCCGCTCTGGAAAAGGTCAGAGGTCGCACAGTCAGAATAAGGCTGGACCCTGTTTGACACTCTCATACGCTCACGCAGTACACGCAAACACACTAAGAATAAATGAGTCTCTGTAGCCATTTCGTGAGTATTTGGAGTTGTCAAACGTCCGAGGAAGAGTATTTTTTAAGCGAAAAGGAAGTTGAAGGATCAGTGACTCATCTTAGGTGTGTCCTGATCCCAGGTGGTTTAGGGTTCACTGAAAGACAGAGCAACAAATGAGACCACAGTGCTAAGAGACAGTGCAAACAATTTAGTGTCTTACAGAAGTGTTTTTATCCCTTGCACCTTTTCACATTTTGTTGTGTTAATCCACAAATATCAATGTACTTCATTGAGATTTTATGTGCTAGATTGACATAAAGTGGCTCATAAATGTGAAGGGGATGGATAGAACACGGGGTTTTCAAATGTCTTTACAGATATAAAAAAATGTGGCATGTATATATTTGCATCCAGCCCTGCACCTTCTTCCACATGTATGCTGAGTTTGTTAGCATATGTGAGCGCTTCTCTTGTTATTTTAGGGTTGCAGTTGTCTGGTTCCTTTTAGGGATGATGGATTGAACAGTGTTTTATGAGATGTTTAAAACTTGGGATATGGTTTTATAACCTAATTCTGTGTAACACAGTGTTCTGTCTGGTTTGTTCCTTGATCTTTAAGATGCTGCTTGTTTACACATGTTCTCTTATAAACCTCTGAGAACTATACAGAGGAGCTACAAATGCATGCAGCTGTGCTACATTTTCATGCAACTCCACAATCATGCACTACTTGGGAAAATCCCCCAAAAAACATTCAAATTTGTGGTTGTACCATGACAAAATGGGAAAAAGTGGCAAGAATATTTTTGCAAGGTACTGCATGTGTCCAGAGTGACTACCTCTGTTTTCTTTGCTTGGGTAGACGCGAGGGAAAGGCTTGAATTCATCAGGTGGGGGCAGGTCCTCTACAGGGTGAAACTGGAACTTGGATTCAAAGTCATCTACTGGAGAGAAAAGATGCAACAATTAAAGTGTTCAAATTAGTTTGACTTCCATCAGACCTGAGTTCTGATCCAATACAAAAATTCCTTTTAAGTCACAATCACAAAGCAACAGACACAAGATAGAGTCACAGAACTGTGAGTATACCTTCTTAATAATTAGCTCTATTTACTTCAATGCCCCTTCTTGTTTATCTTTTCTGGGCCTTTCACCTTGCAGCTTTCTTTAAGCCTTTACTTATGGAGGTCCAAAGGTTCCACAATTAAATACACAAAGAAATCACTTAATAACAAAAGAAACATGTAACTAATTTATTTAAATTGGAAACAAATAACTTATCAAATGTGCTAATGGTTTAAAATAATACAAAAATACAAAAAATTATAAGAATAAAAAATAAAAATTGGGAAAAATAAAAATGCAGAATCATTATTTGTATTATGAGTAACTATAATTATTATGTATGATTATTTGAATTTAAGATTTAACTATTTCCTGATGCGTTTAATAAATTACTGACTTGTGACAAAAACTTTTGTAATAATTTTGACAGATGTAAATAATTATTTAATGATTGTGTTTTTATTTCAAACACTGAGAAACTTTGAACCTCTATAATTACAATGTTCTAAAATTTTAACTATTATTAATATATAAATATTTAAATCCAACCTCGTATACAAAATGACACAACTACAGATCTTACCAGGCTATTCTTTTGTTAAACTAAAACAAAGCCAGTATCTAAAGGTTTCAGAAAAAATAAGAACTCCCCAAAACCCCAAAATGCATCAAACCCTACAATTTAAATGTTGTGTACTTTCTGTTTACCACAATTGTACATCTTCTCTCTTTATACGCAAAAAAAAAAAAAAAAAAAATAGTGAAACTTTACCCAGACTGTGGAGGTGTCCATTCCTGAGGCTAAATGGAGGTGGAGGAGGAGGTGGCGGAGGGGGAAGAATGCGGGTGGACAGCTCTGTGGTGGGGGAACGTGCTGGAGGAGCCGGTGGAGGAGCCAGCAGGCGACCCACACCTGTCAGAGTGATGAGGGGGACCACATCAGCAGTTTGATCTGACCACGTGCAAAGTCACCATGATTTGATCCAAGGCCAGCTAACACATGCCAAATACTTTTTGATATTTACTTGCAGCTCTGAGAAAAAGCAGGGATTCACATAAACTCCCAAAGTGCACACCGACTGCAGGGTTACGTAACACATACTGTTGGATTTAATGACAAGGTGCAACAGATGCCACAGAATCTAACCTAAGCTCTGCAGGAAGGTCCACAAAGAGCAGCTTCTGTTTACTCACACATTCAGTAAATTGGCAGAGGAGTCAATCCGACTTTTTTTAAGTCAAATAATTTTATGTTGACTGTATTTCTTACTGAAATGTCTCACTGTCTCATGGTTTAATAACTTATGGCCCTTTTTGCATGCTAAAAATTAAATTTACATGCTTGAAATGGAGTCACGATTTAAATAAAAGTCATCCAAGTCAATGATTTTATTGGATTTCTATGGCAGCCTGAAATATTCTTCATTGTTTTCACTGACATTCTGTTGGGCTATCAATAAACGCCATAAAGTCCAGTTACATACTGGCTTTTCACATGTAAAAAAACAAATTCGTTTAGAGGTTATCTTAGAATTTAACCACCTTTCACTTTTATATTTTTTCTAGAAGATGACTCAGACAGGTAAAGCACTGAAAGCTTTTCCAGCTTTGCAAAATCACTGTGTGCAGTTTTAACCTGCATGATGCAAAAAGCTGTGGACAATAAAGGTAGATATAAAAAAAGCCTCCCCACTGACATCAAAGACACATGGGTACTACCTACCTAAACTTCTGGGCACAGCCGGTGGGCGGCGAGTGGGAACGTTGCAAGGGTATGAAGGTGGCAGTGAGCGCATAGCTGGTGAGGGTACCGGGGCAGCTTTGGGTGGTGGTGGTGGAAGGGTGGTTGGGCAACTTGGGGTGAAGGACGTTGGTAAAGGCGGAGGAGGAGGGGGTGGAGGAGGTCCCAGGGGGCTGTCACGCAGAATGGGGAACCTGGACGGTTCAGAGCAGGCTGCAGTGGGAGGTGGAGAGTAGAAGAAGCAACCTGATGAACGGTCCCCTGGGATGGACGAAGGAGGCGGGTGAGTCAGAGGCGGAGGCGGAGGAGGGGTAGTAGATGGCTGGGGCAAGGATGTGTGGTGCGAATGCTGAACAGGTAGCCATGTTGGCCTGGTGACCTGGGACGGAGGAGGGGGAGGGGGGAAGGAGGGAAGGGATAGAGGCTTGTTTGCCGGTCGCTCCTGGAAGGCTTGAGACGGCGGAGGAGGGGGAGGAACAGAGGGAGGGGCGGGTGGAGGCGTGGGGGGCGAGGTCGCAGGGAAAGGTGGTGGGTGTTTGCTACTGTGAGAGGGGGAGGGCGGAGCAGAGACAGAGGAAGTGAGGAGACGTTGGAAGGAGTTTTGGACCTCTGCCATCTTCGGAGACTCTGGAAGGCTGCTTGAGTCAGCCGATATAGGAGGGTTCCACTGTGGCCTCAGAGAGGCTGCAGAGCTCGACCGAGACACTTTGAAGAATAGAGACAAACATGATGCATGATGCAAACATAGGAACCACTGTTAGGGTCACTGGATAAACAAAAAATGAGTTTGTTAAGGACAGGGCATGTTGAACCCACCTGGGGTCTTGCTTGGTAAGTCTCTATGACCTATAGGCCTGAGAGTGGGAAACCCTGCTGCAAATAGTCCACCTAGAGAGGGTCCTGTGGGAGCCAACCCAGCTGATGAGCTTTGAGAAGCACCCACATCTCCTGTGTTAGTTTTAGACTCTATGAAAAACACATTAAATAGATTTAATTAATAACAATATCTCAATGGTGGCCATCAAATTCAATGAAAATTATAGAAACCTGAGCATAGAAAGATTAAAATGGTGAAACCGATACTTTAGATTAGCTCAATGAGTTCATCTTCATCTACTTATTTGAATTTTTCAAGTTTTGTACCCACTAGATTTATAAAGCTCTTTCAGGCAGATTAAACTGCTAATTGTTTGGCTGTAACTGCATATAAATTATTCTAAGATTTCACTTTTATCTTAAAAAAAGATCAGAAGCAGGGAGATTATAAATCGCATTGTCTGTGTTTTATTACCCCCTATAGGCATTCCCTCCTGAAGAGTAACAGGGTCCAATTTGCATGCATGTGTTCAAATATAGACCGCAGACACACAACATCAACACCCCACTACCCAACCCTCCCAGCCCCCCCTTTGACCTATATAATCTCACCCCCACACGCTCATCTTTCATGCCCTTCTTACTAGAAGACATAACACCAGGGCATTTTAAAATAGACTCCCTATCAAACCTCCACATGATGAGATGATGGGGTCATGGGACTTACTATCAACTGCTGGAGCACTACGGTCGTTGACCTGTGTGACTTTCCTGAGTTTGGCCCCTTTCTGGATGTCGGCCAAGAGAGCATTTCTTCCACCTCCCCCTCCAGACTGGAGCTGAGGGGGCTCCAAAGGGCACTATTACACCAGGGCGGGAAAAGATCAAACATTAGTTATGTGTATTATATAATTGTAATTTATCTCACAAACCCCAAAGGTGAAAAAAAAAAAACAGTCCCTCACAAATCGTTATACCTATCAATTTTTTTTTTTTTTTTTTTTTTTTTTTTTTTTTATTTCATACCACAAACAATTATGTTTCTTGAGATTCTATGTCATAATTAAGAATGGAGAATCAGCTTTTAGTTACAGCTGCAAGTCTTTTGGTGTGTGCCACCGTGAGCTTCGCACATCGAGACACTGAGATTTTTGCCCATTCTTTCCAAATAATCTTCGGCTCAATCAGACTGAATGGAGAGAGCCTGTGATATTCCAAGTCTTGCTCCACAGAATCTCATTAGAATTTGATTTGGACTTTGACAGAGCAATTCCAATACATAGTTACAGTACAACCTTGCTTTAAACTTCTCTATAACTTTATTCTTGCTGTGTTCCTTGGTCTTCCTGATGCTGTTTGTTCACTAATGTTCTCTAACCTTTGAGGCCTCCATGGAACCGATGCATTTATACTGATATTAAATTACACACAGGTAGACAGATAAGGTCACAAAACAAAATGAACTGAGGGAATATTTTTTATTATTGCTGATAAATTTTCACACACCCCGACACAGAGAAGCAGAATGACTTGAAAGTACTGAGCCGTTTCTTCAGTTTGCTCCATGCATCAGCTCATTTGAAACGAGGACACTGTGAGCCCACTGTGGAAACATAACACCTTCCTGCCACCCAGAGTCAGCTCTTTGTCCAGTTCTCTGAGTGTTTGTGTGTGCGGCTGTGTGCGTAGCTTGATCAATAATGCAAAAGCCACCTCCAGGTGTCGGTTATACAAACGTGAGAGTTTACAAGTGGATGAGAAAGCTCTAGAGGCAGACAGGCTCACCTGTGGCAGGGCAGCGGAGGGTGGAGGCGGTGGAGGGGGGCCCGGTGGGGGCAGCGGTGGGGGAGGTGGGGGCGGCATACCAAAGCTTCAGATACCTGCAAAAAACAAATGCACACTTTATTACCAGAAATGCTTCTTCATTGTGGCTGTTGGTGATCTTTATATTTCATTTTGCCTTCATGAGCTGCTACTGTGTACAAGGGTGCTGCATTGGATGACCTCCTGGCCTTTTTCCTCGACAGGAAGGGCCATACTGCACAAAACAGGAAACAGAAAGCACTCCATCCTCTCCACAGAAACCTGACACAACTCTCCACCTCCTATCTAACTCTTCTTCCCACAATGCCCTGTGGCTGGGCTTGGGAAGTGAACAATAGGGAGCGTTGTGTGAAGACTACTGGACCCCTACCCTTTAGTCACTGTGTGACGAAAGGCTCTCAGCGCAGTTGCTGCATGGAAACCCCATCGAGGAAAGACTAGAGGAAGAGGACCCGCACTGTTCAAACATATTGTTTTTTTTTTTCCTGAATATGCTCAGCATTCTGTTGCTACATCCAGGATGTCTTCTAATCAGTGATCAAAGGTTGCTGAGATCCAGGATGGTGTCAGCAGTTCTAACCAACATGGTCCTGTAAAAGTCTCTGAGACATCCGCTCATTGACAAACATTTTTGACAATTTGGACTGAAAGCATCCTGATGTTTTTGCACACTCATCCCTCTGTGGAATTTGCTCCTGCTCCTCCATAGCAATCTAATAAACGTAGAACAGGACCTGTATTGTTGCTAAACGAAGCTCTCTTGTCCTCTGTGTTTATATGTGCATAGTTCATGCTTTGAATGTCTGCAGCTAGCAGACTGTCCACCGTTGGTATTTGTCTTTATAACAGTCTCAAGGATAATCTGTGACACTGCCTGTTTAGATTTATTAAGGTGACAAAAGATGGACACCGGTCTGCTGAGCTTTGACTGAGCAGGTGCTGCAGAAAGTGCACATACACTGCCTCCACCAGTCTTTGTTGTCTTTCACCCCAAAGGTTGTTTGGGCTCCTTGAGACAGAGAAGAGGTCAGGTGACTCAGAAAAGTAACTGGAATTGTTTGCAGATTCAGCTGGAATAAGGAGCATTATGGTAAACAGGTAAAACATGTTACCTTTAGAATAAGTTTCTTTCTGCTCTGCTCTGATTAGTAATGGAAAAGTTTGCACAAACATTCTTCAATACCGTGAAACAATGATGAAAGGAAGGATAAAATTGCTGTTTTTGACATTTTAAGCAGGAAGACAAGCAAATATGAAAAGAAAGAGTGAATTTAAAACAAACCCACAGCCACAAATAGTGAAAAGTCATATTAAGTGTCAGCACAGTTTTGAATGACAAAAGCATTCTGAGTTTGGATTGGTTGCGACATTTGCATGAGTAGAGTTATTACAGCAAAATAACAAATATCCACGTCATTGCAACTAATAGCAAACACTGGATTTAAGCTGGACAAAACCAAACAACCTGGGTCAGTGTTACCCAGAATTTAGAGGTCTACATTCATGTCATGCTTTGTGTGATTTATAGCCTCCAATATGCTTGATTTAGCGTCTTAGGGGTCAAGAGCGTTTGAACTTTTTTGTGACACAAAGTAGTGCCTAATTTCGATGTGGAAGGTAAAGGTTACATGGCTTTCAATTTGTTTAACAAATAAAACCTGGAAAATGTGCCATGCATTTGTAATCAAGTCTCTGTACTCTGAGACCCCTGAATAAGACCCTGTACAACCAGTTGCCTTTGGAAGCCACTTAAGTCCAGCTGTTCTGTGAAGGTCTCAAAGGTTTGTTAAAGAGAATGTTAGAGAACAAACAGCATCATAAAGACAGAGAAGCATCTTAAAGAAGGGTTATGAAACTATATCTCAAGCTGTATGCATCTCACATAGCATTGTTCACTGAAGAGAGCATGACAGCTGCAAACCTGCCAAGAGATGGATGTCTACCTAAACTGATAAGAAGGGAAATATGAATCAGAGAAGCAGCCAAGATCCCCGTAGTAACTCTGCAGCAGCTGCAAAGAGCCACAGCTCAGGTGAGAGAATCTATTTAAACTATTGGTAACTCAGTCCACAAATCTGGCCTTTATGGAGGAGTGGCAACAAAAAAGCTATTATTGAAAGAGAGCCATCAGAAGTCTGGTCTGCAGTTTACAAAAGATTTGAGACTGGGGAAAAGGTCCACCTGTCAGCATGACAACAACCCTAAAAATATATACAGAGCAACAATGGGATGGGTTAAATCAAAACTAGCTAATCTATTATAAGACCAGACCTGAAAACCAATCTTCCCAGACATCTTCCATCATTTCTGACCGATTATATCCATAAGCAACCTTGGTGCAATAACTGAAGCAAAACCAGGAGGCTGAACGCAAATACAACCCACTCTTTTCATTTATTAAAAAAAAAAAAGAAGAAAATCATGTGTCATTGTGCATTTACTTCACATTAATGCACTAATTTGTGTTGATTTCATATTACCCTGCTCTGAAATTACACTCAAGTCTGTGGTTATAACATGATAAAATGTGGTTAAGTGTATGAGGAGTAAATACTTTTGCAAGGCACTGTAATTGTTGCTCCACCTAATTGAGAAATAAACATAACTGTGGCTTAGTGTTAGCAGAAACATAAAAAAGATCCACTTGTTGCACAAAAGTGTGTAATAGTTTAAAAAAAAAAAAAAAAAAAAAAAAAAAAAAAAAAAAAAAAAAAAAAAAAAAAAAAGACCTTACCTTGTTAAAACAAAAACAGAGATCAGCACAGTTGAGTCCTCATGGTGTCTTCATAACGGGACTGTAACAAAGTTATTTTTAGTTAAGTTAGGCCAATAAAGACGCCACTGATCAGACGTTCAATCCCATTTAGGTCATATAAACACGAATAATAATTTTAAAAAAACCGCTTACAGAAACTTTTTATCTCATATCTATGGCCACGGTGAATGTGCCCAGCTTTCTGGAGTGCTGGTCCAGCTCAGCAGCAGCAGTTGCAGTTTATTTTCCCAAAGGCGCTCTGCAGGAGGCGCACAGTGCCAAGCCACACCTTAACGCCACATAACAAACACGGGACCAATGGTGAGAGAGAGGGGTTTGTAACTTTAAATAACACATGAAAGGTCATTTAATCGTTCTGAGGTGTAACCTAGTCAGTGGAGATTCAATTAATGTATCAAAATTTAGGAGTTTACAAATACTTTTAACCTATTCCATCCTCTCTTCCCCCCTCTTACAACTGAGGTTGACAAGCTCGCCCTCCTGTGTTGAAAATACGCCACTACACTTTTCCTTCACTGGGCACATTCATCTCCAAAGAATCCAGCTCTTGTTTAACCTGTTACGCCTTAATTACAAAGAGATAGACTAAAAATATTGCTAATGGGAATTCAAAGAAACAATCCTTCATAACCCTTATACGCAGTTTATAGAGACACACACCTTAGACTTTAGCAACTGCAAAGGAATGCAGCAGCACAGGTGAAGTCCTCCCTAAAGCACATAGATTTGGCATATGCCACAGGCTCAGAGTATGAACACTCAGTAAATCTTGTTTAAGTCATAAGGCATCAATGGCTGATAAAAGTGTATGGTTTTCCTGTTAAGCTTCCGCTTTTGTTCTGAAATTTTGTGTTTCTTTCCAGAAAGCACAAAGTGGTGTGTCGACCAGTGGAGGGGACAAAAAAACAACTTTACCTTTAAATGTTCAAGTTAAGACACTCATCGGATATTAAAGCACAGACAGACACTGGTACAGTCAGCCATCACAGTTTTATTTCTAATTTTGCCTTCATGGTAAGCATTCACAGGTGATCAAAACTGCACAGCTACTTTTTTTTTTTTTTTAAATATCACCACATCTCATATCTTCATCTGGATAACAAGAACATGTTATTTTCAGTAGAGACAGCTTTGCAACAAACCTTATAAAATATGCCGTTTTTAATTTAATCCTTCATAAAAATAGCTTCCTCTTTTTGCTGGTAAGTGTTGTACATCTGATTCACCTTCACTGGAATCCTTCAGGCCGCTTAGAGTCAACCATTTTGCAAAAGTGGTTGCAAAAACTATATCCTTCATCTTAAAAAATATTATTTGTACCATTTTAGAACAATTTTTAATAGAAATATTGGAAAACATCTTTTAAACAGCATTTCAAGAACACATTCCACTCATTAAGAGAAAAACAGTTTACTGCTTTTTTTAAAAAAAAAAGTTATTGTGATTTGATGAACTGTAAGAAATCAGAGAAAGAAGAGTCGTCAAGGCTAGGCATGGGTCAGCGAAGGCTATCATGATAAATCAATGTTTTAAAAAAACTGTGGTTTTAAAATCATATAAAAATATTTCCATCTTACCAGTTCTACTGTTCAACATCAGCTTAATGAGGCCAGTGAAAGAACTGGATTGTGTTCTGCAATAGTATTTAGCATTGCCCCTCCCCCAGCTGTTGCTGTCCACTGCTGATCAGCTTGCTGAAACGTATTTTTTATGTTTTTGCTTTTTTTTGGTGGAACGACTTAGCCATGTGGAAATATTCCTGATTCGAATAACAATGAACAGTTGAGGTGAGGAAATTAAAAGAGCCCCACTTACCAATCTTAAGATATTGCTGATTGCCAATCTCCAATGACCACTTGACAAGTCGCCAGTCCGCGATTAGATGCTGTATATTTTTGTTAGAAATTTTTATCGTAATACCACAACTCCTTTAGTCAGTATTTTCATAATGGAAGAATCTCATACCGGTGCATGCAGCCCAAGCTATAAGTGCGCCATTGCTTCTCACATTTGTCCTTTGAGTTGCGTTTGTGACATTTCACGTGCAAAATGGTTCAATAACCTTGATTTTAAAAAACAAAACAAAACACTGAACATTTGTAAAGTAACCCTACAAAATGTCCAATAATCTTAAAAAAATATTTTTGCTCATATTCAGAATTCTGCATTATTGATATAAAACCCACATGAACATCATCACCAGCATTCTGTACAGTACAATGCCTCATAAGACTAAAGTTCCTTCAGCTATTTAAATCCCACTCCTTTTGAAGCAATACTGTGAAGCAGTCTTTTTACACACACACCCCTCTCCCTAGGGTCACCGTTGGTCCTCCTTCCCTGGCGCTGCGCCTTCCCTTCCCTTCTCCTCGATGGGAAGGGTTGAGCGCGGCCTCCTCTTCTCCTTGAACCGACCCGAGCGGGACACCTTCATGTTCCTACGGCAGGTCTGCTCATTGAACACCGATTCCATTTTGGAGTCGTCAAAAGTTTCGTCACTGAGGAAGCTGGAGCCCTGTGCGGGGATGGTCTGGTCGGTGGTGGTGGTGGTCTTGGAGGCGGAAGATGGGTCTTTAAGCCTCTCTGGTTGTTGTGCGAATGGGTTGAAGTCTGGGCCAAAGCCGTAAGGGTCCGAACTCTTTTTCTTTGGCATGAATACCTTCCACCAAGGTGACTTCTCTGTCATCTTGAACTGGTAGTAGGGGCCTGTAAAAAGATGGAAACACTTAAAAAAAAAAAAAAAAAAGGTCAAAATTTGGGACATGTGCTGTGATTTATAAATGGGGATAATCTTTGTAATACCTTTTGAGTAACAATTACATTTTTTTAAAAATATCCCCATTTACACAAAAAAGCATATGTCCCTAGTGTTTATCTGATCTGTCCTAAACTAAAAAAAAAGTGCAACAAAGTTTGTTGTTTGTTCATCCATTTAGACACCTAAAATTGACGAGAGAGAAGCTGAAAAGCTTGAGAAGATACAAAAGAGCAACTTTGCTGTAATCTGTTCAGCCTTGCTGTTATCTGCTCTCACTTGCTCTCTTGCAGCCTTCATAAACCCCAGACATAAATTGCCATTTCTCACCATATAGCAAATACAGTTTTCTTTTAAAATAGCTTCATTGATACTGAAATTATCTAACTTTGAATCAGGGGTGGCCCAAAGGTATAGGACCTTAAGCAGGATCTGACCAGATTGTAACTATGTTAACAACAGTCAAACAATAAACACTATTTTTTGCTCTTTAACAGAGTAAATTAGTCAATTAATTTAACTTTTACACATTTTAAAAACTTCTTGTATATTTATGCCAAAACTGTCAAAGTGAATTTAATAGTATTATCATTCTCAATAAACAAGCATACAAATTTTCTATATATGGTGTTATAATTCAAGCATTTATGGCCACAGATGGTTGGGGGGCCCTAAACAGTGGCTTGATTTGCTTTGCCCTGGGCCGGCTAAGCTTTGAGTAACTTTATATAATTTACAATGTCTGCACTGAAGAGTTATGTTGCCAGCCTTATCTGAAAAAGATTGATTTATTATCTCTAGTTATTTATAAACATACAATGATTGTTGATAAATTAGATGGGGGTTTCTTACTTTCCTTGCATTAATTGAATAATCATTTTTATTATTATTATTATTATTATTATTATTATTATTATTATTATTATTATTATTATTATTATTATTTTCCATATATTTCACTTTTTGACCTGATTGCCAAACAGCTGATCAAAGAAAAACCGACCAATTCCGATTTCTGGTCGGTTAATCGGTGCATCTCTATCAATCACAGCTTTGAAACATCTTTGACATTCCACATCGCAGCCAAATCGTCACCTCAAAACACAGCAAATACCGCCTTAAGATCATTCGACATGTCTACATTGGAATATTTTCGCTTTCTGGGACCAGGTTTCTCCATCTAATCCCATGAGTAACCCGTGGAGCCATATTTAGCCTCTCTGTAAAACTGGTTTATTGAGTCGTGAGAACAAAAGTGCAAATCACAGTGTGAATCACTTGTCAAGAATATGTATAGGATGGGAAAGAAGGTACCAGGGCTCTCTTACCTGAGATGTAAAAGAAGACGATGACAGTTAAAGGGACCCAGACCACTGGGTAAATATAATTTCTAACAGTCCTGAGATATCTCCAAAGCTTTTAGGACTCGATGTTTTCTTCTTCTTCTTAAAGCACAGACCTTAGATCAGCAATCACAATAATCCTTCAAAAAGTCGAGGAGCAATCCATTTTTAAGCAGAAGACTCTTAAAACCCAACGGTTTGCATCGCTCTCGTGAAACAGTTCACCTGCTCTCTAACCGGTCTTGAGTTAAATGGGCTTACATATTTATAAGGAGCGGCTTAACCTCCGCTGAACCTACAAGTTTCCGCCCGAAACTTCATCTTGCAGCACCTGTTTTCGTTCCCGATTGGCTGAACCCTGCGCGTCACGTGAGAACAGCCCAGGTGAGTTCAGAGAGGCTGTGGGTGGGGCTTTACGGTTGCGTAGCAACATACCCCATGGGAGTTCGCTCCTCTTCCGCGGCAGATAAGGCAAAAAAAAAAAAAAAAAGGACTCCTTTGTATCAGGTTTACCCAACCCAAGCCACGAAGCCAAATTATGTTTAGGCTGTTGCTCATCATACAAAGAAGTGAAGGGAGGTGAGAACTTTATTCTTTATTCAGCAGGGCTGAATACTGGCTACTAGATAAAACATTTTACACAGCAAACTGGAGCTAATCTACAAGGATTTAAAGCAGCCCTTAGTGTTAAAATCATTACAGGAAGATGCGATTACAGTTCTGATAGATTCACCCAAAAAAGGAAATAAGTGAGCTTGATGCCAGTTTTATCTCTGCTGTTCCGAAGTACTCCCATTGTAATTTATTCACTGTATAACTTATTACTATATTTCATTTGTCTCTCTAACCTCATGTCTCCCTGCATGACAAGTGATCAGGAAAGACCAATTCATGGCAGTAATAAACAATCTACAACATCAAACATAATCTGCTGCTATCTTATCAAAGATGTAGAAAGATACCGCTTCAGTGGTTGTAGCTGCAAATATAAACTCATAAAACAATCATGAGCATCATTAGACTCTCACATGATACTGGTGTCTAAGTAATTTAATATTTCAAATAATCGGTGTTTCCCTAAAGTATTATTTCATGATATTGTCATTTCATTTTTATAAACTTTTTTTTTTAAATGAATAAATTCAGTAATATCCATATCAGATATTCCATATCTGTTGATCACATGCATAATCATGTCTTTTCAAAGCATATTGTAAATAAATAAATGTTTTTAAGAATATATATTTGCAATGTTCTTTGTTTTTGCATGGATTGTTGTCAGTTTTTGGGCTACCTAATAATTCACCTTGACATGAGCTAGAAAAGCATAATACATAAGATTTGCAATTGTCATGGCAGTGTCAAATGTGTGCCATATCACGATCACAAACTGTTTGGATTCAGCATTTAAGGCTCTAATATTTCAGGGAGCATGCATTAAGCTCATGGATGGTCTGTCAGTGTCTTTTATATCCACATCTTCTATAGATGATGTGACAAAGATACAAAAACATCAAGTAGAGTGACATATCTAGTGAAATATCTGGATGATTGAAAAGACAGAAAGCAGTGAAGAAAATGTGTGTTAATCACAACATCTATCACATTGAAACTTTCAAACATAACATCACGAATACAGAACAGATCAAGTTTTACAGACATGTACTTTACAGAAGTGAGCAACTAAAAGCCATGCAGTGCTTTTTAATGAAAATACAACTTTTAATATATTTTACTGAGACGTTTTGACTTTATGTAACTATATAAAATAATGCAGCCTATTTTACCAGACAGGAGTGAAATTTCACTAACATGACTCTGTTTTGTATATGATGTATCGAAAAGAAAATCTTTAATAATAAAACACCATAATACAAACACCATAGTTCTGTGCATTAAGTAGAAACGTCTGTAGGTTAAATTTGATTAATAAGATATGCTCAGTTTTTAGTTGAGATCTCTTAGATTTATGCTATAGTACTCCCTCCTAAAATTAGAGTGATGCATACATTTTCCTCTGCTCCTGGTATAATATCTGTAAAATCATATCATTGGATCCTTTTACATCACCTGGAAGTGATGCTACGTTGTCAAAACTGTTGAGCTCAGAATCCCTGAGCAGTTTCTGTCTGTTTGGGTTGTTGCCAACAGAGAGCACCAGAAGAAACCCAGACACAGAGGGAGGAGGGAGGAATACAGGGAGTACGTTTTTGTCTCTCTCCCTCCCCTGAAATGAGAGTGGAATTCATGGCGTTGGCACCAGGAATGTGTGCCATTGCCGCTGCTCTCCTGTGACAGGCAGTGACCTGCATACCTGGGGGACTCCCTCCCATCTGTCATCCCAGTCGAAACTTTGCAGAGCTGCTCTCTGTTACGCTGTTTCATTCTTCCTTCGTCTATACAAAGGTAGGCATAAATGCACCTCAAAAACTTATATAGTTAAAAATATTTTAACTATACAGACAAATAATAATAATTATATTTTTATTTATATCTGTAATAATAATATAAGAAAGAATAAGCTGCAGACTGATATTTTAAGAACTGAAACAGATTTTTATTTTCAAATGATACAATCATTTATAAGATGTTGCTTTTAAAGATCTTGTAGAATTATTGAGTACAGCTTAAAACGTTTTAGTATTAATTTTTTTTGCCAAGTTTGCATCTGCAATCAATAGGAAGTTAAGATTATTTTGCTCCTAGCAACACTGAAATCCTTTTTTATGTCATCTCAGTGTCACGTTTCAAAATTCTGCTGCTGCAAAGTTCTGTCTCTTATCATCTAATCAGTTTTCTTCTGCAAAATACTACAATTAGTTTCACTTAAGATTGATTATTTCAACTTTAACTCCATCAGAAAAAATATCAATACAAGAATTTTTGATAAGAATCTGTACAATAAACATCACCCCCTTATAACAATACATCTTGCTTTGAACCAATTTCTTCTGTATCGAAGAATTCTTTTAAAGAGAGTCCACTGAAACCCAGAAAAATGTGGAGAATGTGTGCTGAGAGCTGGGTGATTCCGTTGAGAGATTTTGAAACAGTGTCTTAAATTGCGAAAGGTCTTTCCTCCGTGTGTATTTGTTTCTGTACCTGGAAACAGTTGTCTTTTTGTCAAAACAAAAATACACACAAAACCAGTCTCACACAATGTGTGAAAAAATGGGAAAATGTGGTTTCAGTTCCTGTCAAAGACAATGGTTTGAAATCTTGCTTTGTAACATGCATGACTGAAAAGCTGATTTGTTGATAGCAGGAAAATCTAATTGTAAGACAATAAATTAAGATGAAATGATTCAGCTATTTTCAGAATATTCTTGTATGAATACTATATTTTTATATTTCAAATGTCAAAACCCCTGAACCTGTTTTATATTTACTGTTTCAGACACATGCTTACATTAATGTGAAAAGTAAGAACAAAAACAGTGTTATAATCTAGTAATAGCTGCAATTATGGCTCCAGCACTGAAAATGTGTGAGATCTTCTGCAGAAAAGCCGTTTGTGTTTATGAGTCACAGAACTGCAAATAAATTAGTCACAAGATGTCATAACTGTAAAATACCACTCTTAAACTAATCACTAAAGGCATCCCGCAGGGCTGTGTTTTAAGCCCTATAAGCTTTACACTCATTAAGCAACTTCAGCTACAACTACAACTTCAATATACTTAAATGTGTGTACAATATCCCAATGGCTGTCCAGATTAGAATGTTTAATTAACATGGATCATCTGACTTAGAAATGTGGAGGTAGTGATCTAGTTCTTGACTCCATACAGTTCTTAGCTTCAAAAGATCCAAGTACACAGGAGATGTACCACGTCTTACAATTATAGTATGTTGCAGAAGTGGTCATGCACCATAAACTTTTCACGCTTTGTCATAAAGCAACCACCAACTGCAATTTTAAAAGGATTTTCTCATTACTGTAAGGTCTGCAGAAAGGGAAACATGGTTTTCAAAATTAAAATTCTTTACACAAAAACTGCAGTGTTGTGTGTATTTATTTAGCCCCCTTTAATCGGATACCCCTAAATAAAATCCAGTGCAATCAAATATCTTCAAAAATCACCTAAGTAGAATAAAGTCCACCTGGCAGTAATTGAATCTCTTTATAAATAAAATTGTTCTGTGAAAACCTCTGAAAGTTGTAAGAAAACATTAGTGAACAAGCATCATCATAACAGAGCAAACCAGACAAATCAGTGATAAAGTTGTGGAGAAGTTTAAAGCAGGGTTAGACAAGAAAAAAACATGTGTGACTTTGAACATCTCATAGAGTGCAGCTCACCCTATCATCCAAAAATGGACAGGGTGTGGTATAACAAAAAACTTACCAAGACAGTCTTTCACATAACTGACAAGGAGATCACTAATGAGAGAAGAGCCAAAGAGTCCCATGGCAATTCCAGAAGAGGAAAAGAGATCCACAGCTCATATAGGAGAATCTGTTGACAGGACCATTATTATTCATAAACACCCAAAATCTGGCTGAAAGAGTGGCCAGAAAAAAATGTTGAACAAAACCCATAGAAGGTCCTCTTTAGAATTTGCAACAAGTCATTTAGGGGACACAGTAAGCATGTGGAAGGAGGTGCTCAGGCCAGATGAGAACAAACTATAACTTTGTGGCCTCTATGCAAAGCACAATGTGTGGCAAAAAAATAAGACTGTAAACAATCCTCAACCCACCATCCCAGGAGAGGGGTGATAACAAAATAGTTATTGAAATGAATAAAACTGACCCTTATACACAAAGTGTACAAGGGTCAGTTTTACACTGAAGTGCACCAAAGATGAAAAGATCTGCCTCCTCGTGCTGAAAATGGCCTGAAGTTTAACACAGGATTACTGCTGCTGAAATATGCATGCATCATCATGGAGAAAAACACACACCCTTTCCCCTGTTTGAACTGCTGCCATCCAAAGAGCAAATAGTACAACCTGAAACAATTTCTTCTTCAGAGCTGTGGCTTCACACCCTTCTTACAGAAGAATGAAAAGTATTTTTGAGCATACATGTATACTCCAAGAACTGAGGTTCACACAAAACAAGAACTCATTAGATGTATGAAAAGCATTTTTCACACCAGTTGGTACATTATATTCTGCTAAGATGCTATTTTAGGATCACTTGTTTTTGTTAAGATTTTTTTTTTTTTTTTTTTTTTTTTTTTTTTCATTTAATGACCAAAGGACAGAATTGTAATTAACTGTTTTTGTTAATTATTATTTTTTAATGTCATTAATTAATGTCAGAAAATTAGTCCACAAATAAAGTTATTGACATTTGAATGAAGGAGGGATTAAGTATTGGACGCATAAAAGGAAATACTAAAAAAAAAGACATAGAAAGCCAACAAACCAACTGGAATATGTCAGTATTTAGAAAGCATCTCTGCTTCTATTTGCAAATCAATATCATCTCGTTTGAGATGGCATTGCCATTAGTTTGTTTTGCAAATTTTTGAATATTTTTGAATATTGCAGTGACTGCATTAGAGCCAAAATCTGCAATTGGAAAGAACATGAGTCACAGAAGTCAAAAGAGTAATCTAAAAAGTTGCCTGCAGACTGCTTCTGAGAGACCTGGAATTGGCAGATACAATTTGTCCTGTGAAAAGTAAAGCACTTAACCACAATGACCTACCCTTAATGCACAAGAATCCACTGCTGAAGAAAAAGCATGTTACAGGTTGTTTGAAGTTTTCTGCAGAAGATTTGGGCAAGGCAGGGAAATACTATGAGAATACAGTCCAGCGAGATTAGGCCAAAGCTGAACTTGCACACACAATGTTTAAAAGCAGACGGGCCTCCATACCTCCCCACAAACACCATGCCAAAAAGCAAAGTTAACAAGTGTCTTATAGTTTATGATTACTGGAAGACTTCATGAAACTGAAGCAAGGATGAAAAAGTGTTGACGTGTTCAATACTTGTTACTTTGAATGGATATATTTTCTTAAAGTGTGTGCCCAACACTGTAAATGCCATTGTTTGTCCCCATACAGAAACTGCTGCCGAAGTCATGGCCTGAAATAAACTAAAACACCTTGAATGTGACGTGATGTCACCCATTCAAGCATATAGAAATATTTATGTTGACTCACAAGCACACAAATCAAAGTACATACATCTGCGTAAAGGGTTGTTTTGTGATGACGCTGCTGCATTTGCATTATGCGTGTGACAATTGCTTATGATGAAAGCAGAATTCTGTGCAAAGCTCAACCAGAAAATCTCTTCTTGTCACTCTGCAGTATTGGCGAACAGGTTGAACAAAGTTGTACTGCTCATGGGAAAGAGTGCAGGAAGGTAGCCAGTTGGACTGGTAGAGTCAGCTGGGAAAAGAACAAGCCCAGTGAAGGAAGTGAGCAGCTACTGTTCCTAAGGAGAGCAACAACATCAACATGGTTTATTCACCCTTTACAAGAACTCGAACCCTTTAAGGCATTTTCAACAAAAGCTTTCTTATATAAAAGCTATTTTTTCACACCAATGACAACAGGGTGAAGTTGTTGTGGGTTTTCGTTCCCAGTAGAGTTCTGAAATAGTTGTTTCCTCCAGAACATTTGGGTGGAGTAAACCACAATCTGTCTTAATGGAATGAGTTTAATCTCTTTAATTGTCTTTTTAATTTCAGGATTGTACTGTTTGACAGGTTTTCTTCAGGGCTTTCTCGAAAACATGAAACCTGCACATTGAAGCTGACCTGTGATTAGCACAGTAACAGAGGAAGAAAACTCTTAGGAATGCAGAAAGGAATCTAACAGTTACAAGCCTTTTCTTTCTGTGTGTCTGCTGAGTTTCTATTAAATGCTGTTCTTACAAAAGGGATACAGGAAGACTTGCTGAGATACGCAGACAAACAACTACACTGTATGCTGTCACAGTGTTCTTCTGACTGAAAAATGACTGACCATAAAACCATTAGGTTAAAATGTGTTTGTCTTGTATTTCTGACATAAATTGTGAGCTTCGCTTTGTAGAATTAGGTGTTTTTAACAAGAGAGAAGGACAATATGTTATTTCAAGTATGTGTTCATAAAAATTGTTTACCTGCAAAACAACACGACTTGCCTAACTTAAAACATAGAGATCTTTGAATAGATTTACTGTCTTTCTGGCAATCAGATGTTTTCAGGCAACAGATAGAGATTAAGAAATTATGGCTATTTATTTCTTCTCAAAACTAACTGATATATTTTGATTATGTTTTGTTTGCATATATAAAGTATCTTGCAAAAATAATTACATTTTCCACATTTTATCCTGTCACAACTACAAACTTCAATGTACTGTCATTTGTACAAATAAAAATCAAAAAATGGTGGCATGTATTTGTACTCTGATGCCATGCCCATAAATAAAATCAAATGCACTTTGTGCTGTGTCCTAGTAAAATACACTGAGGTTTGTGGTTGTAATGACACACACTTTAGCACAGCATACTACCTAGTTATTAACCATGAAAATAGTTATTAATATCCATAATAACGGATAATTGTTTCCAATTAAGTAACCGACTTTCAATGTAAAATTACATGACAATATACATCGTTTAGTATCAATCTTACAGTCATAGATCTGAACTTAATCACAGATTTGACTATTCTTACATAATTCCCAATATTGAGACCTCTCGGTATGTTATAAATCTTTGTAGTTTAGGAAACATTATTTCACGGATATAGTGTTACGCATGATGAAAGCCAATTGTCTGGGTTTGTAATCCCAGACTGGTTTCTGTCTGTTTCGTTGCCAACAGAGAAGCACCAGAGAAACCCAGTGACACACACACACACACACACACACACACACACACACACACACACACACACACACACACACACACACACACACACATACATACATACACACATACACACAAAAAAAAGAAGCAAGGAATATTTTTGGCATTCCTCTCCTTTAAGTGAAAGTGAAAAATCCTATCATTGCACCATGAGTAGGAGCCACGTCTTTCTCAGTCTCGATCCTCTTTGGTCTAAGTCAGGAGAAGGCTGCCCATATTTTTTGTAGTTTATTGTTTCTGTGCAGACATATGATGCAATTAGAAGTTGAAAAAATACAACTATCATAATTAAGAAATGTTATTTCTATTTTGCTCCATTTTTTTTCTATTATTATTCTTTTGCATCTTGTACCTGTCTGTAGAAAATCACATTGAACTTTTCCAGTTTTGGGTCAACTAGTATTTTCAAAATTCTTTCTGTTAGCTTAATTCCAGAATAATGAGAAAGAGATTTTTCTTTAGAATTTTACTTTTAGTAGGGCTGATTTGTGATCGCCAAAATGTTCTGATTTTCAGAAATGTTCTTCTACTGGAGAGCATTTCTACTTTTTTGTCTTTCTATTGGTGATTGTTTTAAAACTACGAGTGGGTTTAAATGCTTTGGGTCTTCTTCTACAAGCTTCTCACAGTAGTTTGCTAGAAATTTGGCCAATTCCTTCTGACAGAACTGAGTTGGGTTTGTAGGCCTCCTGGCTCAAACAAGCCTTTCTGCTCTGCCTACACATTTTCAATAGGATTGAGATCAGGGCTTTGTGTTGACCAATCCAGAACATTGACTTTGTTTTCCTTAAGTCACACTTAAAACCCACATTAGTTTTTATGTTAGTAGAAGGCTTGGCTGCATGCTAAAAATATTTAAGTAAAAGAAGTATCCAGTCAGTATCCTAATATATCTATAAAACTGCTGCCTTTAAGGCAGTGCAGTGCTTACTGTTAGTTCGCCACAAGATGGAGCCAAAAACACAATAAGTGCCATGTCATGCGTTTGTTACTAGCTTACCATGGAAACGGCACATAATTATCAAAAATCTCATTAGAGTGATCTTTGTAATAATTGTCCAGTGGAGTGTCAGCTGGGAGATGAAAACTTTTCTGACTTTTATGAAAATACACAAATGACATTTTTGAGATGAACCCCCTGTAGAAATATACTCAATGTGCTACCTATTCACTTGTAAGCATTATATTTTAGGCCCAGATGTCACAGTCTTTCCTCTACACGTTTACAAAACCACTCTAAAAGAGAATTATAAACACTCCCAGGGTGATAACAATGCAAACCAAGCTGGTCTTGTTGATGAAAAGTGTTGTACTGGGAATATACAATGGACATTTGAATGCTTTTGATGACAACAGCTGCTTTTTTATGGCAGGGAATGACCCAGTGCAACAAAACAGGAACATATCAGGTTTCACTCACTAAACAATAAGCTGAAAGCTACTGAACTGCTACAGTTTACCCATAGACAGCTGTAATCCTTCATTAATCTCTATCTGTTTTTTTAGAAATATTTTTACCACTTGGATTTAAATGATCACATACTGTACTGTGTTATAACTTGGACTCAGTTTAACTGGATCCGAATCTGTCAATTTGATTATATTATAATCAATTCCGACCATGTAACTGATTCTATTTAATTACCTATGAATTGGAGCTGTTTATCTGGTAAAGTACCCCTCAGAAAGTATTTGATTTGAACTGGAGCTACAGCACGAGTACTTGTCCCAAGTATCTGTTACAAGTTTCTTCTGTCTTTGATTTTTGTCATGTTTCTTTTTTGAACTTCAAACTAATTTTAATGTCAGACAAAACTAAAAACTCCGGACAAGGTTCACCACTCTTTCATGTTTTCTCTATTTGTAGGTAATGGCTCTGACTATGATTTACTGGAGTCTCAAAACCTTAGCAATGCCTTTGTAATAATTTCCTGACTGATAAAAGTGAATGACTTTGTTTCTCATTTGTTCTTAAATTTTTTAATATTGGGGCACCACGTGTTGCTTTTAAGATGAGATGTTTAGCCTACCTCATGATGTCAGGCAGATTCTATTTAAATAATTTCTTGATTCTACAGATCTGGTAGAAATCAGGCCTGGGCGTGGCTAGAGAAACTAAACTCAGCTTTCCAAAAAATGTGATTAAACACAGTTAAGTGCGACAGAAATGCAAAAACAGGAGAAATCTGTAAGGACCATATCCCTTTTCACAGGGCTGTATGTGTGAATTTAATTGATTTAACTTGAATTTAAATACAAACCTTGTGTACCTACTTCCATAAACGTTAATTCGTCTGTATTTGTGCTATTATCTCCTTTTAAACTGACTTTTGCTTCAGTATGGCATTGACTGAATCTCAGATTTTGCCTCGCTACACAATGGAGTCAGAAATAAAACAAATTAGAAAGCCAACAGAAATGACTGCTGTGTAATTGCAAAAGTAAAACAAATATAATGAAATAAGGACAAATCTTGTTTTTTAATTCACAAAAGAGTATGGTTTGAAAAAGACATTTAAAACAAAATTCAAAATGTGCAGAAGTTCAATGGTATAGATTTCTTTAATTGCTGAAAGAAGTTTGACTTCTACATTGAATGAAAACCTATAAATCTGTCATAAAGACACGTTTATTGGGTACCTTTACAAGAGAGATGTTATTGTGCAAAGTATAAAGTCCTAAATTTAGGCAAGTATTATTTAAATCTAAATGTTATGTATTTTTATAACTTTTTCCTTTTTTAAAATCACTTTCTTATTTTGCTGGTGCGTTCCATGACTTCAAGATGTCCTACTTGTGAACTACACCATTCAACCAGAGGAGGGCGCTGATAAACTCAATCCCAGGCGTTTCAACGCACTGAAGAAGTCAGTTTTTCTAATGAAACTTGTGTCATGTAATCCTAACATGCCGAAGGTTATTACTGTTTTAGTGGAGAAATATATGACCGGAATTTGAGTGGAATACGGTTTTGCGTTGTTCAGGTAAGAAAAATTGACTAAGTTTCTGTCTGACTGAAATAACAAAGTAGAATAAAAACACTGCTTAAATGCTGCTTTAGCTAGTTAGCTTGCTCCAAAGAGGTCATTCTAAACTCCATTTAGATTTATCTCAATAGTACAGAATGATGTTTTCCTACAATTTTTCTACGTTTTCATGTAAACATTTGTTATTATTCTTACATCTTCGTATTGTGAAAGGGATATCGGCTGATTGCTAGTACCATTTGAGACTAAAAGCAATATATTTTAAGGTGGTTTATCTTACTATAGGTAGCGTTTGCTTGATTTGAAATCTTGTAGATTTCATAATCAGCAACTGAAATAAAAGCCAAATACCTGCAAAATAAAAACGGCTAACTTTAGCACCGCTAATGTGTGACTCTCAGCAGATTTGACAGTTTTCGGCTTTTCCAGATGTTGTCTGTTCTGACAGGAAGCCGGGTAGCGATGAGCGCCCCCTGTGGGTTCATTTGTACCGCTGCTCGAAGCATCAGCCGGCAGAGTCCTGCTACTGCTGCGCTTTCCAGGCGGCTGCTGGGCCCCGGATCTGCAAATAGGTGAGTCTGCTCACGGTTGGTTTAGCTGAGCTTGTTAGGGAGCCCTCAATTAGTCAATGGCTAAAGTAAAATACAAACGCCTCCAGAGATTACAGTATCATCAAAATGTGTACTTCATAAATTAAATTCAAAAGATGAAACTTGTGTATTAGA
The DNA here is from genome assembly GCA_014839685.1 of Anableps anableps. Classification (NCBI taxonomy): domain Eukaryota; kingdom Metazoa; phylum Chordata; class Actinopteri; order Cyprinodontiformes; family Anablepidae; genus Anableps; species Anableps anableps. Next base: position 13,388,813 of record CM026079.1, read on the forward strand.
GTCCTTATATAGACAGTAATGATTTTTTATGTTTTAAGCATTTATTTCTGTTAATACTGATGAACATAGGTTACAGTAAATGAAAACATAACATTCAATAGCTCAGAAAGTTAGAGTTAATACTCTAACTTTAAGAGCAATGAAAAAAATGATTTCTAATACAGATAATTAAAGGCTGTAACAGTCACGGGGAAGGCTGTTGACAGCTATCCAGCAGACAGTCATTATGGGTAAACCACAAAAATGTGTTTGCCAAAGAAGCTGACTGTTTACAGAGTGCTATATCCAAGCATATTAATGAAAAGTTGAGAGGAAGGAAAAACTGTGATAGAAAATAGAACAAAAACAACAGGGTTAACTGCAGCCTTTAGATGACAGTGAGGCAAAGCCCATTATCGACTTTAGAGATTCACAAGACACGGTCTCCAGCTAAAGTCAGAGCTTTGAAGCCACCACAAGCGGCTGTATCCAGAACACGGGGAACAGCCGTTGAATATCTTGTGTTAACCCCCCCCTCCAGAACCAGAGGCGACATCAAAGGCATCATAGCTGGGCCAAGAAGACAAAAGGACAGCATTATAGCTCTGTGGTTCTAAAAGTGAATTGTTATTTCATTTGGAAATATTAATCCCAGAGACTAGAAGAGGAGTCGAGAGGCACAGAACGCAAGCTGTTTGAGGTTCAGTGTGAAGTTTCTGAAGTCAGTAATGATTTTGGGTGCCATGACTGCTGCTGTTGCTTCACTGGGTTTTAATCCAAGTCCAAATTCAGCACAGCCATCTAGCAGGAATATAGGTGTCATTCATGTCTCTGCCTGCTGAAATATTGTATGGAGATTGATGTTTCAAACACCAACACCGGTTATGATAACCATAATATGTCTGTACTTACCGGGCCAACAAAGTTGCCTGACCTAAACAGACAGTCAGAAGGAAGATGAGAGACACCAGACCCAATACCGCAGATTTGCTTTTTGCCTTGTGTGATGTCATCCCAGGCATGTGGGAAAGGAAGATTTATTTTTGGAGTGTCAATTTAATAACATTAAATACATTTTTACAGCTAAATATAAAAGCAACAAAAAACTTACTGACAATTTGTTCAATGGGGAACAAAGTCAAGTGAGTCTGATTGAATTTACTGAAAAGTCTGGATAGTAGCTTTAACAAAGCACGATTTCTGATCTATGTACACAATGATGCTTAGTTATTTGATCTTAATGGGCCACTTTAAGCCACATTTTTTTCCTGTTTGATGTATAATGTTATGGCAATAATAAATAATTGAAAAGTACTGCTAGCTCTTCTCTCATCCCCATTTGTGTAGATGAAATCTTGAGATAATTTGGTGCATTTCATGTGTGCTGTCCTGTTTACTTTATTGTTCTTTATTGACACAGAGGGCAAACTCCATGTCTCTTTTTTATACATGTGCTCCCTGGGTAGCTCCAGGCTCTTTGCACAAACAAACCATTTTCTAACTTCTGTCTCCTGTTTATCAGAAGAAATATGTCCTCCAAAAGACAAACGGACCACTTAGAGAGGACTGCGAGCAACTACAGACAAAATGTAAGCTCTGCTTTGGAAGCAGTAATCGGAATTTGTAATTGGAAAAGATAAGATGATCTGTTCCTTCCCTCCTCCGTTGATGTGTTTTTGTTTGGCCTGATGTAGGCGCTGTATCCCGCTCAAGTCTGTGGAATCATGACTGAGTCAGAAACGGTAAAAAGACTGAAGATTGCTGTCCACCCAGACTTTAGCTTCAAAGCAGGACAGTGGTGAGTACACGCTCTGTTTACACCTCTTTATTAGCGTGAAGATCTGCCACCCTGGATAACTGACTTGCTGGACTCAGTTAATGGGACAAATTATGTTTGTTTGTTTTTTTTGTTTTGTTTTTTTTTTTGATGAACTTGCATGTTTCCACATTCTGAAATAATTTTAAAAAATACAGTAAACATACTTGCAAATATCCGAGAGGTGATCAATATTTGCGCTACCACGGATGGTTGTGCTTGGCTTCTCTTCACTTAGATTTTAGCAACCTCAGTGATTTTGCTGAGGCCTGTAAATACCTTTTTTTTTTTTTTTTTTTTTTTTTTTTTTTTTTTTTTTTTTTTTTTTTAACATCCTCAGTACTCAGAGTCACCACCTGGTGGCAGCATTCTGTCAGATTCAACCACTTGACCTTTAAACCTGAAATATTGACATAGCTTTATAGATAATATAGATCTGTTAAAAAAATATAGAAGTATTTAGTTCCTCTTACATGCTTGAGATGACTTTAGATGTTTTAGACTCAATGTAATGAAAATTTTTTTTTTAATTAGTGGACAGCGCACACGAGCCCATGATGTTGGTAGATGTTCGTCAACCAGTTGTTCTGCTTTAACTGACTGTAAATATATATATTTTAAAGAGGAATACCTGTCGACCTCTTTATCTCCAGTTGAGGAAAGGATATGAATTACTGTGGCAGATCCTTTATGCATGACTCCTTTTGTCTTTCTCTAACGTAACAGTGGATGATTGTGCTGGGGTAACATTAGTCCAGCTGTTTAACATTGCAGCAGTGGTTACACATGTGGCTGTGCTTTGTGGCAGTTTGAATAAACTTGCTAGCAGGCAGCTGTGCTTCTGGTTCGATTTTATTCTCTGTTTTTTTTTTTTTTCTGGAACAGGCCTCTCTTCTCGTCGAGGTCAGAGTGTGACGCTCTACTCTCATTCAGCCTCCAACCCACAGTTCAACATGTTTTCATTCAAGAACATTGTGGACGAAACCCCCCCCCAATTATCGGCTTTAACAGCAGTTTAAGACTTCTGTTGCGTTATGCTGTTTCTTGATGCAGGGTAGATTTCTTCATCCCAGGTGTGGAGAAGGTGGGCGGTTTCTCCATGTGTTCCAGCCCGGGTTTGTTGCAGAGGGAGGGTGTCGTTGAGCTGGCTGTCAAGTACACAAAACATCCCCCTGCACACTGGGTCCACACTGTGGTGAGTGACGGGAGGGATTTCTTTCACATCCTGACGTAGCAATCTGGTAATCCTTAAGTTCCCCATTTCCTGGGGTATAAATATAACTGGTGGCTCTTCAAAATGGGAAAAACCGTATAACATGCCATCTAAGAAAGGCAGAAATGTGTTGAAATTCATCAGTTAGAACATGGCTGCAAAACAGTAGCTACTGTATCGCCTGAATTTGCCCATAGCCTTAGTCACGTTGGAATAAATTAGCAGTTTTTGACGATAACCACTCTAGGTGGCTTTCATCCTTGTCATCTCAATTCTTTTTATCATATCAGGAAGATATGTAATTGTAATTCTCTTGCAATGTAATATTGTCCATCCCCAACCACTAAACGTCGTCCCCATCGCTCACTGTGAGCTTTAATGTAGCCGAGTGTCGTAATAAATGTCAGTTGTGGGCATTAAGGGCAGTTGGAGTCCATCTAAATGACCAAAGATGTTATTGATATGGCCAGAGCAAATGCACGACACTTGAATTATACCAAATAATGCCTTCTAGCAGTCCTTTTGCAACTTTTTTCCCCATCTTGAAAAGTTATATTTTTGGTGATACAAGGTTTCTGTCTGACAGCAACAGTGCTGTTAAGTAGGCGGAGGAACTGTGATGCTGTGGGCTCGTTTCTCCTCCAAAGCCCCAACGAGCCTGGTTCGGGTTCATGTCATCATGAACTGTCGAAATTCCTGGGGATTTTCGATAAAAATCGAGTGGACTCAACCATAATTCTGAAAATGAGAAGTCATTGGGTCTATCAACAGGATAAGGATCCAAAACGAGAGAGAAATGGCTCACCAGACACAGAATCAGCCATCTTCCATGGACACATCCATCCACAGGCCTGAGTCCTCCAGAAAACAAATAGGATGAGCGGAAGAGGAGAAAAGAGGCAGGACTCTGGCGATCTCGAGAGACTGGCCGAAGAAGAATGATCAAACTTCCTTCTCCTTCTCTCTGTTTGGTAATAGAAGACGACTGAAAGGGAAAAAAGGGATTGTAAAAAGTGCTAGTAGGGGATGCAGTCAGTGCGACACCAGTGCTTTCTTAATGTGGGATTTTTTTCCCCCACTCTGAATAAAATATGAATTTGTCTTTTAGTAGTTCTTTTGAATTTAGATAACGTTTTCCTTCAGCTTGCTTTCACTCTCTTTTTGCAGATTCCATATTTGCGTGTGTTTAATGTAGTCTCGTAATAAAAGCGTCTGTAAACCGCGGTTTTATTATAGAAAGATCTGAGGATCATTTGAGCGTTCTGAGACGTAGCTCTCTCTGCTCTGGGATGATTTGATCCTTTTGTTTGATATTGTTCTCCAGGAACAGTTTAGGCACCTTTTATAGTAGCTTCAGACAGCATGGATTATCATGTGGAAGTGCACAGATGAAGGGAAAACATCTGAAGTAAGGAAACTTGTGTATTAACAGTTTTTTGGGGGGATTTTTTTGTGGTGTTCTCTTTCTTTTTAACTTGGTGTAATACAGACTTGCTCGGACGTCTTCCTCCATTTTTTTTCTCAGACTGTTTTGTCGTATTTTCTCTTCTGTCAGTGTACAGTAGGCTCTCGTGTGGCCATGCGTGTCGGCGGGGACTTCTACTTCGACCCGCTGCCCTCGGATCCAGCTGTGGATTTGCTGTTGGTTGCCGGGGGTGTCGGGATCAACCCCCTGTACTCGATTCTGCTGCACACTTCAGATCTGCTCCATGTCAATCAGTCCTCTGGTGCTCGGGGCTACAACATCGGTTCCGCCCACCTCTGCTATAGTGCCAAGAACACTCAGGAACTGCTCTTCAAGGTTCATTACGCTTTTGATTTAGAGTGGGGATGCTTGGAATAAGTTGGGTTGCAGTTGCAAACATTGTAACGTGAGAAAATCTGGAAAGGTTCAAGGGGTATCAAGCTGCAGCTCAATCTGTCACAACCTGACTTGGTTTTTTTTTTTGGTTTTTTTCCCTGTCCAGAACGCCATCATTGAGAAATGTGGAGCGTTTCCTAACAAGTTGTCCTGCAACTTTCACGTCACGCAACAGAGGGCAGAAGTCGAGCCGCACCTTCAGCCATTCGTCAAAAGTAATCTGCACATGTATACGTTTCCTCATTCAGCTGGGATGATTGATTGTCACATTCCAGCATCGTCTGTTTCCTTTGATTTATCCGTTTCATCACGTAAAGTCGGCGTTTTAATTAATTCGTTTGCTCCCGTGTGTCTCCTCAGGTGGGAGAGTCACAGAGGAGGAGTTGCAGGCGAACGTGGACCCACAGAGGACTTTGTGTTACTTATGCGGACCCCCACCAATGATAGAGGCGATTTCAAAAACCCTCATGGACCTCGGCCTCCCAAAGGACAGGATTCTGTTTGAGAAGTGGTGGTAGGAGTCCCAGGTCATTTCCGCAGGTTGTCCGCCTCGCTTTTGGTTGTCTTCAAAGGGAGGATGTGGAGGAAATAAGAAGCAACTGCCTTTCATGTGAAAGAAAATCGATCCGCTCTACCCTGCTGTGGCGATCCATTTAAGGTGTATGATACCACTCCTGAGCTGCCAACTGAATCAAAGATGGATTTTAGTTCCTAAATTACAGCCAGTAGGACATCTGCAACTTAAATGTCAAGTTCTTGTACTGATTTCTAGCAAATATTAATTTAATTTGAGGGGGGGAAATGTGAGATTTGCACACCGCAGCAAAGGTTATGCAGACTGGTTCTACGGCAATTTTCTGTTTAGTTTGGGAATATGTTTCATACTGAAATATGTTTTCAAGATGCATCAGTCAGTTTCCTTGTTGCTTTCAGCTAATTCCAATCTCTGTTAAAGAAATATTTACAGAGCTCAAAACGTTTCTCCGTAGCTTCACGGCTGTGTGCAGTCGTCCATCAGTATACTGTTGCATACATTAGGAGTTTTAAACTGTCTTTAGATCTTACATTAGCTGCCAAATCCATCTTAAACATAAAGCAGCAGCTTTCCTGTTATCAGCTGGAATCTTCTCCAGGTCAAGTTGTTGTGGGATTTTCAGGATGGGCTATTTGCCACACTATTTCCATGAAGTAGTTGTACTGGACTCATAGCCCAGACTATAATACTCACACCTTCATGCAACAGATGACCACCATGGTCTCTCACTGTGGATTCACATTTATTGAAGCCGAGTTCGATATTCATCTGATTTTTCTAAAACCTGAAAACAAAAGGAAGCTAAATTTATACATTTTTAATTCCTTAGAAGAATTCAACTTTGTGTGTTTATATGCCAAAAAGAATAACTTCATTTGCAAAACTATTTTGGCTGATGATTTCTTCCATGAGAGTAATTACATTTCACATCTCTCTTTTTTTTTTTTTTTTTTTTCACAACATCAAGCGAAAACTTGACAATCTCCCACATACTTGGCCACCACTGTACTCTGTTTTCTTCACCCACACACACACTCCCCCAGCCCCCCACAGCGCTCATCATCTGTGCCGTCTCTTTTCTCACACATCTTCCACATCAGTAAACAGTTTTCCATCCCTAGGCAGGTTAAGCATCCCACGGCGCTCTGTAATGGAACCTCCAGGTGGTCTCTGATTGGCACGGATCACTGAACGTCCCTCAGAGACGGCGGCGCGCTCCTCGCTGCCATTTCTCAGTGAGGGTTGGAATTTTCCCTGTTCGTGAAGGCAACATGGAAGTGAAATGGAGGGGGGGGAAAAAAAAAAAAAGAAAAAAAACTTTGAGGGAGTCTGGTTTTAAACACTTTATTGACCTTCTTGTTAAACCAAGACTTAACTGTTACACCACTTACGCACTTCACGGGTAGTCCAGGAAACAAAGAGCTCATTTCTAAAGAACACATTCTTGGGTCACTTATTGCAAATAAAATGTTTCTATTGCCTCCAGCTTTTGAGAAAAATGTTATTGTGGTTTAAAGATAATAAACCACATAAAAGGTAGTACTTTTTAAATACAAGAATTAAATTAACATTTGAAAATTTTACACTCCTTGGCGTATTTTCATTTAGTTTTTTGTAATTGGCTAATGCATATGTTGGTAACTGGTCTGTATTTAGAGTTTTTGGTTAATAGTTTGGACCAATTCTCCTGATTACTGAAAGGTAACAACATTTCCACATTACAGAACTGTAAAGCTGCTCTTATGTGTGGTCTCAAATCCCATAGGTACGACTAAAATATCCATTATCAGTTCCTGTCAGATGAGCTCTTTATCTAAAATAACCAGCATCCCTAAAGAATGGATTTGGTCTGTTCCAACTTCTTTTCTTTTAGTTTATCTGCCTCTACTGTTTGGTTCTGTAAAAAAAAGCTCAGTAAATACTGCCATTCCAGAGCTGGATTGGATGGTTTTTATTACGTAGTAAAGACCAGTTTGGCCAGTTTTTGAAGTTCATGAAGGTTTTCTGTTTGCTCTTGCTTTGACAGTGATGAGTCTACTTCCTGGAGTTTGTGTTTCACTAGACCTAATGTAATATTTTCTCATTTCCCTGCTATAAAAAACATCTACCTCTGCCGTCTTCTGATTTTATTGCTCTTTTGTAAATGGGTTTGTTCGATCTTTGCAGACCGGTGGTGACATTGTGCTGCGATTGAGAGCCTCCTTTAAACCGGCCATGAATTTGCTGCTGGAGGTTTCAAATCCATCTAAAAACTTGCATTACCTGCTTACCTGATCAACGCCACATCTACTGAAACAGCTTTTCAATAGCTGTGTCTCTAATTCTCTAATTGGCATGTTTAAAATAAATACGTTGAATCCCTTTTTAATGCAACTAAACTAATGCGAAAACAGGGGTCTAACTAGAGATTTGTTCCAGTCTACTACATTCCTACTCTTTTCCTCAATACACCACTTATAGTGCTTTGCAACACTATTCACATCTTGTTGTGCAACAGAAACATCAATGCATTTTATGACACAGATGAACACAGAAAGTAGTGAGTAATGTAAAGTGGAAGGAAAATATACATGCTTTGCAATAATCTATGAAGCGTGAATTTGTATTTAGATGTTTTAGAAGTCTCCTTTAGTAACCAGCTTCCACCTGTGAGTAATTTAATGTCAGAATAAATCCAGCTGTTCTGTGAAGATTTTAGGGGCAGCTATGATCCACGCACGCATCAAATAAGGATTTTATGGAAGTCTGGGGAAAAGATTATTGAAACAAAGTCATAAAAAGTTCAGTTGAAGGGGATACAACAAACGTGGAAAAAGGTGTTTGGGTCAGATGACACCAAAACTGAATTTTGACCTGTAATCAATATGCTATATTTGGCAGAAAACTAACGCTGCATAATGCACTGAACACACCAACCTCATGTCAAACCATAGCAGAGGCAGCATTTTAGTATTTAGATGTGCAAAGCTGGTAGCCCCATTCCCAAAAAAGACCTGCAACTTCATGTGCAGTGAAGGGTGGTTCTACAAAGTATTAAGCAGAAAGGCTGAAAACAATTGCATGCCACACATTTCATATATTCATATGTAAAACATTTTAAAAACCAAGCTGCATTTTCTTTCCACTTAACAGTTACGCACAGCTTCGCGCTAGTTTCTGAAAATACAAGTTTAAGGCTGTAAAATAAAAATAAAAAATTACGTTTAAGGAGCAAAAATACTTTTGCAAGACATTTTGTGTGATCTACATTTAATTATAGCGTGAGTAAACCTAAAACTCCCAGTCCAAAACAAGAAAATTTGTACCTTTCACAGTCTCATGTCACCGCTTATAACGATTACAACCTGGACTACAACTGAAAGCTCACTCTATTTACACAACAACACGTCTTCATAGCAGCTTGACTAACAGCTAGTGAAAGGGGCAAAGGTCACCTGCAGTCCTTCAGGAGTTCTTCATGGGGGTCATTTTGCCGCTTTGTCGTTTCCTTTTGTTTCCAACTGTGTTGTACAAAATGGAGCAGCTTGCTGCAAGGTTTTTTATACCAACCACGTGTCACTTTGTACCTTCCTTGGGGATGTTTCATACCAGCTTTGACAGCTGATGATTAAAAGTAATTTCCAGAAAACTACTCAAAGTCTACTTCAGGGAAATGGGGTTAGGTGATACTAATAAATATTGTCCATCAGCAGGAGGTAATGTCTTCACAAAATAATTTATAAATAAGCTAGCTTATATGAGAAATTTGAGAGCTTCATGATGTGATTATTTGCTTCCATAATTCATTAAAATATTCAAATACCAAAAGAAAAAACTGCTATGGAATGACTAAGAACATGGCTACTAGCTGGGTAGCTAGTAGCATTTCATACCTGGTTTACAGGTATGAAATGGTAACGCCTTGGTACGAGTTGGCAACAGAGCAAATAGATCTGGGGATTATTCCTCTCTTCGGATGTCATATAAGCCTGAAATAACATTAAAAAAAAAACAAACAAAAAAAAAAAACAAACATGTCCTACTTAAGGCATTGGCTGGAGAAGCCGTATAGCACTGTACAGTTCTAACAGTTTTTACAAAGCAAAGCAGAGAACTCTACAGCACACCTTTACCAAATCTGAGTATTGACAACTGAATACAAGATAAATGTACTAAAAGTCCTCCAAAAAGGTATTTGCCCCTTACAGATTTCATATGGTTTCTCTTCTTTTTTTTTTTTTTTTTTTAATTAAATTTAAAATGTTTCAGACCATCAAACTATTTTTTTTTCAGATAAAGATAACTTGAGCAAACACAAAAAACCCCGCAGTTCTTAAATGATGATTAAAGTTATCCAAACCAACCTGGGCCTGGGAGAAAAATAATCGTCATTAAACCGTTTTGGTAACTGGCAGTGGGTTTTTTGTACATAGTAGCGGAGGAATTTTGGACCACTCTTCTCTCCTGAATTGTCTTAGTTCAGCCACAATGAAAGGGTTTCAAGCATGAGTGAGCAGTTTAAGATCACGCCACAGCATCTCAATCAGACATCAGTTCGGACTTTGAATATGCCATTTCAAAACTTTCATTTTGTTTTTCAAGCCACTTAGAAGTGGGACTGCGGCTCGTTGTTATGTTACATAAGTGTGCTTAAACTTAAGGTTACACACTGATGGTTAACATTTGACCATATGGTTTAGATGTTGTTCTGGGTTCTTTTATGACCCCCTGGGTGAGTCGTCGATGTTCTCTTGGAGTACTTTTTGTTGTCCAGCCACTTCTGAGAAGGTTCATCAGCGTTCAATTTTTTTCTCTATGTGTGGAAAACGGCTCTCACAGTGGTTTGCTGGACTCCCGAAGTTTTAGTAATGCCATTGTAAAACTTTGTAAAGTGTTCTCATCTGTTCTTTTCTCTCTTTTTTTAGATCAGGGCATGAGGTTTTGCATTTTGAGATATTTAAGTCTAGTCATGTCACTTTTATTTCAGTGATTTATTGATCCTATAGCCCTTGTAGTAATCAGGCCTGGGTATTGGGGTATGTTTATTAAAGTTAACTTGAGCTTTCAGAGAAAAAATGGTTAATTGCTGTTCATTTATGACTTAAAAAGAGGGAAGTTTACATTTCCACACAGGGCTAGGTTGACTTGGATATCATCATTAGAAAACTGCATTTTGGATTTAGTCAGGTCGGTGAAAAAAAATAAATCTTTTAAGGGGTCAAATACTTTTTCATAGCACTGTGTATGCTGGACTCCAGGTTTGTTTTTCCACAGGAATTCAAATTGAATGTTTAAAAGCTTTTCCTTCCCTCTGATTGCTCGGTTCACAGAGATGTCAACAAACTCCGGAGAACAGCTGCTGTTTGATCCGCTCCTCCACCCTGACCTTTTCCTTTATCCCCCTCTCATCACCCGGACAGAAATCTGTCCATCTCACCACCTTCTCCTGCCTGGGCAGCGGGATGGCGTCGACGTCAGTTTCCTCCTCTTGATGTTCAACAGAAGAAGCCCTGCGCTCCAACAGAAGGGAGAAGCCCTTTTGATGCAACGCATCCTCTCTGCTCTTCTGAAGGCTCGCTCTTTTGCTCCTTCCGCTGTCGCCTCTCTTCCTCCCTTCTGCTTCTGCCTCCTCTTCCTCTTCGTTGATCCTCAGCCTGTCCATCTCAGTCTCTATCACAAGGGACTTGTTCTCTTGCTCGTCTAGCGCCTCCCCGGCTGAGTGTTTCTTTGCCTTGCTGCGACCTCTGAGGCTCAGCATCTGAAATCAAACGGACGTGTTTGAGATAGTTTCCTGCTTTGTGTCACGTCTTTCTTTCGCTTCCCCCCAGACACCTGACAAACCACAACAAAGCCTTGTTCACTGATGCCTCTTTCCTGTACAGTTTGAGGCCAACTACTTGCCTATTATTAGACTTGTTCTTAGTGGGTTTTATATTCGCTGTACATCCCATATTTAGAAACATAACTTTTTTTTTTAACACTACCTCCTGTGACAAAGTCACTAACCCTCGAGGCGCAACAGAGACAACTGACAGATTTGTTGCAAAGACGAACCTTGAAGTCTTTTCTCCTGCGTTGCAAAATGGGTCTCTGAAGGAAAAGGATTTGCTTAGTCGACAAACTTCCATCACTGCAAAAAGAGAAGAGCAGCCCTTTAATGAACGTTACCCACTGTATTATAATTCAGGGAGTATGCATTAGCTCTGCATGTGCTGAAATCCAGGCTCTGCTGCCTGCAGTTTCTAAAGTGACAGGTTAAAAAACAAAAGCAGTTCGGCAATGGCCTTTTTTTTCTTTTTTTTGCTTGTTTGTTTGCAGCGGCAACAGATTTCAAAAGCTTTTTCATGTTGAGACGAGCATATGATCAGGATTCGTCAGATCTGGAGCCATCTGTCCTTCATATCCGAGTTCCAGTGTCAGTCCTGCTCCCAAAAGGAACGAGAACAACAAGATGTTCGATGAGAAGAATCAACAATGAAGCAAAGCCGTAATTAGACCCGGCTAAGTTTAGGAGACATTTGTCAGCAAGATGAAAGGGTAAATATTTTAAACAAATCAAGTGTTTTCTTTACTTAGAATTTTTGAGGGCTTCAGTACCTGTTTGTTCTGACAATGGGTGTTGGCAGCACACACATCAGTTTCCATCCATATGGAGCTAAGGACTGGAGCAGCGGGATGTAATCTGTCTTCACCACAACACCCTGGGAAGGATAAAATAATTCAAACATGTATAGAACGCAAATATCCATATTACAGGTATGGTTAGAAGTTTATATATATGCACTTGAATCATTATTGTACAACACGCACCCTTAATGATTTATGAAAACAATAACTGGATGCAAAATTGAACATTTTTGGGGTAAGTTCAACCAATCGGACACAAACTGTCATTCTTGGGGGAAAAAAAGGTAACTGTTTAGGATATTTAAGAGCAACCCAGGAACCACCAAGTCCAAGGCCCATCATATACTAGCAACACCTGGCACAGAAGAGTTTAACATCATCCCGAACTGAGGCATCTCACCAAAATAAACAGCTTGAAGCTCGACTGAAACCTGCCAGAGCCCATATGGACGATCTAAATGTCCCCTGTTTTATGGTCAGTGGGGAGAAAGACTGAGCTGTTTGGCCAACACATTTGTGGATGAGTCAAAGTGAGACTTTCCAAGAAAAGAACACTGTACCAGCTGCCAAGAATGGTGGTGGTAGCATCATGCTGAGGGTTTTTCGTTGCCAGTGGTAGAGATGCATTACACAATGTGGATGGGATAATAAATCAGGACTTCTTCTGAACTTCTGAATTTCATCTCAGAGCAACAGCGAGGCTGTTTAAAAGTGGACACAACTAGGTGTTTCGACAGGACAATGATCATTGCATTGCATTTCAAAGCTAGTTTTGGAAAAGAGAAAGCAGGCTTTTGTGATGGACCTGACATCAACTCAAAGGGTGCACCGATTACAGTTTTCTGGCCGATCACCGATTTTCAAAAAACCTGACCTGCCAATTCCAATTTTGGCCGATACTGATATTTTTGTCTGAAAAGTTGCTAAATATAGCAACAAAGTCGCCAAGCTGGCCACAGTGGGGAAACCATTATTAACCGCCCACATGCAGACGTGACCTGGTGGGCGTATCTGTCAGTCAGCCCTTTCTCAAAAGGGGACAGTGGCTGATTTTCTGACCTTTGCAGAAGTAGGTGGATAAGATCGGTTTCTCATGTAAGTATTGGCTTGTCGCAGATCTCCCAAAATTAAGGAAATCGGAACAGATTTATCAGCCAGCCGATAAAAAAAAGGGACATTTACCCAAATGCTCTTAAAGTTCAATTTTAAACTTCCGACCCAACTGTCCAATTTGAATTAAAGAAGAAATTCAGCTAAGAATCATGCATACTTTTTAGGATGCTTTTTGCTACTTGGAACTTGGAAAACGTTGCCTCCCAAGTCAAAATGGCACAAGAACAGTATTGAAAACTCACATCTATAACAGTCCACTGCTCAACCACGATGGCATCATAGGAGGTGTCTGTGGTCTCCTCCGCAGAGCTCTGGAAGATGAAAATGCTATCCACAGATGAAACGCCGCTGTCTGGAAACAAGCAGAGTCACAGACACACAGGCAGATGTAAGTGCAGACCTGCTCCCCAAGCCTGATTCCTTCATGTGCAGCTGAGCAGTGACTTGTGGGACAAGTCGTGGACTTTGAGGCAATGATGCCATGCGTATCATCCATTACGCAGCAGCGATCTTAAGAATTCAAGCAGGTTTTCTCATCTCGTCAGATTTTTAGTCAGGGGAAATTCTCGGATTAGATTTAGATGGTATGGAATCTCTGTTTCAATCAAACTCTGATGAAAAATAAGTTATTCTGCCAACAACTGTAGAGCATCATATTGATTCCCTCAACATAAGGCAACATTTTGATCTGGAACTGGGTTTCAGCATTCAGAGATACAGTGCCTTGCAAAAGTACTCATACCTCTTGAACGTTTTCAAGATGTCACATCAAAACCACAAACTTAAATGTATCTTGTCAGGATTTGATGTGATATAAACACAAAGTAGCACATAGCTGTAAAGTGGAAAAAAAAGGGATTTCATGTTTGTATAAAACAAAGATCTGAAAAATATAGTGTGGATTTATATGCGTCCCCATTTCTCGCATGGACCTAAATAAAATTGAGAGCAACTAATTTCCTTTAAGTCACTTAATTCATAGAAGGGACCAACCTGTGCATAGAGATCAAATAGCTTTATGAAGACCAAGGAGCACAGCAGGCAGGTCAGAGAGGAAGTTGTGAAGATCTTTAAGGCAGGGTGAGGTTGTAAAACAATATCTCAAGTTGTAAACATCAAAAAAATGTATGACACAACCACAAACCTACCAAAACCTGGCAGTTCGCTTGAACTAGCAGGCAAGGAGACCACTAATCAGAGAAGCACCCACTAAGCAAGTGGTAACTGGAGGAGTTGCAGAGAGGGAGAATCTGTTGACAGGTCAACTACTGGCCGTGTACCCCACAAAAAGCCAAATTTACCACGAGCCATGTTGGGATAACAGCAAACATGTGGAAGAAGGTGCAAAATGCAACTTTTTGTCTCCCAGTTACAGAAAACTAATAATGCAGCTCAGCATGAACACATAATCTACATGAACAAATAGTGGTAACAGTTTAATATTGTGATACTGGAAGAAAACATGTTGGAGACCGCAAACGATTAGAGACTGGAGCTCCCTGAGCTTCACCTTACAGCAGAACAAAAACCCTAAACATACAACCAGGTCTGTCATAGAATGGTTCAGTCAAACTCCAACTGGGGATTTGTAGCGAGATTTAAAAGTTGATGTTCACAGGCCAACCAATCTGACTGAGGATTTATTTATTTTTCAAACAAGAATGGCTAAAAAAAAAATAAATAAAAAAATCTGTTTCGAGGTGTGCAAAGCAGGCAGAGACAAACCAAAAACAAGCCTGCAGCTATATTTACAGAGAAAAGTGGTTCTTCGAAAGGTTTTTACTACACTTTTGGACTTGCTGAAGACAAGTGCATGCTAGACTTTTCAGATTTCTATATAAAAGAAATATTTTTGAAAACTCATGTATCATTGTCCTTCCACTTCCAGTTATGCACTAATTTGTGTTGGTCTGTCACATGAAATCCTAATATAATACACTTTAGTTTTGTGGTTGTATCAAATGACAAAAAGAAAAGTTCATGGGGTGCAAATACTTTAGCAAGGCACTTTACTCAGCTATGCTGAGGAGATGTGAAAATGTCTAAAGCATGCCCTGATGTCTGTGGGTGACTGTGCATGGCCTGGGACTCAAGAATGGAAAGAAAGTGTTTCAAAAATCCTATTTATTACAAAGGACAAACCATGGTCTTCTGTGAGGTGGAAAAACCCATCAATGAGCTGTGCTCCGCTGCTAAAATGCTGAGTCATGTGGTCGAGCCAGTTTGCATCAACATCTGTGATCGCCTCCGCCTCCTTTTGAACATGAAGAGGCACCCTGAGAGAGTAGAACCTCAGGGAGGTGTCGGGCTCCTCTGTGTGGTTGTACAGTGCAAACAGCTGCATCCCTGCAGACGCACAGACAAATATTCAGAAAAATGAAGTAGAGAGTAAACCCTCCTGATGGGCTTATCAAATCGAGGAATGAAAAGAACCTTCTGCTTACTTACTAGCCTGTGCCGGTGGTGAGCCTGAACCCGTGTCGTTTCCAGAATTCTTCAGCCTGATGTGGTTGTTGTTCTGTGTTGTCACACGTCTTTGCCCATCTGTCTGTGTTGAGTCAGATCTTCTGTCATGGTTACGATCCAGTTCTGGAGAGCTGAGCCAGCTATCTGGGCTGGAAACCCTCCTTTCCCTCTGTTTGGAGACATTAAGATGTTTCTCTGTGTATGCAGTGAAGTGCTGTTTAGTCTCTTGTAATCTACACTCCGGCAGCCTTGTGGTGACTGTCGTTTCTGGTAGGCTCAGACTTGACCGTTCACCCTGGACTTCTGCCATGTTGTGAGCATCAGGTTTGATGTCATTATGAGGTTTATTGAAGTCCTTGGCACCAATCTGTGAGGTTATTATTTGATCACTGAGCTCCTCTGGGTTATGAGGGAAGTTTACTGTGTGTTTCAGAAGGCTGAAGTCTGGTCTTCTGGAAACTGAGTTTTGATCCTGTTCGTCACTCTCCACAGCCCCATGATCCATCTCTTGAGATTCGCAGCAGCAGAGATCAGCATCTTCACCGTTCAGATTTGGTTCTGTTGGGCTGGTATTACTGCTGAAAGGCTGCCGATGTATTGGCGACGGGCTCGAATGCAAGGACGACAGCTCCTCTGGGTCCCAGTGCCCCAAAAAATACGGCCCTCCGCCTGGCTGCTGGAGAAAGCCCACAAACATCACCCCTTGTTCTGCCACATCCTGGATCTGTAAAACATACACAACCATAATTAATAGGTTACCTGGTATATGGAAATTTTACAGTAAAGGAGGTGATTATTTTTCTCTCTTCACCAAAGGAGATCCTCAGGATTTGATATTTATTTATTTATAGTCATGGTCTACAAAAAAAAAAAAAAAAAAAAAAAAAAAAAAAAATCATGGAAATTTATCAAATACCACATTCCATTTTTATTCAGATGACTCAGTTATTGATTGTTGAAAGCAGCCATGGCTCAATCACTGACTCCTCTCGGAGACCCCAGAATCAGACAAATTTAACAGTGCACAGGTGAGCTCTTAAAAATACCTTAGAACAATCATTGATTCAAAGAAAAATGATAAAGACACTCTTTTATACACTCTTTTATTAAGTCAGTTATTTTGTTGAGGTTAATAAAGCACAATTTAGTCCAACTTTAGTTGGCTTTAAATTAGTGCTGTCAATCGATTAAAAAATGTAATCAGATTAATCACTCTCTCGCACTGTGATTAATCACGATTAATCAATATGCTTAATTTTGTAAGCTTGAAATATAAAAATACACATTTTCAAAAAATGTTTAAGAAAATGTTTTATTGTCCCTAACCAAACATCTCAGTTTTCCAGGTTTTCATATTCAGGAAGGTTTAAAAGAACTCATTTTGTTTGAGACGTAATTTAGAAATGTTAACTATAACGTGGTTGTGCTTCAGTGGAAGGATAGTTCACAGTAGTAATGAGCAGACTACATACTACCTGTGTTTTATCCAAACATCCATCATGGAGTTTTTTTTGGGTTTTTTTAAATAATTTTTTTGGCACTAGTGACCCTTATTGGACAGTAATTAGACAGGAAGGGAGCAGAGAGAAGGGGGGAAAGACATGTGGCAAAGGAACTGAGCATGGGATTCAAACAAGGGACGGTCGCATCCAGGTCTATAGCCTCTATATATGGGGCCCCCGTTCTAACCACAGTGTTTTTTAAAATGAAATATGCTGTTGAGCACACCAGTCTTATTCTCCTCACTCATCTTTTCACTTGCGTTTGCAACTCTGCATTCTTGAACATAGTACAAAACAGTGTAACGCACTGCTTTGAACTAAATAACCCTCCATGGTAGAGAGGTTTTTAGGTCAAAATAGGTAGGTAAAGCAATTAATCTGCACTGCATGTAATATTAATGCGTTAAACTTTTTAGATTAATCACATGCATTAACGTTGACAGCCCTGTTTTAAATACACAACATTCTCAAATAGCAAAGAAGTACCGAAATCAAAACTTTTCAAGGGGCTCTGGTAAAAGAACAATCTTAGAATTATTATTGATCAGAATTAGTCATTGAGTGCGCCTGGGAAGTATCTAAAGCTGTTAGATACTGTCTACCATTGTGCTTTGCAGTGGTGGGCACACTATCGCTACTACGCTAATAGCAAGGCTAATTTTTCATTTAGCGTTTTTGCTAACTTTGAAACTGTTTAGCGCAGTTTGCTTCCCCTAATTAAATTTTTCCAGACCAATTCTTCAGCATTAATTTACTTCCCTGTTTAGTAAACTTTCAGTTGAATAAAGTTCAGCATCTGTGTTGAAGTTTTGGTCATTGGCTTAAGAATTCTTCAAGCAATTAGACATTTATATTCATGGTCTTATTTTGACTGTTTACGCAGCAGTTCCATTTCCTCTCCTTATGTTCTCCACCCATGATGTGGTGCAGCAAATGATGTTTATTCTGTACTCAGAATACAACAGTTTAAAATCTACTGATATCCTTCATGCTTTCTGACCAAAGCGCTGCTGTGGTCAATTGGGTAAAATAAGCAACAGAGTTAGCAAATAATTAGAAAAAAGAGCTGTTTATATAGAGCCTTTTTTCCTGTAATAATTATTAAACTGTCATAACTGGTTACACTGGGAAAGTTTAAGTCCATTATAATAGAACAAGAGAAGCATTTGCCTGTATATGGTTTGCTCTGCTTTTTTTTTGGATAATGTTTGGCTGTTCACTTGCTTATGGTGAATATTAGTTGTCATTTTCTGTTTCTTTTTTCATATGTGTGAAAGGGCATTTTTTCACAGCAGCATAAATGAATTTGCTGCGTTGGCTCCTTTTATTCCGACAAACAAAGCCTAATTTACACACAAACAAAGGCTGACAGACGCAAGGTGGATATTCTTCATAATAACAGCCCACCTAATCAACTGGAAAGATCAAATATTCAAATGACAAAAGGACCTCATTATCTGTACACATTCATGTGGCACGTGTGTTTGCTGCCCCCCTCCAACCGAGCTTGGGCGGTTAATTGTCAGTTGATATTTGGGTTGACAGTTTTAGGCGGACTCAACAGGGGAGAGAAAATCAGATTGCCAGAACAACCACGGAACAATAATGAGGCACATCTTCCCCTATCACCCACTATTTTTGACATTTCACTCATCCATGCATGCAAGTTGTAACTCTGAACTGGTTACTCCAGCACCCACGAACACAATTTACACAGCTCAGCACTAGTTTATCTGATCAGTATGGCCAGAGGGATGCTAAGAGTGGGTAGGCTGGTTTGGCGCTAGAAAAAAACAGAAGTATAGGATTTCAAAACGCGCACACAAACCATGTACCCTCTTCTCTCCGTCTGCATCTCCTTTGGTTCTTATCACAAACTCTCTCTGGCAGCTTGCGATCTGATTGGTTATTCATGTCACGCTGCCGGAGCCTATCACATTATGCTCAGTGATGTGCATTTCCATCCAATCAGGTTTTCCTTTGTCCTCGTTGGGTGTTCAGATGCAAATCTATTCAATAGAGCACATTTTCATTTCATGTAGGACTGCTGGCGAATTCATGAGTGGAGACACAGAGGAAGTTTAACAGCAGATATGGGACTATACAAAAGTCTTGAACTACACCTCCTTTCTTTACATGGTTCCTCCAATGACTCAGACTTATATTCGTTTAAAGGTGTCTTGAAAAATGTAGTTTTTTTCTAGACATAAAAACTTGTGAATATTTCATAATAAAGAAATGTTAGCCAAGACACCAGTGTCTTGTTTTATTTTTTTACTTTCACTTATATATTCAGGAATAACGTGATCACGTGGGAATGAAAGTTTATTGCGCTATGATTTTTACTTGACTCAAACTATCAAATAATTAACAGATGAATTAATCAGACATTAGGTCAGGCTGTCATCAACTGGAGTTACCCCAGGCATTCAGCATCCCAAAGTGAGTAAGTCATTTAAATTCCATTATTACTGGGTTATTACATTACATTTGAATAGCATTTACATAAACTCTTAGTAGCAGTAGCACATATGTGCAGTATATATCATAGCTGTGATGCTCATGCAGCAGAATGTTTCCAATTGTGCAAAAAAAAAAAAAAAAAAAAAAAAAAAAAAACCCCCCCCCCCCAAAGAGAAAAATCTAATTGCACATGCAACATTATCTGGTGTACAGAAAGGTGTTGCTGGAGTTAATCTTAATCACTTTAGGACATCTTATCTTCCTATGCCTTTGAAAAGCAAGATAGATGCACAATAGAGGGATAGTGTGATAAGTTATAGAAATGCTTTTTTACCATCAATGACACAGGGAGAAAGCAAAGAAATCATTTGTCATTACTTTGTTCTTCTTCTAACTGACCTTCTTAACATAGTTCTGGATGGCTTCCGGGTCTGCAGCCTGTTGACTGGCCACACAGACCTCCGTCTCCAGACGGTTTCTCGCCCACCTCAGTAGGCTTTTCTCTGGACTGTGAGGTGAGACATGAAAAGAAGATGGTTATGAGTCATTTAGTTCAGGTCAAATAAAGTCTTATTTGTTCGAAAATGTCAGATATGCCAGACCAAAACTGCTTTAACATCATTTTCTTCTCTTCCTTTTGTAGTTACAGCACATCACCCAGTAACATTACACTCAAAATGGGGCTCGGCTCTAAAGCTTCTGGAAGACATGCTCATGTTCATGAGCACTTGTTGACCCAAAATGATCACAGCAGAAATATAATGTCAAATCTGATGGAAGGGGAATTTTCCATTTAAGGGGAGCACCCATTTACCACGGGCACAAAAACCTTATTAGACAGAAAAAAAGAACCAAATTTCCTTTTGCTCCCACTGCAAGGCACCATCATGAAAGGCACATTCAGATACGCCTCTTCAGATTTGGATTGAGGTCAGTGGGAAGGCCGTAGTAATATCTTGTGCTCTGAGGCGTGAGTGACATTCTCAGCTCTACTGTTTCAAATCGAGCTATCTTTTTTTTCTCTTTCATTTTTATGGTTTTGATGAAAGGGATGGTGATGACGGGGAGATAAAAGGCAGCGTAAAGGGGACAAAGGGGGGTGATCGGGACAAAAGGGGGAAAAAAAAAAAAAGGTGTGTGTGTGTATGGGATGGCCGCTAAAAGGAAACAGATGAAAGGATGGAGAGATGGACTCTCTTTCAGTGCGCCGTTCCCCTCTGGCGAGCTCTGGTGATGCAATCAGCCGTCTCCACGGTGACAGGTGCCAGGAAGCAGCAGGACAGCTTGGCAGGAGGGGCATCAGAGGAGCAGCCTGGCACCTATCTGTGTGCTGAGTATCTGAGTGTGCATACAATTTAAATTAACATAATTTACAGTAATGTCCAAAGCTGTTAACCAAGCACATTAAATCCTTTGGTTGTAAAAGGAAAGTTTCACAAACAACATAAAATCGAAGTATAAAATCCCTTTTTGATCACTTCTTTTTTTATAGATTTTATTACAATGACATCTGTCATGGTGTTCAAAAGTTCTTTCAGTAAGTTTTTAAAACGTCAAGAAATTGTTTCAGTAAGCCTAGTCATCCATTGTCTATACCTACTTATTCTTGCAGGGTGGATGGAGGGGGTGGCTTTAGTACATGTAGAGGATAAAAGGTCAACACGCTTAAAGAATATGAAAAATAAAAGTTTTGTTAAAACTTATGGACAATTAGAAGAGTTTGCATGTAGGGAAGTTAAAGCAAGTCATCTACCCGTCATAGCTTCGGAACAATCACAAATAAAAAGTTAAGAGTAAATGGTCTTACTCTTAAATCACATTAAAATGATGTAAAACGCTATTATACATTTTAATAAAACCCCAAAACAT
This sequence comes from Anableps anableps, assembly GCA_014839685.1. Lineage (NCBI taxonomy): Eukaryota > Metazoa > Chordata > Actinopteri > Cyprinodontiformes > Anablepidae > Anableps > Anableps anableps. The sequence continues at coordinate 13,410,236 of CM026079.1, forward strand.
AAAAAGACATGCATAAAACAAGAAGCACAATGCACGCATTTAGTATAAAAACTGTAGTTGGTGCTCCCACCAGTTTGTCCCAGGTTGAAATCATGCAGCCGCATTCTAAGCCAGTCGTTAGAATAATCCAATCTAGAGGTAGTAAAATTATGAATAAGACTGCATCTGGACAGAACAGGCTTGATTTCAGGAAAACTGAAGATCCTTTGTGTAGATACTTGTCTTCCTAATTTCTTCAAGTTTTACGAACATGCTGAGTCAGCATTTATCTATTTATGCAGTCTCACTGTTTTGATCTCATCAAAGCTGCTTCAACAAACTAGTGGTTTGTTGAAGCAGCTTTAGATTCTGTATTAGCATTCAGTCTTGTTTGGTAGGAGTACATCACCATGCCACATCTGAACTAGGTAATGCGGTTATATTCAATACATCTGAATATTATTGAAAAGTTCATTTATTTCAGTAACTCAAGTCACTAAGTCAAACACATTATACAAGTTAATTACACACAGACTGATGTTTTCTAGTCTTGAAAACATTACATTTGAGATTAGAATATTATAACAGACCTACAAAAAATTAATACAGAAATATGGGCTTAATGAGAAGTATTTCAATACCTGCTTAAAGGTTGTGTTATTTTCAAAAGATTTTAATCTGACAGACGAGACGCACCAGGACACATTCTACTTTATCGAATATGACTATGTCTGCTGACCCTGTCTTGCTAAAGTTGTCTTTTGTTCATTTTGAGGTACACTTAGATTCATTAGGGACGCTGATGCTGAAATTCATGAAACTCTTGTTCAGGGTTGAGGTAGACACTAGAGATTCTGGATGTAACTGACTGGTGTTTAGAACTGTTCAGGATTTCATTTACCTTGACAAAAAGTCTAGTTCCATCTGAAGGACTTTGGAGCCTCCCATGTTTTACAGTGGGTCTGGTTTTCCTTTAGGTACTGTGCAGTGTTATTTTTGCGTCTTTTGGAATTGTGCCCTAAAATAGTTAGATTTTTATCAGATTTTATCTAAGAAAAAAAAGGCTTCTATTCTATTGGGGATCTTAATATACAAATAAACAAATTCCTTAGTCCAAACCTATGGAAAATAAAGGAGTATGCTGTCACATGAAGGATACAAACAGTACCATCGAGAAATTCCTGCGGCTCTTTCAGGTTTACAGTCAGGCTTGCTGAAACCTCCCTCACCAGGTTCCATCTTCTCTTTATATCAGTTTTGTAATGTCACTGTTGTTTGGTACCCCTGTCCTGACTGATATCTTTTTACAGTGGGATAATTTTGATACTTTGTAACTTCTCTCCAAACTGTGGCTTTTGCTAGACTCCAAACTAAGCTTCAGCTAAAGGAGCAAATATCAAGAAAATCCTTCAAGGAAAGCTGAACTTTATGTAACATGAATCAGATTCACAATAATTTAGAGCAGGTGTGTTCCCAAGAAGACTGAATGCTGAAGGACAGTAAAGCATTAATCTAAGGGTGTGGACACTTGCACAACCAGTGTATTGTAGCTAGTTTTTCTCCAATGTGTGTGTTTTTCAGTTGAATGATACATGACACATGTGACATTAAAGGTGGAAAAAAATTCTTAAGTGACTTTACATTGGCTCTTTTTTCACACAAATCTGGCATTTTAACTCAGATGTGTAGACTTTTTTTGTATCCACTGTATCACTGTGTTTCCTTCTGTATTCATTTAGTGGAATTTCCCAGCCAATCCCCTCAGTTATCTCTAGCTCTTTCCTTTCCCCGCAGCTGCAGTCAGTTAATCAGACTCAACTGTTTTGCAGCAAGTAATCAACCTTGAGTCCCTGAGTATTTATGTAATATTCCAAGTGCATTTGTGTTCCACCTGAGATTCCTCATCTATTTTCCTAAGCCTTTTAATTATTGAATTCACTATAACCAGAATCCTCCCTCCATTTTGCCACCATAAGAATCGTTCCTGACACCTGCAGACCCCAACTTCCTGTACAAATCTTTCTCCCTCTATGCACATTTTTATCTGGGTTAGATTCATTTTTAGAATAAAACTTGAGTCAAATACATCCCAAAAATCAAACTGCTGACATACAAAAACTGTAGATAAGGAATGAAATACCTCTATAGTGTAGCCATCAGTTGTGTACGACACAGAAAAGAGTGAAAGAATTGGGATAGGGAGTTAAACCCAGCCGTTTTAAGAGGCTGAATCGCCCACAATTAATTTTACATTAACAAAAGGAGGTGAGGAGGCTTGTGATAATGAGTCTCTGTTGGCTCTCATGTCAAAACAATGAAGTCACACCAGCAGGCACCCTCTAATTGTTAGCTAAATCTGGATGCAAGCTAATCATCTCATTTATCTTAATCAGCCCACAGTGGTGATATTTACAGTTCAAACTACTTTCTTAAGCAGAGGTGGTACTGACGCTGAAAAATAGGGGTGCGTTTGATCTTCTCACCTTTGTGTCTCTCGGACTAACACAGCCCGGTGGAGCTGGCGCTGGATGTGAGCGTGGCGAGGGCCGCAGGGATGGACAAAGGGGTGGACGGCCACCAGGACAAAGCCCTGCGCGTATAGTTCCCTGACCTGAACCGGCAGCTCTCTGACCGACGAAAGGCAAAGCACAGACGACACTGGCACCTCTGTAGGGAGAATGGGTCGAATATAGGAAGGAGGGGGGGAAACAACAGGGTTAGACAAGTAGGGTTAATGGAAAATATGCATGGTCAAAACAATTATGTGGACGCTTACAAAAGATGAGGCAAAAAGCTGGAACAGAGAGTAGGAGGAGTGAAGAAAAAGAGGGCCAAAAGGCACAAAGGAACAAAGAGAGCATGTTTCATTATGATAATTCCCACTGAACAACAACACATGGCATCTTCACGCTGAATCTGAAACCAATTACACCAGAGCTACGAGCCTGTGTCCTCACTGTCACCGGCAGTCTGGCTTTTGGAAAACAGGGTTGCAGAGATTCATCTGAACATACACCCATCCATATTAATACAGAAGGGATTTAATACGTTAACACCGACACAAACAGACACCAACCTACAAAAGGTTGGGAGACAATGCTATCACCCTGTTTGTTTGTTTGTGTGTGGTATCAGCAAGCAATTGTGAGTGCAGACCTGGTCCCTTATTACCAAACATAATGGAAGGAAAACCTGTTCAGCTTAGTGGAACTGGTTAGAAGAAGCTTATCGTATGGAAACAAACTGTCACAGCAAATTCATCGACGATGGTGAGAGGGACCCTCCTGAGGTCAATGCATTGTGATGATTAAGGCTTTTTGTACTGCAGCAAGCTTTAAATGGAGCACGTTAGCTGCTCAGAAATTTGTTGGCACCTCTTGTAAAGATGTGTTGTGTTGAAAGCCTTAAAATTAATTCCTCTTTTGTCGCCAAAACATAATCTCACAGACATTAAGATTAAAATTAAAATTCTTCCTTTATTTTAAATGTACTTATTCAGTAAGGAAGAGTTCTAAGTTTTACAAATATTTATTTTTAACAAAATCTGCTCTGGCACAATAACTGGTAACCTTATTCAGCCAACGGATTTTCTACTGGACTCTATATGTTGATTTTGTTTGTAATGAACCATTTCTATGTTCATTTTTTGTTCAAAAGCTGGTATTTCAATAGGTTTGTGATGCCATGTATCTCTGAGAATGTTCCCAGTGCACCTGGAAGAGAAAAAATCCTCCACTGTACATAACATTAGGCATAAGGAGCTTTTCCACAAATTCATAACTCGTTTCATTTCAAATGCAAGAGGAATGCTTGCTGACAAAATGCTCACTTTCAGTATCAGTTAAAGTTCCCTGTAATGTGCAGTAAATGCCACACACATATTGACATTTGTGATGGTAGGACATAAAAGGCTTTTCTTCTGACAACCAGTTGTCATGGAAGAAAAGGAAAAATAATCCCAAAAGTCTTCAAATTTACCTGACTCAACTAATTTAAAAATAATGAGTCGACACTAGTCTCGTGGCTATGGAATTCGTGGTGGATTCTATGATGGTGAGCTGGACAACAACTGTCTGATTGCACAGGCATGAGCTTGCATCAACAGTAGCAAGAGTTTGCTCTAGTTCCTGTGATGTTGTTTCATGGTTTTTGGTGACTTCTTTTAGCACCTCGTGGTCTGCTCTTGCTCTAAACTTGCTTGGATGACCAGACCTAGACATGCTGGCAGTTGCTTTACATCACCTAAACTTGTAGACCATTTTCTGTACAGTGAAACAGCCGATTACAAACTCTTTTGAGACCTTTTTAAATGTTCTATCAGACTCATGATGTTGTACACATGTGCACCTAATATAATAAGCCTGTGAGATTTTAACCTGTTGAAGAGAAAATAGGCGTGGTGAGCTCCTAATTTATTCCTCACCAGAATTGTTTAAAATTACATTTTCATAACGTTTTAAAAAGTTTTTTCTTCAGTTCTATTTATATCATATGAATTTATAATATGATCAAATATGCTAGAAAAAAAACAGACTGTTGTAGAGTCTCCTAATTTTACCATGACTGCACATGCGCAACTTATCTGAAGATGGTTTCATTTGTTAACATGGCCAAGTAAAGGCAAGAAGCTACATAAATTAGTAGCCATATCCTTACTTATGAAGATAACTGCATGTCTGTATAACTTGAATGGCATGTTATTTTGTTTTTCCAATTTTGAAGAGAGCCATGGACCTCTTTCACACAATACCTCAATCCTAGACAAAGATGAAGTTATGGATTACCAATGAAAAGTTTCTTGATACTCTCATCATTTTAAAGTAAGGCAGAAATGAGGAATTATGGATTTTGTTAGAAATTATTGCCAAGGGTAGACTCTCTCCCCCCTCCCCCAACTGAATCAATGTTCTCAAATCAAAGGTGGGATTTTTCACTAAATGGGTGCCAGGTGTTTGTGAGGATGTAAAAATGGGAATCAAGAGAAAAACAAGCCAGCAACAAAAGAGAAGGTGTTGCAGGAAAAAGCCGAAATGGGGCTGTCTGTTTCCATCTCGACATTTGTCATCCTTCTCTACTCAGTCTCATTTGCATGGGTCTGGAGATGAGAAAATAGCCTGAATAAATTAACCAGACACACACCAACCACATGGACACACATCCGTGCATAGATTGAGTGGAGGGAGTGAAGGGAGGCTGGGCGGCGGGTTCTGCAAGCCATCTCATTTTCAATTTGTTCTCCATCATCTGGCGTGTTCACTCATACACACACATGAGAAGCTGGCAAGGGTGTTAGGATACTTGCGCACGAGTACACACTCTTCTGACTCCCTTCTCACTTAAACAAAGTGAGAAAAAGAAGAAAAACATCATTTTGGCGTAAACGCTTGGAACTGAGAGGGCTTTTCATCAAGCCAGCACTTAAACGGGTGTCTGTGGAGACTTATCAAAAGCAGTGGAGTGGTAATAATAATAATAATAACAGCTGGGGATGAGGGTGGAGTTGTGGAGTTGCAGAGCTGGGGGTGGGATATGGAGGGCTGGGGGGGGGGGATAACAACGATCCTGTCACTGTAAACAGTCATTAGCTGTCATTAGCTCTGCTCGGCTGGCACTCGCCCACCGATGAGACGCAGCCCGGGCTAATTCAGCCGAGACATCCAGAAAGTTATTAGGGTGTTATACGCAGCGCTTAAGGCTGGGAAGCAACTTCATTTATACTGTCTGCCACTGTGGGATTTAAAAGGGAGGCTGCAATCCCCGCTCCACAATGGGAGCATGGGAATGGCTCAGGGCAGGAAAGCTGACTGTAGCTTCATAGAGCCAGCTGTGGAGCCCAGGAGAAGATGGTATTAGCACACTGTACAACTTGGTGTGTGTTTAACCATGTTAGAGGTGATGTTGTGGTTTTGAGGCTTTAAAGAGTTGGGGGAGGGGGGAATTTATGAGAGTGAGAACACTTGGCACGACTTGTCCAAGGCTGCATTGTCAGACGGACACACGGAGCATCTGAGCAGCTGTTCGGCTGTTGATCCCTGATCTTCTATTTTGGTCCCTAACGACGGCTCTGACCACATCACAGTCACACGCATGACTTTTTGAACTGGACTTTCACAAGATGTTTCAGGAGCCATCGAGTCAACTTCAAAGGAAATGATTAATTCCCTTCTACTGTACAAATGTTGAGTTTTTCTAATGCATCTGGAGCACATCATCTCTGCTGTGTGTATGAACCAAATCTTTTTTTGCCTGTGTAGTCTGTACGCATGAGGAAGCAGAGTTTCCACTAAGCCTGCTAGGTGATGCAGGCAGATTTACTACTTACAGCACCCCTCAAAGCTTATCCCTGTGCTTGCTGGAGGTTCACGTTTATTCAAATAGCCTTCTAATGACTTGCAGAGGTTTTACGAAAGGGTGCGTGGCAAAACAGTAGCTATAAAATAATCAACTTCCCAGCAGCCAGAAGCTCCTTGCTGTTTTGGGAATGTGGACAAAAGCTACCATAGTTTATAGTGATGCCACAGTCAGCAAGCCAAATGCTGACAAAACGGAATTTTTCCTCCCTTTTCAGGAAATGCACTAAGAACTCCCACCGTTTTCAGTCTATAAATGCATTAACCAGCAGTCTGTACTTGGATTTACTCTATATTTTAATTTAATAAAAAAAATCTGATATAGGCTAGGGACATATGCTTTGATGCATATATGAGACTAATCTTGTTATTCCTTCATTTTTACATATACCAAAGAACCTGCAGCACATTTTTGCTTTTATGGAGAGACGCAGTGATTAGTTTTAGCATTATCGGCCTTGACTGGTGACCATCCGGTTGGAAACTCAAGCATCCAATCTTTTCTATCAGATAACGCACCGTATGTTATTGCCATCAGCTCAGGCTGTCAGTAGCTGCATTTCCATTACAAAGGTGCACAAATCTCTGTTGATTTTCTACTAATGTCGAAAAAACATAATTTCGCAATTGCGGTGTTCCATTAAATAATAAATGAAATTAAAATCACATGTGAATAAGCTTGTTCATCAGTCATTAAAAACATGCCACACCATGAGCCTCCATCTACTTCCTGTTGTCATCTTCTTCGTGGTTTGCGCCAGTAGCAACATCCAAGTTGTTGATCATGTGACTCATGTGATGCAAAAAAAGGGTTTCCATTGCAGTTTTGTGAAATAAACCAATTTAGATACGGCTAAAAAAAAACCCATCTCATCCTATTACTGCTTTTTTTTTTAAAATGGCATGTTTCCATTAAGCAAATTTATTTTCATTATTTCAATTTGCTCAATTTCAGGGTTAATGAAAACAGAGCTAGTGACACTCTTTGGTGCGGGGGTGTGGTTAAAGTTCTTAAACAGAAATCGGAATTGAGCACAATCACTTTCAGCAGCTTAAAACTTTACAAACTTGACATCAAAACCAAAGTTCTGCATTTCTACTTTTAAATGTTCTGGTCTTCAGAAAAAAAAATGAACCAGTCAAAGGTAGAACTGCAAGGTCAAATATCAAAGAAAACCAGAAACCGGTATTGACCAGGAAAAAGCCTGACCAGTGCATCGCTAATAGTTTATTATTGATTTACAGATCCTTCTCGAAACAGGTCCGAGAATTGTCCCAGAAACAGACTGAGGTTCACAAAAGTGACAGGCAAGCAGAAGCAGGAGGCAAGGTGAGAAAACATGGTGTGATGCTTAAAGCACACGCAGCAGTGATGTACTTGTGAGGCTGCGAAATTCCAACCTGGCTCACTTTTGACACACAGCAACAGTCTGCTGTCCTTGATGGCATTATCTCAAGGCTTCGTGCCAATAAGATTGATGCCCTGTGAAAAATCCTGCACAAATATGACTTGAACTATGTCAGATTGACAGCCTTTCAGGGAAAAACGTTGACGTGCAGCACTCGCCTTGAAAAGTGTGTCAGGCAATACAGCTGTCTAAGACTGATGGATCTGTGCAATGCCAAATTCATCACACATATCCCAGCAGCATGGATATATATCATAAAAAGGTGGAAGGAATATATCACTGTTTGTGGACAGAACAGACATCGATCATAGGATTTCTATGGGGATCACGTCTGCAGACAAATACTCTTAGAATCAGAGCACAACTACAGCATTAAACCTCACGCACACATACATCTGTTCTAAATAAAGTCTCCCTGTGGCACACAAAAGCCCTGCAACCAGACACACACACACACACACACACACACACACACACACACACACACACACACACACACACACACACACACACACACACACACACGGGGCTGAGCATTTGATACTTGTTATAGGTTTTAATGAGCTGAGTGGGTCTCTGTCTCTGCAGGACAGAAGAAAGTCATCAGCAGAGTTCAGCTCCTCGTTGCTTCCAGACACGGGCGTCAGTCACACTGCATCACACTTAACTTCCTTCCTCACACATACACCGAGTCCTGACTCCCACTCACTCATCCTCACACCTCTTTCTCTCGACTTCTCCTCTCTCCTCATGCTAGAGATGCTCACCCCCTCTCCTCCCCTCCCCGACTCCGAACTACAGCTCACTGCTGCTTTGGTTTTTCATGAGCTGTTCTGATACACCTCCTTGATGTTATTCCACCGCTCTTTTATTTCCTCTGTCACTCTTTGCCACATCCTTCTTTTCTATTCAAGTTTTCCTGTCTCTTTGTTCCGGTTGCTCATTATCTGAGCACAGCCTTGAAGCGCAGGAGTCTTGGATAAAAAGTCACACCTGGCTGTTTGAGTTAATGTTGAGCATTCCTGCTGACATGTCACAGTAACCAACTGATGAAGCCTCTGAGCTAATGACGACCCTAGTACGTAGAGTACGGTGGCCTCAAAGAGACACACAAAAACGTGCAAAAAAAACGCTGGAAAAGTTGGTGAGAAAAGAATTCTACGACAAAAACTTTTCAGCGTCATATTTTTGAATTAAATGTTTGTTTTCTTTAAATGATTTTTTTTTTTTAACATGTCTAATAGTTTTAATTTTTTTCTTCTTAAATATTGCCATGGCTTCAACTTTGACAATACCATTCCAGGTGCGCTCCACCTTGCTGGCACCCTTGGTACAGATGTATATAAAGACTTCAATAAATGATTCATTCATTTATTCATGCAGTGGCATTAATTTATAGAATTTAATGAGCATGTTTATTAAGTGGTGGTGGGGGATTTTAAGAGTTTTTTTTATTTAAACAACATCACAGGTGGTGCAATTACTAATGCTGCTTTCCATTTGTAGTCAGAACTCAGAAATTCTGACTTCCAACTTGGAAGTGGGAAAAATTATGAAAACATGTTTATTTTGCAAGAAACACTTGTAGGAGTGTGTCAAAAATCAATCTTCCATGTTGCACCTGCAACTCTAAATTGAAGAAAATTAAAAGTAGTGTTTGCATGTGAAAAGTAAGCTTAAAACAATGTTTGTAAGAGGTACTATGAAAGGCTATTTGGGGGCTATTTGGGTGTCGCCATATTGGAATCCCCACTTCTCAGACTAGGTTAACTGGAACGCTGTTCACTCGGGTGTGACGTCATTCCCAGCTCAGAGTTCCAACTTCTGAGGTAATGGAACATAGAATAACTCCCATAAAAACCCCAGTAAAATACATTTACATTTTTATTTTAAATTTATCTCAACTTTTAAGTTGCTCAGCCTGTCTAAGAAGTAATCTATGTCTTCTGGGGTAAACATATGATGAAGCACAAAAGCCTCTGACCCCCATGTTTCTCTTTCATGGAGGAAAAAAAGGTCAGCTGTTCTACTAAGACAAATGTGTGCTTATCTTCATCAGTCTTAAGTGTTTATCTACAGTCTAAGCAATAATTTAATTTGTTAAAAACAGCTGGAACTGTGGAAAACAAGACTGGAAAGGCCTCATGTTCATCTTGACACGACTCACAGTGAGTAGGATGCTAAGGTTGGGAAGGGAAAAAAAGCTATACTATAAAGCAAACCATAAGAGAACTGCTGCTTATTGCTCACCAAGTCTCTATAGCAACCATCGGATGCCATCTAGATGCCTCCTGGTTGTTTGGGAGGCATACCTGGAAAAAGCCTTTTTTGTCCTACCATTACAAACATAAATATTTGGATTATGCTAAATGATGCTTGGATTCTAACTTAAAACCTTGTGGTCTGGTCAGATGAAGCTCAAATTTAGCAAACAGCTTGAGTTTCCTGTACTCACAGGAGTGGCACCCTGTGTGGTCCTCTGCTGCTGTAGCCCATCTAGGTTTCGTCAAGATTTCTGATGTGCTTGCTGGTTTTAGCTACTGCAACCTTTATATCATCTCAAACCAGATTGCTCATGCTCCTCTGTCACCAACAAGGCATTTTTCTCCAGACAGCCGCTGCTCACTGGATGTTTTCACTTTTTTGGCCCATTCTCTGTAATCCTGAGAGATGTTTCTGCGTGAAAATCCCGGTAGATCAGCAGTTTCTGAAACACTCAAACCAACCTGTCTCATCAATAATCACCTCACGTTCAGATTCATTCAAATCTCATTTCTTTCCAATTCTGATGCTCCCTTTAATATTCAGCATGTCATCTTCTGCACATCTAGATCCTGCCATGTGATTGGCTAATTTACACCAAATGAATGAGTTTAAAATGATGTGCAACTCATTTAAATTTTGCATGAGATTTCATGATTTTTATTATCATTTACTTCCATAATTTATCAAAAATAATCAACTGTCAAGATAAAAAACTGGATAATGAAGTGACATGGAAGCAGGAAGGGACAAAATGGAAAAAAGTAAGTGAGAAATGGGGATTTGGATTACAGAAGGGGTGAATTGACCTGCGATCTAAAATGACTTCCAATAGTTGGTCAGTATTTTCTGGTTTGTTGTTTTTGAATTACTGGTATTTTCTTTAAGTTTAAAGTTTTGTTAATGCTTGTAAAAATTATATGTTTTATCTTTTTAAACAGATTTCCCTTTTATAAATTGCTTTTTTTTTTTTTTTTTTTTTTTTTTTTTTATTGTTGTATGATCTTGGTTTGAGGGACTGGTTTTGTCTAGAGCTATTGTGACCTAAGCCTTAGGGCTCTCCCAGTGAAGGTAGAGCAGATTGACGATCACAGAGTAATAAGGCTGTTGAGGAGAATTAGCCGTTGGTTTCAGGTCATATGATGGGACGGCCCCTGACAAATAAAAGAAACTGTCCATGTGTGACCCACAGGGCAAATGCCTGAACCATTCAACATATTTCTCCTCATCCTCCCTGGATGCACCGCAGGGTCTCAGTGACCCGGTGTGAGTAGATGAGGCTTAGTCACAGAAATATTTCTCAGCTCAAGCATCGCTGGAATTAAGGCTAATAAAACGAAAACAGACTCCAGATCATTGCCCGCATTGTTTCATCACTCGCTTGTCAAAGGTCAAGTTGGGAAAGCTCACTGTTTTCCGCCTCATTCAGAGCACAAAGTGGCTCATTCTGAGAACACAATTTAGCTTAATAAACAGACATCTCTAACATATTTCACAGGGGCGCCTGTGAGGAGATATTTGTTTTTCCTTGCAGTCCAAGAGTCATCAAGTCACACTGGAAGGGAAAAATAATGCCCTTAATGAAAGCCAAATTGAATTAAAGCATGGATTTGACCGTGGGTTTTCTCAATGTCATGAGCTGACACAGAGATTCCTCTATCTGCCTCTTACTAACACACACACACACACATATATATATATATATACAAATAATCCCTTTGCTGGGAATGAGGTCTCTCAATCTCCACAAACAATCAGATAATCCTCCAGGAATCCTTTACTTCTCATGGTCTCTATATCACAGATAAAGGGAGGGGAAGCAGGCAGACATATACCCATTCACAATCACACACACACACACACATTCAATTCATAGCAGCTGCCTTTATCCTAAAATATAGTCTGCCCATCTTAAGCAGCTCAGGTGGCATCAGGGAGTTTACCATATAAATGACCTGCCTGTCTACTGGTAGATAAAACTTACCCCGTTGACTGAGTGCCATAAAGTGTTTTGTGTGAGAGCGAATGAACCAACATGGTTGCTTGTAGGAACACTATGTTTGCCTGTGTGTGGTCTCACACTCTGTATGCACATTGCTGTACTTCTCATTCAACAGTGCCTTGAAGAAAAATTCATACCCGTTGAAATTATTTTTTCAAACTTTCATATTTGGTATTATATACGATATATAATATCGTATATAATATGTATATAATATTTGGTATTATATACGATAGACCGAGAAAGTAGTGCATCGCTATGATGTAGCAGGATTTTTCTGCCACTCATACAAATATAAGGTGTGGTGCATTTGGTCTTCCTGGGTCATTACTTTGTAGAACAATCTTTAGCTGTACTTACAACTGCAGATTTTTGGGGCTTTCTCGAACTGCTTCACACGTCTAAAAATATATAGAGCTTCAAACAGATTTGGAGAGCATCTGTGAATATTAATTTTCAAGTCTTCCCACAGATTTTCAATAAGATTCACAGCTAGACTTTAACTGGGCCATTAATAATTAACTGTGGTTGTGTGTTTACTGCTGCGCTCCTGCTGAAAGGGGAACCTCCAGCCCAGTGCCAAGTCTTACAAACCTTCCTTTTCTTCAAGCAATGCCTTTTTTTTTTTTTTCTTTCTTTTTTTTTTTAGCTCCATCCATTTTGCCATTAACTGATCTTTCCCCTCTCTACTAAAAAGAAACATCCCACAGTATGATACTGCCAGCACCATGTTACACCACGGAGATGGTGCGTTGTTAGTGTTAGTTTTCCACCACACAGTGGTGGAATGCACAGTGGCATGCTGACCAACATGTTCATATCTGGTCTCATCTGAGCAGAGGACCTTCTTCCACCTTTTAACTGTGTCCCCCACAAAGCTTCTGGCAAATCACAAGCACAACTTTGTGCTTGTATGACTCTTTCATTAGTGCTAAATTGATCCCTAAGTAATAGTTGTCCTGTCAACAGATTCATCCCCCTCCCTCCCAGAACTCTGGATCTCTGCAGCTCCTCCAGAGTTACCAAAGGCCACTTGACTGTTTCACAGAACAGCTGGATTTATTTTAAATAGCACATACAAGTGGATACTGTTTAATAATTAGGTTACCTCTAAAGGTAATTTGTTGTGCTGCATATTATTTAGGGGTATCAGCATAAGTGTGGTCACACCACACTTTTTCGATATTTATTCTTCCACTTTGACCATCTATGTATACTGAGGCTTATAGCTGTAAAGTTAAAAAAATAAAAAATAAATAAAAAAATGGAGAGGTTCAAGAGGTATGAAAACTGTTTTCAGAGCTGCTGTATCCATTACAGAAAAAGACAAGTGGCCGTCATGTCTTTGATTTGTTTCTTGATCAGCACCATCATTCCGGGCTGCCAGAATTCCCTCTGCCAACCCAGCATCTGAACCCATTCGCCAAACACAACAGGGCTGGCTGACAGTGAAGCCGACTGGCAGCCGGACCGCTGCCACTCGGCTGTGGCGTCACGCCTGCTGTCTGTTACACTGTTGCATTTGAGGCTGCATGTAAATGGGATCTGAATGAGCTACTAGCACCTGCAGCTTATGAGGTGATGGAGTGCTCTACATGTGATTGTGGAAACAGTCAGCTATGAGAAACATTTTTTTTCCCTAAAATAATCCCTCATTACATTGTTTCCTTCAATCCTTTTTTTACTCTGTCCCTCCCGTCTGTTTCTTCACAGACCACACCAACACAATGGGAGAATTGGTATTTTTAGAATAGAATCCTCAAGAGGATTCTCATCAAATATATTCAAGATGCAATGTGCTTAAAAACGTATTCGCCCATGTTGACTCGATTGTTTTCCATATTCGCAAGCAAATACAAACAAAAGCAATCCAAAAGATGGCACCTTTGCTTTGGTGCTTTGTCGTTGTGCAAGGGAGTTGGAGGGCATTGCTATCGCAAACACAGTATAGCTGAGTCTGAGAATTAAAGAAGTCTTTGAACTCTCTGCAACACTAGCTGCACAGAGACACAACTTCAGCTTTAAAAGCCACTCTTTTGCCCTAAAGATACTTGCAGTACAACACACCAAAAACAGCTCTGTAAAGCTGCTGACCCAAGCATTTTTTAGGAGTTGAAAGCAGAATAGCAGCAGCTCTGGTTATAAAAAGGCGGCACATAAGGCAAAAACAGATCAAAACACACAGTCCTGTTTGGCCACCAAAAACACACAAAGAAACTGAACAAGGTGCGTGAATTAGTCGGTATGACAGAAATGTGAAGCCTCCTCCAGACTGGAACTGGGACAAATATGAAACAGATCCGAATGAAGCTTGCCCAGAATATGTCGGAGCCAAAGATCTGTCCTTTTCGTTGGAGCTGTGTCTGATATTCTTCCACTGTTTATTAATTAACTTTATTTCAAAAGGAAAAGAACATGAATGTAGAACATTAAGAACAGAGAAACCTGAAAATATACAAAAAGATCAGATCACTTTAATGATTTAAAACTGGTGAAGAAACAGTTCTGCAGAAGTAGTCAGACCTCTTGAACTTTTTTCTTCACATTACAGCCATAAAACTCATTGTCATTTATTGAGATTTTATGTGACAGATCAACACAAGCCCATGCATAATTGTGAAGTGAATGAATAATAAAACATGGTTTTTAAATTTTTTAAAATAAAAAGTCTGGAAAGTGTGACATGCATTTGTATAAACGAAATTTATTTGTATTCAGCCCCCTTTTACTCTGCTGCTACTAAAGTTTCAGTTCACCTTTGAATAATATAAACACAGCTGTGTTGTCCTGTGAAGGTATCTGAAGTTAGAGAATATTAGTGAACAAGCAGCATCAACTATGACCAGCTTCCTGTGAGTGCTGAAGAAAAGCATTTTCACATCCTGATAGCTCCATCACTATCTTCAAAGATCTTAAAACTTTGGGATATTGCTTTACAACCTAATCCTGCTTCAACCATCTCATTTTTTCTTGAAATATGGTGTTTCTTGGTTTTCAGAAGGGGTGTAGCCCATCAGGCCATTTGTGCTCTTTAGAATGAATTTGTGGATCCCCCTACTGCAATTCAAGAATGATGCATAATAGATCCTGTAGACAGACACCTAAGAAAAGTTGTAGGGCAAGATTTTCACTGATAGTTCAATTTTATTAAAACAGAAACTTTTCAGTGCAAATTTATTTGCATACATTAGGCTAAATAAAAGGTTTTCAGACAAAAAGTGACCCATATCCCATTCTTGTTGCTGACAACAGCGGAAAAATGTGTAGACAAAGAAAACAGTCAACCCCCAAAAATATGGGGAATTAAATGCCTTTTTTTTCTCTTAAAATAAGGCAAATGTGCAAGGTCTTGTTTATGTTTTAGATTAACAATGATTGAAATATCCCCCCCACCAAAAAAAATAAAATAAATAAAATAAAAACACAGGCTACCTTGTCCTTTTCTTTAAAATGTTGTGGCTGGTACACTGTTGAGCAGGAAAAATTTTGACCTTAAAAATATTTCAAATTTTTTATTTGGCTGAAGAAGGTAATTTTCGTGGCCCACAAGTACTTTTGTTGGATCTGACAAAAGATTTGGATATCTCTGGCGAATATTATGCTTTTTATTCAACAAACCTTTTAACAGCAGTTGGTTGCACTGGACTCAATTAGAGTAAAGAAGTCTGAATACAAATGCCAGCCACACTTTTCAGGCTGGCATTTGTGAAAAATGTGGAAAACAATGTATCCATTTCCTTCCACTTCACAATTATGCACTACTTAGTATTTGTCTAGGACCCCACATCCCAGTCAGATACATTTTAGTTTGTGGTCACAGTTTCACAAAAAGGGAAAACAAATCTTGTTTCTTGCTTGTCTACCTATTTTTTTTAATCTACTTCTGACACTCACTAGGCACTCACTGACACTAGGCACGTAATTACCTAACAGTGTTAAGTGAGTGAATCAAATCTGATAATTTAACTACATACAAAAGGCAATGATTGCATTTCTTTACCCCATTTCTGGTTTTCTTTTAAATTAAAATCACTGTGGTGAAATATCCTCATGCATATCCACCCTAAGCAGTGCAAACCTGGAAGTTGGAACTTGGGAAAGCCCCAATATTTGCCTGTCAACAACTTTAACGTCTGTTTACTGTCGAGCAGACAACACACAGCCAGCTTGTAGATGCATTTTTGTGGCTGTAAGCCAGAATGTTCAGAAGAAATTAAGTCATATGAGGTTATGTCTATACAGCTAAAATTAAAGATGCAGTGTAATTTAGACTCATCTTCAGCCTATATACACAGTGTCTCATAATACATAGCACTTTAAGAATTTTAATTAACAAACCTCTTACCATGCGGCAGGTAGGATAAAATGAAGCAGATGCAAGTAATAAATGTATCCATAGGGGTTTTGTTAATATTCACAGGAAGAACTGTGTAAAAATAGAGTCAGTAATTTTATTCTAAATTTGGTTCTAAGGTATTCAGACTTTCTTTTCACCATTTTAAAGTGATCTTCATCAATCCTTAAGGCTTTCTGCTCTGGTCTTTGAAGACTTGTACACTTTGGCAGCATTCTCACTCATTGTTGTGTTCAATTTGTACTCAGAAGTTGGAATTTTAGCTTCAAGTAGGAAAAGATGAAATCAAAACCCCTGTAAAGTCTGATTCCAGAAGACAGAAGTCTCCAGCCAACCTAGAGCTCAGTTCCAATATGGCTCCCACATGTATGAAATGAAGTGAAAGGTGCAAGAATAAATTGTTGCAAGAGTAGTTTTTCCTATAGGTAACAAATTTGCTGAAGAATATAATCACTGATATAAAGAGAACATTTTGCTGGCTGATGAGGGGTGTTTAACAAGACAAAGGCCCCAAACATAAAAGTAAGTGAGGAGCATCTTGGATTCCAAACCAACTGGTTTAATGTTATGGAGTGGCCAGGCGAATACTTAGACCCTAATATAAAAGAAAACTTGTAAGGTGACATCAAACATCCAAACCAAGAGATACAGAGGCTGGTGGACTCCATTCAGTGTTTGTTTTGGATTAGTAGAATACAGGTACTGCTGCTTTTTTAAAAGTAGACATTTTACTTTCTGCAAAGCGAAAAATTAGATACGTTTTTCTTCATGTTTTGATTTGAAATATATGTTATGCATCAAAAGAATTTTCAACTTGAACACACTGCTATTATGTTGAACATGGACTTTTATTCATATTAAAACAACTAATATGAAAGCTAAAGCTAAAGGTGCAGAACTGTATCAAAATCCTTTTTTCAGCATATTGTAATGGAAGAAATCCAAACAAGATTCTTACTCCACAACAGTCACCAGTGTCTTTTTAACCAAAAGATACTACATCAAAAAAAAAAAAAAAAAACATGACTATTTCAAGAATGTAAGTGTGGGAGTCAAGTTGTGTCACATCACATGATGTCTCACTTGGATTTTACAGGCCAGACTAAGGAAGAATAAAAACCTTTAGGAAAATCCTCTTATAAAAGAGGATTCCTATAACATTAATTACTCACAGGAGGACAATCATTTCTAACAATAGGAAACAATTGTTCATACCTTCTTTCCCCAACAGGAAATCCAGAAAGTGGTAGGTGTAGGCCACTCCAACTTTAGTCTCCACTTGAGGCCGTCGGAGGGTGGAGTAGATGTTGCCTGGACTGCGCCTGTCCTCAGCCTTCCTCAGCTTTGGGAGCCTACACCCCATTTCTCTGGAAGAATGAAGGAAAAAATGGTGCTAAAAGTACTTAAAATCACCCAAAACATTAAGACAATCATAGCAATAAAGCTGGAGAGAGAATCGATAGAATTTCTAAACATAACGTATTTGGACTTTTTATAGAGTGTGATAGTCACATAAACATAACCGCTATTGTTCATATGCCACCTTCAGCTTTGGGAAATGATGTGTGAATCAAACTGACACATTCAAACCACACACACACTGAAATATGAGCGTGTCAGCCATTACCTACTCACCAGGCTGTGATACGGGCATCTCCTAATCAAATAGGGCTGATTGAGAGCGACATGTTTGATCAGAATGAATTAAAGCAGAAATGAGAGCGATTTCCTGCCCTGTCAAGCAGAGCGACATGAGTCAACACGGACAGGGAAGAGGAAAACAGAGGCAAAATGTTAAGGATGTCGAACAGATAACCCATTTCTATGCTGATCTGAGAAATATGTTACATTATAAGGCTTTTTCCAAATGGAAACACTTGAACATATCTTGGAAAAAGGATTTGGATAAGCCCTTGAATTTCTTTAGGATATCCTTCCTCTTTTAAAACTTAAAAGTCAATTTTTACCTCAGAATACCAATTTAAATATAGAAAAACAGACAAAAGTAGAGGAACCCCTCCCCCCCCCAAAAAATGGGGTAACTCACAAAAAAGGGGGTGGGATCAAATATCATCAAGCTAATTTGAAGCGACAAGACCGTTACTCTCAAACCATCCTCATAGATACGCTTAATATTTGTGCCTGCACATCTGCATATCTATATATGTGCAAGTTGATGTGTTTGTCTTCCCCAGGGGAAGGTCTATATCTGTATCTCTGTATCTGTTCAGAGACCATGGAGAATGACATGGTGACTCTCATTGGGCCAAGTGCACGGACATTAACTCGGCTAACGATCCTAACAGAGCACATTATCCTGTGTATGTGTGTGTGTGTGTGTGTGTCTTCTGACTTCGAGCTTCGTAAGTGTTTTGAAAGGCTATGAAGTTCTGAAAGAAGGTTGCATTTTTGTTACGCTTAGCTCATCTGTTTTAAAGAGGGCACAAATTTAAATTTTTCAATGTAGGAACAATTAGGTGTCATTATTCTTTTAATACAACATGTCTTTCATAATGAGTACAAATGAGGAGCGATGGAGTGATGGCACTCTGGTAGAAGGAGAGTAAGACATTCAGTATGTCTGAGTTTCTACTCTCCTCTTCCTTCCACCATCCCACTTTTTCCTCTTAAGTTCTTCTGCCATTAGCTCTTCTGCTTGTTCTGTTTCAGAAGTACTTATCAGACCCAAACATTAATCACGCCTTTTCTGTTCAAGCTTTTTTCTGTTTCTTTCCACCATCTTTGATTAACCTCCCTCCATTCATCTTCTACAATGCCCTTGATTAGTTTTATAGTAAACTCCATTCAATTCATTACAAGACTTAAGCCTTTCTTTGCTTATCAGTTGTTCCTGACCTCTATGTTCTCTTTCTCAGTTTTGAACCTGTATTCTTGACAGCAAAGTCAGATTTCTTCATTCTATCACATTCTAGCCAAGTCTGAAGCAGCTGGGGTGAGAGACCGTTCCTTTAAGATCGTGGTTCCCAACTAGAAAACAGTGGACTGCTTCCTTTAGGTCTCTCCAGTCTATAACTGAAGCAGAGGACCCCAAGCATCTTATTAACAAGGGATGAAGCAGGGGATGTATAGACAGATTTGGGCCTTGCATTGCTCCACATGGCTGAGTGATCCATCCAACCATTCATCCATGGTCTTCCACTTAATTGAGATCAGGTTATGGGTGCAACAAATCAAGGAGGGATGCCCGCACATTTTCTGAAGCGGCACTCTCCAGCTGATTGTGGCAGATCACGGTCCAGACAGGATACAATAATCCACACAGGGATTCTGGGACTTCCCTGGGGTTTGCATTTAGTGGAAGTACCCAAGGCAAGCTTTCAGAAGTCACACCAGCTAACTCCTTTCAGTGTAGACAAGCAGCAGATCTAGTCTGGACTTTTCGTCAACTTAAAAAGCTCCTCAGTGTATCCCTAAGGCTGAGCCTGAGAACCCTACAGATGAAGCTCATTTCTGTTGCTTGTATCAGAGATATTGTTCTTTCTGCCTTGATTTAGCTCAAGACCATAGGTGAGTGTTGGAAAAAAGGTAAACTGGTGAATCAAGAGTTTCCTTATAGGCTCAGCTCTTTCTTCACTACAACAGACAAGAGCGTTACTGCTGAGGAGGTCCCAGCCTACCTACCCATATCCTGCTGTCTTATCATTTAAATGCCAGAACTCTTTTACTTAAGGTAGAGATCAACCCCTGACCCAGAGGGAGCAGTTCATCTTATTGCACTTCAGAAGAGCTGACTCAAAAAGCAAAGCTTCTGATTTACTGGTTCACCTACGTTCTGACCCTTACTTATAGTCCAGAGATATGGATCCTGACTAAAACAACAATATCTTACATATAAGCCACTGGAATGAGCTATGGTGGTTGGGCTCAGCCTTAGATAAAGGGTGAGAACTTCTGTTATCCCACGGGGAGCTTACAGTAGAGATGTTGCTCCTCCTCTCCAAAAGGAGTCAGTTGAGCTGATTTGGACATCTGATCAGAATGCCTCTTGAATCCCTCCCTTTCAAAGTTTTACAGCCTTTTCCAAATAAAAACAGTCTCCTGTGCAAACCCAAAACTCACCGCAGAGACTATATAATCCTGGTCTGAGAAAGCTTTGGGATTCCCCCTGAAAGAGCTGGAAATTTTTTGCTAGGGATAGGGCTCTCTGGGTTACCCCCCTGAAATACAAAGCCCAATTTCAGATAAGCAGAAAAACAATTTGTCAATGGACTACCTATTCCTGTGCATTCTGGATCTTGCCAGCCAAAAACCCATCCAATTTTACCTGTTATTCCCACTCTTGATTAAAGAAATCATATTGTTGGATGTGTTCAATCCAGCCAAAAAGCCTTAATCTTTCTAAAGGTATCCATATCAGCCCCTTGGCCAGCCAGACACATCCCAGAAACATGAAAGCAAAACCATGAAAGAATTTCTCTATTCTAAACTGGCACATTTGGCTACCCTTCAGAAGAAGAGCATTTATGATTTAATCAGTGTTGCTCTTTCAATCACAATGTTACTGAAAGTGACAGTGGGTACAAATGTAGTAAGTTAAAAAAAAAAAAAAAAAAAAAAAAAAAAAAAAAAAAAAAAAAAAAAAATGTCTTTAGGCCAAAACAGTCATGTATGGCATTCCTCTTCTGCTCTGTCCAAGATCATTTTAACTACTCTGATCAGGATGAACCTCCAAAAGGATGCTGAGAATTAGCCTGTCCAGTATCCCACCTTTGCATGCCACCAGGCTCATATTGTATCTGTATGCCAATGTTCCTTCATGCAGGAGGTGGGCCCAACTGAATGAAACTTTATATTGCTTTTTCAAATGGACCCTGCTGAGCCCCGAAATCCAAGGCTCAACTCGCGGGTACTTTGCAGCATACAATCCGTCCCCACACCAGGCCTGGCTCTAGAAGGGTGTCCTGATCCTGCTAATCTGGGCGAGGTTTGCCAATCACTGTGGTCTGTCACCACATGAGAAGGCTGAATTTATCCATCCAACCACAGCACAGAAGGCAAAGCTCCAGTCAACATGGCATCCAGGATATTGGGGGTACTGCCTAAGGAGATCAAAACAGATTCCTTCTTTTCTGCATTGAAAGGTATAAGTAGAGACTATGTATCCCTTCTGGTCTGACAATGCCTTAGGATCTTCCAGAATAAGATGGAGGGTTTTGCTGGGAAGAGGAATGTCCTGGGTCTCTCTCCTTGACCTGTTATTTGCTGATCAGTTTTCAAATACGTGGAAGAGGGCGAGTGGGTGCATAGATGGATGAATGAATGGATACATAGGACAAAAACTCATCTCCTCACCCACAAAATCAAATCCACCTTTTCCTGGCTTAGATCATAATGTCAAACCCTTTTTTACTTTACTGTCATCAGACAAAATGTGAAAAATATTTGGTTTCCATTCTTTACACCATTTTTCAAGCCCTTTCTGTCAGGTGACTCTCCTACCAAGACTGTCATGTTCTGAAAACTACTGAATTTCAATGTCTCCAGAGAGATAGCACAGGGCTCTCGGTTATGACAACATTAAAGCATGCAGATCTGCTCCTAGCATATTATCCTTGAGGGGTTTACTTTAATATGATTTGTCTGCTAAAGGGACAAAGGTTCCATGTGGGGATGTTGAGCAGGATTCATCTCCAACTGGTTAGGGAAAAGGGATTTGAAGTTAAAAGGAGGGTTAAGCAGAGGAGAGAAAAAAAGATTTTGAATTGTACCACAATGTAGACAGGTAGACCACAATGTCTTATGCCTCTGAGGTTACATTTGAATACATGTTGTTAACCTCATTCCAATCCAACACACCTAAACTCAATCACCCACATGTTTAGCCACATTTTTCTCCATTCATTTTGCATCATGCAGTGCTAAACAAATAACCACTGAAATTATACACTCAATATGTTGCTTGTGACAGTTAGTTTTGTTTCTCTCAGATGAAGTGTGACTGGTTGTACATCTAGGTTCTGACAAGCCAAGTGCACCAGTGTTTGATCCAGCATCTCATTTGCTCTGTAATTGTATGCCGACAGTTCAGTTCTAAGCGTAGGCCTCACTTTTAAGAGATGAACTCTGTCAGAGAGGGTTAAAAAACATGTCTCTAATTGAACACAACACTGACATGAAAACATAAGGTTGTAGTGGCAGAGAAGCTCTTCTGAGCTTAAGACTCGAGGCCTTTTTGGGGCCTTTTTCTCTGCGAGTTGACTTCAAACACAATCGCTCCCTTGCTGTCACACAAACACACTGGGAGAAAAAGGGCATTGACAGCAAAAAAAGAGACCTTTTTTTGCCACAAGAGTGAAAGAGAGAGACAGATGAAAGGAATAAAAAAAAAAAAAAAAAAAAAAGAGATTGAGGTGAAAGACAGGGAGTAGCAGAGGGCTTCTCATTAGAGAATCTCTTGTAACGGAGAGGTTTTGAAATGGCAGGGGATTTATGTGAGAGCATAATCTGCCCGCACTTTGTCATTTCTGTACTACCTCCAGTGCCACTTGAGGGATGATGATTTTACAAGGAGCATTATTCATCTGGAGAGAAAGCTGCATATGGACTCAGACCAAGGGAAAATCAAAGCAAAATTAGGTAGAATCACCTTTGAGAGGGTAAAATACAGAAAAGATTGACATGGGTTTTTTTTTTTTGTTTGCTTGTTTGTTTTTTTTCATCCACTAAGCACCATCTAAAGTCAAAACTATTCCATGAAAAAGAAATGTATGCACACTACAGGTTATTTTTCATATACTTGAATGCAACTTATGAGATTCTAAGTTGCTTCTACAGCTTCTATCATGTGTTCAGGAAAAATCATGGTGTACACAGCTGAACAAATCCAAACCCATTTTCTTCAATTCTTTCAATGTATTTTGATGTAAGAGTATTTTAAACATCTATATCTGCCTTAGTTATATTCAGCTTTGAATAAAGTTAAAGTTATGATGCATGGATGATGCTGGGTGGCTTATTTTGGATGATGGCTGCATGACTGACTGCCTAGGGGTTGGCACAGCTGGCCAAGTGAGAATACACAGAATGTGGTGTGCTTTGAGACAGAGACTAACCAGCAGAGCCATTAGTGGAGCTACTGCTCTGTAGCAGCAAGCAGCAATATTCTCCCCTGCCTTAGACGTTGCACCTCACCTCCAATTTCATACCCAAGCATTACCCTTTGGTCTCTTTCTTTTTCCATGTACCTAAACTACTTCGTATCAGTATTTTTATTCTTCATAGATGGGTATTTTCATGAACTATGGAAAGAATGGTTATAGAAATGCTAAAATCTTACATAACTGTATGTTTTCTGACAACTTTGCATTACGCTGTATTTCAATTTGGTTCTGATCCGCATTTGGGCCAATTAACTCTTACGAAATATGACCGTATCTAGAACCCTATGGAGTTTCTTTTGTTCTATTTCTCAGAGTGTTTTTTCTATTTAATTTTTTTTTTTTTTTTTTTTTTTGCTATTTGTTTTTCTGAAACATTCTGTATTTACTTCCTAAAACATAAAAATCAAGAAAAATAAAAACTGAAAAAGCAAAATTTGTGGAGTGAAACGAGAAAAAAAGGATATCATGGGCCCTATACCGTACCTCTGAAATTAGAAGAAAAAAAAAAAATTCTCTCTGCAGGATGCTGTTATTGGAGACAATCATATTTCCTGACAGATGACTATAAACAAATTCTAGAAAATTACTTTAAAATCTTTGGTTCTCAAAGCATGTACAAAACGCTCCCTGGGCAGGTATAAATTAATGCACTGTTATTTCATTCATTCCCACTTCTATTTCTTACAGCTATATTTAAACAATGGTCAATCAAGTTTTGTCCTTTGGTGTTCAGCATTTTCATGAAATACCCCACTGGTAAGTATAAACTGATAAAAGATCAGTGCAGAACTTCAAGTAGTTGACAGTACAATGTACCCAAAAAGTTTGGTATGAAACAACAAAAACTGCAAAGGTACAAAAGGGTGAAAAGACCAGAAAATACGTATGGATGGTAGAGCATCGGCAGCTGTCATTTTTTCTTAGCTGAAAAGTTGGTTATGAAACAACTTAAACAAAAACAAGAACAAACTGGTAAAGTGATGTCACTACCTGGACCCTGTTATTCTCTGGGGGCATTGATTATTTAAAGAAACAAGCACGCATGCAGGACATAAAAAGCCATATGGAAGAGATCATTGTATTTTTGATTGTACAATCCTCTTTGTGACACGTCTGAATCCAGCTAAATACACTTCCAGTATTTTGTGCCTAGGCATCCACTGATAAAACAGAATTTTGTTTCACTGCATATGAAATGACAAAAAATTACTTGCTACTTATCATATAAAGCATTTTTTGCCATTTCCCTAACCCTCAAACCCTAGTTAGTAATGTGTCTGTTTTTAGTATGCACAGAGAGGGAATACTTTAGCAGGGAGTACCATCTTTTCAGCAGTGAGAAGAACAAGATCCCTACAACAGATGGTTTGACGCCCACAGAGCCCAGCCTATATCCGCTGAAACACACAGTGGCAAATGCTGAAAGATGCTCAATAGGACCTGTTAGATTTTTTGGATGCTTTAAAGAAAAAAACAGATTTGATTGTCTTTTCTCTGGCTGTTGTCTCCAATAGAGAAAATAATGACGACTTGTTTTCGGAAGGGTCTTGAATATATTTCTAGTTACTTTTGCAAAGTACTGTCTCCTATAAATTACAGGAGTAAAAAATGTTTTAGGCTGAGACAGGATAAGTGATTTTTTAAATCTGTTTTATGGTTCTTGTATGTACACCACATGATTGTACAGTATTTCACTGCATTTCAAAATCAGAGGTGACAGACCGATTCCTGTGGAGTGGGGCCTCCCTCCCACTGGGCTTCCCCCAGTCTCAGATGTAAGATGCTGCCATGAATGGAGGGAGGGAAAAAAGGGGGGCAATAATAAAATCAGGAAGAAAAGACAGAAGAAGGAGGAAATGGAGAGAGAAAGATAGACAGGGAGCATGTCAAGCTGCCTGCAGGGAGGTGTGATTCCTCCAAGCAGAAATGTAGTCACCTCAAATGGTGTTTTAATGAGGCTGCGTAAGGAGGATAAAAACTAATTATGACAGTGATGTATTGGTCTACCACACAACTTCTTGCACAGTTCTTTTTCCTTAAATTGCAAATAGTTTAGGTAGAAAAGAGAGGGTTAAAAAAACCCAAAAATAACTGTTTATAGAAGAGAAGCCATTATATTTTGTCCTAGATTATATTGATGTGCAAGGGAACTATGAAACTGCTTAGAGTTACCTTGCTGACCAGGAACTGCTGACCAGGAACCTCAGAGTAATTACATTTACACAGGAAAAAACAAAACAAAACAAAAAAAAACTTAATTTAAAAAGTCTATTAATAGGCTCATTATTTAATGCTAATTTAACAATTTCCACAGGTGGCATGGGAGTTAGGGTCATATTAAATGGACAAAGTGACTGTTTGTAGGTAGCTCATCGACCAACTGAAAGTGTTTTAGTGAGCCGAGTTTCCTCTTACTATAAGGACCCAAAAGTAACGCATGATTACGCACTCCTTGCTGCACACTGCTGGTAAGCTAGCAGAAAGAAGGCTGCTTCATTCATCTCTTGTTTACAAAAAACCCTCAAGTATGGCTGTTTGGAAATATTTCCAGAAAAACAAGGACATTCATGGCTTGATTAATCAAGCCAGCACCAACCATCGCTGTTAACAGGGTAACAGTTTTAAAACTACACTTGGCAATATCTATGTGCCATTTCATACAATAAGCCTTTGAACACTACTACAGCAGTAGTTTTTAAATGGTATTTATTGTAGATATGCATTAATATCAACATTTTGGACCATTATTGATACCTGGTATTAATATCGCTGAGAAACAGGAGATCCTTTTGACAGTGAAAAAACGACCACACCGCTCACGTTACTTCTCTCCTTCAGTTGAACACCTCAAAATCCTGTGCATCATCACCGTCACATGCCTAAACAAATATCACATGGCCAACCCCTTACTCTCCCAAAACACACAAAGAAACTGCTACAAAATAGAAACAACGGTTATTAACATCGGACGGTTTTCCTTATGGGACCAATCAACCTGTACCAATGTTAATGCAGATATATCATGCAGCCCTATTTTATTCTTTTTTTTTTTTTTTCTAAAGTCTTTGTCAGTAAGCATTTTTTTGGGTGGGAATTTGTCTAAATAACATCTAAACTGTGTGTAAATGTTTAAGCTAAAATAAGAATATATTTGGTCAAAAAGTAAAGTTTGATTCAGGTCTTTAGTAGTTTATTAGCAGCTAGACATATTTGAGTGAAGATTGACAAGCATTAAAAACAAAGTGACATGCACTGGGATCAAATTCTTGCTCTCACAATTAGAGGCCTTCTTTCTTAATTAGCTCAGCTCCATAACTGTACAGTTAATGAACAAACGTATAACTCATTTAATGTGCTCATCGCATTGCTTTTCATCTGACTTAAAACAAATTTAATAAATATGAATCTCCATCTCTCTTCTGCCTTAGGCGCCCGCTCAGAGGTGCTTCATACAAATTAGGAGGACCGCTGTGAAATGAAAAGGTGCAGAGGTGCTGAAACTATGAGTGCATAATAGTTCTCTTTGGAAATTATTGATTCATTCAACTTCATCTTGGATCCAGAAAGTATCTTGTCATCACAGTCTGAACAGCTTGATGTTCATCAACATAAAAATATGTTGTTTCCATCCACCCTGTACAAATGGATTCGTATTTACCAAAATTATCTCAATTTTTAGCTAAACAATATATATTCATATATTTTCACATGCTGATGTTAAACCCACAATATCACAAGAGATACCTAGTTAAGTTCTAGATTTTGCGTTCAGTGTTATTTATAGACTGTTTGTGGAACTTATAAAAGCTCAGTTATCAAAGACATTTAAATACTTCCATAATCACAGTACTGCTTGGTCTAAATGTGATCTAAAGGTAGCCATTTGTTGTGAATTTTTGTGTAAAGATCATAATATTGTGAAAACAGTAATATTTTTAACAAAGGTTATCACATCAGGCTGTGGTGGTTTCGAAAATGGACAATATGCCACTCCACCCAGGGCATCCTTCCTTCAGAGAGAGGTAAGAATGTTTAGGGAAATACAAAAAGGTTCTCCATTTTGCAAACCAAACAAGTTTTCTATAGTCATGTAAAGTCAGGAGGGAATGGACACCTTCCCGTGTTCTGAGGTAGACATGTATCACAGCTGGCTAATGTCACTGGAACTGATGTCTGACTACATTCCTGTTCAGCCCTCAACTAAATGGCTATTTCACTGTTTATAAAGACGCTGAATATTTTTAAAATCATCTTCAGTTGAAAATCTCATGTACTAACAGGTCAAACATAAAGTGAATTACTCGACAAAGAACCAACATTCTTAAAAGTAAAGATTAATGAACCCTTTATTTTAATTGTAAAAGCAGTGTTTTTGATGCAGACATTACAAAGAAACAAAATATATATTGAATCTAAATTTTTTTCTAACTCAATTTTGTTTTTGTGAAGCGTTTTCAAGAAAATGTATTTATTTTTTTCCTGAAATATCCTTAAAATCTATTCTTCGTTGAAAGTCTCATACTGACCCCTGCCCATAGGCTTAGTTGGAAGTGTGCCCTCTTATGAAATTCCTCTTAGGGCCTCATAGAATCTTGCACTGGCCCTGAATTAAGCAGCCATTCAGCTAATTTATGCCCCTTGCATGTTGTGTAGGTGCAGCCTTGCTTGAAATAGTAAGTTCTTGCTTCACACAGCCAAATTCATCCCACGTGGCTGTGCCAGATCCTGTGCTAGTTTTGTTTAAAGTTTTTTTTTTTTTTTTTTAAGAAAAGGAACATAAGATGAAGTCAAGACTGATCCGAGTATATATAAAAAATTATCTTAAGTATACATAAGCAAAAAATGTCAGGGATTTTAGATTTAAGTTAGGCTAAAGCATACAGAGGGTTTAAAGAATATCTTAAAATGCAAGAAAAGATTGCATATTTATACCCCTTTCATGCAGAAAATCAAAACAGCCAACATTTGCTGAAGATTTCTGGCAATCAGCAGGTTAATCGCATAAAACTGAAAACTTTGCTTGTAGGTCCTGCGATGGTTTAGTGAACTGGAAATGATACACGGCAGGTCGCTTACTCGCTGCTTTTTCCTCGCCGTGACACAGCCGTCACGCGTGTGCGGGCTTCACTCTAACCTGTGACAGCGAGCGGAGGGCGTCATTCTGTTCGTTCCGCTGCGCGGTCACAAATGGAAAAGCAATATGACAAGTCAAATGACTGGATGCTCGGAGGTGACGGTAGTTGTAATGTAGAGTTTGAGACGGTGGAATGAGTTTAGCTGGCTTTAAAGTTGTTTTTAAACATACTACTGGGGTGGGGGGGGAGAAAATAAAATAAAAAAAAAAGAAAATTCTGTCAGAATATTTAGTAAGTTAGTTCGGATTTAATTGCGGTCGCTAATTTTACCGTAAATCTCCTTTCCCAAACGAGCAGCAAGAAGAAAGATACTCACCAGTTAAAGATGGTCTCGGTCTGTTTAGGAAGTGGAAAGTGGACTGAAACCCTCCTCACTCCTGAGTCCCTCCTCTCTCCCTCTAACGTTTTCACTCTGTCCCCGTCACGGCACGCAGCGGCTCCCACAGCCACTGCGATCCAATGGGAGGAAAACATGAATCCTTCATCTAGAAACTACAACTGAGTGGAAGCTCAGCTCATGGTAAACACTCCGACGAGCTCTGTCTGTTTGAGGAGGGAGGGCGGATTATCATCTCCCCTCGCCTTCCTGTTGTTTCCCTCTTCCTGCGCCAAACACTCCAGTAAACGTGTCCTGCGAGGGCTATGGAATGCCTCAACATGCAGGTGATCTACTTATTTACAAGTAAACAGCAGGCGGATTAAGTGACGACATTATAACTGAACAAAAACATGCAACCTAAAATTGTTCGATATTTTTGTCGATGTTTGTTCACATTACCCCCCCCCCCATGTCAAAATTCAACCCCTTAATATCAGCCTTAAATTCTTGTCAAATCTAACAAGTTAAAAAAAAAAAAAAAAAAAAAAAAGTAACATGGAACCTCCAAAAATTAGAAAGAGAAAGGAAATGGATGAAAAGTAGGGAAAAAAAAGTTAAGTTTGAGAGTAAAATGGATGGACATACCATGGACAAACCGATGAATAGAAAGACATGGATGAAGAGAATATACATACATGATGCTGAACAGATGAAACGGGCATCACAATGGATGGATGGATGGATGGATGGACCAGTACATGGAAGGATGATGAATGGAAGGATAGACGGAGAAAATAATACATGAGTAGAAGATAAATGGAAAAAGGGATGGATCAACGAATTAATGAATGAATAACTGGCTGTTGGATGGATGGATGATGGACAAATAGATTGGTTTGTGGATGAATGATGCAGAAAAAAAATGGAAAGAAATATACATCATTAAAAGAATGGATGAATGGAATTGATGGATGTCCAAATGAATGAATGGTGACACAAATAGATAGATTTAGATAAATGGATGGAAGAATAGATGAGTCGGGTGGAAGGATGGTGGACCAAAGTGGATTTAGACAATCGGACAAGGAATAAAGTTTTTCCACACTTAATCACACCTGGAAACTTACATTAAAAGTGAGAAGTTCTTAAGACTGCGCAAGTATCCTATAAAGCTACCATTAAGGGTAAATATGTCTTTCAAGGGAGGTCTTAGGAAAATTTATATTTCATAAGAAGCTATCCAGACTAATCCATAATTCAGAAACGTCTGACAGGAGGATGAGGGAGGGTGGGTCCAAGGCTGGAAGGGGCACTCTGGGGAACCCAGTCACACCACCAGGCTGTGACAAAAACAAAACGCCCTGTGACCAGAAGATGAGGGGGCTTGTTGCCAGGCAGGCCTGACTGAGGAGCAGCAACCACTGATGGGAGGCGGATCGGAGCCTGAAACCAGCTACGCTGCTCGATCAAGACACATCATGCAGGTTTCAACAGTCATGGTAAGAAGTAGGCAAAATTATGACAAACTGAACTTATTTATTGAACAAAATAATCGAAACCCACAACAGCAACAAAACCAGCAACAGAAAACTTCAGCAGTGACTTTCTCAGGCTCTCTGAACAAAACGTCTCAACACAGTAGTGCCTCCACAACTCGAGGTCAATGTCCAGAATCAACTAGATAAAAAGAGAAAAAAAAAACAAAAAAAAAACTGATGTACACCACATGCAAATGTGCGTCTATATTAAGATATGTTTAAAATGAAACTTAAAACCACATCCAGTGCACTTATTAAATGTCTAAAATCCTTTGTGTAAGACATGCAATGAAACCCCAAAAACAGTCTGAACGGTGAATAAACTGAGTAGTGAACAGGCTGTAACAGAGCGCTTCGGTTTTGAAAAACTGTCATTTTCTCCTTTTTATCCTAACGTTTGCTGATTAACGAGTCAAAGCAAAGTGAATTGATGCAGCAATTGTCTTCGACTGAACTTCTGAAGGCACATGACGAACGTTTAAACTAATGACCAAAACAAAAATTACAAATGGTGATGAGGTGCGAGGCTAAAGCTGCCTTTCATTTACTACAGTGACACCCAGTGAAATAAAAAGGGAGCGCAAAATACCAGTGCTTAAAATTGATGATCGTGCCCTTATGCTGTAGGAAAGTTAATAAAGATCTTAATCAGAGGAGCATTAGACCTAAACAAAGATCCAGTAGAGAGAACAAAGTGTAACAATGTACAAATATACAAGCCTATTTCTTCCTATGTACAGAGAGCCCTTAAAACAGACTAAACAAAGCCAATAAAAAAAAGGACAAAATAAATTAAACATAATATATAAATAAACAGAAAAAGTGATATTAAAAGCCTTTCCATATTTTGCTTGGGACTATTAAAAAAAAAAAAAAAAAAAAAAAAAAAAAAAAAAAAAAAAAAAAAAAAAAAAGAAAGAAAAAAGTATGTGATCCAATGTTTTGGCCGGTATACAAAATGTGCTCTTCTCATCCTCTATAAAAGTCTCTGTGATCTGTGTGAGTTAAAAGCAGCCGACCACAGGTCAACCTCACCGATCTTGGTTCAAGTGGCCAAGATCGAAGTGGTTTGGTTTAAGTGGAAAGCTCAAGAAGTCTGGTGTTAAAACGGCTCTGAAAAACTTGAGGCGAAGGAGAGATGAGGGCGTTCTGAAAACAGCCTGAGGAGTCTGGGTGCTTCCAGACGTCCAGAACGCCGTGATGTCACCTTGTCCGCATCCTGACTTGTTCAAGCTACTGCAGCCTGCATCTAGGAAGGATGAAAGAGCACGAGGAAATGATCTATTTCTTTAAACTAGTAACATATTTCAAGCATTTAAGCCATAATCATAATAATTAACAGATATAAAGCTAAGGAAAACCCAAAAATCAGTTTCTCTGGTAATTAAGATACATAAGAACAATTTAAACAATGTCACATTTCTAACTGAATAATATATGCATTTAATACTTAGTATGGGTGCAGGGTGGCTCTCTTAGTGCGTTCCATCTCAGGAAGAAACAATTTATTTGATTGTAACGAAAAGCGTTTTTTCTCTAAGATGTAAGAAGCCCAAAAAAAAAAAAAAAAAAAACAACATTCCTCAATGACTTCATATTCTACTGCAAGTTCAGTAAATTTACATCAAAAGTGATCAGATTAATTACTGTAATCCTCCTCCCACACACACACCGTATGCAAAAACATAATATCTACTGTTCAGATCCAGCTGTATGATAAGGTGGCACCCAGATGTAGTTTTACCTTGCAGAAGGCTCAGTAGCTTTCCACTACAGCACAGTCAGCATAGTCTGGACTCCACAATCCACAAAGCTCTAAAAACAGGGTTTAGAATCAGAAAACAAGCAGGACAATTACTTGCTTAAAAAGTCTAATAACTACCAACAGCATCCTCTTGTGGTGGGCATGAATATTGCAAACATAAAGGAAAACAGGCAGAAAAAGCTAGAAAACACATGATTATTTTGAAAATCTTAATTTTAAGCAAAAAGAAAAAAAAGGAATGTTCCAAATGAATTGAAAGAAGGGCAATCAATCACAGTCACCTGATTGACAGGTCGGGTCCTTTGATCTGGGGTCCAAGGAGCTGGGGCGTACTGAATGTTGGAGGAAAGAGAGGTCAGCTGTCAAGCAAAGAGCAACAAAACAACAAGCTTGCTAAAGAAAACCAAAGTCTGTTCGCAAGCAGAAACCAGTGTGAAGGAAGCAACACCAGCTAATTACTACAACCTGCTGTGTGTATGTGCTTACCTGATAGGGGTAGGGATTCTGTGCATAGCTCATCGGCATCTGTGGAACCATCACCCCGCTGAAGCTGCTGTAGGAGTACTGCTGCTCCAAGAACCAGTAAAAACATGCTTAATAACAGTGAATGTGGTGAGGGTGGTGTTTAAAAAAATAAAGATATTAAAACAAAAAAAAAAAAAAAAAAAAAAAAACAAAAAACAGAAAAAAATAGTTACCTGATTATAGGGGTTGCCTCCACTGTAGACAGGTGAGGGCTGTGTAACCCCTCCTCCCACTGGCGAGCAGCATGCACAGTAGATATATTGACTAGGACTCATCCAAGGGGTGGGTCCAACCAGACGGGATGGTATGGATCCTGAAAAAAAAATAATAAAGGAATAAATAAATCAGTTTACATCTGAACAGTACTGAAGGCCTGTTTGTTTTCTTTTTTTTTTTTTTAAAGTTGTGGACATTGAGATTACTTCTAAGGGTACCACTGTTGTTTTTGTCAAGTTTACAGATACTGATGAACCCTAATGCAAAGGCTGAACAGGATTCTTTATTTCCAACTCTACTAAAGATGGAAAAATATAAACATTAAAAAAATAAAATAAAAGAGACAGAGAAAGAAGACGTCTCAGGAAGTTATTCTGAAGTGAACTGAACATACGTGGACTCCTTTGCTTCATGATTGCAGGACCCAGCTTGAGTTTCCGGCCTTTAAAACTGATCTGTTGCTATAACAGGTAAAAAAAATTTAAAAATATGCAGAAAATTTGAATCCTGGTTGTTTACATACAAATTTAATACATAGAGAGCCATCCACTTACCTCAATTATTGACTGAATGTTGACATCTTCATTGAAGTACACAAACCCGTACCTGGGAACACAAAGTAGTTCAAATGATTAATTATGGAAATACGAAACAGAAAATGGCTGTAAAAATCCATTCACACTCAAATGCTTTCACACAAATTAACTAATATACAGAATTATTGCCCACATTTCAATATTTTGAAAGAAAAATACAAAGATAAAGCATATTATTATTCTTATCACCTGTGTAATACTGTGTTGTTCCCTCTTTTGCAACCATAACAGCCTAAACCCATCAAAGAAGGGGCCCAACTAGAACCCTGAAGGTCTGCTGTTGTATCTGGCACCGAGACATTAGCAGGAAGTCCTTTAAATCCTCCTGAAGTTGCAAGTATTGGGCCTCCATGTACCCGACTTCTCTGTTCAGCCCATCCCCAGATGCTCAACTGGATCGGGCTCTGGTGCACTGGAGGCCAAGTCAAAACTTCCAACTCTTTGCTCTGTTCCGCAAACCATTCGCTGAATGAGTTTTGTAAAGCATTAAACCAGGGAACACAATACAAGTTACTTTGTACAGGTGACTTTGCAAACAAAAAGCAAAATTCTCAGCTTTATTTCCCCCCCTTAACACTAATTTACATTAACCCTTTGTCAAGAACAAACCTGTAGGAACGTTAAACTGTGACTATGAAGACAACACACCCCTAAACTAAACTACTCACCCTTTGCAAACCCCTCCACGGTACGTGATTATTTTTACTTCCTTGACATTGCCATATCTTGTGAAGAAGTCCCGCATTTCATTTTCATCCACCTGAGGGTTAAAACAAACAAACAAAAAAAAAAACAAAAACCGAACATTAATTGCTATGCTTTTTTTTTTTTAAAACACATAACATTTGTTAAATAGCCTTCTATGATCAACTGAGATTGACTGTTTTAAATTATGACTGGATTGTAATTTCAATAGAATTAGGCTCTATGGAACCGTAACTGATGCTGCTTATGTAATTGGGCTGTAGTTGAATGAAATGGATTGACTCAAATTTAAGCGTGTATATTTGGATATGGATGGGACATGTTTGCCTCGTAAATTGCCTTTAGGTGAAATCTGGGGAGGATTGGTACAATGTAAATAAAAAGCACTGAATTGATTTGAAAAGTTAGCATCTGTAAGCTTGGATGCTCTGAAAGCTAGTAATATGGTGTAAAACTGGTATTTTAAGAATACTAAAATAGTGTGCTTTCAGGATGAAAAATTATATATATATAAAAATAAAATTAATTAAAAAATAAGGGGGGTGGCAGCACAGGGGTAAAGCGTGCGACCCACGTACAGAGACCTCAGTCCTCTATGTGGCAGTCACAGGGTCAAGTCCCAGCCCATTGACCTTTGCCGCATGTCTTCTCCCTCTTTCACAACCCACTTTCCTGTCGACTCACTAACAACAAAAGGCCACTACAGCCAAAAATATATATATTTTTTATTATTACATTTATATTATTATTTCCAAGAATAACAACACATAAGACAAAAAAATTAGCCATGTATTTTTTTTGACAAAGGAAACTGAGGGAATAAAAAAATTAGCCCCTTTTCTACACACAAACCCATTACTAATCTACATCTGATTTTATTTAAACTAAACAAAAAAGTACGACCTCACCTTCATGTCGATCCCACCCACAAAAAGGGCGTTGGGCGTCAGTCTGCCCTCTGGCAGAATGTATCCATTAGACAACTTCAAAGAAGGTATAGTCTGGGTGATGGTTCTCGGCTTGTTGAAATCCTTGCAGTAAAAAAAAGTTACATTTGAGATATACGAATGCCGTATGAATCGCACAAGAAACTGGTCGTACTAATGTCTACATCTTTAGAAAGTTTGGAGTCGGACTTGTTGACATTTTGAACTTGAACATCAAGCTACATTGTTTAGTCACATGGCGGCCATGTTCTCGCCTGTCCTGTCTTCAAGAAAAAAAAAAAAAAATGCTCACATGCAAATGAAACTATTTTTCTACTCAAATTTAAATCAAACCACTAACATAGTAACTATAAAAAAAATATAAAGGGTTGTTCGGGAATTTAACGCTCTAGTGTTCAGACCATTACCAATAAAACAGACCTTAGTATTTCTGTAATTGAACCACACTCATGCTTTATCTCACAAATACTAACTTTATCACTGCGCACAAAGAAAGCAAAGAAACTTCTATTAAAAAAAATCTACTATGATGACCTGACTCCCTTTTTGGGCAAAACTAGAGCTAAATATGGGTTAAATTCGTCTTCGGTCAAGCTAACATTGCTAATGGAAATATTCCGCCGTTTTCATATCAAGCTAGCAGCAGCTAGCTAGCATGGTATCGTTATTACCACGAATCTCCGGACAGCACACTCCTTTAAATAGTGTATACCCCTAAGATGTATATTATGGTGTACAAAGAGACTTACCATGGCTAAAATAATAAAAACCAATAACTTAGGTTGACTCTCAAGCTGACGACCTGTCGCGTTCTGCCTCTACAGCCACTGCACTGAAGCAAAACTACACCCAAGGCTCACCACGTGACTCAAGGTGCTGATCCTTCACCTCAATAAATAAGTTTAAATCTTTGTATTTTATGGCGTTGCAGACTACATAAATAACTAAATCGAGGGTCTAGCAACTGGAAATTTGAATAAGCCTTGTCTGGGAAATGCTTTATTTGTCGGAATATAGGATCTCTTAAAAATAAATAAATAAATAAAAACAATTGGGTGTTTGTATTGTTAATCTTAAATTGTACATTTTCAATTATTTTAAAATCATATTTGTTTAATTAGTTTTCTTTAAAGGTGTTTTTTTTTTTTAAGAATGTTTTTAACAGGTAAAACACAAAATACATTTTTTAAATTAAATTGTGTCTTGGAATATGCATTTCCTAATTTACAAATCTGTAATTACTGTTTCAGATTAATTTTAATTTTCAAGATAATTCTAGTCATTTCAAAACTATTTATGAGATTGTAGCTTTTCCCCTAGGTATTTCAGGTTAACGCCTTTCATCTAAATTTTAGTGTTTAATCTCAACAATATCTCATTTGCAAATAATTTTTATTTCTTGAAACCAGAAAAAAGTGACCCTGTTGTGGATTTTATTTTTACAAGCATTTTCCTGTGGTAAACCCAAATCTCAAGTAAATTAAGGACATTACATAAGCAAATATTTAAAATAACTAATTTTATTTATTTATTTATTTATTTATTTATTTTATTTTATTTTATTTTATTTTATTTTTGGAACATATTATTTGAGAAACACACACCAGTAAAGACAGAAAGCTAGCTGTTTAGAAAACTCCTCTCCTGAAATACCGACAATTTTTAGCAGGCGCGTGCGCTGCTTTCAGCCTATTGTCCTTTTATGGAAGATAACGGTAATTGACGTTGCCATGGAGACTATAGTCACGAAACCAACGAGTGTTTCTGTTTACAGCAACGTGATGGTACCTCCCGGGTTAAAGTTTTCAGAAGAAAAACTGTCAGCACACTGATATATCGCCATGTTTAGCAAGTGAAGGCATTCATTTTTAGGGGTCTATTTTATTCCGCTTGCTTTTAGTTACAAAACCTGCCAGCTGAACGTTGCGGCAAACGGAGAAAGGTAACCAGGTGTTTGTTAATAGGCTACTTTAAAATTTTAAAAAAGTCCGACGTTATGTGAATTTTTGTCCTAACATAATTTTTTTCCCCCCTTCATTACATTTGTTGAAGCAAAACAAGATGGAGCGTATTAAGCAGGTAAGGGTTTGACTGACTAGTTTGCCAGCTTTTTCCACATAATGTTTCTCATATTTTAATTGCCTATTAAATCACCGATATTAACAGGAGGTTATTGGTAGAGGCTCCTTATTCAGCGAGAATTATGGAAAATAATAGAGCAAACAACTTTTGCTGTCATAGTTATCTAAAGTTTATGGCTTAAACCTTAACTGTCGCAGAATAATAATAGGCTTGACAAAAGTTTTGTCTTGAACCTTTTCCCATTTTGTCACATTGTAGTCTCAAACTTCAGTGTATTTTGGGGTCATTTTATTTGTTTAAATATTTACTTTACAAACTAAATATTTAACTCAGACTTAAACATTTAAAATATTTAGTTCCAAATTTAATATTTAGTTTGTTCACTAAATATTTAGTTCCAAAGTATATATTTGTTTTTCAAACTAAATATTTATTTTCCAAATTATATATTTAGATTGGTAACTTGTTAACTAAATATTTAGCTAATATGCAAATTAGCTTGCCGATAAGCAGAAGTGGAATATCAAAATAAAAGCTGCGTGTTTGTTCCGCCTCAGCTCCTCTCCCCAACCATACTCCTGACCTTTCTGAGTGTTTTTTAGTCTTTATGAAAGTGTTTGTTCAATAACGTTCAAAAGGCAAACTTAGGAGGCCTTCACGGAACAATTTCAGTTAGACTGAGGTGGAATTACACACAGATGGACCTTCAGATGACTTCTGAGGGTGTCAGAGTAAAAGGGAGCTAAGTACAAGTGCACATTATTCTTACAGGATTTTTATTTGTGAAAGATCTTGCAAACCTTGTTTCCTGATTCTGCCACTTCATAATTATGTGTTGATCTAAAATGTGGAAAACTTCATGGAATATGCATTTTTCTCCAAGACACTTTACAAATTTAAATACTACTATTGTTTGTAATGCACATTTCTAATTACGATTAACATGAAAATAACATGTTTTTCTTTCTTTCCTGATCCCCCATAGATGGAAGATGACTCCCTCTATAATATGGGTCAGGCCACAGAATGCTCTTTTCCCCCTGCCCTGCCTGAAATGTGTGTTGCTGAGCCATCAGATATATATCAAGTAAGAATGTCAAACACCGTTTTACATGTTAGCAAGTTCGGTTTTTGAAGCACAGACCACGAACCATTGTCCTGCACTCTTATCTTTTATTCTATCAGGTGGTACTAAGGCACAAACACTACCCACCCATCATTCAGACCAATACATGCGTTCTGGCTGTTCCATTTAAAGAACAACGGCACCACCGGACTCCCAGCGAGTCCATAGGAAACAACTTCAGCCCCAGGGCGCAGGACTTGAAGATGAATAATCTTCACCACAGACAATGTCCATTACGAGAGTCCTCAGCAAAAGCAGCTGGACCTTGTATCTTTACAAATTAATATGTTTAATTTCTTTCGGGCTATGTATTGTTGTGAGCATTCCTAAAGACCGCCCTGAAAAAAATACCAGAATAGATTTTTTTCTTAATGGGCCTGTTAGCTCTTTTTGCAACTGAACACAGACGAGTAGCTGGACCAAAGAGAGTGTAATAGTATACTCCGCACAAAATGCAAAAGAAAATTGTGTGTCATATTCCTTAACTTGAAGAACTTGAGGTGTTTGATTTTTACTTTCACAGGAAGCCACCGTGTTACTCATCAACCCCATCTCAGACTAAACACAAGAGAAGAAAGTTGGAAATACCCATCAGCCCCCCAATAAGTCCTACTGAGCAGCTTGGCATCATGCACAGGCAGGAGGAGATGATCAGGGCCACTCAGAGTGAACCCACTGAAACAGACGTGGAGGTGCAGTTCACAGACTTGTGAACTGTAGACATCGTGCCCCTGTGTTTAATTTGAATTAATTGGTAATCTTAACTTTTCTCACACAGAGGTATACATACTACATCAACACTGGTCTCCCCTTTCACATGCTGGCTCCCTACACACACCAGTGGATGGTTAATATCAAGAGCCTGCTGCCTCCTGAGCCAGAGGAGGGTATGAAACACCTCCGAGCGTTGTGGAATGAATTGGAGGAGGAGGTCAAAGAAAATTATTATTTCAGCCTCAGGAAGAGCATAGGTAAAACTGTTAGCATTTACAGTGGATATAAAAAATATATATGGCCATGTTAAAATGCTAGAATTTTGTACATTAGAAGTTGAGAACACTGATAAATCGTTCCACCTGTGTTGTCCACCTGACATGTGACACAAATCCTGTGAAGTTTAACTGAAAAACAAGTAATTTTTTTTTCTTTTTGGGGGCAGGTGGGATTATAGTAATAAGTATGCACATCCTAACTTGGCAATGTTTTTCTCTGCTTTGCAAAATTTCTTCCAATCTATCAGGTTCTGAATACATATTTTGTCCACAACCCTCTACAGGAAACGCCACTGATAGATTTTCTGTCAGATTTAGTTCTGAACTTTGGCAAGGCCATTTCAAAATATTGATTTTCTTCTGAGGAAGCCATTCATTTCTTGATTTTTTTTTTTTTTTTTAAGTATACTTAGACTCACAGTGATTTGAAAAATAAAGTCCCTCTTCACAAACTGGTTGGTGAAACTGTTCATAATTTGAAACAGTTTCCAGCTTGAAAATATCTTTCATCTCAAGAAAAATATAATGCCCACAGCATGATGCTGCCACCACCATAAGTAACTGTCATTGTTGTGTTGTTCTGGTAATGCTCAATGTGGTGTTTGTGCCAAACATAAATTTTAGAATTGTGACCTAATGGTCATGTTTGGTTTTATTAGGACATTGCGCACTTTCCCACAAGGTTAACAATGATAAATTATGAATCACTTTCTGAAATCATTTGAATAAATGCACGACCTTTTTCATCAGTGGATTATATTCTGATGGACCCATCTGAGTGCCAGCGACTGTCCATATCCAGCATTCCTAAGCCTTTTCCTACGAGGGTGATTCGTGCACCAATTCCCTGGGCGCTTAGCTGCCAGGAAGTCAGCATGTGGCAAAGCAAACATCTCTTTACCGTGTTTCCTATTATGGGCCTCCTACAGCAAGTCTGGATGGAACGGTAAGGCAAACTATTCTTTTATTGGTTAACAGTAAGGCAAATTATTCTTTTATTGGTTAGAGTAGTTTATGTTGTTTACAGCATAAAAAATATGTATTAAGGGGCATTCCATGACATAGTGGGTAGAGCGGGTGCCCTGTATACAGAGGCTATAGTCCTTGTCGCAGTTGTCCTGGGTTCGACTCCTGACCTTGGAACCTTTTCTGCATGTCTTCTCCCTCTTTCTCTACCCCTTTCCTGTCTACCTACTATAAAAAATGGAAAAAAGGCCACTAGCGACCAAAACAAACAGGAAAAAAAACATGCATTTACTAAGTGTTATGTTTTCTTTGGGTTGCAGTTGTAGCTGGTAAAAGTGGCATGTTAAGCATAATAAATGGCCTAAATTTAAATACAAACTGACTTTAAAGTTACTGAGTACACAGAAGAAACTCCCCCCTCCAGCTAAAGTAGATCATATTCCAAGATGTGAAAATGTGATGTCAGAAATACTAAAAATAAAGATACTTGGGTTCAATCCCTATAATTTATCAATTTTAGAAAACCTTTTGGAGTTCAAGAGTTAAGGAGAATTTTTTAAAAAATAATTAATTTGAAACTTAATATGTGTTTTATTTGTTGTTCCAGCTATTCATCCTTGAGATTTGTAAAACTGGCAGACTTGTTCTCCACCACCTTCCCTCTCCCGTCATCTGAGTTTGATGAGTTTGTCCAGAGACAGTGCCAAGCCACCAGAGAGGAACTGGATGAAGTGTGAGTACAGCCTGTCAAGACAAGCTGTCTTCCCCTCACAGTACAGGCTGATGTCCAGAGTTAATCAGCATAGGAATACTTCACGTTTACCACTTTCTGTCAGGGAACCCAACTGAACCTTATGTTCCCATCTTGTCCATTTTGTCAGACACATGTCAGGCTACCTTTCAGTGAATTGCTTTGACAGTTTTATTTCAAATTTATTTATGTGTCAGTAATATTTTCTTTGTAGAAACTGAGGGTATCTGCCTGTGCAGCTGCACTATAGGACAGTTATTCCCAGAAAATCAGCAAAAATGTTGTTTAACAGCTATCAAGCTGTTTTTAGGGCTTTGAAAAATTTGAGGAAACAAATGGGATCAAATTATGTGTCTTTGGAATATGTACGCTATCAACAAAATACCAACATATAGACTACCTTGCAAAAGGATTCATACCGCTTTAACATCTCCACTGTTTGTCACATTTTACAAACTATAATCTATTTCATGGGATTATGTATAAAAAAACAAGCACAAAGTATCTAGAATCTGTAATGAAATTAAACTTTTACAAGTAAAAATCTGTAAAGTGTAGCGTGCATTTTTTTACTGCATATGATTCATTAAACCTCTTTCCCCAGTCTCAGATCTTTTGCAGCCTCTAACAGGTTTTCATCCTTGACCATCCTGAATCGTTCCTTCCATCTTCCCAATAATTCTATCCATCTTTCTTGTGTCTGCTGAAGACAACCACGTTTCACAGTGGGAGATGTCTGTTCGTGGTAATGTGCATTTATGTTTTTATGCCGCACTTAGAGTTTTACATGTGCGCCAGAAAGCTCAGCTTTCGTCTCACCTTAGTAGCACAGTGTGTTCCACATGTGTTCTATGTCCCTTACATGGCTTGCGGCAAAGTTCGAACAGAAATTCTTATGGTTGTCGCTTAATAATGATTTTCCTTCTCCCACTTTTCCATAAAGGTCAGATTTGGGGAGACGTATACCTCTCCTGTCAACATATTCCCCCATCTAACCTGTTTATCTCTGCAGCTGCTCCAGTTCTAACTTTGGCCTCTTGGCTGCTTATCTGATCTAAAGCTCTGCTTGCCTGACCTGTGAGTGTCAGAGGACAGCCATGTCTTCGTAGGTTTGCAGTTGTGCCATACTCTTATCATTTTCAGATGATGAAGAGAGCTCTGTGAGATGTTCAGAGTTTGGGGTATTGTTATATATTTTAACTCTGAGGCCTTTGCAGAACAGGTGAATTTATACTGAGATTAAATTACAAACAGGTGGACTCTTTTTCTTTTTTTTTTTTAAATGAATTTGGTGACTTCTGATGGAAGCGGCTGCACTGGATAAAAATGTGTGCCAGAGTTTTCAGATATTCTTTGTAATTTTAAAAAGTTTTAAAAACCATGCATCACGTTTCTTCCACTTTGTAATTATGAATTACTTTGTGGTTATCTGTTAGTTAAAATCTCAATACAACAAATTAAAGTTCAAAGTTTAAAGCATTTTTGCAAGCCTCTATACAATTTAAAATTTCTTATTTGCTGTTTTTGTCTATTGCCTGTATGTTTTGAGAAAGCTGATTAATCCCTTAAAAATGTGGCCTTTTAAGGTTGTTTAATTTATAAGTTAGTATTAAGTTGCTTCAAAAATAATTTCTGTGAAATTAAGAAAGGGAGAAAATAACATTTTCAACAGAACAATTGCTTAGGGCCAGTTTTAAAAATTGCTTATCCATTTTGCTCCTCTGATGCAAAATATTAAGAAAGTAGAGTCACAGACAAATTTTACTCGTAAATAATATTTATCATTTCCTTTCTTATTATGAGTACCTGTTTGTT
This sequence comes from Anableps anableps, assembly GCA_014839685.1. Taxonomy (NCBI): domain Eukaryota; kingdom Metazoa; phylum Chordata; class Actinopteri; order Cyprinodontiformes; family Anablepidae; genus Anableps; species Anableps anableps. Next base: position 13,453,191 of record CM026079.1, read on the forward strand.
CAGTAAACCCACACCTTAGGATGATGAATACTGTTCTGATTTGGACTATTGATGCTGATTGACTGATTACTTGTTGTAGTGGAAAAAAATCCCTTTTAAAAAAATCCTTGATAAATTAAATGCTGCTACTGGAAGCTAAAGTACATTTTGATAAATGAGTTCAAGCCATGTTCTGTTTAGATTTTAACAGAGATGTCTTCTTCTTCTAGGTGGCTGCCTTATTGTGCATCACTTTTTGTTGTGCATGAGAACATGTGGCTGCCCCTTTTACCCAAGAATGAGCCGTTGCGTGTTCAGGGGTTCTTCCGCTGCGTGGCTGCACTTATGTCGCTGCAGCTTCGAAGCATGGTCATAGACTCATTACAGGATCTGCTACAATTTTTCTTGAGACACAAGGTTTGGTCATTTTGAGGTGTTTTTTTTTTTTTTTTTTTTTTTTTTTTTTGGACATGATGTTTGAAATTTGAAAATGAGGTTTGCAAATATGCTGCTTTCTTTAAGAATTAATATTTAACATGACTGTATTCTGAGTTATTATGGCCTTGGAGTGTTAAGACTGTTTACCCTGTTTTCCTCCTTTTTCAGGAGGGGAATGACTTCCAAGAAGAATTTGATGAGCTGTTATACATTCAGTCTCAAGTTTTGCTGGTTAAACTACAAGTGGATAAGTCTCACATTGTGTTTTCTCCCAGCTTCCAGGAATGTTGGGACGTTATTCACAGAGTCTTTATGCAAATTATCAAAAGTGCAGAGAATCTCCCAAGAGTAAAAACTTTAAATTGATTTATACATGCTTCTACTATTTTTGTTTTTTATCTGCTGTGTGAGAGTTTTATAAAATTCATTAATACTGTACATTGTGTTTTATGACCAGCTGGAATGTAAGCTATTTTCTGATTTTAACAACCTGTATCTACGCACTGTCAAACCGGATGAGTCATTGGTCACAGACATACTTGACAAAGTTAAGGAGGCTTTCGAGAAGAACACAATTGGGCCCAAAAAGTAATGACACATTACCAGATTTTTAACTTTTATTTCATATAAAAGGTGAGGAATTTGTTAATATTGTATTTTTATCTCCAGGTACCTTGGTATATATGAAAAATACAAGAATCTTCTTGACAATACATCAGATGAGGACATTTCTCTATTTCTCAAAGAGAAGCACTCATTAGAAGAATCTGCCAAAGTAATTTGATTTTTTTCAGTCTGAAACCGGCGTTATTTCCTATTATTTTATATTTTATTTTATAATCTATTGTGCTGTGAAAAAAATATTTGCCCCTTTTACTGATTTCTTCTTTTAAATGCTTCAGATAATTAGACAAATTCTTTAGAAAAAGATAACTTGAATAATTTATCTTTTTTCTATCTTGAGTATTACTTGTTGTCTTCATTTATTAAGGGATAAAAGCTATCAAAACCAACCTAACCCTGTATGAAAATATATTTACTCAACCTTCTGTTATGTCATATATTAAGTGATTAACTACAGGTGGTCAAGTAGAAATCCAGAACAACATGAAAAACACCACACACCTCTCTGGCCTCTGATTTAAAATTATAGTTGATGATGCAACAATGACAAATAGACTGCGTCCATGGGAGAGTTCAAAAGCAAAAACCACTGCTGACCAAAAACAACACAAAGGCCCATCTTAGTTTTCTAAAAAAAACAAAAAAAAAAACATTTTGATGATCAGAACACTTTTAGGAAAATATTCTTTATACCGACAACCAAAAATTGAGGCATTTGGAATGTGTGTGTCGCATTATGTCTGCCATCACACTAACAGCTTTTTAGAAAAAGAACTTAATGTCACCAGTCATGGTGGTGGTAGTATGATGTTCTTGGGTGTTTTGCTGCATTAGGACTCCAATGACTTGCTGTAACTGAGCGGACCTAAATTCTGCTCTCTAGCAGAAAACCCCAAGGTTTTCAAGGATGTCAGGCCATCAGTTCATGACCTCATACCCAAGCCCTCTTAGGCTAACCAGTGCTACAATGAAACTAAAGCACATCAACAAACGACATCTGAATGACTCAAAAAAACTAAACAAAGGTTTTGTGAGTGGTCTAGGCAGAGTTTTTTAAGGTTTTGCAGTAGCATAACCTTAAAAGTGCAGTTTCTGCTTAAAAAAACCTTTCAGTGTGACTGAATAAAAACAATCCTACAGAGAAGAGAGTGTCAAAACTTTGTGGCAGTTACCTTTCCACTTAGAGTCAAATTGTTTTGGATATATTTTTTCTCTTTAAAAAAATGAAATCAGTTTGTATTCAATGAAGTTATCCTTGTGTTAAAAGAAATTTGTTTGATCTAAAACATGTAAGAGTAACCAAAAAGTAAAAAGAAGAAATTTATGAAGGGGCAGATAGTTTTTCCAGGGACTGTACTTGATTTATTAAACACATACTTGTTTGAATCCTCAGAAAATCAATGGCATCAACGATGTATGGAAGGAGATAGCTTCACTCCGCATCACAGTGCCCCTGTCCATGTTCTGTCTGAATGCCAAGGACCTGAATGATCACCTGTGTGACTGCGCAGAGAGACTGAAAACCAGGATTGTCGAGTTTGAAATGGAAGAGAACCGGAAACTTAACCAAGGGTAGGAGCAAAGTTGTGAGCTGAAAGTTAAGGTGCAGGAAAATCAAGTTTTAAGCATTTTTCCTTTTTTAAGGATCTGTGATAAGTATGAGGAGATTACAAACACCGCCAGAAGCAGACCTAAAACTACAGAGGAGTTAGTGACCCTTATCAACTACGTCACAAAAAGCAGTGATGTCACCATCTACAGAATAATAGATGAGGTCGAAGATGCAGCTGATCGTCTCAGCTTCCTCATGGATTACGCTGTTCAGTCAGGTATACAGTATTATTAAAAATCAATTAAACAGCATGTAGCATACACAGATTCTACATTTTTACACAGGATGTTAGCTGTTCTTTGATATTTTTTTTTCTTCCCAAGTTGATACTTGACTAAATTCCAAAGAAAGATATTGGAAAATTAAGCAAGATTTTTTTTTTTTACATTTTCTCAACATGCTTTTTCTTTGGTTTCTCCTCCACTAGCTGATGACTTAGTGCTGAACTCCTGTGTCTTCCTCTGGCCGCATCAGATTGTGACCAAACTAGAAAATAGCCAATCACATCTGACAGTCTTGAGAGAAATGGCAGAAGAACATCTCCAAATAAGGTTACATGATCCATTCATCCATCCATCCATCCATCCATCCATCCATCCATCCATCCATCCATCCATCTATCCATCCATCCTTCCATCCATTCAAATCCGAATACCTACTATATAAAAATCTTTGTTTTCTTGCATGTTTTGGTGAGTAAAAAGAACAATCACATTCTTCAATTTAAGTTTTAGAACAAAGAAAAACATCAAACTTTTATGATGGAAAAAAATACAAATTCCTAAATACAATACATCAATGGAGTCTTTTTGATATTAATGAAAAATGAAGAAATAATGGTGTTTATTGAATAAATAAATTATGATTTAGTCAGTTGCAGCCATGTGACTTGTATCGTTGGTGTCATTTTGATGTGGAAAGTAGAAGAACAGTCTTTCTCCTCATATTTCTATATAAAAATAATGTATACATATTTTGGGGGGAAAACTTTTAGAATCACTGTGACTAGCCCATAGAGCCTCCTGTGGTTCTAAAGTCAAAGGTTACATCCTGATCAGATGTCCATACCGTCGATATATATTACTAGTAATAGTTATCAGTGGCCCATACTACCTTACCTGACTTTTTCTAATCCTTTGAGGTTAACCTGACTTCTTTCCTTGATTTAACAGGTGCCAAATAAAGATCATAGAACAGAAGAAATATGATGTCACCTATTATTTGTCATCAGAACTCTTGTTGCAGCATTTTGAAAATGCTGATGGTTTTTTGGGGCTTTCTTATAAATTTCCTTGAAGTAACAAATGTATGTACGAGCATAGACTAATGGGGAGAGAGCCCCACAACATGATATTGCCATTACTATGCTTAGGAGTTGGTACTGTATTTTTATTCCTCAGAAATTAACTTATTGCATTTGTTGTAAAATACGTCAGTCTTTGTCTCATCCTACTATGAAACTTTTCCACAGAAGATATTTAGCTTGTCCATGTGGACAGCAGCAAATTTTAGTCAAGCTTGAAGGTGTGTATTTCTGAGCTTCTTTCTTTGGCCTCAGAAAAAAATGCACCCAGTGCTTGTTTATGAAATGCATTAAAGTTGCTTATTGCATGATTATTGAAATTCATCCTGCTGTTAATAATTATAACATTTAGGCTGATGGCAAGTTGATGTAAACATTTCACTGTCCCTGTATGTGCAAGGGTTCAAATTTGCACCATCTCTGTCTGGATGTTTCAGGGTCTTTGACTTTGATCTGAGGATGGAGGAGTTGAAGAAGGGGATCAGTGCTTTTAGAAAGAAGGAGCTAAGTACCATAGAGGAGATGAAGCAGAATGTGGGGACGCTCTCTCAGATCACAGCCAACCTGGAGGCAGCTGTCAATGACCTGGAGGTGAAACGGTGCACTCCTGCCAAGCAAAAACATTTTAAAAACAATACAAATAGTTGTGATTCTTTGATTCAGAAATTATTGTAATGAACTTTAGCTGGAAAAAAACAAGAGAACTTCTTCTTTATTCAAACAGGACATCAATAAGGAGCAGACTTTGCTTGACATCGAACAGAGCGAGTTTCCAATACTCCAAACGTTGATAGCAGATAAACAACTCTACGAACAGCTTTGGAACACAGCCTTCAACTTTGAGAACATGTCAGAAGTGTGGCTGAATGGTAGGCAAGTCACACATGGCAAATGACACCTTAAAATATTTTTCCACAGCTAGCCTATTCTAAATGCTCTAATGTACTTAGGCCATGATAACATGTTTCCCAAATTGTTATTGATCTGTACTGATTTGAACTTTAGGTCCTTTCCGCCACTTGGATGCTGAAAAAATTGCTGATGAGCTTGACACCATGTGGAGGACAATGCATAAACTGACAAAGGCATTATTGAATTTTATTGGGCCTTCTTCTGTTGCTAATAACTTCAAAAGCAGGATAGACCGCTTCAAGCAGCACCTGCCTGTCCTGACGACTATCTGTAACCCTGGTCTTAAGGATCGCCACTGGGAGATGGTCAGCACCTTAATATTTATTTATTAGCTTTATCAGATCCGCCGACCCAGGCAGAATTGTAGTTTCAGTGTTGGAACCTGGAAGTGTCTTGCATTTCCAATGGTTGGTAAAGTTGATGGGAATGATTCATGGCTCTTTTTGTCTGACTGTAGATAAGCAGCACCGTGGGCTTCGATGTCAAACCAGATGAGAACAGCACACTGTTGAATATGCTGGACCTTGGGCTTTCCAAGTTTTCCAAAGAGTATAAACATTACACATCAAAATGACACATGGCTTTTGCAAACAGTGTGTTGACCTTTTTTATGTTTTTAACTTTGAAAAGCCTGGAAGAGATTGGAGCATCAGCCAGTAAAGAGTTCTCTCTGGAGAAATCACTGGACAAGATGAAAAAAGAATGGACTAATCTGCACTTTTCATTCTCCTTGTACAGAGATACTGTAAGAGAGCCTGAAATATACAGATAAGCCTTAAGATGACATGTTTAAACTTTTTCTGTGTTATGTATGATGGAGCGGTTTACAGATATGTTATTCTATATTAATGCCGATAGTTGGAATCAGCCTAAAAATGTGTGAAACTTATGTCTGAAAGACAAACTCTTTACCTTTTCCTTCAAATCATTTATATCAAACATTTTTTTAAAAATGATTCTATTTATTTTTCTGAATTGTGATTTATTCACCGCTGATCAAATTAATTACACAGAATCAAGGTTTATATTTATTCATCACACTGAGGTCTATTTTCTAAGATTCAGCTGAGTTAAAAAACATAAAATAAACAAGGTAATACAAAAGGCTAAAATGAATTGTATAGAATATTATTATAGGGAGAAAGTGTGACGTATTCAATACAAAAAAATAACATTCAGAATATTATCTTACCTGATTAATGGTTTAACTTTGATAAAAAGTTCACTGCTCTCCCTGGAGTCTAAAGAAAGTAGAATTTCTTGTGAATGGTCAGATCCAAGGTGTTTGTGAACACTATTAAAATTATGTTCTATACTGTTTCTTTTATTATCCTTTACTCAGACAGTTAGTTTTATATCTCACTGCAGGATACCAGTATTGTGTCATCTGTAGATGATATTCAAGTCCTCCTAGATGACCACATCATTAAAACACAGACCATGCGAGGCTCACCATTTATTAGGCCAATAGAGACTGACTGTAAGGTGAGATGTGGGAATAGCAGAATTGCAGGTAATCAGTTTTGTGAAATTGTATCCTTGCTGAGATCAGATCTTGTGTTTCCGGAAGGATGTAAATCTGTGAATCAACATTCTGACCAATTGCTCCTATTGTGGGGGTTTAGATTTGTTTCTGTTTAATTGTCCTACTCTCACAGATGCTTTCTTTGCTATAGGAATGGGAGGACAAGCTAGTAAGTATGCAGGACATCCTGGATGCCATGCTTAAGTGTCAGGCCACATGGCTCTATCTGGAACCCATTTTCAGCTCACCGGACATCATCGCCCAGATGCCTGAGGAAGGCCGCAAGTTTGCAATCGTGGATGGCTACTGGAAGAACATCATTGCTGAAGCTGTAAGAAATTTGCAACACATCATCATTTCTAACTTCATAGCCCCCGTTCTTAAAAACATCCACTGGCTTCCCATTCAATACAGAATACAATACAAAGTACTCCTCAGTACCTACCGTCACTCTCCTACCCGCTACCTTCGTTCCTCAGACTCTAACCTCCTGACCCCCATCAGAAACCTACCCGGGGGGATTGAGCCTTTTCTGTCGCCATCCCTCCCCTCGGGAACTCTCTTCCTCACAACATCAGGAACTCTGACTCTACCTACCTTCAAATCACCACTCAAATCCCACCTGTTCAACCTGGCCTGTCCACCATAATCCCCTTCTCAGTTGTCAGCTACTTGTTTATGTTGTTGATGTTTTTCCTTTTCTTGTAAAGTGTCTTCGAGTGTCCTAAAAAGTGCTATATAAGTTTGATGTATTATTATTATTGTTATTATTATTAACTAGTCCCAGTAACTTTGTGTTGACTTGCATCTGATCAGCTTAAGGATACACGAGTGCTGGTGGCAACAGACCAGCCCAACATGCTGGAGCGGCTGCAGGAGTCCGGTGTCTATCTGGATGAGATTCAAAAAGGCCTCAATACCTACTTGGAAAAGAAGAGGCTGTTTTTTCCAAGGTTTTGGCTCCCAACTATTGCTTCTTGCTGTTTCACAGCTACCACCTTAGGGAAGAAATGTCAATAATGTCCTACAATGTGATTGTGTTAGCTTGCTTTTTTTTTTTTCTCTTTGTGCTGTTTTCAGATTCTTCTTTCTCTCAAATGATGAGCTGCTGGAAATTCTGTCACAAACCAAAAATCCTCTGTCTGTACAACCCCACCTGAAGAAGTGCTTTGAGGGCATAGCAAAACTAGAATTTACTGAAAAACTGGAGATCACTGGCATGATCAGCTCTGAGAAGGAGATGGTGCCTTTCACGGACAAGATATATCCAGCCCAAGCAAAGGTATGGAACCTGTCTTTGTTATGTTTCTCACAGAAAACAATGCAGTGGATTAATTTATGTTGGGACATGTTGCTGTTACTCTTTAGGGTATGGTGGAGAAGTGGCTGCAGGAGGTGGAGAGTCTTATGCTGAACAGTGTTCGACATGTCATCCATCAAGGATTGATCGAGTATGCAGAGGTATCTGTGAATATTACATTATCTTGCATATTTAATGCAAGCTGTGATGTGTCTTTGTGAAATAAAAGCTGAGGTTTCCATCTCTATCTATGTTCTAACCCTCAACTATTGTCATTAGATAAGGATAATGACCAATAAACAGCTGAAATGAGCTTGCTCCATAATGTGGCTGGGCTTAACCTCAGAGATAGTGTGAAGAGCACTGCCGTCTGGGGTGAGCTCAAAGTTGAGCTACCCCTCCTTCACATTTAAAGGAAACAGTTGAGGTGGTTTAGGCAAGTGATTGAAATACGTCCTTTGGCTGAACTTTGGAGGGTTCACAGGCATACCTCACTGGGAGGGGACCCCAGGAGAGACCCAGAACTTGCTGGAGTTATTATTGATATCCTTCCCAGTCTGGGAACACTTTCAAATTCCATGAGAATGAACTGAAGAGTGTTTTTAGTGATAGGGAAGTCTGGGTTTGTCTCCTGAACATCTTATCCCTATGACTCCATTTCTGATAAGACAATGACTGGGTGAAAAATGTAAACTGATTTAAAGATAAAACTATATGAAATTATATTAATGGTAATAAATCAGTCAGTTTCACCAAGTCATTTCTCAGTTATACGGACTTCATTCAGCTCACCGGAAGCATTCACTACCTCGGTAGAGTAGTAGCGAGAATTTACACACCAATCTGATTCAGAATTAGAGAAAAGCACCTGCATGGATAAATGTTTGCTCTGATTAAAGCTATTATTCTGTGAGGCCCCAAAAAAGACAATTCTTTAGGTTAAAGTTCATATCCTAGGTGTGTGTGGTTCACTGCAAAAAAAAAAAAAAAAAATTAGTTTTGATAAACACTCCAATCAAGAATGGATTGTTTATTGTATTTGAACTAAATTTAATATATATTGTTTGTAAAAGTACTGAATTATAGGTAGAATAAAATGCTGCCAAATCATCAGTTTGGGTCATATTAACATTTAACTTTATCGAATGTTTCCCCTTTTCTTATCCTGTAGGTGCCCCGTAATAAGTGGGTGTTGGGATGGCCTGGCCAAGTTGTCATCTGTGCCTCGTCCATCTTTTGGACCAGCGAAGTGTGTGAGGCCATCCAAACCAATTCTCTGCTGGTTAGTTAGTAGATCATTTTTCCACAGCTTTTCTATAGAAGCTGTATGTAGTTATTGTGATCTTGTCTCATGTGCTGAGATTATATATTTTAAAGGCGTATGTGGAGAAGTGCAATGCTCAGATTGCTGACATTGTGAAGTTGGTGCGAGGAAAGCTGTCAGGAGGAGCTAGAATGACCCTGGGTGCTCTGACTGTCATTGATGTTCATGGTAATTTCTAAATTTCAAGATGAATAAAAGTGACCAAATATGTTCTGTTTACATTAAATCAGATTGCTTTTATTTTTTGTAGCTCGGGATGTTGTTGCTAAATTGGCAAAGGATTGTATATCCTCTTTGAATGACTTTGCATGGATTTCTCAACTGCGTTACTTCTGGGAAGAAGGAGAAGTGATGGTGCGCATGATTACCACGTGCCTGAAGTACGGTTATGAATATCTGGGGAACTCTCCGCGTCTGGTCATCACACCACTAACTGATCGCTGCTACAGGTAACTTTCACTAAAAAGTCTGGTCCTTAAATTAAACATATAGAAATGCACATTGTAGTGTATTACAGATTACTGGTCTGCAATATTTAGATTGAATTAGTGTTTTTAATTAAAAATATACATTTGTCCAATTCCATTCTTCAGGACACTTATGGGGGCTTTGAAGCTGAATTTAGGTGGAGCTCCTGAAGGTCCTGCAGGAACTGGCAAGACTGAAACCACAAAGGATCTGGCAAAAGCTTTGGCTAAACAGGTATACAGTAATCAGAACAGTTCAGTAGTTATCCACTTTTTACATCTAGCCCAATAGTGATGTGAAATATATAACATTTTTTAGTGTGTGGTGTTCAACTGCTCTGATGGTCTGGACTATAAAGCTATGAGTAAATTCTTCAAGGGGCTTGCTCAGTCTGGAGCCTGGGCCTGCTTTGACGAATTCAATCGTATTGAGGTGAGTTTGGGTTTTATTACGTTGGTGAGTTATGGATATCAGTTTACCTTAATGAACCAAACACCTGTCTTGCTTTCAGCTAAATTTAATATAACAAATACTTGAATTTTGTGGTTGAAAAATGTAAACATAAATATTTACTTAAGCCTCTGCAGTAAAGATCAAAGTTAGGTTACAGCATAGGTATAAAATCTAATTTGCTTGTTATGGTATTAGACTATTTGTAACCCATTTACTTGTAAAGCCCTTTCAAAAACATTGCCACAGGGGTTTTAAAAGTACTAAAAGCTAAATTATTCAGATCAGTCCAACTTGTTCATATTACTGTTACATCAACAAACTTCAATTTATTTTATTGTAGTATTATGTGATAGACCAGCACAAAACAGTTCATTAATAGGAAATGAGAGGAAAATGACAGATGGTTCTCAACAGTTTCCAGCTTTTGTTGGAATTATATATTTCACATAGAGACTGCAATATTTGTTTTTTGCACAATAGCTCAGTCTCAGTCATACTGAATAAAGTGTGTCTTTGAACATCATTTTTAAAGTCTTGCCACGGATTTTTAATTGTATTTAGGTCTGGACTTTGTCATGCTGGATTGTAGTTTTCTGACCCACATGCAGATTCACACAAGGAGACTGATCAGTGAGGATTTATTTACAGTGAATATGAACAGTGAGAAATGAAGCGCTCTGGAACTCAGGGGGCTGCGCCAGCTCAGGTTCTGTGAGGAGAAGGGAGAGATTAACTGGGAGCCAGTGAATAAGGATACTGCAGGATAGAATCCGGGAAGGGCTTACAGTTTCAGTGGTGGATGTGAGCACTGAAGGAGAGGCGTGGATCCAGGTAAGTGCTTTGGAGGCTCTACGGTGGTAACGGAGGAGAGCGGACAGTCCGGAGCTTGGTTGGACAAGAAGCAGCCATGGGACGTCTGGATCTTATGACAGAAAGAGTTTCTTTGGCTTGATTCCCGAATGGGGAAATCCCTTCTGGACCAACAAGCGGGACCATCAAGCGATAAATGACTGCTCAGCCGCTCCTTAAGACTCCAGCAGCTGATTGCTGGAATCAGCTGCAGGTGCGTCAGCCTGCCAGAAACTCTCCAACGAAGATCTTCCCTGCGATAAAAGCACTCACACAAAACACAGTCCTAACAGACTTTGACTAGGTCATTTTTGTAACACATAAATATGCTTTGATCTAAACTATTAATTTATAACTCTTCTGGTAGATAAACCTCGCCGCAGTCCCAAGTCTTTTGCAGTCTCTAACAAGTTTTTGTCCAGTATTTAGAGCCACGAATCTGTCCATCAACTCTTACCAGCTTACCAGTCTCTGCTGTAGGAAATCCTTCCCACAGCACGTTGCTACCACCACTATGTTTCATCAAGGAAGTGTTATATTCAGCTTTACATCTGGTGTTTTTCACCATATACAGAAAGCTTGTTTAAATTGGGTGAGATCAATCCTTGTTTCCATGTCTAATATAATTCCAAATCACAATTAAACCATAAAAGTATTATCCTTCTGAGTAATTGGGTCATGTAAGGCCCAATGCCAAAAAGCATGCACTAATGTCAGCTTTCTTCCTTACAGCACTGATAAGAATATTGTTTCTTGTTACAAGTTCTTGTTACAAACTGATTCCTTTCTTGTTGGATCAGACATACCAATAAATAATATTAATATGTAATGATTTTTATGTATTTGTAATAGAATTACAAGTATGTGATGATTGGAAATGTCTGCTACTTATAATTATGAGAATTGTGAAAGCAACTCTGTACCAGAAGTGAGACCAGTCAGGGACAGAGTGGAGAAGCGGCGGCAAGAACAGGCTGAGCTCTTATCATCTGAAGAGGAGGCGGCAGGATGGGCTGTCTCCAGGATGACAGCAAAAGTTTTCAAACCCAAGACGTCATCACCCTTGAGAACAGGCATGCCAGGAGGGGTAATGCAGCACAAACTGACCAATTGAAGGACATGGACAAAAATTTAGCTCATCATTAAACATCAAATGAACAAAAAGATGATCAAGGGGGCAGGTCTCAGCGGCTCAGAATGAGATAAAAAAGGAGGCTTGCTCGAAGCAAAAGGGAGTGAAATCCTCCAGGCAGACATCAAGGCCAAAGATCAAGACGGAAGAAGATCCCTACACCAGAGGAACAAGGACCATAGTGGGCTGAATAATGTGTCGACTTGTGTATGGGATTTACCCTCAGAGAGCCCCAACACTGGGGTCTTCAGATCCAGCCTTCCTCACCAGCTGTGGCTAAACCCTAAGGACAGAGATCAAGAAACTCTTCAAGTTCTCTATGCACCATAACTTTGGCAAGGAAAAGTCTGAGTTACAGTTCCCTTCCAGCCAAGAAAGTTTTCAAGCCCTCTAACAAGGGCAAGTTTGTAGACAAACTGATTTTTTTTTTTTTTTTTTTTTATTTTTTTATTTTTTTAATACACTTGATCTATGCAGGAAAATGTAAAGACATTCAACAGTTTGCTATTTGGTAACACTTTCTTTTACAGTCCCCTAATTACAGAGTAATTACCTAGTAAGTTACAGTGTATTACTTTGTAATTAAAACTAATTTTACAGGGTAATTACCATCAAATTACTATTTAACAGTGCCTAAATTACTCAATATTTACCAAGTTTATGCAGTAAATGCCCACATATTACCAGGTGAGTGCTGCCGATGTAATTACCAAGTAAGTACGTTGTAAGTTACCGTTTATTACTTTGTAATTAAAATTAATTTTAGAGGGTAATTACAATCAAATTACTGTTTAATTGTGCCTAAATTACCCAATATTTACCAACGGCTTATGCAGTAAATTCCCACATATTGCCAGGTAAGTACTGCTATTAAATTTAAGCAGACAAGGAAAAGCTTTAAATTTTGAGATTTTAAACTGGTATTACCATGTAACTCTTCCTGTACAGGTTTCATTTAACCTGTTCATTAACTGGCAGCAATAAAGTATTGCGTCATTACCAAGTAAAGTAATGATTCTCGACACACAAGAATCACTAATTTGGAGGCCTAAACATATATGAAAACTCACCAAACTTCACCCAACTGAAATTTTAGTATTTTAATGGAATCAAAAGTGGACATGGCCAAGTGACTCTACAGCGCTGCCTAATGTGAGATAGACCAACTGGTAAATGCTAGAGAGCTGAAACTTGGTACGTAGGTAGATCCCCCTAAAACAAGAAAAAAAGTCTCTTGGAGGTATGCCCTAAACCCAACAGGAAGTTGGCCATTTTGGGTCAAAGGGTCCATTTTGGCCGTTTTTGAATTTTCATACATGTTGAACTTTAACGAACTCCTCCTAGGGATTTTGAGCTTGGCCAGTCTGCAGTTAAGGCATGGGGGATTAAAAGCTATCAAAATATTGAGTTTTTGAGCATGTTAAAGGGGTGGGGCCAGGCCTCAAAGTTGGCCTATTCACCATGAATTTCAAACCACTATAACTTTCACATAAAAAGGTGAATTTGCACCAAACTTGGTATGAGTCATCCATGTTGAATGCCCGACAATTCTATTTGGTCATGTGCTGACGTCATCTAATCCCCACCCCCTCAGAACAGGAAGTCACTTTTGTTTTCTTGGAAAGCTCCATCTCTGACCCCCTAGACCTAATCAACATGATATTGGGTCAGAAGACAGATAACAAGTTGGTCTCACTTGCTTTAAAGCACCAAGGGTTTTCGGTGGAGGCTGTTGCCATAGGTCAAAGTCAGACATCACGCTGTTGCCATACGTTTGGCTCTAAATTCTACATATTTCAGCCAATCTACACTAAACTCATTATGATCGATCCTAATCCACCCCCCAACAGGAATGCAGTTCCATATTTTGTGGGCGTGGCCTAATCATTTCACAGCACCCCCTACAAATCTTTAAAAAATCAGCCCCAAGCCATGCTTTGACCAACAGTCATGAAATTTGGCACACGTGTCTTGTCAGGACCTACGAAAAAGTCTCTTGGAGGCCTGGTCCAAACACCACAGGAAGTCGGCCATTTTGTATCAAAGCCGCCATTTTGTCTCTTTTACACATATTGTATCTGAGCGAACTACTCCTACAGCTTTTAACATAGAGACTTCACAGTCAGTCTGCAGAGTCTTTAAGTGTTGAAGGGCAAAAGTTATCAAAAACTTTTTGCTACATCGTAACATGTAGGCGTGGTCAACCCTCAAAGTTCGCCATGTGGAATAACTTCCACATGCGAGGTTGTGGCTTAATGAAACTTTCTATGTGTCATAACAGACCAGTACTAATCACATTCTCACCATCATTTGGTGTTTTGCTGCTCTTTTTTGTACTCCTCACATTTTCAGGGGGGATTCAGGTGTCTCGATCAGCTGCCTTTTCTTCATTCCTTAAAGACAGTAAGAAGCTGTTAGCAGTTTTCCTCATTGCATTTAGTTTCAAATTTTGTTAACAGAAAAAGGGGCTGAATCTCATTGGCACAATTCAGAAAGTGCTTAAAATATTCCCCTGAGAAATGGGATATTCCTTAAGAAGCATGATCAGTTCTAAATAATTTCTACTTTGTATACTGTTGTGACCTAATATGTCCATATACATTCTTTAAGCAGTTATTAATCCTGCCGCATGTTAAGGAAGAACCAACATGTGACTTGAACCGCACCCTGTTGAGAAATCAATAAATTTTTAGGTGTTTTGTCCAATGTTTTTAAGTGACTGCATCAGAGGAGCTTTTAGCACTCATCCATTGATTTAGAAGAGTGGATTTGCTGAAGCCCAGCTGACTTAAACACATAAACTGCGAGAAAAATAAATCCATGGATAAAAAAAAAAAAAAAAAAAAAAAAAAAGCAGTTAAACAATTCAGCCCTAAAATATCACAAGTTATTACGTAAAAAGCAGCGATACACTATTAGCAAGTTTAGCTGTGGGGAATACAGCTCTAGTATTAACATCTGGGTACATTGTATAAGAACATCGATAATGTGCGCTACTTTTTTGCTGAATCTGCAACGTAGCGATGATCTGTAGCAATTATATGCAACATGATGATAATGCTATAATACCGAGGAGTCTGCTCAAAATATTTTAATTCAGTGCAACTATATTGATTGAAACAGGACATATCAAATGAGGAACTTCGTCCGGCTTTAAAACCTAATTGTCCCCAATCTAAGACGAAGCTTCCCATCTAAACGATTATAAAGTCGGCTTAAACTCGGTGATTTAAAAAAAAAAAAAAAAATGCAGTTTTCTAAAAAACTGATCTCTTTGCATCCCTGGGAGTCAAGAACCGTTTGCTTACATATGCCAGTACATGTTTCGTTACCACGTAAATAACACATAGCTCATTCATCAAGTGTCACATATCTTTTTGATTACATACTAAATATTACGAGTTGCTCCGCTGACAAGAACCGTGTTTGGATTAATGTCGTAAGAAAACTTTATCGTTAGCTTCACATGGTCTAGAACTGCTTACAACCTGCGCCATCTGTTAGTTACTGAAGACGCGCGAGTAGACGAGATTTCATATCTCTCACGAGTTTTTGCAAAGTGGTCTTCCAACCAGTAAAGGCGGGTTTCAGTAAGACAATATGGTGAGTACTCATTTTAAATCTGTCAACACAACGTTCTTAATCGTAACCAACTGTTTGATTCGGTAACAGATATAGAAAAAACATTTCTGAATCTTTCATTTTAAAGAGGTCAGTGTTTTTCCCTTTTTCTTAGCACATGTTTGATTATAAGTCACATTGCCACAATGATAATCGTAAATAATAGTAACAATTATTGAATGTGTCCCAAATGTTCTATCTCACCCTCTTCTTTAGTGAAATGACTGACAATTCTTCAGAAGACTGCAGAAGGGGGAAAGCACTCGATCAGGAGGCTGCAGGCAAAGAAACTGTTTGGCAGCTGTTGTCCGGTGTGCAATTTAAAGATTAAATTAAAGAAAGAAGAAAAAACACAACAAAGGGAGGGATATATATGGTGAGTAAAAAGCATCATTATGAATCAGACTTTCACATTAAGATTTGATGCATTATGTGCATTATGTTTAACCTCTTGGATAAACATAATGCACAGGTAAAATAAACTTTATGCACTCTCAGACTCTCTTCTGCACATATACTTTTATTTTGTCAATAGCAGGATCAGTAATTTTTGTTTGTCTCAGTCTGTCACAGGGATTGAGAAGAAGACAGGTGAACATGCTGAAGGGGATGACTGGTAGCAGCAATTACTGATGACTGATGAAATTCAGACACAAACAAATGTAAATTTTTACTTATTATATCTGTTAATTGCTTTATTTATAGTTCATGGTGCTTTGCTGACAAACATAACATTAATGAAAATGTAAAGCCATCAACACTGTTGTGTTACATGTATGTCATGGGCTATGTAAACCCCATAGGGTCACTCAGAAACATTGAACTTCTCCAAAATTGTTGGTCTCTATTGACTTTAACCATTGATGATGTATTCACAGTTGTCCATTTCTAAGGAAATATTTTTGCTAACATTTTGCTTATTTTTTAGTATGGATGTGTGTGATGTGGACTCACCTGAAGAAGATGTTCCTGGGTCTTTGGACTTCAGGAAGTAAAAAAGTCCTAACGGCAACCTACATATTTTAGTTTTAATTTGTGAAAAATTGATCCAAGAGGAATTTTTTTTCAATAATAAGAAAGTCAACCCTGGAACTTCTGTGATCAGAGACTGCATAAAATAGTTTGTCATGTAATGGGTAAATTCACTATACATTTTAGTTTTTAGGGGTATAGAAAAGTTCAAGGCATAATATTATCAATGGGTGGCATACATGCATTTTTTTCACATACTTTGGATTTGTGGCTTGTTAAATAAACTATGCTTTCAATTGTGTAGCCTGAATGGTTGAAGTTTCTGTTTTATATCTTTGTTCAACAGACTAATCCAGTGTGCGTTACATGGTAATAATAGTTTAAAATCTATGAAACAAGCCTGGGTTTTGAATTACAGTACAGTTTTCACTTCACTTACAGGGTAATTTGTTTGTGTTTTAATTGGTAATAATGCAATATTTTACTGGTGTTACTGAATAAACAGGTGGAATACAAACATATGAGTTACATATTCGTGAGTTACATGGTAATAACTTTAAAATCTACCAAACAAGCCTGATTTTCTTTTACAGTACAGTTTCTTTATACTAATTGGGTAAAATGTGTTTTACTTTGTAATGATAAAGTATTTTACTGCTACTACTTCATGAACAGGTTAAATACAAACGTAGGATCCTGTGTGAGTTACATGATAATAAGAAGACAGGCTTTCTTTTACAGTACAGTTTTCCTTTACTAACTGGGTAATATGTCATGTTTTACTTGGAAATTACACAGTACTTTATTGCTGCTAGTTTATGAACAGGTTAAATGAAAGTAAGGTACAATCCAGTGTGAGTTACATGGTAAAATCTGTTCAAAATCTAAGCAACAAGACAGGCTTTCTTTTACAGCACAGTTTCCCTTTACTTACTGGGTAATTTGTTGTGTTTTACTTTGTAATATTGAAGTATTTTACTGCTGATCTGAACAGGGTAAAAACATACGCTCCTGTGTGAGTTACATAATAATAACTGTTTAAAATCTACCAAAGCCAAAGACAGGCTTTCTTTTACAGACCTGATTCCCTTTACTAACTGGGTAATATGTCATGTTTTACTTGGTAATTATGCAGTTCTTTAATGCTGCCAGTTATGAACAGGTTAAACGAAACCTGTACAGGAAGAGTTTCATGGTAATAGCAGTTTAAAATCTTGAAAGTTAAAGCTTTTCCTTGTCTGCTTAAATTTACTAACAGCACTTACCTGATAATATGTGGGAATTTACTGCATAAGCCGTTGGTAAATATTGGGTAATTTAGGCACAATTAAACAGTAATTTGATTGTAATTACCCTCTAAAATTAATTTTAATTACAAAATAATACACTGTAACTTATGACGTATTTACTTGGTAATTATATCGATAGCACTCACCTGGTAATATGTGGGCATTTACTGCATAAACTTGGTAAATATTGAGTAATTTAGACAATGTTAAATAGTAAATTGATGGTAATTACCCTGTAAAATTAGTTTTAATTACAAAGTAATTAAAACAAATTAATATGTACTTACTCGGTTAATGACACTGTAATTAGGGTACTGTAAAAGGAAGCATTACCTATTTTACAGCAGCACCTACAGCCTTAAACACTACAATAAGTTTCATGTGCCTCTTAAGAATTAGACTAATAACAATGTGTGTTGGTGTCATAGGTGGAGGTTCTGTCTGTGGTGGCCCAGCAGGTGCTCTGCATACAGCAGGCTATTGCTAAGAATCTGAAGAGATTCATATTCGAGGGAACAGAGTTGTCCCTCAATCCAACCTGTTCAGTCTTTATTACCATGAATCCTGGTTACGCAGGCAGAGCTGAGCTCCCTGACAACCTAAAGGTACGTATCAGGTCAAACTTTTCAGAATGTTAAATACAGTTTATAAAGAACTCTATAATTATCCACCTGCCTATTTTGTCTTGTAGGCTCTTTTCCGTACAGTTGCTATGATGGTACCAGACTATGCCCTCATTGGAGAGATCTCACTGTACTCAATGGGGTTCATTGACTCTCGCAGGTATAATACAAAACCTATGCTTTATGAGTTGCTTTAAAGCACAAACTGTTAAATCAAATTTCACTGGCAGTCTTGCACAAAAGATTGTGGCCACCTACCGGCTGTGCTCTGAGCAGCTATCTTCCCAGTACCACTATGACTACGGTATGCGAGCTGTGAAGTCTGTGCTGACTGCATCGGGAAATCTAAAACTGAAATACCCAGAGGAGAATGAGAGTGTGCTTTTACTTAGGGCACTGATGGATGTCAACATGGCAAAGTTTTTGGCACAGGATGTACCGCTGTTTCAGGTAAATGACTTTATGCCATTTCCACATAGTCTTCAGCCATGAGTTTGTCCTCAGAACAGTCTCTTATTGTGCTGATGGCTACAGGGTATCATCTCAGATTTATTTCCTGGAGTTGTCCTCCCAAAACCAGATTATGATCTGCTTTTCAAGGCACTTAATGATAATGTTGCAAAGCTTAACCTCCAGCCTGTCCACGTGGTTCATTGGGGAAAATTATCCAGGTATTAAGGCTCTAATAATAGTATTTAAAAAATATATAAATGATATACTTATGTAGTTATGTAATATGTTTTTATTTAGATTTATGAGATGATGTTGGTACGCCATGGCTTTATGATAGTGGGAGAACCTCTTGGAGGGAAGACCTCTGCCTATAAAGTTCTTGCTGCTGCCCTTGGAGATCTCTGTGAAGGTTTCTATAAAAATTTAAAATGTACCTCTGCATTTTATTTTTTCTGGCCAGTTGTAAATCATCTTCTTTTATGGTCTCAAATCATCCTTATTTAGCCAACCTGATGGAGGAGTTTGCAGTAAGCTATTGCATCATCAACCCCAAAGCTATCACAATGAGCCAACTGTATGGCTGCTTTGATCCAGTCAGTCATGAGTGGTCTGATGGTGTCCTGGCCATCACCTTCAGGAATCAGTCAATTTCCTCCTTAGAAGATCGTCAGTGGATCATCTTTGATGGTCCAATAGATGCAGTCTGGATTGAGAACATGAACACTGTGCTGGATGACAATAAGAAGGTACTGCACTTCATGAACTTTCTCCTGGTACCAATACCCTGACAGCTTTAAGAAAGAACGTCCACTCTACCCTTTAATAGCTTTGTCTGATGAGTGGTGAGATCATTCAGATGAGTCCCAAGATGAGTCTAATTTTTGAACCTGCAGACCTGGAGCAAGCTTCTCCAGCAACTGTCAGTAGGTAAGCAGCCAAGACACAGGCTTCATGCTCTTACATGTAAGCAGAAAGCAATGATGCTGCTTATATTGACAAAAAACTGTCTTTTCTGTCTAAAGCAGATGTTGGTGCTGTGAGATAAGAACTTCCACAACACAAGTTAAATTATGTCTTTTTTTTTGTATCTTTTCATTGGCAGGTGTGGTATGATCTACATGGAACCTCAGCAACTTGGATGGTCTCCTCTAAGAGATTCCTACATGAATACATTGCCTAAAAGCTTGGATGCTGAACACAAACTGTTGGTTAGAATACAGATGTGGTGTATTTTCTTCATGTCCTGATGGGCCTTTCCAAAGCCCTTTTAATAGTTACTGCTTTTATGAAGGCTTAAAATATGTGTTGCATCTTCTCATTCAAATTTTGCTTCATAGATCACAGAGCTGTTTGATTGGTTAGTTCAGCCCTGTTTGGACTTCATAGAAAATAAGTGTTGCTTTATGGTGCAGACATCTCCAAGTCACTTGGCCTACAGTCTAATGAAGCTGTACACTTGTCTGATGGGTTAGTAAGAACACCGTTTAGTAACTAAATGAATGGTGTTTAACTAGCCAACTTGTTTATTTCAGCATATCTGTTTACCAGATGAGATATCTGCGTTAGAGACCAACGGTGCACAGAATATGACCAGTGAGCAGATAACCATGTGGCTGCAGAATCTGTTCCTTTTTGCCCTTGTTTGGTCTCTGGGAGGTACCATCACTGGAGACAGTCGTAAGAAGTTTGACATGTTCTTCCGCAACCTGCTAATGGGCATGGACAATGAGCACCCTCGTCCCAAAAGCATCAAACTTAAAAAGAGCAACATCTTCCCGGAGCAAGGTCACATTTCAAGCATAATTTTGCATATAACTATCAGCCAAATGCCTGCTTATTTCATGTCAACACCACACAATTATTTTGCAGGAACTGTCTATGACTACTACTTCCATAAGGATGGATATGGACAGTGGAGCTCCTGGACCGATTCAATCACTAAAGAAGAGAACATCATCCCAGCTGGAACCAAAGTAAGCATGTCTATGCGTATACTGTTCCTTGCTTGCTCCACCTGTGAGATCTTTGTTTTATAGTTTCAGTCTTTCAGCCATTAATGAAATATCCTCCATTGTTTAGAAATCAAATTCTGAATAATAACAGGGTGTTGCACTTGAAAAGACTCTATTCTTCACTGTCCACATATATAACATAACACTGCTTGCTTCCACCTCTGTAATATCAACCGTCACTCACCCCCAACAATACTGGTACTTTGGTTAATGCTCATGTCACATCTTTTCTTGATTACTGTAATGCTGTGTTATATTGCTTATCCAGCAAATACCCTTTTTTTAAAAAAAATTTTGATTGTTTTTTTATAATGATGTTGCTTTTATGTGTTGTTCATAATGTAAGATGACCTAAGGGTCTTTAAAAATGCCTATAAAATTTATTATTATTATTATTATTATTATTATTATTATTATTATTAAATTAATACTGTTGTTATTATGTCAAGCAGATTAAAAGTATCGATTGTCATGCTCCCGTAAAACAGTTTTTTCATCACCAGGTGTCAGACTTGATCATCCCTACCATAGAAACGGCACGTCAGATGTTTTTTCTGCGGACATACCTGGCACATGAAGTCCCCATGCTGTTTGTGGGACCCACTGGCACTGGCAAATCTGTCATCAACAAAAGCTTTCTAGTGAAGTTACCTAAGGACCAGTACACACCCAATTGCATAAACTTCTCAGCCCGCACCTCAGCTAACCAGACCCAGGACATCATCATGGCAAAGCTGGACAGAAGGAGAAAGGGTGTGTTTGGACCTCCAATGGGAAAGAAGTGTGTAGTTTTTGTTGGTAAGGATGCTAGCCTCTGTAAGACCTCTCAGTGCTGTTAAATTGTAGTATTAATTATCAATATTGATTGTTTTTCCCCTCCAAAGATGACCTAAATATGCCAGCCAAGGAAAAGTATGGCGCTCAGCCACCCATTGAGCTGTTGAGACAATGGATTGATCACCACCACTGGTATGACAAGAAAGACACATCCAGTCTGAACATAGTTGATGTGCTGTTTATGTCTGCAATGGGGCCTCCTGGTGGTGGAAAGAATGACATTACAGGTATGTTAAAGTGAAAGCGACTTGTTACATATCAAGACATGTATCAGTCAGAAGAGTCAATAACAAAATGTTTGAAATGCCAGGACGTTTTACCCGACATTTGAACATCATCTCAATTGATTCCTTTGATGATGAAACGCTAACTAAGATATTCATTTCCATCGTTGATTGGCACTTCAGCAAGGGGTTTGATGCATCTTTCTTCAGGTAACTTTGTTTTATTTAAGGGTGTTGGAAATAATATATGAATTATTGCAAATTTTGTCGCATTACAACCTCAAACTTAATTTAACTTTAATTTTACCTGGAATTTTATGTGCCAGACTAAATAACTGATAGACTGCAGCTTTTCCAGATTTACTATTGACCACATTTAGCTGCTCCTCTGATTAATGCTCTTCTTGCCCTTCTTTCTCTTTCCATTTGTGGATGTACAGTGCTCAATCAGCTGTAAAAGTTTGGGGTATTGTTTTAACCTAAAACTTTATTAAACTGTTATACAACTTTATGTTTTGGGTGTTTCTTGGTGTTGGTGATATTGTTTGTACAGTAATGGTCTTTACCTACCCTACCTCTGAGTTTTCCACAGAACAGCTGTATTTTTACTGAGATTACATTACACACTGCACTAGATAGACTGCACTGGATTTTATGCAAGGGTATTATATGAAGGAGGCTGACATATCCATTGCTATACTTTTTAGATTTATATTTGAAGACAAAAAATTTTAAACCATGTAACAGTTTCCTTCCACTTTACAGTTATGCATTACTTTGTGTGGTATGTCACATAAAATAAAATCATACAAATAGGAAAATTATCATGTTTGGGGTTGTAATATGATACAGTAAATGGGAAGATGTTCAAGGAGTGTGTGAATATATTTACGAAGTACTGCATTGTCCTGTCCTAGACTTGGCAAGATCATGGTCCAGGCCACCATGAACGTCTATAAGGCCACTATTGACAGCTTTCTTCCAACCCCATCGAAGTCCCATTACATTTTCAACCTACGAGACTTCTCTCGGGTCATACGAGGTGTGCTTCTGGCTCCATCCACACACATGCAGGTAAGATAAAACCTAAAAAAAAAAAAAAAAAAAAAAAAAAACCATCAGGGTATCTTTTATGTCCCTCCTTCATATGTGTCATTGGATCCATGCATTTTTTTCAGGACGGAGATAAACTTATCCGGTTGTGGATTCATGAAATCTATCGTGTTTTCTATGACCGACTTATTGACAATGCAGACAAGGAGATATTTTTTACTATCGTCAAAGAGAAAACCTTTAACTTCTTTAGGATGGATTTGGAAAAAGTAATTCAGTGAGCACTATACAAAAAAGTCTCAGTCTTACAACTGCAGCTTTTCCGTTTATGTTCCTATGTTCTATTTTTTCCAGCTCCTAAGCCACCTCAGCCCAGATGGCGTTGTGAGAGATGAAAATATCCGTAGCTTGTTTTTTGGTGATTATGGCAAGCCTGATTCTGACAATAAGGTCTATGATGAAATAACAGATTTACAAGCTTTGCAAGAAGTGATGGAATTCTACCTGGAAGAGTACAACAGCTGCAGCAAGACGCCGATGTCCCTTGTGATATTTAAGTTTGCTATTGAGCACATTTCCCGCATCTGCCGTGTGCTGAAACAAGACAATGGCCACCTTCTGCTTGTTGGTATTGGTGGCTCTGGCCGCCAAAGCGCGACTAAACTAGGCACGTTCATCAATGATTATGTGCTGTTCCAGATTGAGTTGACCAAAAACTACAACATATCAGACTGGCGTGATGATCTCAAACGGATGATGCTCAAAGCAGGCATTCAAGGAAAGAGTCTTGTCTTTCTGTTCAGTGACAGCCAAATTAAAGATGAAGCTATGCTAGAAGATATTGACATGTTACTTAATACTGGCGATGTGCCAAACATTTTTGCAGCTGATGAACGTGCAGATATTATTGAGAAAGCACAGGGTATCGCAAGGATGGAAGGCAAAAGAATTGAACCAACTCCACTCTCGGTGTACAACTACTTCATTGACCGAGTGAAAGCCAACCTTCACATTGTGCTGGGTAGGCACTTTTATATGTCAGTTTTGACTCAAATTTGACCAACTTTTTATAATTGGGAATTTATTGCTTTGATAGCCATGAGTCCCATTGGAGATGCATTTAGGAACCGTCTAAGGATGTTCCCCTCTCTCATCAACTGCTGCACTATTGATTGGTTTCATCGATGGCCCAGTGATGCTCTGGAAATCGTAGCCCACAAGTTCCTAGAGGATGTGGAAATGGAAGATGACATCAGATATAAGTAATAGGATGCAAAATGATGAAAAAAATTGTTGCTTACAAGAATTTTAGTGGAGTGACATTTGCTGTGATGTTTTCTTTGTTACTAAGGGTGGTAGAGATGTGCAAGAATTCCAGACAACTGTTGCGGAGCTGTCTCAGGTTTATTTTCTCCAGATTAAGGAGACACAACTATGTCACACACCCACCTCCTACCTTGAACTTATTCTTACCTTTAAGAATTTGCTGAAGGTTAAGAGGGGTGAGGTGAACACTGCGAAGAGCCGCTATATTGTTGGTCTCCAGAAGTTGGAATTTGCAGCATCTCAGGTAATGAACTCTGACAATGACAAGAAGAATAAGAATAAAAGATGTATTTCTTTGAAATGGGACCTTGTCCATTGATAAATATAGTTAAACTCAGTAAATGTGCCAGATTTTGCCAAATAGCAAGTTTTTCATTTGTTGTCATACACAGGTTGATGGTATAGCACTAAAGCAAGTGATGAGATGAAAGATAATAAATATATTTAAATGTATGTGTCATCTGCTTATATTTGGCCATTAAAATTTCCACAGACATTTGCTAAATTAATTAATAATACACAAAGTAAAAAAAAAAAGTCTAGTTTAAGAATAGAGCCATGTGGAACCTCTACAGGATCCCTTATAATACTGTATATTTTTAGGTTTCAGTGATGCAGCAAGAGTTGACAGCTTTGCAGCCAGAGCTCATTCAGACTTCAGCTGAGACGGACAAGATGATGGCCAAGATAGAAGCTGAACAGTAGAGGTTGATGCTAAGAAAGAAATTGTTTCTGCTGATGAGAAAGTGGCTAATGATGCAGCAGCTGCAGCTAAAGCCATTAAGGTATACAGCTTATATATATATATATATATATATATATTATATATATCTATATATATATATATATATATATATATATATATATATATATATATATTTATTTTTTTTTTTTTTTATTTATTTATTTATTTTTTTTTTTTTTCTAAAACTTCATTCAACCAAACTGAATCAATAATCTGATATAAAGCAATCCAGTGTTTGGATACATTTTAGTACTTTCTGGGTATCTTCCAGGATGAATGTGAGGGGGATCTAGCAGTGGCACTGCCTGCACTGGAGGCTGCTCTTGCAGCCCTGGACACTTTGAAACCTGCTGACATTACAGTTGTCAAGTCCATGCAGAATCCACCAGGGCCAATAAAGCTGGTGATGGAGTCCATATGTGTTATGATGGGCATCAAACCTGAAGAAAACCTGATCCTAGTGGCTCAGGTAAGATCACATCATAGAGAGAATAATTTTTAATACAGAGCCATCCTTTTGACAAATTTCATACTTTTACAAACATTCAGTATAATGAATAAGTATATAGCTTAATTAAAAAAAATAACTCTGCTGCAGGTAAGATGAGTTGAAGATTCCTGGGGTCCATCTAAGAAGCTTCTTGGAGACCTAAAGTTTTTGGAAAACCTAAAGTCATACGACAAAGACAATATACCTGTTCCATTCATCAAAAAAATCAGAGAAAATTTATTGATCACCCTGACTTCAGCCTTCTGTAATCAAAAATGTCTCATCAGCTTGTGAGGGTCTCTGTAAATGGGTACGGGCAATGGAGGTGTATGAACGTGTAATCAGGGTTGTAGCCCCCAAAAAGGAGAGACTGAAGCTGGCTGAGAATGAACTGGCTGTTCAGATGGACATGTTGGCTGTGAAAAGGGCTGAACTGAAAAAAGTTGAGGATCGATTACAGAGCCTGAATGATGATTTAGCTGCAATGATTGATAAAAAGAAAGATTTGGAAGACAACATTGAACTGTGCTCTCAGAAGCTCATAAGGGCAGAGAAACTGATTGGAGGGCTAGGTGGGGAGAAGGATCGGTGGACGGAGGCTGCAAGACAACTGGAGACTAGGCAAGTAAAATTATAAGTGCACCGCATTTTTGTTTATATTTTTAGCTGCAATAATTTCTCTGCCATGCTTTGGTGTTTCTCCAACAGATACACCAGTCTTACAGGTGACATTCTCCTCTCTTCTGGAACCGTTTCTTACCTCGGGGCTTTTACAGTGGATTACCGTAAAGACTGTCAAGAACAGTGGCACCAACTATGCCAAGAAAAGGAAATCCCTTGCTCAGAGGACTTTACCCTCACCAGCACTTTAGGGTAACCAGGTGGCTATTAGGGCTTGGCAGATTGCTGGACTGCCAGTGGACTCTTTCTCCACAGACAACGGCATTATTGTGTTCAACTCTCGCCGATGGCCTTTGATGATTGATCCTCAGGGTCAAGCCAACAAGTGGATCAAAAACATGGAGAAGGCCAACAATCTTTCAGTCATCAAACAATCAGATGGAAACTATGTGAGAATCTTGGAGAACTGCATCCAGTTTGGAAAGCCAGTTCTCATGGAACACATTGGAGAAGAGTTGGATCCAGTTCTAGAGCCTGTGTTGCTGAAGCAGACCTACAAACAGCAGGGGGTAGAGTACATGAAAATTGGAGAAAATGTTGTGGAATATTCTAAAGACTTTTTGTTCTACATGACCACTGGGCTTAGAAACCCTCATTATCTTCCAGAGATAGCTGTAAAAGTCTGCCTGCTGAACTTTATGATCACTCCACTCGGTTTACAGGACCAGCTTTTAGGACTTGTGGCAGCAAAGGAGAAACCAGATTTGGAGGAAAAGAAGAACCAGCTTATTTTAGAGAGTGCTGCCAACAGCAAGCAGTTAAAAGAAATTGAAGATCAGATTTTAGAAGTCCTCTCCTCTTCCGAGGGCAATATTCTGGAAGATGAAACTGCCATCAAGATCCTCTCATCCTCCAAAATACTTTCTGAGGAGATTTCTGAGAAACAAAAAGTTGCCAGCATCACTGAGAAAGAGATTGACAACACTCGCATGGGCTACCGTCCCGTAGCTGAGCACTCTTCCATTCTGTTTTTCTGCATCTCAGAAATGGCCAACATCGAACCCATGTACCAATACTCTCTGATATGGTTCCTTAATCTCTACCAGTATTCCATATCTAACAGTCCAAAAAGTGATGTTGTATCTGAAAGAATAAACAATATTGTTGAGCACTTCACACTCTGCATCTACAATAACGTCTGCCGCTCACTTTTTGAAAAGGACAAGTTGCTTTTCTCCCTACTGCTCACAGTAGGCATCCTGCAAGGCAAGGGTCAGGTTGATGATGAGGTGTGGCGTTTCCTCTTAACTGGTGGCATTGCCTTGGATAACCCATATCCCAACCCTGCCTCCGAGTGGCTGTCCGACAAATCTTGGTCAGAGATTGTCAGGGCCTCCAAACTTCCAAACCTAAATGAGTTTTTCACTCACGTCAGAGACAATATCTTCAGATGGAAGAATCTTTATGATTCAGCAAAACCCCAAAATGATCAACTGCCTGACCAATGGGATTACTTAGTGGGACTAGATCGAATGGTCATAATCAGGTGCTTCAGGCCAGATAAACTGGTTCCGGCTGTGCAGGAGTTCATACAGCTGAACATGGGACCAGCCTACATCGAGCCGCCCACCTTCGACTTGGCAGGGAGTTACAAGGACTCAAACTGCTGCTCTCCTCTCATTTTTGTGTTATCACCAGGATCTGACCCTACTGCAGGTAATAATACACTCCAGTGTCACAACAGCAGGTCAAAGTTTGTAACTTAATTAAGAAAATGCTACAGTTTGGATGCAGAAATGCTTACTTATTGAGTTGTTTCTATAGTACTGTTTGAAATTGCTGATGACCTGAAAATGGGGGGCAGCAAGATCCAGACCATCTCCCTTGGTCAAGGACAAGGACCCATTGCAGCTCAGATGATTAACAAAGCCATAACGGAAGGCTCTTGGGTGGTACTGCAAAACTGTCACCTGGCCACCAGTTGGATGCCCACTTTAGAGAGGATTTGTGAGGAAATCATCACCCAGAGAACACACACCCAAGCTTTAGGTAAAATACCTCTCTGCACAGTTGGAAATAGGAGTTCTAATTTGCCCTTATACGTCTAAAAAAATTAAAACAGATATATTCTGTTCTTCTCAGGCTGTGGGTTAACTAGCTATCCATCAGACAGTTCCCAGTTAGCATCTTGCAGAATGGGCTGAAGATGACTAATGAGCCTCCTAAAGGAATTAGAGCCAACCTGCTGCGCTCCTACCTTAGTGCCCCATCTCAGATCCAGAGTTCTTTGACAGCTCCAAAAACCAGGCTATTTGGCAGAAGCTCTTATTCGGTCTCGCTTTCTTCCATGCTCTGGTTCAAGAGAGGAGAAAACTTTGGCCCCCTGGGTAAGAAAAAAACAGCTAAAACAGCTTTTTTCCTCTCCTTTTCAATTCCTCCAGTTTAGGCATACTTTCCATCTGTTCTGTAATTTTATTTTTAGTTTTGGATCATTTCACAACAGATTAATTTTTGTTTCTTCCTTCTCCATGTTCAGGATGGAATATTCCTATGAATTTAAACGAGTCAGACCTGCGAATAAGCATCAGGCAGATCCAGATGTTTCTTGGATGAATATAATGAAGTTTCCGCTGGAGGCACTCACATATCTTACAGGTGAGTTTCATATTGGTTTTCTTATCAGGGCAACAATTCAGCTCAACCAAACAGGCAGAGAAATTTTTTTTACAAACAAACATCTGAAAAGTGGGTCTTTCATTTGTGTTCAGGCACATACACACATATACCACCAGAGTCAAAATGTTGTAGAACTGTTTCCTTCCAAGTACTGCTCCAAGATGTTTCTGCCTGCTTTATCAAAGCATCGCCTGCTATGCTTTTACTTATAAACAAGTGGAATTTCATTTTTTTAGGTGAGTGTAACTATGGTGGCAGGGTGACTGACGATAAAGACAGACGTCTGCTGCTGTCCCTCCTGTCAACCTTCTACAGTTGGGAGCTGATTGAGCAGGACTGCTACCATCTGTGTGAGGCAGATGAGTATTATGTTCCAGCTCACGGGCCCTATCAGGTACTACCAGAGTTCACACATGTATTGCTAATTAATATTTCAATGCAAGCGTGAGGTATCCAGTATTATGAAGATTGCTGTTATCTGGAATAAATGGTTTTGTTCATTTTGGCCACAATAAATACAGGCCAGTTGTCCAGTCATGTCAGGTCAAGTTTATCTGTGTAGCACATTTCAACAGCAAGGTAGTTCAAAGTACTTCACATCCTAAAAACATCAATCAAGTATACGGCAAAATCAGCTAAATCATCAAGCAAGTATACAGCAAAATCATTGAAGAAATATCAATGCATCAAAATCATAAAGATCATCAAGCAAATATTATCAAGCAAATATAGTTCGAAAATATTGATCAATGTTCCATTTCCTACTAATCAAAGAGATCTCTAAACAGGTGGGTTTTTAGCCTTGATTTAAAGGAACTTAGTGTGTCGGCTGTTTTGCAATTTTCTGGGGGTTTCTGGGAGATGTGTGGTACATAAAAGCTGACATCTACTTCTCCATATTTGGTTCTAGTTCTGGGGATGTAGTGTAGACTAGAACCAGATGACCTGAGTGGTCCGGAATGACAACAGGTCTTTAATGTATTTTGGTGCTAAGCTGTTCAGTGATTTATAAACTAACAGAAGTATTTTAAAGTTTATTCTCTGAACTACAGGGAGCCAATATAAGAACTTTTTAACAGGGGTGATGTGCTCTATTTTCCTAGTCTTACTGAGAACACGAGCAGCAGTGTTCTGGATTAGCTGCAGCTGTCTGATTGACTTTTTGGGCAGACCAGTGAAGACACCATTGCAATCAATGCGACTAAAGATAAATGCATGGTTGAGTTTCTCTAGATCTTGTTGAGACATTATTCCTTCAATCCTGGAAATGTTTTTCAGGTGATAGAAGGCCGACAATTGTAACTGGCTTTATATGTCTCTGAAGGTTCAGGTCTGAGTCCATCACTACACCCAGATTTTGGGCATGATAACTAGTTTCTAGCTGTAATAACGGAAGCTGCACATTGACTCTAGATCGTTCCTCTTTGGGTCCAAAGATAATAACTTCAGTTTTGTTTCTGTTCAGCTGGAGAAAGTTTGGGCATATCTACGCATTGATTTGTTCTACGCATCTGTTCAGTGCTTGGATGGGCTCAGAGTCACTTTGTGACATCATAATGTAGAGCTGTGTATCATCTGCATAGTTATGATAGCTAATCTTATTACTTGTTATAATCTGAACTAGGTGGAGCATATAGATATTAAATAGGAGAGGTCCCAGGATTGAATCTTGGCCACATGTGACCTCTGTCCGCTCCAATGAGAAGTTACCTATTGACACAAAGAAATCCCTGTTCTTTAGGTAGAATTCGAACCAATTAAATACCGTACCAGAGAGTTCAACCCAGCTCTCCAGTCCCTTTAATAATATATCATGGTCAACAGTGTCAAATGCTGCACTGAGGTCCAACAGAACCAACACTGTGGTTCTTCCACAGTCTGTATTTGTGTTGATATCATTGTACACTTTAACGAGGGCAGTCTCAGTTCGATGATGAACAGGGAAACCAGACTGTAAGACATCAAAGCAGTTTGTCATTGTTAATAAGCTGTTTAACTGTTGAAACACAGCTTTTTCAATAATTTTGCTGATGAATGGAAGGTTATAGAATGGCCTGTAATTCTGCAATAGAGATTTGTCCAGATTGTTCCTTTTTAACAGTGGTTTGATAACTGCTGTTTTTAAAGCCTGTGGGAAAACATATAAGAGGAATGAGTTTACTATTTAAATCAGATCAGATGTAATGACAGACATAACTTTCTTAGGGAATGGTTGTAGGTAGAATATCAAGATAGTGGAAAGGGAAGCTTAATTGTTTTAAAATTTCTTCTAAGTTTTCATGGTTGAGTTGGTGAAATTCAGCCATTTTCTCTGCATTTGTCATGTTTGGGCATAACATTGTTATTGGATTTGGTGTGAATGTGCAGATAAACCCTCTATTTTTTAAATTTTCTCTGTAAAAAAAAGTTGGCAAATGAAATGCAGGCCCTAGTAGAATGGATTTCAGGTGTTATAGTCAGGCGAGTTTGTCAGTCTGTCAACTGTGGCAAACAAGGCATGAGCATTGTTGATGTTTTTGTTTATGATTTCCGCAAAAAATGTTTCCCTTGCATGTTTTAGTGATAAATGATAGATTCACAACTTCTGTTTGTATATTTCATAGTAAACGTCAAGTCAAGTTTTACGGCATTTACATTCAGTCCTTCAACAAAGGCTTCTTTTGTTTCTTACAAGTGGAGAACTTATCCACAGAGATTTCTTCCTACCAGACACAATCTTCACTTTAACAGGAGCAATGGAATCAATGTTGTTTGAAATTTTAGAACAGAAGTTATCTACCAGTTCATCTACTCTTTTACATCATGTAAGTTAGGTTGTGGATTGAATTTGATTAAAACTTTCAGCTGTGTTCTCTCTAAAAGAACGTTTTGAAATAATATCTGTTTTATTAAGTGAGTCAACAGAGATTATACTTTCAAAAACAACAGAAAAGTGATCAGACAGAGCGACATCAATTACAAACCTTGGAGATATTTACACCCTTGCTGATAATCAAATCCTGAGTGTGTCCTCTATTATGTGTCGGCTGTTTAACATGTTGAGTCAAACTAAAGTTTTGAAGTACATCATTCAACTTTTTTGCCTCTCTGTCTATTGGCTTGTCAACATGGGATGTTAAAGTCTCCCATAATTATTAAACAATCATAATCAATGCATTTCATAGATAACAGCTCACTAAAGTAATTGAAAAAATTTGCCACATATTTTGGGGTTTTGTGTAGAGTTAGTGTCAGGGTTTGTTGTGGCCTTTTACCTTAATTTCCAAATATTCAAAAGAGTCAAAATTGCCCAGGAACAGGTTTTTACAGTTTAGTGTATCATGAAAAATTTCTCCAACCCCTCCACCCCTCTTATTCTTTCTATTCTCACTTAAAAAATTGTAATTAGGAGGTGGTGATTCAAATAGTACAGGTGTTTCATTGTTGTCATCCACCCTAACATCAATATTACGCTCAGTAATTAAGTCATGAAGTAAAAGTACTTTTGCTGATAGTGATCTTATATTTAGCAGAGTCAGTTTATGTGTCTTGGGGGTAGATAATTCTGCAGTTTGAGGCTGGTTAAGACAGGATAATTCTGAGGTTTGATTTTAGACTACTGCATTTTCTTGCTATTTTTCTGTTTGTAATTCTGACAGGGATACTCCTGTATCTTACTGCCAGGGGGCCAGATGCTTTCTGGAGGGGGACAGGTGTAGAACTAATGTCTGGACGCCTGTCTCAGACTTCAGATATACAGAGTGGATGTGGTTCTGATGAAATAAAGCATGCTTTTTGGGTACCCAAGAGGGAAGTTCCTAGCAATACATGGCGGTCCATTTTCTTGCTGAAGTTGAGAAACATCAGTTCTGATGACAAATTTTCTGAGCTATTCTGTGTTCCAGTACTGTCCTGGCCCTGAGAAGACAGGACCTCTGATAAGCATTCTTGGCTCCCAGTAGGTATTGATGGTGTGGGAGGTTGAGCTGAGGAGGGTGGGTGGAGGGGCTCCCTCCTCTCACAGCTCCATTTCCAGCTGGATTCCTGGGAGATGGTTTGTTTTGGAACATTGTGTGCCTGCTGGGTTTGTGCATGTCCTTCTACAGTCTTTTGCTGGAACAGTGATGTCATCTTTTACATTGTCCTGTGTTTGGAGAGATGACCTTCTGTTGTTAACAGCATTGAAAATATTGGCAGTGAAAAGCATTTTCTCGTATTTATTTAGGCCGACTCCATCTGGTCTGAAGAGATGATAGCGCTCCCAGAAAGTCTTGTGATTGTCAATAAAGTTCACAGAGCTGGAAGAGCATTCTTTGATAAGACATATATTAACCATAAGCAGTCTGCTGTAATTCTCATCTCCATGTCCAGCTTTTGGTATTGTTCCACTGATAAACACCTTCAACTTCAGATTTCCAACTGTGCTTAGAAGATGACTAAAGTCATTTTTCAAAATTTCAGATTTTTGCTTAGCCAGCTCATTAGCTCCATTGTGAATGATTAGATTCTCAATGCTTGGCTGATCAGTGGTTAATGGGAGTATTTTCTCTATTACATCTGACACAGTGTCATTTGGAAAGCAGATTACCTTCGTTCTCTTTGTACTGCAAAGACAATAAATTCCATTTACTCCTGCATCCCCGACAATAAGAACTTTTGGCGTTAATTTTGGTTTTTGGGTCACTTTAGGAGGTGGTTGTTTTGGTCTTGTCTCATACCTCAACAAGAGGTATGAAACATGAGGTATGAGGTATGATTGTCTTGATGTTTGGTAGAGAGGTGTCTGTCGTAGGCTCCTGCTGCAGAGCAGCACACCTGTTTTTCATTGGAATTCCAGCGGAGTTTAGTGGGTTTCCAGCTGGAGACATGACAGGATGTGTTAATGCTCAAGCTGGCTGATTAGTCCTTGGTACCAGAGTTAAGGAAGGTGGAATTATGTCAGTTCCAGCTGCTTGTCTTTTCTTTGGTGCTGGTGTTGACGAGGGGATGTTTCGGCTCAAGGCTGGCCATGCTGTATCATCTAGGTGAGGGGTCTGTCCCGTTAGACGTCTAGTCAGATCCAAATGATGAGATTTATTTTCCGGCTTAACTCCAAGACAGTTCCAGGGGTGTGAGCTGCTTGCTGAGGTGCTCAGAGGCTGTTTGTTGTTTTGAGGTATCGGTAGATTTGTTTCATTTCCATAAACTGCGTTGATCTCCACATTTACCTCCTGTCGAGAAACCCTCAGTTCTATTGATTGAAGTCTATGTATAACAGTACTAATGTCCCCGGTGTCGATCAGAGGCATCTTTCTCTTGCTTATCTTGGAGGTAGAAAAAAATAAGGCAAAAAGTAAAGTAAAATTAAAAATCCACAGTCCTTAAATCTGAAGTAATCCAGTTAGGAGGGTAGACAATGTAAGAGTAACTATAAAAACTGGGTATATTAAATAACTTAACAGGTAAAACTATCAAATTAGGAAGAGAGAGAGCAGGATAAGATGTTCCTCCTTCCAAGGCTAGTTAGTACTCTTCCCCAGTACTGAAAGAAACAGTGGGAAGGTATTTTACTTCAACAAAAGCCTAAATGATAATCTATATCTGTAAAGAAGAAGAAATAACAGCATATATTTTTCTTTTTCCAGACATATGTAAACTACATTCGAAGTCTGCCAATTTGTGCCGATCCATGCGTGTTTGGACTTCATAGCAATGCTGACATTACTAAAGACAATCAAGAGACCAATCAACTCCTTGAAGGAATACTGCTGACTCTGCCGAGGCAGTCTGGTGGAGGGGCCAAATCACCACAGGTTTGCAATATGTGTCTAAATATAATCACATAGTTTATGTGGTATGCAATCATTAAAAAAAATGTGGAAAATGAAATCTGTGCGAAATAGACACCTGATAGGCTTAAACAAGAAGTAGCAAAATAAGAAAATCAAAAATCAGCATGTAGAAAGTAGACACAACAATCCAAAAGCAAAGTGTGGTTGTAGTTATAGCATTATGTGTTTATCTGGAATCCAGCTTGACAAAATAATCACAGTAGAGGAAGAATGCATGTGAACTGGATCACAGCATAATAGATGATCTTTTCACAGGTGCAAAAGAAATGGTTCAGTATTTTTGTTTTCTGTTAAAAGGTTGTAGGTAGTTAATCTCCTAATTGCAGCAGAAAACTCTTCACATAGTATAAATACAGATTAGTTGGCCCCACAGCCTGAAACTAACAGCGAGTCTGAGGGGAGCCAAGACCAAAGTGACCTTCTACCATCTTATAACAATTTCCATCTCTTGTACATAAACCGTTTTATTATTTAATAATATCAAAAAATATTTTTGCTTTTTCAACCATTTTTTTTAATCATGGCTCTCTCCAGAAATACATGACGTGTTACATTTTCAGTTTGTGTTTTAAGATGGAAGACATCTACTTAGGTCTCAACCTCATCAGATCAGCCATTGGAGTCAGCCTCATGAAGTAGCTAATATATATTTTTACTTTATCAATATGCTATGAGTTAACTTCTTCTGAAAAGATATCAACGGCTTATAATATGTAAATAATTTTAAATTATCCCTTTAAGGAGGCTTTTCTGTACAGTAGTGTCCACTTTAGATAACAGTAAGTAAGAGGGGTTTTTTTTCTTCCTATCAGAGTTAGGTTAAAACTTATTAAATATGTACATTTGTGGAATAAATTCTGTTGTCTTGTCTAGTCATGCTTTGTGTTTTTGTGTTATAGGAAGTAGTCGAGGAACTTTCAGAGGATATTTTGACAAAGCTACCAGCAGATTTTGACACCCAAATGATGATGGATAAATATCCAGTTATTTATGAAGAGTCTATGAACACTGTGTTGAGACAGGAAGTTATCCGCTTTAACAGGTAATACCGACCTCTGTCCCCTTGCAGTTACATCAGAAAAGCTTTAATAATTAATTCCTTAAACTGTTTTCTGTTTTAGACTCACGGAGGTGGTGCGTGAGAGTTTGATAAACATTTGCAAAGCTCTCAAGGGCCAAATTGTTATGTCCTCTGAGCTTGAGAATGTCTTTGACAGCATGCTGGTTGGCAAGGTGCCAGCAATGTGGGCAGCCAAGTCATATCCCTCTCTTAAACCATTAGGGAGCTATGTGGCTGATCTACTGAGCAGACTACAGTTCCTCCAAGTAAGAATGATTGTATGTTCAGGCCAGTATGTAATGTCTTACCAAAGTATTCATACCAGTTGAATTCTTTTTTTAATGTTACAATTACAAGCTTCTGTGTATTTTATTGGAATTCTATGTGATAAAACAGACTGTCACAGATTTGAAGTCAAAGTAAATGTGCATAGCTTTTCTTACAAATAATTACAAGGTGGTGATGTAATTAAGGTGTGATGTACATTTGTATTTCACCCTGCTGAGTAAATTTTTAGAACTTCTTTTTGTAAGAATTACCACTGCAGTCACTTGGGGATGTGTCTACACAAGCTTTGCTCATCTTGACACTGAAATGATTGCCTATTTTCTTTTCAACATAGCTCAAGCTCAGTCAGACTGGATGAAGGACATGCTGTACATTTTCAAATTTTGCCATCAATTCTCACTTGAATTTACTGTATGTCTGGACTTTGACTGGGTCAGCATACATTGTTCATTTGATTGTAGCTCTGACTGGATGTTTAGAGTCATTGTCCTGCTGCCATGATGGCTGCCACCTCCATGTTCACTCACAGTGTGGATGATACAGGGTAGGGGCCAGTGGTGTAGTTTTTGACCATACATTACATTTTGCATTTAGGCAAGAAGGTTCACTTTTGATTACATCTGACAGACCACACCTTCTTCCACGTTTGTTCTCTGTTCCCTACATGACTATTGGCACATTACAAATGGGAGATCTACAGCTTTTCTTTCAACAATGGATGTCTTCTTGCCATGGATAATAGATGGATAATACATGGATAATCTCAACTGAAATACATTGAAGTTTGGAGCTTTAACTTAATAAAATGTGGAAAAAGTTCAAAGGGAATGAATAATTTTGCAATACTCTGTGTAGCCTCCTTGGACTTTGTTTTGAGTTCTAATTTTGGGTGAAATCTAAAACATATTCATGTCAAGATACTAATATATTGTGATGCTGATCTGGATAGACTGGATAGATTGATGGTCCACCCTCCAGTTTTTTGGCTCTCTGGTTTTTATTTCACCCAGTCGTTTCTAACTGGATGTCCTCAGAACTTTGCCAGGGAAGTCACCATCCCAATCGACTATATTGGTTTTGAATTTGAGGCAAGTATTTGATTCTTACTTTAATTAGTCACTTCTAGTCATAATAATATAGTCTTATTCTATATTTATATTCTCATTCACATTCCAGGTGACCAAAGAGGAGAACCTATATGAAAGAAAAAGCCCGAAGACGGAGCATATGTTTAAGGGTCTGTTCATGGAAGGAGCTCGCTGGGACAGGCAGAACATGGTCATTGGGAGTCTTTACCTAAGATTCTCTTTGACTCTTGCCCATCATCAAGCTCAAACCAGGAGAAATGGACAAATTTCTGCACGAGAACATCTATGTCCTGCCCTGTTTACAAAACTAAGCGCCCCGTCGAGGTAACGCTGTCTACCACTGGGCACTCCACCAACTATGTTCTTCCATCGAGCTGCCCCTCTGACAAGCCACAGAAACACTGGATTAACCGTGGAGTGGCATGCCCTCTGTCAGCTTGATGACTAACAATCAGCCATTCCTAAATGTGCTGTTGATCTACTCATCTGTTGCACAATCCAAAGAAATACATGTTTTTGCAATTCAAGAATATTGTTGTTTTTATTTTCCTTTGAAGCTAAAAAACAAGTTTTTGCTTTAAAATATAATGATCCCTGTCCAGAATAAGATAGAATGGATCTTTGCCATGTTCAAGAGATTTTGCTCTCTGTTGTTTTTACCACTATAGTTCAGGATATTTAGTAGAATTCAGTTGGATCAAAGGCATTACATTCTGTGATTTATGCAGAATTGCTTTTCTTTTTAACATTTTTTAATGTTTATTATTAGGTTGGTATTCAGTTACCAACCTAATAATAAACACCTAATTGGTCTAAAACCAAAGTGTTCCTTGGTTTTAGACCAAACAAAGTCATATTTCAGACTTTTCTAAAAATTGATGACCTCCTTCACAACTTCTCTGTCTGTTCACTGATTGGCCCAATTGAAATTTTACTGGCAAAATCCAGCTCAATGGGAGAAAGCCCAGCCAGAGCACTGAAGGAAGATGAGAATACAGCGGAATTGTGTAGGAGGGCAATGGCCAGGCTACGAGGGTTCGGACCCACTGTACGAACCAAAGCGTAGAACAATGGGGCTGGTTTTTATCAGGCTACATCTTACCTCTCTGAAAATACCTAACTTAGAGTCTTCAGTAACTTCAGTAACAGCATCCTCACTGAAGAAGTGTGGCAACCTGTTAGCGCTTGAATTTCTACTTATCTGGTCACCTTCAGGGCAGGTCAAACTAAAAATTTTCTTATTCTCATCATCAGATGTTTTCACAGAGTATTTCTAATGCATATTAGTGGTTTTAAAATTTTTACTTGGGTGATGATATTGTTACAAGCAACTTAGTTTACCGTTAATGTTCGGTCTTATGATGAAAGAACTGAAAAAGATCATGAAACAGCCAAATATGAACTGAAGCCCAATCATTATGTGGATGATGAGGCTGAGTAGAAATAAAAAAATAAAACATATAGATATATTCACAGAGATGAAGCAACTTTGCAGCTATTTTGCAAAGATTAGCCCTGCAGTTGCATCTTAACCAGCCTCCTGTTTTTTTCGGAGGCAGTCATGAAAAACAAAGCAAAGTTGTGTCCTTCCAAAAACCACACGTGACAGTGTGATATGTGCAATACAAAATGACATGTATATACTTTTCTAAGCACAAAATATCAGTTTTAAAAGTTCAGAAATGTACAATATATTGATTTTTATACATATAATTGTCTTTTTACCCAGTTAAACGTGCTGCTTATCATTGTGGTTAATGTTATTACATTATGTGTTTTATGTCCTGTATTGTTGCGGTTTAAAAGGAAAGAGTGTTTGGTGCTCTGAAAGTAACAAGTTTCATACCTTTCTGTGTGTGGCACACAATGCTGAAGTAAGCGAAAGTGATGATGATTTTTAAGTGCTGTTTAAAAATGAATACTCACAAAAAAACACTGCAACTGTACACTTTCAACTGATCGCTATGTTTTTGAGAACAATGGTGGTTAAAATTTTATTTTTGATGATAAAGTAACTCCGAAATCATAATAGTTGAATAACATATTTATCTGACCTATTAAACAATGGTTACCCTGAAATTTTACCATCTGTCATCACTTAAAAAAAAAAAACTCTGTTATTCTTCTTTATCCAAATCTAACGGTAGATGGCAGCAAAGGCTAACCATTGAGCATCTACAGTGTTAAACAATTGGACACAGTATTTATACTTATTTTTAGATTTAGGGGAACAAAACGATCAAATTGTGTGAAAGCTTTTTATTTCAACATACAATTCTATTTTAATGGTCTTGCCAATGATATCAAATTTATGTATCACCCAATTTAATAAATCTAAAAAACTGGGGTGTTAATATTCAATGTGTAAGCTAAACTTCTTAGCTTAAATACTGAGCAGAAAACAAGGGTCATTATGTTGGAGGGGCATGACCTCCAAATCTTGGCCCTTCAAATACCATATATTTTCTATAGTAATCTAACTTTTTTGACAAACACATCAATGCTGTTATCAAAGTATCTTACATGTTGGAAGCACTCACAAAAGTGAAGCCCATTTCCTCTGTTGTAGAAACATTGTAAGCGCCTTTAGCAGCTTCAGTTCATTGAAAGTATTATTTAATTGCTATGTTTTAAAATCTTTGCATGGTTTAATGTCATGTACCTCTCTGAGTGTACACAGAGAGAATACTGTTGGCTGTTCTGAGATCAAAATTAAAGCACCAGGGAAACCAAACTTTCTCCATGTCATGACCTCGCCAACATTATGCTTTCAAATCGTGCTTGAAAACCATCTTTTACTTTGTCTTTTGAACAGAATGAGTTTCACAACTTTTTGTGTTACTTCTCCCTCAACTTTCTCATTTTACATGAAATTCCATTGTTTTATCATTTTCCCTTATATTTGGAAGTTATTGGATTATTTTAATGTAGGGGGAGACCAGGGATGATTGTAACATGGGGTGAGTTTAAAACAACCATCAGTTTCACCATTTAGAGAACAGATAGAAGTCGTGTGATATTTTATTATTTAGCCATTTCCTCCCTAACCCCACAGATGAATTTCAGGCTAAAGCTGGGTGTGTTCCAATTTTATTGAGAAAAACGGATTTAGAAGATAAGAAAGTAATTTTTTTGACCAAAGGTAGATTTTGTTTGGTACTTACTCAGTTATAGCTAGAATCATATGCCTAAAGTCAGTTGACAATGTAGCTTCTTAAGCAAAATGTGGTGCATTTTACCTCAGCTAATTTCAAAGTACAATGCTAATACAGCTTGCTAAACAATGGCTGATAGGTGTGGGTTGGGTTGTAATATAGTGTTACAACCCACCTCTTATATATTTAAAAATGCAAAAACAATTTTACTTTCATTATATTAATTTAAAAAAATGTGACACTTAGTCAAGAAAGTGATAGAGCAATTGTGGATCCATTGACCTATATACTTGTAACTTATCAATCACAATTGGATTCAATTCCACATCAAATGAAAATTGCCAAAGTTACTCCAATATTTAAAGTTGGAGACAAACATTTTTTTCACAAATTACAGGCCAGTATTGTCGCTTTACCAATTCTGTAGAATCCTGGAAAATCTGGTCACCCAACTTGATGCCTTCATCAATAAACAGCATATTGATTTGGTTTTAGAGAGACCTGACCCACATCAATGGCATTAATGCACATAACTGAAGAAATGATAAACAGCATGGATAACAAAAACTTTTATGTCACTGATTTTGTTTTAAATAAGATCAATATGTTCATTTGTTGTTTTATAGAGAATATGTAATGAGCACTGATAATATTAAACCTTGTTCATGTACACTCTTTCTCACACACACATAAGTTCAACAGGTGTGTTTGGGCTATGGTTCATCATAAAGAGTGACAGATATTGTTCTGGGTTGTTCAAAAAAACTTGTTGTACAACTTACCCCAATAGTGGGGTAGGTTGTAACAAATGACATCTGTGTCTTTGACACTACCTCACAAAGTTTGTGATATACTTACAGGTTTTTCAATCGGTACCATTTGTAGTAAACACATGTGGGTATTTCGTATAACAGTTTGAAAGCTCTATCTCCAAAAATCATGGAGTTAGATATGCTCAAGCAAAAAGCGTTGCAATCATCCTCGATCTCTCCTAAAGGCATTTGGTTAACAGCTGTTTTTTTTTTTTTTTTTTTTTTTTGTTTTTTTTAAAATGTGCTTTATAAATTAATTTGACTTGACTGATATCAAATTTATAATCATGGTTTTGAACTCAGGATCATGGGACCCAGAGACCCTGTATGACTGTACATATCCACTTTTAGTTGACTTTCTATATATTCAGCCGCCCTGATGTGATTGAACGGTTTTTTAATTTTACACTGGTGGTAATGAGTATTTTTAATTTTCTTATTTTTAAGTTTGTCCACTTACAGGGAATTGACCAGCATCTGATTTGTTATAGTGGCTTCATTTTAATGTGGAGAGGTAAAATATCAGCCAAGCAGTCAGAAAAATCAGGTTACCTGAAAGTTCAAAACTGATCTTTATTTCATTGAAATAAAAAAGTATTTTCAGGTTTTCTGTTTAGATTGAGTTTAAGGATTGTCTTGGACTCTCATGATCCTTTTGTCATGGGTAACTCATTGAAAGATATCCATCCAAAACCCATCTTTAGTGTTCTGACTGAGAACGAAAGGGATTTTGTGTCCATGACTTTCATGCAACATCACCCCCATCCCACTGGTCTAGTAGCAATGCAGAAAAGTCATCCAGTGTCCGCTTTAGCCAGAAGATAGTTCAAAATCATGATAATTCCAACCTTTTTCATTTCTTTCCCTCTAAATTTAGTAGGTTGTTTTTATTCTACAAAAGATTGATTTTATTCTAATCTAATCAACAGCAAGGTTTCTCTCAAGCCTCCTGTGAATCATTTAGTTTGTTCTCCAGGGAACTTAGGCAAGCCTCCATGTGAACCTTCTATAGCTGCTGGCCAGGACTGTGGTCTTAATTTCGTCCAGATGGTTAAACTCCTCCTGTGTAGTCATGGGTTTACATGGCCCCCCCTCTTTGTCACGATCATCATCGACCCATATGCCTCATACCATTGACCTGGAGCTTTGCCATGGAGTCTGTGCCAGATCAGATGCAACTGCTGGCCATGTTTAAATTGATTTCAACAACTGCTACCCCGCTGTCCTCATCAAGCCTATTCCCCCCCTGATCTTGTATAATATTCCATCCTTGCTTAGATCTACTATTGTTAGTCCCTCTTAGCAGCTCTTTTGTGTTGCCCATGGTGGTAGGGAGGTTGGAGAAACTGGTTCCTGTGGACAAATGCGCTTTATATGCATACCAAGATAAAGCCAGGGAGTATGTGTAATTCATTGACCTATCACTTTGTCTCTCCACCCTAAATGAAATTACCATACAAATGATTACTGTTATTTTTTTAATTTATTTTTTTTTAGATCAAACTTGCTAAATCAATAGGAGGGTCAAATACTCTTTTTTCCCTGCTTTGTAACATCTAGCGTTACCAGCTGCTCTATTATCCACCTAAATCTGTAGCTATGTTGTATAAATACAACTGATGAAGTCTCCAGTCTGACTGGAGCCCCAGATAATCTTCCTTCATTTAGTTTTCATTACAGATATGTTCCTACAGTATTATTCCTAAGCAGTAAAAGCCAAGAGCATAACTTATTACAGTAATTTCATTATGTTAATGTGAACATGATGATAAAACTGGGGAAAAATGTCTTCTCTTCAAATAAGATTCAGTTATTTCAAATTTCAGTAATGGCATTGAAAAACAACCTCTTATTGGTGTTGTTGGTGTTGCACTGAGCCTAATTTGTCGGAGTGTTTCAACTGTTTTAAGAAAATCAATGTCATGTCAAAATAAGGGATTTAGTTTCTTTAGCAGAGTCCCACAGTCTCACAGAATGAAAATTGAAACATTAACTTTTTTTGTGTTCATACAGTGCAATTTAGAAAGTTCAGCTGAAAGAATTCAAGAAAAAAAGCTAACTCATATTTCAGATGACAGTTTTCTAATAATAATGTCCAAACAGTGGACTACACAAACCTCACTGCAATTCTGAAGTAAAATCAGTGATATAGTTTTGCAGTAAGGTCAAAGAGCTACAAATTCATTCTCATTCTCTGCAACAACTTAAGCAAATGATGCTGCTACCCAATGAGTAAAGATGTCTATTCTCTGCAAAAGAGGTTACTCCTCATTCCTTTCCTTTGCTTATTTTCTGCTCAGGAATTTTAATGTCCAGACTGGCTTAATCTTCAATCTCTATGGATGGGTGGATGAATAAGACTTCTCTCAGTGCAAACTCCAGGTCCCGGGATTCGAACCCCAGACCTTCTTTCTACATGACAGCCTTGCAAACCCATATTGTTAAACTTAAAACAGCATTCTCATTGCTTTTTTTTTTTTTTTTGGTAGGAAGACCATTTTTGACTGAGGTATGTGTAAAACTGGGCGCAGAAGAAAGTGCTCTCTCGGTTGCTATTTATGCAAGAAACCCTGACCGTGTTTCAATTTTTTTCAGTTATAGAAATAAATGAACTTTTCCATTATAGTCTAATTTATTGAGATGCACAAGCAAAAGGAACTCTTTCATCATCAGCATGGTGACAAATGATGAGCTTTCTCTCACCCCCAGACGATCTGTCTATGCAATTAAGTCTGGTTAAAGCAGAGGAGAAAGGCGAACTGCAAAAGTCATCAACATCATCTTCATGCTTCAGACAGCGTTGAGGGGTTTTAACGCGCAGCTGGAGAGAAGAGCAGATCAGCCCCGAGCAGTTTAAATGCTCTTTACGCAGGCGCACACCCAGCTGTGACGGAGATGTGAGGAATGTTTGAC
Organism: Anableps anableps; assembly: GCA_014839685.1. Classification (NCBI taxonomy): domain Eukaryota; kingdom Metazoa; phylum Chordata; class Actinopteri; order Cyprinodontiformes; family Anablepidae; genus Anableps; species Anableps anableps. Next base: position 13,497,178 of record CM026079.1, read on the forward strand.
GGTGACGGACTGGAAGGTGTGTCGCTTTTAGCTGTTCCTGTCGCCCCAGCACTGGTCGCCTCCCCCCTTTTAGTTAGAGAGAGGGAGCGAGAGAAACAGACAGACTGGGGGCAGAGAGAGAGAAAGAGAAGTTTCCTGTCCTCCTGGTGCTACACTGTCGTTCACTTCACGCGATGGCACGCCTGCGTACGTCTGCGAAGCCGCTGCCGAGGGATCCCCGTCGCCTCTTATGAGAAGCGACAAAACCAAGAAAAAGAAAGTGTCTCCATGTCTGAATTCGGCTCGGTGAAGAAGAGCGACGTCGGCCCACCGGTTGCTGCGGGCTGGAGAGCAGCGTGCGGCGGGGCCAGCGCCGGGATGAGCGTGGAGGCGCACCGAGGAGGAGAGCCCGTGTCAAACGGAAGCTGTAGCGCGTCGGACGCCGTCAAGAGGCTCCAGAACGAACCCAGCTGCGAATCCCCGACGTGGGAGAACACGGGGTCGGAGTCGGCTCCTAAATCACAGCGATTCCTCGACGCAGCAGTCTGATCAAGGTAGGTCATCACTTCTAAGCACAGATGTTTATGGAAAAACACAGAGTGGAATAGATTCTAATAACCTGCATGCATGCCGCCTAAAAACGGATTAATTTTACGTACGTCTTCAAAAGAAGCCATGCAGGAAGGGTCTGCTCATGCCATGGTGGGGAAATACCATAAAATGAAAACCAAAGTTAGTATGGAAGGACCCCTGGGTCCTATTAGACAGATGAATTTAATCATCACACACCTTTCATCCATCCCGAGACATAACCACTGCTGTTTGTCAGCGAAAGGGCCTGCTGTCAGCTGTTTATTCTGCTGTTCGACTCGCTAAGAATCAGTCACGCCATCTCTGCACGTGTGCCGGCTGCTCTTGAGGAAATTTTTACAAAATTCTGCTCAACAGGTCAAACAATATGATGCTCAATGTGGGAAAACAATGAATGATCATCTTCTAGTAGCCAAATATGTCATTTCAAAAGCAAAATGTACTTATGATTCCAAAGTGGTACTGAGCAATGCCTTACAAAAGTGTTTTCACTCTGAAACTTTTTAACATTTTGTCATGTTACAACCACTAACTTTAATGTATTTTATTGGGATTTTGTGCCAGATCAACATAAAATAGTGCACAATTCTATAGTTTCCTTTTTTCATGAATAAAAATCTGAAATTGTGGCATTTATGTAGCCCCCATCACTTGTATCACCCCCATCACCCCTAAATTAAATCCATTGCAACTATCTATCTTTATAGGTTGCCTAATTAGTAAATAGAGTCCACCTTGTGTTTAATATAACCTGTGAAATTATGTCCAACTTGTTAAAAGATCACTATATTGGCACTATGCTATTTGGCACAAACCATGCCAGGGACATGACAAACGCATGTTTAAAGACTCTGAGATTCTGGTCAGATGAGACCATAATGAAGATTTTTGGCCCTTACTTTGTGTGACAAAAAACATCATGTGGTGGAAAAACTGCACACAGCATCCCCAGTGCAAAGCATAGTGGTGGCAGCATCATACTCTGGGGATGCTTGTCTTTACTCTTTTCTGTTGCAAGACTTGGATCTTGCTGTTCACTGTGTGTCCAATCTAAATGAGGTTGATGTATTTTTGCAAAGAAGTATGGTCAGAATGTTCACTCTCTAGATGACCTGCAACTACAATTGCTGCAAGTTGAAAATTTGAGTCATCAAAATATTGATTAAAGGGCGCTGAGTAAAAACTATGTATACTTTTTTAGATTTTATTTAACTGTGTACTACATTCTGTTGGTCTGGCACATAAACCTACTATAAAATGCATTGAAGTTTGTGTTTGCAATGTGAAGAAGTAAAAAGGTTTAAAAGATATGAGTGCTTTCGCAAGGCATTGTAATATACCATTAGGCAGCAGGTATTCAATTCAAAAATACTTTATCTCAAAGGGAAATTAAATCAAATTGTTGCTCATAAGCACTGATTCAGCTGACAGAAGAAGAGGAGGAACTGAAAAGTGGAATCATTAGCAATCAGTTTTGATTGAAAAGAGAAATTGGATTCTTTCTGCCCTCTTGAGTTCAAAGTTAAATACCTTTTCATTTAATCCTACTCCATGAACTTGCAAGTGAATAGATTTGAAGGTTATTTAAACATAAAAATCTATATTTTTCACATGCCTTTTATTTTGAAAGTTATTAATTTTTAATGTATTGCCATATCAATATCCACTAATCGATACCTCATTCCATGACTTTGCCTTTTTTATGGTCATGTGGGATGTCTTATATGGATCTCCAGCTGTAGCTTGTCTGCAGGGCTGCTGCCTGGAAAGACATGATTATTTGAACATGCCATCATCCCCCTCCTTCTCTCTCACTCTCTCTCTCTGTGTGTGTGTGTGTGTGTGTGTGTGTGTGTGTGTGTGTGTGTGTGTGTGTGTGTGTGTGTGTGTGTGTGAGTGATTGGCCCTGACTCAGCAAGACAGGAAGCAGGGCTTGTTGGCCAATTTCCTTGTACAGTTTGTGTTGCAATATTGCTATTAAGCCATGAGCAGTTGGTGGTGACAAATCACTTTCACTGGAACATGTACACATGCATGCACATAAAATCAGACAAATGTTTCTCACCTCAAAGCCCACACACAGGCCTGCTCTTGTAGATGCTCCTCTGCTGCAGCCAGCTCATAACACGAACAGTCTGAAATCAACTGAAGTTTCTGGAGCCTTACAAAAGAGTCAAAAACGGTGTTAAACGACTCCCGATGAGGAGCGTGGTTTTGATATGCAGTGTCATGTTTGATGTTTAATGGCTTTGGAGTGCGCGGTGGTGATGCACAAAGAACAGACTGATCAAAACACACTGCATGCTCTCCCGTCTTCTTTTGCATTGATGCACAAATGTGTGTTTGGATGTGTTTAACCAAAATAGCTCAGCTGAATTGTTGAAAGAAAGCTAAAAAGAAGTCCGATATGCTGTTTGCCACAAACCATGTAGGGGACACCACAAACATGTAAACATGGATGACATGAGGATGAGTAATGGAAAAAAATTGCAATCCCAACACGCCATGTTGAACATGGTGGTGGCACCATCATGCATTGGGGTTACTTCTCTTCTGAAGGGACAGGGAAGCTTGTCAATATTGATGGGAATTTAGATGGAGGTAAATACAGGGAAATCCTGGAAGACAACCGGTTAGAAGCGGAAATGAAAATAAACAAACTGAAACAGAGCTTCACCTTCCAGCAGGAAAACAAAGCCTAAGCACACAGCCAGAGCTACAATGGAATGATTTATATCAAATATATTAATGTGTCAGGAAGGCCTAGTCAAAGTCCAGACCTAAATCTAACCAAGCCTTTGTGGCCAGACTCAAACATTACTGCTCATGGTCACTACCCAAGGCTCAACCCCAACAAGCTATCGGCAGCTTGCGATGCTACTATCACCAAAAAACATGCTGGTACATGCAGATTTACATGATTGGAGCTCAGCCTTATAATGTTGGAAGTTTTATTATTCCAATCTGTCAACACAATAGCATGAGTGTCTGTTTAGCTAGAATTCTCCTAAAGTCACAGTCAAGATTCTTCAAAGCATTACTGCAGAGTGGTATGTTGGTTGATAAACAGGAAACATGACATTCCAGAACAGTTTTTCACAGGCTTTGTTTCTACTGTGCATGCATGTGTCTTCCTGGTTCTGTCTGCAAGGTTAATTAGGGTATTTTATTAGTCTGTACCTCACACTGTCCTCTATCTCTCTGGGGGGCGGGGGTTCTGTCTCCTTCATTTGCGTGAAGGAGATGCAGCAAAAGACAGCCACTTAGGTTAAGTATTCTTCAAGTTGATCTGAGATGTAGATATCAATCGTTCACCTTTCTTCCTAATAGACACCCACTTGTTCTGACCTTTTTTGTAATAAATTACCAGAAGGAAAACACCCTCATTTGTCCTGCCAAGAGACACTGAACAGCTTTCTGTTTAATGCTTCTTTGTGCCTTTTCCATTTAAGACAGTGAATTAGCCTTCCAGAAGTCTTGGATGATGCCTCTGCCTTTCTCAAGTTTAAAGCTTGTATTTTTTTTTCTCTGGCATGACGGGATCAAAGGCTTTTTTTCTGTCCAACAATCAAACATAAATATGTGGAGTTTGCTAAATTCTGAGACCTTAACTGGAGCTATGTTTTGTTTGGATGGGACAAAGATTACGATTTTCAGGAACAAACACTGTAGGCGGGTTTGGGGTGAAAGAAGAGATGAATATGTGGAAAAACACCTCATGCCCCCTTAGTATGACTGATGATCTGTGATGCTGATGGATAGTTTTTCTTCCAAAGGCTCAGGGAACCTTGTCAGAGTGCATGGATTCATGACATTTTTGATGTACCCGGATATTTTAAAAGGTTTCAGCAGAGGAGTAATCAAACGCATATGGTTAAATCAACACAGAAATTGTGAATCAGAAACTAAATTAGCCTTTTTATTGCCATCTCAATCTCTCGGTAGAAATCCTATTAAAAAATGTGGAATGAAGAGAAGGGAGCATAAGGGAGGACCCAGGATGGTCTAAGGTCTTTCCTTCTGTCTGCTCTACCCTCATAAATTGTTATGGGAGCAAACTAAGTGCTGCCCAGTTGTCAGTAAGGGGTTGTACAAATTATTAACTGCAGGGTTGCTGATAATAATTCATTTCTAAATTCTTCAGTGGGAGATTTTGCGACTGCAATAAAAGATAAATCTGCTGTATTTTACAAACCTGGGGTGCCATATTATGTGGCCTGCATTCTATATGTATGTCTAATGGTGAAAAAGCATTTTGCATTTGTAGCCTGAGGGAGCAGCATTAACTGAAGGTGTCAGCACAAATCCTGGGATGATGACTGTTTAATTTCAAGCTCCTCCTGCAGTTTAAATCTGTGCCCTAAACCTGCTTTAAACTGTTCTAATTGGAGTTGGCAACACCCAGGGAGAGAGTCGGCCGCCTTGCTCGTTGTCATGCAGCGAAGAGGACATGCTACAGTTATTAATATAGTTGGATTTTTTTCATCTTGATCAAACAGTTATTAAAACTAGCATTACTATTACTATAAACATTCAGAAATGTATATAAAAGAAACAATGGGGTGAAGTGGTGCAGTGATTGGCTCTCAGTTGCTCAAGTTTGGTCTTTGGGGTGCTTGCATGTCTTTATGTGTAGCTTTCCAGTTTTGGCACATAAACCTGGGAGATATGCTTCAGGATTATTAATTCTGATTTGACTGTAGGTCAGACTAGGTTTAGTCTTGGGTCGTAAAAGATGCAAAGAAAACAAGGTTTGGCCTGGCAAGCACGTGCAGAGAGGGGGGCGGAGGGGGCTTGAGCACCTGCCTCTTTATACTTGATGCCCCAAGTGTCCTTTTTTTTTAGGGTGGGTTTTTTTTTGTATTTTTGTTTTTTGTGTGTGTGTGTGTGTGTGTGTGTGTGTGTGTGTTTGTGTGTGGATGCCTGTCTGTGCCCCTCAACAATAATATTTAACAATAACAATTTAGCTTAATAATAAACTGATCTGGATACCCTCAGTCAAATGACTATTAACAGATTCTCATCCTTGATGTGGCTCTGCCTCCATGTCCTCAGTAGTTTCAGACCCATGTTGAGAAGGGGTGGGGAGGGGGGGACTGGGCCCTCCAACTATGGAATTATGGGTAAGAATTTTTTTTTTCAACACAGCTGTTTGTGAAGAAAAATGTAGGTCTGATATTGAAGTTACTAAAACGTATTTATTTACTTTTCTAATTGTCCTTGCAGTAGTCTGAAAAACCCCCTCCTCGCCCCCCCACAACCCTCCCCCAAACACAGAAATGGTTCACCCGCAGAGAAAACTTCTGACTACAGAGTTTTTCAGACTGCCCCAGTGCTGGACAAAATGCCCGGTGCGCTACAGGCAAAGAGAAGAAAATATGCAGCCTCAGTCGTTCCCTCTGCTTTGGGTCAGGCAGCCTGATGTCAAGAAACGGTACTCGCCTCAAGGCGCAGGTACAGCCTGCTCAGTGTTCACTCTCTGCTCCATTTTCACCTAACGTGACTACCGTGCGCGTCCTCACTGCTGTGGAGAGGTGGTGAGCGGCTGTGAATGGAATGAAGTTACTGCTGTAGAAGCTCAGCTGCTGAGGAAAGGTTCGGCTCACGGGATCTGAAGCTCACATCTCAAAATGTCACATGATCAGGAGCGAAAATACTGTACCAACAATTTGGACAGTGGCATAAAACCAAACGTGCGATAATTAAATAAATCAAGATGTCCCAAAATTGATATGCATGTGAAATTTTAATGAAAGTTGAGATTCCTTGATCATACTAATCTAAAAAAAAAAAAAAAAACAAAACAAAAAAAAAACCCCAAATTAATCTGCCTGATTTTTTTTTTCTTTTTTTTCTCAAAAATATAGGATTTTTAAAAATTTAACTTATTTGACATTTTATGAATATTTCATGGCTGTGTGCTGAAGTCAAGGCAGTTTATTTGTATAGCACATTTTAATGTTTTTTGGTGCTAAGCCATTCAGTGATTTATAAACTATCAGAGGTATTTTAAAGTCTATTCTAGATGCATCCCTCCCAACAGGACTGAATCAAATGAATGGTTTGTTACCAGGCCTCTGCAGAGCTTAATGACATGCCAGTGAGGGAATTCAGCCATTTGTTTCAGATGTGTTGGAGCAGGAATGCATCTAGAACTTGCAGGATAGTAGCTCACTTGGGCACCACTAAACTAGCTGATATTGTGAAAATCGATTAGCCAGTCATAGTATTCTTACAGCTCGTCTGACACATTTTCTTTTTTTTCTATGGAGAGTCCAAAATGTTGCCACAAAAACGATTTAAAGTGGTGGGGGTTTCTTCAATAAGTTCTGAACAGTGTTGTTGGCCAGGATGGCATGTAGTCTTTAGCATCTTTCTAAAATGCTTAAAGCTGAGATTTGGACACCTTTTTGCTTAAATGTGTATGATCCATGAAAGGACTGCAATGTCACAGGAGCAACTCAGTCCCGCTTTTAATAGAGGTATGTTGAAGTGAGCCATCCTCCCACCTTTACTGTGGATTATAGTGATTCCAGGCTTTGTGCTCCATCAGCTGCATGGGAAAACTAAACCCAAAACACAGACACTACTTTGGTGCCATGTGTTATTTACCTGAGTTCTTACTAACTGAACGGGTTGTGTTTCTATTCAAAGACCAAACAGATCATTGGACTTCAGACAAGGGTAGTTTTTTTTTGTTTGTTTGTTTGTTGGTTTGTTTCTGTATGCTTTAAAAGGGAACACAACTGATCAGGCATCACTTGTCACAGATGTGCTTTTAACCTTTATAAAACAGGAAATATCCAACACTCTCTCTGTGACGCTACCGATCCTGCTCCACTCCCCGATCCTAGTGGTTCTACCTGCTTAATTAATTGGTCACCTCCGTCAACACAAGGAAACTGAACAACTGCTTTGTTTCTTACTTCAAATTGAGAGCCTCAAATTGATGCATCATCTCAGGCTTAAAGCATTCCTGTTCATACACAGGGCTTATAACATTAGCTTGCACTTGCTCCACAACAGCCACAGTACAACTGCAGACTCTCAACACCAGAGTCTCCACAGTTTGAAGGCCCGTTTGGTTCATGGCAATGTAGCTTCTGGCTGGAGCAAAAAAAAAAAAAAAAAAAAAAAACAAAAAAAAACTTGTCTAAAGTTTTTTTTTTTTTTTTTTCCAATGTACACAAGATGATAAACAATATATAATTTAACAACCTGTAAATATAGTTTGGGTTACAGGAAGGGATTCAGGTTGATTGTGACGGTTATGATTAGGGATAAGGCAGGAAATAAAAGAATGTAAAGGGTTAGTTCTGATTTTTATTTTTGAAGTGAGGTTCTTTTTAGGTTATCTTTAGCTAGTCAGGGTTCCTGGAGTACTTATGACTTCCAGGGAACTCCTGGAAGTCATAAGTACATGTACTACTTAGGTTTACATAGCTAATTAGCTTCCACTACTTCTATGTGGTATCAATCCACCTCATCAGGATACATTTCAAGCACCTAGGAACCCTGGAAAGCAAAGAAGCATACCGAGTTGGTTTAAGATGCTAAAATCAGCCGAAACAGTTGATGATGTCTACCCCAGATACTTCTCTCATGAATTTCTGCATCAAACTAGCTCTTTGTGAGGTCTGTTTGACAAAGTGTCATGGTGTTTTTGTATTATGAGATCTCATGCCACAAGATATCATTAACAACCATAATTCAGATGCTTTATTTTGTTGGGGTTTTTTCAGAGGATTTCACTAATCTTAATATGATTCAAATTCAATAATTTTACACTTTTAGGAAAATGATACAAAATACACTACTTGATAGTTGGAATGTCTGTTTTAATGATATTTTTTCTTTTCTCAAAATGAGTCAGTCTTTATACTGCAGCAGTTTTACAGAAGAAGCAGAAGAATTTGTTCACTAAAATGGCAATTTCCTGTTTTAATATTCTCTTTATTTGCTTTTGATACTTTTTGTTTCTTAGCTGCCAGTCATTTGTGTTTGTATACAATCTGAATCATCTATTCTTCTGTTAAGGAACTTTTCCAAATCAATTTCCCAGCCTTATGATCTTTAAAATTACTGTAAAATGAGTTCCAAAATTTAAACTTGTGGGAAACAAAAAGTAACTTCAGGGCAGCTCGACAGGATATGATTCACCACAATCACTTCCTCAGAAACACAACAGAGCCATAGACCTGGGGGTCCATTTGTTTTTGGCCCTGTGGAAGATTTTTAACTACATAATTATTTGTGTGATTGAATTAGAACTTACTGGTATATCTTCCCACATTCTTGTACTCTCTGTAGAAATCAGAGTGCCTTGATGCTGGGATTCAAGACCGTTATTTGTCTAACAGGAGAAGGTATGCCCTGTTTAATGCCACAAATCCAACTGGTTTATAGCATGTCATTATAGCAAAGAGGTTCTTTCAAGAAGCAAGTTAATTTGCCAAAGAAAGGTGTCCTTTACTCTTAAAAGCTCTTGCACTAGCCTGTACGCGGATGTCCAAATCCCTCTTGGCACTTTGATCACCACTTCCATGCTCCCCATTGATACCAGACTGCCTGTTCTTGATGTTAGCAATTGCATCCATGACGTTTGTCAGCTAAAACTGTGGTTAGAGCTCCGACGAGATGACCTTTTGAAACAAACCTTTTTTGTCGTGTTGCTTCTTTTCATTGTTGCATGTGTAAGTGATTGTGCGTACGTGGCTACATGGGACCTCAAAGGCATTAAGCGTCAAAAGAGCATTTGCTGCTCTGCTCACCACGAGGGCAGGGCTTTATAGTCAGAGACAGCAGTTGAGACTGCATGCTCACCACAGTTTCTATAGCTCATAATTACTGTACTCCGAGCAGATTGACCTGACCACACTGCTTCCTGCGCTACCTTTATCTGACAGCTATGAGCAGATGTTGCTTACACATTAAGACGAGCCCATCTGATGTATTTAATACAAATTTTACTGCCAGGTGTAGGTCTTCACACTTCCTGAACCATTTCACATTATTTTACAACAACATACATCTGTGATAGAGCAACACAAAGTAGAACATAACTGAGTTTCACATTGGTAGAAATACATCTGTTCTGTGAAGGTACCAAAGGTTCATTAGTGAACATTAGCAGATGTTCACTAAGGGGAGAGAATATTTCTTTCCTCCTCAAATCTGGCCTTTATGGAAAAGAAGAAGCAAACTATTGTTGTCAGAAACACAAGGTAACTTTATTGGTATAGCGTTGAAAGTGCTTTATTGGAAAACAATGGGACAGAGATGAATAGAATTTCAACAGCCATACCAAGTCTCATTCCAGTTAGCCACAAGCAATGTCAGGGACACAGCAAACATAGAGGAAACAAACATGCGATGAGAACAATATTTTCTTTTCTGGACTATGTGGTGGAAAATTAACATTGCAGATTATCTCCGAACACCCCACCCTAGGATGAATCATGAGGGTGACAGTGTCATGGTATGGGGGTGCCTTTGTTCAGGAAGAGGGAAGCTGGTCAAAGTTGTGGAAAGGTGTGTTTAATATCTGAATCATAAATTACTGCCTGGTTGCAGTATATGGAAGGATACATTTAATTCTGAAAGAAAAGAGTCAGAAAAATGTGGGTTTTTGGTCATCAATGTCATCATCACCAGGTGTATTGCAATTACATATTTTTCAGATATATTGCAGTCTAAGTTAAATCATGTTTCTTTCATAGAATGGCCCAATCAAAGCCCAGAAAATAAATCCAATTGAGACTCTGTGGCAAGATTTGAAATGTAATGTTCACACTGACAGATTCTGTCCTGTCAGTCTGTCAAAATAGCTCATACTCAGTCAAAGAACAACGTCAGTCTCTGTATGTGCATAGCTGGAAGAGACATACCGCAGAAGACTTGCAGCTGTTATTAAAACAAAAGGTAATTTGACAGGCTATTGACTTAGGGAGGCTGAATCCAAATGAATATTAAACTTGTTTTGATTTTTTTTTTTTTTTTTTTTTTTTGAAAAAAAAAAAAAAAAAAAAAAAAAAATTCAGATGAATTTATCCTCATTTTCTCTACTTAGAAATTATTCTCTATTTTGTGTTGGCCTGTCATATAAAGTCCCAATTAAACCCCCAGATGGTCATGGCAGATGGATGCTCGCACTGAGCCAGGTTCTGCTGTCGGTGTCTTCCTTTCCACTGTCGCTACATGCAAGCTCAGTATAAGGGACTGCTGCAAGTCAGTGACTTGACAGCACTGTTTGATAACTAGGATCAATTAGAATGTATGTATGAGCCAGTATTCATACTGTTTTTGAGTCATTTGATCCACAAAGTTCCCTTACGAGAAAAACCTTTCTAACTCCTGGATTTGAGAATCAGCTGGTTTGTAAATTTCTTCGAGAGAAGAAAAGAACTTAAAACAAAAAGATAGATTGATTTCTTACCAGGATATAACTGTAGCTTTTTTTTCTTGTTTGACCCTGAAAAATAAAGTATCCAAATGTTGAAGATATTTCTACAGGTGTTTGTTGATATTTTTCTTCTTCTGCTTGTACCATTTTGTATCAAGTTACACTGGCCAGTTGGGCAGAACTTGTCTGACTCAGTAAACCCTGTTTTTGTAAAATTTATTTTAAACATGGAACACTTTTACTGATGGACATTAACTTTACCACAAATAAAGAGATTCATAAAATAAGTATTGAACAGTGTTGAACTTGAACTAGAGAGAAATCTGTGACACTCTGGTTGTGTAAATTTACCATTTGAAGATGGCACTCTTTGGAAATGACCTCAGTCTGACCTGGTGTTGGGTCAACTCTCCAAAGAGAACTAATCTGTTTTTCTACACTGAGGTTCTTCAGACGGATGCTGCCTGCAGGCATGATGCTGACTCTTGATAACAAGTCCACAGAACCCCTCTTCAAAAGAATCCAAACTATTCCTTCAACCGATATCGCCTTGCATAGGGTTGGGGAAATGTGCTTGTTGAGATAAATCTTTAATGTTTTGTTACCTTTTAAGCCTATGAAGTGCTTGAGAGATCTTCCAGGAAGGGTCAGGCCGAGATTTTTCTCAACTGTTAAAATCTGAATATTTGTTGTTTTGGAGCAAAGCATGTGGAGTACTGCACCATAATGTTGGAGGTTAGTTTGCTGTCTTTGCTGGAGCGATAACAGGCTACTAGCAGGTATGTACTGCAAGTGAAGCCAGTGCTGAGCTTTAGATTAGCATTAACAATTGTGTTTATGGATCACCAGAGGTCCTCTGATATATGAACTTTAGGAATTTTAAAGTTTCAGAAAGCGGTATTCTGACAGCTCATCTGAAAGTTCATTGGGTTGTTTGCCTGGAATCCAGCTGTCAAACTCTGACCTTCATCTCTACAAGCTGATTCTTCACATTCCACTGTGAGGCCAACTATGTCATCATTATGCACACAGTGTTTTGGGTCAGCAAGGTGCATAGATCAGTGACCACTGCGCATAGCTGAATGGCCAGGCAGTATTGAGTTTGATATGGGAAAAAAAAGTGAGGCTCCAGTTTGTTATTTTGAACACGACATATTGATCTGTTTATGTCATGTTCCTGACACGGTGCTTGTGACTGAGCTGTAATCTGTGAAGAGCACTTTTACAAAGTTTTATGAGAATTTGAGGTGGCTCAGTATGAAGAGCTTCAGTGATTGCACATATTAATGTTTGGTCTTGATATGTAGTGAAACCAGCCTCTAAACACTTCATGCGAACTGAAATGAGCACAGTTAACCTGTAGTTATTAAGATTATAGATAGACAGCTTTGGAGGGGTACTAAGATAATGGTAAATGACTGAGAGTGTGGCTTGTTTCACAGAGTTTCTGTTAGTCATCACTGGGCTCAGCAAGAGCCCACTTGAAAATTGCATGAAAATTGAGTAGATGTTAAATAAGACTGTCACATTGCATAGGAAAGCAAAACCCAGGCAATTCCGCTCGATTCTCATCTCTCTTCCGTGCTCTGTCTGGGGTTTCTCCCATTGAGCTGAATTTCTCCAATAGTATTTTAACTGGGCCCATCAGCGGACAGAAGAAGTTGTGAAAGATGACGTCGATTTTTCTGCACTGTTTTAGAATTATAATCTGCCTGTAGTTTGGCAGTGGCAGCCAAAGAAGTGAACGAAGCCATTCAGTCCATGTTGGCTACGCTTCCAAATATTTAATTGGCCATCTCGTTGAGAAATACCTGTTCTCGTTTGACTCGGCACTTCTTCTCTCTTCGCAGTAGGGGATGGATGTATACAGCACAGGTAATTTCTGGTAAGCTTCATAGCGTCGAACTGGTGTATTACATGCATCACGTCTAAACATTTGCAATTGGGTAAAATTTAACACTTCAACAGAGTCCACGCCTCTAGCAAGCAATCATTTCTCAATAGCTGAGGGTCCACACCCTTTGTATGAAGCGAAGCATAGAACAAGGGGCTGGTTTTTACCAGGCTATATGGCAGGTGTTTATGTTGTAAAATGGTCAAAAAAGTTGTTAATCACACTACCAGCTTGGCAGTCTCATCAAACTTGAGACCTATGTCCAAGCTGCTTTTCTTTCCAAGGTTGTTGAAAAAAAACAACTATTATCCAGCTGCAAACATTTTTAGAAAACAACTGTATTTGTGATAAGGGTTGTTAATGACCGTATTATTATTGTTAATTTGGAAACTCCTGCTTTTTTTTTTTTTATGCTTTTAGATGCAAGTGCCATGTTCGAAACTGTAGATCATTGTATCCTTTTATCAAGGCTTGAGCATTTTGTGGAACCACTTTACAGTGGTTTAAATCTTACTTAAAGAATAGGTGCTTTTCAGTCCAGATACTTGTTTTTCAGCCGCAGCATCTCTTACTTGTGGAGTTCCTCAAGGCTCTATCATAGAGCCAGCCTTATTTCCCTTTTCTATATGTTGCCCCTTGGGTCAGTTTTTAGGAAATGTATCTGTTTCCACTGCTTTGCTGATGACATTCAAATCTATCTACCCATTACTACAAAAACAGCTCAGTGAAGCTGTTATTGGACTGTTTTGCTGATATAAATGCTTGAATGAACTTAAACTTCGTCCACCTCAACAAAAATAAACCTTAGGTTGTGGTATTTAGGAGAACAAATCTTTCCAATTTCATGCTTGAGCCCTTTATGTCATACAATAACTCTTCTGTCAGGAATCTTGGCTTATTCTTTTTGACAAAGTCTTAAGATTCACAAAACAAATCAGTTCGGTTGTCAAGACGAGCTGTTGTTTTTTTTTTTGTTTGTTTTTTTTTTCCAGCTATGACTCCTTTCTAAGGTAAAGCCTTATTTTCTTCCGAAGACTTTTGAAAGATTGATCCATGTTTTTATTCAACTCTCCTAGATTATTGTAATTCCCCACGTCAGTTTAAACCAGTCATCCCTTTTATTGCTTGCAACTTTTACAAAATGTTGCTGCTAGTCTGTTTTTCCAGGAACTGGAAACTTGGAACATATAACTCCAGTTCTGGATTCACTCCACTGGCTGCCTGTTCTTTGCGGGATTAATTTTTAAAGTTTTGCTGCTGGTTTTTAAGGGTGTTAATGGTTTCAAATAAAATTGTATAACAGGATCTAACTCCTTTTTATAGGGGGAAAAACATCATACTTTTACCAACATATTGTTATTTATAATAATATCCTATAACATTCATTTATCATTATTTTGATACACAGACTTGGGCTTGCTTGGGCAGCTAGCCTGCAGTCACCTTCTTTTCAGACATGCTGCTTATATCTTATCAAGTGTTGTAAAAGGGCCTTAGCTTATTAAGTGTCATAGGTGATGCTTCTTTAGTTTCCAATTGATGAGTATCCGTATTTTTTTAGGAACCAGGAATATCTCCAAGCTGCACACCTAAACAGCAGTGTGCAGCAACAGGTCGAGGAGGGGTTCCATACTGTCAAATAAAACTGCAGACTCCCTAGCACCTTCTCTGGCATTTCATTTAAAGGATTTCAAGCAGCAGGAACGGTATGCAGGAAATGTTGTGGTTTTTAAAAAGTAAATTTTTGAAACCTTGCATAGCCTTTGAGTAGCCCAAGACTATTTGCAATGGTGTTGGTGAGTGGATTAGTTTTCCACATATTGAAGTTTTAAGTTGGAAGAGCAATTTAATAAATTTTGACTTACTTTTGTTTTATTTTTGCTATTCAAACTCTTCTTCTCCAGAAATGTAAAAGTATAGCTTATGTGATTAGGTCAGCTTTGATAAAAATAGGCTTCCTGCTGTGTTTGTCTACCCTAAACTTAGCATTTGCAGCCAAAAGATGTGTAATTGCAGTTTTGAGTAACATGCGGCAACCAAAAACAACTGTTGCATATGCTAAGAACCCAGTGTGTTTTTAATAGTAGTCGAATACTGAAAAGGCAGAGTGAATACTTTTCCTTTCTTGTCTTCTGCATTTTGTGATTTTAATATAGATATAAAGACTTGATCTTTATATAGATATAAAGACTTATAAAGACAATTCAGTACAATTCCTGTACTGAATTGTCTTGCATCTATGTTTTAGCATGGCTTGAATAAAAGGGTTTTAAGTATTAAAAATCTAACAACACATTCTTTTTTACATTGTTTAGCTGTAAAAATAAACACAATTTGATAAACTTTTACCTGCACATTACTTCTCCTACTGCTCTTGTCTTTGCCACTTTCTTTGAAACACTCACTTCTGGTCCTGTCTCTTCTGACCCTCCTCCTGAAAGGTTCAGTAAACTTTAAATGGTCCATGATTTCTGGTTTTTCTTTTGCTCTTCCTATTTTAAGAGGTTTTCTCTCGGGAGGCATTAATCAAAAGACTTTAAGGATGACATAGTTGTGCAAAAAAAGGAAAACCTCAGACTGCCAAAAAAGCGTTTTAGGGTTGATCTCCAGGGAAAGCCTAACTCCCTCTTGTGTAGACTTTAAATCTGTTGTCTTGGAGACCTTTACATGTACAAAGTATAAAACATGTGAAACTCCCCCCAAAGATGTAGCAGTGATGTCAAAGTCTCTGGTTCAAAGTTGAGTTCATAAACCCATGGCAGTTTATCCAGTGAGAAAGAGACAGGCACTGTATGAAGGGATTTAAAAGTGCTTTGTGATGAACACATTCTGCCTGTAATTTACTGCAGTAGGAAGTGATCACTTGCAACAAAATCTGGAATTTGAAGCACTACATTACTGGCAGAATTTAAATAAACACTCTGTGAGGAAGGGGTACTGACCTCAGAGCTGAAGGGGGTTGCTGGGGTTGCGGAGGGGCATAAGAGAATGAAGCCAAAGCTGACAACAGCTAGCTGGTAGACAAGAGCAGTACATAAAGTGCAGAATACACCAGCCAAATCATTAGTGTTTGTTTTTATATATTCTACAATGTGTGAGAAGGATCACGACTGAAGCAGCACAACAGCTTCAGGTGGGTCCCTGAACTCGCATGCAGGCATTGCCTCAGTTGAATCAGTGGTTGAATTGCCTCCTCATTATGTCTTCAAGTCCTGCAGAGCCCTGTTAATGAACCATTCATTTGACTCAGGCTTGTGAAATCAGCTGATTGTCTAAAACATTCAGGGTTCCAGCTCTTAAGTTCTGGAGGTGGACAACCCTTGGCCTGTTTTATAATAGGTAGCCGTCCAATGATTGTGCAGGTCTCACTTTTCTCCACATAAGCAGTCTCTGTTTTAGCCATGATGGTTTAACTACACACAGTTAGTGTAACTTTGAAAATGTTGTTATTCTGGACAGCATTTGTCATAATACTTGGACTCAATAAATCCATCTGCAGTCAGTTTGCCCACAACCATATGTAGTTTGGCGCCTAAATATAAGAAAGTGAAAACAATGGCGAACAATCAGCATGCGACTGTACTGTGAAGCAATCTATTCTTTATTTGACTCAGAAAAAAAAAATTAACACTGAAATAAAATGGTTAAGCAAAGTGAAAGCAGTTATGATAGTCAGCAAGTAAATTTTATTTGCCACCTTTTGTAGATGTTTCCATGTTTCATGCATCACTGTGCTCACTCTATCCCTTTTTGTGTGACTAAAGAGGTCACACATCGACTTGACAAATTTCCATTCAAAGTATCTTTTTTTTTTTTTTTTTAAATAAAAAAAACACTTTCTTATATGTATATCAATAGTTTATTGAACTCTGTGGATCTGGGTTATGTATCATCTGCATATGCTACTTGTTTCCTGTTATTTCCCTTTTTCTTTTTTGTCTCAGATGAGGCCTTTTTAAAATTCTGTTTATGCATTAAAGATGATGGAAAGGTTGATTATGATTAATGTTTTCTACTTTCAATATTTCTAGGTTTTATAGCTCTAATTATGATATTTGGTCATTTTGAGGAAAATGTAAGTATAAGTAAAGACCTAAAAAGTCTATTGAGGCAGGATGTTGTCTGCTATCCATTCTTTTCTATGTGAATAAAAAATTTATTCTTTCACCAGATTAACCCTCGTTAAGTGCAAATCAATTAAAATTGACTGGTGACGTAACCTAAAGGATGTCTGTTGTTGCTAAGCCTCTCCATAGTTTATGATTCAGGGGTTAGCTATTGTTTAGTCTCTGTAATTTAGCTGTTTTTTTAAACATCCTTTGCAGATATTTCTGCAGTGTTGCTTGTTGTAGATTTTTTTATTTTATTTATTTATTTTTTTTAACTTCACTTTAAAAAAAAAAAAAAAAAAGTTCTTGCACATGTACTCTTCTGTGTTAAACAAAGGAAAAGCACCCCACTCATCCCCCCACCCTGTTGGTGGTGCTGTGCTCTCAGTTGAGTGGCTCTTGAAATAAACAATGTTGGTAATCATCAGTTATCTTCTGTCAAACAAACAACATTCACAAGGCCACAGGCGGAGATGTTCTCACACCCCACCGATGTGCTCCGCTCTCACCTAGCAACTGTCTTTCCTTCTCTTTTTGTCTTAATTAGTGGATCAAAGATGCCACCCACTAATGACCCACATCTTTGTTCTGCTGACTCTGAGAAGCTATAATTAGTGATACAAGCATGTTGCACACATAGGCCCTTGTGAAACAACCCATACATGCCTGTTAGCTGCCTAATGAAGGTGCTGGGCCAACCTTTTTTTTTTTTTTCCCCTCCTCCTTCTTCCCTTTTTTTTGTTTTTTTTTTTTTTCTCCAAACACTAAACTCGGCAGTTGACTTCTGCAACTGGAGCTTAACCTTTTTTGTGTATCTTTCTCTGTGTGATGTTTGCAATCTTGCATACTCCTTTGTAACAAGTGCATCCAATAAGATGTGCCTCCAAGTCTCTCTTCCATTTCTCTCACTACATTTATTTTGACATTTGTCCATCTGTTCAGTGTCTCAATCTCTTGCTGTAACAGGAACAAAAGTAATTGCCTCCTCATGTAGTCATTAATATCTGTCTCCATTGAGCATGGGCTTATGAGAGTAAAACATGCAACAATTTCAATGTATTCACACAAATATTTAAACAAACATGATCTAATTGATGTTTTTTTTTTTAATGGAATAGAAAAAAATATTCCCGCTTCTGCTAAATTAATGCGCCATATTAGCCACACCAGTTACAGATGTATAACAAGCTGATATTAGTTGGTTAATTAGTCAGGCTATCTGCTCCGGTAGACATGCAATGAACTGCTTAACAGACAAACCCCTCACAGCTTACCAACTGTAGTTTTAGAGCAGCGTTACTTTAATAGGAGTGTTAGTTTGCACACATTTTGTTTCCATATTATATCTGTATAAACTTTTTTTTTTTTTTTTTTTTGCCATTTCTAAAAAAAACTTAATTTTTCTTTTTTGTAAGCAAGAAAGAATGTCATAATTCTTTCAGCCAGCTAACTCTTAATGTGTAGCAACAGGTGGGGGGTTGCTACGTTACTCTATGCTCCATACAGTCACTCTGGCTCTTTCTGTGGGATCTCATTAAAACAACTTGACACTGTGGGAATGTTGTGATGTCTAGGGGTTTATTGAACCGTAACTTTTAAAACTGTGGTGTACCTCAATACCAAAAAACCCATCCCAGTAATCTGTTTCCAATAACCTAAGAAAATGCTTTTAGTTGATATTGAATTATTTTTTACTTTTAAACGAAGCTGAAATGATTCATAAGACAAATCAAAAAGTATATGTGTTGTGTATACCTATCTCCATCGTGTGAGGGTGGGTACACCCTGGACCAGTACGTCACAGCGCAACATGGAGTCACTCAGGACAAGCAACCAATGCAAACACACTCATACCCAAGGACCGTTTAGGGTAACCAATTGAACTAATAGTCATGTTTCTGTTGAAGGAAGCTAGAGTACCGGGAGAGAACCTACTAATGCATGTGGAGAACATGTAAACACCATGTAAAAAGACCTCGGACTGGGATTCGAACCAAGGATCTTGTTGAATCAAGGCCACCATGCAGCCCTCCTAGATTTAGAAAACATATATAAAAAATATTTAACTGCCTGTGAAACGCTGAAGCAAAGCAAAGTGCTTATCAGTGGTATCCTCTCTGCTGCAGTTTGAGGGCTGTATTAGTATTTTTCCCACTGAGTCTCAGATATGTGCTCGGCGCCTTTTTAAGTTAATCAGCCATCAGATTAGTCTACCTCTGTGGGAAACATCATGTTCTTTTTCTGTTTATACTCTAATCAACCACTTTATTTCGTACATGTTGCTTGAACCTGGTGAGACCCCCCACCCCCTTTTCCCTTTTGAGTAGATTCAACAAGGTGCTGAAAACATTTCTGAACTGTTGCGTTCAGAGATGTTATTCTGCATTACTTTGTTGTAACAAACTGGCTAATTGCCCTACTGTTAACTTTTTAACCATCTTGAACCTGTATGCCTATCCTCCTCTAACGTTTGACATTTACAAAGCATTTCTGATCCTCACAACTGCCGCTGAGGAGTTTCTATTTTCCGGGACATCCTGTGTACACCTGAGAGATTGGTTAAGCTTGAACCTTCAGCGAGTTGTTTTCATCACGCCTCATTGACCAAAGGCATTGAGTTGCTGCCATGTGACTAGCTGAGTGTTTTGTTTTTTGTAATAAACAATTGAACAGGTGTATAAACTGGCCAGTGAGAGTAAATGTAATAAATTCTAACATTTGGAAGACCAAAGTCAATACCAGTACAAAAAAATTAAAATATAATGCTTTCCTGGCAGTTCAGCCTTATGATTCACTTCAACATTTAGCTCTTGGTGGGCCACTTCCTGTAGGTTTGGCACAACTTTATTCAAATATACTTTCAGTCAGAACCTTTGATTTTTATTTTCTGTGTCTACAAGACTAAAAATCTGGTTGCGTTTATCAAAAATGCAACACAGGATGAATGTTAGCAATAGTATGCCAAAATGTTAATTTTTTAAATTTTTTTTTATTTTTTTATTTTTTTTTTTATTTTTTATTTTTTTATTTTTTATTTTTTTTTAAAAGAGCAGAAGTGAAACCTGTAAATCTGGAGTCTAATTTAAATCTGCCCTAGAAGTTTAGCCAACAAGTTAAAAAAAAAAAAAAAAAAAAAAAAAAAAAAAAAAAAAAATTAGCAGCAGAGAAAAAGCTATTTCATTCCATTGGAGAATTTAATGAAGACTGTTTTTTGTAAATGTGAACAATTTTATCCTGTGCTATTTGGTTCGTAAAGTAATGTTGAACTGTAAATCAACATAGTATGTGCAAGTTATTTTATGTTATGTTAAATTATTGAAAAAAAAGATAGAAATAGAAGATGTTGAACATCCAGCCCAGTATTAAAGAAAATGAGTTTAATTGCAAATTCATTTTCAAAATTTACAAAAGGAGACTTTGAATCGTTCCTCTGAACATGTTCTGCATCACATGCCTGGGCTCTGAGTGAAACCTAAAAATAACAAAGCCCATATGTAGATTTGAGAGTAATGTGGCTTTCTCATGATATTTTTTTTTCATTCTCTTTCTCTCCCCTCTGTTGTCGCTCATCTCTGCTCTCGGTGGAGTTACAGGAAGCTCTCTGTGACGGGCTGATGGGCTGCTTCCTGTTTTGAAGCACACTGGTGGTTTTGAAAGCTTGTCTTGCCATGTGTGAGAAGACAGTAGAGCCTCTGTGATGCAGACATCTCGTACAAAGAATGAGCGCGAATGAAACCTGAGTTGTCAGTGAATGGATTGGGTTTTTTGTTGTTGTTGTTGTCGTTGCTGCCTTCATGTTTGTTTATGGACATAAAAATGATTTCATTCTCTTCAAATTTTTTGGCCGCTTGCTGGCCCTTTAATCTCATCGAGTGAGGGTAATTACACCATAACACCATCGTTATGACAGTGTTGTTTGGGTGTGTGTTTGTGCTCTCTCTCTCTTAGGCTGTCCTTTAAGTTGTAGAGCGACTGAGGTCCCCATTAAGGACAGTGATCACAACTGATAACTGAATCCTGACTGCCAAGTGCAGCAGGCTTGGGCCAGTAGGAGATTCTAGCCTGTGTTAAAAAAAAAAAAAAACAAAAAAAAAAACACCATGGTCTCACAGTATTACACAAAATTAAACACAAAGTTAACAAAATAAATAAAAGCATCTGAAAGGCACTAATTACTATTATTTGAATAATAAAAAAAATAACAGAATAAAGATGCCAATACAATTTATTTATTCTTCCACTGAAAAACTAAAGTAAAATTTTAAAGCACTCACTACTTCGTTAAATGTTTTTCAGTGCTTATTGCACAGAATATTCAGTACTTTTGCTCTTATGCTCCCTATAGTATACCCCGCTGATATTAACTGGTTAATTTGTTGGGGTTTTTTTTTTTTGCCCAGGTAGAGTCTGTCAATGGCTGTGAATCAGACATGCTGCTCACAGCTTCCCAGTTCTACAGTTAAAGCAGTGTTAAGGTGATATGAGGTGATACGAGGTATAATACAAGGTATAGGAGGCACTTAGTGTTTCTCATTACAGCCACCCACACATTTTAAAGAAATGGCTCCTGAGAGATTTCGATTACTTCTTTAGTAGCGTTGTAGAGGGGGGTAGGGGGAGAGTTGCCTGTCAGTTGGGCCCTTACTTTTCTAAAGCTAATTTGCATGTTGAATAAATAGTGACCCAGGGTATGTAGTACACGGAAAGTTTGGTCATGTGGTGTGGCTGGTGACTAAAGCTAAATTTTGGAACCACAGCTTCTGAATCAGCGACACACTAAAGGGTTATTTCACAGTTTTCTTTAAGGACTCTGAAAGGCGTTTGATCTGCTTAAATTCAGATAAAATATCTACTGTTCAAACGGTAATTTGATTATTCTACACTAAACAGAGATTTATAGATTTCATTCTATAGACTGTACAACTGGATGAAAGCATACCTGTTTAGTTGTGTTTCACTCTTTACCAAAGCTACTAAAAGAGCCAAGAACTCGGTTTGGTTTTTTTGTCGTCACAGAAAGTACTCCTGGACATTTGCATCTGCTTTCATTTTATTGTGAATCTTCTCTGTGCTATCAGTCGGTTGTGGCAGATGGCTGTGCACACTGAGCCCGATTCTGCTGGAGTTCTCAGGCTGTTGAAATGAAGTTGTTCCCTTCCCCTCCTCCATGCTTCTGCAGGAGGAGGGGATTGCTGCAAAACCAATGAATGAATGCAACCTGCTGGGTTTCCCTCAGAAAATGTTTTATTGGTTGGCACTTCAGACTGAACTAGATTGCATTTCATTAAAACTAAACCAAATTAGTGTGTATAACTGAATATGAATCTGTCTGTATGACTGGATTAATTTGATTATAGTTATGTATGTAAATCGGATCTGTTTGTCCTAAGTGCTTGTGATATTTATGAATTGGCTTTATATAAATAACAATTCAATTTGAAGCATAACTTGAGATTTATGAAATGTTTATCATAACGCACAAAACGGCATTTTCATTGCTTTTTAGCATCAGGACCAGGTTAGATTTAGCAAACCCTAAAACTGGGAGCAAACAGAAGGGTTTGCCCAAGGTGCTTTTTATTCAAGAACCGCCACTAAGACTGTAAGACAGTAAGACCTTGCTGTGCTGCATTTGCTAACACAAGCTCAGATATATAGGCAGGAGCAAAATTCAAACAATGGAAGCTCCTGTGCTCCATCTAGGCATTGGCTGGTTTGAAGTCAGTTTAAACGTATTTTTATAAAAAATTTGAAAGATGAATAAATTATATGATCTAATTGCTCTTATTTGCCTGCCATCCATCAATCTCCATGTTTTTTTTGTTTTTTTTTTATCACAGGTAATATTTCCAAGCTGCCAAATTTGTCATCATAGTAAGCAAAGCAATAGTGTAGGAGCTTTCTTTTTGCCAGTAATGTACAGCGACGTGGGGGTGGGGCTGCAGTGTATCACCCTATGCTCCATACAGCTGAACTAAACACTGGTCGCTTTGAAACATGTCATTGATGTGAACTGAAACAGAATGGCATGATAGAAATTTTTTGCGGTTTGGAAACTGCATCTTTTTAAAGCCTTTGTGCACATTGATACCCAGAGATGGCCCTTGTCTACCATTGAACTTGGCAGATTGTTTAGAAATTGTATCCTTTACTTCTGCAGGATTTTATCCCATTACTTATTAATGTAGAATGATGTGTAACAGACTTGTCAGACAGTTAAACACCACTGGAGATGGAAATATCTATGCTGTGTTTCTACAGGATAAGAAATGCTTAGTAACGAGGCCTGATGGAGCCACAGAGGTGGTATTCTTGATCATTTTCAAACGCACACGAAGAGGAGCCATGGATTAAAGCTGACCTTAATCTCGCTCTTCCCAGTACAATGCAGAACTGAAAAAGGAAAGCGTGAATGATGGGTGGAACCATAAAAACTATGTAAAGGTTTGTGATTTTAATTCAAATGGGAGTTTTCCCTATGATTATTAAGGTATTTAGAATTAAGTGGGGCTAATTTTCAGAGCATCACCCCAATTAGCTTTTCACACTTCCCTTCAAATTACTCTTGTACTCTTTTTTTGTTTTTACTTTAGAGTGGAAATTAAAAGTGTTGCTTAGGCACTCCAGCATGGTTTTAATGAGCAGAAAATCCATCAGCTCATTTACGGGCCATGGTTTCACATTGATAATGTGTTAATGTGAGGCTTGTTTTGGGTTTGGAGGGTTGGAAAGCGACAGAATCCTTCTCTTTCTCTATCATGCTGCAATTAAATTGGAGAGGGAGGCAGGAGGCGGGGGTGGGGATCCTCGACTCCAGTCTGCGTCTGTTTCTCCATCACACACCCTAAAGGACCAGGTATATTTTTAGAGTGTAGTCATCACATTAACCCCTAGATGTTGGGAACATTTCTCTGTGTGAGAATCAGTGATGTGGAGCTGCTCTTCCCTCTGTCTGAGGGAGATTCTCTTCCTTCTCATCTTAATTCATGTTCTTCAGATGAAACCCAGCTCTGACCCATCCCCCTCCTCTTTTTATCTTTTTATCTTGTAGCCTTTCATATCCCTCATGTTTCTCTCATATTAACATGTCTGTTTTTCTTTTTCTTTTTTTTTTTTTTTTGCATGAAAGGCACAAGTGCTCTTGAGGTGAATATGAAGCCTTATTTGAATCAAATCAGAGTTATGATGATGATAGGTTATCGTTGAGGGTCCACAGATGTTCACCCTAAACAGGAGACACATTAGGGTGATTTATGCTAGCCTCATCTCCTCAAAAGCAGAATGATACATCTGATTATCTGCAGGCAATTTATAGATGAATCTAAACATTTAGATTTAAAATAAATTGTAATTCTGCATCTACATAATGCTCGCAATGCTTTATTTATTCAATGCTCGCAAAATGACCATTGTTACATTTTGGGGAAAAAAGCAGAAACTTGCAAGGCTGAGAACAGCATCCCAACTGTGAAGTGTGAGGGTGGCACAATCATGTTTTTGCTGCAGGATGGACTGGTGCATTTCACAAAACGGATGGCATCATGAGCAAAGAACATTATGTGAAAATACTGTAGCAACATCTCAAGAAATTAAACAGAAAGTTAAAGCTCGGGCACAAATGGGTCTTCCAAATGGAAGACTACCCTTAGTCAGATCACTTAATTATTTACAAAGTGGGCTGAGGAGAACAAAGTGTTGGCGTGACCATCACAAACCTCTGAAATTTGTGGGTAGAGTTGAAGCGGTGTGTGTGGATGTGAGCAAACCTGCCTCAGTTCTGTCGGGGGGGCAATGGGCCAAAATTCCATTAAATAACTGTATGAAGCTTGAGGAGGAGACTGAAAATGCTATTGTTTGGAAAAAACAATTCTACCAAATACTTGGGGGATTTGTCAACTTCTGAATTTGTTTGATAAAATCATTAACAAAAAAAATCTCTCTGGCATTTGTCAAATAGAAATAATTTTGGTATTCTTAACTAATCTAAAACAGAACAACTTTATTTATTTTAATGTGGGGCAGTGTATGTAAACATGTGACTCTAGCTGTTACATATGTAATTGGGATCACAGCAATATTCTGGAAAAACTTTTAAAACCATATTGTTATTG
The DNA here is from genome assembly GCA_014839685.1 of Anableps anableps. Taxonomy (NCBI): domain Eukaryota; kingdom Metazoa; phylum Chordata; class Actinopteri; order Cyprinodontiformes; family Anablepidae; genus Anableps; species Anableps anableps. The sequence goes on from CM026079.1 coordinate 13,522,264, forward strand.
AGGAACATGTAGGAACCCTGAAATTGCTCAAATTAGAATGTAACTGATGCTGGATCCTTTATTCAAATTAAGTCTTTTGAAAAGCTATAATAAATCCCATTTGTGTAGTGGAGTGCTCTGTTACACTCTGTCTACCTGCTTGAGTATGTGGGTGTTTTCAATGTCTCCAAATGTAATTATATTACCCTGCTTATCCAGTTTCAAACTAACTTTACTTAGCACTTTGATTTGATTACTTCCGGACAGATATTGCCACAATTAAATCATTTTGCCCACATACTATATGTTCTTATCCATTGGCGCGAGGCTCTTTGCGTGGGCAATGTCTAATAAGTCGATAAATCAGAAGGACGAGCTGTGATGGTGAGCTCGGATAAACGGATTGAGCCTGCCAGCGTTGTGGAGGGGCAGAATTAGAATGCTGTGGCCTGCTGCCTCCGTCTAGTCAGGTATGATTAATGGAGTAGTTTTGAAGGGCAAGGCCAAACAAAGGCTTTTAGCGTGGCATTAGAAAAAACAATAACAGATCGGCAAGAGGAGGCAAAATAATCTGTATGCTTATATAAGCTCATGGTTTTTAATCCCTTAAAGGGGATAGACTTCAGAGGGATGACTGATTGTCTATCTTGATGTCTCTCTTTAGGCGAATTTTTCATAAACTTATTACCTCCTGTCCTCCCCTGTTGGTCCCATCCTTCCATCCCACCCTCCCTCCTTGCTGTTCAGGATGGCTCACGTGCCGGTCGGGAGAAAAAGAAGACCGTGTCCTTCAGCAGCAGCCTGTCGGAGAAGAAGATCAGCAGCGCTGCCGGGTGTATCCACTCCATGGTGAGTCTGCAACTGTGTGACCTTCTGCAGAATAAGAGTTACATGTCTGTAAATGAAATATTTAAGGTTCCACACATGCATCAAGGGTTTCTGTTTGTCTAGCACCCAACAGAGCTTGTTGCTGAGTTTGGGAGCTCTGTGAGTGACGGTTGCTTTTATATGCTGTCTTTCAGGTTGAAGGCAGTGAGCTGAAAAAAATCCGCCCCAACTCTCGTGTTTATCAGCGTTACTACCTTCTGGATGCAGGCCTGCAGGCTCTGTTCTGGGAACCGTCCAAGAAAGAATCAGACAAAGCTCGGATTTTTCTTGACTCGATACGTGAGGTGAGTTTGAGCAAAATGGAGTGCAGCATCAGTCAGCCTTTCCTTTATAGATGACCCCTCAGAGTGTTTTTCAAGCAAAGCTTTAGAGATATTTACAACCTTCGAGCATACGGAAGGCCGCAGTTATTTTGGTTTATATGGCGTCTGACGTGGACTTTTATGCATCACAAATTCTAGGTCCGGACGGGTCGTAACACGGAAACCTTCCGCACCAGTGGAGTTTATGAGCAGATTTCAGAGGACTGTGCATTTTCCATCATCTATGGAGAGATGTATGAGAGCTTAGACCTGGTGGCAAACTCGGCTGAAGTGGCTAACATTTGGGTTACTGGACTAAGGTAAAGCAAGACATACAACTGAAAGAAGTTTTACACTTTACTGTAAGGTTATATTATACAAAATTGTCATAAATCAACTTATTATCCAAGCATCAATGTTTTTAAGACATACAGAGGATTGAGACAAAAAAAAAAAAAAGTCATTTCAGAACCTTTTCCACCTTTAATGTGGCAAATATTCTTTATTACACAATTCCAAAGGGAAAGTTTGGCACAAAACCACCACTCGGCATGTCCAGAAGAACACCATACCCACAATGAAATATAGTGGTGGCAACATCATGCTCTGGGGTTTTTTGTTTTTTTTGTTGTTGTTTTTTTTTTTTAGATGGACCTCAACTTTTTGTCAAGGAGGTTAAAGTTATGAACAGTCCTAAATAACAGTCAGCTTTGACCCAAAACTTTCAGATGTCTGTTAGGAAGTTGAAGAGAGAACAGTGTGCGATGTGTCTTTAGAGAATTCAGAAAGTAGTCAATGGAAAGGACAAAAGACGGTGTAAACTTTGCCCGCTTTGAAAGCCAGTGCTACAAGTTTGGTATTTAAACAAATTCTTAGCCACGCTTGTCTTGGAAGGTGAGGGGAATTATTTGTTTTGCTGAAGACCAAGTAATATGTCCTGTTGCATGATCAGTGCTCTTCCTTGTCTTATCTGCTTCTAGGTATCTCATGCAGTATGGCAGACACGCCCTCGACATTCTTGCCAACAGTCAGGACAGTCTTCGCCTTCGCTGGCTGGAGCAGTTGTTCTTTTCTGCCGTCGATTTAGATAAACAGGATGTCATTGAGGAAGGGATTCCCTTGCAGTCAGCTGTTAAGCTAGTGCAAAGTGTAAATCCTGGAGTCAGCAGCTCTAAAGTGGAGCATAGATTTAAAGAGATTCAGAGACTTCGGGAGAAGATGTGTGCACTTACACTGTGTAATGAATCAGGCTTTAAAGAGCACACTAAAAATGAAAAGCCATCAGAGAGAAAAGAGCAAATCACCAAGCAAGAGTTCATTGAGGTCTTCCATGACTTTTGCACCCGTCCGGAGATCTACTTTCTGTTGGTGCAGTTCTCCAGCAACAAAGAGTACCTGGACGCAAAAGACCTGATGAGGTTCATTGAAGCTGAGCAGGGTGTGGCACAAGTGGGTAACATGAAATAATGCATACATTCAGAAAGCAAGACAATCATGTGGTTATATCAGCTGGCTGAGAGTAAAAATGTTTCTTCTGCTTAGAGCAGGGGTCTGCAACCTGTGGCTCCGGAGCTGCAAGTGGCTCTTTGGACCTTCCACAATGGCTCTTAATAACTTTGGACAAAACTTAAAAAGAACCAGCTGTTGTTTCTAAATTCAGATATAATAATAATAATCTCAGGTTTTTAACAGTTTTTCAGTTTATTCCTGCAATATATGCATTGAATTTCCACAAAGAATGTAATTAAAAGTACTAGTAATATGCTTTTAGATCAGTTTTTCCACTCATTAGGTTGGAATCTATGTGCTTTATTTTTACATCATTTTCTGTTTCACAGGAAAAAAAAGATCCATCTTCTTTTTGCTAAATTTTATGTTTATCTTTATTTTAAATCCCGAAAATAGAAATAAAATGGTGGTTCTTTAAAAATGACAAAAAACTTCCTTAAGTAGATATTTATCTAAAATTATAAGTTGTGTTTTTTCAAAAAGTTGTGACATTTGCGACTCTGAGATTTTTGGCTGGCTTGAGAGTTAAAAATGACTCTTTGGGTTATAAAGGATGCAGACTCCTGGCTTAGAGGAATAGTTCTTGGTCTTAAACTTTTAGTCCTCCTCTGCTGTGGCATTATAGTCTGTCTAATTTCCTCATTTATTTCTTAGTCTCTCCTGATTTTTTTTTTTTTTTTGTCCTCCAGGTGAGTGAGGAAATGAGTCTGAAACTCATTCAGACCCATGAGCCATCAGATGAGGGACGGCAGCAGGGACACCTGTCACTGGATGGCTTCACCAGCTACCTCACTTCGTCAGAGTGCCATCTGTTTGACCGGGAGCATGACGCCGTTTGTCAAGACATGTTCCAGCCTTTGTCTCACTACTACATCAACTCTTCCCACAACACCTACCTCATCGAGGACCAGTTTCGAGGTCCCTCAGATATATCCGGTTACATTCGCGCCCTGAAGATGGGCTGCCGATGCGTGGAGGTGGATGTTTGGGACGGCCCTGATGGGGAGCCAGTAGTGTGCACGGGGCACAGCCTTTCCCGTCCACTGGCTCTGCGTTCTGTGTTGGAAGCAATTGGAAAGTTTGCATTTGTGGCGTCAGAGTATCCGTTAATTCTCTGCATTGAAAACCACTGTTCGCTGCAACAGCAGAAAGTTTTGTTACAATATCTCACACGGATATTGGGGGAGAGACTGTATAGCGATCCACCAGCTGAAGGGGCTTTGTACCTACCGTCACCGCATGCATTAAGACATCGAATTCTACTGAAGGGTAAAAAGCTTAGGCTAGATTCAGATAGGGAAGATGGGGAGGTGAGTGAGGAAGATGAAGGAGCAGAAATGAGTCATAGGATCAAAGCAGTAAATGCTGGTGGAACTGATAAGGATGTTGTGCAGAAAAGTGTGTCTCTCACATCTGTCCCTCAGTCTAACATGCCTCATCCTTCCCCCAAATGTTTCAAGCTGTTGAAGGAACTGTCCGACTTGGTAACTCTATGTCATTCAGTTGGCTTTAAAGACTTTAAAACTTCCTCTAAAACTCAAGAACCTTGGGAACTATGCTCTTTCCATGAGTCGCTTGCGCTGCGTCTTGCTGGTGACAGCCCAGGAGACTTTGTCAACCACAACAAGCATTTCTTGTCACGAGTGTACCCCAACCCTATGCGCATTGACTCGAGCAATATGAATCCCCAGGACCTGTGGAAGTGCGGCTGTCAGATTGTGTCAATGAACTTTCAGACAGCAGGACTGATGATGGACCTGAACACGGCCTGGTTCCGGCAGAATGGGAGCTGTGGTTACGTGCTACGTCCAGCTATCATGCGGCAGGAAGTGTCTTATTTCAGTGCTGACACCAAAGACACTGTACCTGGGGTGTCTCCACAGCTACTGCATGTAAAGGTAGAGCATAAATCATTAAATGCTCAATTTATTATATGCTAGAAGTCATTGAAATGCTGTCATTCAGTTTTTAAATATTAGCAAAATTTTTTATGAACATATATTAAAAGTAACAAACATCGTGAAACTTAAAAAATAAGAACTAGAGTATGCTTGAACATGAAATTGCAAACTTTACAGACTTTATGAATTTCAACTGCATTATTATACGATTGTTTTTATGTATTATAATACATAAAACGGTGCTAACTTTCTGGAAATTACAGGGGAATTTCCAGAAACTTGCAGGTTACTTTTCAGAAATGTTTATGAAACTGGCAGGATACTTTACTGGAATTTAAGATACTTTTTCAGAAGTTAATTATATCATTGGACTTGTGATTTTAGCCTCAAAGTTCAGGAAAGTGCCACATACTCTGGTCTCTAAACTTAAACTATGTTCCGGGAAAGTAACCTGTATATTTTTGATAGTGTCAGTTTACAAGTTACCTCATAAAACAACCAAGTAAACAGCCAAAGTAAACTGTAAGCTATGGAAACTAGCCCCAAAGCTCTGGAAAGTACCAAGTTAACAGTTTTCACTTAATCAGACCGGTTCCTAAAATTTCAGATTTTTAACCTCTGAAATTATTACCAGATTATAAATCACCTCACATAGCCAACCAATTGTTCCAGGACTGTAACCTCTAAGTTCCTAGAAGTAACTACTAAGCTCTAAAAAGTCCCATGTTACAAATCACCTCATGATAGAACCTCGTCCCAAAGGATAACTTGTAGCTTCTGGAAAAGAACACAAATACAACCATATTTGTGTTGCTACCACTTAGGCAATAAAAGCAAATGATCTTTAAGTAATATATATTTTTCTTCCAGGTGATCAGTGGGCAGAATCTGCCCAAACCAAAAGGTTCTGGGGCCAAAGGGGATGTTGTAGACCCATACGTGTATGTGGAGATCCATGGCATCCCAGCTGATTGCAGTGAGCGCCGCACTAGGACTGTGACACAGAACGGGGACAACCCCATCTTTGATGAGAGCTTTGAGTTCCAGATCAACTTGCCAGAGCTTGCCATGGTTCGTTTTGTGGTGTTGGACGACGACTTCATTGGGGATGAGTTCATAGGTCAGTGTGTTAGGTATATAACTGAAAAAGGATATCTTGTAGATCTTAGCTATTCATACCCATACAGCATACCAAGAGATTTTTTTTTTTTTTTTTGTGAGAGATTTGATTGAGGAGAGGGTTTTGTGCCATCTTTTAGTATTCCACATAAGACAGGACATGATTCAACAAAATCTGGAAATACCCTGGGAAATGTTTTTATGCAGATGCCTCTATCACGTCAAAGATGTTAAGTGAATAGAAAGTAACATTTAGATTAGCAATGATCAACTGTTGCACTGGAATTAAAGAAGTTCTCAACCACTGCAGGCCAGTACACTATACCACTGGAGTGCCTCCAACCAGGCTACCGACACGTGCCCCTCCAGTCCCTCACAGGGGAGGACCTTCCACACGCCAAGCTGTTTGTGCATGTGGCCCTCACAAACCGGAGAGGAGGTGGAAAACCATACAAAAGAGGCCTCTCTGTACGAAAGACTCGGAAAGGGAGAGAGTATACAGCTCTGAGGGACTTAGGAGTTCGGACTGTCGATGAAGTTTTCAAAATGGCTGCTCCTCTTCTGAGAGAAGCGGCAGACTTGAGGGGTAACATGCAGGTGAGGAAACATTTCATGGAATAATTACCTTTCTGACAAATATGCGTTTTAAGTTAGGTCTTAGATAAAACATATTGACAATTATACAAACTGCTTGTTATCTGTACAATCATATTTCCGACACAATAGTGTTGAAGATATTTTACAGATTAAAAAAAAAGAACAGGGGACAAAGGTCATCTCTGTAGTCTGATGGCTGAGGAGTCCTGAAGACTGGTGTAACTGGATTCCAATAAGTTTTTGGACATCATTCATCTTCAAACTCAATCTTCAGATCACATGTTTCAGTTCACAAGAAGCACAGGCTTTAAAGCAAAATCTGAGCTGAAAGCCATGTAGATCACGTGAACACCTGCCAATCTGTCCTTACTTCTACTCAAACAAAGCAAAACAATGTCATTTTAAGACTTGCTCATAAATGGATTTAAAAATTAACAAAGTGCGACAACTACATGAAGCTTTCAATATTGGTCCCCTGAGTCTAATTTCAACACAAATGAATTGGAATTGCCTCACTCGTGATGTCAACATGCTACTAGCCTGATACTATATGATGCATCACATCAAGTAAATTCTGCTTATCTCTTTAAAATCTAAGTTGAACCATTTACGTTTCAGTCCTCACGGAAACATACATGTTAGTATAGTCTGAAACAAGGTATTACTTGCAATAAAAGTAAATGATGTTTTTGCCAAATCAACAGTATACAGCATCAGTATTGCTATCAACATCATCCGAAAGCAAGATGTGGAACAACATGACCTGATGTGTCTTTGTATAAGATTTAGAAGATATACCAATTAGACTTTTTACTGGTTGACACAGATTTCCAGTCTTCCTTTTTTTTTTTTTTTTTTTTTTTTTTTTTTTTTTTTTTTTATGAAGACTGCAAAACATACACACTAATTTGTGTAAACATAGTCTTAAATCAGCAATCAAATGTGGCAAACATTAACCATTGTGTTGCAGACCTTGAACAGTCAGAGCTGATGACGGTCAAAGCGGCCAGTTGTTTGTTTTGCACTATTTAATGTGAAGCCACACAGTTTTGCACTGTAAACCAGTCAAGCTAAAATGTAGGAGAAAGTGCAAGTTGGCTGGTTTCTTTTATCTTGCTTTTCACTTGATCTTTACTCCACCATTGATTATCTAATACTGTCATAAATACACACAGTTCAGTTTGGTAATTATTCAGTCGAATCAATATTCACTCCAGTGTGAAATATACTTCTTCAATACTCCTTTTCAGAATTTATCTCATGAGCCACATTTCAGTTTGGTCTGTAAGTGCTTGTATTAATTATGCCAATTAAACTGTCACTAATGTGAGATTGCCACCATTCACACCATTCAATATCTTTCAAACCTCCACAACACTTCTGCAGGAGGAGAAAATTTGATATCTGAAAGGAAAGACGAACTGCTTTGTAGAGAAAATAAATCAAGTCGGTAACAACGAGAAGAGATCTTACAATTATCCCAGTTTTATTTGTTTTGGTACCGTCTACAATTTATTTTTTGTTTCTATCGAGCCAAAAAAGGAAAAGAAAAAAAAAAAAAAAAAAGACAGCTGAATCCAGATGTCTACATAATTTAGAAAACAGAGTTGTTTGACATTTATATTAGGCTAAAAATGTCTTTTTTAGCTCAGATAAGATACAAAATAATTTCTGTTTGCTAAATGCTTAAAGAGAAAGAGCTTAATCTGACTGCATGTTTCTTTGTCCTTTAAAAAAAACCAGAACTCCGTTGGAGTTTTCAGGGAGCTGTGTGGGGTGTCGGCTGTCGCCAACCTCATGCAGTGTGTGCTGGCCCTGGGCTCCAGAGTGTCGGGCCCAGAAGGGACCCCTTTACTGCTGTTTGACCTAAGGGACAACTATCCCACCCTAGAGCCCCAGGGACCCCTGCCAGATGTCCTTCGCCGAGTTGTCTCCACCTATGATACGGTGAGAAAAGAATGAACTTGAAAATGAACAGTATTCTTCAGAAATGATTGAAAAGAACGAATAATAATAAACAGCAAGTGAGTCACATCCCTCCTTCTGACTCTTTGACCCAACAAGCAAACACTTCCTTTTTGAGGCAGCTAGTTCCGAAGCACAAAGCGAGCTTTCATTGTCGTGTTGTAGACAACACCCCCATTTGTCTTAAACTTGTCGGCAACATCCTCACGTCGTCCCGAAGCCTCTTTGTGTTTCCTCTCAAATAAACCACAGACTTCCACTGGCCACGGGGGAAAGTCATTCACCAGATTTGATTTATAGAATAGTTTCTAAATATACACCCGGGAATCAGAAGAAGAGAAGTTCCTCAGCAGATGGAAAAACAGACTGAAAGAAACTTTTTAGCTGCGTTTATTTACCCTTCAGTATTAGTGTTAGTCTGTCTTTAAATCTCAACTCCCTCTTTCAAACTATTCTCATACAGTTCTTCTTCTTCCTCGCTAACTTCTTTTAGCTCAACTTGCACCAGTCAGTCCATAAAAGGTGGGTTTCATGCAGCTCTAATGAAGAAGCTAGCCATTTTTTTTCTTCTTTTTTTGTTTCGAAATATACAGTGTCCTTCATCATGTAAACTATTATCATAATCTGACACAGCAAAATCTGGAAGAATGCAAACTTTAGTGTATATGGGGAAAGTTTGGGGTTTAAAAAAAAAAAAAAACATGCTTGAGAATTTGATTTTAACAAAATCCATATTGTCACAAGTATTGGAACCCCATTTCACAAGGAGAGAGAAGGATCCTGAACCAACCTAAACACAGAATCTCTATAGGTTGCTCACAGTTGGGTTCTCTCTGCATCTGAAGGTTGTTATGGAGGTTTCGTGACTCCAAGATGTCATTATGCACCTCATCCAGCCGGTGTCCAGCAGAGAAACAGGGCTCTGTGTCGCCTCATGTTTACACCCCAGGGAAACGCTCATGAATTACTAATGAAATGTTTTTGACAGTCTGATCAAATTTAAGTGTTGCATATATGCAACCTATTTTTATCAACACGTAATTTTTTTCCCTAAATTTGAAATTAAAGGTTGAATTCTTAGATTATGCTACTGTAATAAAATCTGTTTATTTGTAGGCTTTTAGAAGATGCACCACCAGTGAGCCTATGTGGTACAGCTATATTTTAAAACAGTTTGGAACATGCACATGTTTTCAGACAAAAACAAGTTGCAAAGTTAAAATGCTCTTGATTATGGTTTTGGTGCATAATTTGGGACATTTTAAGTTACCCACAGCTGTTTATCACTGCTGTGCATCTAGCTTCTGGGACTGCACGCCTTTGCACTGTGGGTCTCAGTAGGAACATACAAGTGGGTTAGTTTGTGTCTCTATCTGCTTCCGTTCCAGCCGACTGGATCAGAGCTGAAAAAGCTCGCCCCGCCGCTGAATACCATTAGCATAGATTTGAATGTGATTTGGCTAAATGGATTCCTCGCTTCAGTCCTGACACACAGAAGGAAGAGTCAGGAAATGGGAATCCGATTATACACTTCTTGTGGAATTTGATCTGGTTTTTGGTGGCATGCTGTTGTTAATCCCTTATTTGTTGAAAAGAGAAATTTTTCCCACAGCAGGGTCATGTCCCAGAAGGGTTTCTGAGAGGAAGTGTCTCATTATTCAGACGGTCTCTGCATGTCATCCCTATGTAGCTTTTATAGGTGCTGTCCTTTGCATTCATATAGACATGCCTTGAGTCTGAACTTTGGTTGGCCTTTTGAATACTTTTCCAACCAATCGATGTGGAGCAGGAATTCCTTGTATTACAAGACACATTGACATGTCCTCCATTTAAATTAATTTGCTCTTGCCTTTTGATTTGTATTGTTCTACCACCAGCTAGCTGTGTTATTCTCAAGAAAAGCTTGCATATGTGCCTGACAGTAGAATTTAATAGTTAAATGGTGGTGCGCTATATGCTCCTGCTTGTATGTTTATGGGTTGTGGTAACAGTCTCCGTTTCCTGTTTTCTGCCCACAGATGGTCAGTGCAAGCAAAGCTGTGATGGAGTTTGCAGATGCAATCTATGAAAAAATCCTGCATATACAGACAATGGGTGAGTAGGTGTTTTATGATGTACATAACTCCAAGGGAAACTCACATAACCAGCTCGTGCTTGTGAGAGATCCCACGCAGGCTTTTCAGTGAAGCTTGTACTTCATCTGCTTCTTAAGTTTCTCTTTTGATCAAAATTACTTTACTTTGATGTTCCCCTACTTTCCTTATTTATTTTTTTTAGCGTTTCTTTTCCACTTCCTACTTATTTGGTTTGGATCGCCTTCCCTTTCCTGTATTTTAATTATAATTTTTCCTTTGTGATTTTCTTCACCCTGAATATACAATTGCCACCGTAAAACTTGCTGGTGCCAGCATCATGCTGTGGTAAAGTTTTTCTTTAGCAGTGACTGGGAACCTGGGCAAGAACCTGGGAAGATGTTTGGAGATTAATGATGATGCAGAAGATTTGAGATCGGGGTGGAGGTTCATCTTTCAGTAGGATAACACTAAACATACGACCAGAGCTACAATACAATAGTTTGGATCAAAGTACATTGTGTGTTTGAGTGATTCAGATCTAGGTTCAATAGAAAGTTTGTAGTAAAACTTGGAAGTTCAGAGATGCTGTCTATCCAATCTGACTAACTTTGGGCTATTTTGCAAAGAAAATGGGCAAAAGATTCAGTCTAAAGTTCATTGTAAAGCAGGTAGAGGCATACTCCAAATACTTGCAGCTATAATTGCAATGAAAGGTGGCTCTACAAACTATTGACTCAGTGAGGCTCAAAATAAAGGCATGGTGATAAAGGCATGCCACACTTTTCAGATTTTTTTCTTTTTTTTTTTTTTTGTAAAAAAAAAAAAAAAAAAAAAAAAAAAAAAAAAAAAAAAAAAAAAAAAAAAAAAAAAAAAAAAAGAAAACCTTGACTCTTTTTCCCTCCACCTTACAATTCTGACCATTGTGATGGTTTGTCACATAAAATCCCAATAAAATAAAATTAGTAGTTGCAACATCACAAAACGGGGAAAAAGTTGAAGGGGTATGAATATTTGTAGATATCATATATTTTGTGTATCTGATGTTCAGAAATATTAATTAGTTGCTTGTTGAAGGGAAAAAAAGCTCCAGATAAACACAAAGTGAAACATTTCTGGAGAGTTGGGTTCATCTTGGGTCATTATGAAAAGCTAAAGACTATCTGATTAATGTTGTTTAACAAATCTGGAGACTCTTCCCCTGGAAAACTTCTCCCATTTCTCTCTGGACTTCCTTGTAGGTTTTGTTGAGCCATCTTCTCGCTTTGTGATGTGTTTCTTAACACTTTCACCTGTTTTGCAACATGACCACAATCCCATGTTGCCACCCTAAACTCTATGAATCCTTTATTTCACGAGCGGTCACATGTAAACAGATTAGAGTTTGTGATTGCTCACCCCCACCTCCCCCCCTCCCCCGGCAGTTGGCCTGATGTTAGTATGTTCATCTGATTATGGAGCCTGGAGCCTGATCTTCTGAACAAAGCTCTTCCTGTGTGTTAAGAGTGAAGTTGGTGATCAGGTGATTCCCAAGGCGGAGGTCCACTCTGTGGTCTGAAAAGAGGGCGTGCACCGGAAGAAGCCCTATATGGGTCACTTGGAGGGAAGCATAGGTTGGTTGGTGGCAGAGATGGATGTCTGGAAGTCACATCAGGGGAGAGAGAGGAAACGGAGGGGGGAGGAGAAGAAAGATGTGCTGAAGCTTCAAACAAGGTTGAAACAAACAGATTAGAGAGCATCAGGATGTCCTGGTGTGTTTGAGAAGTTTGTCAAACTCATAAATGTTTGTCATGGACAATCAGAACAATGGGAAGTACTATATGACAGTAATCTTTCCCTGCTTGACAGCCTAAGTGTTGTTTCATTGTATTATAAACACACATTTAGTATTATGTTCTCCTTATCATTTTTAAACGATACACGTAAGAAACATGAAGATGCAGCTTAAGCGTGCTTCGTATGTTTCCTGTATTTCTAACTGTAACATGGTCATGCATCAAAGTGAGAAATTCAAACGCAGAAGGCAAAGTAAAAGCAGTTCTTAATTGGCAGGAAAGTCTGTTTTTAAATTCCTTTTTTCCAAGAAACCATGTCCTCAACTGTCAATGGGTTTTCACACCATCAGATCATTGTTGTTGACCTTTTCTCAACCTCAAGCAATCAGCTGTTTTTCCAGTCAGGGTGGGTGATATACAGTATAGTCCTCAGAGCCACACTGGGAAGTGTAACGAACAGTTTACAATTCATAAAATCCCCAAATCCTGGTGGTTTTTATTATAACACTAAAGCTCAGTCATCTCCTATTCAGCTTCAGATGTGCAGGAAGTGGAGGTGATGCAATGTGTGTTACATCCTGATGTACTTGCCCCGAAGGCTATTATGGTCTGTGGGTCAGACGGTACTATTTTTGTTTGCATATGCAAAAAAACATCTTGGTGTATTGGCTTGGAGATATTGTTCCCTCTGCTGGCTTTCTTTCAGAGGGAAAAAAAAGCACATGTACAACACTGCTTTGAGTTACCTAGCAACAGTGTGGTAAAGGTTATTATTAAGGCAACTTATGTAGGTGTGAAAATATGGAGAAGTGTGTGCAGGTGTGCGGTCATGCTTGCAGGCGTTTAAGGTACAGAGATGTTACCATGTGAGGAATCAAACTCGCCCTCAGTCTGTTTACCCTCCTCTGTGTGTGCGAGGGCCACAACTTGGCATGCTGAACGTCAAGGTTCTGGCTGATGGCTCCCAGTGACGCTTGCCCCGCGTTAACCCACTTTTGGGTTTCCATGGTAACGGTGGGACAGTGGCCCGGGGCGGCCAGAGGAAGCCAGACACAAGGAAACAACTTGGTGCACGCACGCTCTGAGTAGCTGCAGGCTGGACTCTGAGATGCTGTCTTGTTTTTTTTTTAATGCAGATTTCATCATATGTTGCTCAGATTTCCATGCTTGTCTTCTATTAGTGTTGTGAAATCTCTTCATAGTTCTGGCTCCAATGTCTGCAAAGTATTCATGCTATTCTGGTTTTGACTTGTTTCCCTTGTGCCTTCAGGTAAGGGGTTTGGAAAGACATGTTCTCTACTCCAGTCTCACTAAGAATGATACTTGTGTGCCCACATCTTTATCAAAGGCTGATTCTTGTTTGCTGTTTGAAAAGAATTCTGATCAACACCAACATTTGACGTCTTCTGTGTTTGCACATACGCCACCAGTTCACCTTGATTCACGAATCTATTCCTAGAAGTTTTCATGCCATCTTCCACTGAAAAACTAAACTTGTTCATAACTTATCCAATAAATTTAGTGCAACAGTTTGGCATACATTTTTGCACACATTTTAACACATTTAAGGCTCTCAAATTAGCTACAGTTCAACCAATTGAAATGTGTGAAATTCATATTGGTACAAAGCTCCACAATCAAAAGGATAATAGCAGCCATTTAAATGTTCCTAATCCAGATTCATCTCTTTTAAAATACTTCTAACATCTGGAAGCTCAGACTGATTTATAGTTTTCAGAGGTTCATTAAGAAGTTTTGAGTCCAGATGATCCCCTCAGCAGCAGTTTTGAGCCAGTCCATCCTTAACAACAATCATTTTAACCAGGCTGAATTCATTTATTCAAAATCAGTTTAGTCATGTTCATACTTCACCTCAATAATTTGAGTTCACAGCTCCAACATACAGATAATTCTATTTGATTTGATCATATTTTATGTCCTGCGTTATTTTAATTTTTTTTATTTTCACATAGTTTCATCACCTTGCATTTGCACCTACCTAAAATTGTTTTTTGTTCAGTCGTTTTGTCTGTGCTCACATAAGTAAACAGTGTTTATTTAAAAACCAGCCACTCTTTCACATTTTTATTTAGTGCTTTGGTGTCAGAAAGGAAAATGACCGAGGTTTTTACTTTCAAGTGGTCCATTTAGTCCTTTAAGTTTACTATTATACCTGCTATGACCATTCATCAGCGCAGGCACAATTTAGCATGTTAATAAATCCAGGGATGTAAAATATTATGGTATTTCAATTTTAAAAAATCTTCACCCTCTCTAATCATTTTAGCTGACAAAATCTTCAATCATGCAAGTTAAAAACATCTCTGTGGTTGTTTTGGCTATACTTACCAAAATGATTGGAGAATAAAGTGGAACACAGTGTCATGGCATCTTCCTTGGCTCATCCTGGCTCCCTCTTCCAAATGTAAATAATATGGGTTAAAAAAATTAATTCTGTTAGTTTTGATGGTAAGGGCATGATCCTTCAGTTTAAATTTTCACATTTAAGTTAAAGCCAAAGGCATTACAGCCTCAATATTAGGTCCTTACAAGGACTGCAGAAACCGCCTGAGTCTGCACACAACTAAAGGGCATTTGTGCCACCTATGCACATAGAGATACTGAACACCCACACAGATCGCCTTGAGGGAAACTGTTGCACCTCTTTTCTGCATGAAATATCTCAAGTTTGCACCTGGAAAAACACAAGGTAAATCTTACCTTCAGCCCCAAATATAGTGCAGTAAGTGACGTCAGGGTGAACTGCACTGTAAATAGGAAGCTTGCTGTTCCTGTTCATGTGTTAGCTCTGCAGCACAGCTACCTGCTACAGTAATTTAGAAGAGCATTAAAATTTAATTCCCTTGTTGTTCCTTAAGTTGTTCCATAAATATTAAATAAATAAATAAATAAATAAATAAAACAAGATGGTCATGTTACAGTAAAAAGTGTCATAACCCATTCTAGCTGTGTTGAAATTGTGAATTCCACACCTTTGATCCCAATATACATGCACTATTTAGAATGGGAGCTCATTAAGAGTGACCCATATACTTCATAGACATGACAGGATTTGATAATATCCAAAATGCCCATCATGTACACATGTAACATGTTTAGGAAATGGTGTGATAGTAGCTTTACTATTGTTTTTTTTTTTTTTGTGTGTGCCTACTCGCCATGTTGGCATAATAATATTTTAAAAGCACAATGTCCCATAATTATGACTTCTCACTGCCAAAGTACAAGTGTCTGTCTGCTCAGGTTGCGTTTGTCTTCATTTTTCTCTGTAGCGATGGAGTTTCATGAGAAGCTGCAAAGCCTGGCGATGAAGGAAGGGCTAAAAGGTTCCAAGGTTAGTCGAGCGCTGGAGAGTTTCAGCTGGAACATCACCATCCTTAAGGTAAGTCGCTCAGTCTTGTAGGAAGTTTACTGCAAAAACTTGTAGCCTCCAGCAAGACGCTCACTCTCCCCCTGCCTCAGGATTCATGTCACTCTGTTCTTTCCCTTATTCTCCTTCTGCTCTGGCGCCTTAGGGCCAGGCTGACCTGCTCAAACACGCCAAGGTTGAAGTCGAGGAGAACATGAAGCAGGTTCATGATGCAGCACTGACTGGTAACCTCAGCAAGGAGGGGGGAGGACTGAGACGTGTTCGCTCCCAAACAGGACGAGGTCTGGATGACAACACGAGCGCTTGAGACCCCTCGTCTTAGCAACACGACCACACTTCTGCCATATTTGCTGTGATGAACTTTTCACATACCACCAGTTTGTTCTCAAACTCCCAAAGCTGTGGGAGCATTACATTGTTTAGGATCTGAGACTGATAAAAGTGTTCATGAAAGTAAATTCTTGAATATACAATCGCATCCTACATCCTTGAACTGCAGTGCTGGAGAGATGAATGTAGTTAGGCTTGAAGCCAAGGTTCTGCTGCTTGTACTGTTGTAAACATGCCAAATGTTAATTCTCTCTCTCTCTCTGATGTGAACCTTTCGTAGGTTTAAAGTGTGCCATTTTTACATGCTAACAGTTAGGTGACCTAAAAAGTTCCTCTATAAATTTGCTGTTAAGGAAAAAAAGCTGAAACTAGATCAGGTTACAGGACGTCTTGCCCTTTAAGTTCTGTCTGTAAATCTTTGGATGTTTGAAGTCTTCACCCATCGTTTTGTGGACCAGTGGAGCCTTGTGTGTCTTCAGCTTCTCTTTTTACTGAGCATTGTTTTGCTCCTGCATTGCTGCTCTAAACTCAGTTGCCATGAGATTGTCTGATTTGCACCAAACCTCATATCTTCCCCCTTTTTAAATATTGTCTTACATACAGTATACTATATTTTTGTATTTCCCAGAACCTCGCCCCCACCCCCCCACCCCCTATGCTACTTAAACCCTTCTTACCTGCCACACTGATCAACTCCAGAGGTGTTGATGTCTGCCTCCAGGGAACTGATACCGTTACCGTCGAAAGCGTTTACTTTGCGTGCAAAACACTGTACAGTATTTTAATATTTGATTCTATCCTTTTGCTGTAAAGAATATTTTGCATAAGTTATTGATGCTGAATGAAAACATTCCAGATACATATTAGTGTTGTGGCAGTAGATGAAACCCGACTGGTAGCAGTCAGGATGGAAATAAACACATTTTGTTTTTTTTAAATGACTAATGCTTGTGTGTATTTTACTCTATTTTTCTGCAAGCTTGTTTTAATATTCATTCATTTATAGTGACACAAGTTCTGTGTGGGGCTGAGAAGACAGCTGGGCACGCTCATCTGCTGGATATGGGAGGCAGACATATGGCCCTCTGCATATGTGCAATGAGTAAGCTCAACGGTGCTCATTTGTAGCTTGAAGAATTCATTGGGGGATGAAGGATTCAACATTAACAAGCAGAAAAGTTAAATTTCAGCATGTTTCACTGCAGTCTTTCATTTTAGAAATGCTTTTGAGTTTTGCACCAAATTTAGAGTTAATCAAATACCACACAAGACTGAAAAATAATATTAAAACCTGGTTTTCATCTGCTGAGTTGTAATTCAATTGTAAGTGTTCAGATTTCAGTTTCAAACCCAACATGGTAACTCTGCAAGAGCTGCAGCGATCACAGCTCAGGTGGAAGAATCTATTGACACAGCAACTTCTAGTCATGCACTCCAGAAGTCTTGTCTTCCTGGAAAAGTGGTCAAAGGAAAGTCTTTGTTTGAAGAAAGCCAATGGCAACGCACCACGTTGCCATTGGCGAACTGTAGTTTGCCACTGGATCCAAAAATTAAAACTAAAATGGGGATATAATGGGACCCAGGAGCTCAAGCTGGGTTTATTTCAAATAAAAAAAAAATAAAATAAATATATATATATATATATATATATATATATATATATATATATATATATATATATATATATATATATATATATATATATATATATATATATATATATATATATATATATAAAATTTTTATTTTTTTTTTTTTTTTGTCTTGTTGCACATCAGTTTCATTTGTGATGATCCTAAGCAGGTAACATGAATACTGAAGTTTATCTAAAAATGTTTGGAGCACCATTTTTCAGCTGAAATCCAAAATAAAAGGAAATGAATGGACAAGTTTGGGGGAAAAATAAACAAAACAAGCAAAGCAGAGACTTATGTTTCCAGGGGAACTTTAAATTCTGAGACACCACCTGAGGTTTAAACAGACCTGGAAGACCTGTGTGACTCTCCAAGCCACAGCCAGGAACATACGGAATACAATGAGCCTCCCAAATCAACCTGGAAGATGCCGCTGGTTAAAGAAACTTTGAAATCTACTTTTGATTATTGGATATTTTGGTTGTAATGATGGATTATGGAAGCAAAAGTACTGAATTTGAAATGTCTGAAAAAATTGCTTATTTCTAAGTTGCTTATGTTTAACTAAAATAAGCAACTTCAATAAGGACAGCCTTCCTTTAAATGTTATAATTGTGGTAAGTCTGTTTTTATTTAGAAAAATGTTTATTCAAGTTACATTTATTTTAAATGATTAATAAATGAATTTAATGAACTTTAAGTATGTTGAGTTTTAAGTAATAAATACATGTATTCTTTGTTGTTTGGAGGTTATCAACATGAAATTGCCTTCAGTAAAATCAAAATAAGGAGGAAGGACAAAGAGTTGTCCCATGTGCTCTTCCAGGTTGAGCCTTTTTCAGGTTTGGGCAGAAGAAAGTAAAAACTTGATAACCACACAAGAGACTGAAGTCTCCACATAATGAGTTCTGTAGTGGAAACAAAATATACCAGTCGGTATACTTAACAGGAAGTATGGCAAAATTGGGACTTTACATTGATAGACATATGGAATCTGCAGAGAATTAATAGAATTCCTACTAGAGTATTGAAGTTAAGATTGTTTTTCTTATTTTGCTATGAAATTCAAATAAATATAAACTACAGATTACAGTCAGAAGTTTACATATAGGCAATTTATAGAGATGTTATTAATTGGGGTCTCTTACTGAAGTATTCGTTTTCCAGAATAGAATAGACCGCTTTACTTATTAAAACAAAAAGTGATCAGGTTGGAATTTGATGTGAAGTTTCTCTTATTCACGTGGTCAAACTTGTACCAATCATCCCCACAAACATCTATAGAACTACCCTTTGGCAAGCTGCACCTTAACCAAGCACCTTTTGTGGCCATTAACAGACTTGACTTAAGGTCAAATTTCTAGTCAATTATTTCTGGTTAGAGTTAATTAGGATTGGTTGGCTATTCAAGATGCCTGTTCACCTATTTTATACATGAAAATATATTTAGCTTTGTGTGTTTCAGATCATTGTCTTGTTACAGTGTCCTATGTCCAAGTTCAGCCATGTAGCTGCTGATTTGAGGTCAGGTTTAAGAATTTGGAGATAATGCTTCTAAATTTCATTTCACTTTGTTGAACGTACAGGCACTGAAATACACCCTCACCATGATGCTACCACTACCATGCTGGACTGCTGGTCAGTGTTCTGACCAACAGGTTCTGACCAGTGTTCACTTCTTGCCATTGTAGCCAAATAGCTCAATTCTTGTCTCGTGTAAAAAAAAAAAATAAATAAAAATTGACAACCTAACTAAATATTCAGTTCTTTACAATAAAATGTTAACATACTGATGTCTAATCTTTGTTTTTACTGTCTATGGGCAAAACAATTGTGGCTTAATTACAGGTAAACACCTATTATTAACCTTGTTTAACACATTGCACAAAGGATAGAAAATATGTATGTTGCAATTAAATTAAAAAGTTAGTCTTACCCCTTTTAACTAGATAACAGTGAGTCACTTCTTGTAGCAATCTATGTACTACATATGTAAATTAACAGTAAAAAGTTAGGAAAGCAAGGTTTCATCACCTTTCCTTGCAGCTACATAACCATAGAGAACTAAAGATTAAAAAAAAAATGAGCAGATGAGACTAAAACATTTGCATATTTTCATGTACAGCTGGGTAAAACAAATCTCCATGAATGCAATATAGTGTGTTTTAAAAGTAAGAGAAGTACTCCCCAGACAGCAATCAGCTTGTAGCAAGAGCAATATAGTTTTATTGATCTAGGGTTTAATTATACTGAACGGGCAGCTGGAGGAACATTCTTTGCGTGCTGCCACACATAATTCACACAGAACAGGAGAACAACCCACATCTGATGTGAGAACCAAATTATCACAATAAAATGTTCACAACCAGATAAGATCTAAAAACAAGTAAATCAGACTCATTCCTTAATTTAATCACTTTATCTTGAAAATCAATCAAAAGGGTTAAAAAATATTCATTCTAAATCATAAAAAAAAAGCTAACAATAAGATCACAGAGTTAGGTTTTGTTTGGCTGAGAGAAGAATGGTCAGAGGCACTGGTTTAGAAGCGGGAGAAAGCTGCCCTCGACCGTAACAGAGGACTACATCCTTCTTTTGTTACAGTATCAGAGAAGAGAGTCCTCCACGAGGACAGACACGCATATACAACACAGGCAGAAGTATGGCTGGATCTCCACATTCATACAAAACATCCTCGCACTCCCAGTCAGTACAGCAAGAGCAGAAACTTTTCCCCTGCAGGAAAACTGCAGTCTCAGGTCCTTCAGAATAACGGTGTAGTGATACAGTAAAGCAGTCCAATAGCGCCCTCTCTCTGCAGAGAAGGGAACTACAATAAACATAATAGCAAACAGGTCGGGTTGGGGGTGGGGGGAGAAGCAACTCATAACAGATGAGACAGCTTACAGCATCAGTTCAGACAGGACTTGCATGGTGCAGATTACGGTTAAAGAGACAAAACATAAAGGATTTATGTCACAGTCCACATATGTGCAACATTTCAGTGGCATGGCACCAACAGTAGGTGGTTCCCTACCCTCTGAACTCAGTTTCATTAGACCCCCCTGAATGGGATATGAAACAGAACGGGTGCAAGAGAGGGAGTGCTGCGGTAATTTTCTCATTCACAGGTCGTTTGAGTTAACTATGGTAAAGTCCGAGTCCTTGCTGTTGGTGGAGCCCTCCTCCGGGCTGGAGGAGCCCGATGTGGTGCCAGTCATCAGGGGGTCGTGAAAAGTCCCGGAAGAGCCTTCGGGCTCCATTCGCACGGCGGCGTGCCCTCGCCGTACTGGAAGCGGCTGCTTTCCTTCAGCTTCTCTCCCTTCGGCTAGCAGGTCTCCGTCCTGAGACACCAGGATGTAATCGTCCCAGTTCTTTCCCTCCAAGCCCAGAGACGACGCCACCTGCAGGCGGGAGATTTAAATAGGTCAACATTGAGCACAGATGCAAGCAGAAGTCACACACACTGGCTTGCAAAAGTATTCATACCCCTGTAACATTTTCACAGGGGCATACTGCTCTTCGGCAGGGTAAGGTGAGCTGCTCACTGTTGATGGGAAGATGGACAGAGATACATACAGAGGCTGCAAAACACTTAGGACCATAGCGGAGGTTCACGTCCACCAGTACAATGACCCAAACATGAAGCCTAAAGCTAAATATGAATCAAAGCACCTTCATGTGTTTAAATGGCCTAGTCAAATTTCTTAATAGAAAATCTGTGGCAGACTTTAACATTGTCGTGTGCATACGCATCATGTAGCAATAACTGAAGTGTGTTTCTTACATGTACTTACTCGAGGGGGCTTGAAAGCAAATGCAGGCCGTACTTTTCAGATCTTTATAGCAATTTTTTAAAGAAACAACCTGATATATCACATAAAACCCCAAAGGAATAAACCAAAAAAACATTGAAGGGGTTTGAAAATGGGAGTTAAGAAGATGAGGATTAATGATCTAACAACCTGCTGCTCAGGCGGGGTCATCGCTGGCTCTTCTTCTTCCTTCTCGTGTTTACTCGCGCACCCGTCCAGATAAGAATCTCTGCTCCGCCCGCTGTCCTCTCCCTGCAGGTGGTCGCTGTGATGACGCATGATGTTCAGAGAGGTTTCGGCTGCGGCGGCGGTGGAGGTGTAATGGTCATCAGCGATGGTGATCTCCTCATTCTCCTCGGCCTCCAGCTGACTCTGGTTGAAGCGCAGCGCTCCCTTTAGGATGTCTTTGATCTGACGAGATTTCAATCACACAAACAAACAGGAAAAGGTGAAGAATGAAGATTCAGACTGCAGGATCCGTAATCGACGTGTTTTCCCGACGTCCCCACCTGTTTAAGTCCAGCGAGAGAGACAAGGACTTCATCTTCTTTCTCCAGGTGCTCTTGGAGAATCACCTCCTGGATTTTACCTGCAGAGAAGTTCTTTTTCAGTATGCCACCAAGTCATACGGTTGTCAAGAGTAAATATCTTAACCCACTGAATATCTACAAAAGCTTAAAACTGGTGATAAATATTCTGGTTTTGAATTCAGTAATTAAATAACTTAAGGAGCTGCGTCTGAACCCACAGATGTGCATATTCATCATCTTGGCGCAGTACTTGCTCATGGCCTCCAGGTCGTTAATCTGGCCCTGCAGGAAGGACACTTGGGCTTCCAGATCCTCGTCCTTTCGATGAACAACAAACAAAACTAGAATAAAGAGGAGGAATTAAGGCTACTGCTAAGTAGAGCGCACACAGGAAGACAACTCACAGTCTCTTTCTTGCCCATGCTTTTGCTGTGGGAACGAGAGCGAGTGATGTTGAAGAAGGACTCCTTCTTGGTGGCAGACAGAGGAGGAGACGAGCAGCTGACGTCACTCCCTCTGGAGGGGGGAAGAGGTGGGGATGCAGTGGACTGGCCCCGCCCACCACAAAGGCTCTCTGTGCTGGGGGAGGAGCTGACCGTCCTCGAGCTTTGGCCTTTACGAGATGAAGAGGGGGAGGGAAAAAAAAAAAAAAAAAAAAAAAAAATTGAAAGAGTTTCAATTCCAGTCGATTCATCTTTTCATTCCAAAAAGTAAAACTGAGGAGCACATTTTGGAAACTGTTCATTCTTGTTGTCTGGGTGGTCAAATGAAGCACAGCAGATGATCTACATCATTTCCCAAGCAAATAAAATGGAAATCTTCAAAGAGAATGTAATCTTTTTCCATAAACACTTTGACTTTTTAGCTGTTAAAGTCAGGGTATCAATATATAGAAACAGAAACAAATTAAATTGAAAGAAAAAAAAAAAAAAAAAAAAAAAACCCTTCAAATGACCACTCCCAGATTTGGGATTTTGGAGTTAATGTAATTTTGCTTTCGATTTCGACATCAAACTATCACAAAAAGCAAAGCAATAAAGAAAAAAGAAAGAAAGAAGAAGCTCAACAAATTTTTATTAAGATTATTCAGCAACATTCTGACTCTGCTGACTCTAGTCATGGGGAAAATGCAGATGGGGGAATCGACTAAAATTCGGGACGTCATGGAATTTTGTAACACATAGATGTGATTGAATAAATCTATAAACCCTTCCCTGACAAACTTCATGTGTATATAAAAAAAAAATAAAATAAAATCAGAATATCATCGAAAAGTTTTTTCATTTTAGGAATTTGATTTAAAAAGGGAAACTCATTATGAAGAGACCCATTACACACAAAGTAATACATTTTAAGCATTTATTTCGGACTGAAAAACCAAAATAAGAATAATCAGAACATAAGACCATTTTTTTTAAATACATAAATGACATGTTTTAGCCTACACCATCATTAAGGCTGCTGACTTTACAGTCAGTGACACCCAGCATAAGAAAGGTAAACAACAAGGGCTTATTTGCTATACTATGAATCAGAGCTGCTACAAACTGTAATTCTATTAAATATATTCCATACAGTGGTGACTTCTCCAACACACATTTACAGCTATGCGACAGAGACCCAGCTTTACAGCATTTGCAGTTATAATGGCAGCTAAAGACTCATCCGTCACACTCAAGCTGTGATCGCCCCCTGCTGGTCAAAGCTTACTGTCACATCCACATGCAGCACAAGAGGTCTGTTCTACAGCAACATGTTGCGGTCTACACAGAGGCACACGAGCAAACAGATGAAGTGTGAGGAACAAAGCATTTGCTGAAAAAACGGCTAATGGAGTTGCAAAAGCAGGGTGAAATTTGAGAGGGGTGGGAGGGGGAGGGGCGCATGACACACAAGCGGTTGCCTTGGTAGCAGTTACCTTGTGTGTCAGTAAGAGTCTGTTCTGGGAGAGAGCCCTGAGACACTGCACCTGAAACTCCATCTAACAGACAGGAGAGTCAAAGCTGATGTAGCCATAACCACATAAACCAGTGGCAGCACACATCCAGGTGATCAGTGTTAAAAAGGACATGCAGAGAAGACCTTAGTGTTTTAACTGCAAACAAAAATACACATTAATATATGATAGAAAAGCAGGATGTGTTGGTCGTCCTGATTAGCTTTGTTCTGTTTGTCCCCCGTCTTCAGCTCCTCACCTTTGCTGAGGTGGACTGGCATGCTTTCGGACTTCAGCAGACGGTAGTTCTGAGTCTGGGCTTGGATCTGTGTCTGCGACGGAGCAGAGGGCTCAGCGAGCGGGTGAGACAGGGCGGGCGCGGGCGCCGAGGCAGGAGGCGTGAAGGAGGAGGAGGAAGAATATGAAGAGGAAGAGGAGGAGTACACCTCGCTGTTGATAGGGGCGACGCTGCTGGACACGCCAGACATGGCCGGAGCGATGAGCTTCCTGCCGAAGCTCAACAGGCTGCTGGACACCTTGTTGATGTTCAGCGGAGCAGCTTTAGCCGTAGAAGCGGACCTAAAAATGCAGACAGGACGGCAAAATGTGAGCAAGTGAGGAAGAGGAAAATAAATATTCATCATTAAAGCTTTAAGAATCTAGATTTTGTTCAAAATAAACAAGCCAAATATAAGGTTACTAGACTGGGTTTGAATTGTAGTAGTCTAGCATGTTGTTAAAAAGCTTTGATCCTTAAAGGACAACACTGTCAAAGCAGGATATGATTGCTCAAAGCTCTCATATCATCACAATCTTATACTGTTTGAGACCTACTTGAGGATAAACAAGTTCAGTGCTTTCATATTGTATGAGTCAGTGGAAGAGAAAGAGTTTAAGTAGCTGCTTCAAAAGTGGAAAAAACCTAAACAAACCGACACAAAACCACCAGATCGATGAGAGAAACATGAATCCACAAAAAGGTCATCCAAGAAACGAGATACAGGAGTCGGTTTTAATGACACTTCTTTAAAAAAAAAAAAAAAAAAAAAAAAAAAAAAAATCTGCCAATTAAAGTGAAGCATCACCATAAATATTTTGAGCTAAAACCAAAGAGTATGCTTGAGAAATGTGTCTGGATTGTACCGTGTCTTGTTCATCAGATCGGCTCCTCTTGTTTTGTAGTAATCCAGGTTCTGCTGAAACTGGTAGTTCACCGGACGTGGGTTATTCTGCACGAGGGGGAAAAAAAAAAAAAAAATCTGTCTGAATTAAAGATTAAAGTCAGAGGAAACAACCTACAAGCTGTGGCCATGGATGACTGCATAACTATAGAAACGCTACATGTGTTTCTGAGTAACACAGGATGCTAACTCAGCTGTAAAACAATACGTGGAGATACACCGATACACTAAGGGAGAGCAATGTCATGCTGGATGAACACCTGAAAGAAACGTAGGATCGGATGAGTGTTATACAACGCAGCGCTTTCCTGTCACAGGTTACAGAGCTATGAGGCAGAAGGGATTATCTCTACCAAAACAGCGAAGAGTCAGATGGTCTCATGTTATCCGATACTGCAGCCGGAGGAAGCAGCTACAACGACCAGGCCCTTTCACTGCGGGAACTGCAACGTTTTCATCCCGACACCCAACGCTAGCCCATTTCTGAACATTTCACTTCTAATTATGGTCCAATTTAAAACTAAACAACCGCAGAACTGAAACCAAGGATAATCAAATCCTTTACCAGAGGCTGAAAAGTTTTAATTTAAAAAGTGCATCAAAATCATGTAGAAAACTTCAGAACAGGCAGAAACTGGGGTTCACAGTCTTTGGTTGAACATTCTATTCCAATGAAAAGCAAAGTGAACAGAAAACAAGTCTCTTTTTTTAAAAGGTAAACAAAATTGTATTAATTTTAGATTTTAAGCAGGTAACGGTATTGTTGCAAAATTCCTCTAGACTTAACTATAAAATCTTATTTTTGTCGGTTTTAAGAAGAAGTCTCAAACTTTTTATTTCAGGTTAACATGACTTTTGCACAAAGTCTTTACTTTCCGTTTTCAAACCAGTAGAAAAAAAAAGAAAGCCTGTTTTTCCACTACCTGCTATATGTTACATGTGGGTGCTGGTCATTTGGTATTTTTGAACTCTTTCGTCGTTTTACCCATCATCTTCGGGGAGGCTTTGTACCTACTTAACAACTTAAAATTTGAAGTCATTTTGTTTAATTTACTACAATAAAGAAATAGAATTGCTGCAGCAAGTTGCTCAAACTTATTTTGGTTTGATCAGGGGTCATAATATGTCATATTTTAGGGTTTAGCTGACCTAAAAAGGGTTTAGAACAACAACCAATGACATCTGGGTGAAACATAAAATCTTCAGAAAAGTTGTTTTATTGTATTTTTATTGTTACTATGATTATTATTATTATTATTATTATTATTGATATCATGTATTTCTTTGTTGCATTCATACACATTAATCCGTTATCAAGTTTGTTCAATGCTAAATGCTAATGAGCTAAATGTTGAATTATTTTTACTGACTCTCCATCACTTTTGTATTTCATTAATAAAAAAAAAAAAAAAAAACATTTTTTTTTTAATTATTTTTTTTTTCTAACACAGCATAAAAAAATTAATTACCTAATCTCAGTTTGTGAGTGGAAAGTAGAAATTCAGCTTTAAAATAATACCTCATCATCTCATGTTGGCTGACAGAAAAAACATCCTGATAATTGTATTTTTATGTCACCGTAGTAAAATAAAATGCAATTTAGACTGTTTAAAGATTATAAACCTAAAATATTTCCTCCATTTCTGGAGGTATTTCAGTAACCATGAAATAAAATTATACAAATGTAATAATAGAAATGGAATTTGTAATCAAATTTTATTCAGATTCAGCATCTAGTCTGATTCATTTAATTGACACACAGTCTTGATGCCCAGAGGTGATATTTAAACTTTGAGTGTACACACGCTGTAGCCAAGTAACAGTATACAGTTTACTGAAACATATGCTTCAACGGAGACCCCTGGGCTTCGGGATCTCATGTTTGTATTACCAAACAGCTGAAATGAAACACTCACTGCCAGTTTTTACTTCCCCCCGCTTATCATTCATTCACAGTGTCACAGCACAACAAGATGTCTTTTTTGGAAACAATATGCGACTGTTGCTGGAGGATTCCCACCCACTGCTTTCCATGTGGGCGGTTAAGTTTGGCAAATCTTCTCGTACTACAGGAAAAGTCGAGCAAATCCCTCCTTAAACAGAAGCAGGAGCTGACATAGCCTGTCTGAGAACTAACACGCTCCGTGTTTGTTTCGACATCGCTCACTTTCTGTTCTCCATTTGATCTGGGTGGCAATGTAACAGGACTTAGCAGACAAACTGGAACAGTCAACAAAATCTTGTTTTCTAGTACAACGTTGGCTTACTTTGGGATCTCGGAGGAACAGAGCTTTTTGCAGTAAAGCGTTGATGTCTCCTATGGGAGGGTAATGCATCAGTAGGCCCAGGCAGGTCTGGAAGTTGCTTGCAATTACTGAAAAAACAGACAAGTATAATAATCACGTATTTTTAATATTTTAATACAAGTTTAATGTTGCCCCTTTTATATGTGCAAATAAAGTGCAACATGTCTTCAGGTAATACTAGGTTGCTTTGAAGGAAAACAGAGAGAAGTACTTGCTCACATTAGAGCTTGAATCATAACCCAGCCTGCCTATATGTACGGCAGAAATAACACATCTCCTTCTGCTTCAAGAAGATGAGCTCATCTGATTAAATGAAGCAGCGTAAATCTCATTCTACAGCTCACAAGTGTCTTATCAAATTACATGCCACAAAGGCCAACACGCGGCGTCGCTGGATGATCTGAGCAATAAATGGAGCGTACAAGCGTCTCGGATGTAAAGCAGCATGGCCACGAAGACGTAGTCCACGAGATCCAGAGTGATGCTGTCAGCGAACAGCGCGTCCCACACCACCAGCAGGTCCTGAAGGGGAAATTCACGGCCGAACAGCAGGCGAACCCACCGGCTGAGAGACGGAGAGGAAAAAAGGAAGAGGGTGACCGCATCTGTGCAGAGCCGAGAAAAGATTAAGATGAAGGAGCAGCTACTGACATGCCGTAGATCTGCGGAGCGATCTCCAGCCGGTTCAGGTGCATGTGGAGCTCGATGTCGTGCTTCTTCACCAGCTGGTCCTGAATGCGGTTCACTTTGGTCACTACGGCGACTGATGGGCCAGCGTCCTGGGGCCGAGCGAAGGGGATGCTGGTTAGCATTTCTTCCTTACCCTGCAGAAAAACATTAACACATGAATTCAGTGGATCAATATGCAGAACACCTGACTGATGAAAAAACAGCATGTATTACAGTACTTAGCAACATTACTCCTTTAAACAAAAAAAAAAAAAAAAAAAAAAAAAAAAAAAAAAAAAAAAAAAAAAAAAAAAAAAATGCTTGACAGGAAGAAGGGCAGAGAAAGAAGGAAATGGTCTGGGGCCGAGGATAGAGCCAGGAAGGACTTTAGCCTCTATATTTGGTGCTCCTGCTCTATCTCTGAGCCATGTAGCGCCCCTGCAGAAGTATTCTTAGCCATTGACCATTTTCCCCATTTTGTCACTTTAAAATTACAGACTTCAATGTATTTTTAATTAAAATTTAATATGATAAACCAACGCGCAGTGCATAATTGTAAGTGGAAGGAGAATTTCCCCCCCCCCACACATAATAATTTGAATAGTGGGACATGCATTTTTTTCACCCAGCCTCTGAATAATATGTCGAACCACCTTGTATGAGGTTTGTCTCTTCTAGCTTTGCTCATCCAGAGGCTGAATATTTGCACATTTCTTTACCGAACAGCTCAGACTCAGTCTGATTGGATAAAAAGTGCCTGAAAACAGCAATTTTCAAGTCTTGCCACAGATTCTCAGCTGAATTTACGGCTGGACTTTGATTGGCCTATTGTATCTTAATCAACCCCTCTATTGTATATCTGGCTGTATGTCAGACCTGTTGTCCTGCTGGAAGGTGAACCTCTGCTCCAGTCTTTACCATAAATGGCAGAAATGAGTATTTTAACAATACAAAATGAGAAAAGAATTCCCCAAAAATGAAATAATTTGTGTATGGATCACGTCTCACAAGTCTAACCTCAGTTTGTTCACCACTCGTTTTATGTACAGTTATTAAATCTACACTGTGAAGAACACTGACAGATGCACTCCTCTTTTTAATATTTGTGCAAACCTTTATAACCTTTCTAAAACATACATTTTAGTTAAAGTTAATACTTTGTTTTTTGTACATCAACAATTATTGACTTCAGAATACAGCTTGGAAGGAGAGTATTTTTTGCATTTTATATTGTCAGTGGAGGTTTGAGATTTATCTAATAACATTTTGAGGCTTGCCTTTTAAAATATTTCATCAGTTGGCTCTTTAAATTCTGAGTTGTTAGTAATTCTTACAGGTTTATTCTGTAGCATATAAATTGGTTTATTGTTGGGTTTTATTTACAACCATACTTCCACACAGAAACTCTTGTGTGGGACTATTAGGGAGCAGTACAGCATGTATAGAGTTTTACGTTTTACAATGTCTTTGGTTTTCTATAACATTGCAATAGGTTTGAACTTTTTAACTCTGACATTGCTTATATGAGGCATCCGGGAGAAGTTATGATTAATTATGGCTTTCATGCATTCTTTGAATTCATCATAAGACTGAGCTTGTTTTTTTATTTGCATGTTGCTCAAGTACATTTCTTCTTAAATTGTCCTGAATTTAGCTTTATTTTTCCTTTGAACTCTGACCAGCTTCCCTGTCCCTGCTGAAGATTAGCATCCCCACAGCAAGGTGGTGCCACTACCTTGTTTCATTATGGGGATAGTGTAGATGTACTCCATGACACATTCCTGGCCATGTTTTAACTGTTCCCTAATGAAATCTCTGATCTGTCTGGTGTTTTCTTTATGATGCCATTTGTTCACTTTTTGTTCTCTAAAAAAATCTGAGGTGTTGACAGAAACAGCTGCATTTATATTGAGATTAAATTATACACAGGTGAACCGTTACTTCTAATAGGTTCAATTTCAATTCAGTTATGCAGACAACAGGGCTTTATTGATAGATTTTGTGGTTGTAACGTGATAAAATGTAAAAATGTTCAAGGTTTATAAATTGTTTCCCAAGGCTTTGAAGAAGAAACAACGGTAGGTTCAATGTTTTTTTTTCCCCAAATCTCACACCTTTCTCTTGTTTAATTGCTAACTTAGATTATTATCTTCAGTCTCTTCTATAATACCATCCACTGCTATGAATTTCTACTGATTATCTTTGCAAGCATTGTTTTTCTTTTCAGCAGCGCAGCCTGCTATTCCTAAATTGCCAACCTGAGCGTGATCATTTTATATGAAACTATGCAGCAAGTAATTTAATTTTTACTTCACAGCCTCCACGTTCACAGTCCGATTTTAGAAGCCATAGCAGAACTGAATTAGGTTACAGCTGGTGCAGCTTCTCACTTTCTGCTGCAGCCAGTTCACTACAAATAAACCAAAACAGGCAAACAGAGGCGCCTTTGCAGGACAGAATTCACATGAAGCATGGCTCCTTATCAACGTAGCCGGCATAGATGCCTATGTGAATTTACAAGGAATCATTCAAACGAATTAACTTTGTGAAGCAATTCTTCTCATCGCTGCATTAAACAGATATTGGAAACAAACACAGCTAGTTTTACGTCTGACAAAGCATCTGCTTATCCTCTGGTAGTGTGCGCATTAAACTGTATTTGCTGTTGCCATGGTAACAGGATGAGTGGCATTAAATCAGGCAGGCCTGAAACCTTCAGGATTATTACTTAATGTTGGTATAATCTAATGCAGCCCAATCACCGAGTACTGTTTCTCAAAGCGCAATCAACTGACCTTCCTCACTTCCCTCTCAAAGGTGGAGAACCACGGCTCTGCTGTCTCCATCAGCTGTGAGAACATGGCACTGGACACAGAACGGGGCATGGGTGAAGTGCACCACACAACACAGGGAACCAATGAGACAACGATGCTTTTCATTTTGTACAAGGCAAAAGCTTAATGTACTTTGCACTCACTAGGCGTCGTGTTCAAGGTACGCGGGGTTCAACAGACATTTCATCTCTTCGCTGTAGGAAAAACAAGCAGGCATCCTAAATTTTCTTGTGTTTCATAACCGTGAAAATCTGTCGACTGCAGAGAAGCAGATGTTAACTGGAACTAAAAGGGAAAGAGTCAGCTTCAAGGCGAGCACACACTGACCTGGGGCTGGCTGTCTCGCTGGCGTGTTGGAAGGCTTGATGGTCACAGTGCAGCACAAACACGATGGGAGCCAGCAGCTCGTGCATCCCCTGCACACACGCAGAGAAACAGAGCTCTAAGGGTAGCGATAGACGAAGGAGCATGCTTCATTTGTGGTCAGTCTTTCTTTAATAATGATGCACGAGGTTTCTAATTCCTGATGACAGCTTTAATTTAGATATTATTAGCCAATGCCTCTCCAAGTGTCACTTCCAGTTTGGAAAGGAGATGTTCTACTGGCCATCTATTTATTCACTGGCACCTGTTTCTGACACTGATAATGATTAGGTTATGGGTGCATTTTGTTCTTTTGGTCTGAACTCCTCAAGAACCGGGTGCCTCAACAGAGACAAGAGTTGCTGCACATTCCTGGATGGATGGAACCCCTTAGACGTTGGAATAGGAAGTAATGTCTAAAAATAAATATGCTCCATTTTCTTTTCTCCATATTTACTCAGATCAAGAAAACAGTTAAATTCTACACTTTTTAAATCCCCCAAAACTATGATGATCAAGATTATGACTCAGCCAAAAGATAAAAAATAAAAGGTGATGATACCTGTTTATAGAGCAGCTGTTCATTCTCTCTGGCATAACAGAAAAGAATGTCGGTCAGCTTGGTCCTCACGTCCTCGTTCTGGAAGTAACAGATCTCAGGGAATCTAACGTCGAATAAGAACAAAGGGTGTGATTTCATGTTAACAGCAGCAAATGTGACATCAAAAACAGACAGGAGTGCATACGTCCTAAAAACGTCCTGCTTGATCATCCCCTTCAGCTCCTTATCCTGGAAGAACTTGTTCCACAAACTCTGGGGGGGGAAACCAAGACAAAAAAAAAAAAAAAAAAAAAAAAAAAAAAAAAAAAAAAAAAAAAAAAAAAAAAAAAAAATCAGCAATCTGAGGGATTTGTAGCAGGAGAAACAAACGTGCGGTCACATTAATTAGACACAATAATAACTGAAGGAATAAATTAATGGAATAACAAAAGCTCATCCCTTTAGTGAAGACAGATATAAATGAATAAACTGCAGGCAAATGCTGAAGTAGAGAAGAAGAAAAATTTTCAGCATCAGAAAACAGAAGGGAAACTTTTTCATAATTTCCAGAAAGAAATGTAAGAAATTTGATTCCCAGTACAAAAAGACAACATCTGTGTTCTTGAATTTAACTTAAGGTGAGTTAAACAAGCTGTGTATTGATCCCCGTGGACCAATACTCACTAGAAAATGCTTTATGTGCATCGACATCTGGCAGGTTGTCTTAAGACCCATTTTACATACGAGACATTCTGCTTTCCAGCTGTTTACCAAGTAAACACAGAAATCTGACATGGTTATCTAATGAGAACTATTTAACAAGTAGAGCACCAACTGTTATCAGCACTCTGTGACCACCGCTGAGGGATCAGGATGTTATTAATGTGACTTGCAAAGTATGTTCACTCATTAAAATCCAAGACAAAGACAAAAACTGAAGAAAAAAGCATGAATTCTCACCCCCTCATCCTGGGACAGTGGATTGTTGACGACCAGGTCCTGCTGGCCTGCAGCCTTGCGGGGGTTAGTGATGTGCTGTGACAAATGAACAATAAACATTGACACTCTGGGACAGAAAAGTGAAGAACTACTCAGTTTTCCAACAACATATAACGAGAGTTCAATCCTCTTTACATAGTCTAAGAGGCCAAAAAACTACATTAGATGGGTTTTTTTTTTTCTTTTTCAAGAAATAGGTGAGGCTCCTGGTTCTGTCTCCCAGAGAGGAACATCATTTGGCGCAAAGTGGATGTATCAACCCTAGCATGAGGCTGTGTGTTTAGATACAAGGGGGGGGGGGACAACAACTATGTAGTGGTATAGTTGTGATAGTAAAAAAAAAAAAAAGAAAAAAAAAAATCTTGCAGAGAAAGGCATTCCCACCATCTCTTTGATCTTCTCATACTGAGCCCGGTGCTCCTTGGTCCTCTTGATCCACTGCCCCTTGTCCTCAGGAAGGACCTCCAGGTATAACTGCCGACACAGGATAACGAATAGCTGTTGAATGCTTGGATGCGAAAAACATCGAAGAGAAATCTGACCCTTCATAACTAAACTTTGAGCTTCTACTTTCCCAAAGCTTAAAAAGTACAGTGTTCTGTTTAAAACAAATTTGCAAAAACCCTTTCAATAAAAACTCAGCCAGGCAGCCCGATCCACTCGACGGTTACCTTCCAACAAACGCTCCGAAAGCGACTACTCCTCAGCCGACCGTTGACACCAGCCTGCCGGATCCTGGCCAGGTAATTACTGTTGAGGAACAGGTCGTCCCATTCTTTTCTGCACAGCAGAGAAAGGTGATTAGAGCTTTGAGCTGCTCAGCCCGAATTTGACACCATTACTAATCTGCAGCGTCCAGAACAGAAAGTTAAGAAGTTCCCGTAAAACTGCACAGTGAACTGAACAGACCTGTAAGAGAGGAAGGTGGACTGAGACTGGGAGGACAAGCTGCTGTCAAGAGATCCTCCTGAGGGATAATAAAGATAACCACAAGAGGGAGGTGTTAGAGCTGGGAAGTGAAATAAAATACATTTTTCTTTCATGTTATTTTTCGACAACTCCTAAAAGAAACTGCCTCCAAACGACCAGCTCTTTTTTTGTTTGTTTGTTTGTTTGTGATCGGCTTTATTTCAGTCAATGGAGCAGAAACGGCCAGAAGCAGGGAAAGTGATGACAGAAACCAAAATGGCGAACCGCTTCTTGCTTTTTATTGGCAGTAATAAGTCTAATTTGGCCTGCAGGTAAACATGTATTCAAGTCAGAGGGCTGTCGATCAGCATTAGTTAAAGGACTAGATCATTCCACAGAGACACTCACAATGAATATTCATAAGCTCCACTATATTTTCTTTCTCTCCCACATAAACGTAAAAACAGCCTTCGCCCTGCGGCTTACCCCGTCTTGTCTGTGACTCACACCTCAGTCAGCTTTCATTTATTTCGTCTTGTACATTTGTCATGAACCTCAACTGGTTAGAGACCCCGTCAGGCGTCTGTCAGTTTTAGAAGGAGATCAAACGATGACAAAGTTTGACATACTGCTGCGGTTCTTGTTGAAATTGTGAAGCGGGTCGAAACCGGTCTCCTGCTGCTCGTCTGTCTGGAGAGGGTGACGTGTCTCAAAGTTGGGGTGCTGCATGACTGCGGCCCAGCTGGACTTGAACGTGAAAAAGTGAGGGAAAAAAAAAAATGAAAAGAAATAAAAACAAGGCAGTAACAGTAAAAAAAAAAAAAAAAAAAAAAAATCTACTTTACAGTGCCATTTAAAAACATTCACACCCCTTGAACCTTTCCTTGTTCCGACACATTACGACTTGGAACTCAGTGTGTTTTATTTAGACTTTAAGTACTGGTCTATAACATAAAGTAGTCCAGAAATGAGAATAGTAGGAAATTTTTTATTTTTTTGAAAGGAAAAGTATGTAAAGTCTGGCATGTATTAATATTAATTCTTGCCAATCTCTTCAGAGTTGCATCCAACACTAAGATTTTTCTTTGTAAAAAAAAAAAAAAAAACAAAAACAAAAAACAAACACAAAAAAAAAAAAAAGTAAATGTGTGTAATTTTCCTTCCCTTTTACAATTGTTTTCTACCCCATGTTGGTCTATCAGGTTGAAAAATCACAAGAAAATGCATTTCAATTTGTGTCTGTAATATGAGAACATGTGGAAAAGCTCAAGATGTAGCAATTCTTCTGCAAGGCACCCTCTTAGCCAATCTTAGATTACTAATAGATGATCAAACAACTTCCAGGACATTTAGCTAAACTTCTCTAACATTCCTTATCATGTCTGAACCTCCGAGTAGATTTAGAAAAAACCTGAGCTCCGCTTTGAGAAAAACTGCTCTAACAAAAACCCATCACCTTTGACTTGTTCGATCTTTGATCTCGGCACTTACCGTCAAAGCCACAAGATTCTCCTAAGTCAAGACTCAGAAGGCGAGAATGTTTCTGCAGGAGGAAAATGTCCCATCAGTAATACATCAACAAGAAGGGAAACAACCCAAAGAAGCTACAGCATCTTTTTTTTTGAATTGATATGGACTTTCCAGAACTCTGACAGTGATTATAGTCAGTGAAGAACGGCTGAAATTAACAAGAAACACCTGAGATGTCCGAGGTTCTACTGAGCTCACGCTGATTTATGAAGAGAGTCAACAACGCTAATGAAGTCATTAGAAAAGCAAATAAATGTGTCACTTAAATGTTCTGATGTCAGACTTTCCTTCAATTAGAAAACAAACTGAGGTGTATATCAATATGAGAACCATAAAATGTTCTTAATGAATCCAAAGCCCAACCAGGTACCAAACTGGCCTACAGTCAGACTAAATCGAAAGCATTTCTTTATAACACAATACACACTTTTCACCAAATCAGTTCTTTTATAGTGCTTCGGAATCCCACACACTACGACTTCAGGATGAAACCTAAAGGTAGGACGGCTTTTGGCTTCAGCTGGAGAAGCTTGTGCATTTCAGGCAGCGTAGGACCAAAGGATCAGATAGATCGTGGCAATGTCAACTTTTGAGAATAGAGAAAGAATATGGGTCATTAAGGAGGAGTTAGAGAAAAAGCCAGGAGCAGACTTCACCGATTAGGTATTTTGACACATCCAAACAGAAGGCAACCCTGAGGCAAACCTGCCTTTTGCTGCTTTTCAGTTACAAAACAAGTTAGTGGAGAGTCAGCCATGTTCTCACTGGTAATACTGATATGTGGACATAGATGGATATCTAGATGCTTGAAAGTCACACTTTCTAGGGATAACTTGAAATTTTCTTATTGATTCTTACTTCCAGTTTATGACTATTCTTGAATAATAGTCATTTCAGAAGTTATTTCCTCTTCTCTGAGAACTCTAATGAACAGAATTATGGTAATGTTCCATTCAGGTTGCAGATCGAAACAGTGGAAAAAAAAAAAAGAGAAGAAGCTCCAAATGAAGACATTTTCTCTTTTTCAAACCACACAACAGAGCTATTCATTTACATTTTGAATAAACCTGAAATGCATGCGTTGCATTACCCTCTGAACAAAAAACAGGTTTTCAGAGCTCAACCTGCAACTCTTTAGAAGCAGATGATCTTTTCGTCATTCTATACCAGACAGCCACTTGCAAACACAAAAATCCTGTCCAAACCCGAGTAGAGCTCATTAGTCCACAAGTCATTCTTCAAGTTGAAGTTAAGTCTCAAGTTTTTGACTCCAAATCAAACCTCAACTTCCTAAAAAACTGTAATAAACAAGCACTTCATCTGCTTCAGGTTATGAACTCAAATTGTGCACAATTTTATTCTTAACAAGACAGTTGTCTTTGTCAGGAGATTTATTTTAATGTGCAAAAAAAAAGAGTTTCTAGTTCACTTATTTCACAATTGATAGGCATAATATTTACCCCAAGAGAAATACAAATATACATTCATGCTCAAAGTAAAATAGGAGTAATGTGTTAATACCTGTTGATGACAAGTTTCCGAATGAATCAAAAGTGGAACCGTTTTTACTTTGGGGAACTGTGATTAGTTTGAGGAACTGATTGAAGTGTCTTTGTACATTTAACACATGGTGTTTGTGTTTGCATTTTCCACTACTTCAAAATCAAGATAATCCTCTCGATAAGGGGTTTTTTCTTGGTTCAAGCAAGAGTTTGCACCAATATTAGAAAACCACGTTCTAAATCAGCTTTCGTTATCACATCTAACATATTCCAAGCTATGCCATAAAGTGAAACATAACTAGCAAGGCTCGTTGTTTTGTGGTGAATTTTTGAATAAACACCAAGCAAATGATTTAAAAAGTCGGAAGTGTCTTTGGTTGAAATAACACCAGTTTAAAAGGCGCGAGAACAAGATGTCGTGCAAGATACGATTATCAGTTGAGTTCGTTAAAACGTTTCATCATGAAACAATCGTGAGAAAATCTCTGGTTGTGCTCCTGAAACGCTGCTCTGTGGTCATTCAGTCTGACAGGCGCACTCAGATGACTTCACCCTCTCCCAACTAAAGACAACCGAGGACAGAGATGAAGAAGGGAATTTCACGCAGTGTGACTGGTGCCACGTCTTGTCCTCTTTTTCCCAGACATGCGACTCAAAAAAGAAAACAAGCATGTTAACACCAGTAACTTCCTGCCACTTTAACTGATGGACTGATATCAGATCTTTTCGTGGATTTTGCTACAAGTCCAGCAATACGGCATCTTCCAACGTAAACTGTGAGGTTAAGATGTCGATGTTACACACAGGTCCTGTACCTGATGTGTGTCGCTCAAAAACCGCTATTTTTGTCCATTATTACATACAAATTGTTTATGAGACTCAAATTCCAGACCTCAAGTCTAAGTCAAGTCTAAAGTCTTTGTGGCTTAAGGGGAGCCATCTCCGCTACATACGAGCTTGTTTACAAGATCACATTTTACCCAAACAGCAATGCTTCTTTTCTTTGCTCTAAAGAATATCTAAACAAGAAAAATCATTTGGTTTATTCAGCAAGCATTCAGCAGTATGGCCGTTATTCAAGTTTTAAGGTCACATCGTTTGATTCAGCAGAGTTTAAAGAAGGTCTGAATCACAAGCAACCAACCAGACCGACAGAAAACTGGATTCAAATAACAAGCAGGTAAACCATGAGCCCATTCATTCCTGCCAAGCTCTTAGAGGAGCTGAACTTTGTCTTCGAGACACTCCAGATCAACCCGTTCGCATTTCATTCTCTACAAAGTTTAAGATCATTTCATGTTTATGATAATACTTTGCCTAATGCTAAGCTCTACAGAATAGCACTGATCTACAGAGCACAGTTTCTTTCACAGGCTTTCCCCTTATTAATTGTGGAAAAAAACCAAAACAAAGGCGCCTCTTAAAACCTATTAACCATGTGGATGAAACACTGCTTCACAGATTGGCAAAGAAATGCCATGAATATAGAAATAACTTTGTATGAATAATGCATGGCCCTGTTTTGTTAGGAAACATCTGTCCTACGCAGACACTAATGCTCTCCTTGAGTCGGCTGATTTTTCGCCCTCCCTTCTCTCATGAAAGTGACATTATCCCAGGAAATGATCAGAACTAATGCACAACTAAAGAAAAACTGAGGAATGCTGTGAAAAGGTAGCTCTAATATTATCCTTTTTTTTTTTTTTTTTTTTTTTTTTTTTTTTTTTTTTTTTTTTTTTTTTTAGCTTTACTTGGAAAACAGAGTTTTACAAAGTGGCTTGAATGAGCAGAAGTAAGAGAAATACTTAGAGGTATATTTTTCTCCAGACGCCAGTCTGCAGACACACATCACATTTTTCCCTTTTTCTCTCTAAAAATAGACTTTTTAAGGTTTGCATGCATTTGTTTGGGTGACAGAAGCAGATTTAAAGGCTTGAGGTCTCTCTGTGTTTCCATAATCCAGTTTAAAGTGAGGCCTCTGGTGTATTCGTCAGTTCTTACTACAGTCGCAAGGAAAATGACAACTGAACACAGGAAAACTCTGAAGTTTTCAACTCCGACTGTGTATTATTTAATCCACAGCAACTAGAATAACTTCAATAATTAACTACAAAGATGTTTTATTAGATGGTCAAATCAATACATAATGAAATGCATGAATAAATCAAGAGACAAATAATTGTCCATTGGTTTCAAGGTACTTTTGTTCCTGAAGTGTTTGAACAGAAAGAGTGAAATGCAAAAATCCATAATCGCAGTCTACTGGGAAATTAAGGCCTATTCTTAAACATATCTGTGCTTGACTGTACTTATGTTGTCACCTGAAATCACAGATAACTAAAAAGAAAAACAATCTTGGTGTAGGCAGGTTTGAAAATATGCCATTCAGACAGCGTCCTTTATTAAATTGTCCAAACAACAACATCTGATCAATCATCGGTCGCAGTGAAGTAAAAGTAAACAAATCCCCCCCCTCATAAATTCACTCAGGAAAAAAAGGCTAATGAAGCTCTTTCACTCTTTATTTGAGTGCTTTGTTATGGAACTGCTGGAAAAACTAGTTTAGGGTTAAAAAGGTAAAATTTTAACAAAGAAAGCAAACGGTACAACACTCCCATAATAATGAAGCCCAGGGTTTATGGATGGGTTATAACATACTGGAAGTAATCATTGAATTCATTAGCGCCTCTTTGTGTCTACACAGCAGAACACAAAAGCAAGGTAAATAAGAGACGTGTTGCTGACAGCTAGCCTGAGCTCAGTTTTCAGTGTGAACTGAAAAGACTCATATGGTGATAATCATAAGGTTTGTTGATTTCTATGTATTTCTACAACAGGCATGGGCCGGTTTCTTCCTTCAAGGCGTAACAGGGTTTAAAATGTCGTGATAAACTGCTGCAGTTCTCCATCATCTCTAATTTTGTCATTTTTCCCCTCGTATGGATCAACACTGCAGCATGGTGAAGCTCCTCCCCTTTCTGTTGCTGAGCAATGCAGGTCAGATGGCTGAAAGAATGCAACTACACTTTTCCCTTGCTTACAAGAAAGACAAATATGTTACAAAATACTTGAATAGTTCAAGTGTGAAAATTAAAAAGGCACAAATCATTCAGAGGTAAAATTATAAATTTCCATTAAATGTCTAAATAACAGCTTATTGGCAAGTCTACCTGAATAGTAATTAACCTATTAATATCAGCTTGTTATACCTGAGTTATCTGCAAATGGAAAAAGGATATAATATTCTGCACAATAAGAAAGCTGACCTGAAAACTCATGAAAGACAACTTGTAAAAAGCCATGCTGCTAAATTTAGCAGCAGTTTGTTAGAGATGCGCGGACCAAGCTTTTTCTTGCAGATACCCATTTCCGCTTTTCTTTCAGGATCAACCTGCAGATGGCAAAACGTACCAATCCAATTATTTTTTGGGGGGGGATGGTGCTGAAAGTGACTGCTGTTGGTTGAAGTGCTTATAAACCAAAAATTGTAGAAATTCGAAGTTGTTTATAAATTGAATGATTAGGGGAAAAAAAGCAAAACTGAATTTTCTGGTGCACTAATCAGAGCTAATCAATGACAAGATTGGTGAATATCTAGTGTGAAGACACAGTAAAGATGACATTATCATAACTGAAATAATGAATATTGTATTATATTGTGCAGCAGTGGGAATAATTATTTTCCTATTTTAAATTACATCATGTTAAACAATTCATGCTTTAGATTCATATAAGTATCCACAAACAGTGAAACTGTGGTCGTTTTAAAAATCACACGGTGAGAATGACTTACCATGGCTAGCATAGAATCATCTTAAAAGACAAAAAACACTGTAGAAGCAAGGAGAGGAGTGAACCTGAGTGTGCTTTAAATTTCTAAGTCAAGGCAAAGATTATTTTTTTTCCTTTAAGGAAGAAAACATAGTGGCCTCAGTTGCCCTTAAAAAATATGTCCTCAAGCTTGATGTAAAAAGGTAATCTTTATATTAAAAAAAAGCAATAAAGAGATAAATCCCAGAAGGATGCTTCCTTTAAGGATCCACATTCATTTCCACCACAAAGCATTTCCTTTTCACCTGGACACCTGTTCATTCTGCAGTAACCAAAAAGAGAGCACAATGTTCATCAGCATCACATTCTCTAAAGTGAGAGGAGAATATTCCAGAACCCCACCTGAGCGATATGAGATGCCTAACAATAAAAAAGGTTGAATCTAACTAATCAGAAGAGTCACCAAAAACTGCAGAGGACATGATGACGTTGATAAGAAACCACATAAATGAGGAGCTCAAATATAACAAAAACAATAGAAAGCTTTTACCTCGCTGGCATAAAGAAACAAAAAGGCAAAACTGCTTTGTAACTACACACAGATTAGTCAGTTGTATAAAATGTTTTGTATAAATAGAGACACCAGAAAGAACAGAACAAGTCCAACGGTTTTACCATCGGTTTAATATGAGATCCACTTTTGTCAGAGTAGATTGCTGTAAAATAAAAACAGGTAAAGAAGCGGTCATGATGAGAGGAGCTGTTAAAAACTCAAAATGCCGCCTGCAGTTCAGTCAAAGAGAACCATCCCAGCTAAACAAACTCACATGTCTTTAGTTCAGCACACAGTGAGAGCTCAGGAGCCTTTACGGTCACATGCTCTGCAAAGAGCTGAGAACTTACTCAGAATCATAGCCTTTACAAAATACCATGAACTTTCCATGTCTTGACTGATTCGATTAGCAGACATCTATGTGGAAAGGATGACCTGAAGACTGGCAGGCAAGCTGGGGGGGGTTGATATTTTTTTTCCTCTTGGCTACTTTATTAGGGTTTACTAGACAGTTTTAGCACATGAATCCTGTCTGTCCTGTGCAAAGGGAACAATGAAAGGATTCTTTTGCCAAACCGTTGAAAATGCTCAGTAATCCACATTGCCAGCTGTGGTTGAAAAATGATTTCAGAATAACAGTAAAAAAAAAAAAAAAGCTAAACAAACTAAAATCTGTTCTTATGACAGCAATCATATCCATAAAAACAGGGTTACTAGAAATCATACAGCTTCACCTGACCTAATTAGCAATCAGCTGGTCGGAAACTAAATATCCTTTTTGACCATTGAATGTGATAAAAATGAGTGTTAACAAGCTGCGCTGACAATAACACTCTTCAGTTTAGATGAGGTTGGTAAGTGAAGAGGACTCCTTGTCATTTTCAGCATCAGCGAAGCGTTAACAAATGAGGTGAGGAGAGCCACAAAAGGTGTATAAGATTAGTAGAAAGGAAATCGGATTTTCTGAGGAGGTCATTCAGCTGTTGTATTAGGCTGCTACTTTTAAACAGAAAGAGGCTTCAGCAAAAAAAATCAGGAAGCTAAATGTACAAGCAGAAAAGTTGCTTTTGTTTCAATCCTTTGAAGAATCCAGTTTTGTCTGTTGCAGATCATGCAAGTTATTGATGAAGAAATGTTGGCAGTCTTTTGAAAACCTCACAGCTGAGGTCTTACTTACTGAGTGCATTTCATATGACAATAAACTTGATATGCTTAAAAGTAAATGCAAAAACTAATAAGGATACATGATCCTAAGCAACAAATGCTAACAATAAAGACAAGAGGAACACAAAAATACAAGTAATTTACATTTAATATTCAGAAGGAAAGGTGAGGTAATGTTAACTGTGCTAATGGTGCCAACAGCTCGACAAAAACATGACTGTTTAAAATCAAGTCAACTCATTTTGACATTTTATCTTTGTTTTGAAGTAATCGTGAAATCCTGTAAAGCTGCATAATAGACTAATTTCTAGAAAAATTTTGTGAGAAAAAAAATGACTTAAGGTCAGTTAATGACCAGTAACAAGTTAATACTTTAATTAGAGGTAAAGCATCACCACAAGGTATATATTAGCCATCGGCCTGAATCAACTTCTGTTACAGTAAATAATTTAAACCTCATTCTTTGGTTTCATATGGAAATCTAATCAGTTAATTAATATAGCTCCAGTGCTAGAAATACATAAATCTATGGGCCAGAGAGTAGAGTCTGAAAATGTTCTATTGATCAGTGATCAGTGGGTCAAATAATGAAAAATCAGATTTTTTTTTTTTTTTACTCCCTTCTTTTTATGCATCTAAAATAAGAATTTCTACAATTTTCGGTTTATAAACCCTTTTAGCAGCACCATGTAATTTGATGTAGTTTGTTGTGTTTAACAAAAATTAGATAAAAGGTCAAGAGCAAATGCTTTAATGCGTAAATAGGGAAAATCTTCATAATTACTTGAACTGCTATTGGATTCAAACCTAATTACTATCAACGAGCCTGAACCACATTTCCTTTGAGAAAAAAGAAAATTGTAATGGGTCAAAATTGGAACATAAAAACAAAAATATAGACTGTTATCAACCAACAAAACCCTGATAGGCGCATTTCTATATAAATTCCCATCAAAATATTGTCAGGACAGTTTACAGAAAAGTAGATAGATCTAATTAAAATCCAGTTCCACGTAATCCAATTCAGTACGATTACAGACAGCTTCGAGTGGCAAACTCAAGTACATAAAGTTCAATTCAATCCAACTACAACACAATACCATCCTAAACATGACATAAAATGGGTAAGGAATAAACACTTGAGTGTAAGATGCTCAGAGTTCGCATTCTGCGCTGTGGGAAAGCCGAAGCCATCACTCGGACATTATAAAACCCAACAACAGCTTCGCTAATATGTGCCCTCTATCTGCTACAAAGGAAAATGAAGGCTAAACTAATTAAATAGCTTTAACACTGCCAACTGCAGCTGTCAGCTATAACAACATGAACTGAGATGACAGGAGAGCTAGCAGGTCGCTAGCTAGGCTATTAGCATGTAAACGAGCCAGTGCACGGGCCCAGTCCTTACTTCCGACACACACTGACACGAGACGAAGTTGTAACACGCGCATTTCCTCCTCGCGCGAGCCAGCGTCAACAGGGGCGTAGCCATAAGCAGAAACATGAAAACGAGTAGCTACAAATGTTTAAATTGTTGCTCACATACCTGTCCGGATCACGCAGGGACCCTCATTCTGATGTATTGAGACTGACTGCTGATTTGTAAACACTAGCGGGTCAGGCGGATGTGCTGAAGATCAGCTGACTGGTCATGTGATCAGCGGAGAGAAGCTCCTGAAATGTGATGTTTTATGCAGCCAAAAGAGAATTCTTAGTTGTTCTTTTATTCAGAGCAAGATGTTTAATGTTTTGCATATTGTAAATGGTTTAAATTATGCTGATGCTATGTTAAGTTTTAGAAAAGCTGATAATACAAAAGACCCCCAAACAAGTACAAACACTCTTATAAAGTAATACTTCATGAAGATTAACATCTGTAAAAACTGTTTTAAAATATACTACAGTTAGAGGGACAATCTGTCCTGAAGGTCACGTTATGATTTTTAAAAAAGGGTGAAATGGGAATTTGTGAATGTTAAAAAAATATAATAATTCTAATAAGAATAAATAAAGAACAGAGTTATATTTCTTGGGTTGTCTATATTATTTCCCGTTTTTTTCCCCAGACCAGTTAATATTAAAATTGTTCACAAGTTTATGTTCAAGACTCATCTTAAAATAATTTTCCTTTTCTTTTCTGCAGTCCAGACCTCTGTCCGACCACTCTTTTAATGAAATTTGTTGTTCATTGATGGACTTGGTCATAGAGATCCTTTGGCAAAGTTTCTTACGCATTTATTGTTAATTGACAATACCTATTCAGAATCTTTCCCTTATTCCTCATTCATTCATCCATCCATCCATTCATCCATCCATCATCCATCCATCCATTATCACTGGGGTAACAGATTAACCGAAGCATCTTTCTCCACTCACCAGCTCATTCCTGGGAATTCCAGTCGCGGTCCTGACCAAAATGGACATAAGGTCCCTCCTGTATTTTCTGGGTCTGCT
Source organism: Anableps anableps (assembly GCA_014839685.1). Classification (NCBI taxonomy): domain Eukaryota; kingdom Metazoa; phylum Chordata; class Actinopteri; order Cyprinodontiformes; family Anablepidae; genus Anableps; species Anableps anableps. The sequence continues at coordinate 13,566,783 of CM026079.1, forward strand.
CTTGGGTTTCTTCCCAGTTGGATGAGCTCAAAAAATCTCCAAAAGAAAGCACCCAAAAGGCATCCTGATCAGATACTTGAAACATCTCAACTGAGGAGCAGTGGCTCTCCTCTGAGCTCCTCTTGTGTGTCAGAGGTCCTGATCCTATCTCTAAAGTTGGATCCTGGCACCCTATAGAGAAAACTCATTTCAGCTGCTTTTATCCAGGATCTTGTTCTTATGATCGTGATCCATATTTCATCACCATAAGTAAGGTTCAGAACAGATGGACCAGTGACCACGGACCACAGATCACAGCAGCACCTGCAGCAGTGAAGATGAAGCCTCTGTCCATCTGCTCATTTCCCACTCCATCTTTTGCTATCAGTCATTAACAAGACATCAAGATACATGAAGTTCTCTGCTTGATGCATAGACCAGCCAACAGCCTGGAGGCATTTCATCAGACATTTCATCTGTTTCCATCTTAGAACCATGGCCTTAGAGAGCTGACTCTAATCCTAGCCATCTGACTCTTGGCTGTGATCTCCAGAGCAGGTTGAAGGTCACATCCTAAGGATGCCAACATAACTACATTGTTAGCAAAAAAACAAAGATACAACCTTGAGGTTCAAATCCAGACAGTCTTGTCTTTATAACTACATGTTCTGCCCATGAATACCACAAACAGGATCCATAACAAGGGGTAGCCCCGTTGGAGTCAAGCCTGCCCTGGGAACAAGGTTGACATTATGCAAGGCTTGTTTCTAGTTCTTGCTTTTTGCATGCTTGGCCTGCTTAGTCCATAAGTCACCCAGGTATCCCATACTCCCAAAGCATTCTCAAAAAATGTCAAGGGACACAGTCTTCCCAAGATTCACAAAACACATGAATACCAGACACCTAAACGTCAACAGTCCTCTCAACAACTGTGGAGGGTAGAGATCTGCAGGAAGTTCCACCGTCAAAATAAGTCTTATGCTGCTCCATCTGAATTCGAAGTTCGAAAATAACTTGAGTATTTTTTAGATCTCCACAAAATCCTTCTGTGTGCAACTTCAGTTATTTTCACTGAGTTATTTTAAACTTTCTCTGGGACATAGGCCCAGCAGAGATGATAATACTGTGTATGAAGAACTACCTTCCACTTAGAGGAAGGTCTGCTTTTAGCACTTATCCTACAAAACAATCGGTATCTTTGTGTCAGCTTAATCACTGCAATTTCTGAGGTCAAGCAAGTCAGACTGATGTGCCTTTTAAAAGCAGCTTTATCAAATAATCCCTCCAAACATAGGAACACCAGCAAATGGCCATAACAGGACAAAACTGAAATCTCTGTGATACTTTATACAGATAACCATGTTACACATCATTACTCCTTTAAATTTTTCCATTGGTCTGCATGGTGGTTAGAAGCAGAAATAATGACCATCTTTGCTATTGCCATCATTATCAAAGGCAAGGCAGTTCAAGAGCGCTATTATCATCATTATTACAGCTAATATTACTGATGATGAGGCTTTCATGGCCTTTCGCTGGCCCTTCCTAAAGTATTGTCATGGAAACAGACGACAGCAAAGAGCACAGTGTTGTTGAATTACTCTGTGAAGCTATTTATGACCAAATGGGGCTTGAATGTTGTTCTCGTCTCTGTACACCACAGGAGCTATGATGCGGAGAGCCTGAAGGAGAGACGTGTGAGCGTTGGGGGGAGAAAAGGAGAAACCGACCCAAGAATAAAATAACTGTTACAACACTTAAAACAAGAGACAAAAGAGGGAGAAAGCACTGAAGGCACTGAAGGGCATGTGACCAGAGAGACACAAATACTGTTTAATGACTGAAAACAATGACACCAATTCACAGAAACACCACCAGCCATGTAAGAAAGAAAATAATTGGTGCTAAGAAAATAAACAGAGCTTTCTATTCAACTGTTAAATCCCCTATAAATCTTCATGAGCACAATATAAATAGTCCCTGATGAATGAACTTCATTTGAGTTGTTTTCTATGGTGATCTAAATATTGCGATTTTCAGACTGCACTACAAATCATTTCCTTACATGCTTCACACCATCTTAAATGTGACCAAATACAAACCGGGTTAGATTTGGTGGCACCCCTGGTAAAGATGTGTAAGAACAAATGCATATTTTATTGTAGCAGTATAATCTCCCACTGAAAGAAACACTGTTTAATTTGAGGACATTTACTATAAATCCCATATTTATAGAAAATTATTTTTAACAAAACCATTGATGGAACAATCAATGATACCCCTAACAATCTTTTGGAAATAAATGTCGGAGTATTTTTAAAGTATACTTAACTTCTTTAGGTTGATCAAAGTGTCAAAGAACATGTTACTGTGTACACAATCAACAACTGTGCCAAAGCTTATAGCTCAAAGGGGTGTCTTGGGCTCACCAAGTCTATTATATTTTTAAATTTATAAAGAAGCATACATTTGCCTTAGATTCTGAAAATGTGTGGACAGTCTATTTTATTTTTACTGATGCCAGTGAAATTGTACGTTATGTCAGATCAACAAGATATTAATGAATAATATAAACTTTCAAGTTTAGATAAATCTTAATCATTTTTGCAACATATTTAAAGCACTGAACAATGAATGACTTAAACAAAAACATTTGTTCTGCTTTCAACTTTTGCCTCATGAATTGTCATTTGTTCACTATCCATTCACAGTTCAGAATGGTCTGTAAAACTTTAAAAGAAGGCTTTCTCTCTAGTTGCAGAATAATTAGAGAGACTTGTAAATTCATGCATGGGTTATAAATACTGTTTGTCAAAAACAATGCGTTCATAAGCAAACTGATTCTTTAAAAAGCACAACACAACAGAAATGGGCCTTTAATGTTTTCAGGAAGAATATTTTACAAGACTTTTAAATTTTACAAGACTTTTAAATTCCTCCAATCAGCACAAACTAGAGTAAAGATTTAAGTTTGCTTTATACTGTTTTAATCATACATGTTTTATCATCTTTATTTAAAAAAAAAAAAAAAAAAAAGTTAATTCTTCAGCCTCACAGGATTACATCTACTATAATTTTATTGTGACAGCAAATATATTATGAGAAAAACATAAACAAGAAATCAGTTTTGAATAAATTAGACAAATCAATGCCAACCTTCAGTAGTACTTTTAAACATAATACAAATCATTGTGATAGTAAATAATGATGAAGCAAAGACAGACACAGACTGGCATTGCCACGTTCCAAAAGGCATTATTGGTCCCTACATCTCTCAACAACTAGCTACCATTACTCCTTTTAAACATTAGGAACATAAGGGTTGTTGAATTGGTGTACCTTATTAGACAGACATCCTATACATACACGGTTCACTTACACACATCTGTACATTTAGCCTCAGTTAACTTTGTGTGAGAGATGCAAAAAAATGTCACAGAGCTTCCTAAATAGTGGTTAAGTAGGGTAATGTATTTAAAAAAAGCAATTTCCCTGCCAGATCACTCCTCAGGTTTAATTTATTATGATAAGAAAAGTGATCTAAGTGTTGAATTTTAGTTTTGAAATATTTAGCTATACAAATATTAATCCAACCTGATATATTGTTTGTCCTTTGTTTTTAAACCTAGTGAATATCTAAGACCAAAAGTCCCACTCTCTAATAAATAAATAATTTTTTAGATAACACTTTATATGTATGATAAGTAAATAAAAAAAGCTATAATAGACACATTATTCAAATAAAAAATATATGTAGTATTATTTCAGTGTTCTGACAATTACTTAAACTCACAATTAAATGTTACAAATCAAAAATGAAACCTTGAATCCATTATATGTAAAAATGAAATCTGGTTTTCCCCAGTATTTATTTAATTATTTCATGTTTCATGTTAAAATTATTTAAACAGCCACTAAAGACCACCTGCACTGCAACTCAGCTGAAGACCAATCACCTTGTGGATTGCAGAGTCAGCTCCAAACACTGACTTTGACAGACTATTTCTGGATTTATTTATTTACTTAACGTATACATTTCCACACATAAACAATTATGAGACAACTTATTTATGTATTGAACAGTGACAGTTTTGGCACTTGGTAGACAAAGACCAGAATGCTTCTAAAAACACTGATGTATAAAAGCTTAGAAATGAGAGAGGCAGTACTTTCCTTTTAACAACATTGAACATAATTTGGAGTTTCTATGAATGCATTACAGTCCTTAAATATTTCATGAAAGTGCAAGAACAGAAAAATAATGACAGCTAGCTTTCTACATCTTTTCGTGAGGATTTATCCAACTACTGCACCTAACACTGAATACTGTAACATAAAAAACATGTACAAATACAGGAGAGCATTTTTAACATGCTTCAATGGTCTACAGTAAATGATAACTATATTTTTTTCTGTGCAATCAACTCCAGAGTTTTTGTTATTTAAACCCCTGCAAGAAAATAATACCCAGATGTACAGTACATGTTTCAACAAGTAGCTGCAAAGAATGTCTCGACCCACATATCTGTACACTTTCTAGACGATATGTCATATACAGTCAGAGTAATATTCTACTATTGTGTTTAACAGCACATGCCTATTATGTTGTATCAAAACACAGTCAACTGCTTTGGAAGAATATGCAAGAGTGACTGAGTTGTATTAGCTCATCGTTGAATTGTATCAGAGATGAAAGAAGCTTCTGGTAGTGGCTCACAGAGAAAATATTGCTTGTTCTAACCAGGTTCTGAGTTACGTCTTAGACGTAACTCTCCTGCTCCTCCTTCATTGGGGGAAGTGTTTGTGTGGCAACATCTGATTCTCTTGAAATAGAAACCTCACTTGTGTCTCTACCAATTTTCTCCAGCCCAGTTTCTTTCTTTTCTGCCTTTACAGTGACTTCCGGTTCCTGTGTAGTTAAGTCTGCCACAAAGAGGTCTGGGTTTGAACAGACTTGCTTGTTGTCATGACTGTGCACTGGACTGCGGCTGTTGTCTTGGCTTTGCTCTAAATCCTGGCTGCTGAAGAAGATCCGGATCGTGTCTTTAGGCAAACCCAGCTGGGCAGAGAGGGTGTGGATCGCCTCTTCGTCTGGGTAGAGGCCAACATCCTGGATGAAGCTCTGCAGGATTCCCAGGGCATCATTAGAGACCATTAACCTATCACCTTGGACCTCTTCTTTAACAATTATTTTATTATCTGTCCCAGAACAAACTCCAACCCTGCTGTTGTTCTCGCTCTTGATAGTAGATCTTGTCACAAATATGTTGTTCTTTATATTTTCATTTTTGCTGTTTTGACTGATGTCATCTTTGCCTCCCAAGTGTATGGTCCCATCCGTTTCTTGCAAATCACTGTCTGTACCAGTGCCCCCCACTCTTCCAGTAATACCCCAGTCTACACCTGAATTATCAGCATTTTCTCTTTCCACTTCAACCCATTCCTTACTGTCTTCCCTTTCATCAGCCCAGCTGGGTCTCCTCTGCAGGTTTACCCTGAAGTGCCCCCAGGTGCCCCCAGCCTCAGACTCGGCAGGTGATGCAGCACATGGTTGGGGTGGAGACTGGTCTAGCCCTGGCTCAGGCTGCAGTGGGTGATGGGGTTGGAGATGTTGTTGCTGAGACATCATGCAGCTGCGTTGATGCTGTTGAGACAAATATGTTGCCATAAAATGAGAAGAATAAACACTCATGGCTGGAAATGCACCAATCAGAATTTTTTGCATCCGACCATACAGACCCAGAATTTTGAGCTTTAAAAAACAAGGCACTTTGGTAAACATGGCCACAAATAATGTAGCATTTAATCTGTACAATTTAACTGAAAAACAAACAAATCTGCTAAAAAAAAAATACATACATAAAAAAGTGTGCACAGAGGACTCCCATCAATTAACACTTTGTTAAAGTATCCTTTAATTTAATTACAGCATCTAGTCTTCTTGGGTAGGAGTCTATCAACATCCTGAATCTTGGCTCTGTAATATTTGCCCTCTCTTACTTGCAAAAGACTAAATACACTGGATTGTGAGATTTCTTGTAGACAACCACCTTAAGGTGACCCTAGAGATTGTCAGATTTTGTTCTGAATTCTGCTCAGCTATCACAACTATTAAAACTTTCATTTTCCTGTCATTGTTTAACTGATTGGGGTATATGATTAGACCCACTGTTGCTGAAAAATCTAATCCCACATTCAGCTTTCTAGCAGAGAACTGAAAGATTTATGCTTAAACTAATTAGTATTTGGAATTACTCATAAATTCTTCCATCTTCACAAAAATTTCAGTTCCACACCCAGAACAGTAACCTAATAGGATGATACTGCCACCATCATATATAAAGTATGTGAATGGTGTTTATATTTTTTGCTGTAATATTATTTTCGCTTCAATTGTACAGGGTATAGGTAACACTGTATATAGAAAATATTCCTGGAAACATTAGCAAATGATTTATGGATGTAACATGAGTGCATGGTTTTGAGAGTCAATTGATTTATTAAAAAAAATTAAAAACCTCTTTTTTTATTATCAGTCTATTTGGTATTTAAGGAAAATATCTGTGAGTTTATCAATAATGTCTTCCTTTTGTAGCCTTACCAGTGCACTGTCATTGCCGAGCAGTGTTAGCCTGTCAGCACAGTGCTGTGAAGTCATGCTGCTGCTCTCCTGCTCATAGATGGCATCTCGCTCAATCTGGGACAGGCTGAGGAATCGGCGGATCATGCACAAGTTCTCCCATAACGTACGGTTCTCTGGGCAGGGATCCTCCTTCCAGCGCAGAAGCTCGCACAGCCAGCCCTACAATACCACACAATGATATTAATACAAATATTTATGCAAAAGCTCTTTAGTTTAATTTAAACCAGGATTTATTTTTGCTTAAATTACGGTTAATTGTGTGTCTGTTCATACTTCTAAGTTAGAATTAGTTGTTTCCAACTCAGTGGAATCAGCTGGAACACTCCTCAAAGTCAGAATTCTGATTTGGAAAACCTGAAATTTGACATGGCCGAATCATACTAACAGTAGTGAAAGTTGTAAATAAACTGCTTATTGACACATCTGATACACTTTATCTTGTTAAACTAGTTCCATGTCTGACATTAGTTTATTAATGTACTCCTTTTGTGTCTGAGTGCATAAGAAGGCCTGGGAAGGTGTTCCACTGAGCTAAGGTCAGGCCTGTGTGCAGGCCGGTTAAGTTCTACCAAACCAAATTCGCTCATCCACACCTCTGTGGACTTTACTTTGTACACTGTTTTACAGTCATGTTGGAACAAGGAGGTGCTATCCCTAAACTGTTCCCACAAACTTAAGGGAATTAAATTTTCCACTTTGTCGTATTACCACTAACAGATGCCTGTGGAAAATCTAGTGGTGAGGAAATTTCATGACTGAACCTATTGCACAGATTGCATCTTATTACTGTACCAAGCTGGAACTTCTGAGAGCAACCTCTTCTGCTTCTTTCACAAATGTTTGTGAAGCAGTCTGCACGCCAAGGTTCTCGATTTTATACCTTTTATGTTATGAGAACAGATTAAAAACTGAATTCAATGTATTGGATGGATGACCAATACATTGGTCATCCAATGCATATAATGTATATAATTTGCAGTAGAGCTGCAAATTATATGCAGACTTGCATATAAAAGAAGTATTAGAGGCATGTGACATTTATCTATTTAACAGAATAGAAATATCCTATATTGTCACTCAGTGGGGAAATCCATCCATCCATCCATCCATCCATCCATCCATCCATCCGCACTTGTCCTTGCAGGCTGGCAGAGGTGGGGTGCTCCCAGAACAGGTCACCAGACCACCACAGGGTGGAATATTAACATTACGTTATATGTGCTCAATATGGTTTTCATTCCATGTACAGCATGGAATGAGTCTTCATACCTGCAAAAGTCTTCATACCTGCTGAATATGTTCACATCTGTTTCATGTAAATACCACAAACTTTAATGTATCTTTGAGGATTTTATATGACTGCATATTTAGTGATTTATGTCCTATTTATTTCTTTGGTACATTGGTACATAATGATATTTTGAGATTTAATACCTAACCTTTAAGGTGATTTCATATCTGACATTTCATGGGTTTTTAGGTCTGACATTTTATGAATTTCATATCTGACATTTATTTGACATTTATCCTGTGACCTGTTTGCTTGGATCTTTGAGCATGCTCAGCTGATGTCTGTATACAGATTGTTGGTCTGGAGAGACGGTACTCTGTGATTGTCTAAGTTCAGTGGTTTGAGTAGGGGACACTTGCCAGACCTCTGACAAATCTGTAACCTGCTATAGCGTAATAAAGACACAACTTCTCATTTCATCTTGTCTTGATTTCTTATTGACCAGATACCCAACACTCCATCCTCAGCACATATTCATAAAAAGGAAGAAGAATGGTAAATGGTTTTCAAACCTTTTTTACAAATAAAATCTGAAAACTGTGGTGAGCATTTGTTTGTAATATTTTTTCACCAACTTGGGCTAGACTTCCTGTCCCTGCCTAGAGAAAAGCATTCCCACACCATAATGGTCCCACCACCTTGTTTAACAGTGACAATGATGTGTTCAGGGTGGTATGCACTGTAAAGTTTGCATGTTGTAGAAAGCGTTTACACCTTCTACATGTTTGAAGTTTTCCCAATATGGTTTCTGCCAATTGCTGATGAGACTTCTTATGGGTTTCTTATAACAGTGGTACTCTTATTGACAAATGACTGTCCTCTCCAAAATAGCTTGAGATATGGTTTCATAACCTAACACTATCTGTCAAATGATTTCTTTGGTGAGGTGCTGTTAATTCACTAATATTCTCTAACAAATCCTTAAGGCCACTGAATTCCTCCTTTCATGCTTAAGTTAAATCAGTAACTCTATTAACTGAAGAGGTGATGACTGATGGCTTGTTGGTTGGACTAGATTTTATTAAGGGGGATCATAATAAAGGGGGTGAATACAAATGCATGCCACACTTTTCAGATTTTCATTTGTAAAAATGTCCAAGAATCGTGTGTGGTTTTCCTTTCACTTCCCAACTAAGCACTAATTTGTGTTGGTCTATCATATAAAATCCTATTAACAAGGAAATTTGTGGTTGTAGGGTGACAAAATGTGAATGTGTTAAAGGGATATGAAGAGTTTTTAAAGCACTTTAACTAAAAGTAAGGGGTGTCTTACAATCTTTTGCCATTCCTAGGTCCAATTTCTCATTTTCTTTACACATTAACTGAAAAATGTTTATTTTCTATTTATAAAATGTGCGAAAAGGTGAATTTCTTGGTGCCTCGCCACTAATCCACTGGAATTCTCTTATCTGCCTTAATTGTTTCAGCATCACAAGAGAAGAAACTTGTGAGTGGCAGATTGAGGAAAATGAGGAGCATAAAGCCCAGTTTTATTCATGAATGGCAGCATGATTAGAAGCAGGCTTAGTTGAACCCACATACACACACATACCTGGCTGAAACCCAGTTTCAGCACCGAAAGCCATCCAGATGCACAGTGCAGATAGGAGAGAGAGATTGAGCATGGTTCTGTCTGCCAACTAACTGAGTAAATTAAAGGGGAAAAGTGGAGGAGATAAAGAGAAAGAAAGAAAAAAGCACCAAAAAGAGCAAACTGCACAAACAACATGGAGAAAGTGAAGAAAGATAAGGGGCAGAGAAAAAACAACAAAGGAAAAAGAAAATTGGGATTTTTGGTCATTTACACTTGCATGACCACAGGATGGCCTTAGAAAGAAAGAAAGAAAGAAAGAAAGAAAGAAAGAAAGAAAGAAAAAAGAAAGAAAGAAAGAAATAACAAAAGAAAGAAAGAAAGAGAGAGAGAAAGAAAGAGAGAAAGAAAGAAAGAGAGAAAATGTAGATCTGCTGTAGAAGGAGGGAAAATGAGACAGCTCAAATCCCCCCTTTTCTATGAAGGGAAATTATCCTCAAAACAAAAGGCAATAACAAGCTTATGGGGCTGCCATAAAAATGAGAACAATAAACACTCGAATCATGCCCGTGTGTGCGTTTGTATTAGTGGATTTGTGTGAGTTTGCGTGTTTGTGCAATTGTGTATTAGTGCATGCAGTCTTACTGTACGTCTGTGTGCATAAGTAGGCAGTATGAGTGTGTGCACACCGACTATTAAAGCGATAATTTAGGACACAATAGCAGTCTGATGCACTGACGATAGTCCTCTGCAGAGCACAGCTGCTGGATGATTATCTGGGCTTTTCTCCACACACATTAGCGATTTCTGGTTTAAATGAGAACATGTAGTTATCTAAAAATGCCAAATTTAAACATTTAATCAAGCAATGAAAATGAGTGGCTAAAATATGCACAAGTTAGAGATTTGAGAAGTCCATGGGTTTTTGCTGGTAATGACCAAGAAAGACCCCACCTGACTTTTGGAGACGGCAACTTTTGCAAAAAGAGCCTGGGACACTTTAGCTCTCTTCATCTCGTGATGGATCTCCTCATAGATAGAGGCGTTGATGTTAAGAACACAACTGTCTGTCCTGAACCCTCTGTCAGCTGTAACCGGTGATAGTCTCGCCTAAGACGAGACAGACAAACAACAAGAAGGAGGATTGGATTTCATTGGACAATAAATAATAGGGAGTTGGATTACTCTAGAAATGAGAACACATAAAATGTTTTTAATTGCAGAGCTACAATTATGCTGATTTTTACAACATGTGGGATTGTGTTCTCATCAACAGAGGCAAGAAAACTACTTTAACTACAAATCTAACTATAGGTACATAAAATGATTGCATTGATTCTAATATTTTTTGTGTTTGACAACACTGGACTATTAACTAACCCCTCACAGTGAGCCTAAGGAAATCCATAGAAAGCAAGATCTGAATTTAACTACATGACTGCATTGTACAGGAACAAACCCAATTAAGCTGAATTAAATTTTAGATAGATAAGCTTTTACCAGTTTATGATTGAATAAAGGTACAATGGTTAGTACAGCAAGTGAACCACATGATTAGGTGGGCACAGAATCTTAATAAGTGAATAAACACCAACTTTAAAGGAAAATACAGGTGTATACACATGTTTAAATGAATATATTTGTTTTACTCTTAAATGTATGGCGGAGGATCAGAAATAGCATTTTAGGAAATACAGTAAAAGGTGGAGAGTACACAGAAATAATAATAATAATAATAATTTACCTGAAACATTTAGGGTTTATATCCTTACAAATAAAACCTTTAAATTACAAGAAAGTGCAATTCTTTTTATTGTGATTGCAAGGTGGAAACTTTCAGAGCATGCCTGCAAGACTGGCTTTTCTTTTCATCTCTTGCAGTCTCTGTGCTGGCTGACCTGTGTGGATCTTGGAGGTGTGTTGTTGCAGCTGGGTGGGAAACCGGTCATGCTCCTCTCCTTCTCCTCCTGGTACATTCGCTCTCTCTCAGCCTCGGGAAGCTGAAGAAAACTGTTCATGGCCCGCAGGTTGACCAGCAAAGACTGGGAGGCATGTTTTGGATCCTCCTCCTTCCGCAAGATCTCTGAGAGTAGACCCTAGCAAAAACACATGCAGCTTGATTTTATTACAAAAGCATTCATAATATCAAACCCAAAAGAATGCTGGGGTACTTTTTTTTATTCCAGATGCTACATGGACATAGGTTTTTAACCAAACATTGGGTTGAAAATTGTGACCCAGCTTGTTGGGTAAGAGAAGTGACTTGAAGGAGATTCTTCATAGAACATCACTTTAAACTATTCGGCTTGATCAGACTTCAATGATTCCCTTTGCCAGATGAAATATGAAGTGGCCAAATGGCAAATTATGCTATATAGTAATATTAGTGACAGTGCGTTGTGTTAATGAATATTTATGAACTAGCTTGTTTACTTAAGATAAAGTTAGCCTTTTATGAGTTCGGGAGTTAGTGGTGCTAGTGTTACCTATGCTTTACTTTCATACTTTGACCAAAGAATTGGTCATAAACTTAATACTGGCAGGCAATATTTTGTAATGTGTTATATAGGGTTAAGACCAAAATTATTCATACCACTGGCAGATTTAGATAAAAGGTAAGGGTTTAAGAATCCCGACTTGAAACTCATGGAGGTATTAGGGTGACGCCAAGGAGGCGTCCAAATTCAACAACTTGGAGCTCAAAGATGAATTGTCTAAATACCATTGAAAATAAGCAGAAAGCTTTTCAGCAAATTATAAGAATCATTTGATTTCTTTCTTCGATTTCATCAGTTAAGGCTTTTCCGTTAATTATCGAAAAGGGTGTAAATCATTTTTTACATATAAATTTTGTTAAAATGTAAAATAAAACAGTGATTTTTTCTCTCTCAAAAATGACGCCCCTAGCATATCTTTTCAGAGATACCTTTTGAGCTTAATCATACTGAGCAGCAGTATCATTTGTAAAGCAGGGTCAAGCTAAAAATAAGTTATTCACTTTAAACCAAATATGGTTTGTTTAGTAACACAGGCCATGGTTTATTCTATTTCACCTACTCTTTTTATAGTCTTGATGTTAGACATTTCTCCATTACAATTTTTTCCCAGAGAGTGATAAACAATAAGGTAATTACCCATGGAATGGTCGACTCTGGGACATCTTAAATACACATCTTGCAGTTTAATAGTAAGTGTTATACTATACTTATTAAACTCTGTGCATAAACTGTAAGCCTGTCTTTCCAGTAAGATAAAGAAATAGAATGAGGCAAAACACCCTGCCTCAATGGTGATCTATTTCAAACAATAGATCACCATTGAGACCACCCGGCTAACCCCAGCTTCCAAACAGAAAGGGGTCTTTGTGTGAATTGTCAAATGACAAATGTGGATTTACTTTGAGATAGGGTTTTAGCATAATGCCTAATGCTTATGGCTGGCATGAGAACACCCTTGGCAACAGGGAAATATGGGTGTAGATAGCAAACAACAACAACAACAAAATAATAATAATAATAATAATAATAATAATAATAATAATAATAATAATAATAATAAGAAGAAGAAGAAGAAGAAGAAGAAGAAGAATTCAGTGCTCTTGGTGTATTTGGGAACAAAATATATTGGGGGAGGCCACTTTGGATACAAATAGTTGGTGGCAATGATGGACATAAAAAATGAAAGAAAAAAGACGATGGATTCTCCGTAGGAGATATACAATGAAGAGAATAGAGAGGTTGCCAGAGTGAAAGGTGGCATAATAGAAGGACAGTGAGATTGAGCAGAAGGTAGGGAGAGAGACAACATTTCTCTGAGGGGTTGTGATTAGTTGGCCTAGCAGCTGCTTTACTGCTGGCACCAGGCTTGTGCTGCAGAGAGTTGGCACAAACACATACACAGAATCACACATTCACAGAGGGAGGGGGTCAGTGCAGCAAAGGCAAGGCCAGTGTGCGAACTAAGATGTCATACCCGTTACTGGAACACCAACAGAAGACCAAAGGTACAGAGCCTTGGGAAAGTGGCCATACCCCTTGAACTTGAACATTCCAACAACAAACCTCAATGTGATTTATTGGGATTGAATGAGACAGACCAACATAAAGTAATGAAAGGGACAGATGGTTTTCAACATTTTTACAGGTTAAAATGTGTTAAATATGGTATTCATATATATTTGTTGTATTTTGGAGGCTGCCTCTACCAGCTTTGCTCATTTAAAGACTGATCCACTTACCTTCTTGTTCTTGCAAAATAGCTCAAGCTCAGTCAGATTTAATGAAAAGGATCTGTGAACAACAGTTTTCGAATCTTGCCACAGATTCTCAGTTGGATATAGATCTGGACTTTGACTGGGCCAATTTAACACGTGGTCATGCCTTGATGTAAACCATTCCATTGTATCTATGGCTGTTTACCTAGGGTTATTGTCCCACTGGAAGGTTTTGCTCCACCCATTTTCTCATCAGCTCTGATCAGCTTCCCTGTCCAAGCTGCATAAAAGCATTCTCACTGCAATACGATACCACCTCTGTTATTTGGTGGGGAAGTTGTATTCTGGCTGATGTGTAGTGTAATCTTTCCACAACACATAATGGTTTGCATGTAGGCCAAAAAGTCTTGTTTTGGTTTTACCTGATCAGAGCACCTTCTTCCACATGCTTTTTGTGTACCCTATACAGGTGATGGCAAAATAAGAATATAAGTTTTTCTGGTTTTCTTTTAAAAATGGCTTTGTTGAAGATTATTCCCTGTGAGCAGTGAATCTCTAAAGTCTCTCCAAAGTTACCATGGATCTCTTGGCTGCATCAATGATTTATTTTTTCTTGTTTGGCCTTTCAGCTCAGGTGGATGAGCCAAGTCTTGATTAGCAGGTTAGAAGTTGTGCCATATTTTTTACATTTTAATGTTTTCAAAGATTTTAATATTGTTAATTGGGTGCGAGGAGCCAAAACATTGAAAAATATAAGTTGTATTAACATTTTTCAAAGACCCTTAACAACAAATTATATCAGCATTCACTCTGCACATCCATCTTACAGTACCTGGGTTCTGTTAAAGGCCACTCGGGCAAAGATGGCTTGTGAGATGCCCGCTCTCCTCAGCTCCTCTCTCACATTCTGGTAGATGTCACTCGGTACATCTGTTGGTGCTACCGAAGACACTGTAGCCCCAGGTTGACTTTGTGGCATTGTTGCTGGACACCCTCCCGAACCACACTGTGCCTGCTGTGATGCTTGAGAATCAGAGGCTTTAGAAAAGGCTTTGGCAGGAGGCCTTCCCACAGGGGGGTGGTTGAGATACTGCTGTGGTGAAGAAGAGACACCCTGGCCAGCTAGCATGCGGGTAACCGCATACTGCTGGTTAAGAAATTGGGTCATCATCAGCTGCTGGTTCACCATTTGGGAGCTGAGAGGCTGGGGGACCAAACCAGGAGGGTGAAGACCAAGCGATGGCCGACCACAGATGTTGGCAACTGCTCCATGAGCAAAAAGAAGATTCGAGTTCTGATCCACTGGGCTAGTTGGAATTGGCTGCTGGGAGTGGATAATATCTGTGGACTGCTCAGAAAAGCAGTCCATTTCTGCTGAAAGAGAACATACAAATGGACTTATGTGTTGTAATAAAACTAAAAAAGGGACTAAACTAAACATAAAAGTCAGAATGACTATTGCAAGCTCTGTTTGGTCAACATCTGAGCTGACAAAGGGCATTCAGAAGGAAAGAAGGATTGGATTTCTTAAAATCCTTGTAAGCCAAATCTAATGTTTGTTGTTGATACATCAGTTAGTTCTACATGGGATCAAGGAGTGACCCACACTTGCATCATTCTTTAAAATGTCACCATAAATGTTGCAAATATGTGCCCTTGAAGTCCCAAGGAGAATCCAAATTACATACAAAAATTGCTGTGCTTCATATTCAACTTTTCAACAATTTTCTTTCCGTCAGTCTACCCAAATCAAATCAAAGTTAACCCACAGTTGAGTAAAGCAGGAAAACCACAAATACACTAGTCAAATCTGAACTGAATACATTTATACTGATTATAGATTATTTAACGTGTTTTGTATTTGTGAAACCTATTTACAAAAGTAAAAATGGAAATTCTTGCTTCTGTCAAACAATTTTTTTTCTTCATGTCATCTTTGTGAACTTAGTATTGTTCATTGTACATCAGGCTGTCAGAGAAAGTTGAAAATTATCTCGTGGTTTATGCCTTATGTTCATACGTTGGTTAAAATGGCACATAATGACATTTTTTGGGATTTAATACTTGACCTTTTAGGAGATTTCATGTTTGACATTTTATGGGTTTTCATGTCTGACATTTCTGAGCATAATATCTATTGTGTGACACCTCTCTCTATGACCTTCTGTGTGAGGCTGCAGTGACATCTGTATACAGATTAGATAGGGATTACTGTGATTGGGTGTGGTGGTTCAAAGACCAAATGCTTCTGATCTAAAATGTTTGAGGAAACTTTTTGCTAAGACTAGAAGCTCTGAAGATCCTAAATATGTGATAGATATTCTATAGTATAATAAAAGACAAAGACAACCCTCTTTGATTCATGTTTTCTTGACTTCTCACTGAAGAGTTCTGCCTCAACAAGGTACAGATAGAAGGGCTCACTCAGGTTGTAACTATTGTAAAGAGTTACATTTTCAAACATGTACTACTTTTTAGGTCAAGGATTGTCAGGATTATACTAAAGGTTTAAGCTTTTGTAGAATATAGTCCATTGCTGATTTACAGTCCCAATCACAAACTCAGGAATATTTTCAAATGTGCCTTTTTCATTTTGGATTAAACAAATTTTTGTTTTGTTCAAAGGAGTTGCTCTAGAAACTTTATTTTAAGCCTAAAATACTGCAAAGAAATAATCTCTCCACAGCTCTCTAAATGTTTTTTTATTTTTTTTATTTGTGAAGGTATTATTGTACTTCTATTTAAAGTTTCCTCCATCTTCCAAAACTTAGCTGGTCTTCCACCTTTCCAGTGAACTATACAATAAAAATAGCAAAAACCCTTTTCTGAAAATCCATAATTGTCCAGTTATAACCATTTTTGGCTGAAAGCAGCAGCTTGCAGGACATTTTTGTAGGAACATGCTTTAAGCAAGCACCCTTTTGAGTTTAACATGCTTTTAAATTGACTCTTTCCTGAAAATTATCTTTTGTATATGAAGAACAAAGAACCCATAATTAGTTTAAGGTTCAAAACTCATCAATTCCCTTCCAGTCAATATCTTTTAAATGTAGGGCACAGCTTACAGCGATAGCCACTTTTTTAACACAACCACAGTGTGCAACTCACTTTTACTGATTGAACTAGATGTTTACCTATTGTCATGATATAAAGCCTAGTCTTCTACCTTTTCAACAAATGAACGCTTCATTGTTTAATTGAAGCTAGATCAAATTAAATGAATGATTGAAAACTCTGAATTTACAGAAATATAAAAAGTATAAATGCACTGTTTTTTAAATATAATTGAAATTCGCACCTCAAATTTATTTTACAAAAATTAAGATTAAAAATTCACACTTTTAGTTGGATAATTAAAATTCATACCTTTGTGTGATTTGGACCTTTTGAAGTGCTTGTACCATCGACCAAACTCATGACACTTGGCAGCCGAGACATTTGCATAGTAAGTGCTATTTACAACAGATGATATCATTCCCTGAAACACAGTGGGGGGAGAAAACAAAAGGTATTTATTACATTTTGGGCGGCCTGAGTGCCTCAGCTGCTCACACATCTGATATTAATGAACTCAGATCTGTGTTATTAAAAAGACCCCCAGGTAAATGGCATAATAAAGACAGATGTGTGTGTCAGTGTGTGAGCTCTGCGTGCAAGAATGCATGTGTGAAAGCATGTGTGCGTAATCATCAAACACTAGAGGTCATCAGAGACAATGTCTGTCTTTTAGTAGCTGATGTACCTTTTTTCCCTTAAGACTATGCTGTGCATTCTTTAAATCTGATTACATCTTTCATCTTCACATCCTTACTGTAATCTGCCACTCACAAATCAGAAAGTGTATATGTGTGTGTGTGAGTTGGGGGGGGGTAAGGATGAATGGGAGACGTGGGGGAGGAGGAAATGGTTCGTATCAGATTTTAAAGCTGCAGAGAAGAAAGAAATTTGAAATAGAGGCCATTTTTTTTAAACTGGACTCTGTTCCCTTTGGCAATATATCATTGACTAAAATGATAATTAGGAATATGCATATGAGACTTTTACCAAATGACAAAAGGACCTCAGTATTTTATTTATTTTATTTATTTATTTTTGGCTGTTTGTGCTAAATTAAATGTATTAAATCTTTGAAATAGCAGATAGAAATAGATATGAAATGATGAACAAATAGTCTGAGCTGTTTGGTGAGCCTGCACAGACAGACAGACAGGTCTGCAGTCAATAGACACAGACATGCAGCAGCCAGGGTGGGATGGCTTTTTAAGAGATAGTCATCTTTCTTTATCTGTTTCTCTCCCCTGCACCCTGCCCCCACACCTTATCAACCTCAGCATCTTGACTTCCTGCAAATTTATTGGACCACATACTAGCTTATAAATGCAGCCTCACAAACACACAGAACATGAAGGCCAAAGGCAACACATGAATATTCCTTTCATTTTGCCCTTTTCCTAGTGTTCAGTTTGTGTGTGACTCATGTGTGTTTATTATATGAGGTAATTTTATGATTTAACCAAAAAAGTTAAAAGTTAAAAAACTAACTTAGGATGAGGGTTTTGACAGTTTTTAAGCACTTGTGATTAGTTAAAGTTAGGTTAGGGTTTGTGTGTCATACCTGGGAAAGAGGACACTCTTTGGCCAGGGAACTCTGATTCATGTCCTTAAGGAGCTCCCTCAGAGCATTTCTTACATTGGAGATACTCCACTGCTCTGGTGGCAAATCTTCCAATTTGGGACAACTTAAAAAAAAAAAAAAAAAAAAAAAAAAGAAAGAAAAACACTGAAATAAACCATTGTTTTACAGTTTAAATTTATATCGTAGGCTGCCAGAAAGAAATGAAAATTTTGAAATTAACTCTTAAAAAGTGAGAAAACACACATTTGAAAAAGGAAACACAATTAATTTGTTCTAGGAAGTCAGTTGAATAAAATAGAACACTCACCGATTAAAAATTTTAACAAGGAACGTTGATCGTCTCTAAGACACCCTGACTTTAATGTCCAATAACACTGCCACATGTGGAAAAACATCACAGTTTCAGGAATAAAGTCTGTATTTGCTCTTTCTGATGGTTTGACGACATAAACTAGAAAGAAACCTGGTGATGTTGGTTTGTTAAGCTAATAGTAGTGGAACTCGCCCAACTCGGGTGTGATGTCGTTCAACCATCTTTGTTTTAACTTATGAGACAAATCAAATACAGCATCTTCAACATACTTTTTGCTTCAATATGTTGCATTCTAATGTCCTTTAGTTGCTTCACTTTCAGTTCTGATTAATCCTGCAACTACAGCATAAGAACATTTGGGTGGTATATATGCCTTATTGTCAAGATTAAAATTTAAATAGGGTCTCACCCTCAAATATGACTGGGTTCACCTAAATATTATAAACTGGGGACTGATATAAGATTATAGACCCTCTTCAAATGGTGCAACCAATACAGGTAATGAAGCCAAGAAAGCATCTCCAAATTACTTTTGGATTGATTACACAGGTCCAATAGAAATGATTTGCTCTCAGGGTCCTTGCAAGACGTAGGCTACCTCCAGACTCATTGAATACAACATAGCCTTTGAAGGTGAAAACAATAAAACCTACCATTTATTATCAGTAAGTCTACGGCTGAATGTCAGTTTTGCCAATCCACCAACATTTGTTTCATGGACTCAAGCTGAGCGGTTAGGGTGTCCATACAGTTTCTATTACGTAGGGTGATGAGAAATATGTGGGGCTATCAAGTGCTTGATAAATAGATAATACCAGGGCCACCTTTCTGACCTAAGGTGATGGGGTGTGCTGTACTCTCATAAACATGGCTATATTTTTTGTGTATGAGGGAATGTTAAAATATATATTTAAAATGTAGGCTTTACTTTTATATCTTGGGTCCAATGGTACATGATGATATTTTTTGGATTTATTATACAACAAAGGAATTTGTTATCTCACATTTAATAGGTTTTCATATCTAACATTTTATTAGCCTGTCTGACTTGTGTCTGCTACCCTCTTATGACATTCTGGTTGCAGCTGTGTTTGTATACAGATCAGAAAGGGAGCAGGAAATGATTTGGGTCTGTAAAATGTTTGTATAAACCATCATTGTTGCAACTCTTGCAGACGCTAAGACCTCTGAGCAATCTGGTATAGCAAAATAAAATACACAAAGACAACTTTATTTGTAGGTGCATCCTCATCTGACTTCTCATTGACAGGCTTTCCAAAATCTCCCTTCACATTTGTTACCATTATTTTACTCTCACTATAAAAAATATAGTTTGCTTTGGCTTGATCTGCTAATCTTTGTGTTTGTCACTGCAGCTTATGTTTTCACTAGTTGTATTCCATAAAAGGATCATTCCTTTGTGCTGTGATTCGTAAGCAAGGCAATTTTATTTGCATAGCACACTTTCAGCAACAAGGCAATTCAAAGTGCTACATGTTTAGAAGTTAAATAAAACAAACAAGCAAAAAAAACAAAAACCCAAAAAACATTCCATTGCAGTGACAAAGTAAGTGAGAATGATGACAGGTTAAAAAACAGACTACACTTTATGATGTTCCAGTTGTTGGGTTTTTAGCCTTGATTTAAAGGAACTCAGTGTTTTTTGGCTCAGTGTTTGTTCTGAACTGGGGTGATATGCTCTGTGTTCCTAATGTTAGTGAGATCACAAACACTAGGAACACTTGGAATAAACAACAGCATTCTGGATCAGCTGCAGCTGTCTGATTGACTTTTTAGGTAGACCTGTGAAGACACTGTTGCAATAGTCAATTTGACTAAAGATAAGTGCATGGATGAGTTTCTCAAGCTCTTGCTAGGACATTAGTCCTTTAATCCTAGAAATGTTTTTCAAATGATAGAAGGCTGACTTTGTAATTGTCTTTATGTGTCTCTGAAGGTTCAGGTCTGAGTCAATCACTATACCCTGATCAGTAGTTTCAAGCTGTAATAACTGAACCTGTGTACTGAGTCTTGATCATTCCTCTTTAGATCCAAAGATAACAACCTCAGTTTTGTTTCTATTCAGCTGGAGAAAGTTATGGCACATTCACACATTGGTCACTGTTAAGAAGCTATTTAACTGTTTAAACACAGCTTTTTTCAATCTCTTTGCTGATCAATGGAAGGTTAGAGATTGGATTGTAATTTTCCAGCAGCAACGTGTTCAGATTGTTGTTTTTTCCAGCAGTGATTTAATAACTGCTGTTTTAAAAGCCTGGGGGAATATCCCTGATAAAATGGATCAGTTTTCTATTTGAATCAGATGAGTGGCGAGGATACACAAAACTTACTTAAAGAAAGCTGTGAGCTGGATATCAAGACAGCAGAAAGAGGAGCTTTACTGATATTTAATTTTTTTCTGGGGGGTTTTTTGTTTGTTTTTTGAGTTGGTAGAATTGTGTCATTTTCTCCAAGTTGGTCTTGATTGGTCATAATATTGATAATGGGCTTAATACTGATGTACAGATTGACCCTCTAATTTTCAGAATTTTCTTAGTAAAAAGGTTAGCAAATTCGTTGCCAGCTCTGGTGGTGTGGAATACAGATGCTACAGTAATGGGAAGTTTGTTAATCCCTCAACCGTGGCAAACAGGGCACAAGCATTGTTAATGTTTTTGTTATTGATTTCAGCGAAGATTTTTTTCTCTTGCCTGCTTCAGTGTAAAGTGATATCTGTTTGGTCTGTCTTTGTAGATTTCGCAGTGGACCTGGAGATGAGTTTTCTGCCATTTTCTTTCTGTTTTTCGACACTTTCTTTGTTCAAATCTTACCAGTAGATTGTTTGTCCGCGGAGACATCTACCTACCAGAGACGACCTTCACTTTAATGGGAGCAATGGAATCAATAATGTCTAAAATTTTAAAATGAAAGTTATCTATCAGCTCATCACTGAGTTGGAGGATGAAGGAGAGATGGGAGAGTAAACTTGATGAAGTGCTTTAGCTGAGCTGTCCTTGAGAAAATGTTTTTTCATATCTATTTGTCTAAGTGAATTAATGGAAATGATGCTTTCAAAGATACCAGAGAAATGGTCAGATAAGACAACATCAGTTACAGAGATATAGGAAATATTTAGACCCTTACTGATAATCAAGTACAGAGTGTGTCCTCGGTTGTGGGTTGGCTGTTTTTACATGCTGAGATGAGCTGAAGTTTTGAAGTGTATCATGTAGCTCCTTCTTGTATTTCTTTAGATTTTCATCTGGTTTTTTTTTAGATTCATTTTGTGTCTCACTTATTTCTCTCTCTGTTCATTTCTTGTTTTTCAATCACTTTCCCTCAGTTCCTTTGCTTAGTTCCTCACCCAGCTGTTTTCCTTTCCTTGATTATTTTCACCTGGTTGTCATGTCAATCAGTCACCTCCAAAACCAATCTGTTTATTACCTCCTTGTCAGAGACTTCTGTTGTATGTTCCATGCATGCTGGTTTTCCTGTGATACTGTTGCATTGTCACTTCAACCAGTTGCTTTCCAGTTCCCACTCTAACTGTCCCTGTTTTATGTAAGTCCTTATTCAAAAAATGTTCACCTTTCATTTCTACATTTGTCTGCCTCAGTGGATTTGGGTCTCACTGCTACAAAGATCATGGCAGGCTGTTTGTTTTATTTCCAACATGTTAGAAAACAGACAATACCATGTAAAAATTAGTAAATGTGTTATAAAAAAACAAACATGCACGCATACGGTTTACCTTAGATGAATCAGTCATCTCCAATTGGAGTAGGAAAAAGCTACAAAAAGAAATAATCCTATCCCAGCATTTTTCAACATTGTCCCAGATCAACTGTTGTATGTCTACCTACTTTTCTAGATACTCATATATTTCTTTTTCTCTTTTTCAATTATGTACCCTAATATTAAACAACCACCAAATATGAATCTTAATAGTCACAGAAAAAGATATGACATACCCACACATTATTTTACATGCATTCATTAAAATGTGGTGATGTGCTTCGGTGTATTTTTTGGCATTATTGTTTAACAACAGTACTATTCTTAGAAAGTATTAAAAATAGAGGGAAGTGTATCGCAATTATCACCTAATCTGTCTATATATATTGTCAAGTTTGATCAAGTCTTTACCTAAAAGTACATCCCAATAAATCTGTATTACATCAAATGTTAATTTACTTCAGTAATTCAATCCAGAAAAGTGAAACTCATACATGTTCATTACACACATATTTCTAGTGTTCATTTGTGTTAAAATTTATCATGGTTTACAGCTAATGAAATTCCAAAATTAAATTTATCAGAAAATGAAAATATTATTTGAAGGTAAATAAAAAAGAATTTTTATGCAGGAATGTCATTTTATAGCAAACACAATCATGGGGAAGCATGCTGACTTAATAGTTATCCAGCAAACAGTCACTGACACCTTACACAAGGACCACAAAAGGTCATTGCTAAGGAAACTGGCCTTTCACTGAAGGGTTGGAGTTGAAGTATAAAAAGACATAAAAAGGTGGACTAGCAGCAGGGAATAACCCAAAGTCTCTAAAGTATAATGAAACAAAGCCTATTCAGTAGTTCAAGGAGATACACAGGGGGGCATGGACTGCTGCTAAAATCAGTTATTTTAAAAGTCAGCACACACAGACATGACTCTTGCATTTCATTTGTAAATTAATGTTTGAGAGTCTGGAGAAAGAGTAAAGAGGTACAAAAACCAAATAGCCCCCATCCTGATTTTGGAAGGTATGCATAGATGAAAGTTGAAAATGTAGTTGGTAAATTATGCCTTACAGGCTGTCTTGGACATACTAGTACATAATGACATTTTCTGGGATTTAGCATCTGGCTCTTTTGGAGATAGAAATGCCTGACATTTTATGGCTTCTCATAACCTGATATTTTATGAGCATAATATCGAGTTTTGTCTTCTTTTATCCAACATCTGTCCTCTGACCTTCTGGTTCCAGCTCTGTTTGATGCCCATGTACAGATTAGAAATGCAGGGCTGTGATTGGCAGAATATGATGGCATGAGCATGAAAGTGGAGAGAATTGTTGCAACTCCCCCGCTGGATCTCTGAGGAGTCTGCAGCCTGCTATACATGGTAAAATACACAAAGGCAACAGTTTTGTTTAATCTTCTGTTAATGACTTTTCACTGATTGCCTTCCCAATCTGCCACCCCATATATAATCTGCTGGTGTTGGTCCACTGTGTTTTATCAAGTCTAAAGTTAGCACTGCCATCAATTCTAAAGCCTTCTGTGTTTCTGTCTGCTGACAAGCTTTATGGAGATGCTTCAGTTTCAATCAGGATTTGGTAGCTACCTATACTGCCAAAAGTATCAGTGCCCGTTTAATGATCAAGGTATCACTGAGCTTTATCAAGGTATCACAAACTCACCCAACCTAAACGCCAGAGATAACCAATGGATGGTGATGTGCTTCAGAGTACTGTTTGGCATTAATATTTTATAAACTACTATTTTTTTAGCAAACATTTAAAAAATAGAAAAGCGTCTTAATCTTCACCTAATTTTTTATACAAGTACAACAACAGATGTAATAGCAAGTTGATCTACTCTTTAACATACAAGTACATCTCAATAAATCAAAATTTCATCAAATGTTAATTTACTTCAGTAATTCAATCCAAAAAGTGAAACTCATATATAATCATTACACACAGAGTAACACATTTCTAGGATTTATTTCTGCTAATGATAGGTGACATCTAATGAAATCTGAAAACATCAATCCATCATCTTTACCTACTTATCCTTACTGGGTCATGGGGAGACTGTTGCCAACTCTAGTGGTAACTGGATAAGAGGTGGCGTATACCCTGGATTGGTCGCTAGTTCCCAAAATTCAATTTCTCAGAAAATTAGAATAGTATCTAAAGCATTGGAAAAAATATATTTTTATACAGAAATGTCATGTTATAGCCAGCACAATCACGGGGAAGCTTTTTGACTTAATAGCTTAATAGCAAACAGCCACTGATGCCCTACACAAGTAGGGTAAAGCACAAAAGGTAATTGCTCACTGGCCTTTCTCAGAAGGGTTGAAGTTGAAGTAAAAACGGTATAAAAGGTTTAAGGATTAGCAGCAGGGAATAACCAAACGCCTTAAAAGTATAGTGAAACAAAGCCTATTCAAAATTTCTTGGAGTTTCTTGGGGGACAGGGGCATGGACTACTGCTAAATCAGTACTTCTAAAAGTCAGCACACACAGATATGACTCTTGCATTTCATTTGGAAATCAATGTCTGGAGAAAAAGTAAAGAGGTACAAAAACCAATCAGCTCCCATCCTGATTTTGGAAGGTATGTGTAGTTGGTGAATTATGCCAAGCAGGCTGTCTTGGACACTCTGGTACACAATGACATTTTCTGGAACTCAGTATCTGACTCTTTGGAGACTGTAATCCCTGACATTTTATGGGTTCTCATAACCTAATATTTTATGAGCATAATATCAGAGTTTTGTCTTCTTTTGTCCAACATCTGCCTTCTGATGTTCCAGCTTTGGTACCTGTGTAAAGATCAGAAATGCGGGACTGTGTTTAGCTATGATGATGGTATGAGCATGAAGATGGCTCTACCCTTTAAATATCTGGAGAGAATTGTTCATTTTGGTTACATCTCGCCCTGTGGACCTCTGTGGAATCTGTAGCCTGCTATAGCTTAGTAAAATACAAACGCAACTATTTTGTTTAATCTTCTGTTAATAAATATTTTTAATATAGTTCTTTTCATCATGTTTTTGCATTATTGACAATTGAACTGTGTCATGCCAGAACAGGCCTAGAGCAAGCAGGAGCTGAGGCTATTGGTGATTCAAACTTTAGTAAAATAAGTGGATTGAGCACTAATAGTTCAGTAATGTTAGCTTTTCCCATTTACCCCAAGGTTCAATACCATCTCACTAACAAGTTCGGTTCACATAGTCCCTAAAAACGTGCTAAACTGTGTCCATTATCTCAGCTGTTAATGGTTTTAAACATACATATTCACACTGAACTGGGATATCACTGCATCATCATTTTGTTGGTTATTGGTTTTATTCTTATTTGTTCCTTTTATTATTTTACATTTGGAAATTGATAAGCTTTCATTATTCTTTCGTTTTACTTAGTAATTTAGCTGAGTGTTACTAGATTAGGAAGAGTTTGTTGAATAAAGTATTTTATCTGAAGGCTGAAGTATTTTGTTAATAAATTCTTACATTTGGAGAGAAGGCATTTGTGTTCATTCTGTAGATGGGTGCAGGGCTTACTGTTTCAGAATGTCAGTGCTGAACTTAATTCTTCATGTATTGTTCTACAATACCACACCTCATCAGTCAGGTATTCATAGAGCAATAAATGAGAGTGAAATGTATTTGGCTATTATTTCCTGATAATCAGGCAGTGCCCCGACTTGGTAATGATGATTAAAATTGCTAACTTTGTTAATAACTGCCTTTGCCACTTATTAATACCCAAGCTAAACATATTGTTGCATAACAGGTGTGTTCTCTCCCCACTCCTCTTCCCTCTCTCTCTACACAAATGACTGCATCTCAGCAAGCCAGTCTGTGAAACACCTGAAGTTTGCAGATGACACCACTGTCAATGATCTGATCCAGGATAGTGATGACTCTGATGAGTGATGAGTCAGAGCCACATGAAGACCCTGAACCACCTGCTCAAGACAGCGGAGGAGACAGTGGATAGAGGACTTCCAGAGAACACCCTCCACACTCCCTCCCCTCACCTTCCTCAACAACACTGTGTGGATCACTTCTGATTCCTAGATTGCACCTTCTCTTTGGACCTGAGATGATTCTCACACATTGACACTGTTTGGAAGGAGGCCTTGTGGAGACTGTACTTCCTGCTGCAACTCAAGAAGTACAACCTGCCACGGAAGTAGCTGGTCATCCTCTAAACTGTCATTATTCAGCCTGTCCTGTGCACATCCATTACAGTGTGGTTTGGCCTAGCCACAAAACAGGACAGCACCAGAATGCAACAATCAGATCAGCAGAGAGGATCATCAGGACTGACCTTCCCTCCATCCAGAATTTGTACAGGTCGAGGGTTAGAAAATGGGCAGCGGAAGTCCGAAAGTCCAAATTGATGCCATGTATTTTTGCACTATTTAAACCGGCTTCCTCTTTTGTAATAACACACACACACACACACACACACACACACACACACACACACATATGTATATATATATATATATATATATATATATATATATATACATGTTAACATAAAAAAGAAAAAACAGTTATCTTTGTGTTTGCCTTTCTATAGATTTATATTTAAATGTCTTTATTAAAAGCAATGCAGAAGTCAAATTCCTTGTTTATCTGCACAAACTTGGCAAAGGAAGCTGATTCTGATTCATCACCATGTGTATAAAGAATCTGTATAAAGTGTGACTTTCACTTTTTCTACTGATTTAAAAGTATCAGCAACTATTGATGATGTATCAGCTTGTTAAAACAAGATGTTTTTTAAAAAAAAAATAATATACCTAGTGACTTCAAAGAAAGGGCCAAAGAGTAGGCGCATAGAAGGGTAAGTGAAATGTTATGTTCATTAAGACTGTCCACAGCTACAGATTAAAAAAGCTCATAGAAGATAAATGTAATTTCATTTTCTACCTGTTAAGCTGAATCTTCAGTGTAACAACATGGTGAACATCATGCAGCATATCAGCCACTGTAGCATAAGGAGTATTAGTCACAGAAGACAGAGGCACTGGGTTCCACCTGCCAACTTGGATCAGACCTATATACTCAAACACACACAACCAAAAAACAAAACCAATAAAATTTAAAATTGTACAGATGTGTTTCTGCACTGTGTATGTGTCTGTGTGTATTGCCTACCTTTAGCCTGGGTTACAGAGCTTTGAGAGTATCCCAGAGCCAGCAGGGCCATTTCTGTCAGCTGATTAAACAGCAGATCCCGTTTGATCAACACAAATTCAGCATGCTCGTCTCTTCTCTCTGCTTCCAAAGAACTTTCCTGATGCTCTACCACACAGAACACAGGCAGCAGGGTTCCTGGGGTACCAGACAGACAATACATTTGTCATAAGAAGTTCATGAACTCAAAGAGTGATTATTAATTTTAGGAATAAATTAGATTTGATGTTTTTATAATTATTACTATCATGGTCAGAATTTCTTTGTTCTGACCAGGTACCTTTGGAGTGCCAACTTGCGGTAATAGGTTTTTGGGTTGGGCAGGGACTTTTAGGCAAAGGACTGCCCTGTCTTGCCCTTTCTGGGGTTGAGGGTCCCATGTTGTGTTGCTCCAGTCGAGCCATCTTAGCTGGAGGGGGTCGAGAGTTTACAGCCAGATCACCAGTCTCAGTTTTCTTAATTCCATCACACAGTGGATCCATCTGTGGTTTCACACTTCTGAGACACAGACGTTTAAACATCAGAATGTATGAATGTAACTTTACATTTAGCATCATTTGTGCTCAAAAGCCAGTAATGTTCTTCTGATTCTAACCATACAATGTTATTTGCAATATCATGAGGAGATATACTGAGTACTTTTGGAAGCTTCAGACTGGTAAATACACAACATTTGATTTAAACATAGGCACACTTGTGGATATTTAAAAAAAACCACACATCTCAAACACACTGGTTCCTTGTGTGACATCATAGGGCAATCAAAATAAATCAGACATGCTACTGCATAAGAAAGATAATTGTGGAGCTCTAGAAGTCTTGTATATTCTTTTCTATAATTCCCAGTTGTCTGAATATGCCACATTCTTTTGTTCAAACAGCTAAATCTGAATATAAATATATAAAAATATAATATTTGTGCTCTAGAGATAAATGTATTCTGGATACATAATAAGCTTATCAGCCCCAGAATAAAAAAACAAAACAAAACAATAAACCTTGTGAACATGCTGACTGAAGCTGGCAAGAGAGTTGTTCACTGTTATTCATAGTGAAAGGAGTCCTGAACCAACATGGGTTAAAAGGCCACTCAGAGAGGAAGAAGCAAAAGCAACTTAAAAAGGCTGACAACAGCTTGCAAATGCATCCAGACACAAAGACTTTACTTTTTTGGAGACATTTCCAAATTTAGTTCAGATGAAAATAAACTGAAGGGTTTGTCCATACTGACCATCTTTTTAGGAAAAAGATAGAAATTTGCAAACCTGAGGACACCCTCCCTATACTGTAAAGTATGGGGGTAGCAGGAACATGGTGTGTGGATGTTTTGCTGTAGGAGGGACTGGTGCACTTCACAAAATAGATGGCATCATGTGGAAAGATCCTTATGTGGCAATTCTAACTGACCCAAAACAGGAAAACTTTACTTAGATTTAATATCAAACAGTGAGAAAACAGGTTATGTGTTTTTTTTATATAGTTTATTTAAATATGTGGTTTCAGGTGTAAAATCAATTTGTTCAAGCAAACACTTATTATGTTTGAGTCCATGCCTTAGTTGTAAGCAGTCGGGAATTAATTTGGTCTTTACAATAGTAGCAGGCACCCACTGGCACAGATTTCTTAACACATAAAAAACTTTGATAAAGTGGATTAATCTGTCCAAAGAACAAGATTTCCCTGTTGTCTGTTTCTCTGCCTGGCTGGAATGGGTTCAGCTCAGAGTTCATATATAGCTGTCTTCATGTGTAATGCAATTTCAGGGTACAGCTCTGGAATCAGCTGTCCACTGTGGTATGTAAAGCAGTATTTCAGGCTACTCCAAAGAAGACCAAAGTCTTGTAGCAAGGTTAAACTTCGTATAATTGTTTTAATGTTCATAAATCAATCAGGCTCATCTTGGGGAGGAATCCTTTCCCTCCCCTCTGAGGAATCTCTATTACCCATAAAAGAAGAAATAAGGAGATTTCTGTATATTTCCTCAGAATCAAAATTTTGTCTAAAATCTTTTTAAAAAAATCAAAACTTGAATGAGAATGGAATAGTCAATGAGAGCTAATCACCAAAATCAAAAAGCAAATGTACGATAAATTACAGATATCTATGAACCACTGATTACCTAAACAAAAGAAACACATACAACCAACATAAAACAACCAACATATGAAACTCCAATCTACACAGTGCCTCTTAATGAAAGGATCAACAACCAAGTGCTCAAACTACAATTAAAATAAATTAAAACCTTAAAATTGATAATGAGTTTGTTAGTCTCTCAGAAGCATTAAGGATGGGATTTTAACGGTATTGTAAGTTCTAAAACAGGGAAAGAAAAACAAGGAGGGGGGTTGAAAAGAGCATTTAGAACTGATGCCAAACATTGCGCTATGGTGATCAAGGTAGGAGCTTCAAATCTTATAGACGTATGCCTCTAACAGCTTTACTTGCGAGTCTGAAATTTCTGCCCTGTCTTCTTTGCAGAATGAGCCAAGCTAAGTGAGATTGAGAAGGATATCATCCGTAAACATCAATTTTCAGGTTTAGCCAGAGATTCTCAATTGGATTTATGACTGGATTTTGGATGGACTATTCTAACCCATGAATATACTTTGATCTAAGCATTTATTGTAGCTCTGGCTATAAATTTAGGGCTGTTGTCCTGCTGGAAGGCGTTTCTTTGCCCCAGTATCAAGTCTTTTACTGCCTCGAGCAGCTTTTCTTCCATGTTAGCCCTGCATTTACCTCCATTCATCATCCCATCAACTCTGACCGGCATCCCTCTCCCTGTAGATGAAAAGCATCCCAAGAGCATGAAGCCACTTCCATGTTTCACTATATGGGTGTTCAGGGTTATGTATGATGTTAGCTTTTCACCACATTTAGCATTTTGCACGTGGTCAAAAATAGCTCAGTGTTGGTCTCCCCTGACCAGAGCACCTTCTTTCAAATGTTTGCTGTCTTTTGACTTTCTTTTAACAATGGCTTTCTTCTTGCCATACAAATACATTAGTTTGATGTGTGCGTTTTTGATCATGTTTAATATAATTGCTTTAATGTTTATGCTCTTTTTGAAGTACTTTGGGGTTTTTTATATATGAAAGGTGCTGTTTAAACCATTTTTTTCTTTATTTCACATAATTGCTTTGAATTTTATTCTAATGCAAAAACTTTAACCATGGAAGCTAAATACTTTTAAAGTACTTTTCTATCTGAAATACAAAAAACACTATAAAATACCAAAATACATGGAAAAAAATATCTAACCATTAAATTACTGATTTGATTATTAGGTTCAATTTGTTTGTATCAGACTTTTTTTTTTTAAATAATAAATCTGGATTTTTTTTTATTTTTTTTTTTTTTTATTTTTTTTTTTTTTTACACATCCAACTATTTTTACTGGAAGAGATATCCCTTTTACTGAAGGTTATGACCTTCATTCGGATGTAGCGCTTTTAAATAAGGCTTCACATCTGACTAAAGTCCGGTAAGTTTCCAATAATACACCCAGCCGTCATCACCAGGCGCGTCGCTGTGCAACCCGACAACAATTTAGTTCAATTTTTCGCATCTCGTTGAGCTCCGATTGTTGTCTTCGGATGAAGTTTGATCGAAGTGAAACCAACCTGTTTGTGCACGACCCGAAGTGCGATCGTTCATCAACAGCCCGCTCCTGCAGAAAACATCTCTATCCATGTGTTTTGGTCGCTTCCACCGATCTTCAGATGAGGAACAGACTCGCGTCTCCCCGGTGCACTCTCCTTCTCATGCGTCCCTTTTCTTTCTTTTGAATCAAATATTCACCTATTTAACATCGAATGTTGTCCCTCCGTGTTCCCTGGTACTGCTTTGCTTCACGGTTGAACGGCAAAATGGGTTCCATACAAGTTCAGAACGACCTCCCGTCACCCATTCAGATCACCGGGACTTGCTCTATCTCCCTGCATCAAGCTGCAGAAGAAGGAACAATGCACTGCAAGGTTCCTCCGACCTAACTACGCGCTCAAGGCTCCACACCCTCTGACTCCAGGACAGTAGTTGTTGGTTTACTTCAAAGCGCGAATACGCGAAGAAAGAAAGAAAGAAAGAAAGAAAGAGAGAGAAAGGGAGAGAGAGAACGACCCGCTGCCTCCTCCCACTCCAACACACACACACACACAGAATTACTCAGAAGCAGCTGCATTAACATATGGTGTAATAATGAATTCACGCGCGGGCGCCGTAACTGTATTAAATGTGACATTTGCGCATAAATCTATTTATTATTTTCTGCAGCATGCTGTTCACGCACTTCTCATTGTCTTTAGGGTGTTAGAGCCCTCCGTGGTAACAAACTGCAGCAGGGCAAGGTGGAATTTAACTTAACTTTTAAAAGCTGATTAATATGCCGTTAAATTCATCATTATTCACACCCTATCCGATTTACGCGTTTTTCTTCTGTCTAGGTGTAATGTTAATGTTTTGGAGTGGCCCAGCCAGAGTCCCCGCCCTGAATCTGTTAAAGATTCGGGTGATGGCAATTAAGGAGGCCTTCCAACCTCAAAGGCTTGGAGCTCATTACCAAATATAAATCAGAATTTGTGTAAGCACGCACAAAAGTGTTGGATTTTACGGAAGCCTAGCGCGGTCGTGCTCAGGTTTATTTTCCCGATGGTTTTCTCGAGATAATGAGGTATTTATGTCGTTATGCCGTTTTCTAGAGATAACGAGATAATTATGTCGTTATCATGAAATAACTATGACCGTATTCTCAAGATAACGAGTCAATTTCCCAATGTATAATCACACGACCAACGACATGGTGTCATTATGGTTTACCTATCACTTATTCACAGAATTACACATGCATGCCATGACTTACACTTATAAGTCTTCTCCTGCTAGTGTGGCATGCATTTGAATGAAGAAACCAGGCTTAACACACCAATCATCTCATAATCCCGAGAAAACAACGTTTTTTTCTCGAAATTAACTCTTTATCTCGAAAAAAACCATCAGAATAAAATTTGTTTCATTATTTTTCTTTAACATGTCCGCCCTCCGCTTTTGTAAGATTCCCATAATGCCCATATTTTTTTCCCCATTGATTACTGAGAAGAGTATAAATAATTCTTGATGTACACTTTTTGTCATAAAATGTTTAAAAAAAAATAGCTGTCTCATTTCCTATCAAAAATAAACTTTTTAGTTCAATAAAAACAATGTAAAATCTAAATCTGCTAGTTGTATGAATAATTTTGGGTGTAACCTCATTCAACTACTCACACATTTAAACACACAACCTCACTGATGAAACAAACTGTTAAAGTTCAGACCGCAGCCCCATTCATACCTCGGAGCTCAGTCAAAAGCCACTTTCTTCGGCTACCTGAACCTGACGCAGCATTCCAAGAACCCATGTTACTTTCTAAGATGCCAGTTTGGGTCCAGTCAGATCCTAGTTCAAAGTTCTTGCTTGAAGTTGGTTCTTCTGGATTGGGGATTTCTTATCCCAAAGACCCAGTACCAACAACAAGCTACATCCTTGTGCTTTATTTTCTTGCTGTTTGATGTCCCCAGTAAGAATTTATAATGTTGGAAAGGAGAACTGCTTACAATAAAATTGTCTCTTCAACTTTCGGACCCCAGAGTGATGGAGCTGCACTTCTTGTAGCAATCTGCACTGACCACAACAACTTATCATTGCGAAAGTCAGCTAAGATGTTTAACCCTTGTCTGTCACATTGGTCACCTATATTTTAACTACTATCCGGGCTCTTGATATATCATGTTTCTAGACAGTGCAATTCTGATAACCAGCCTTCCAAATCTTACAAAAACCTTACACTACTCTTCTCTCATCAACGCTCTCACTTGGGCAACTAAGGACCATATCAGGCAAGCTCTGTCTTGACCCAGACCTTATAATGGTCCTTCCAATTGACTTTATATTACTGCCCCCATTAGTTCAAAAGTCCTGCATTTGGCACATGCATCCAAGGTCTCTTGTCACTCCTGTGTTAACTTTGCCTCAAGAAAGATCTCCTGACTTGCACAAATTTTGCCCAAAGTAAAAATGACAAAAGCCCCTCTTCAACCTCTTGCTTTGCCAGCCATACTTTCATCTCACATCTCCTAGTAGCCATTTTGGCTTTCTTCCATCCAAAGGACAAAACATAATCCTAACCATTAGAGACAGATTTTCCAAGGCTTGTGAACTCATTTACCTCGACAAACAACCCTCTGCTGCACTATCTGCCAATTCCCTAATCCATCATGTGTTCAGTGCTCCGTGGCATTTCCCAAAAGATCCTCTCTGATCGAGGGTCTCATTAATTTCTCAGACCAAACCAATAAGCTTGATTAAAATTGATGTACTTTTAATGGCTAAAATTCCTCCAAAATTCATTTGTATAGTGCATTCAAACAACAAAGCCCAATCTGCA
This sequence comes from Anableps anableps, assembly GCA_014839685.1. Lineage (NCBI taxonomy): Eukaryota > Metazoa > Chordata > Actinopteri > Cyprinodontiformes > Anablepidae > Anableps > Anableps anableps. The sequence continues at coordinate 13,600,764 of CM026079.1, forward strand.
ACAAACATTTTAATATGCAACATCAATAGATGGCTAGAAATATTTTTGACAGATAGGTTTTGTCAACATTTTGACAATATTGTTTAGAGAAAAAAGAACCCCAATTGTTTAACAATAGAGTAAATGTTTCACTATTATACATTGTAATTTAAAGTATGCTGTCCTCAATGTAGAATAATTCAGTCCAGGTTTGACCAGTTTAAAAATATTAGAAACTTTGCTCTTCACCATCATTTAAATCTAAAGTTGTGCTGCTCTCCTGGGCTGAAAAGGGGACCCAAATGGAATGGTTCATATGATACACAGTAATCCCATGTTATTTTAACTATATAGGTTTGACTGAGAGTATCTAAAGATAAGTGGAAAGCAATATGGGTTCTAGATTTGTTGTGTTACTTCAGCAAATTTTCTTATTATCAACGTATACCAGACTCAGCTGGGACTCACATAGGGTGTCAAAATGGGTTGTATTTAGCACCCCAAGTTGGTCTCTTAAATGTGAACCCAGTTGTGAACCGTTGTGAACCCAGAACCATTTACTTCTCATGCAACCTGAGAAAAATCCACATACATGCTGATTGCGTCATGCCAGGAAAACAATGGAAATTCTTGTTTTTGTGTTTTCACATTATCCAAAATTTCGTTTTAATAAATCTTTGTCCAATGTTGAACAATATAACTTATTTCTAACCAGTCAGAATATTTTTTATTTTAAACTATAAATGCTCAAAAGCATTATAGTCTACTCTAATCTGTGAAACAGCTCATTACCTTGGCTCTGAATTGGAAGTTGCGTATCAAATACTCACTTGAATTTTGTTAGCCATCTGCAAAGTACAGCTGAATTTTCTTACAGTGCTTACACGGCTCCCAACACAAGGGGGCGCCTGCTATTTATTGACTAGGCATGGAAAGTATAAAATGGGATGTATTTTTTTCTGGTCATAATGACAGTTTTTATTTATTTTTTTTTAATGCTTGTGTCACGCTCCAAGCTTCTTAATCCCCTCCTACATTCAGCCTATGTACAAACATCAGCACACCATGCTCACAGACACAAACAAAAAGCTCTCAGGAAACATATCAGAGAAACTAAACTCATAAAATGTCAGCTATCAAAACATAAAAATGTCAGATATCAAAAACATAAAATGTCAGATCTGAAACGAAAGGTCAAATAACAGATCCTCAAAAATATTCTTATGTACCAATATTCCAAAGCTATAATCATTAAATCACTAAATACATTTCAACATTTCCAGCTCCTCTACTATTGGTCAATAAACAGTGAAGGAGAAGGATCCATGTGCTGATTGATTGTGAATGTCTGCGCCTTTGGCTTCAGTTTAGCAACTGAAGTATAGTTATGGAGGGAGTGGAAAGATGGTCTGTGTCAGAGTTGTTAAGGGAAGCTGCAAATAGACTGGATGAGTTGGAAGGTGGTAAGTTTTCGGCTGACCAGTAATAGAGGAGCTGGACCAAGAAGGCAGCCCTCCTCATTTGCATAGTGAGGCAAAAATGCAAACGGTAAAGTAAAAAGAGGAGACAAGGAAATGTAAAAAGAACAAATGCTTGTATAAGGAAAAGGAAAAACAAAATATATATATTTCTGCTTTTAATTTTAATTGTCAGTTTCGGTCCTCCATAGAATTCACTTGAAAAACAACAAAGCTAACTTACAAGTATCTTTTCAGCATGATATAGGAGCTTGTTTTAAGTCAATAATTCCTTAATATTGATGAAAAAGTTCTAGTTATAAGTGAAATAATCTACCAGAGGAACAATACATTTATCCTATATTATAAGTTAAAATGTCTTGTTACCTAAACAGAAACAGCAGATTATTTTCCTGATAACTAGTACTTTTTCATCAATATTAGGGAATTATTGACTTAAAACAAGCTCCTATATCATGTTGAAAAGTTAGTTTTGTCTAGATATTACCACTAAAAACTAGACCAAAAATACTTGGTAAGATTTTGTGTTTTGCTGTGTTAAATGTGGAGCATCGATTTGTAGAAATATACTTACTGAGAAATGCTGAGAAATTTTAAGACCAAGTAAAAAATTTGAAAAAATACATGCAAAAAATTTATCTGTACCTCTTAAAGATGGACTAAAAATAACAGAAAAATCTTCTTCTTCCTGTTTGCAGAACCAATAAGCTTCAGCCATGCATCAGCAGGAGTCTCCACTGTGGCACATTCCCTCTAAAATGTGATCCGCAAGGATTCCTTGTGAAAGTATCCAAAAGCCAGATGTAGTGAGTGAAGAGAACTGATGGACAAAGAGTTCCTTTGTTCTGACTGATAAGAGTCAAAGTCTTGCCCCCTAAAGTTCCAGCAGACGTGATTACAAGTCTGTTGATGTGAAGATGCTGAGCAACATAAAGGGGATTGGGGAGAGGGAGCAGCCAATGCTCTACTACTTTTGACTAATTAAACAAAGTGAATTAGACTATCTCCCCAGCCAGAACGAGTCACGGCTGGTTACACATCACTCATCATGACTAATTCAGTGAGAGAGATGTCAGTCAGCAGCCTGCCAACATCTGTGTGTTTGGGTCTGCATCTTCCCACGTGCACCTCTAGGTATGCTGCTGTTTAAGTTGAGCTCATTCTAAAGTTATCTTCCGCTGCTCTGTGTCTACCTTCTGTCTTCACGATCTTTATATGATCAAATTGCACTCCCTCTGTCACCCTCAGCTTTGCTATTTTATCACTGGCTCGATACAGCGCTGATGAGGCTGGCATGCTAAATGATAATTAAGACCATTACACGCTCACAGAGCATGCTACCAGCGCAGCACACGGCTCCCTCGATTGGAGCTCTGTCTCAGGGGACACCCTACTACTTACACAGTCGTGTATCTCCCCAAATTAGGTTAGATTTTCATTCCACCTCATTCGCCTTGGATGTGATGTGGTTATTATAAACTCATGATATGGTTAGTGAGCCTGCTGCTGTTAGATGGGTGGAGGGATCGTGTTGGCACGTTAGAGGGGAAATGGATTCACAGAGCTCTCTGAATTCCACATTTTGGCTTTACTCTCATTCACATGCAGCTTTCGATCAGAAGTATGTTCGCACGTAAATGTTTCAAATCTGTTTGCATATTATGGTGGAAAATACATGCAAGTACCAAACCGGCATATGAAAATATGTACAGACTTATTGCACATTACACATGCACTTGAAAACCCCAAATGTTACTATATATCTCCATCTCCTTTGTCCAAAGATAAAAGGTTAGGTTAGGTATGGTAAAGACCGAATATTTTCTGTAACCAGAACTTTCTATATAATAGTCTTACCACTAGTTCTACAATTACAGCATCCTGCTCCAATAGGTTTTCTTATAAGCAAAAGAGGGTTGTGAAATTCCTAAATTGGTAAAATTAAATTGGAATCAATCTTCCTGCAAACAATAAAATGATTATTTTTCTCAACATGACTTGTGTTAACTTGGTCTGTTTATTTGGTAATCTAAAAACACTGAAGCTACATGAAAGGGTATGAACAGTGAAAATCACCCAAATGTATTGCAACTGCAATGTGAACCTGTGATTTCAGGAAGGTTCTTCACTTTGAGAAGATTACTGAATGTAGGCACTGTCCAGGTAGAAAAACTAAGATATAAAATATGTTAAAAAAAAAAAAAAAAAAAAAAAAAAAAAAAAAAAAAAAAAAAATCCTAATGACTGGAGCTCAAAACCTTCATAATAAAGACTGCTGTAAGTCCATTCAGGTGGGCTTTAAATGGTACCTCAGATATACTTTGGCTGAAAATTGAAGGAATACCAGAGACTGATTGGAGCAAGAAGGCTCTGATTTGTGGAGCTGTAACAAAGTTTCTGTTTAGGTAACGGAAACTAACTTTGACTCAACTTTCCCTTCAGTATAAACCTAATAATGGCACATATATACAGATGAAGCGTTTTGGAACAGTGATGAGGATTAAATGATGCATTAGCTATTTATTTAGTCAGGTGAAACATCCCTGTTTGTTGGCTGTCAGTTTTAATCCTATTAGCTGCCACGTTTATGGAAGTAACTCAGCGGTGCTTAACTACTTCTTGGTGCCTCGCCTCAGGGATGTGAGTCACAGATTTCTAACTGTGCATCCCGAATAGGTTTGTTTGAATGTTTGTAAGCTCGTCTGAAGTCACTCAGTGGATGTTTGCTTCGCCGTGGTGAGCCTCGGAGCACCTGATGACTAAACTTTGACATCACCGCAGTTACATTTTCTTTGTTTTGTGGAGGATTTGAGTGGGAGGCACAGAGCCTGACTGATAGCGTTTGGTTGCTTGGTGTAACAGTGTCGCTGAGAATGGAGGTTGGTTGTGTCAAATTTCAAAGGCATATGTGAATGATTTGGTGCATGAAACCACAACGTTTCTTAATATTTGCTGAATCTTTTATTACAGTGCCCTGCAACACACTATGACTACAAAATTCAGGGTTTTTTAGGACTTAATGAGATAGATCAACACAAAGTAGTGCACAAAAGTAAGAAAAAAGATAAAAGGTTTTCAAAATTTGTAAAAAATAAAATATAAAAAGTGTTCCTACCTTTTGCTGATCCCCCCAAACAAAATCCACAGCAAGTTGATGGGAGTTGATCCAAGTTGATGGGAAGTTGGAGGGAGCTAGAATACTGGTTGATCCTGTTAGGACATCCGTTGGAAGCTACAGAAGACTTGAAATAGGGGCAGAGTTTCACCGTCCTGAAGGACAATGATCCTGAATAAAGAGCCAGAGCTACAGTGGATTAGTTTAGATTAAAACATATTCATTTAGAGGAAGTTCAGTCAAAGCCCAGACAGTTGTGAATCTTTTGCATAACTTAAAAGTAGCTGTTCTTGGAGGCTCTCCATCATTGCAAGGACGAATGTGCAAAGCTGATAGAGATATCCCATAAAAGTTGTAACTATACTATTGGTAGTGTGAGTTGAATAAAAATGTACACCACACTTTTCAGTTTTATTGATAATATTTTTAACAATTATTTTTCTTTCTCTTCATGACAATACATTACTTTGTTCAGTTCTATCACACAGTTCAAATAAAATAAAATATTTGTGGTTATAAGGGTTGTAAATTCAAGGGTTATCAATACTTTTGCAATCATTGTATTTGCAACATATGGGTTGCTATTAGAAATGTTAGAAAAAAACTGAGTTGACGTATTGGAAGAAGCTAAAGATTTGCAATTATCAAGATTTTAAATATCAATAATATGTCTTCCACAATCTAAACACCAGCAATAACGAGCCTGGAACTTTTACAGGTGCAATAAGGGTAACTGATTTTCCTTTATGTGAAAGAAAACTTTTCTACTTTGGAAGATAAGGTTTTTGGGAAAAAGAGAACATTTTCATTTTTTTTTGAAAGATTTATTTAACCATCAAGTTCAACTCAGAACAAAAATCTTCTTTTACAAGTGAGACCTGACCAAGGTAACAGTCACACAAATAAAAACTATGTAAAACATATGTGCAATAAACAACTCTAAATATCATGTGAACAATTAAAATTTTAGCATCTTTAAGCAGACAACCATTTAAAACTTACATAAATAGCGCAAATTATTAAAACTCACAGACAAATAAGTGACATTTTTGAGCAATTTTTTATAAATAAGTAAATAAATCAATGTATCACAATAACATAGAAATAAATTCCCATGACTTCAAACATCCAAACCTATAAATTTTTATGTTCAGATTTCTAGGTTTGATGAAGTGTGATTAAAGTCTGTTCCAGGAGATGCTGCTTTCTTTGCTAGTAGCATTTATTATTATCAGACCAAGATCTAAAGAGCTTTCAAAAGTCTTTATACGAAAGGCTTCAGAAGGCTAAGAGTCTGTAATTGGATTTAAGTTTATCTCCAGTTGTTTAAAAAAAAAAGCACACACATTGCAGTGTAAATGAAATGACCTGGAACAGATTGTCCATTCATTCAGGGCTGTGTGTATGAACAAACAGGAACAGTTAGTCTGAGCTGTGATCAATTCTCACTGCTGCTGAGAACAGGTTTCTGTGTCTACAGTCAAACTCATCATGAAGAAGTTTGAGTAACATGGAGGTATGAGGGGAATCTTTTTGCAAAAGAACATTAAATCAAAATTACATTTCTTCTTCTTTAATAAGCAAGAAAATAATGTATGCTGACATCTATGGCATGATTTGTAACTGCTTACATGAGACACAATACAATGCACATACATTAACATCCAAAGAATCTGATGACGTGTCACCTTCTTGACGGACTGCAATATTTTGGTGAATCCCCTAAATAAGTGTTAAGGGACAACTGGAAAGAAATGGGATTCAGCTTGTAACACCTATTCAGAACAGGGGCTACAGTCAGAATTGTCACTGCAGCCAATTGTTCACACGAGGGCGCTATAGTGCAACTATTCTTTTGAGCTGAGCGCTCTTGAGAGGTACGAGCTCCATGTACAATATGTATAAGTTTAACCAGCAGGTGGTGGTAAAAACTCACGAAATTCCAATGAACACTGGGTGAAAGAAACATTAACAAAGCAATGACACAATTCTGCAAATGGAGTTTATTTAAATATTTTAAAGCCTGTGTAAGTTGGAGGTATGTATTTTTTTTTTCACTTTCCTTTTTGTCTTGCCATGTAAAAAAAAAAAAAAAAAAACTCTTTCTGAATCTTCCCACTCTCCGAATGTATTAGATAAACATAAACGTACTATTGTTGATGTAATGGAAAAAGAAACAATTTGTGAAAACCAGATTTTTTTTTCTATAAAACTTTTTTCGCTGGGACCTGTTTACTCGCACCTGTTCTTGCAGAGCGCAGAGCAGAATTAGTCGAACAATTATCGCATCGTTGACAGAAAGTTTCAGTCTGCCATCATCACCTCTGGCTGTTAACTGATCTGCAGCTGCGGGATTCAGCTTCCTCCCTCCTAAACACACGCCACTGTAAAACGTGTGCGCGCATGACGTGCACTGTTTCCCAGCCAGGGTTCGGGTAGTGCTGAGTTGACTGGATCCCTGCCTCCCTGGTAGTTCGCTCGGAGCTCCGGCTGCCTTTAATGAGAGCGCCTCACGCATTTGGACGACTTGCGCCCTCTCTTTAGTAACTTTGATGGGGACCTCGACATCAGGCAGGGAAAATGCCTGTGATGAAGGGATTATTAGCGCCACAGAACACGTTTCTGGACACTATAGCCACACGGTTTGATGGCACTCGTAAGTTTGATCTAAACTATGTATCATTTTAATTAACGACTCGAGTCTTTTTTTTTTTTTTTTTTTTTTTTTTTTTTTTCCTGGGTTGATGTGTGCAGCTTACGAGAAGCTTGACAAAGCACTCAATAGCATGATCCGTGGTTGCTCAGACAGGGTCCAAATAGCAAACAGAAAATCTGAGGTTTGCACAAAAAACCCCATATTTTATCTTCAGTTCAGTTTGGTGAATCTGAGGCAACATAAATCTTGGGTCCAAATGTTTGCATACTTCAACTAAGCTTATTATTTGGCCAAAGCATGTCTTGTTTTTTTGTTAGTTTTTTTTTTTTTTTTTTTGGGGGGGGGTTGTACCATATAGTCATGAAGAAGCAGAGTTAAGTCTGTTGATGGTGAGATTTCAGCACCACGGACAGCGACAGTAAGGGTTAACTGGGCGCTCCCTCCGCCTCTCTAGATTTGTTTAAAAGTTTCATCCTGTGTTAAAGATAAAATACTATTATATGTCAACTTTACCAATTGGATTTCCTGTCATGACTGGGCTTAAAACAGAGTCCAGAGTGATCAAAGTTTCCCACTTGACAACAAGAAAATAAAAGTAACGCCATTCTTCTATTGTTCCTCTAAAACTCTGGAGGACTTCACTATCTATCTATCTATCTATCTATCTATCTATCTATCTATCTATCTATCTATCTATCTATCTATCTAAAAATGTATTTTTAACGACCTTTGAGAACATGCTGTTAACCTGGTTAAAAGTTTAAAGATGTGTTTGTTTATATTTTAGCTCAAGTGTCTGATATAAATTGTGTTTGTGAAAAGTATTGAACTTTTTTACATGTAGCAATGCTTCAACCACATCTTAATGGTTTTTTTTGGGGGGGGGGGAATTTATGCAATTGACTGATACAAAACAGTTCATGGTTGTGGATTGTCTTATTGTGTTTGTCTCAACTTGCTTTACACATCTAGCCTTTCTTCTTAGCATAATCAGCCCAGTTCTGATAGACTAAAAGGAGAACACATTTAAATAGCTATTTTCAAGTCTTTCCAAAGATTTTCAGTTTGCACGTAGGAGTGGACTTTGACTGGGCCATTTTAACAGATAAATAGGCTTTGAACTAAAGGATTCAGCCTCTGCTTCAACATCAGATCAATTTCTCTGGGCTCCTTTGATCGGTTCCATCACCTACGGGGCATTATTGCTGGTGTGGTGGGTTGTCTGGGTTTGGGGCATCTGGGGGTTCCAGCACCGGGGGCTGTGGCTCCCACCTGGTTGGGGCTTTGGGAGGTTACTTTGGGTGGCCGCATGTGATGCTTTTAGGGAGTCTGTGCCGGCGAACATAGGTTACTGGCCTGGTGGCTGGGCTGCTCCTGGGAGGGTGGGGTATGAGGTGGGCTCGGGGTTCTGGGGTGGGGTCCTGGCTTTGCCTGGGGGGCTTCGGTTCTGGCGGGTATGTCATCAAGGTTTTGAGCTGGTGCTTGTGCTGGGGCCCAGCCCTGGCCTTGGGGCCCTCGATGCATTGGTGGTCCTTGGGGCCTTTGAAGTTGGTGGGGAGGTTTTTACCATGTCATGTCATTGTAGGTGGTCTCTTCCTTAGGGATTGTCTTTGAAGGCATCAGAATAAATCACACTGAATAAAAATATACACAACACTTTTCTGATTTCTGTCATTTAAAAAAAAAAAACATTGATCCTTTCTTTTCATTTCACAATTCCATGCAAATGTGTGTTTTTGTAGCACATGAAATCCCAGTAAAATACTTTGAGGTTTGTAGTTACAACGGGAAAAAAACGATGGTAAAGTTCAATAGGTATGAATATTTTTGCAAAGCACTGTCATTTCTACAGAGATTTGAGTATGACTTGCTAATTTTGTCAAAAGACAATAAATATTTTCTCTTTTTTCTTCATCTACTAATTTAAATCTGCCTCAATCGCTCATTTGTTGAGATCTTCTTCTGCCTGTAGCCTATGTAGCAGTATCACCTACTTTTTAATAACGTTGTTACATCCATGGTAATAAGACTGTTCTCTCACCTGAGCCTTTATCCAGCCCTCTGAAAGATGTTCCTTACACCCAGAGAAGCTTGATAATAATCAGAGATATCCATTGAGACTTCAGCTCCTATACCTATTGATCCAGCATCACTGTACAAGTAAGAACAAGCTACTATACAGTATGTCTAGTGGCAAACTTAAAAAAAACAGCTTCTGCTGCCTGCATGGGCACGAGCTCTGCTCCTACATAAGAGAATTAGAGTGGTTTTGTGCAACACAAGTGGTTTGTCAACCTCCAAAGAGTGAGCTGCTGTCCTTGAGCTGGCAAGGTAGAGGAAATTAACGCTGGATCTGAAGTGCTAGATGGAGCGGACCTGGAGGCAGTAGAGCCTGACGGTACAAATTAGGTCTGATAGCCTGGTCAAGAGCAAATATTAGTGGAGAACTAGGGTTTTATCACTGTGGGATCCCCTTCGAGGTCATTCATCGCCCAGATTAGAGTTGGAGAGAATGATAAATGGGTGAACCTTCTAGCAGGCAGCTCTTTAACATGATCTCATTTGTGCTCAGAGAAAAGGTTTATATATTTACTGGTGGAACTTCAATGGAGAGTATTTGTTTTCATCCTTCCAGTAGGTTTTATTCCATTCCTTTTTCATACCTCACCTTGTTTGTATATAATAAGTTGCCACCTTTGTAACCCAAGTTAACAGACACAGTTTAAAGATCAGGTTTATTTATGGCGTCCAGAATGCAGTGGATTTCTGCATACCTTTATAAAATGTTTCACTCTGGAAAACATTTTTTCTGTATTAAGAATAGGAAGCAGGTAACAATTTAGGATCATATGCATGGAGTACATGTAGTTGGCATATATTTCAAGAGAAGTTATGTCATATGTAAATATAACTTTGTGTATATTTTATGTTACCATAGTCTTAATACTATTGCCTTTTAGCTCTGTTGTTGGTATCAGTTCATCTCTGTATATACATTATTTTATCTTTACAAACGTGTGGAAACAATGTGTAGCTGTGCTGAGTGGTGACTGTGTGAGAATGACACCTTCTGTCAACCTTACAACTGCACACCATCCAGGTGACTAATGTCACCACCTGTCCATCACTGCCACTGCATGGTGTGGGAGTGATGCTTGTCATAAATCGCATGTTGTCACCTGGCAATTACCATATTAATTTGAAGGGTTTCTCCTACTTTGATCCACAAACACTGGCTTTAGTTTTTTTCTGTTTTGTAACACCACAAGTAACTTTTAAATATTCATTTAGAAAATGTTTATAGGATTTCAAAATCATTATTGAGCATTAATGTTTCAGTTAATTTGTATCGAAATACAGTAATATAGTGTTTATATTTACCTCTATTTTAAATTAATGAAGTAAAGAAAGTTCAAGATGTTTATTATTCACTGACTGACAGTAATAAAACAGCAGAGTACATCTTTAGCTGTGAATTGCTGAAAACAGAAAACTATGTCAACAAAAGAACATTTGTGGCTAACTGCTTGTAAACATGCAGTGTATTTATTATTTATATAAATTATATTTGTGCTGAAGCTGATATGTTAAAACTTACATGTTTAAGATTTTAATTTGTTCAAGATCAAATATAAAGAAATTAGTTAAAAAGGTGGTTGAAAAGGATTTATTATATTTATTATTAATGAGTTAGCGATTGACAATGACAAAAAACTTCACAAGATTTGGTAGTGTGTCTGATATTATTGATTTTACACCTAATAGATCAAACAAGACTAAAATCTAAAAAGCATATGAAATAAAAATTCTTAGGTTGGCTATAGAGATCTTAAACTTTATCTGAAACAAAAAACAACATTACAAATTTTTAAGATGTTATTATGAAAATGAAATTGTACCATAACATAAGGCCTCAAATGCTGGTATGGCTTATTATATTTGTTATAAAAAAAGATTTAAAATTAATAAATTGTAGGTTATGATGTGCATGTTACAGTTAAATCCATAAAAATATTCAATGTGGATAAAGGTTTAGTTGTTTGCTTTCTTTTTTTAGGATAGGCTACATGATTTGAAACTTTTTTCTTTCGGTTGATTAGTTTTAAACTTTAAAAGTAGCTGTCTGATGTTTTATTTTTGTAAAACACTGAAATAATGTCATGGGTTCATTTCCTAAATTTTTTATGGACATGACTTAACCACATATATTATGCATCGATACATTTTTCCACTTATGAAATGCTCATTGGTACCTCTGAATTAACCTGTTTTGGTGGCTCCTAGAAGCTATCACAATGAAAATAGTTACAGATGTGCTCTACAACCTGAGCAGCAACTGGTATTTTCATCCCTCCAGTACACAGGACGCTCCTTTAACTAGATGAGCTGCTTTTCAGCTCTGAGCCATATTTCAAAATACCTGCTGACTTGAATGTTCAGATAACTAGTGAAGTCCATCACTTAGGGGAAATAGGCCAAAGTTGGTTCTCTTCTTGCAAAATTTAGCAGACATTTTAGTGTCTCAGTTCTAACAGAGGGGATGTTTAAAGCCTCCCCATGTGCTGCCCACTCTCCATTCTGTACCAGCCATTCAGACTGCCATTTTCTAACATTTAATACACACTAATTCCAGTTCCATAAAGAAAGGAGGGAAAGAGATGAGCTAGAAAAAGCAGAAAGAGTGTGCAGCACTTCCTGCTATTCATATTTATGAGAGTATGTGTGTCTTTTGTCTAGTTTGTCTATGTGTGTGCTCAGCTGTCTGATAATATTAAAACAGTAAAACAGTTCTCCTGACTGCTGATTAACACTTGTATATGCTGACTTTTTCTAAAGTGGTCTAACACTGTAATTACCACTTGCTTTTAAATGAGCATTTTAAAACCCAATTAAGAGTGTTACACAATAGAGAGTACAGTGTCCCTGCGGCTTTTTGCAGCCATCAATCCTTTGACCTTCCAGGAAGACAGAGAGAGATGATTACTAAGCATGAAAGACCATGGAACCCGTGCTGTCACATGTATGTTTTAGTGAGGTTTACTGCGGTAAATACAGCCCAAACTGAACTGCAGCACCTTAAAATCCCTAATTGGGAGTTTAGTAGTACTTTGTTATTCAATAAAATGATGCAGAGTTGTGAGTAGTCCAGTGTGCTGTTGACCCCCGTCAGAGTATGAGTCTGGGAGAAATAATGAGAGTAGTTATGAAACTTTGACGGAGTAATCAATCATCATTGACTGTACCGCTGCAGGGTGTGGGAGGTCTCTCATTCACTGGCAGTGAGTCGCTACAACTGTTCCAATTTTCTCCAAAGCTTGATTAATATTGGGAACGTTTTATCTAAGATGGGAAAAAAAAACTTGGTCTTTTGGGGTTAACCAGTTGCAATGTCATAATAGTCTGAGACACTGATGTACAAACTCTAGTTCAGTTTGAAAAAAACGAAATCCTTTAAATATAGCTTTGAAGAACAAAAAAATAAGCAAAATTTGTACAGAAGCCTCAATGATAGCCCTTAAATCTGTTCATAAGTTCATAAATCTTTATGAAACTTATTAATCATATTTGCTATTACGCTTGCCATTGTCCTATACCTCAAAGTTCAAAGGAGATGGTTTACTTATATACTGATATTTTTGGAAAGAAAAGAATTTAATTGCACTTAAACAAGTTTAATTCAGTTTTTGTTTTTTTTACATTAAACAAAAAAGGTCAACCAAAACATGTTTTGTCGCAGAGGGGATAGTTCTGACATCCTACCCACTAATGGCTAATGTTGCCTAAAATAACTTCAGTGAGATGCTTCTTCTAAGTCTCTAACATCAGTCCAAGGAAAGTTTGTCCCACTCCTCAATTTCAGCTGTGAGATGTTTGAGGGGTTTTCTGCTATTTCTGTAATCTCATCCGGTCCTTGGTGGATTTGCTGGCATGCTTTGGGTCCTCGGCAGGTTGCCTGGTTCAGCTCTGCTTCAGCTTTCTTTTTTTTTTTAAAGATGGTGACACGTTTTCCTCAAGCACCCTCTGATACACAGTGAAATTTGTGGTAGTTTCTAGGATGGTGAGCTGGTGAGAAACTAGAATGTTTCTCTCAGCATCAACATTCTCTTGAGACCTCTTTAGTTGTTTCATCAAAAATTTGCATTTTAATCTTAAGTATCAAGGGAAGATTGATCTCTACCCAGCATGGGTGAAATCTGATAATATCCTTACATGATCTCCTTACCGAAGTTATTTGTAGAAAGAAAGTGGAATGATCATTTCCAACCATATCTCCCACACATTTATATTCTATCAGGAAAGAGATGCACTTGTAACAGAGATGAATCACGAACAAACAGGACTGTTCACTGACATGTACTGTGGCACTGCTCTGTCATTTGTACTGCTTGGCATCTTAATAAAAGAAAGAAGTTGAGCTTGAGACACAGAGCTGATGAATTGGATCTTCAGCCGTGACACCATTTAATTATTCTTGCAAACTTCGGCTGAATGTAGACACCTATTAGATGTCTAAAACTCATCTCAGACATCTCAAAATTAATTCGTGAGCTGGCACCAAACTGCCCCAATGCAGTTTCTTACTTTCAACCTGAAATAAGTTACTTTATAATTAAGACTGAAGATACAAAAAATGTTAAATTAGCGTCAGTTTACCTGCTTATATACTCTTTCTTTTAACAAATTCTAGACTCTAAGAAGTGGTCTGTTCTACAACAACATTACTTAAAATAATACCATTTTCATGCTCTAACAGACTGTAAACCATTATTAGTATAGTAACCATTAGTATTAGATAAAAATATTATCCATCCATAAATACCCACTTACGGTGTTGTGGGGGGGCTGGCGCCTGTTTCCAGTAGGTCATTGAGTGAGACAGGTCACTAGTCCATTACAGGACAAACAGCCATGCATGCACACACTAATACCTCGGGCAACTTAGAGTAATCAGTTAACAGTCGTGGTTTTGGAGTGTGGGGGAAAGCCGGAGTACCCAGAGAGAACTGGCATGCATTGTGAGAATATGCAGACTCCATACAAAAAGACTTGAGGCTGGGATTCAGACCCAGGACCTTCTTGCTTCAAGGCAACAATGTTACCAACTGCATCACTATGGAGCTGTCTTGGCCAACCCTTCCTTGGAAAAGCAGTTTTTAACCTCAATGGCATATCACCTGGTTAAATAAAGTTCAAATCATGGCAACAGGGCAACAATTTCCTGAATTAAATAGGACTATAAAATACTCCCCACAAAAAAACACATTTTAGACTTTAAGCTCAGCAAGCATTTTTTTCCTTTCTCACTGTAAAAGGAGGGTTGCTGTGAACTTAAATGGGGTCAGCATCCCTTTCCACTCCATCAAACTTGTAAAAAAATTTGAATGAGAGCCTGTGCGTCACCAAGATTGTTCTGCCTTGTTACACCACCTAATTAGTGAGTTTCCTCTCCCAATCAGCATGTCTAATGGACTGTCCAAAACAATTGGCAAACTGGGTTTCACCAGAGGTAGTCTGGGCCAAGTCCTTCCATTTTTAGACCAAGTTAATTATGGTTTTGTGAGAAAGCAAGGGAAGCCCTTTGATAAGAGCTTTTCGGGGGACAGGAATAAGAAGATATTGATGGAGAGATGGGGCAAATTATAGGAATTTAATGGCTGGTGTAATGTGTCGTTTGGTGGGAGCCTTGGGGAATGTGTGATGAAGAGCAGAGAGCAGTGATTAAAGCTGTGGATTTGAGGAATGATTTTCTCTTTCAGTTACGCGGTGTGAATGGATTACCACTATTAAGAGTTCTGTAAAAAGTATTTGCCCCAATAAAGATGTATTCTGTTTGTTTTTGCTTTCTTGTCAGTTAAATATTTCAGATCAGCCAAAGGTAATCTTAGGAAATGCAAAATGCTGTTTTCAAATGATGATTTCATAATTTATAAGGTTATCCAACCCAACCTGACCCTACGTGAAAAAGTAATATTTGTTAACAATATGGCCCTAAGTCTAATAACTGGTTGTGCCACTGTTGGTGACTTAAGCCATCATGTTTTTGCTAACTGACAGTGAGTCTTTTACATAATTGTCTAGAAATTTCGGCCCACTCTTCTTTGCAAAATTGTTGTAATTCTGCCAAATTGGAGGGGTTTTGAGCATGAACAGCCTGTTTTAGGTCATACACCAGCATCTTAATTGGACTTTAGTCTAGACTTTGACTCACCACCCTAAAGCAGTCAGATTCAGTTTTTTTTTTCCAAACCAGTCAGAGGTGGACTTGTTGGTGTGCTTTGGATCACTGTCAAGTCTGCCAAACCCAAGTCTGCTTGAGTTTAAGGTCAAAAACTAATAGTCAGACATTCTCATTTAGGGTTTTCTGCTAAATAACAGAACTGATGGTTTTATCAGCTATGGCAAGTTGTTCAGATCCTACAGCAGCAAAGCAGACTAAGACCATCACACTTCTGGTTTGGCAATAATCAGGTGTAGGTGTGGCTAGTAAAAATGAACCAAAAAAAAGTGATTAATTAGAGTTAAATTAAGATTTAACAAAGGGGGGCTGAATATATTTTCTCATATTCAGGTTGATTTGGTTGACTTTACCTCCCTAACAAATGAAATCATCACTTAGAAAGTGCTTTTTGTATTCAGCCAGGTGATTTTTTTTTTTTTATATGCAGGTACATCTCAAAAAACTGGAATATTCTTCAAAAAAGGAAAAAAAAATTGACACTCATTTCAGAAAGTGAAACTCATATATATATATATATATATATATTAAACAGAGTGAACTATTTCAAGCCTTAATGTCTTGTAATTTTGATGATTATGGTTTACAGACAAAACTCAAAATTCAGTGTCTCAGAAATTCATCTGAAAAGCTGACTGTGGAGCTCTCAACAGTTCAGTTCTTTTTTCTCCTTCGCTCAGGTACTTCAGACATCTCAGGATTCAGGAATAGCTTGATGTGAGGAATGGAACATCTGTAGCCCATCTGTGGGATTTGTCTGTGCGTAGTGGCTCTTGATGCACTGACTCCAGCCTCAGTCCACTCCTTGTGAAGCTCGTCCAAATTTTTGAATTGGTTTTGCTTGACAATCTTCTCAAGGCTACAGTTATCCCTGTTACTGGTGCACCTTTTCCTACCACTCAATTTTCTATGCTGGGATAGAGTGCTCTGTGAATAGCCAGCTTCTTTAGCAATGATCTTTTATTTTCCGTACTTCTGTCAAGTCAGCGGTATTCCCTTGATTGTGTAGCCTATAATATGGTCATTACATAACATTTATACATTAAAAATGCCTTTTAAAGTCAGCATTATGTAATATTCTAATTTTTGAGACACTGCATGTTTGGTTTTTATTTGTAACACATACAAATTTACAAGAAATAAATGCTTGAAAAATTTCACCATGTGTGTAGTAATGTGAGTTTCGTTTTCTGAAAAGAGTGACTGAAAAGATTGAACTTTTTTTTCAGATGTACCTGTAAAAATTTGTTTGTTCTGAAACCTTTAGGTGTGGCAAAAATCAATAACAGTGAAAATCTGAACACAGATAAATATTTATTCATACCACTGTGTTTTTGTCGTGGTTTGCATTGATGCGATCTGTTCATGTCTATCTAACATAGAATCTAGGCAACAGATTCATAATCTCTAATCTGTTGGTACTTCACATAGACAGATGAATATGATATTTAATTTTGTTTTCCACACGTTGCTGTGCCTCTCTATGCAAAGGGAAATTTGTACAGTTGTAACCTTGGTTTCCATGGTGTGTCAATGGTTACTGTGGCAACTGAAAAGTGACTTTTTTGTGGTTATGTAACTGCGTTGTAGCCATTTTCTTAGAGGACCTGCAGAAATTCAGACGGAATAGGGGACTAGGTCTTTCCATCCATCTCCCCACTTTCTCCACCATTTTTTTTATCACACTTCCTCTCCATCTTTCATCATTCTGCCTCTTGCAGCTCCATCCCACTTGCTTGCAGTGATTCTTGTCACCCCCTCACCCTCTACCGTCCTAACACCCTCATCTGTCTTTCTCTGTACATTTCCTAACCTCCTCTTCTCCTTTCCCTTACCTGTCCACTTGCTCCTCATGCTCTCTCTCTTGCTCTCTCTCTCTCTCTCTCTCTCTCTCTCTCTCTCTCTCTCTCTCTCTCTCTCTCTCTCTCTCTCTCTCTCTCTCTCTCTCAGCTGCTTCTTTTCCTGCTGTGTGGCTCTGCTGGTTTCACTTTCTCGTCCCATGTTCGCTCTTTCTCTATGTCCATTGCTTCCCAGTGCTTGGTCACACACCATCGGAATTATTCCTGTTCCTTAAATAGCCCCCAGAGTGCTTCAGGAAGTGAGGGAGGCTGTCAATGAGCTGGAGAATGTTTGTGTCTGGCCAGGATTTGTTTCATAAGACAGGTACATGTAGCAGAGGAATGGGCAGAATTAAAGCAATAAAAAGGCTTCTGGAAAACAGTGCTTCATTTAAAAACCTCTGCAGATCGATGAAAATATTAATTTATTGTGACTTTTTGGTTGGTCTGATTGTCTTGCACTGTTGCCTTGCAGTGAGAAATTCCTGGGATTGTATCCTGGCCTGGGGTATTTCTGCATTTAGTTTACATATTCTTCCCATGTATGCATGGGTTCTCTCCAGGTACTCTGGTTTAGGTTAATTAAATTCTCTAAATTAGCAGGAATAGACGTTCAATGGACATTGAAAACAGACATTTTCTGACTTACTATGCTGTGAGTTCAAAAGAATGTAGAGAAAATACATTCATATAGAGCAGCTTTGTTTCTTTTGTTTCCTAGGTAGGGTACCACTGAGCTCCTCAGGATTCATATCACTCTTTAAGCTGAAAAACACCCTCTGTTGCTTGTCCTTTCAAACATTTATACATTTTGATTAAGCTTTTATTTACAGTTAAGCATGAAATCATGTTAAATTTCTTATGCTTTCCAAATATTTTGCCAGAACCACAGTATTTTTCTGACTCTCTTTTCTTGTCTGTGTTTCTAATCCATCTCCACCCATTCTCTGTGTACCTGTCGGGTTACTTTAGCAGCTGTCAGACAGCAGTGTGAGCACATGTTGAGATGATCTATGGGCTGCTACTGTAGCCAGTTAACCAAAAGAAAATCTGAATGGAAGAAACACTGGTAGAAATTGAAGAAAATGGTTACTGAACTGGAGAACAAGAAATTAAAAAACAAACTAAATGAAAGTAAAAAAAAAAAAAATCTCTGCCAAAGATTCTGCGTCTAGATGGGGGGGGGGGGTAAAAAGCGTAAACATAGACAGATGAAGTTTTTACAGGGGTGGTTTGTGGGGAGGAAGGTGAACGCAAACAGGGAGGGAAGCAAATAAATGGAGTCTGGGTGAAATCCAAGGTTTGAAGAAGATGAAGAGAAATTAGGTGCAGAGATCCAAAATGCTGGGGGTGAGGAGGAAGTGAAGGTGAAAAGATTTAAAAAGTTGCTGGGATTGAGAAAAGGAGGACATATGGAGGAGCAGAGGTAGAAAACAGATAGAGATGGGTGGTGTAGTGGGATGTGTTGTTGGGGTAAAAAAGAAGAGAGGGGAGTGGAAGGAAAAAATAGGACAGCAACAGGGAGGGAAAGACATGAGAATATTTTAGAGCAAGGACAAAAAAGGTATGAATAAAGATTAATAAGGGTAACATTTCATTTTGCAATAGATGCTGAGAGTGCTTTAAAGAAATTCAGAAATACAAATACAGGATACATACTCTCATTTTTTTCCAATTGAACAATTACATTTGAATTAAAATTAGTACAAACCTCATTATCTGGCTACAAACTGTATCTGAGTCTATTATTCTGATTACTGAACCATTGTGGAATAGAGGCTATACAACAAAACGTTGTTTACTCCATTTGTTTGCTATATATTAACTTTGCGGAATCGCTAAGGATGACAGAGTGACATAATAGTATCTTATCCAGAGGTTTGTAAGTGAACCAGGTCCAAATATTTGTGGTATCTTTACATAATGTGGACACTAATGGAGGTGGAAAAAGTACAAAAATAATGTAGTTAATATATCCAGTTAATATGGTGACATTTTGACACTACTCATTTATTGCTGTGACATATCTTTACATATAAAGTTTGATAATTATCTGTTTTAGATCACGTCCTTGTTAATTTCACCAGCTACTGCATGAGAGCTGAGTAAGTGTGCCATTTTTGGCCAATGTAAGCTTATTGAAGAATAACTGTTTTCATTTCTATCACAACAATATATTTATGATCTTATATACTGTAAAAGCTATTGTTTATGTACATTGTACAGGACAAATGCAGTCTATGGTGCATTATAAAGTAATAACATTAATTTTTCTTGGAGCGAAAGTGATGTGTGTTTGTCTGCAGCAGAATGGGGTTGGGTTTAGGTTGGAGCTGGGTCCAACCTAAAAGATAAACGAGTCTTCGTTTATCTTTTAGATCTTTTGGATAGTGTCTATCCACTGGTATGAAAGAAATTAAATGTCCTAAAAATGTAATTGTATAATTGATCTGAAGATCAAAAAAAAACATAGTCGTTTACCAGAAGACTTAGAACTAGAATATAAATTCAAAAGAGTTCCAATTTGTACAAAAATATATTAGCAATAATGTAGATTAACTCATGGAAAAAAGAAAAATACTTAAGAACCGTGATCTTGCTGTCGCACACCTTTAGGCACAGAAACATAAAAGGGTAACGAATAAACTCTGGGAATACTTTAATATATGGAAATTATGTTATTAAATTATTGCTTGAGTATGTCTTCTAATCTAACAAGAAAATCATGCACTTATGATGATAACTGTATTCAGCTCAGTCCGCTCTTAAAAATGGTCCAGTTTACTAAACAAATCATAAGCTATGTGGTATCACTTGGAGTCCCCTTCTTTCCTCAAGAAAAACACTGACAATATGCAACATGTCAGCTGAGTAACCCTTGTAATATAAATGTTATACCAACTGTATGTGTTTGTAAACCTTAGCTTTCTGTTAACACCATCCTCTTGTGCTCTGGGAGTTTGTACCAGACAAGCTTTAGACCTTTGTCAGGACCATCGTGGCTCCAGTAACGGCACCAGTCTCTCTTTCTTTCTTTAACCCGAGCCTCAGTGGCCTGACAGCCGGTCCCTATACAGAGACCTGCAGTTGTCCGGGTTGTCCAGTCAAAGCATCACTGCTTACATGACATGTCTTGGTGTGTCTTTTTGTCAGGAATGGATACAGTTACAGTGTAAGCTGAGTATATCTTACAATAATTTGACAATCTTCCCAAAAATGTAATTAAAACAAGAGTTCTGCAGTTTAGTTTCAACAGATAGCGTGAAAAGATACTTCCTACAGAATAGAGATCAAGAAAACAAGCATAGTTCTGATTCTTCTTGGGGACTGGATACAGGAGCTTTGCTCTCTGATTTTGTATTCCCAGTTCAAATCGAAGGTGGCTTTTACTCAACAAAGCTTGACTTGCAACATGAAGCAATTTAGACAACCAGGTTGCTCAAAAACTGAGTTTTGATGTAGAAAATAGATTTTTGTAATGCAGTGTAATTGAAACAAGCCATCTTGCTGGATGTCTCATATCACTGTTCGTTTTGTGCATGTGAAGGTCTAGAAATGTGTCCGTGACTCATTCGCTTACTGAAATTATACAAATGTCTGGAAATTTATGTTTGTTCTGCAATTACTATGTCAAATGTTCTTGTGTACTTGTATAATTTATTGGCTTGGGTTCGCTGTTCGGCTGCTTATCAAATGGCAGCAGGATACACTCAAATCCACAAGCACACACTTTTCACATTCTGTCAACTTTTATTGTCCACTGTCATGTGTAATGAGTATTCTGCTGGATATATTAGCTGTCTATCAGCACAGCTCAGCATTATGGCACCATGAGTGTATGTTAGTATAATGTATACCCTAATGTTGAAAGTAATTAATTTGATTGAGTGCTTTAAACTCAATATTTCTTAAACGTTCCTCTTACTCAATGGTGTTGAGTTAGTGTAACATATAGTTGTTTTTTGAGTAGATTACTCAACCATTTTGATTATTTAGCACAACTTTAATAACTTAATAAACAACATCTTACCAGCAGTTAATACTTATATTTTAAAAATTAATGTAATTCTAGTAATATTATAGTATTTATAAAATTATAATCATAACAATTATAATAGCCAACATTACTGTTGTCTGTTGTAAGGGAACTTAAAGATGAGGAGATAATTCTATAATCATTGTACAAGAATGTATTTTTTATATGTATTATTTTATAAGTTAAATGTATATACTGTTGATGTTTGGTGTTTTTTTTTATTTATTTTTTTGTTTGTTTGTTTTGTTTTGTTTAACTTGAACAATGAGTTTCTCGGGATCCACAAAGTATTTTTGATGCTGCATATCTTTGCTTCACCCTCCGAGTCAGAAGAGGGGGCTAATGCGTCTAATAGGCTGGTTTAAATAAAACACAGGAGACTATCAAAGGCGAGCTCAACCGTTTCTTATCACTGCAAGGAGACCTTCTTGATGCTTTCCGCAACGGACACATGGTATGTATATTATAATAATATTTAATAACTGAGCCTTTGGCATGGAGAGCTTAGACCGCTGTTAATTAGATTTTAACATGTTTTAGCACCCGCTAACTTAACCGGAAGTCAGCTGCGCACACAGTTAGTTTCTGTTCCGGTAATTCAAATTTGTTTGAAGATATGTTTTAACATAGCGTTGCACTACTTTTGTTTGTGGAACCCAGTAAATGTTGGGAATAGAGTGTTGGGAGTTTAACCAAGTCAGACATTTTCAGGTAAGGGAAAACTGCTCGTTTGGTTTAACCAAAATTAATGTTCATTGGGGCTGAAAAATAGACAGAAATGGCGGTCTTATTCGCGTGGGTAAGGCCGTAATACTTGCAGACATGTGCTTGCCTATCATTTGGCTCTTTTGGCGCCAACCTCTGCGGGGGGGTTTTTTCCCTCAGAGCTGAACTGTCAAATTGATGCTGGTGTTTTGTCCTTTGGCTGTTTTTAAATGAAGGTGTATGCAGAGTTCCAGCGGATTAGGAACCAGAAGCAGAACCTGGCTATTGCATTCATTGCTGAACTTGACCGCCATCTGCTTCATCTGATGAAAGTATCCAAAACTGGGATCATGGCAGATGCTTTGGCTGGCATTTTAAAAATTCACAGTTAAGAGATAAATGAAATATTTTAGATTTTCATAAATTAAACGTTTGTTATGTTTCACAGATCCTGTAAATTCAGATAAATTGTTTAGGTAATTGTTGGTGTAGTTAGTGGTTGCAGGTTGTCTCATTAGATTATATATGTTGAATGTTAATTGTTGATATATTGTATATAAGTTACGCGTGTAACTTGGGTAGAGCGAACCTCGGACAAACAAATGTGATTATATTAGTGGAGGTAGTGATGCTCGCAGTGTTACGTAAGATATTTGGTGAGGGATTTTTGCCATATCAGCCAATATTAAGGCAAAGAAAATAGGGGGGGGGGATTCGAACGACTCATACATACAAATTATTTGCGGGAAACTGATGTAAAAGCCCCAGGACCTGATCTTAAAAGATTCCAAATAAGGAGCGCTACATTTCTTGTCCAAAAAATGAATGTGTTTCATACGATCTTCAAAATCCCTTTGGCTCTGTGATGATTTTCTGCTCTCTGGTGGCTGTTAATATTCATTATTGTTTGTTAAATAACATGGCATAATATTAAAGTTTAATCATAATGTTTTTTGTTTTGGTTTTATTGCATAAATATTACCAGCAGTCCGGCTGCGCTAATCTGTCCCACTCAGACATCTTTTACCTGCACAATATGTGAAACATGCAGCAGGCAAATATAATGTGTACCACCTTTTCTGGGCTTTAGACCCAGACATAATGGTGCTATGCCATACATGTGATGATGCACTGGAATTATTAGGTAGTCCTGCTGCTTGAAATTGGCTTTTTTTTCTGTTATGGTATCCATGTGTCCTTCTCGACATAGTTGTGTCAGATGCATTTTGGATTTGCAAAAAAACTGGTGAGTCTTGGTTAACAAGCTTGTGAAAATCTGAACTATGTTTTGATCATCTATGTCAGGCTGTGTACGAATATTTGTACCACATGCCTGAAAAGTTACTGAAAAGAAAACAAACTAATGAAAAAAGATTTGTAGCTCCAACTAACATTTATTGTTTTGGACTCAGCTTAACACATTAATTTTTCATTTAACCATTAAATATATGATGTTATGATGACAAAGAAAATGGGAGATTTACTTGCAGTTACCTTCATATAGACGAACATGTGGTAGTAACACCGTCGATCACTGTTGTATTCAGCTGCCCATGAGGTCGGCCTCAGGCATTTATCTTTTACATTTTCCCAGACTCCGTTTGGGTTTTGGAAATGGAAAAATCTATATTCTGCCATCCAAATGCTCTGGGTAAAACGTGTCTTAATTGCATGTTCCCCACTAACAAAGTTTGACCATTTTTTTCCTATTATTTTTCACCAAATCTCTATGACCGGAGTGTGTTTGTAATGATTAACTCCGACAGCCTTGTTGTAGGTAAAGCGGCTTCAGTTCCTCCAGGTAAGGTGCATTTCACTTAAGAACAAATTGGTCAGTTGCTGACAAATCCACTGGATTGATTGACAGGTGGCGTAATGTCAGTTGAAGTGATAAGGAGAGAGGATTTCTCAATAACCGAACAAACCTATATTAGGAAAGGGTATAAAAAACAATTAAATTAAGCTGTTATAGAAACCATGGATTAGTTTATGATTATCTGTTTTGTTCATTCATTTTAGGATGAACCAGTTTGGAAAGTTTTGCATCACATACTTTGAGCTATACAAAGTGAATATTTTTTTACTTTTCTGTACTTAAAGCAATGAAAACAGAAAGTAAGTATTAATTTATTTAGCTTGTCCATTTTTCTTCTTATTGCATATCATTGTATATGTACAGCACGTTATTTACCATTGGTTATTTTAAAGTACTTCAAATAAAGATAGTATGGTAATAAAGACTGAGTTTTGATAAGATTATTTGGTCGTGTATTTATTTTACTGAGATTAGTTGACTTTTCAAAGTAGAAAAGTTTAAAGTGTTAGTAAAATGTTTGAGTTGGTTCTACTAAAATCTTATAGTGGTAGTAAAGTTTGTTTTGTATTAATGAAGACTAATTTCAGTAGAGTTATTTCCCCATTTTTCATTGTTTTCAAAATTAATTTAGACTGTCTTAAAACAAGTGTATGTAAGTAGGTAGTAATTGTTGACAGGCTTTATTATTGGACTGCGGTGCAGTTTCAAGTTCTGATTTGTGTTAAAACAGGCAAATTCTGTGCAAATTTCAGAAGTTTAGATTTTCTACAGTTATTTACATTGTGAGATTTTCACACTGTGTGTTACACATAAAAATAACATTTAATTTTTTTTTTGTTAGGTCTGTATTCTGACACGTTCTACAACATGACATTTTAACCAACAGCTTTAATATGGACATGGTAACCATTAACATATTTGATTAACCCAAATTTATTGCTGCGCAGCAGCTGAGCTTTCTGTGATCTTAAAGGGGCAGTATTATGTAAAATCGACTTTTTTTTTTTTTTTTTTTAGCTTTATATCAACTTTTAATGTTATTCCCTCATCAAAAACATACCTGGAGTGTTGCCTTGATTCTTTCATGCATGTTTGAGAAAATCTTTCATCTCCCGTGGCAACCATTCAGCTGTGCAAAACGCCTGGATGGACCTAGCTCCACCTCAGAGCTGCAGTTTCTAAGCTTCCTCCTCACAGAGCAACCCTCCCCCGGCGACTTCCCCACACAGCCCCTTAAGACTAGCCAGCAGCAATTAGCAAACACCTGGTGGAACTCTGCACCTGTTGAGCTCATTATACGAGCTACTTCACAGTGAAACGCTGGTAAAAACATTGTTAAAGGGTTAGCTGTTGTGATGACTTCCTGAAGGCGAAGTTTCAGAAAGAGCAGGACTTTCTCAAAGAGACAGAGGCCCAATTTCAAAGTGTTAAATTACGAAGTCAGACTTCTTTTAAGTGGTATTTGACATATACAGCATTTGTATAACAATGGAAGGTAACACTACTTAATTGTGCTACAAAATGATTCGATGTACCTGGAAAACACACAATACTGCCCCTTTAAGAGTCGAGATCACCGGGATATGTTTCAGGACACATTTAAAATGTTGAGGGATTTGAAACTTTTCTAAATTATTGGAGTCTATTAAATATATATTAAAGCTGATGATTAAAATGTGAGAATAACACTCACTTAGGTGTCTGTTAAACACACTAATTTATGTCAGTTACAGAGACTTGGATCAGGGGCTGGCCATGATATGTCAAGAAGTGTACTGAAGTCGATGACTTTATTTTATGTTGTAAATGTAACTAATAGTAAGACTGGGCACATTTTTTTAACTATTTGAAATTCTTACACTGCCCACCCTTACTTAAAAAAAGAAAACTGAAATGTTTTAAAGGGGTCAAGGCAACAAATTTAATTTTTCTGTGGTTTTGGGTGTATAATATGATCTGCTGGGCACTGATGAGGCCCTGGGAATGTCAAGAGTTGGTATCAAAAGTCCTGCTCATAGACGGCTTTGTTTGTTTGCTCAAAAACAGACGGATCAGAGAACAGGGTATCTTTCTACGTAATTCATATTCTCCAATTAGAGCACACCATCAAGCAAACAGCCCTCCCGTACTCTACCCTCCCCAGCTGATAAACCATCTAATTTAATGGCTAAGTTGCGCTAGCATATTTGGCTACTCCACTTGAGAAGAGGATGGCTACTAAAAAGGGAAGCTCTTATATCCGAGGGAGCTCAAAAACAGACGAAAGTTTCCACTTACTCTTGAAGGATGAGAGAATCAGAGAAGAGTGGCTCAAGTTCCATTTATGAGGAAGTACCACGCAATTATAACCTCAATTTGAGACAATGTTCAGCGCATTTTACTGAAGAGTTTACCAAATATGGTTGTAGCCAATCAGAGTTAAGTCAACTTGGTACCCAGCCCTTTTATGGAGGAGGGAAATCTGGCCTGCCGAAACAACCACTTATAAAAAGGTGACGATATTGCTGCATGTCAATTCTCCGAATAATTTAATAAATAAATAAAATAACTACATGAAATAGTTTATACAGTGATGTCACCACGCCTTTAATATTGAAATGTTTGAAATCGGTCTATTGTGTTAAGGTAACTTAAATGTTTACGGTAATCGGTCTCCTCAGATGAATTGGTGGAGCTTGAAGTTGTGAGAACTAGAATGTAATAATAATTTTATTTAGAGGAATAAAACCGAGTACCTTGAGCTAAATAGGACCAAATGAATAAATTGTACCACCTAAGTTAGTATGGCTAAATGCAGATGAGTACAATCAGCATCTTTTAAATGGGTTAGAAGTAATAATGCATGAATGTAAAATACTTACAAGTTTTAAGCTCAGTTTACTGAATGAAACTGGTAATATTATTTACCCATGTTACCTTAATAAAAAAATATTTGAGTTAAATGTGCTTAAACTGACTTTTTTTTTTTTTAAGTTAATGATCTTAAATGGTTTAAGGCAGTCGGTTTTCTCAAATCGTTTACCAGGTTTTACAGCGCGTATCACGTCTATGTGCCATCATAAACAAATTCCGGTATAAACAGCTGCTTAGCTTCCACTGGCTGTCCAGAATGAGACTCAATTGGCTAATTAACTTTGATAAACTTCAGCTGTTGTGAGACGTTTTTCCTTTCTGTTGTCAATTCAGATCTTCTCCGATCATCAGCTTCATTCTGAACCAAAGTTTCCATTAAAAAAGAAACCCATAACATTAGATGCAAATCTGCCACCAAAATCCCCTACAAATACTGGGTTGGTTTCTCAGTGGAAGGGAGTGTGAATTGCTGTGTTGCTCTTCAGTGTGCAGATAAATCAGCAGCTCACTGAAGCACATGACCTCTATTCATTCAACCCACATGGGCCTTCATCTGCTTGAGCTGAAGATCCCATCATGCTGTGTATCGCTGAGTTAAAAGTCACATCATCAATCCAGTGTGCACTGAGAGCAACTCTTTCACAGAGCTAGAGAGGCGCTCCTTGACCAGTTGCCTTTGTTTCCATTTTCAAAGTTTTAAAAGAGTGATTGTGTGGTGAGGGGAACTGTAAGATTAAAACATGCATGTCTCAAAACCATTGCTTTATTTGCTGATTACTCTATAAACGTGCCGGTTAACATTCAGTTCATGCACTGCGCTCGTATTGTACAGCTTCTATGTGTTGTAGCTAAAAAATCCCCACAGCTGCATTTTTGACTTTCACAATGAGCCCCCAGGGTGAAAAAATAATCAGCTTACAAATTCAGTTTTTTTTTTGTTTGTTTGTTTGTTTGTTTTTTTTATCCTTAAACTTCATTTCAGTCATTAAGAAATGCATACTTTTTAGGAAAACTTCTATTGGAAGCCAAATACAACCTAAACTCAGCCTAAATAGCTCAACACAAGAGTGCACAAATAACAGCTTTTAGAATGGCAGCTTAATGGTGGCTATAAAGCTGTATCAGTCTCCACAGACACCATGCTCAAATGTTATTCATTTCATCATTCTTAAATGTCAAAATTTATTGGAGATATAAACATGTTTAAAACCTAGAGGGAAAAAAATGGTTTGGCTCTGTATTTCTTATACGTTCCTTCATTCATTCATCTATTTTTCTCTCATTTTTGTGATGTTCTGAGTCATACAGGCTTTAGTCTAATGGGAGCATCACTGTTGGCTACAGCCATGGTTAAATAAAAGTACACTTGATTCTAGGGTTTTATTCATAACTAGGTTTTAGTGGTGTCTGTTGAATAATAAAATGGTGGAATCTCACCAGATTATTTTTAGATTATAATCCTAGTATTGACAGAGGATGTGCTTTTATTCTTTTTTTTTTTTTTTTTTTTTTTTTTTTTTTTGCAATGAATGTAAAACTCTACACAAACATTCACTATGGTTAAGTTCAAGTCATTAAGCATAAATTTGAATTGTGAGAAGAAACTATATACCAGGTCCAATTCTAGTAATAAAAGTAGAGAAACTTTTTTTTTTCTCCTTTAAAAAATTATGTTGAGTTTTTAAATAATGATCCAAAAAGGAACAAATGAGAACTAATCAGGCACAAATGTAATTGCAAAGTAACTTTTAATGATGAAGTGCTTAACTCATATTAAGTTGCAAATATTTAATTAATAGTTAGTCAACACCAAGTTAACCATAATCAAATGTTAATGGTTAGTAAACAATCAGTTAACATTATCTAATGATTGTTTATGACTTAAAAAAAACAAAAAAACAATCTAGTGGTAGTTAATTGTTAGATACAAATCAGTTAATAGTGTCCTATTAATTATGGTTAGGCTATTTAACACTTTTTTTTCATTTTATTAATTTCCTACAATGATGTTGAACAAAAAGCATGAACATATTAACATAAAAAAATGAAAAATATGCAGCAGAGCTTAATCATCATCTGTTAATTTATGCTTAGTTAAGATCAACTAATGACAGTTGATGATTAAATCTAACGATTATTAATTAACCAATAACTAACAATAAATTGATGGCTGATCAATTAACCATTACCTAATTGTAGTTATTGGTTGGGAACTTATCAGATTAGCAATGATCAAATCAGGGACCACTTGCTTAATGCACTTTAGCAATAGCAGATGCGATGAGAGATGCTGTTGCCGATTACCTTGCAAAGGCATATTATGACTTTTCACAGTTCCAAAAGGCAAAAATTATATCATGAAGAGGTAAGTAATGGTCAGGTAATGATAAATCAATTTATGCAGCAACCATTAACTATGGAATTATGGTGTGTAAACTTAAAGGATGGCAAATAGTATAATAGTTGTCAAGTATTATATCTTTCAAGTATCTTTCCTCATATCCATCACTGGGTAATAGTTACTAACAACCTGTTTGTTAAACATTGAATCCTTTATTCAATGAGGTTCATTCAATTCCCTTAATGTCTCCATCAGGGAGCATATTTAAGGGAATCTTTTCAGTCTTTGTTTACTATGGAGTAAATATTATACGGAAAACTAAATTTTTAGACAGAGATAGAATCCAAACATGTACTAAAATAAAACATTAACACAGACTTCAGCAGAAAGTTTAACCCAGTTATTTTTTTTCAAGTTTCGTGTGATAGTTTTTTTCATGTACTTTTTTTTTTTTTTTTTCCTTTCACCACCATGAAAAAGATCAAACCTCATCCACTAGCAGATTTTCTGTTGAGTGTTTTGTGACCTACAGAATACTGCAAAAAATACACTTTATACTTTCTCTTGCTTCATGGTTTCAACATGATGGTGTTCCCAAACACTGACCAAGATAAAATAATTAACTTTTCTATATGTAAGGTTTGATCATTTAAGCACTGTTGCTTTTATCGACTTTTGTGAATCTGTATGTGTCAAAGATTCATACTAGTCTCTACCAAACAAATATTTACTCATTAATATGCCTTTATCAATTTCATTTTAGTCACAAAACTGGATTTTTTTTTTTGTTTTGTTTTTGTTTGTTTGTTTGTTTGTTTTCTTGCATCCATTGTGACGCTCAAGAAGTAATTAACTGGAGTCCCAAGGTGTTTCTTAAAAACATACTGACCAGAACAGCTGTTGCTCACTTTCCATTTCCTCTCCTATTTTTTTTATGTTTTTTTTTCCAGACAGTAACTTCATCCTGGCCAATGCTCAGATGTCAAAGGGCTTTCCCATAGTCTACTGCTCTGATGGCTTCTGTGAACTCACAGGCTTTTCTCGGACAGAGGTCATGCAGAAGAGCTGTGCCTGTAAGTTCCTGTATGGGCCTGAGACCAGTGAAAGCATCATCTTGAGCATTGATGAGGCCTTGGAGGAGCGCAAGGAGTTTAAAAATGAAATCATGTTCTACACAAAGACAGGTAAAATGTCTTTTGTTTCATGGTTTTTGTTTTTACACCTTTTATTTTCATTTTGTCTCATGTTTACATATACAATGCCTTGAACAAGTATTCATAATCTTTAAATATTTTCATAGTTTGATGTTAGAGCCACAAACTCTAACACAGTATTTTTCTTGGGTTATCTTTTTACGGATTTCTTTCGACACTGGTTTTCTTCTTGCTACTTTTCCATCTCTGGATTTCTGGAATACATGGTTAAAGGTTATGTATAAATACTTTTTCAAGGCACTGTGCATAACCGGTATATTCCTCTACAATTTATCAAGTAGGAGATGAAACCAAGGCCAGGTGACAAGCTTTGAGATTTATTATAGAATATACAAATAACAGCTTTAATGTGGGACTTTTATCTTTTATGTTTCTGTGAATGTGTTTCTATGTCTTTCACTGAGGAAACTTCATTTAGCCTGAGAAATGGATTGATGGATGAAATAATGATAGAAACAGATATAAAATGTCTTTTATTGATCTGTGCCCATTTAATAGCCATTAACCAAAGTCATAAGTTAGAAATGTCCCACTTATGGTTTAACTCCCAGAAATATTAAAATTTTAATAGCTGTCAACTCCTGACCGCTCCACCTCATCTCTATAAGTCACATTCAGCCTTTCCAGCTGTGGTGTCATGCGGTTTGCTGTGTGCCTTTGTGATAAGGCAGTGGCCCTGTGAGCAAGATAAAAATATTGAGCACATCAAGGCATCAGCAGATGCCTTACTTGCTGTGATATAATTTGGTACTATATGGTCTGGCATCTTTAATGTTTTTTTTGTAATTTTTTTTGTTTGTTTGTTTTGCCCAACTGGAGTTTGATCTGTGTGTCAGAGAAAAACAATGGAAAAACAGATGAAATGGGAAATAACATACAAGGGGTGAGTTTCTCTTCTAGAGTTATGATCGAAACTGGACCTCCGTTCTTGGAAAATGTCCACCACAGTTTTCCATCACTTGACAGAGTTTTTGTAAAAGCATCGAGAGTTCTCTATGTTCTCAGAAAAGCAAAAATCTGCATGCATATATTACATAATATGCATATGCAAGGGTTTAATGTGCTTTAATTGCCCATCCATATTTTATTTCCTTTTTGTTCAAAAACCCACTTTATACTTTTTTTTTTTTAAATATCCAACCCAGTTCATTGAAAACAGACAAAATAAGTGTTGATTTTTCAAAGAATTTTTTTCTTCGGTTTGGCTCACTCTAAAAAATAAAGAAAGAAAATGGAGCACAGCAAAATAAGATTTAAAAAAACACAACAAATTGAAATGGAAAAATAAAAATGTGTCCTCTAAATGATACAAGTGCTTTAGACTCGTCTGAAATTGCTAAGCTCCTTTGACATGTAGCAGAAATTGACTAATGTGTTGATCTTGAACAAAGCACCACATTAATGAAACACAACAAAACAAAAGACAAGACTGCACAGCAATTTCAGAGGAGACAAAAACACCCCGGAGATAAAATATGGCAATTTACCGAACTATTTGCAAAACACAGTAACAATGGAGAAACCACATAATTAGAGAAAACAAAACAATAGGAAACTCGCTCATCAAAAGGAAGTGTTTTAGTTAACTAAAAAAAAGAAAATATAATTATAATAATGATAATGATGATGATGATATTGAAATAGTTAACATTTTTAAATATAATTTGCTGAACAACAATAACATTTCACAGGTGCTATTCATTTTGCCTCCTTTGCAATTTTTGTTCTTTTCCACTTCTGAAAAATTTGAATGCAACTTTATTAGATATGAAATGAAGGGTGTTGACCATAGTTTTCTCTAGGTGGATGTTTTGTGCCCACTTTTACATCTGAAGCACTTCAACTGATTTTCTATCATCTACCCATGCTCTGCTGTAAGGAAACGTAGTTATGTGATTCCAGTAAATGATGTCTACCAGCAGGAGGACCCCTGAAGTTATTATGGTTTGATCAGGATTCATAATCTCTAATATTCCATGATATTTAATTGGCCCCAAACAGCAGGCAGAAACACAATACAAATAAACCAGACAATCATACTGATATTTGAGCATCTTATGATTAATTCTCTCTAAAATACATCAGTTAATTGACATCAAAATACTCCCAAGATAAATAAACTGATTTGCAATGTTTAGGTACATGGGCACAAATGAAAGTTTATGGAGACAGAAAGGAAGTACAATAAAACCTTATGTGGATAAAAAACTGGTGCAAATTGGTGAAGGAATGATTTTACTCATGGGGCTCATTTTGGATAAAAGGGTAATAACCCAACCAACAATAAATGATGCTGTTCATTTTGCACCTTAAACATTTCATACCTCTGTAGTTCTGGTCGCGTTATACTTGGAAAAAGTCAGGTACAACATTGGTGCTGTCTGCCACGAGACTTTTCGTACCAACCATGTGTCAGTTTGTCAATTTCATATCTGCTTTAATAGCCGACAAGTTAAAGTAATTCTTTATTTTACTTAGAGCAGAAAGATAAAGAGAAAATGTTTAATTGCAATACTGTTGCTGAAAATTGTGATTTTGAAATGATTTAGACACTTTTTATTCTTTACCATTACACAGTATCACCAGGGCCTCCATGAACTTCAGCATCTCAGCCCCTAAAGATAAACATCCGGTGTGGGTTTTCAGAGCAGTTAAAGTCCATCTGACTGGCCAAATATATTATGGAAATGCAGAGCAGGAATGACTGAGTGGAATTATTAATACCCTATCAAATATTGTATGCAATTAACCCTTTGTGATAGTGATATTGCACACATTGTTATTGTGATGTGGATTACATTTATTATTCAGCTCTTATTTTAGTTCAAGTTTACTTTACAGAAATGTAGTGCCAAGACTTCAGTATGTAATATCTAGGAGGTTGCTTAAAGGTTTTGTTGTTTGATTTGGGATCAATCTGTCATAATTGATCAAGTTTACTCCTTCAAATGGGAATAAGAGTCACATTCAGTGGAAATAATATACTACGTTTTCAGAAAATAATATACAAGTAAATTACATTTTGTGTAATATTTAAAGCATTTTATGAATACTAATCACCGTTAAAAATACTTGATGACAAAGAAAACATATAGACGGTGATCAAAGTACAAAAAAGGGATTTAAAGTGGTTTGTTTTGAGGTATGAAAAGTAGGTAAGAATTGACCAAATGGTAATATGCTGATACGAACTGGGGGCATAAATGAATGAAGGGTTAATTAACCTGGAGCCCAACAAGAGAATGACTCCCAAAGAAAACACAAATATCCATGAAAAAATGTCAGTATGATTTAGTAGAGATTTGTTGTTGTATCTAATGTTGTTTTTTGCACCTCGAGGGAACTGAAGGTCCAAGACAGCTGCTGTAAAGGCTGTTAATGATACCATGTGGTATCTGAAAATGGCTCATTCCATGTTGATTATACTAAATGTGTGGCTGTGATTTACTTTTGTTCTGTGCATTTACTTGATTACCTTTTAAATTAAATTTTAGCTGGCAGCTCAGTGCTGTTTACACACACACTACACACACAGCTTAGCTATTATCATCATAGATCTCCTTTCAGTCACTGATGTATCGCTCTCTCTTTTTTTCCTCTTTCTCGTGTGTTCGCACCTCCACATGGTTCTGCCGATTCATCTGTCTGCCTCCTACTATTTTGGCTCTTATCCCTTCTACTGCTCTTTTGTTTCATCATCCCCTTCTTTTTCCATCAGCCACAGCAGACTCCTGAAAGCAAACGAGGTTGATTGAATCAGTTTGTCCTCCATCTGTCTGTCTGTAGGTCTAAGAAAAGGGAGCACGGCATGTTCGCAATCAGGGAAGCTCCTTCTCGTGCTGTGTGCTTGATAGTGCCGCCGTCTCTCACAGACACACAAACTTTCCCACTCATATCAACGCATGCAAAGACCAAAACACTGTGATTATCGTCTTGCAGGGAGAATTTCATGAGTGGGAGTAATGAGAGGAAACTCCATAGGAAATCCCTCTCGATCAGGAATTCATTTTAGCCTCCTTAACGGAAAAATTAAAGCAAGATCCTGTGGAAATGCAAAGTCATGTGGAAAAAATAGGGCACCCTATGAAAGTCTTTGTGTTTTTTAACATGCTTGGACTTATATATATGCAATGTTGATGTTAACAATGCTGATGCATTCCAGTTTTATAAATAAACAATAGAAATTAAGAAAATACTTTTTGGTGAGAAATACATTTGTACAACCTCACATTTGTTCCCTCTTTAAAGGTTTAAAATCACACAAACAGGTCTACCACATCAGGTCCACTTAATGAGAACATTCATATTTTTGAAAGAGGTTTGCCGAGTTTAAACCTCAGATTAGGTTAGTCTGCTCCTGACTGTTGAAGTGAGAGTGAACTCATTGGTAAGATTTAAAAAGCTATCTCAGGCCCTCAGAAAGGAAACTGTAGCAGCAGATGGGTCTGGTAAGGGATTTAAATAGGTCTCAAAATATTTTGAAATCAGCCATTCCACCATCCAGAAAGTAATCTACAAGTGGAGGACCTTCAAAACAACTACCAGTATGCCCAAGTCTAGCCGTTCATCTATTTTACCCAGAAAGCAGACCTCATGAAGCTTAAAAGAAGTTGTCAAAGACTCTAAAATGTCATCACAGGATGTACAGAAGGATCTTAATAGTCTTGATATGAAAGTGCATTGCACTGTCATCAGAATGAAACTACTCAAATTTAACTTTCATGGAAGGTGTGCAAGAAGGAAACCATTGCTCTTCAAGAAAACATGAAGGCCAGATCAAAGCTTGCTACAGGAAACAGACAAAGACCGGGACTTCTGGAATAACGTTATTTGGACCGATGAGAACAAAATTGAAATATCTGGACAACAGAACACTAGACATGTTTGGCATGAACCAAATACAACATTACAGGAAACCTCACCTCACACCATTTGTGAAACATGGTGGTGGAAGTGTTACAGTTTAGGAGAGCTTTGCTGTAGCAGGAGCTGGTCAGCTCACTCTCACAAAATCTTCCATTAGTTCTATCTTATATCAGAGGGTGCTTAAAAAAATGTGAGACAAGCTGCAAAAAATAAAGCTGAAACAGAACTGCACCCTGGAACATGACAATAACTCCAAACATGTCAGCAAACCCACCAAGGACTGGTGACATTGTAGAATGGCGCCACTCAGGGTGGCAGCATGTTGGAGTAGCTCTGTAACTCTGTAACTTTCATTGAGATTTTTTCAGTCCTGTTTTTTTTTGTTTTTTTTTTTGTTTTTTTTTTTTTGTTTGTTTTTTTTGGGGGGGACAACCGTTCCTTCTTGTCTTGGATGTTGTGCTGGATTTTTTTTTTTTTTTTTTTTTGTTAATTCTCCCCAATACTTTTCTATAGTTTGCTCTTTTGTTATGATGCATAACCATAGCAACAGGGTGATTTACAACAGGGAGCAGCTGATTAACATCGCAAAAGCGGAAATAATACAACAACTGAAGCCAGAAATCCCACAGGAGTTGAAAAGGAGACATTGTGGATGCAGAGCAAGAGCAAAGAGGAGAGAGAAGGAGGAAGTTCAAACCATCTCAGCCATCCATCATAATGGGCAACGTGAGATCGTTAGCTAACAAGTTGGATGAACTTCAAGCCCTGACAAGGACTCAGCAAGAGTATCAGGAATGCAGTATTATGTGTTTTACTGAGAGATGGCTGCAGGATCATAT
The DNA here is from genome assembly GCA_014839685.1 of Anableps anableps. Taxonomy (NCBI): domain Eukaryota; kingdom Metazoa; phylum Chordata; class Actinopteri; order Cyprinodontiformes; family Anablepidae; genus Anableps; species Anableps anableps. The sequence continues at coordinate 13,636,736 of CM026079.1, forward strand.
CCCTGACTCCGTCTCTCTGCTGGGCTTCCTGACTATACGAGCAGATCAAAATTTAAAGAGTAGCAGGAAAAGGAAAGGAGGTGGATTGGCAGTGCTTGTCAACAACAGATGGTGTCACCCAGGACACGTTACTGTGAAGTGTCATCTCTGCAGTCCAGACATTGAACTATTAGCAGTAAGTTTTCATCCATATTATTTGCCAAGAGAGTTCACCAGTGTTGTTTTAGTGGCTGTTTACATTCCACCCTCAGCACAATGTATGTGATGTTATCAGTTCCACTGTTGCTAAGATGCAGACACAACACCCCAATTCTTTTGTGGCAATATCTGGTGATTTTAATCACACCTCACTCTCTGCTACACTGTCAGTGTTTCAACAGTTTGTCAGCTGCTCTACCAGAGAAAACAAGACACTGGATTTGTTTTACACAAATGTCAAGGATTCATATATTTCCAAACCAAAACCTCCTCTGGGTAAATCAGATCACAACTTTGTTTTTCTCTACTCAGAATATAAACCCCTTGTCCAGAGACTACCTGTAACTAAAAAGAATGTGAGAAAGTGGCCGCAGGAAGCAGAAGAAGCTCTACAGGGTTGTTTTGATTCTACCAATTGGATTTCTCTTTGCAAACCACATGGAGAGGACAATGCCATGACTGAGTATGTTACCGACTATATAAACTTCTGTGTGGACAACACCATCCCCACCAGAACCATGAGATGCTTCCCTAATAACAAAGCCTGGATCACAAGTGAACTAAAGGAACTGTTAAACAGTAAAAAAGAGCCTTTAGGGAGCAAGACAGAGAGTTATTGAGGAGTATACAGAAGCAGCTCAAAGTCAAGATTAGAGACAGCAAGGAGGTGTACAGGAAGAAGCTGGAAAGTATTGTTCCTGCAGAGGAACAATATCAGAGATGTGTGGTCAGGGATGAAGAAGATCACAGGCATCAAGCAGAAGGAGGATCAGATAGATGGAACTCTGGACAGAGCAAATAAGCTGAACACATTCTTCAACAGGTTAAATTCAAGAACAAGCTCACCATCCTCCCCTACTGCCCCCAGCTAAACAGACATCCCACTGTCCTTTGACCCACAGCTTTCATGTCATGTTTTATCCTCCACCTCACTCATGGACTCTTCTGCTTCCACTAGTTTGTCTTCAACCAAATCAGGAGGTGCTGCTACTCCCTCTCCCTCCCCCTCCCACTTTTCTTTTTCTAGAAGTCAGGTGAAGAGGCAGCTGGAGAGACTGAATCGGAACAAGGCTGCAGGTCTAGATGGTGTCAGCCCCAGAGTCCTGAAGGCCTGTGCAGAGCAGCTCTATGGGATTCTGCAACACCTCTTCAACCTTAGCTTGACCCAAGAGAAGGTACCACTGTTGTGGAAGACATCCTGTCTGGTTCTGGTACCAAAGAAAACTCACCCATCAGTCATCAACGTCTACAGACCTGTTGCCCTGGCATCCCACATCATGAAGGTCCTGGAGAGACTCCTGTTGGCCCACCTTAGTAAGCAAACCAGCATATATCAGGACCTCTTGCAGTTTGCTTATCGCTGTGGAGTTGGAGTTGAAGATGCCATTATACACCTGCTTCAACAAACCCACTGTCATCTGGACAAAGCAGGCAGCACTGTGAGGATCATGTTCTTTGATTTATCCAATGCATTTAACACAATTCAGCCTGATCTGTTTCATCTGAAACTCCAGAAGACACAGGTGGAGGCCTCAACAATTGCCTGGATCCATGATTACCTGACAAACAGACCACAGTTTGTGAGACTGAAGGACTTTGTGTCGAGCCAGGTGGTCAGCAGCACAGGAGCACCACAGGGGACTGTACTCTCACCATTCCTTTTCAATCTGTACACTTCAGACTTCCAGCACAAATCAGACTCCTGTCACCTACAGAAATACTCAGATGACTCTGCAGTTGTTGGGTGTATCAGCGATGGACAAGAAGCTGAGTACAGAGAGCTGGTGGACCGGTTTGTGTCATGGTGTGGAAACAATCATCTTATCCTGAATGTGAACAAAACAAAGATGATGATTGTAGATTTCAGGAGAAACGGAGTTAGATTAATCCCTATTTCCATCATGGGGGAAGAAGTGGAGGTGGTTGAGGAATATAAATACCTCGTTCATCTAGACAACACACTGGACTGGAGACTCAACAGTGAAGCCATCTACAAGAAAGGACAGAGCAGACTGTACTTCTTGAGGAAGCTAAGATCCTTCAAGGTTTACAACTCGATGTTGCAGATCTTCTATAAGTCAGTTGTTGAGAGCATCATCTCCTCTGCCATCATCTGTTGGGGCAGCAGCATCAGAGCCAGGGACCTAAAAAGGCTCAACAACCTGATAAAGAAGGCTGGTTCTGTTCTGGGGACGACTGTGGAACCTCTGGAGATGATGATGCAAAGAAGGATTTTGCATAAAATCAAGAAAATTATGGACAACCCTGACCATACTCTTTATGAGACTGTTATTGGAAAACAGAATTTCTTCAGTCAAAGGCTTCTTCAGTTTGGCTGTAAAACGGACCGCTACAGGAGCTCTTTCCTGCCCACAGCCATCACCATCTACAATAACTCCTTGACTAAACGAGTTACATCAACATTTAATTTCCCTTTGGGATAAATAAAGTATTTTTGAATTTGAATTTGTGATCATTAAGAAGTGGAAAGATGTCCATTTATTAATTATCAGTCACAAAGTGGTTTGGCCATACCAGCAAATAACTTGCTGATGTTGTGGAAATGTATCACCAGAACTGTAAAAGTATGGAGAATAAAAGATGAAAACAAAGAGCTGAAAACCCCTAAAATACTCCATAAAGCAGAGGAGCACCGTGTTGACGTCATTGTAGTGTGAGATTGAAGCAGGACAAAATTGCTGGCTGGAGCTCAGGAGTCAAAAGGTGAGTGAAAGAACTGGGCAAGCTTACAGCGAGGAGATGGAGGGAGCAGTTCATGTACTGAGGGCACCATAATAGAAGATTCCAGTTAGGAGCAATGAAAACCAGGGGAGCTTAAATATAGAGGAGGTGTGATTAGTGACATGGAAACTAGGTGAGACTAATCAGGGGAATGCTGAGGAAGAGTACTGAGGGAAGGAGAATAATAAACACAGGGAACACTGAGGGAGCTAAACCAATTTAGGAGAATAAACCAAAATGTTCTGAGGAAAGAATAAGTAAATAAGCAGCCAAACACAAGGAAAGAAACTAGTATGGAAAGAGCCTAATTACTATAATAAATAGCTGAATATGACAAAGACCTTTCAAAAAAAAAAAAAAAATCAGTTTCCTATGTGTATTTGGCCAAAATGAGTTAATTCCTAATATAATATTCACCACTGGTCTTCCAAAGCTTTTACAGAAACACAAAAAAGTAATCGATTCAACAACAATGGGACTTCAGAGATAGGTTTATCCTCTGCTGTGTTTAGGGAACACTGGCTCAGGCTATTTAAAGGCTCAGCCTCTCTCTAGTGACTTCCAGCTGTAGACAGGCTCATTAGTACGTACAGGAATGTATAGAACTGTTGCTCTTTGCGCGCGCGCGCGCGCACACACACACACACACACACATATACAGTTTAGAAACACACACTTTTTGAATGTAGAGCCATTCAGAAAGTAACCAGAGACTGTGTTTATTAGTGTTAACAAGGATGTTCTTCCATTTCAGCTGCTCTCTTCTGGTGTCTCCTGGACATTGTGCCTATTAAGAATGAGAAGGGTGACGTGGTGCTGTTCCTGGCCTCATTTAAGGATATCACCGACACTAAAGCCAAAGCCATCCAAGAGGACAAGAAAGAAGGTAGACATAAACTTGAATCCTAATACTGTTGATTTTCGTTTTTGATACTGAACATATAAATATTAACATCTATCATTGTAAACCAAGTTGTGCAACAGGATGGTACACAGTTGGCTGCAACAAATACTGTACAGTCATGGGAAAAACAAAGTTTCCATGAATGTTCAAACAGCCATAGGTAAGAACTAAGTAGACCCTATAATTCAAGAGTATGTAATACCACCTTTAGCAGGAATTACTCACAATTTTTATCTACTCTTGTTGAGGTTTTTGCTCATTAATTTCTGCACAACCTTCATATAATTCTGATACAAACTCATATTTAGTCAAAGTCTTAGCTTCCATGGCCCACTGCAACATATTTTTTCTTTCTTTTTAAGCCATTAAGTCGGAGACTTCTGGTGTTCTTGGCTCAATGTAGCAGTTTGGACAAAGCTTTAGCTGTTGCATGGGGGTGACTGTGGGTCAGCTGGAAGAGTAGTTGTCTTGGAATCCAACAATTGTGGTTTAAATTCAAGTTTACTCCTGCCACAGGTTTATGTGCCCTTGGGCAAGGCACTTAATCCCAAGTTGTCTATTGATTTGTGTATTGGTGGGTGAATGTGGCATCAGAGCAAGGCGCACTGAATCAGTATCGCAATTTACTCGAATATATTTGACATACAGAGCGGTTCAAACTAAATGACTACACCTCTGTGCTTGACACTTGGTATGAGGTATTTTTTTTATTGATGTGCTCTGTTTTCAGTTTGTCCAAACATAGTGCTGTGTATCAATGCCGAACATCTCTACTTTAGTCTCAATTATCCAAAGGACATTGTTTGAGGACAATGAATAAGCCATTGTGGTTCATGCAGATCCAACTTTGCAAACCTGTGCTCCCTGTTATAGTCCTTGTAGACAGTAGAGACCTTTTCCTGTTCCTCCATGAACTTTAATGTTTAATGAACAGCCTAAGATATTGGTCTTGATTTATTTTCAAACCTGGGGTGTATTATCTTGGGCCTTCACTCCTAGGAGTGATGACTGTCTTAAATATTTTCATTATGTGTATAAACTGTCTCAGAAAAACTGCAGACAAGGACTGCAGACAAGGCTTATTAGGTAATTAGCAAATTACCAACAACAACTGCTTCTCTAAGCTGACGACCATCTTTCCTCTGTGGTGTTGTGTAGAAAGCCACCAGTATGCTCCTTACCTGAAAACTGTGAACCACATCTTTTTATAGAGATGGTGAAACGTAAGGCTGCTACTCTCCATTTTAAATATGATGGAAACAGCAGGAATGTACTCAGGTTTCCAGTGATACAGATAGTTATAGCAGCTTTCTTTGTCCAGTGACTTTATATTAAAGATAGGCATAAAGCAATCTTTAATATCTTGTGGACTTCAAATGATTTTTAGCCAAAAGCACCTTACAGATAATAACACTATCAAATGTTAGCTATAGTCCCTCATGTGCTGTTGCAAGAAATAAAGCAGTCAGACCAAAAATATATTTTCAGATCAGGTTCTAAATATGTTTATTGCTGTTTTTCATTTTGTTATCTTAACATCTTGATCAAGATTAATAAGGGTTTTTCTTATAGTATTAATATTTATCAGTGAGGTGGAAATGTGTACCGAGATGACTGATATAAGCTTTCTCAGATTCTGTGCATTTATATGCGCTGTATGGCCTTGCAAAGCAAGCATACATATATTTTAAGTACATGAATAGTGTATAAGGCTTGTGTAGAAGGAAAGTCCTTCAGAAACTTAGTACTGTCATTTTATGCTCTACACATTATTATTTGTGGTGTCTTTGCAGGTTATTTCCTTTAACATCTTAACTGCCCCCTACCAAATTTTTCTTATTGTCCTAACCTACCTGCTGGGCTCTAAGAGCAGGGATTCAGGTTGGGTAAAGATTTTGGGTTAAGACAGTCTATGGTCTTGTATAAAACCTTGAAAAACCACTGGGTGTCACACTATGCAAATGAAATAAAGTCAACCTTTTTTTGAAAAAGCACAGAACTGTAAAAAAAATAGTAATTTAAAAAAAATTTTAAAAGGAAAGAAATTGGAGCCCTTCAAGCAACTGTTTTTTTCAGTTTGTTGTGAACTGGGCTTGTTTTATAAGGTTTAAAATATCCTATAAAAAATACTACAGATACATTTTCACATAAAAATTGAATGGTGCTTTCTGCAGATTTAGTTGGGTTTTTTTTTAAATACATTACTTAAATTCTTCCGTAGTGTTAAAATAGATATCAAATATCCATATGACAAAATGTGTTGGCACCTCACCATAATTTGTGTGAATTTTATCAGCTTGTCCAGCGATGTCAAGCAGACATTATGATGATTGATGAACTCAAGCGTTGCGGGCTTATGGCTGGCCTTTACTATTTTTTTTTTTCTTCTCCTTTGAAAAATGAGAAAAAAAGTTTAGGTTGATTGTTTGCGTTTTTACATCCTGTGACTTCAGACTGGGATTTTAGCTGATACATATAGCAAAAATGACATTAGTAGAGCATTTCCACCCAAGCAAGGGATACCTCACACATGACCCACTTAGCTATCTCTCGGTGCATTAAACAGAGAAAAGAATGAAACCCAATCTCCGGACTCAGCAACCATTTGTTGTACCAAGCTGGTTCCTTTTCTCTCATACATTTTCACCGTTGGCTACCTCATTCTCTGCTTTGTTTTTTCCCACTTCCTTGTTCCTCCATCACCTCTGTTTCTTATCTGTTCCAGCTGTTTTTACCAGCAACTGTGCATTCTCACCTCAGCTTTCTGCTCTTACGTCTTTGCCTGCTCATGCACGACGCTCACTCCTCTCCTCAACCCCGTCCATACGAAAGGCTATAGGAGTGTAGGGAAATTCATTACATCTAAAAATAAGCATGCCTCCATCGCCGTGCCCCTGCAGTCGCACATCCCCCAAGGCTGCTCCGTGTTATGGATGGGCCCTGTCCGCTTCCCTCATCTGGGGTCCACACAAACACACAGGGAGCACATAGGCTCCCTGTGTGCGAAGGGACGCTTCGTACGGAAGCAGTTATCACTTTTACTCTTTGGCAATTTTATTGTCTAAAAGACCAATTTCTCAAACCAATCTAGCCTTAGTCCCTTCCTCTTGGCTCACATCAGTGAAGAAGGGGCCCAGGACCGAGCAGCAGTAATGTGCTTTCTGTGATTACCCAACTCCTCTGACTGAACTCATCACTCCTGGACAATCTGTGCATCTGCTACTGCAGTACTCCTAAAAGAAAGACACACAGGGGCATGATTTGAAGCTCACACCTCTATAATTACTCACAGTAAACGACATAATATACATAACTACTTATTTCCTAAAAGCAGAAAATTGAGTTAGCAGAGTATTATTAGCATTTACAACAAGTACAGTGTGACTAAACTATTAAATGTACTTTTGACTGTACAAAGGTGGCATCTCTAACACATTTGTTGTATGTATAAACAAACAGCTTATTCTGCTTTTGAATATTCATGTTTTCCTATTTAGGACAGAATATTATGTGTTTTTCATCAAGCATAATGACTGATTCAATCATCAAGAGTTAACCTCGGGGGGTAGATGTTGTTGTAAATGGGTGTGTAGCAACATTTTGTGTGTGTGTGTGTTTACAGAGCGACGACGCGGCAGGGTGAAAACCGGCTCTTCATTCAGCTCGACTCGTCTGCGGGGCAGCACCGTGCTCTACCACATCTCTGGTCACCTCCACAGCAGGGAGAAGAGCAAGATTAAAATCAACAAGGTATCATCACGTTGTTCAAACAGCAGAGCTAGGTGGGAAAAGATCTTTCAAACAAGGGCGAGGGTCACTGTGTGGAGAAAAGGGAGCACTGATGCTGTTGTTGAAGCACAGATGACAAAATCAAGGGCAGACAGGTGAGATGTCTGTACGTTTGCTCTTCCACAAACAGCAAATAATCAACTGAATGGAAGAACTGTAGTGCTAGTTTGAGTGCTTCATTAAAACTAACAATAAAATACTGCTACTTTTAAACTTGCCTGATTTTTTTTTTTTTTTTTTTTTTTTTTTTCCCTCAATATGGGATTGTGTGTATTAGTTATGAATAGTCAGGATCTTATACTGTATTCTGTTTTTTATGGAGAGGTTTCATCACGGGCCCTTAGAGGAGCCGACCAGCTCCTGGTGGTTGTACCAAAAACTCGGCTAAAGCTTAGAGCAGATCTGGCCTTTTCAGTCGTGGCTCCAAAACTGTGGAGCAAGTTACAATTAAATATTAGACAGGCTTCTAATCTTCCTTTTTTTAAGTCTCTCTTAAAAACACACTTGTTTTTTGAAAGTTCCAGGTAAAAACTACATATTAGCACTTCAGAGAGTTTTTATGAAATCATGCCACAGATCATTGTAAAACTTCTGTTTTTCAACATGTTGTTGTAATGTTTGAATGCAAATACTTTTTCATATGTATTCATTTTCAGCTCTTAGTGGCAGACTTTAGTTATGGTTCTGTGTATATTTCAGTTGTTGAAAACGTGCTTCCCTGTTGCTGCTGTGTTCTCTTGTCACTTTTTTGGTTTGAATCTTGATCATTTCTTATGTTGGGTTGTGTCTGTTTGTTCACCTGTCTGATTTCGGTTTCTTTGTTTCCCACATTCCCTGTGTATTCTATTTCCTCAGTTCCACTTCAGTTTCTCACCTTCCCTCACAGCTACACCCTGTTTCTAATCAACCACTTGCTCCTTGTTCAGTAATCAACTCTCCAGCTTAAATATCTCTGTTAGTCAGTTCTGTGTTAGATCCTACTGTTTCCTCTTGCCTGGTGGAAAACAATCTACCTCTGAGGTCCTCCTGGCCATTCATAAACCACAAGCTGTGAGTTTTCTGGGAAAAAAACCGAAATGAAGGCAGCAGCTCAGAAACGTTGGATTTGTTGTGCAGCATTGATGAGACAACACGCATAAAATCTGCATCTGGAGTCTTCCCATATCACTGCTGGTGGACAAACTCAGTGGAGTGATCCTGTTGTCTTACTCTTCTTGTCGGAAATTGAGTAAGACTGTAATAGAGGCAGACTAACTTCCACCCTCCTAACTACATTGGTCTTTTCACAAAAACCAGGTGATGGCAAAAGTACGACTTGATCCTGCCTTGAAGTGTTTTGTGAAAGGAACAAGAAGAATCTTAATCTGGAGAATCTAGGATAAGGGCTCATGGGGAGTTTAGCGAACAGCTGGATAGAACAGGGCCTATTGAAAAGCAAAGAGCTAAATAGAAATTTGAACAAATACTATGTATTAAGGCAGTATTGGTAAAGTATGTCAGTGTTTTTAAATTTTGCTTTCTATTATTGTGTTTTGATGTCTCTAGCTTTAAGGGATTAGACCAGGGCTCTGTGTACTTTAAAACAAATAATTAGCTAAACTAGCCTGTTCTGTTTTTGAACCCTCTAGATGTATGCAAAGTAAGCATCTGAAAACACTTCACAAATTGGAGATTTTAACAACTCAGTTTATATAAGATTTTTATGTTTTTAATACCATTAGTTCTGACTGTATCTCCACTGAGCTTGATCTTGTACTTAAAAGCTCAATAATGGAGAGGAAATTGTCGATATTGAATAAAAAAGCCAGGTTTTTGTAGAAATTCTAATTCTCACCTGGATGTAAATATCCTCAAATAGAGGGAAAAAACTATAAAGATTATATGAAACATAGATATAAATATATAAAATAAAAATTTAAATAATAAATCAGGAGTAGTATACTAGAGCCCAGTTTGGGATATCCAGGTGGTGAAGGAAAGGGAAATTTCAGTTGACAGCAATCACTGCTTATTACAGGTCCAGCAAGGCTGTGTAAACCCTCCATAAGTATTACGTAGGCAATGGGAATAAAATGTAGCTGATATTACAACGAGAATCTGGAGTAGCTGTTCAGAGATGTGCTCTGCTTTTATACACTCAAAATTTATCCCAGAAAGCCTGTGTCAGCAAGTCTGCGTATTAAGTGAAGTAAAATACCTACTGTGTGTGTGAATCACAAAAATACACAATAGTAACAATATAAACAATGATCTCATCTACAGTAAGGAAGTAAAGTTGAGTTTGAGTTGTTTTAAATGGTACAAATTCACTTTTGATAGGTCAACTTTTTTCAAAATGTAATTTTCCAAATTAAAATCCCTTTTTGTTTTTTTGTTTTTTTTTGCAGCAGGTAAGCTATTGACTTCTCGTTACTTGTGCATACAGCCCCACATCAGCAAAAACTCTTTAAGGATCTTAAAACAGGAATCAGGATTATTTAAATAAATTTTTCATTAGCCAATGCCAATTCATATACTGACCTCAATATACTTTTGCTCAATGATGTGCTGCTGCAATGCCTCATTAAGCAGTGTAGAATATTATTACACGTAGAGTTCTGCAGTTCTTACCAATTGAACACATGGTAATTCATAATGGAAAAAAAGCATATTAATCATTTTCTCTTGCATTGTCCAGAACGTGTTTGGGGATCCACCTGCTCTACCGGAATACAAGGTTGCAGATGCCAAGAAGTCCAAATTCATATTGCTTCACTACAGCACATTTAAAGCAGGCTGGGACTGGCTGATTTTGCTGGCCACCTTCTACGTTGCTGTGACGGTGCCCTACAATGTGTGCTTCATCGGCGATGATGATGATCTGACCCGCAGCACCACTGTCAGCGATATTGGCGTGGAAATTCTCTTCATTATAGGTTGGTTGCAGATTATTAACCATTTAATTGCATAAATTGATGACTTGGTGTGCAGCTTTTAGAATGACTAAACTCTTAATTTTTTTTTTTTTTTTTTTTTTTTTTTTTTTTGACACCAGACATTATTTTTAATTTTCGCACCACTTTCGTCAGCAAGTCAGGCCAGGTAATCTTTGACGCTCGGCAGATATGCATCCATTATCTGACGACGTGGTTCATCATCGACCTAGTGGCTGCACTGCCTTTTGACCTGCTCTATGCGGTCAAAGTCAGCGTGGTAAGTAGCCAACTGGATGCCGTTTGACCCATTAACATTCTGTTCAGTCTCAGTTACAAATAGTGACTTTAAATAAATCTTTTGGTGAAGAAAGAAGCTGAAACATGGAGCCAAGAATGATAAAAAGGAAACTAAGTCACAACAAGTAACTTTCAAGGTTACTTTTAAATAAAAAAAAAAGTCACGATTAATGCGTTGCCGAGTAACAGCAGCCTTTAACTGTACCGTCTCTGAGAAGAGCAACACAGTTTGAAGAATAATCAGCTGTGCTGTTTCCAGATCTGCCCCAGTCTTTTTTTTTTTTTTTTTTTTTGATTTGGCATATTGATTCTGCATTCTGCACAAGCACCGACCAAACAGCCACGCATCATTAAAACGTTTTTCTACCCTGCCTCAGTCAAACACACGGCCCCCTTAAGAGTAGCTGAGAGCAGGATGAAACACAGATCTGGAGCAATTAGGAAGAGTGTTGTGTCTTACCCTGGGTTGACGGATATTAGCCAATCGAAACATGGTAGCCTACTACCTTTTGATTGGTTGCCGTTAGAAGTTTCTGCTGTCTGGTCCCTAATTTAGGAAAACAAAAACCCCGATGCTTTCACTCTGCTGTGTGCTGCTGTTTATTTACTGTAGAGTGAATCAAAAAGTCCAACAGACAACAATTGGCAGCACTGGAAGGATGCACTCAGGCATCAAGTCATTTATAAATAGCTAGATTCATTCTTATAATTATTATAATCAGTGGTATTATTAGTATTTATGGTGCTGACTCCATGTATATACAGTTAGTGAGGAGAGGGAGGGTGCCTAAAAAAAAGTTAGGATGTGAAAGCTTCATTTGGTAGATAATCTTTAATGTTCCCCATGTTTTTTATTTTTGGTCTATCAACCAGTTCAACTGGATTTTCAGTTATGCAGTCATGAAGCTTAATGTTAGCGTTTTTTCATTTATTCCTAAACCTCTTTTGATGCAAGTTCTGGATCATTGTTCTGTTAAAACATGTAACTGTGTCCACGTCTCATCCATCTGACTCATACTGTCCCCCTCAGATAGAAAAACTGGTTAGAGCTGGGAAACAGCCTAGCATCAATCAAAAACAGGATGAGGTGGAGACATCAGCGTCAGTGTCCACAACGAAGTGAGTGTAACATTAACATGGGCTAAGTAGGTCCTCCAAATCGACACCTTTTGAAGCTCAACTGAAATTTGCAGCTGCCCACAAGAGCAAACTAACGGCCTTCTCGAGAAAGGTTTTATGATTAGATGAGAGAGAGTTTGAGCTATTTGGTCACAATGACAAGAAGTATGTTTGAAAGCATCAGAGTAAGGCTTTTAAACTGTACCAACTGCCATGCATGGTGGTGGCAGCATCATGGTGAGAGTCTAAGAATACCTCCACATTTTTCTGCTTCATTTCAGATAATTAGACATTTAAAACGTGAACATAAACAGATGTTCCAACAGGACGGTTATCTCGGACACTTCAAAAGTTTGTTTTGGACTGGAGAGAACTAGCTAACATTAACCTTCTGGAAAGAACATCTTTTGATCTTGCTTAAAACCTGGGGCCCAAAAAGATTTTAATGATCTTTTTGGATGTTTTGCTTTTTGAGGTATTTTAGCCTATGTGGTTAGACATAAAGTAGGCTCTGACTCTGTATTAAATAATCAGGTCTGGATGTGGCCATTGAAGTTGAACATAGCTTTCCAAAGCATGTGGTTAATCACAGTTGATTCAGTATTTAAGAAGGGGCAATTGCTTTTTCACATAGGGCCAGTTTGGTTAGTTGTTTCCTTCTTGAGAAATAAAATCATGATTTGCAATTGCATTTTGTTTTTAATCAGGTTTATTAGGTTGATATTAAAATTTTTTGATGCTTTGAAACATTGAAGTTTGATTAAAAAAGCAAAAAGAGAAGAAATCTTGACCCTGTGTGTACTGTGCTGGCCCGAAAAAGTGCGAATGTTTAGTTGACTTATTTATACAAATCAAAAACATCTTTTATACCTAAGAATTTAATTATATTATCGTCTCTGATAATGATTTAAGTTTTGAGAACATTTGGTTCGGCAAGTGCTAAGTGGCTGCGCTCTTAAGTGCAAAGAGTTAAAGCTGCAATATAAAACCAGAAAATGTTTTATTGTAGAAACAAAATTCAGAAATATTGCACCTTGTCTGCCACAAGGTTCATTTAAGATGGGCTCAGTCTTAAGAAACTTAAGCGCCTCAGCTTGATGAGTTTAAAAGCCAATATCTGTGATGTAGATGATATAGGAGGTATTTGTTTGGTTTGCACAGCCAGCTTGCACATCTGTGTAGGCCGCAGTAATTCTGAACGATACATGCAGTCATGGTTCCTAATTAGAGGGCCCAGGAGAGCACTTTGGAAAAGAGGCCAACAGATTTAGAATAAATGACCCTTTATCAAATATACAAACAAAAAGGCTGCAGTGCAGGAAACCTAAAGCAGTTCATATAAAAATGCAGGCTAATCCAACTTGATTGTCAACAAAATAAGATTTCCAGTGTGAAAAGTCCATGTGAAATGTGAACAGAAGCAGACCAGACCAGGTGCAAAGAGGTGAGACGTTTGTGGGAATAAACAAAAGAAAACTATTTAAAAGTAAAACATAAAGTGAGGCAGTTATAGAATGTAGCTATGCAAATGGCTGAGGTGTAAACAAAAATGCAACAAAATCACATATCAGCACGTGTTTAATTTCAAGAGAATTACTTATTATTATTACTTACTTTCACACACACAGGGACTTGGGTAACATCCCATTCTGAATCCACTGGGGTTATCATGATGTAGTCCCATCCGTTGCAGCTAAACCACCTTTAACCTATCTGGGAAGGCTTTCCATAAGATTTAGGAGTGTGTTTATGTCTATTTTATTACCATTCTTCCATAAGCACATTTGTGAGGTCAGACACTGATGTTGGATAAGAAGGTATGCCTCATAGTCGCCACTCTGATTCATCCTAAAGGTATTGGGTCAAGATCAGGACTTTGAATAGGCCAGTCAAGTTCTTTCACAACAAACTCACTCATCCTTGTCTGCAAGGACTTTACTTTGTGCACTGGTGCACAGTCATGTTGGAATTGAAGGGGGCAACCTCAAACTATCCCCACAAAGTAAAGAATGGAGGTCTGTAGCTATTGAATCCACAGAAAGTTCTTCACTAAATGTGCCTCAGTATTGGATGTTCCCAACTGTTTCCACTTGTAATACAACTAAGAGTTGATCATGGAATATTTGGTAACATGAAAATTCATACGATTCACATGCAGATGTCTTTAAAGAACAATTATTTTGTAATGTTGGGAATGGAAATATTGTTTAAGGAGTTTTGTTTGCATTTTACAAAACAAAGAGAAAACTTTGCATTGGTTTACTGCAATTAGAGTTGGCTTGTTTGAATAATTTCAAATATTCAGATGCTTTATAAGTAAAGCTTACATTCATTTAAAATATCTAGCTAAAAAAACAGAAAAAGTGGTGGTAAACAAGTAAAAACATGTTTTTGCTATTTAAGGAAGGGCAGCTCAGGTAGGCTGCTCCAGGGAAAGGTATCAGTTTGGTTCCAGAATCTATTTATGGAAATATCACACACTCCCAGTAGACCAGGGTTTAGATGTGGAGCTGCTAGGCCATAGGATCCTCTGTGACCACTGGGGAAAGCAGGGATATTGGGTACGATTGCTGAAGGTTCCACATGATGTCCCCTCAAAGGATGGAACGGTTATCTATTTGAAAACTGAACCCATCTTTCACTCACAATGAGCCACAGGGCCTCAATATCGGCCATCCCTCCTTGATCTCTCAATTGTGTCATTTCTGCTACCTGGTATATTTTGTAGTCTGTCGTAAGGTTTAACGTCACTTCAAGTTCTCTTTTTTGCTTTTTTGTTTTGTTTTGCTCTAAAGCAGCTGTTCATTTATACATTTTACATTTTCAGGGTGATATTTGATTAGTTATGATTATCTTTCTCTACTGATTTAAACCAACTTAATATGAAAATTAGGTTTGATTATCTGAAACATTTGAGTTTGACCAAAAAGCAAAAACAGAAGAAATCTGTAAGGATGCAAATACTTTTTCACAGAAATGTATATGCACACTTCAACTAATATCTTGGTACATATCCTGTAAAAAATGGTACCCATATGCTTTTTAGAGGCAGTCCTATTTATTCATTTATGGCAGCCATTAAAAACCTACTGGTAAGATTCTGACTTGACAAGGCCAGCTGCTGTTGCTGAAAAACTGTCTAAGGAGATCAAAAATCCACTTTATTAAATCAACCCTACTTTGTTCATTTCTGATGTGTGTTTGGAATCCTTGTCCTATTGGAGAACCCAGTTGTGTCCTAATTTGTGCTTCTATTGTCTAACTGTTGAGTTGAAATGAAGTAAAGAATCAGGTTTGCCTCCTTTTACCATTGTGACCAGATAGTTAAAGTTTTTCCTCTCATCTGACCATAAAACCTTTTTAGAAAAGGGAGATGTTTTTTCCATCTGCTGCAACTTGCATTCTTTAAGGTGTTCGTTTTTTTTCTTTTCATTCAAATACTTTCTTTGATTAAATCATTATTTATGTATTTATTTATTTATAGGCAATGGAAGTGATTTATGTCTTGGTATGCCCAGAAATGGGAAAAAAAATCTAATTATTATTAAGCTCTATATGTGACCAACACACTTAACCAATTGTTTTTGTGACTGCTACCCATGGAGGTTGTTTTACAGAGGACTGCTTTAGTGATGCAAACATATTAAGTCCTACAGTTAGAGTAGCTATAACTATGCCCTTCTGGCTCTGGAGAATAATATTAGCCGAGTCAAGGTTTATTGGCCCAATACAGCTGCAATTATTGAGAAATGAAAACAAACTTGACCCATAGTGCTGTTGTGGCACACCTGTATGGCTAAAGGCATGGCTCCAGGGGGAGAAATAATGAGGCTTCTGTAAATCTGTAGTCTCAAGAATGCATATGCTGCCTTAAAAGTACAGAAAAAGAAAGAAGTCAGGAAGCTAAAACTAAATTTCACACCTGATGAGCAGAAAAAAAATGACGGTGTGAATAGCAAGGGTGGGATTGAAGTGACAGAGGACAGAAGCTGAAGGAGACAAGTTGTACATGATGCATGTTTGGTACATTATACGGCATGCTTATCATGCTACTGGAAGAGAATGGGATGTGGCACAGCCTGCTCACTCCATAGGTGGGATTCAGAGTGGTGATAGATGGTGGAGGAGAGCTGGAGTTTCTCCCTACGGCTCAGTAGGAGGCTTCATTACCCTTGTGGTGTACTCAGCCTTTATTTCCCTCAGCAAAAGTGTGCAAAAATAAAATGAGGCATACTGGAGACATGTGAACAAGAAGATCTGATAAAACTCTTCACGTCGGCTCATTTTGCGCTGTGGTTAAATGATACCATAGGTTCCAACATGTTGACTGCTGGCACCAACATGTTTCCCCATGAGGATCATTATGTTTAGAGTGATATACCATGTTAGTCTCCCAGCACATACAGTCTTTTCATTTAAGCTAAAAGGTTCAGATTTGGTCTCATCTGACAAAACCAGCGTATTTCACATGTTTACTGAGTCATCTACATGCCTCCTGGCAAACTGCACACAAGACATTTTCTGGCTTTCTTTCAACAATGGTTTTCTTCTTGATCCTCCTCCAAAAAGAAGCTATTTTTTGGAGTGCATGATTAATAGTTGTCCTGTCAACAGATTTTCTCACCTGAGCAGGGGCACTCTGCTTCTCCTTCATGGTTACTTTGGCCCTCTGGGCTGTTTCTATGGGATATGCTCTCCTGTGCCCAGCTTGTCAATTTACATGAACAACCATGTCTTATTAGTTGTGCCATACTCTTCTATTTTCAGATAATTGATTGACCCGTGCTCAATCAGATGTTCAAAGCTTGGGATATTAGTCTGTAATCTAACCCTGCTTTAAACTTCTCCACAACTGACCTGTTTCCTGTGTTTCTTGCTCTTGATGATGTTTATGCACTAATGTTCTTTCAAGAAGTGGAGGAAAATAGTGCGCACAATTCCAAATGTAAAAAAGAGAAGAGTAAATGGTTGCCCGGTTCTGAAGAACTACAAAAAATAAGAATAACCAGCACTCCAAAAGTATCCAAAGGTTTTTATAATGGCAAAAATAGGACATACCATCCACAGCTTGTTATGCCAGTTTGTTGTTTTCACTAATGTTCTTTAACAAAACCCTAAGGCCTTCACAGACCAGCTGGATTTATCCATCTATCCATTATCTTCCGCTTATCTGGGGTCATAAGCAGCAGCCTAAGCAGAGAGGGCCAGACTTCCCTCTTCCCAGCCACTTGGGCTATCTCCTTCGGGGGAATCCCGAGGCGTTGCCAGGCCAGCCAATAAACAACCCTTCCAGCATGTCCTGGGTCTTCCTCTGGGTCTCTTCCCAGTGGGACATACCCAGAACACCTCATCTAGGAGGCGTCCAGGAGGCATCCTAACCAGATGAACACGCCACCTCAACTGGCTTCTGTTGATGAAAAGAAGCAGCGGCTCTTCTCTGAATCCCTCCCAGATGACCGAGCTTTTCACCCCATCTCTAAGGGAGAGCCCAGACACCATGCAGAAAGAACAGATGTCAGCTGCTTGTCGCCGCAATCTTGTTTTTTTGTTTTTTTTTTTTTTTTTTTTTTTTTGTCGCTATACCCAAAGCTCGTGACCATAGATAAGGGTAGGAAGGTACTTTACCAGCACAGTGTCCGCATCATTTCATTATTTCTTGGGATCAAATGAAAGAGGGCAGAATGCAAATTGACTTTACACATTTTAGACTTTTAAATGTCAAAAATTTTATTTTTGGTTCCACTTCACAATCATGCAGTATTTTAAATCACAATAAAATGGAAGTTTGTGGTTGTAATGTGACAAAACAGGAAAAAGTTGAAGGGATGTGATTACTTCTGCAAGGCAGTCAGGGCTGTAGACTAGAGCAGCAGCTGAACTGGAATAGACATTACTTAGAAAACAGGTTAAATGACCTTAATATTTTCTGTCTAAATCATAAGAAAGTGTCAGAGGACCTCAGCCAAAGTAGCTTGATTAAGTAATTCTGATGGGTGAGAATATAACATTAAAAAAAAAAAAAAAGAAACAAAACAAACACTCCTGAAAGTGAGTGCCTGATTGCTCTAATTAGTATTTTTATGAGGGTCCTCCATCAGAAAAAGTCTTCATATAGATCATGCTGTGGCAATGTACAAGCATTTGTCAAGTTCTAATTAAAGATCCAGGTAGCTGTTGAGACGTCATTAATGTTCTCTCTGAACTGCTGTTGTGTTTAGCTTATTTGTTTAAAAGGTTGGTTTTGTGCATTGTCATATATAAAATGGCCGTGGCTGCAATCTGCTCCTCTTTCAGAATTTGTTTGTTAGATTTAGATAGAAACCCAGAGAATCTCTAGTCCTGGGAGAATTATTTTTTTTTACTGAGGCTGGCAAGGGAATTGGACATTTTGCTTCGAAAGGCCAGCTTATTTTGTTGCAACTTTGTCAAAACCAATGAAATTATATATTTACATGCAAGATACTGTTCTTTGGTGTGGTGTATTTTCATTTTAAATAAGCACCAAAGTCAGTAAGTTTAACAAAGGAAGTATAGAAATAAGTGGAGAACAAAGATTTTTTTCATTTGAATCAATTTGCAGAATTTATGTCTGAATGGCAACTTTTAACTTTAGTGCTATCATTTTCTTTGAGGGCTTC
Organism: Anableps anableps; assembly: GCA_014839685.1. Taxonomy (NCBI): domain Eukaryota; kingdom Metazoa; phylum Chordata; class Actinopteri; order Cyprinodontiformes; family Anablepidae; genus Anableps; species Anableps anableps. The sequence continues at coordinate 13,655,338 of CM026079.1, forward strand.
AGGTGAATTAATAAAATCTCTGACAAAGTCTTACAGAAACATTTGACCAAAAACCGTTTAAGCTGAAAAATATTTGAACTTTGTCTTGAGTAAACAGTTGAGGCTTAGTTTTGGGAATTTAACTGAATAACTAGGGATGTGGAAAAGTTTGACATTCCAATTTAATTCTGAACGTTGTCATTTGTGGTGATGTTTTAAGGTAATTCAGAAAGCTTATTAGTTAAGCTTGTAGTTGTGCAAAGCAGAGCCAAACAGGCTGTGGCTGGCCAAGATTTTTGAGGATTCCTGAGGAACACCACGGAGTCTTGCAGACAGCGCCTTGTTTCTGTGGGAGTGAATAGGAAATATTTGAAAGCCTGGCAGATGGGCTGGAGTGAATTGTGGCTGAGAAAAAATTCAGTTAGACCAGACTGGCAGCAGAAGCAGCAGCCAGATACACAGCAGCTGGATCCCACACAGACCAAACAGAGTTAGCAGGGATCCAAACATCTCCAGAGACTGCAGCAGAGTTCAGAGCCATGTGTACTGCAAAGGCTGTAGATGCAAAACAGCAGTCATGACACTTAACCTCCGTTTCACTCGGAGTCAATTCTGGTATTTTAATGTTTGAACGTTTCTTGATGCATTTCTTCTGATTTGCTTAAATTCATGTTCATGCTTGACTCCTTTTGACTTGATGCAGTCAGAAAATCATGGATTCAAAGAAATTTAATTTTACTGTAATTTTCCCTGTATGTATACGCTTATTGCAGCCTATTTTTGAGATAAACATTTGAACGCTGATCCCATCATCAAGTTGCCTACAGTTGCTTTTATGCAATTTGAAGAACGTTGTTTACACAATTGGGTCTTGGACAAAAGTCCAGTCCAGTTTAAATTGACATTAAGGGGTTCTGTTTGCAAATGAATTGTGTTTTTCATTTAGTGATTTTCTTTTTCCGATCCTCAAACCCAAACATGAAAATTCACAAAGGTATTTGTTGTTACTGAACCTCCTACCAATTCTGACACAACAGAAAAAGGCAGATCTGCTCCTAAAATACCTTAATCTGCCCAAATCTAGTTTGCTCATATTTAAATAAGGCATTATCCATCCATTTAGGGCTTAAGTCCACACATATTTATGTACCCTTTTTACAAATTACACCCAGAACAAGAACATTGCATTTTTAAAGGCCAAAGCTGCTTGTGTTGTACAGATTTCTGGGAAAAAAATACAGTCTGCTGAAACCTTGATCATAATTTAGGTGCAGCAGAAGGGCAAAGGGGAAAAGGGCAGCAGTTTGTGAGTATTTGTACTGCCAGCACCCTGCAATAGAAACCAAGGGTAATTCATTGAATGAATTCAAGAGGTCAGTCATTCACAAGTTCTACAGTACACATTGCTACAGTATATTTAAATCAACAGTTTGTCATAACCTTACAATATGATACAGTTTAATGTCAGTCAATGCTTTTTATCTCTTAATAGATTTGTCAAAGGGATTCCTCTGTTTTATGCGATCTATTTCATCACTCATTGACTTATAAACACTGTTCACTCCTCCAGCTAGATGTCACTCTTATTTTTTCTAGATATGCCTTCTCTGTTAATTATATTGATAATAAAGTAAAATATTTATCTCTATCACTATGATCACTTCCCGCTATCTGCTGTGTTTATGGCTGTAAATCTGCAATCTAACACAAAATTGGCGCAGATTGCTCCCATCTGCTGGATTTGATTGTTTTTGCATCTGTATGTATTTAGTCCAATCTGGTTTGTGAATATGATGCAAAAAAAAAAAAAAAAAGCATGCCAAACGAAAAAAAGGAAAAGGTCACTGCTTTGTGAATTCTCTCCAAAGTATTTTTTGCTCAGAATGCTTAGAGTTCATCGTATGTTGGTGGACCGCTTTTGAACAGCAGAACTATGAGCAAAAGTTCCTCCTATCACTGTTGAAGGAGGTTCTAACTGTTGACTTGCATTGATCCAGAACTACAAATGATGACTTTCCCATGTGAAAATTAGTTTTCTTCTGTTTTTTTTCTCTTAGTGGTAAAAAAGAATCAATTTATGAAAATCTTGTGTAATATGTAGGTTACCATAAGTAGGATAGAAGCAATAGCGAAACATTTTGACTGACATGTAATCACTGTATGAAAGCTATTATCTTATGTGTATGTTCAGATAAATTCACCTTGGTTTGTACCTTTCCCCACAGGTGTCTGTGGTGCATCTTTTAAAAACTGTTCGTCTGCTTCGTTTGCTGAGGCTCCTGCAGAAGATGGACCGCTACTCGCAGCACAGCACAGTGGTCCTAACCCTACTCATGTCTATGTTCGCCCTTCTGGCCCACTGGATGGCCTGCATCTGGTACATCATTGGCAAGATGGAGATGGAGGCCAATGCCTACAACTGGGATATCGGTAAACACTGGAAAATCTTGCCAGGCTTTAATGAAGCCCATGGGCACCCAACTTAAAAGCCTCATTTTTTTTTGTGAGCTTTAAACTCCTTCCTTTGCTGCAGGGATCCTGTTAGGAATTGAAGCATAATCAGCAGAAGACAGCTGTTGCTCCTTTGCTACCATGGCCATGACACTTATTAAAAATATCATTTCTGGGGTTTTTTTTTTTTAGAATTGGATTCTGAATATTCTCTGCAAAATGTGGCAAATTAAGAGATTTTAAAAAGTAAGAAAACTTTGTATTTTTAGTATATTGTCTCAGGGGAGACTTTATGAAAATACATGTTGGCAGTAATTACTGTAAAAGATGGGAAGCTGTGAACAATTTTTCAAAGGAATATATTGTGCAGTGTCTTTGACTGCTTTCACATTTCGTCAAATAATCACAAACCCTGGCATGTTTTCTTGGGATTTTATGTGACTAATACAAAGTAGTGCATTATTGTGAAGGGGAAGCAAAATGATAAAGAAGGATTCAAAATTTTGTACAAAAAATGTGGTGCACATCTGTATGTAGGCTTTACAGAAAGTTTACAGCTATTGCTGATAAGACTCAAGTTATCAACTAGCTAAAACTGCATTAAACTATACATTAAAATACATATACATTCTCACTACAATACATTTATAGTATCAACGATTCAACGTACCTAAATGACACACAAACACATAAAAAAAACAAACAAAAAAGAAATCAGCATTTAAAAACAATACCCTCCATGTCAAATGCCGCCTGTATCATGACACAGGAAAGCAATGGGTGCATTAGAGCACAAACAGCATCATGAAGACCAATAAACACAGCAGACAGGTCAGGAATAAAGTTCTACAGAAGTTTTAAATGGGATGAACACCTGGAATAATTAAGAAAATAATAGACATTCATCATGTGAAGTTTAAGGCACTGTGCTGAGGATTATAGACAAAGTTTATCAAAAAAGTAAATCTGTAAAATTCTTGTTTTGAATGGATGGATTCATCCACATTTCATTATGTATGCGTAATATAGGGAAACTGTTTCTGAGCAAAAGTCTACTCTAATGCTCCTGTAATGATTCAATAAACTCTGCATTTTGAAAGCAACAATAATACTATTACATTCCCATTTAGTTTAATCATCAAGTAGTTATTGAATAAAAATGTGTGAGTGTGAAACCTTTGAGAATAACAACTCAGTTAAGTGTGATTTTTCTTGACTCTTTTCATAATTAATGACAGACCTTTATGGCATAGCCCTCAGCCTCTAGGTCAGTCATGTAATGAGCCCCACCGAGCTGATCTCTGGTCAGTATTGATGCGCTGCAATACTCGTAATTATCTCATTCTCACTGAGCAGCTTTGGAGATTTCTCCATACCAATTACTGCCGTTCAGTGTCATAAAGTAACGAATCCATGCAGGAGGCAGGATTAGTGCATTGTGTCCTAATTATTTACTTCCGACACTGAAGTTAGTGTTGAAGTGAAGCACGAATGTGGTGTTTCCTTCCAATTACCATTCATCAGTGTCAGCGACAGTCTCGTGGGATCGCCTGCATGGATTCATTCTGTACTGACCGAGAAGAGACTCTGGTTTCCAACCATCTGCTTTGTTTCTGGAATTTACTCAGTTTGTTCTGGATGCTGTATTGGAGATGAGCATGGCTGAAAAACTTCAGAAACTATGTTTTTGGATTAGTGTGTATCCACATTTAGCTCTGCTGCATAAAGCCTCTCGAGAATTTGTGGGATATGGAACTTTGTTATAAAATATGCATTTGTATTATTTTAGTAATGAAAGTCAGCTGTCTTCATCTTCCCAACAGGGTGGCTCCATGAGCTTGGGAAACGTCTGGAGTCTCCATACGGTGGCATGGCTGATGTTAACACCACTGGTGGTGGTCCCTCTATTCGTAGCGTCTACATCGCTTCCCTCTACTTCACCCTCAGCAGCCTGACCAGTGTGGGCTTCGGCAACGTGTCCGCCAATACTGATGCTGAGAAGATCTTTTCTGTTTGCATCATGCTCATTGGAGGTACACAACAATGGCAGCCTTTAGATCACATTTTAGTGTGTGTATGGCCTAGTAAAGTTTCTATATTGTCTGACCTTTTTCTCATTTTACCATGTTAATGCCTGAAATTTTAACGTATTTTGGGACAATTTATGTGATGGACAAATACCAAGTAATGTCTTATTGTGAAGGGAAAATTATTTATGGAGTTTACATTTTTTTCTCACAAAATCTAAAAAGTATGGCATGCATATGTGTTAAACTCCCTTTATTCTCACATCTCTAAATAAGTTACAGTACAATCAACTATCTTTAAACTACCTTCACCTAGTTAATACATTTTGTCCATGTGAGTGTAATATAATCTATTCTGTGAAGACCTCAGAGGTTTGTTAGAGAACATTAGAAAACACACATCATCACAACCAAAGAACACAGCAGACAGCTCAGGAATAAAGTTGTGGAGAAGTTTAAAGCAGTTTTAAGTTATCAAACATCCAAGTTTTGAACATCTGACTGAGTGCTGCTTAAGTCAGAAAAATAACATACAATTGGCACAGCTGCAAATCCACCAAGACATAGATTTCCATCTAAACTGATGAACAGGCAACAAGAACTTTATTCAGAGGAACAGGCAAGAGGCTCAGAGGAGAAAGCAATGACTCAAGTGTAAAAATCTGTTGACAGGACAATCATAACTCGTACAGTTTTAAAAACTGGCCTTTATGGAAGAATGCCATTGTTGGAAGAGACCGTGGCGGAGGTTTAGCTTCCAGCAGGGAAATGACCCTAAACATCCAGCCAGAGCTGCCATTAATGGCTTAGATCTGTTGACTATAAAAAATGTGAAAAAGATCAAGGGGTGTGATTACTTTTGTAAGGCGCTGTACTTAAAGACGCATGTCTTTTGGAAATGACTTCACCATTGTGTCTTCGAAGTTAATTTCAAAATGAGACTTCATCGTGAAGAGTAATGGGTAAAACCAAGTTAATAAGACTAATTCATCTTGTCTTAGTTAAAATTTCAAAAGCATGTAATTGGATTTCTTTTTCCTTTTTTTGTCAGTTTTTCTGTTCCATTATAAGGCTTTCTAATGCAGAACTTTGTCTGGTTTAAGCTAGTTCTGTCCCCTGTGCAGAGTAAGTTTGGTTTTTGGCAGTCACTTTTGCAAGGTTTTCCCAGTGGATACTCTCCCCTCTCTGTTTCAGCTAAATGTCCCCGGCTGCCGGAGGGGAGTAGCAGGAGAAGCCACAGACACATAACACATCCCCATGTTTGCTCACATACATCCCATTCCCAATTGGTAGACATGGAGTGAAAACTAATCCAAAGCACCTGCTCATATTTATTGTAGAGCATAACCTCAGTGAACAATAATGGGAATGAATTATTGTGTCTTTTGAATTATTTTTAGGGTGCAGTTTAAAATAAGAAAAACAATTATCCTAAGGAATTAAATTTTTTACTTTAAATTCTAGATGTATGCTACAAAAATCAAGAACACTTTCCAATACCTTAACTGAAATCATTTAAAATAACCCTTTTTTTGTTATTATCGGTGGGTTTTATGTATTTTCCAGGCACATAGTGTCATTTTATAGCATTATCAAGTAACTATGTTACCTTTAGTTGCTATAAAAATGCTATATTTATCAAAAATAACTAAAAAGAAATTTGTCTTCACAATTTGACGCTTTAAATTTGGCCTTTTGTCTCTTTAAGAAGCTCCTGTCCTTTCTGACACTCCGGCTTCAGCGTGTTATCACAACAATGTTACTCTATTATGCTGTTTACAACCATCCTTAGGAGCATTAGACTCATAAGTAGTTCCTATGAGAAGCTCAGTAGACGCACAGTTCCACCACGTGTTTGCTAATTGCTGCTGCTGCTAGTCTGGAGGAGCTGTGTTGGGAAGGCACAGGGGAGGGGTGCTCTGTGAGGCGAAGGCTCGGCTGGAGGGTGCAGCTCTGAGCTTTGTGGAAATCGGCAGCGCTTTGTGAGAGCAAGTGTGTAGGCCACACTCCAGGTATATTTTTGATGAGGGAATAACAAGATATAAACCCCCCCCCCAAATTATTGGAAATTGTCTGAAACAGTCATACCTAATATAGAAGTCAATGGGCTCATTCAAATAGTCCAAAGAAAAACGTCTCCTGTTCGTTTATTTGAAAACATCATCAGATTGAGAAAATGTGGGGTAAAAAAAACCCACAGTGGCACTATAATATTTATTTGCACTGATGAAACCAAAGGTATTCAAAACAATATTCCAAAAAGCTGGAGTATATTCTGTCATCCAGGACAATATAAGCCCACATACTTAAGTAAACCGAGGTGGAAGCATAACAGGGATGGAGGCAGGAATGATGACACTTTATATCAAATCTGACTTTTAAAGGTATTTAAAAGACTTGTCTGACAAGGGACATTTTACATTGACCATAGTTCATACTAGTCTTGGGCAAGTTTAGTACTATTTTGACACCTGAGGTTTAAAAGTAATGTCCTGTAAAATATTCTTAGTTTAAATGTGGTATAAGATTCCAATAAATATTCAATACAATAAATATTCAATTACAAACAGGAGATCAGTCACAGTTATTTTTACTTTAATTAGGGTCACACTTCATGAAAGCCAACCAGACCAAAGTGGGGTCAGAACCAAAACAAATGGGAACTAGTTGTAGTGTGACTTTTTTCTGAACATTTTATCTAATTATATTGAACTCACTGTGAGATTTGAGCTTCATTATTTTTTTCTCCCATCAAAAAGTCTACAAAGATATATAAACAAATATGAAATGGTTTAAGCACAAGTACAAAATCAGTGTAGGACGGCACAACATGGCAACATGTCCATACAAAATGGCGGTTCCTCTTGGTGGAGCATTGAATTGCCCTAGTGCCATCGCAATTATTCTTTTTTCAAGAGTCACCTTGCCCAAAGGGAGATCAGAACTGCAATACATGGAAAGAGGAAGTACCATAAATTTTTCAGAAAATCACACATTTTAAATTCAGCTATAAAGGAGATTAGAGCTTTTGTAGTATATGGGTACTAATACACTAGTAATCACCAAAATATGTAATCTAACAGCAAAATCCACTCAAAATGCAAAACTAAACACAGATATTACAAAACAGGGTTTGGCATTATGACTTCTTTAGATTTAGAACATTTTAACCACCTTTAAATTCTTTAGAAGATTACAAGTCTTGGGAGCAAAGTATAAAGTTTGTCTGGACTGACATTTTTCCAGGCTTTCACTGTTTTTTACTTTGGGTTGGACTTCACTAGACAATGACACCATGTTGTGTGGTGTGTGAGAAAAGTTGGAAGACCAAAAAACTGTCAAGCCGAAAAAGATGGGTTCAACATTTTAACGGTATCTAAGGGAATAGAAAAGAAATACAGCAAAGATCTGCGGATGTATCATTCTTTAGTGGGTCTTTTACTGGTACAGATACTGAAATTCTACTTTATATCAGTTAATCTGGGTTGTGTTTTGTACGTATTTGACAAAAGTAACTGGAATAGCATGAATAATTGGTCAGAGTTAAGTGGCTTAACAACAATTAATACAAACATTTCTGTGAAAATAGTCCAACACTTTACTAAATATATCTAAAAAACTATCAAAGTAAAACGAAAAACTTTGTAATAGCTTCACAATACTATAAAAATAATACAGTTAAATATGGTATAAAACTGTTTATTATCAGCATTGATCATTTTAAAAAGTAGAGGAAAAATATTCATATTATTGTCACGGGCCACTTAGTTTTTTGAGTCATTCAGATGAATGAGTGATGGAAAAATAAATTAGCTGGAAATGCATAATAGGCTAAAGTGGAACTTTTATTTTTCCAATGCAAAACAAGGCATTAAAAGCACCCTTTTCCGTAGTCTTTATAAAAGTTAAATAGTGTTTTATTGAGGTTGCAGCTTCGATATGTCAGTGTAATTTCACTTTGTGAGAAAAGTGACCTAGCCAAAAGGATGACTCCTTAATATCCAGCCTTTGGTGACTCAGCTGCGGTGCAGCTCAAAACTTGATGAGATCAGGAGAACAGATCACCTGTGGGTGTACAAAGGGCAGCATTCATCTGTGCAATCAAATAAGGTCCTTGCTGTGTTGACATCGAGCTTCCTGTATGCAAGATATAAATGTAAATTTAATATTGGGCTTTTCTCTCATTTGATTTGATTGTAGAAATCAAGTTAAAAACATGAAACATGAACACTTACAAGCAGCCGATTTATGTTCTGTTGCTCCAAATAAGCTCATGGTGATGTTTCCTGCCATGCATCTACAGTGCAGTGAAAAAATGCCTTTGTCCATACAGATTTCTTCTTTTTATCTAAATCTTTCAGATAATCTTTTCAGATTATCAAAGATCTTTATATCAGAGAAGTATAACCTGAATAAATTCAAAAAGCCGTTTTAAAATGTTGGCTTCATTAGTTAGAAAAACTAACCAACAGGGCCTTATGTGAAAGTAATCACTTGTTAAATCAAGAGTTGACAAGGATTAATTACTGAGTACAGATTCAACGGTCACACCCAGGCCTGACTGCTGCCATAGCTGTAGAATCAAGAAATCACCTAAAATAGCACCTGTCTGACTACATGAAGTAGGTTATAGGATCTCAAAAAGCAACACGACGCCCCAATCTAAAGAAATTCTGGAACCGATGGGAAACAATGTAATTGACATGTATCTGTTTGGAAATATAAGAAATATATTTTTCGTGTGGTTGAAATAGAATTTGGTTTTTTTTTTTCCCTATTTGAATGACACTTTACTGATGTTCCAGTCATTTTTGTTCGCCATCATCTGCTTCCTGTCTAACTTTCCATCATCCTCTTTGTTTTTATTCCCTTTCTCCCTCCTTTTACCCGCAGCACTGATGCATGCCTTGGTCTTTGGCAATGTGACAGCCATTATCCAGAGGATGTACTCTCGCTGGTCTCAGTACCACACCAGGACCAAAGATCTCAAGGATTTCATACGTGTCCATCATCTGCCACAGAGCCTCAAGCAGCGAATGCTCGAGTACTTTCAGACAACCTGGTCGGTCAATAATGGAATAGACTGCAATGAGGTATAGAACAGGAACAGCCACACTTTTTTGTGTGGTTTAGCATGAATAAGTATTTTATGGTGCAAAATTGAAGCAAAGTTGCAGAAAACTAGTTTTTCTTGTGGCTTCCTATAGGTTTCCTGCGTATAGAGGGGGAATTTGAGCATTCCATCTCGTTAACCTGAACCTTCTTTTCACAGAGACCAAAAATAATTGAACAGTTTACTCAGACATTTTCTGAATATTCTGCAGTAGCTGAGTCACTCATCTGATCTGTACCTGGTCTCTATGCATGAATCACCCATCAGGTAAATTAAGGTCAGAAGACCCCCCCCCCCACAAAAACTGCTGCAAAACAGTTGTCAGGTAATCCCAAACTTTAGGAATTAATTGTAAGGACAAAGTCTGGAGAAAGTATAAAATATTTATGTTGATTTCCTGTCTCTGTTCAGTAACCTAATACTCAAGTATAGAAATCCTGAAGGCCAGTAAAAACTGTTCTTTATCCAGTTTCTAAGTGACTCAGCTTCCATTTCTCATAACCTTAAAAGTTATCACAAGGGGGAAAATAAGTTTTTCTGAAACACTTTGACTTTTTTTCTCCCTTTTTTTTTTTTTTTTTTTTTTTTTTTTTTAGTAGTTCAAATTATAAGATCATTGAATTGCCTGTTTTTTAAGCATTCAGGAAACGTCCCCCTAGCAAGTACAGAGTGATACCAGGGGCAGTCCAACAAAAGATGGCACCATTTTGCGAATCAGATGTGGTGAAATGTGTTTAATGGAGAAGGGGCGAAATGCTGATCAACGGCAAATGAGAAGGGTTTGTTTTCATAATATTCCTTTCTGCCACAAGAGGCATTAACGCGAACTGTTAGACTTTACTGGCCTATTGAGAGAGAGCTGATTCAGAGACAACTGTTGTATTTTCTAAATAAAAAACGCATTTAACAGTCAAACACTTAAATACAAGAGAAAAAGGGTTTCCCCCCCCCCTCCAACCTATTGATAAGTTTTAATGGTATTATAAAAATTAATTATTTTTTTTTAAGTACCATTTTTAAAGGTTGAGATATTCTTTTCTGCCACAACAGGCATTGAAGTGAACCACTGGCCTTGACTGATTCCAGGCCTACTGAAATAACTGGTTCTAAATGAAAACTCTAAAACTTTTTACATTTGCTTTTAAACCAAAAGTTTATTTTTTCTTTTCTCTTTGTAATTGATGCAAGTTTGTGCCCTGAAAGGTAAAAGAGATAGATAGATAGATAGATAGATAGATAGATAGATAGATAGATAGATAGATAGATAGATAGATAGATAGATAGTGAGGTGCTAATTCTAATTAGCTGTATTTTTTTCATATGTCAACGTCTTTCTGACCTTCCACAGTTCTTTTTTTTTTTTTTTTTTTATGAAAGAAGCAAAAACAGCAACTTAATTTTGTTCAGCCTTAACAGGCAAATAAGATGCAAATTTTTAAAGATATTGTGTTTGTAATAGTCCTTTCTGGCTTGTATGTGGCCTTAACTGACTTCTGGCTTACTAAAAAAGATGGTGAGAAGGCTGAATTTAGGAACAACTGCATCATGTTCTAAATACATTTTCTGAAAAATAATTTCTCACTTGCTTTCAGAGCTGAGTGGCAAAATGTTTAAAAATAATAATTTGGAGAACCTTAAAGAAGAGAAAAATGTCTGGAGGTAATTTTTAAGGTAATGAGAAAAAGAAACGTTTGCGCTTACTTGGAGAAAGAGTCCTGAGAAGAAAAAAAAGGTTAAATTGGCATTTAGAGGCTCTACACTTAAGTCTTTGCCCATAAGGTTTCAAATCAGTCAACTTTAATGTGGCATTTTTATGTAAACCCATGAATTTAAAGTGAAAACCTTCACCATTCAAAAATCTCGAGGCTTAATTCTAGATACAGGTTGCATAACATATCAGGATCAATATTTTATTTGATAATTCACATGGTTCTTACACAGACGCCGCATTAAAGCTCATCCAAAAGGTGATAATGGGATCGATTGATCTACAGAGGAAGGAGAAGGTTGCAGCAGCCATGATTATCCATCTGCAGTGGTCTTATTGGAACATTTTACACTGTAATAACGAACTAACTACGTAATGCTCGAGTCATCCTGGTTGACAGCTTCTCAAAACCTGGCTCTGGTTTATATTAGATTTTCATTGAACAAACTGAGTGTTTTGTGTCACTTTTATCTTTCTTGTCAAGCAAAAAAACAACAATTTAAGTCTGGCATTTTACAAGAAATTCCACCACACATGGAGTAAATAACACCTCCTCTTGACAAGCATAGGGAAACCTGTCAGTTGTCTAATAGTAACTCGTCTCTCCAGGCTGTGTAGGCCTGCGAGACAGCTGTCAGAATCCTGACCAGAGGTTAGACGGAGGGATGCTGATGAATCCCAGACAGATGAATTATAGATGGGCCTGTTGATTAAAGTAAGCTTGGCTCTGGTGACTCGTTGAAGAAATCCACGTGGCTGGGAGCTACAGATTTCTGTCCCAGCCAACACAATTGGCACTTATGAATGCGATGCAATTTTGTGGCTGTTCTTCGGCAGGATAACTACATTGTGTGTTTAGGAGCTGCATAAATTGTGTTCAAAGGTTAGGAATCCAAAAAAAAAAAAAAAAAAAAAAAAAAAAAGCGAAGGTTAAAAATTCAATTACCGAGTTGCAGAATGGTGTTTTCACAACTGTCACACTTTCTTTCCTCCTCTCTCTTGTTTTCCACTTTTATTTCCCACCTACTCTGCCTTTCTGCGCCTCATCATCTCCACAGCTGCTAAAGGACTTTCCGGATGAGCTGCGGTCCGACATCACCATGCATCTTAACAAGGAGATCCTGGAACTGTCATTGTTTGCCTCCGCCAGTCGCGGCTGCCTGCGCTCGCTGTCACTGCACATTAAGACCTCCTTTTGCACCCCAGGGGAGTACCTCCTCCGACAGGGCGATGCTCTCCAGGCCATCTTCTTTGTCTGCTCGGGGTCTATGGAAGTGCTGAAAGATGGAATGGTGTTAGCCATCCTGGGTAGGTTAAAGTGAAACTGAAGGGGTCTTGTTAATGGGAAGAGAAAGCAAAAATCTTTTGGTGTAAGTTAGAAAGATTCTAACATAGGGATTTATAATAAACTCTGAATTCTGTAAATAAGCTCAGTGTTAAGACACAAAATTCAACTAAATGAATGAAAAAGCAGAACAGTACCCTCGAAGCTATGGTTAATATGCAGGTTATGAATTTTTGCCTACCATAGAAAAAAAATTAATTCTGTGTCATTGCTTTGAACAAAAATTGTCTGCAGAAGATTCTCAAAGGGCTCTTGCACAAAGTAATTTTAAAAAAACAACAAATAATTTAAAAAAAACCAAACAAATAAGGCCTCAAGAAGACCTACAAATCTCCAGTCAAGCAAAAGTTTAAATTTTAGATGTTTTATACATATGCAGTGTAAAAACTTCCCAAGAAATTCCAAACTGGGGAAAAAGACAGTATTATGGGAGAAAAAAACCTTTTCAAAGAAAACATACAACCTGTAGTAGTTAGCGGTCTTAGTGTCCATAACTAACTTCAGTAGGGATCAAAATTAAATTAGTTTAATCTCTCATCAATGAAGTTAATGTCATCTGAAGCACAAACCTGGAAGAAAGAACAAAGTTCTTTTATTATATTTATTGAAAAGATAAACTAGAAAAAATCTTAACATGCTGTCACCAAAGAAAGTATTAAAAAGGAAAGTTTTATTAACTTATTGAACAAACCAACATGACGAAAAAGTAATTTTAAACTACACACTAGAATAAAGCTGTATTAAAACCCTGGAACTTATAAAGGTTCTGTTTTGTTCTCATGAGCCAAGAGAGACTTTTTTTTTTTTTTTCCTTTTTTTTTCAGGTCTAATTAGGAGTTACGAGACCCAACAGTAATTTTAAGAACAGGGAAAGAGTTTGGCAGAGGGATGAAAATCCGGTGTTTAAAAGCCACCTTGACATCCAATAAATAGACCAGAAAAGGTAGTGCCTTTGTTGGACTGTAAGGAGCGATTATATTCCTTTGGTTTAAATAATGGGGGAGCAGTCGCTCCACTTGCTCCGTTGTTCAGGTGTCTTTGTTTGTGTGCATGATAAATCTGCAAAAAATGAAGACCCTCTCCTCAGCGACTTTCATTTGCTGTGTTACACAACCTCTCATCCTGAGTGACAGCCTTTTCCTTCTCTGACCTTTTGAACAGATACACAGCAATCTGGCAACAGTGTGTGTATACAATCTAAGTGTGAAACTCCCTCCATCCCTGTCTGTGTTTACTTGTTGCTTCTTATATTTGTCACATTCTTTTCTGTGCTCTCTGACAGTACCTACATGTTGGTACACCTGCGGGAGGAAACTGTGCTTGTGTTTGGATATTTGTCTGAATCTCATAGGTGGATTTGCTTACTGGTCTTCAAAATCTCTTATGGTAGTGTCTCTGTGTGTATTTGATTGGGGTGGGTGGAGGCGTGTGTGTGGGTGTGTGGGTTTGACAGACAGCATTGTTTGCTGACTGTGCAGAAGGTTGGAGTGACATTGAGTGTTTATATCAAAGGACAAAGCAGCTTCTTTGTGTCTCTGCCTGCTCCACTTTGGATGAGTTTGTGTAGGTTTCTTTTAACCTCCAGCCCCTCCAGTTTTTGTCCAAACCAAAGCTTATAGTTACAGATCTGTAGCCTGTAGTTGACAGAGCGAAAACAGGTGAGGTTATGGTGATAAGCAGGAGAAAGGAGGAGGGGGTAGGATTCATGAAAGGGGAGAAACTGCATGTTGAGGATCATCAGAAAAATCATCACAAAAAATGGCCTCACAAAGAAATTAAAATGTTAAAAAAAAAAATGGAGGAAGGATAAGCAGTGATGGATGGATGGAAGACAAATTAACTATTGAAAACATGAATACATAGAGAGGGACAAAAAGAACAGCTTGAATAACAAAAAGCCAAGAACACAGATTAATTATAAATGAACATGAGAAAAAATCACTTTGGGAAGATGATGACAAAATAAACAGAAAAGAATTAAAAAGGAGAAATGAAGATTAAAGGAAGAAAGCGGGAAAAATGTAAGAGGAGACGATGTCAGAGTTATAAAAGGGGTGGAATATATATAAGGAAAAACGAGCAAAAGGAAGGTAGAAAAAAAACTGCAACTAAAAAAAACTTTAAAAAACCCAGGAAACTTGAAAAGGAAAAGAAGAGGAACAAAGGAAAACAAGTATATGAAAAGTGAGGAGGAAGTTATAAAGAACGAAAAGTGAAGGAAAGAAGAAAGAAGAGGACAGTGAAGTAATATGACAATAAATGATGTGATAGACAGGAGGATAGAGACAGAGCGAGCTGAAATAAGAACAGTCACGACTTTCGCTCCTTCAGCCGAGCTGTAATTTAACAGCTCTCATGGTTCACAATGACCCTAATGAATCATTTATCACTTCTTATGGGACATTACCACTGACAGGGTGCTCGCCTTCAGCCCATTTATACAGAAACAGCTGTCTCAGTCACTTCACCCAAACTGTAACATTTCATAAAAGTATTGTGGATGACAAATACTAATTAAAGAGAATAGTAATTATTAGTTATAATTAACATTAGTGATTTTTTAAAAATGTACATCTAAATGTGTATCTGCTGAAATTAAAGTAAATATTTTAAGGTCTAAGTTCTTGGTTGTTGATCAGCTGGGCTCTAAATATCAACCAACACTTATTTGACAGGTTACATTATTCATCATTATTAATAAAAAAAAAAAACAGGATAATCTTGTATCTTCTGCTATGGTGTTGATTTTGATTGGTTTATAAAACAAAAGACCTGCAGACATATTGTAGATTAAAAGGGGATCGAGTTGGCAAATATTGTCGATGTTTTTATATGTAATTTTTTGTAAGATATTGCATAGTTTGATTTGTTTTGGTTGTTTATTTTGTTATGTTTTGGATATTTTGCTGGCATCTGACAAAAATGTATCTAATTTTTGATCTAATTTTTGTCGCTTTCCTCCTTTATTGTGCATTGCCTTGCGAAAGTTTATATCCCTTTAATTTCTTTTGGAGCTAATATGTACTAATCCTTTGGAGAACCTCTTTTCCATACAATCACAGCTGTGAAGCTTTTGGGACGTGTCTCCCAGCTTATAAAAACAGATCCAGCTCAGTCAGAATGAAATGAGTGCATTAGTGAAGAGTCTCATCTCTGCTGAAGAAAACCATTCCCACAGCATGATGCGGCCACCACAGTATTTGACCATGTTTGATGATGCTTTCAGGATGGTAGTTTTCTACCATACAGTGTTTTGCTTATATGCCACAAACTGATCAGTATCAGTATACGCAAGCTGCACTTTTCTGATTTTTATATTTCTGAAAAAAACAGGACATGGTTTCAAGTATTTTGAAAAAACATATGGATGGATTGATGGATGGATTATAGAAGCCCAATAAAATACATTTTAGCTTGTGGTTGTAACATGGTAAATGTGAAAAAACTTCAGAGCATATGGATACTTTAGACAAAACACTGTAGCTGTTCTGTTTCCTTCCACACATAGGTGTTTTTACCTACCTTTTTTTCAATAAAGAATTTTCTCTTATATAACTTTTGCTACTAAAACATTTTCAATTTCTACCAAACACTTCAGTTGTTCCCTCATGCTTAACTCTTCATTTTTTGTTTGGTTCCTTTTCTTCTCTGGTAGTTCCTTGTGTGTTTTTTGCACCTTTTTTAAAACAATGCAGATTTTGGATTCTACCTTCCTTGTGGCTCTCTTTACATTTCCAGTAATATCTTCTGTTTTGCTTCATTTAAGTAAACTCTATTTTTATTTTTCATATGCCTTTTGAACTCTGCATTTATGTACACTCCTCTCACCTCTACGCGTCATAACCAGAACATATTGCATGCTGGCATTAGGAGCTCAGTAGAATCTTGAACATAAAAGTGGTCTTCATGATGCCTCAACATTATCACCAACCTCTTTCAACCGAAATACCTCTCTAAAAGTACATATAAAAATGAAAGATATAAAGCATAAGTGTTTGCATTAGTGATGGAGAGCCTGCATCTTCAACCCCTTTTATCAGAGTGAAAACATTTTGAAGTGGCCCCCATTCCTAACTCTCATTTTATGTCTCTCTCTGAGCAGGTAAAGGTGACCTGATTGGAGCGAATCTGTCATTAGACAACCGTGTGATAAAAACCAACGCAGATGTGAAAGCGCTGACCTACTGTGACCTGCAGTGTATCAACCTGAAAGGGCTCTATGAGGTATTGGACCTCTACCCTGAATACTCTCATCACTTTGTCCAGGACATCCAGCAGGACCTCACATACAATCTGAGGGAGGGACATGAGACACATGTGAGTCCATCCAACCAGTAGGGGTTTGATTTAGAAAAGCACACAATGAAAGAAAGATTTCTTTATGGGGCCTCTGTTGGTAATGAAACAGTTAGGATTAAATATGAAGCATTGTGAAACAGGTTCTGTGTTATCCCAGTGTTCATTGTCAGTGTGGGTTTGCCCATGTACCTCAAATCCAGATCATTCAGGCTTCTGAGAGGACCCTGAAAGGGCTTTTTTTTTTTAAATAACTATTTGTTGACTGCAATTTCTTTTGTCCATTTCCAGTCAAAATGTACATATAGGAAGAGCATGTTGCTGACCAAAGTTAAATGTTGACAATTATAACTGTTTCTAACAACAAATGAATGGTGCAATAGTATAAAGACTATTAATCTGGCCTTTTGTCAGCCCATTGAAAACACATCTACAGTGCAGATCAGAAGTCTTCATACACTCATCATGGGCATAAAGCTCATATTAATTTTGGTCCTCAATTGTTTGAATAGCTGAACATACAGCTCTCACTGTATGTTTACAACAAACCACTTAAATCAATTTAAAAATAAAGTTTGAATACATCATGGCTTTTCCCTACATATTTTCAAAACCTGACAATTTTTGTTTTCTCTATCAAACTCTTAACTTTATTTTGTTTAGATATTTGACCAAATATATAAAAAGCAGTTGGAAGAATGAAGGATGACTTTGTAATTTCACCTAAAATAAATGTCAGAATAATTGAAACTTGGACACAATTGGGTGTTCCAACTAAAAACGATCTCAAATACGTTTGGGTAAATCAGGCTAACAACCTCAATGTTATTGAAAACTTGTTGACTATGCTTAAAAGCTGGGTGCAGCCCAGAGAACCAACCAGTTTACATAACCTTTCCCAGTTCTGCCAAGAAGCATATTCAAATATCCTGCCAAGATAATTCCAAGACCTTGTTGATAGCTACAAAAACATTTCTCTGAAACTTGCTGAGGGACATTTCTCCAAATATTAGTGTTTGTCTGTTTTGAGCCTACGTTTGAGCCTGCATGGGTTTACAAAAATGCAAAACAAATGTCAAGTTGTGCCCCCATTTCCTGTTTTATGTTACATCATTGAAGGTTATGTTCTAGAAAATCAGTAATACTCCTGGTGATATTGCAAGGTTGTAAGATTCTGATGAGAACTGTAGGTTCTTTACCCACATGTTGGTTTAGCAACTGTGGGTCGAGTAGCCATCTTGCAGTCGGAAGGTTGTAAGTTCAATTCCAGCTTCCTTCTGTCACATGTTGATGTACCCCTGGGCAAGGCACTTAACGCCAAGTTGTGTCTGTGCACCTTTGTGGGTGCAACTGAGTGAATGTGACTAGTGTAAAGCGCTTTGAGTGCTCATCAGGTTCAGTCCATTTACCTTTTAGATGGCTTGATATAAAGTGATTATCATGTAAAATTGAGATTTCCAGAGGGGTCAGAAGAACAAAAGAGTAAATTTGGGCAATAGGGCATCCATTAGCGCTAGTTATACAACAAAATAAATAACACTTCAACTACATAGTCATCATATGCAATGTAATTTTTTTATTGTAACTTTTACAACTTTTTTATATAATCACAATATACCCTAGGAGTTCTAGATTGTGTTTGTCCTCAATGCTGAAAATAAAATCAATGAAGGCAATGTAGTTCAATGCCAAATGACCAATAATTGTGTACTTGTCAATTTCCTAGAGTAAACATAAACTGAGTTTACATTTAGGGTAGGCTTAAGCACAAAATGTGTAGACGATTATAGTTTGGGTTATTGGCTGAGCCTAATGGACAGAAATTAGGGCAATGTCCTAGTTAAGGTAGCTGTAAGAGAGATGGCAGGAGTAGCTGGGATACCTGGCTCTGCTCTGCTGCTCTCCTTCTGTAATTACAGTCAGGTCTTTTACTCTGTAGCACAAACACAACCGGGACTCGCTATTGTGCACACACACAAATCGACACACAGACGATGCACGCCGCAGGGCTTTTAGGTGAAACTCATCTGCAGAGGGACAGCCTAAATCTCAGCACTGAGTAAATGAAGATAGGTGGAGGCACCTGAAGATAGAGGACTATTTGAGCTGTGGTGTTGAGTTTGCTCTTAGGGTATATCATATTGGCACCAGTATATTGTGGTGAATAAATTTCCTACAATGTCTCACTGTAAGCTGTGCAGTTATTTGTTACATTTCTCTGCTCAGTTTAGAAAATAATTGACCAGAGAATCCAGCAAACTTGCTCCCCAGGAAAGAAAAGCTGTAATACAGACCTGCATGTTGTTTCCTCCCTGCATTGAGCATTTCTTCTCTGGCTCTCTTCCAGGTTAAGACCAGACTGTCAACAGCAGCTCAAGATTCTAAGGTACCAATTCACTATTTGCATTGTCTTGCAAAAGTATTCACACCGCTTGAACTTTTCCACATTTTGTGAACTTACAAACACGAACTGTAGTGTGCTTTATTGAGACTTTATGTAATAGACCAGGAGTTTGCAAGTTGCTGCTCCACAGCCACATATGAATCTTTGTCCCCTCCACTGTAGCTCTTATAAAACCAAATGAGATTTTTTATTATAAAGGCAATATTAAAGGGTGGTTTTTGCAGTTTTTCTTTGTTTTTATTCAACATCTGCATAGAATATCTACAGCAGAAGGCCACTAATGGTTTAAGACTTTTAACAATAGTTTGTTTTTCTAGTTTCAAACTGTGCCTTATAAACGTATGTAGTGGGCTACATATCTATGTATTTTTTCTTCTTTCTAAAAGTTAGGTTCATTTTGTTATAACCTCTGAAGATTGAAATACATTCTTGTTTAATTTCATTAGCTTTCAAAATAATAAAAAAGAAAACATTTAGTAAATATTTATAAAAAATCTTTTTTCTGCTCTAGATAATTTTGTTTTGTAGGAGCAGGAGTAAAAGTGGCTTTTTCAATTTAAAAGGTTAGGCTGTGATAGACCAACATAAAGAGTATAATTGTAATGTTAAAGGAAAAGAATGCATGGATTTTTATTTTTATTTTCAAATACAGATCTGAAAAGTTTGATACCTTTCATCTGATACCCCGAAATAACATGCAGTGCAACCAGTTACCTTTAAAAGTCACTTAATTAGTAGACAGAGTCCCTCTTTGTGAAATTTCAACACCAGTTTAAGTGCAGCTGTTCTGTGAAGGCCTTACAGGTTAAAACACCAATGAACAAACAGCATCATAAAGACAAAGGAACGCAACAGACAGGTCTGGGATAACGTTGTGGAGAAGTTTAAAGCATAGTTTGGTTATAAAATAAAATACATAAAATACCCCATCATCATCAGACAGAACATTGTTTTATTGTGGCAGCATCATGCTGTGGGAATGCTGTTCTTTAGCAGGGGAAGATGGATGGAGCTGAACACAGGGCCATCCTGGAAAAGAAAAATAGACTGCAAAAGACTTGAGTTCAATTTTTAGGAATGTTTGGCAAGACTTGGAAAGTTTAATTTCACAGATGTACTCTACCATATTTGACTAAACTTAAGCTGTTTTACAAAAATGAATGAGCAAAACTTTCAGTCTCCAGATGTGCGAAGCTGGTAGCGGCAAAACCCCAAATACTTGCAACTGTGATTGCAGTATAATGTGGTTTTACAAAACATTCACTTATAGAGGCTGGACACAGTTGCATGTTATGCTTTTCAGATTTTTATTCGTACAAATATGAAAACAATGTTTTATTATTGTTCAACTTCAAAAATATATACTACTGTTGGTCCATCACATAAATCCCAATAAAATATATTGATGCTGGAGGTTGCAACACAACAAAATATAAAAAAGTTCAAGGGGTATTAATACTTTTGTAAGGCCCTGCCCAAGCTAAAGCTAAAAGTTTTAATAATTCAATAGGCTTGTCTAATATTTTCATATATTCCATGTTGATCTTGATCAGTCGTCCTTTCCAACAAATTTCTGTCGGGCGACTCTCAGCAGAAATCCTCCCTCATTCCTATTATTAGCACAATCATCATGGTATAATAGTTTTCATGAGGAAATTGATAATAGAAAATCAGAAATTCTTCACAAATTTGTTCCAGTCATTTGCTGCAGCGGGATAGAGAGCTATGAAACGCTTCATATGCAGGAAAGCGGCTGAGATATTTTACAGGCGAATCGTTTCACCTGTCTTGGCAGTTAACTTTATGATAACTGTATTATTACCTGTGAAAGATAGCTCACAGCCCTCACTGGAAACATATTAATTGGTGAATTTAGATTGTCTACTTCAGTTATTACTAGGGTATGTGATATATTTTTAAAAGTTCACAAATCATGGATTGATAATTTGTTGTTTCATTTCTGTTCCAGTCTGGGGTTAGAAGAAATGGGCGCGTCGTTCAGGGCCAACCCACTGAGGCCCAGGAAGAACATGAGGGGGATTCAGACGAGGAGGAACATGACAACGCTGAGTCTGTATCTCTTCTGACGGAGCACCATCGACCTGAGAATCTCAGGGACACTGTTGGGAGGTCTCCTCTGTGCCAGCCCCGCCTGAAGACCATCACCCACAGCTCAGGTCGCTCTCAGAAGAACCGACAGGAAATTACGCCAACTAATCTAGACCCTTCCAACCTCAGCCCTAGGTGGGTTTAATTGCCACTGGTTTCATCATCGGACATTGATGTTATGTCAGCCAGAGAATAAATCTAGAAGGAAACGCGGTAGAATCAAAGTATAATCATCTGCACAATTAAGTTTATTTATTGGGTCTACGGTCTCACTCAAACACACCCAAGGGAGAAGTCTGGATGTTGTTATTCTAGGTACGATTTTTCTGTTTCTGTCTCTCAAAACCTCAGGTCAACACTTGGAAACATGGCATCCTGAGCATGTTTAGGGCACACAGGAATATGCTGACTCCTTTCAACCTCTTGACTCATTTTTTTTTTTTTTTTTTTTTTTTTTTTTTTAATGTTTATTAGAAAATGATGTGGGAAATCTTAAAAAAATCTAAAAAAAAAAAAAAAAAAAGTGAGAAAGGATCTGAAAAGTTTTCTGTGGATACAAATCCAAGTATATTGATGAATTATGGCAATACGTTTTTACAGAAATGCCCAAATTAATTCATATTTTATGTTATGTGTATGTTACACTCTGAGGACTTTATATTACATCCTATATCCATTGATTGAGATTTTGATTCCCATCTGGGCCAATTTTCTCTTATGAAATATGAAAAAATTATGACCCCTAATCAAGCAAAGTTAACTTTGAGCTTATAGACATTATTTATTATGGTCACATAACCACAATTCTTTAATGTAATCTATCAGTAGGTTATTGAGAACAACTTAGTCATCCAGAAATAAAAACAATAGTTATTAATTAGGGTACAAACATACCCATGGTGGGTAATTGACACATGGTGAATATGAACCATCCTTTGACAGATGGCGTTTTTAGTTTCCACCAAAGTCAGGGAGAAAAAGACCAAAACAGCAAATGCAATCAGATGGCATGAATATGATAAGAATTGTGTTTAACGATTATAGAATTGCCATTTCATTGTTTTTGATGTATTTTCAGGATAGTTTTGGGGTAATCAGGAGCAATTCCAGAGGCCAGATGTTGCTCAGTAGTTTCCTTTGTGTCTCTATAGGATAGTGGATGGTACTGAAGACAGTGAGGGAACAGAAACTTCCCAGACATTCTCCTTTTCCACCAGCCTTGGTTGTCCTGTCAGTGAACCAACCAGTGCCTCAACGTCAACCGCAGGTTATTCTAGAACACTTTTTTCCCCCAATCTGTCTGAAAAGTCTCCACACCCAAAATCCTTTAGCAATTTAAAGTACAGAATAATATACTTTCATGCCTTCAATTCTTTCCATCTGTATTCATCTAAGTTGAGGGCTTAAATGTGTACTTTGGATGTGAAACTTTAAATGATTTTCTTTTACTCACTGATTTAACACAGATATGCTGCATATCAGCACAACAGAATTAGCAGCAAAAGCAGAAGAAACCAGGGGACAACTGCGACACCTCGACCAGCAGGTACAATTTAGTAACATGCTCATTTTTGGATGACACTTGTATTCCTGGCAATTAAAAAACTTCTAATAATATAAATTATTAACACTTAAGAACTAAGGTTGAATGGTTGTTCTAAGGGGAGGATTTAGACAGATGTAGTAAGAAAGGTTTGCAGTTAGGTGAGGCTTCTGGAAATAAAAGCCAGCTGGTTTGATGACCTAAATAAGTTGTTTGGCTCTGTGAGAAGTGAGAGAGATTTAGACAGGTGAGCTAAAGTAGGAACAAGCCGTATCGATGTATCAGCATGCAAAGCCTGAGCAGAATGAAAGGATTACAGGATATAATGAACCAAAAGTTATCCAATTTTGATCCACAGAAGGAACGTTTAGGTATTTTATTCTCCATCTGAACAGTATACAAAGATTGCTGCAGGTTCATACTTCATGTCATTGATTATAATGGTTCATGTTGCAGCTTGAAATATTCTGTCCACACATCAACATTGTGACTCTCACAGTGCATCCCATGGTTTGATTGGCAGGTAGCTAAATTGACATTAGACTTTTGGCAGCTGAGGAGGGGTGGGTTTTTCCTCCTCCTGCTAAGCCTCAGTGTCTGTCGCAGAATGAGACGGCTGTCTCGGGAAGGAAAAGTAAAAGTATGAGGAAAAGAAGGAGGACGAACAGATAAAGTCATCTACCTTTTTCTTTTACTAATGTGTAGAAACCTGAAGTTGGATATAAATACCTAAAACAAATGAGCGTGACAGGCAACGGCAGTGCTTTGCTCAGTGTTTCTGAGTGACCAATGTTTGAGACTAAATCCTCTAGCATGGTCCTTTGGCTTTTAATCCACTCTTAGATTCGACAAAACTGATAGCAAGATGTGAGAAACACTTGTTTGGTTTGGAATGTACACAAGCACGCACCACATCAGTGCATTAGCACATCACTTGTTTTGTGGTTTATTGTAGCCTCAAATACTTACACAAAATAACAAATATGTTAAAATATTAATTTTTTGTGGTTTTATCTTATTTGGTGCAATGCCAAGACTACTAACATGACATATTTTTTTTTATAATGAATGGAATTTCTCTAATTATTTAAATTGGTCCAATTACCAATCACACTTGGACAGTCAAAGGGCAGATTTTATTGTTTGCTTCATTCATGAGCAACAGTGGCTAAAACACAACAGAAATTTGAAATTTAATGAAGAACTATCTAAACCAAAAACATGTTCATGCTGCTGCCTTTTAGATGAGATACAAAAGATGAATATTCAATAGAGTGCTAACTCTGCTTGCTTTTTTACTTAGTCACATCTGTCTTTGTTTTTTTTAATAAAAGCAAATGATATGCATATGAAGAGGTTAAGAATAAAATGGTAAACCATTAGCTGCACAGCTAATTAAACGGGGGGAAGCACCTGAGCAGTTATCACACTTAAAATTGTAAAAAGACATGATGTATGTGCAGAATTAAACTTACAAGTGTATTAGTGGCCTTTAGCAGTAGCATCTTAGTTAATGCTCGCATACTACCAACTTTAACACAGAAATAATTAGCACTATTGACAGTTTACATGCTACTATTTGCATTTTAAATGTTTTTTCTCATTACCCTGAACTTGGAGCAATAGAAAAAGGACTCTTCTTGAACCATAGCATACATATTCTAGCATCTAGCTTGTCTGCTATTGTTTCTAATGTTGGCCTGCAGTTGGCCTTTAGTGTTTGAACAGATCAGGTTCAGGTTGCTGATATTCTTTCACTCTATTTCATTAACGTGTTCATATGAGTTATATCATTTCTGCTACTTCTGCTACAAGTGTTTCTGTTTCAATTAAACCAATTTATGTTAATGAATGACCTGTACTTGTAGAGCATTTTATCCAGTCCAGAGGACTACAAAGTGCTTCACACATTCAGTCATTCACCCATTCACACACACATTCACTTGCTGATGTTGGTCAGCTACTGGATTGTAGCCACAGCTGACCTGGGGCAGTTCGACAGAAGTGAGGCTCCCATGCACCAGCAGTAAGATGATACAACACAGAAGCTAAATGTTTTAAATATTTTTTTATTTTTGCTCTTAAAATTAAAGTTTGTTTGGGAAGCTAAAGTTTGCCAGGTCGAACTTTAGAGTATTTTACCTGTTTTTATTAAACAGGCCAAGTCCTGAAATTCTAAGCCAATTTATTCGTAAATCAAATCCATAGACCACCACAGGTACAGGAGCTTTTACAGAGACTTTAAAAAGCCACAAAGGAGATTGTTAGAAATGGTGAAATGCATTTGAGAGGAGAACTTTGAGCTTGGGGTGTTTGACAGACATAACTGCTTTTGTCAGTCTCATGTCATGTTTTGGCCATAAAATGCCTCCGTGTCATGCAACACTATGTGGTTGAATTTTGGCTGTATTCTCCCCAGGTATCGAAACGGGTTGTGGTTGGAGATAATGTATCCAATAGGATGTTTACTATTATAGACCTGAATATGGAGCTGCAAATCCTTATCCTCCTGAATCCATATAATAGATAATTAGACCTGTCATCAAGAAGTTAGAATTTCAGGATAATTAGGAGTTTTATGTTACTTTTATAATGTAAATGTGGTTGGCCGGCTGGAGGTTTCTCCCTGACCAAGACCACTGACGGTTGTCTCAAATGTGGGAGACCAGGAATCATGTTGACAGCGTGTCAGATTGGACTGTCCTGCCACTCTTTGCTTTTCTATTTTTATCAGAGCCACGATTTCGACCCTGGCTGTTCACAAACCACATGAGGGGAAATGAAAGCGAGCCTGTCAAAAAGAGGACTGAATGTTTTTGTCTGTTAAAATTTTGGTAGCAAAATGCCATCGATTATTTAACTAATTACATTGTAGATCTTTTGCAGATCTGTCATGTATAGCATCTAATGTCTCCTGAAAACTCAAACAGGGAATAGGAGTGCCCAGCCTGATTCAGTCGGCTGCAATCATAATATAGTTGCGAGCTTTGCCTGATCACCTCTTGACATATTCACACAGCGACTGAAGCACTTCCCATGCGGAGCTGCGTGCCCTGCTGCTAGCTAATGTGCAGCCAGTTATAATGATGAGCGTCATTGCCCAGATGAATGGTCATGAGAGCCGTGACTGGCAGAAACAGATGGCGCATTGGCAAGGCTTCACGGCCATGCCCTCCATGGACACGCCACATGCAGGGAGCAGCTAATCACTAGTCGCCATCTATGTAATGGACGATTACAGCAGCTCGGTTTTAGTTGCAAAACACCAGAGAGGTGACAGATCGACAGATCCTTGGGTCCTTTCTTGCTTTTAATAAAGGCCGAATCCATGGGAGTGACCCGAATCTAAAAGTTATGAATTCATCAGGCAGAGGCAGGCCAGGTCTGGAGCCCTGGTTAAGCGATGTGCAAACAATAAACATAATGCGCAATTAAATGAACTAGTGTTTTTATTTTAAAAGTTAACTTCAAAGTCCTCTTAAATATGAGCATTTACATAAGCAATTTCTCATAGGAATAGGTCAGTCTTAATGCAGATACTTTAAAAAAAAAATTTAACTTTTTTTTTTTTTTCATACAAGTTATCGATGCAGCAGAGTCTGCAGGAAAGAAAATCAGGTCACACCACAGCTAGCACTTCTAGTTGGATTGCTGGGTAGTCAGAGAAGTTGAGCTCTGACTTAACAAAATCAAAACAGCCTTATCTTACCTGTGAGTTTACAGGCTCCTTTTTTACTTCCAGATAGAAGCGTTCGATCTTTTTGTTCAAGGGATGAACAAGACACAGGCTGCAGTGATGTTGCTGTTTTATGCTTTAAACCGTACCTGGTAAGGAGTTCTACTGCCCAGCCTGTGACCTCCAACCGCGCTATTATTTGCCTTCCCCCTCAGTCAGCTTGTTGCCACTTTTAGTAGTTAGCGATGTGGCTCCTCCTCTATAAAACATCGATAATCTTCATTACACTCCCAAAGGTTCATTCTAGTGTCCCTTAAAAGCAAAAACTTGCATTGTAGCACATTAAACCTCAAACTTGGGCACCCCCACGGGTGGTGTATCTGGTACCCCCTCTCCTAG
Organism: Anableps anableps; assembly: GCA_014839685.1. NCBI lineage: Eukaryota > Metazoa > Chordata > Actinopteri > Cyprinodontiformes > Anablepidae > Anableps > Anableps anableps. The sequence continues at coordinate 13,682,388 of CM026079.1, forward strand.
CACACCCTAATGTCAACTTGGCTGCCTGTACATATATATCTTCAACTGGTACCTGTGCCCTCCTTCTTGATAACACATCATCTATAATCTTCCTTATGAAAGTATACAAAAATCAGCATAACAGCTGAAGTGAAAAGGGGGGGGACTGGAGTCATCCAGGAGCAGGCTCTGTGTGAACTTGTGAATTTCTCAACCTAACCCTCTCTGAATTGCTAAGAGTACTACAATTTGAAATAAATAAATCAATAAATACAATATACCAGTTTTTGCTGCACATTCCAGTGGGTATGTTTGTATTTTTTACCAGCTCACCGGAGGAATAATTTTCTGTATGTCACTCATACATGTATGGCTACACTTCCCTCTGTGTCCTAACAACTGCGTTTACTTTCTTTTTATCCCTGTCTGTCGAATCTCCTTATAAATCCTCCCGATCTTTGACTGACTGCTCGAAGAGGACTCACACTCATTGTCTTGATGGCAGAAAGCAAACGGGCAATTGTGTTTGTCTCTGGGTCTGTATCCGATGCAATACCCTCAGGACCGTTATTCGTGTTCAGCTGTTTAACACGTCAGGAACATATTCTGTGGCCAAAAATGCCCTATATATTGTCTAGAAAGAAATTTCTACTGTCTAGAAATGGTGGGATCTGGGATATGTATGATAAATCATGGTAAGCAAACTGTGTTTCACAATGTCACCCAGTGTTTTGACTGCTTGTAATGAGAACCAGCTGCAGAAGGAGATTTCAGTTTGCATAAACTTCAGCTGAAGCTATGATGTAAAGGAATGAAACAGAAGGATCGAGGCGGTATTGCTTCAGATTACATGATTTGCTGAAAATCTTTTGTGCAGATGATTCATTCTACCAACAAAGACTTCAATGCAAAGTGGAAACGTATTAAATGTAACAGAAATAATGGTAACAAACTTAAACAATAGCTTTTCCTATGCCATGCATATTTTAATCCAGTTGTTCTCACACTTGAAGGTAGAAAAGCTACTTATTTGGGTTAAAACAGCAAAGAAATTAATGTACTGTCACAAAACCATGAAACATTTTAAACCAACCTGTCTATAGCTCAGGCAGGTCTTTCCTTACTACCTCATCATTCAGATTATTATGTAAGAAATTAGCATATTGTGTGTCTGCAACCAGCTACTAGGAACAGCAAGTTTGCTTGGAGAGAACAGTGCTAAAACACTGTCAGATAAAAATAATGAAAATAAATTTAACTCAAATATCAGGCATAATGTGTAATTTAAGAGATCATTTCTGCTTTCTTCTGCAGGTGAGCACCCTCCGGAGGGAAGTAGCAGACCTTGGGCAGGTCATGAAGAGAATGGCCACACTGATGGAGGCTCTCACACCATCGGTGCCACAGCCTGCAATAATCTGTCCCACTCATTACTCCCCAGCACACCACACGTACCTGCACTGCCCATCCCCTCCTCAGCCCTGTCATTCACCGTCTAAAGCTGCCTCCATCTGGACCGACCCACCAATGCCTTTGCCCTGCTCATCCCTCACAATCTCCCAGCAGCATGCCGCGATGTGCTATGCGGACTCTCTGACACACAGACCCCAGAGCCTCCAGTTAGTTTATCCAGCTATCCCCAGGTCGACTCCCCCTTTAACTCCAGATTTATCGTCTCGACAACCACAGCCGCTCTCCGTCATCCCAGAGCCTCCGCTGCCTTCTAGTTCTATCAGGTTACGGGTACACAGTCCACCTCCGCAGGACGGGGGGGATGAGGACCCTCACAAGAGCCCTGGAAGCTCTTCTCAAACTGGACCCGTAAGACTCTACCCAAGCCAGAGCTAGGGTTTGTAGCAGACCTCCTTTAGAACTTTCCTGGACTCTGCAGGACAATTTCCAGGACACTTTTTTGGGATATTCCTGAACTAAATATAGGACTGTTTAGCTGTGGTCTCCAAGGCATCTACAGTAGAGGAATGCAACAAGCAATTCTTTTTTGTTGTGTAAGCTTTTAAAAATCCAGTTGCATGAGGACAGAAAATGTTTAGGTGTATAGCTTTACCATATAAAAAAAAAAAAAAAAACGTAGTGTTCTTCAGTGGCATGTAGAGGTTTGAGTCAGTTTTGGAGTTTTATGGTAGTAGATCAATGGGTAAGGCTGATCTTTAGTCCCTGCTCCTGCACCTTGAGGCTCCTTGAACTGGACTCTGCCGTAATGGAAGACGAGATATTTGCATCAGAGAAGAGAGCAATGGTCTGTGCTCTCTTTTTCTTTTTCCTCTTCTTCTGCCTATTAACCCTTCTCTCCTTGCTCACTCAACCCTCATTGGATGCTCTGGCTGCAATGTATGACTGGTTGAATTTGGAAAAGAGGACGTTGTGAAAAGAGAGATGGGGTGTCTTGTGCTCTTTACCCACCTGCCCAAGGGGAGAAAGGGGTTAAAGGATGAAGGAAAATGTCTGTTGGAATGGTGCTGGTGGTGGCGAGGGACTCATGCTATGCCTTGGGCAGAACAACCCCTGCTGTGGTCTGTCATACTGAGCACAGGGACTCTTTGCCCCCCCCAACATTTGTCTCTCTTTCCACACGCTCCCTCCTCCTGCCCCTGTTTCTCTCTGCATGCCTTTCCAAACCTTTTGAGTAGTGCCTGTAGACACACATTAACATGCTGCATGTTGCCCCGTGGAGATCCAGCTTGCCATTTACCCTTCTATTTAAAGGAAACACGGTTTGGTATTTTAATCGCTAAACCTGGCATTTACTGATGCATATTTAGCAGAATTCAGCTCTGTTTAAACAAGGGTTATTTTAGGCACAAGGTAGTCACCCCTGTTGTACATTGGCCTGAAGAAAAAGGTCTTCATTTGGTTCCCAAGCCACTCTGTAATGCATTTCCCTGATTGGCACCCAGGGTTAACCGCTCTGAGATTCAGTTTACTCACCTGTTAGGATGAAGGCAATATTCCCCACATAAAGCACAATAGGGAAACAAAGACATTTTTATATATCTATGAATGTATCCATACTAAAGATGTATTTTTTTTTTCTACTTCAGAGAATTCAGATGTGTGCAATGGCCATAAACAATGCAACCGTGAAGGAAGTTATGGCAGTGCTCTTTGCTGGTATCAACTGATGCAACCCTAAACCAGGAATGAGGTCATAGCTCTTATCCAACAGATCTGCTCCTGTCATTTCAACTTCTGTAGCTTTGACTCTGCTTCTCTGCAAATGGAATGTACTGTAAAGCCCTTCTCCCTTTTTTATATTTATGAGATAAACGCATACGCCATTAAAAAACCAAACATGACTGTTATGGGATGGATTTCTTGTTTTGAGTTCACCAAAGAAATACATCAGAGGTTGGGGGAGTACGGCTGGAGCGTGCTGATCGGTTTTTAAGCTTTCATTGAGCATATAGAAAGTCAGTTAGTAGCTGTTTTATAACCACCGTGGTACTGCAGAGGTAATTCAGTAAAGTGTCAAGTTCTTAGAAACCAGCCAGCCAGAAATATTTCCAAAAGAGAAAATGTTTCCACAATATTAACTCTTTTTGTGCATCATACAATATACAGAACTGTAAAAACGTGGTTTTCTTCTGCTTTTGTTTTTTGTTCCTCTTGAATATTTCAAGTCATCAAAAATGTCATATCAGACAAAGATAACAGTAAATGCAAATATATTTTTAATGATACTTATGATTTTTTTTTTTCTAAAGAAAAGCAGCAATCCCTTAAATTAAGCCTGCCCAGCAATATGGAGTAGACGAAAAGATCTCAAAAAGCAACATATTCACTAATCTAAAGAAATTCAAGAACTGATAAGAAAAAAATTTATCAGTCTAGAAAGATTTACAAACCACATGCGGAGCCATTATCTACAAATGATTGAATGAAAAGCATAGAACAGTGGTAAACCTTACCAGGAGTGGTCAGTCTACCAAAATGAAGATCCAAGAAAGCATCGACAACTCATCCAAAATATCTCAACATCAAGAACCAAAAGCCCTTAAGGCCTCACTTGTTTAAGTCAAACTCAGCGTTCATGATTCAACAACAAAAAAAGAATAAATTGCGGGAAAATTACATCCATGGGAGAGTTAAACCATTGCTGACCAAAAGAACACCAAGAGTTCACATTTACCCAAAAACATCTTGATGAGCTCTGAAACTTTTGTGAAAATATTCTGAGCTGACACAAGATGACCTTTTTGGAAGGTCTGTGACCCACCATAACAGAGCATTTTGGAAAAAGTCCATCATACCAGCAGTCAAACATGGTGGAGGTCGTAACATGGTCTTTGGTTGCTTTGCATTTTCAGGACCTGGATGACTCAATTTATGGAACCCTGAACCATGAACTCTGCTCTCTACCCTGATTCCAAAAAACAAACTAAATGAAGGTTTTGGAGTTGTCTAATTAAAGACCAGCTTTCCGGCTGTTAATGCATAAAACGAGGCCTATGAATATGCTCTTCCATACACCTGGTGGGGTGCTGTAAAAGCACGGTGGGGATTTTTTATTTTGTCTACTTTCCAAAGTGTAATATTTTGAAACATTTTCGTCTGCAAAATTATGTCAGTGTGACATTGAACTGGTCGGTGTTTCCTCAGTTATGTGCGAAAGCCTTAATGGAAAACAGAGGTCAGACTTTCCAGAGTGCTTTGCCCCAAGACGAGCTGGATGTTTTTGTGCTGAGAATGATTACTTGTGCATTTAGCTGCACATCTGTGGGAATGTTGTCATTTAGCCTGGGGTCATGAAACCCATTCATATTTAATGGTGTATAGACAATCCCACCCTTGCTGCTTATGTGTCGTTTTATCCACCTGCCAGTGAACTCATCTTTAATTCACCACTTTTCCCACTTTCTCTGTCATTAGCCAAACTGAAGCCCACCTGGTTTGCTGCTTTAGAGCCTTCCAGACTTTCCTCAGTTTTACTTTTTTTTTTTTTTTTTTTTTTTTTTTTTTTTTTTTTTTTTTTTTTTTTTTTTTTTTTTTTTTTTCCTTGAATGTGGGAAAGCTCTACCAAAGGGATTCTTTTTAACGCCTGAGCATTCATCTTCAAACTTAACACACTTTTCATCATCTCTTTTATAATCCACTGCATTCCTTTAATCCTCTTGATTCGCATTATTTTGTGATGGCCCTGACCCAAATACACCAACCATTCCTCCCCGTCCACCTCTTCTACCTGAACACACATTTTTTTAGTGCACAGCCGCACATTTTGTTCTTCCATTCAAATGAGCACTTTATTCTAGTGAAAGGAGCCACTTCACTTGTCCTTCGCCCCAGATTTTGGTTCTAAAAAAATTTGCCTTGTTGGAGGTGAGAAGTTTTCTCTCAGCAATAAACAGCAGCGCTTTCGTCTCAGCAGACATAATGGATATATGCAGAAACCTGCTAACCTCCTGTGGTCCTTACATTTAAATCAGGCTCTTCCAGTTTTATTGTTTGACTTGTTATGCTGCACATAAGTACTGGGCCTTGAGAGGCTCTCAGTATGAGGGCTTCACATTTATCTGCCCCGCTCTGAGTGAGACAGCAGCTGCTATTTGCTTCGGTGTAAAGCAAGGAGAAGTGAAAAAGGGCCTTGCAGGACATCCTTTGTTTTGATAAATGTGTGTCTGCACCTATAGGTGCTTCTGTGAAAGCGATGGGAGGGGTAGCAGAACATTAACGATGTCAGAAGCTTCTTTCCTTAGATGGGTTAAAAAAAAAAAAAAAAAGGCACCGGGACAGCGACTAAATAATCTCTTTTGTTGTCTGTCTGTCAGAGAAGAGTTTCTAGCAGTTTTATGACAAATGTTGAAGAATTATCCTCCCAAGGAGCTCTCAGGATAGAGTTGTCTTCTATTGTGCTGAAGTAACACTGATGTAAGTGTCCTTGCTGAGAAGTCAGCGCTAAACTATATACATGAAGAAGGAACACTTGGCAGGGTTTTGTTACTTTAACAGACCTTGTCAGAAAGTTTTAGATGACATTTTATTTCTTTGTGCCGTGTGTTTTTGTGTCTGGAGACTTACAGATATGAAAATCAGATTTAACAGCATCGATTGTGCTCCATTTTAATGGTCTTAAACTTTCAAGAACTGGGATGGTCCTAGTAGGATTATTCTTATGGATGTCTCAGCATTTGCCTGCCCTGTAAATCTGATTTTAAAGTGTATTTTCAATCGCTTGTTTAAAAAATATTTTAGGTTTTATTCTTTGCAGGAAAACAACAAAAAACACCTCCAGTGTAATAAAATCCTCTCTCACACAATCCTTTGAATTCGTTCAGCTGTCATTACCAGTATGTTAAGGCTAAAGCTACAGTTGGAAATATAGTTTTCAGATTGTGTGAGGACTTTATGATGATTTATTTGTTTATCTCTGCCACGTGTTTTCCATATGCAGTGAAAAATTCTCTGAAACACCATAAGTCTTCTTAAATTATTAAGCCAAACAAAATAAGATCATTAAAGTTCAAATAGGAGTCCAATTAGTTGGAAAGCTTTGGAAATAAGAAGTCAAGATTTTAGATATTTAGATTTTTTTTACCCTTGAAATTCACTGTGACTCGCTTACAAAGAAATATAGTCATATTCAGTAAATGAGAATGTTATTGAAAAGCTCATTTATTTCAGTGGCACAGAAATGTGGCCTTCATGAAAAGTATGTTTAATACGTGCTTAAAGGTTGTTATTGTCAAAAGGTACATTTAATCGGACAAACGGGCTTCATCTGGACCCATATTCATCTGAATATGGGTCCAGATGATTAGATATCACTGTGGTCTGTAAATTTTGTGTCAGTTTCATTTTAATATGGAAAGATAAAACCAACCATAAATACCTAAAAAAAATTATTAGTTTTAATGACAAACTGCTTTGAATTTCACAGAGTAAAATCGGTATTTGAATCCCAACAGCAAGGCAGAATTCTGGCCGCCACAGATTGTGTGTGGCACAACGATCCATCATTAAATCAATCACGCATACTACTGACCTTAGCTTTTGTTACGTGCAAAACCCACACCTGTCCGCAGAATCAGTTTTGCTCCAGTCCAACCTCTCCATCACCATGGACATACCAAAAAACATCAGGGGCAAGATTGTAGATTTTCACAAGGCTGGAATAGGCTCCAAAAACATCAGCAAGGAGGTTGGTGTTTATTATTTATAAATGGAGTAAATATGAAATTATCATAAATACCTTTCAGTCTGGAGCTAGTTTTTCTTATGTGATGCGAGAATGATCATGGGAAAGGGATCCGCCTATAGGGAGGAGCTAATCTGTCTGCTAATAAGACTGTCAACGAGAACGCAACTGGTAATACGCTCCAATCCAATAGATTAATATCTGTCTGGCATTTAGCAGTGGTCATATGAGATTATCATACTCACTGTGACCTGAGCAGCATAATACCCACAGTGATGCACGGAGGTGGAAACATCATGCTTTGGGCTGCTTTTCTATTAGGGGACAAAAAAACATGTCCACGTTGAGGGGCCAATGGGCAGAGCCATATATTGTAAAACTCTGGATAAGAATCTTCTTCCCTCAGCTGGATAACTGAAGAAGGGTTGTGGATGGATGTCCAAAACCGAGTCAAGGCAACAAAGGAGTGGATGAAGAAGACGCACATTAGAGTCAAGGAGTGGTCTGGCCAATCCCCAGACCTTAATCCTGCAGAAAATCTATGGAGGGAGCTGAAGCTTTGAGTTTCCAAGCAGCAGCTAAAAATCCTAAAGGATTCAGAGAGTTTTTGTAAGAAGACTTGAGCCAACACTCCTCATATGTGTGCCAACCTGGTGAACACCTATGAAAAGTATTCTACTGCTGCACTTGTCGATAAAGTTTTCTCCAAAAAGTTTTAGGTGATGTTCTGCTGAGTGATCAAATGTTTATACCATTGTTAACATGCAAATAAATTGGTAGCTTTTCTGTAATGTATTTTTTCTGAAAGAATGGTTATTTGCCCTGCTGTATGTCCGAAAGCTTGTGGGGTTTTTTTCTTTTTAGTTGAACAAAATAAACTGAGACACTATTAAGTTAATTTCTATTTGTTGATCATTTTAAATGCCTGTATAACAAATTGTAGATATTTTTCCCCTCATGGGGCTTTGCAAAGCATTTCTTAAAAACCACAAAGCTGTATGAAAGTTGTTTTTTCTTTTTTAACAAAAACCATACAAATGCGTGTGTTTGACCCTAATTGCTGCCAGTAGTCTTTTTTTTTTTTTTGTCTCATTTTAGTGCAGATAATCTCTGCTTTGTGTCAGCTCTGCTCCAGAGGTCCATCCACAAAGACCGAACTGCACCTTAGGAATCATTAAAAAGTAGTGCCTGTGTTTAAAAAAAAAAAATTAAAAAATAGACCCAAGGCTCTCTGAAACTTGCACAGGAAGTATGCAACCACCTCCCTCTGTGTGGAGATACATCTATGGATCTTTCTGAGCAACTGATTTCCATCTGAGTCACCTCGTTCTCCGGGAGGTGCACACAGACTCCAGCGATAATATGACATGCCTGGCAGCCATCAGCATTTGTGGGTGTTCGCTGTGTTTATCACAGTCATCCCAGCATGGAGAAAAGATGGAAGATGCTGTCAGGAGGAGACGACAATGAGGGGAGGCAAAAGGTCACACCCAACGTCAGAGGAGGAGGGTGGTGTCAGGAGTGCAAGGAGCACTTCAGAGGAACAGTCTGGAGATGAGAGATTTGCTATAAACTAAGTAAAATAGACTTTATATACCTTTTTCAGTTTTTTTTTTAAGATAAAGAAGAAATTCTACATTTTGAATCGCCCATTAATTTAAGTCCTTCCAAATTCAACAATTATTGTTGCTCATATTCTCATCTACCACAACAGAAACTGGATATTCTATGATTCACTGGTTGAAAATTCTGTTAAAAGCAATAAAATATCATTGGTGCTTATTGTATCAGTCTTTTCTAATCATGTACAACTTATGGTTGTACAAGTCCTTGAAGAAGTTGCCTGTGTTGAAAATCATAAAGGTCCTCTGAATCAACTTCTGTCAGTTAATATCACATGAAGGCCTTAAAGTGTAGCTTGATATTGTGCTGAGCTGAGGTGAACTGGATCAAGCAAAAACAAAAATTAGGACAGCCTATGCGTATTTGTAGTGTTTTTGGCCATGAATTTTTCATTGTAATTTTAACAGTTCTGAAAACTTCAAGGAACATAAATAAACACTAAAACTTGAATAAAATACCTGTAAAATTATTCTGTGAAATACAATACAAAAGGACATGTCCAGTGAGGAATGAGTTTGGGCACTTTAACTAGATCTAACCCTAAATTACACATAGGCAAATCAAAACATAATTATAGCCGTGTCGTAGACATGTCTCAAACACTTAAGGTCTTTTTCCTTGATTGTTTCCCTGATTGTTATTAATCTGTAATCTGCCTTTTTATGTTGGGTTTTTTTGAGTAATGACATCTTCCTCTCTGAGTGGCCCTTCAGTCCATGTTGGTACAGGCTTTGTTTCACTTGTGGGAAAACAAAGCCTGGGGCTGATATGCACATTTCCCACTAAACATGTTCATCTCTGGAAAACAGAACGTATCTCCTTCTTGAGAGGTATGACTGATGGACACTACCAACAGTGTTTGTACTTACATGTAATTTTCCCAACACAAGAACAAGGCACCTTCAAGCTTTTGGAAATTATATGCGAGGATGTACCAGATTTGTGGAGGTCCACAGTTCTCTTTCTGATATATGGCCTGATTTCTTTTGATTCTTCCATGGTGTCAAACAAAGAAGCAGGAGGTTTGGGATGTGCCTTAAAATATACACACATGTAGAAAAGTGTCATCTAATTCATACAGTGTATTCAAGCGTATTTATTCCTCATGAAAGGCAAGAGAGTTGTTGACAGAAAACCTGCAAAGCTTATGTTTTTACAGGCAACTGCTTCAGATGTAAAAGAACAATAATAGAGATGCATACAAAACTGTGACTTGACTTTTTTTTTTTTTTTCAAAGGAAAGTGAATACAAGACAATGCAGCTTCTACCTTGTCTACTGAACTCTGGATTGGTTTTTCACAGGAATCATTCTAACTTGTTGTCAAGTATTTTTTTTCCCCATTACCTCCTAAGGCAAAGCAGAGCAATCCCCCCTTTTTATGGTAACACAAAAGCAAACAGACATTTCATGAATAAAGGTAATAGTGTAATCAGTACCTATGCCTGAAAGCTTTAGACAGTTTGTCACTAATTAACTTAAAGGATTTTTCTGCAAATAGGGCAAACTGGTTTAAGAAGAGCATGACATGACTCACTGACTAGTCCTAAAAGCAGCAGAGGCTACAATCAGCTCAAAATCTTCAAGTCTGCAGTTAAAATCTTACAAAACATTATCTTCTCTGCTCTCTCCTCTCATCCCAGCTCACCCTTTGAAAGATTACTTCAGACTAACTTTCTGAACCAGATACTATTTCAGAGAGAACTGTTTCATCATCATGCAGGAACATTATATATATCACTTCTTTTCATGAGTGAATGTGGTTGCTTATGCAGCAAAAACAAAGACAAGACACAAGTAAGCATTTACGACCCGTAAATGACGTTGAAGACCGGTGGCTCCCTCTGCTGTTGATAACTAAGAAGGCATAAAAAACAGCGTTGGTTTATTTGACACAATAACGAAATTTTATTTAAAGAGTATTGACACAGCAACTACTCCAAAACCTAGAAAATATAAATAAAATATTTAGAAATGATGTGTCAAAATACCAAGACTTTGTTTTAGGCAGGTAAACATAACAGAGCAATAATTAATGTTACTTATGATGCCTTTGATCCTTCCTGACAAATTATTCAGAGCATCTGTTTGGAGAAAAATGTGTCCACAGTGCAATGCCTTGGGATCTGTTGTTTTTTGTTCATGTAACTTACCCAGATAAATTTGTTCAATAGATAAATAAATAAAAAAAATAAATTACTTTGACTTAAAAAGTGTCCATAAATCAATTATTTCTTGAATACATGAATAAATGATCATGTGATATTCAAAAAGAACACAGTGGGTTAAAGAAATATTGAACACTTCACAGATTTTCATAGTAAATATTTTTCTAAAGGTGCTATTGACATGAAATTTTCACCAGATGTTGGTAACAATCCGTTATCCAACAACATAGAAAGAAACCGAAACAAATAAATTCAGAAATTAAGTTACATGTGATAATGTGAAATAACATAGGGAAAAAATATTGAACATGCTTACTGATATTTATTTAATACTTTGTAGAAAATACTTTGTTGGTAATGGCAGCTTCAAGACCCCTCGTGTGGAGAAACTTGTCGCATGCATTGCTCAGGTGTGATTTTGGCCCATTTTTCACACAAACAGTCTTTAAATCTTAATGGTTCTGTGGGCCTCTTCTATGAACCCTGATTTTTTTGTTCTCTCCATAGATTTTCAATTGAATTCCAGTCAGGTGATTGACTGGGCCATTCTAGCAGCTTTATTTTCTTTCTCTGAAGCCAGTTGAGAGTGTCCTTGGCCCTGTGTTTGGGATCATTGTCTTGCTGAAATATCCACCCTCGATTCATCTTCATCATTCTGGTTGATGGCAGCAGATTTTTCTCAAGAATGTCTCGGTACATTTTCCCATTCATCCTCTCTTCAAATATACGAAGTTTACCAGTACCATATGCAGAAAAACAGCCCCACATGAAGATCTCACTTCCAAACTTCTCTGTCGGTATGTTGTTTTTGGGGTGTTATGCAGTGCATTTTGTCCTCAAAACATGGGGTATGTTACAGCATCCAAAGAGTTCAATTGTGCTCTCATCTGACCAGACTATGTTCTCCCAGTATTTTACAGGCTTGTCCAAAGGTTGTGCAGCAAACTAAATGAGCTTCAACATGCTTTTTCTTCAGAAACTGAGTCTGGTGAGCGTGCATACAGGCTATGGCTGTTGAGTGCATTGATTATTGTTTTCTTTTAAATAGTTGTACCTGCTAATACCAGCTGTTCCTGCCCAGTGGGGTAATCCACACAGCTGCCTGTGCCCGCACTGTACAGCTTCAATCAGACATATGCTGTGTACATCTGTCTGAAGTAAGCATGTGTGTGTCAAAGTGTGTGAGCATGTTTTACCTCGCCCGACAGGGCAGCCTTGTCCTAGAGGATGTAGAGCTGAGCATAGACTGAAGACAGGAACCAATGGAAGCTCCTGCAAACCCAGACTCCTCTTCAGCTGCAGTCGCTCAGTAACGTTCGGCCTCTTAGACTGCGCGAGAGGATCTTCAGTTTACCGATCATACACCAATATCCTCGTCAAAATCTCTTAGCTCTCAGACGCACCTGCCTGATAAAATGAGTGAGTGTGTCCCTCCTGTAGAAGATCTTCCTGTAAGCGTCCATCCAGCTATCAGCAACTCGGATCTTGTTCTTCTGAAGAATATCAGACTCAGAGAAGTTGCTTGGCAGGTGGTGGCGGATGAGATGGGGCACACGCGAGCAAGGAACTACCTCCATGGAGCCCCCACAGGACCACACCTGCATAGACAGGAAAGCTTTTGGTTTGTTCAGCCCTGGGCTCTCAGATTTTTGGATGCAAAGAAAGTATTGCCACAGCATGCTTCTATAATGACACCTGAAAAATTGTTAAATGCAACTATCTGAAGCAAATAAAGTTGTGAAATAAAGTTAGACTGTTACTTTTCTGTTGGACTTTTTTTTTTCTTTTACACTGATTGAGAACTCAGCTTGCTCGGGCCCCCACGGCAGCATCCCCTGATCATAGGCTCCCACAGTTTGGAAAAATTGTCTGCTGATGGCCACCACCTCTCCCCCTAAAGCTGGGCTCCTGTCACAGACAGAATTATAGAAGAAGCAGGGATGTGTTATGTATTCTGAGCAAAAAAAAAATCATACATTTCAGAATAAGTCCAGAGGACAAACTCTTATCACCACTGCCACCATCGCCCCATCTGAGTGGAATAGGAAATTAACACTGCATATCACCCAGCTCTGTGTCTGCATCTTGAAGCTGAGGGTTTGATTCCCAGTGAAAGTCGAGTCTCCAGTCGAACACTCCTCTAACCGACCACTGAGTGGCATTATACTGAAAGGTCTGCCAGACTATTATATCCATAATGGGGGAGACGACTCTGCTCCTGTTTGATATACTGATTATGAACTTACAATCAAATTTAAATGTGTTGATATTAAGATGCTCTAGGCAAGCTTTGTGATTTCGTGTATGAATGTGCCTGAATGTATTTCAGGCATTGCAACAAAGATCAAGATCTGTTCGTGTGTGTTTTAAAATATATCTGGGCATGATCCTCACATGAAATTGAATGTATGGACAAAAAAGAAAGCATAAAAGGTATGCCTCTACAATATACAAGCTGCTGCAGATTCAAATCCTGAGAGATCAACCTAATTACCCAGTCTAATTAGAGGCACGCTGCAGGAAGTCTGAAGGAAGACCACAGTCAAATCATGAGAGCTAAGTCTTAGATACACAAGCTACACAACCTGCTGCTTTACTAATGAGTAAGGACAACTGAAAACTGTTTATTCTCTTTTTTTCTGTCAAATAGCACCAGAAGTAGAGTTTAAACTCGCGGTTGGATTTGCTCTCAATCATTGTTTATACTGGCCTACAGCAAAATAACTATGCACTGTGAAATAAAACTAGATTAATTAAATGTGGTAAACTGGGAGAAAACAAAGAAGAATCATAGCATTGGATGATTACAATAACATCATTCTTTTAAAATGCTGGAGAATAGTACCTGTCCTGTGCAACTCTTTCCAGGAGAGGTTCCAGCCAACCTTTCTGGCATTCACAGTGAGTCCATGAATACCAGAACCTCCCCTATTGCATGGGCAGCACCCACTGTGCGGCAGGTGACCTGGGAGGTGTAAATACAAACTGGATGGATGGATGGATCTCATGTTGTTGGCTTTGGTCTTCCACCAACAGGACCTCCTGCAGGTACAGCTTGGGCGTGGTATCGAGCACACTGTGCACGGTGCGCAGGAGGGTGGACCAAGCCTCGTCACGGAAACAGATGACTACACTGGTTTTCAGCAGAGACTTGCTGTGTTGCTCTCCCAAACATCTATGTGGCAGGAAATCAATGTCAGTAGCAACGATTAAATGAACTCTAGAAATCACATTTAAACATGGTAAATGGCCTGTACTTGTACAGCACTTTATCAAGTCCAGAGGACTCCAAAACACTTCACATTACATTCAGTCATTCACTCATTCACACACACACATGCTGATGGTGGCAAGCTACTGGACTGCAGCCACAGCTGCCCTGGGCGGTCTGACAAAGGCGAGGCTGCAGTTTCAGGTTCAGGTCTTTTGATGCAGGATTCAGTGTTATCATGCATATAGAGACTGAAACTCCTCCAAAATAACTCAGACAAAGTCCAGTTGGATGATTCACCTTTTATGACATCAGTTTTCAAGTCTTTCCAAGATCATCATCTGCATCATGTTCTGGATCATTTATGAACACATGAATATGGTTTGATCTAAACCATTCCACTGTAGCTTATAGGCTATATGTTTATGGTTGAGGTTAAGGTGAACCTCTGATCCAGTCTCAAATCTTTTACAGCCTCAAATAGGTGTTCTTCCCTGATTACCCTGTAAGTAACTCCATACATTGCTCATCACGTCCCTGCAGAAGAAAAGCATCTCCATACCTTGATGCTGCCACCACCGCCAATGTTTTTCTGTGGGAATGCTGTTCAGGGTGATCTGCACCGCTAGAAGGTATGTATTTTCAGATGATGGATTGAACAGAGCTCATTGGGATAATGTTTTGCAACCTAAATCTCCTTTAAACCTCTCCACGATTTTTTTTTTTTTTTTTTTTTTTTTTTTTTTTTTTTTTTTTCCCTGAGCTGTCCTTTGGTGTTCATGATGCTATTTGTTCATGAGTGCTCTTGAATAAAACAACTGACCTATGTTTACGTGTTTAGAGGACCTCTGAAGCCAACTGGTATCACTGTATTTTATTCAGGGGTATCAGAATAAAAGAGGCAAAATACAAATAAACAGCACGATTTTTATGTCATTTTTCTGCCACCTGCTCTTACTTGGTGCAGAAAGGTTTTGCATAGCAACGCACTCACTCAGGACGACGCAGAAATCTTATGTCTGAGCACCGAAACCCGCTCCCTATCCCTCTGCGACCCCTCCAGGTAGAGCCGCGCCGCTGCGCCCCTTCCCCTGTGCCTCTGTGGTCTGGGAGCGGCGGTGTCCTTAATTGCTTCCTGCAGGAAAATCTCGTTACTCTGCTTCCCCTGGGATGGGCTTTTAGAGCTCGGCGTGGATGGCACCAACAGCAGCTTGGTCCTCTTGTAAGGCTGTGAACGAAGCGGAATTCACTAGAATCTCCAGGTCCGATGAGCTGAGGATCCTATGACGGGTGGCGGCGGTGAGGAGGAGGACAGGTTTTTGAAGTTTCTGGTCTTGGGTAAATAGGTTGGAGAGCTCTGTTATAATTACGGCGAGACTGAGGAGCAGCAGCCAGAGGCAAAGGGTCCTGCTTCTTCCCGTGCACATCCTCATTATGTCAGCTATGGACTTTTTTTTTTTTTTTTTTTTTTTTTTTTTAACTTTCTCACCTCCAAAAGTGTTGAAAAATAAAAGAGGAGAATGTTGTTCAAAGGGGTAAGATTTAGCCCAAGCTTTCCACTCACCCCGCGGTTCTAACGCTCCTTAAACGGGAGCCATTACACTCCGACTGCAGTTGCGCCTTAACGCGTCCACCTGCTCCTCTGCCCTCTCTGGACAGACAATTCTGACTGTCCAGTTCATGGTGGAACAATAATCACTGGGTGAGAAATCCACGCGTGAAACATAAAGCAATTTAGAGAGTATTTCAGTCAGATTTACTTTTTTTTTTTTTTTTTTCTCAACAAAGAGAACAGCAGGGTGCGCTTTGTTGTCATCGCATCTTCTGACCGGTTTTATCAAGTTTACATTTTTTGAATACTTCAACGTGTCAGCTTACTTTATGTGAAAAAATAAAGTGCATGTTATATTTCATAGAAAGTTTAATGTCTTAACTATTTGTGTGCTTTCTAATTTGCATGTGGACATTTCTTTTAGGTGGTTGAATCTTACAAATATTCTTTGAACGTAGTATGTTATTTTGAATGGAGGTCTCTTATATGAAGGGCGCTTTACAAATTAACTAACCTTCCATTGCCGATGGCTCACCAGTTTATTGTAGGTCAGACTAAACAAATTTGTTCCTAATTCCAGGGCAGCTCTATTAGGTTCAACAATGCTTGGTCTTCCATTCTGCAATGTGTTTTTATTCTTGTAAGAGATCTTTTAGCTATCTTTGGGGGGTAGATTTGGGAATATCCTGCACCCTACAGCTGAAGTGTGTCATCTCCATTCCTCTATGGAACCGAGTAGCTGCCTTCACTCTGTTTCTCCACTTGTCCTACATCTTTCTTACTACGTTTTCTGCTTTTATTACTGTCCCTACACTTTCTTTCTCTATCTGACTGTATTAAAATAATAATTTAGAAGAAAAAAAACATGAACAATCGAAGGTTAACCCTGCATGGATCAATATGACTTGTGTAGAATTAGACTTTCATCAGTTTAGAATGTGTTTCCCCAGCAATGAACAGAATTTGGTGTGATATTTATGGTATATATGACTCATTTGTCAAAACCATTTATACAGCATTAGCTGAAAATTCTTAGATTTAGGAAATTAGTCTCTTCTGCTCCTCTTGTGATTAGTAGTTGTCTTGCAATCCAGAAGTTGTGGGTTTGATTCCAGCTTCCTCCCTGCCACATTTTAATATGTCCCAGGCCAAGGCACTTAACCCCAAGTTTCCTATTGATGTGCATATCCGTGTATGAATGTGTGCACATTAGTGAGAGTGATTGAGTTGATGTGGTTTAGTTGTAAAGCACTTTGAGTGGTCAGTATGACGAGAAAAGCATTATACAAATTTAGTTCATTTACATATTTGTTTATTTCAACTATTCAGTCGGGTTTTACATGAATACATCAGTGATAGATTTCATTTTCTACCCTTTAACTGGTGTCCAAATGTGTCTGAAACATGCTGCCCCAAATGACCACACCATATTTGATCATTTAAGACAAGACAATGCACTGATTTAAAAAATGAATGCAAGTTTTTAATAAAACATGTTGGTTTTGATGCACTATTGGATCATATATTTTTAATTTTAAATCAGAGTTGTCTAATAAGTTCAAACAAATTTGGGATCATTATAATTGTTTTTTGGCCCAGAAGCTGACATCTTGAAAAAGGTTGAGTCTGTATGACTTTATGCAAATACGTGACAATTTTTAAAGTAGAGGCCTTCAGAATCTCTAAAGTTATTATTAAACTTTTGCATACCACAGGCATGACTGATAAAATGATCTAACAACGACGAAGCATTGTAGAACAAATGAAATATATCGCTTTTGTTTCATTTTAGTGCAGAGCGGAACCAAGGTTCCGAAGCAGAATTTGATTTGGGGCCCCAATTCCAGTCCACACTAGTTATTAAATATAGATCAATCTGTAAATTGAGGAGACAAAGTTGTTTCTTTGATTTACACATTTGATCTGGGAGTTGTGTCCACAGAGTTAACACTGTAGACTCAGTGGAGTAGACATGGATTCGTCAACTTTAATGAACTTATTGATAAATTGGTAGTTAACTTGTCCCTGAAAGATGGCTTCAGCACAGACAAGTATAAGAGAGCTGAATTGGTAATATTTGAACTGTAATATGACCATCAAACTATAAATAATTACTTCTGTATGATTACAACTAGTACATTTGTCGGTTCTTTTTGATTCTAAAGAAATAATAATTTTTTAAAAATCTTCTAAATCTTCACGAACCTTTGAAACAAACTTCTGTATAACATACTTACAAATGTAAAATTTTGAGGTCAAGTCCTCTTGGGGGGGGGCTGTTGTCCTGGAGGCCTTATTTTGCACATGCCTTGGGCAGGCTCTGTTTCTGTGTTGTGAAGTACAGAAGTTGTGAGAGGTCATTTGGCTGCATCAAGAATGTGTTTGTGTCTCTCAAGATGTTGGTGACTTTCCGTCGGCCCCTGTGTGTAAATGGACAGGCTAGCTCTCCTCCCATTACGCCTCAAGATGACAGGGCAGAAAGGCTTCTGAGGATCATGATTACAGAATGAGAGGACACCTGGAGAGATACCAAGAAGTCAGACAGACATCTTTAGAGAGGAAGGAGAAGGCATTACAATGAGGTTGGAAATGAAAGGAGAATCCTGGTTCTTGTGGGAGTGTGTTAAATGTCTCAGGATTGAAACTCCACTTGAGTTCCCAGACCTGCAACTGCATTGAACACTCCCATGTTTCTCCATGCAGCCAAAACACGCAGAAGCAAAGAGCACGCACGCAAGAGCAAAGTTTCCACGGGCAACACATTCTCAGACTTACACACCAACAGCGAACGGTTCATACACACAAATCCAGGTCACATTCTCTGGTGTGTTGTTGAATTTGGCCCCAGTTGACCAGAAGCCAGAACTGTAAGTGAAAACACACCACAAGAATAAAAATCTGAGAGAGAACCAAACGTAACAGATGGAGAAAAAATTAATTCACAGTCTTCCTGTTGGCCTTTCACCCAGCAGGGTGGAGAGAAAACAGAACAAGCTTGAGTACATCCTCCTGTCTCCTCACTTTTAAACCGCTTGGGTTACAACATGCTTGTTCTTCACTCAGTGAAGTAGCTCGATTATTTTCATTGAGACTTTTCTCTCAGACAGCGGTGACACAACAAGACACAAGAAGATTTTGGTGTTTTATCTATTTATCTAAAGCTCTTTTCTGGTTTTGGAACAGCCCAATGGCCAAGCTTCACTCTCCAACCTTTCCTTTTAAAGTTAGTTCAGGTATTTAGAATGCCAAATGATGTGAGAAAACTTTGTGTTTACATTTCAGAAAAAGAGATTAATATGCTTTTATAAGCTGACATGTATTTTCACTCCCCTCCAGAATTTTCCTTTAAGTAGTCAGATATCATGTCAGTTCAGTTAATTGTGAATAGTTTATGCAGCTTTATCATTTCCTACATTTTTTTTTACTAAAAAATGATGTGATTAGAGCCGGCCCAAGATTACATTGGACCTTAAGCAGGAATTTAATGTGGCCCACCTTCAGTTAAGCCCACCACAGAGCTACTGACCTCTGTTTTATCTTGTCCATATTTGATCATTTTTGCATTCTGATTTTAACTCAGATTGTTTTACGCTTAACTAACGAGCCAACAGATATTTCTAAGAACATCCATAGGCCATCAGCTTTATTTAATATTGACAGCTCTTTTGCTAATCCTCCTGTCTCAGGAAATGTGTGAAAACTTGATCAACGAAGTTGGTGGTATCTGGTCACACACCACTTACTGCAAGGAGTAAATGTAATTTGTTGCTTTCCGCCTTGCCAACGTGTTCTTTTACATTTAGCAACACTTCTTTCACAATTACAGGTCTCTTGAGGGACATCTGCTGGTGTGGGGGCTCTAAGTAGCTGTTTTGTTGAATTTTACAATGCACTAAAATGGGTTTTAAAGTGTTATTGGTGACCTATTGATGTGATAATAATGGGAACAATTCGACATAAAGGCTTTAAAAGTAAAACATCAGACAAAAGAAAATTTGACAAGAAAAACAAACGACACAAGTCCAAGATGAAAAAGTAATTCTAATTTTTTTTTTTTTTTTTTTTTTTTTTTTTTTTTTTTTTTTTTTTTAACAGTTTATTTCACATCTTTGTCACGGTTGCTTGTTTCCTTCACAAATGTAATGCTACAAATTAAAGCTGGCTCTAATTTTATTGCAGAAAGGCAGACAGATGAAGAAGCTGCGCAGGGGTTGCGCCCTCTACTGGTCAAAGATAGCATTGCTGTTCACGTTTATGTACACGTAATTAAGGGGGAAAGATGCTGTATTTCAAAACATTTAATGGCAAATTCCTGGTTTCAGGTGAGGCTTTCAGCCCTGTCCTGAACTCTTTACCCAATTAGTGTAGTCTGAAGTAGTCTCACAGGGAATAAAAGAACATTTCCTTTTGTGATGTTATTATTATGATACTATAAGTTGAAGAAATTGTAACAATGTTTCGCTTTTTACCATCTGACTTACTACGACATTCGCAAATTAGAGACAACCCTGTTCGTTTCATGCAAACGATATCAGTTTCATGTAGCATTCTTACAATTTAGTTCAAAAGTTTAGATTTTCTTCCAGCAATTTATTGAAAGTAAATAAAATAGAACAATTATTTTCAGTATCATAATAGCAATAGATTTGCGAGTTATTTAATCGCTGGTATTATCTGCGCGTCCCTTTATTTGGATTAGATCGGTATGTTATACAAAAAAAAAATAATTTCGGCAAAAGCATCCTGTTGTGTTCACCCATTCCATTCCATATGGCGGTAGATCATATATGTCTGTTTATTTTCTATTGGATCAAAGGTTTTGTTGCGTGACTAAGCAGAATCCTCTCCTCCTGACTTCTGGACAGACGCTTCGGGTTCAGTGGGCTTCGGAAGTCCTTTTGACACCGTTTCCAAACCTCCTTGTGACAGCAGAAGACTGCACCGACATTATAATCACATGTTAGATGGTGTTGAAAGACGAACACGCACAGCACCGGGTATCACACCTCTTCCTTCTGCTTTTTGCGGGCACAACTGGGGGTGCGTGAGAGATCACCGAACTGCTCTTCGCGACAAAAAAAAAAAAAAAAAAAAAAAAAAAAAAAAAAAGTGTGTCTAATAATTCAGTCATGTGAGGGGCTGTCGTGCGTGGATCTTTTATCAGATCACCGCTCTAACGAAAAGATTATCTTTGTTTGGAGGGTGAGGGTGGAAAAAAAATGTCAGCGTGTTTTTCAATTAAAGATCACCCATGAAAAATAGGAGGCACCAAATAATATCTGATTTTATTATTTCATCATCAGATTTCACTTATCCAATTTGTTCCACGCATTGTTTGCGAACATTCTTTAATGTTTATCAAATTTCTAAAAAGAAATCATGAAAAACAGATGTATACAAAAGGTAGGCGTTTGTTATTTTTGCAAATGGGTCGTTCAAATGCCTAGAAAATAGAATAGAAAATTTTAGCCAACTAAATAATAGCCCCCCCCTATAAAGTTATCAGTGAATAATCACGATAGCATCCACATTTCAGAAATAAAATGTCTTTCAAGAAATTGATTTTTCTGATAATTTATTGCAATCAAAGTGTTGAGTGAAATAAGGAAATGAGCATGCACATCGCCAAGCTTATGGGTTTCCTTCCGCCGTGAGTCTTAATGAGTGATGACTTGCACCTTATTAGCAAGCATCACATGTTTGTGCGCTCATCTCAGCCCGTTAAATTAGAGGACATCCCTGCAGACAGGAGGGAAGAAGGTGCTGGACGAGGAGAGAGAACCACAAGCTGGGTCGGTCCCGTCAGAAACCGTTTTCGCCGTTTGTGAAACTGTGCTGGTTTTTTTTTTTTTGTTTTGTTTTTTTTTGTTTTTTTTTTTAAAGGATTAGAAATTCTGTTTTCCTTGTTCTGAGCCGGCGGACATGGGAATCCTGCAGTATTTGTGTCTCCTGGCTTTTTGCGCATGCTGTGTTTATCAAGTTGATGGGCGAAGAAGTAAGTTTGAACTTTTAACCCGTTCCAGCGAAGACGAAATAGTTTGAAGAAATAGAAATAGTTTGAAGAAATAGAAATGCTTTGAATGTTGTCTTTCAACTGTTAGAAACTCGATGTTTCCCAGTTTCCATAATAGCTGCCCTGTGTTCAGCTCTCTGCAGCAAGTCCCATGAAACTAATTAGGGCGCATGCCCAGGCTTCAAGTTACTGATCAAAGTGTCACCCACGAACAAACTATAATTTATTATCTACGAAGAAAATATTCATCTTTTTTTATAAATCGGTCACATTATTCAAACTGTCACACACATTAAACGGGTTAACAGATTCTAAAGACGTGTTCAATTGAACATATGAAAATAAAAAAATACAATTGTCTCGGTTCGATTGCAGTACAGAGGGATGGTTTATCCGCACCCATGTCTGCTCCATCGCAGATGCTCCTGCAGATATTGGAGTAATTCTCTCCTCTAATCAAATTAGATCGATGGAATTTGTTGTTTTCGTCTGCCCTCCATCCAAATTTGACATTTAAAATGTGTCGCAAAGGCTGAATGAAGAGTGAATTAGGTAACAATTCTGCAAACGCTTTACCGGACCACATCATTTGTTTTCAGATAAGAATTAAGACACAAAACCCGAAACAAATCCGTACACGTTCGGTAGGAAAATAATCATTTTATTACAACTTTTCATTCATATTCTCTTTATCATTTGTATTTTAAACCAAAGTGGACTTTTAGTCAATAAGTCCTCACATTCATTTCAATTTACTGGAAATACACAATCAGAATAAATCTTTTTTTACTTTTGATTATTTCTTTTACTTTTATTTTGCTATTTTTCAGAAATGATTCACAGTTTTTATTCTCAAAAGAGACTCAAGTTTCCAAGTTGAACTTTCTGAACAACGTGGCATTACAACCACAAGCTTCAATGTTTTTTTTTTAATAAGGATTTTATTTTTAGTTTTCACATTTTAAAAGAATTGAAAAGTGTACCATACACTTGTTGTCAGCCTCCATTACTTGGATACTCCTAAATAAAATCTACTACAAACCAATACCTTTAGAGGACACATGATTAGTAAACAGAGTCCACTTGTGTGTAGATCAATTTCAGTCTAATTCAAGTTGTTCTGTGAAGGCCTCAGAAGTTTGTCAGAGAACATAACACAACAAACAGCGTCATAAAGACCAAAGAACACAACAGACAGGTCAGGTGTAAAGTTGTGGAAATGTTTAAAGCAGGACTGGGTTTAAAAAATATGTCTCATCTGAAAAAACACAGTTGTAGCTAAACTGAAAGGCCAGGCAAGGACGGCATTAATCTGAGAAGCAGCCAGTCGGTCCGTGGTTCCTTTGTAATAGCAATGGAAGGTGCTTCTACCAAGTATTGACTAATAAGGGATGAATAAAAATACACACCAATCTTTTCATATTTTATTTGTTTAAAAAGATGTTGCTTTCAGTATTATGTGCTATTTTGTGTTGCTCTATTACATAACATTCAGATAAAACAGAGGTTTGAGATAGTACTGTATACAAATCTTGCTGAAGTTTTCCCTACAGCTCTCTTTGTGTTTTTCTCCCCTTCTAGCATATAGTGATGTTTTTCCCCACAAGCATTCATTAGCTGGCAAGTTTCCATTTCCATTTCCAAGAATCCCTGGATGGGAGCCTGACACCAATCCATGGGATGATTACCTCTACCCTCCGCTAAGCTCAAAGCTAAGGGAGCTCATGCGCCACAGAGGTGAACAAGTTTTTCTATTCGAACTTCAAAATGTCTGCAGATCATTTCTTGGTCTATTGCCTGTAATTGTGCACCTCTCTGCAGGTAAACCAAAGGTTCGTCTGACAAGCGACAGCCCAGCTCTCAATGGCTCTTGTATAACCTTTACTGCTAAGCTGGAGTATCCTCCGTGCCAGAAAGAAGACGCTAACGGGGACCTTGTCTGGGATGAGCACTGTGAGGATGGTACGGAGCTGGAGGCATCAGGTGCTGCCAGGAAGCCAAGCCAGGGCGCAAATGGCACATCACACCTCCATAATATAGAAAAATGATCAGTTTGGAAAATTGTTAAGCTTGTTTTGTTATGCCAGGTTTTTTTAACCACTCAGGCTAAAACCACCAAAACAAAACTAATAGTAGAGAAAAAAAATACCAAAAAAAAAACAAAAAAAAAAAACATTATTAGGGTAGATAAACATATAAATAGGGGTTCACCTCCATATAAAATCTGTTGAAACAAATTCATCCAATTTTTACTCAAATAGGACTGAATTAGCTGAAGAAACTGAACAGATTAGTTTTAATCTTCTGTACAGTTTTTATCTCAGTTACCTCATTTTTATACTAAAAAACCCTAAATCTAATTATTTTTTTAACAAGACATCCCCTTCTTTGCCTTTGGACAGCCAACGGACAGCTTCGCTCAGGCTATGTGTATAACTGGACTTCCTGGTTGGATGATTATGGCTTTGGGAAGTGCACAGACACAGCAAAATGCAATGTGTTCCCTGATGGGAAGCCCTTCCCTCAGAGCAATGACTGGCGGCGCAAGAGCTACATCTATGTTTGGCACACAATGGGTGAGCATGATAAGTCTGCAGGTCAGCAACCAGAACAACAAACATTACTAAATCTGAAACTCCTCCCTGTTTGGTCTCTGCTTTCTGTTCCAGGTCAGTACTATGAAACAAGTGATGGCTCTTCTTCCAGTATGACCATCAATACGACCAATATCCCACTGGGGGCAGAAGTCATGGAGGTTATGGTCTACAGGAAGCATGGGCGCAGGAAGTACAGCCCCCTGACCAATGATAACACCGTCTTCTTAGTCACAGGTGGAGACATATTTACATGTCCAACTATCAGACAGAACACCATCAAAAAAGTTTTAAGAGATAATAGCTGTTTCTCACATGCCCTCAGATAAGATCCCACTGGCAGTTGACATCTCGCAGAAGTCTGTCGTCAACAAGTCTGCCAGTGTTTTCATCCGTGGAGAGGAGATTGTCTTCAAGGTCCAGCTCCATGACCCCAGTGGCTACTTGAAGACAGCTGCTTCAGTGGATTACATCTGGGACTTTAGCGATGGCAACCAGGTCGTAACACACCGTGAGGTGACCACCCACACCTACAGCACACTGGGGAGGATGAATGTGAAGCTGGTGGTGGAGGCTGCGTTTCCTGTCGAGTGTCCACCCACTTCTGCTACTCCGACTCCAAGGCCCCCCACATCGCCACCTCTTACAGGTACTCTGCTGAGACAGCCAGACATGAAAGAGCACATGTAAAAGCATCCTGGGCAAATGGTACAATGGTTTTTCAGCATGGATATGTTGCAAAGTTTTCTGAAAATCTGTTAGTTTTGGTCGCTAAAGTTGAGAAAAGGATTTATTGACAGCCTAGTATATAGGCTCTTGGCAGTAACTAAATACCAGATATGAACAGGAATCCTTCCAACATCGTCAAAGTTAGTGACCACACAACTAAACTTCAGTGAAGCAATAGAACATAAATGATATATATTATTGTGATCATATAAAATATGACTTTTATTGTTTGGTATAATTTCTTGTTAAATGTGTTGAAGTTGGTTGGCTCTGTTTGAACACCCAAACTGTTTGGGTGTGTAATTTTCAAGTAGGCTACAGTTATTTTTAATCACCATTTTTTTCTTTTCATTGACTCTAAATCAGATTAAAAGTTTCCTGATTGAGCTCAGTTTGGATTACTAAAAATATTTTTATTTGCAAAATGCTAGTATGATGAGCAAGATATTTTTTTTATAACTTTAGTAAAATTCTGAGGGTGTGCATACATTTCCTTAATAATTCTCAGAATTGTCTTTAGAATGCCTAAATTGACTTGGACAATTTAGGCATTCTTCTATAAAATTCTCACAGTAGTTAGAATTGTTGCCTATTCCTCCTGGCAGATCTGGTGTAACTGAGTCATGTTTGTAGATC
The DNA here is from genome assembly GCA_014839685.1 of Anableps anableps. Lineage (NCBI taxonomy): Eukaryota > Metazoa > Chordata > Actinopteri > Cyprinodontiformes > Anablepidae > Anableps > Anableps anableps. Next base: position 13,708,045 of record CM026079.1, read on the forward strand.
ACTCTTCTCCTTGCTTGCACTTGCAACTGAGTGCATTTGCAAACTTTAATATGGCTTTTTATGCTGCTTTTGGAGTAAAAGGTTCTTCCTCACTGCAGGGCATATCAGTCCAAATCATCATAGGTTTCACTGCAGAAAACGACAGTCTTACCATCTTCAGGCAGCATCTTTACAAAGTCTTTTGCTTTGGTTCCAGTGAACTATTAGCCAATTTTGCACCAAAGCATATCCATCTCTGAGACAGAACCTTTCTCCTTGCTGAATGGTAGGACTGCTTATACTTTCATATAATTGTTTCAACAGATAAATGTGGCACCTTAAGGCATCTGGAAATTGTAACCAAACTTCTCCCTAATTCCCTTCCTGATATCTTGGCTGAATTTAAAAAAAAAAAAAAATTATTATTGCTTTTACATCCACAGTTGTGCCACCATTTAACAGACATTTTGTGAAATAATTTATCTTTCATTATTCTAGCATCTCTCAGTTAGAAAGAAATTTGCTATTCATAACTGACCTAAAACAGTTTGTCTGTGAGAAAGGAAGAAAAAAAATTTATACGTTTTTTTTTTGTTTTGTTTTTTTTATATGGTATATATGAATATACGGTTTAAACTCTAGTTCTTAAACTCCCCCCCCAAAAAAAACAAAAAATCTAAGTTTTCTGAATGGTTCTAACGCACCAACACTCAAGCAAAGCTTTGTTTTTTGACTCACTGATCCTCCACCCGTTTCCTTCTTCACGACTGCAATCTTTCTGGTGGCAACAATAATGTGAAATTAAGGTTTTAATGCGTGCTAAGAGTTTTAACTGCACAACAGCAGATCACCTCTGCTGGAACACAGAATCCTACAGTACAAGGTAACAGCAGCCATGGTTCTAAAAATCTTACCTCTGGGTCTTCTCTGTCAGTGACTCCCACAACAACTCCGGCTACACACACTGTCACAACTAAGATTAAGACAACACTGGGTGAGTTTGCTTGTAGGCTTGAGATGCATTTTGCATCTGAAAAGAAGAGTCTAAATGCCTTTGATTTTCCCTCATCTCCTCTCTGTTTTAGCGCCACCCAAAACCAGCCAGCCTGTTAACTCCTCCACTTCATCTGCTGTGACGACTGGGTCACCCACAACAGAGCACCTTCCTTCCACTGTTGCCACCGAATCCAACCCCACCACCCTGCCTTGGCTCCGAAGCAGGGGTCTCAATAGCAACGAGTGTTTCCGTTATGCCTACGGGACCTTCTCGGGCAACATCACTATAGTTGGTAGGTGGAAAGTAGCGTTTTCCTTTCCTAACTGAAAGATGATTTCACATCGAATGAAACGACTGAGCAGAATATCTGAAGTTTCAAGCATTGAGAGTAACACAACCTACATTGACTGAAATAACCTTTGAACATGGAGTAAAGATTTCATTTCTTTCCAGTACTAAATCTGGTAATGTCTACATTATCCTTTTATAACTGCATTAACGCCATTAGTTGGACCATAAAACCACCTTGCTTCTCTTAAGTGTGTCATCCTGCTATTTATGTTCTACACAGAGCCAAAGCACCCACTAAGGAATCGGCTAAACAGTCACATTGTGGATGTGTCAGCTGCCAAGGTGACCAACACTGATGTCAGCTTCCGGGTGAAATGTCTGGGAAGGTGAGCATTTTATTTAGTGGTTTTTTTTTTTTTTTTAAACTTAAAATACAATTTCAATCTCAATTTTAGGACAATGTTTCAACACTGCATTTGATTTTGAGATCACATTTAGATTGAAAGTGAAGACTCCTTCAATATAAGAATGCTAAGAAAATTTTAAAAATACTGAGTTGTAAGAGAATCCAAATCATCACAGTGCTATTGCTTTTTAAAATTTTGCTGTGTTTTTCTAAAAAAAAAAAAAAAAAAGCAACAAGTTAGACAGGAAAACCAAATCAGCTTAATATTGGGAAAAAAAAAAAAAACCTAATGAGAAAAAGGGTTTTAGTACCACAAAACAGAAAATCTATGCAGTGGGGATTCTAATAAAGTCTAAGGCGAGGGTTTGAGTAAGAAAAACACTCGCGTCTTGATTTGCACAATGTGGTAAACATGTCAGATCTTATTTTCTACTGTAAGAGTGGAAAACCGAGTGAAACTTCCAGTTTGCTATAGAATCTGGATTTGATCTACCTAACTTTATTGCCTCCCTCTCAGCATCCCCACTTCAGCCTGCACCATCGTGTCAGACCCCAGCTGCTTTCATGTGCGCAACATCATGTGTGATGACGTGCCGCCTTCATCTGAGTGTGAGGTGAATCTGCGGCGAAGGTTTCTGGAACCTGGCACCTACTGCGTGAACATCACCCTGGAGAACTCTAGCAGCATGGCACTTGCCAGCACCACCATCACGATCAGCAAGTCTCAGGAAGCACCCGGTTGGTTAGAAAAGTGCTCTAGAAAAATAATGCCCCCTTCAGGTATTTTAATTATTAACCCATATAGAAAAATAAAAATGTTCTCTCTGGCTTTGCTTGTGCATCCCAGTGTCTAAAACTTCAAACACTGCCCGGGTGGTTCTTATTTCAAGTGCTGTGCTGGTGGCAGTCTTTGCAATCATTGCCTACATGGTCTACCGGTGAGTGCGACACACTCGTAGTGCAATTATGAGTGATGACCCAACAACAGACAAAGATGTTTTCATGTGCAAATAAAGCAAAGAATAATGACCATTTTTTTTTTTTTTTTGTTGTTTTTTTTTTTTTTTTTGTTTGTTTGTTTTAAAAAGACGTCAGAAGGTCTACCGGCCCATCCGAAGGTCACTGGTTGAGGGTGCCTGTGCCCATTCTGGTGCTGCAGGTCACATGGTTCGCCTGAGGGAGGCACTTTTCCCCTCCAGCGAGGAGAGCCGCCACCTGCTGACTGAAAGACACCCTTTGTAGGGTCTGGAGTAGTTGCATCAAAACAGCTTTTCTCTTGTACTTTAAAATAAAAAGACACAGGTTATCACTTATGAATTGAAGCAAAGATAATTGATACTAATAGCAATGCCATGTCCTAATTTTGATTAGTCTGTTGTCTTAAGCCAAATCCTAATAGTCTCCAATTCAGCTGAGAAGATGTACTAAAGAGGTTGTTTAACTTGTGGCTGCCGCACTAATTTTAATGTGAGCTTGGAATGAATTTGCTGTGAAGGAGTTTTAATAAGCCATATTGGTGCCTTTGATTAAAAGCAATATGAAATTTCAGCATGAAGGATGCATTACATTTTTTTGTTTGTTTCACTATTAAACTTTAAAATGTGAGTCCCAAATATTTTAAAGATGTCTTGAAATTTTCTAGCCATTTCCTTAATATCATCATGATCTGTAAAATGTGCACAGTGCTAGAGATTTCCCCCAACCTGAACTGAGTAGATGAAGTCACCCAATATTTGCTCAATGGGTGGAAAGATGTCAGGAGAAAAACCGGAATTCCTGACAGTGTACTGCATGTTATCGTTTTACATATGTGAAAAGCAAAAAGATGCAGGTAAAAGCGCTGTTCACAAAGTAATCAGATTAAATAAGTTGAGTCAATTTTCACAAATTTTTAGAGAATTACTTGAATCATCATACTGTTACAAATACACTTGCTAACTTTTATATTAAACTGATGTCAGTCTAAAATGTTTAGTCTCAATTTTCTTTGAAGAAAAAAAAAAGTCCTGCATATTTAAGCTATCTGCCAATACATTTGAACTGCAGCTGTCCCAAAACTACAGTCAGATTAAATTTAATCTTAAACTAATGGAAATGGACAATGGTAGCAGGCAGTGCATGAAATGTTTACAGCAGTGCCTAATGTCTATGTACTTAAAGGTAGTTAAATTTTTGTAGGTCCCCAAAGATATACCAACCAGTACATTTTTTCTATATACTTCCTGACTCAGTCTTGATATTTTGATAACATCCAGGATATTCAGGTATACAATATCTGCTATGTTTTGTTTTTTGGGGTTTTTTTTGTTTTTTGTTAATTGGGGGGGAGGGGGTGATGATGGCAAAGGCTGGGCTGCAAATGAATGAACGATACACTCTTAATCAAAGTCTACGTGCCTGCCTGGCAACAGTTTGGGAAAATTAGACTGTGTCCAAAGTCAGTCCTCAAGGGCCAACATGTTTTAGTTTTCTCCTTGGTTTAACACAGCTGAATCAGATTGCTAGCAGGCCTCTGCAGAACATTGACATGGAGAGGAAGTAGTTACTACCAGGGTGTTGAACCAGGAAGAGAACTAAAACACTGAGGAGGCTGTCCCTTGAGGACTGACTTTGGACACCTCTGACATAGCAGCTCTACAAGAATAAGTTAAACACCTTGGAAGAGGAAATTTCATTAAAATAGGAAAATACTAATGGACATACACTAAAGGAAACATGCATTTGGTTGATCATTTTGTGAAAATGCTCCATGGCAATATCTCTTATTCTACTGAAAAGCCCATTTGTTCTCTTAAATGGTGCCACAATAAGGAAATGCAAGTGTGGGTTGAGCTGAAAAACTTGCCAAATTTTCTCAACACCAAACAGCTTAGTCTGCCATTGGGACTTTATCAAATTGTTTTATTAAAGTTTGAACAAGCAAGATGACATGAACTTAATTTAATATTTCAACCATCAGGAACCTCAACGCATAAGAGAACCATACAGAACCACAACAGCCAGGCCATTCATGCCTCATCTGGCATGAACAACACAACCAAGTTGATCCAGTAATGGGGCTGGAGTAACTGATAAAATGTTTGGGTTTGTTGGAAGGCAAGTAATGACACTGGAGGGGAGAACTAAAACTAAGAGTTGAGACAGTCACTGGTTGGAGAATCTCAACATATCTGTACTGAGATTGCCTCCAATGATGGCCCCTTTTTTTTTTTTTTTTTTTTTTTTTTAAAAACCACACCATCACACTGGCTCTACCAAAAGCTTTTTGGAAAAAACAAACTTCACTGTTTGTGAACCCACAAGTACCTTTTTCCTTACAAATATGGCTCATTTAAGGGGGAGTATTAATCTTTTTACACTTGTATACAATTTATTGCCATGAAGCTACAAAAGCAAAGAGGAGGGCGGGAACAAAAACAAAACCTTCCCTTATGTTTTGTACAGAGTTCAGAAATAAATACATCTGAATTTAATTTGGCAGATTTTTAAATGAAATTCAATGTGTTTAAAAGATGATCCAAGAAACCAGCCTTTCTTATTTTACCAAATCATAAAACTTAGCAAGTTTTATGGTTACAAAAGTAATGGATACCAACTAAATTTCACAATAAAAGCTGATAGAATTTTGCAGACCTCATACAAAATACTTGTATAAAACAAGGCCCGCTTATGTATTGACAATATATACATATTAAGGAAAAAAAAAACAAAAAACTTGCATTTATTTTTTATTTTTTTTATTCAGAGGCATTTGACAAGTGGAGCTGTGTGTTTGTGGGGAGGTGACGGGGCACAAATATGGTTGCAGAGAGGGGGAGGAGAGAACATCATGCTGAAGATCACTTTCATAAACAGATTCAGTCCCTCTAATTTGTCCCATACCAAAACAAAAAAAAAAAACAAAACAAAACAAAACAAAAAACAAAACAAAAAAAAAAGTTCTACATTACACAATCTAGAAATGCTAACAAAAAAAATAAAAAAATAAAAAAAAAAATAAAAATAAAATGCTGTTAAATCAGAAGTGTAGCATCTGTGAAAGATAAAACAGGACTCATTTTCTTGTCTTCAAGTCTTATAAAAATGAAAGATGGGGAAAAAAAAAATAAATTAGATTTTTTTTGCAGAAAAAGAAAGTTTGAATACATGTAAGCCACACCACCAAAAATAGAAAGCAGAAACGAATAACCATTGAGGATCTCAAAGTCAAAAAGGAGTATATATAAACACCGGTCAAAAGAAAACATTTCTATCACTTTCCATTATTCTCAATTCAACAGAGTTCATGATTTTAAGTTTTAGTTTTTTGTTCTGGGGAGGTGCACAAAAGTGTGTGTGTGGGGTCTAACAAATGGAAGAATGCCTCCAATTCAAACGTGTCTAAAGAGGTAGATCAAAAACAAACTGGATGAGGGGAGGGTGGGTGTCAGGAGGATCATTTTAAGTATCACTTGTGCCCCTCAGTTAAGTGTGATGTCAGAAGGGCGCGCCCAGGTAGAAACAAGTGTTCGGGGTACTGAGGTATCGGTGCACGTTGGCGCTCAGTGGGGGCGGGGTGAGGCGTCCAGTGCCACAGCAACTCCCTCCCCCACCCCTCACCCCCCTCAGCTGAGGTAGACTGCGTTCTACTGTGGAAGCATGGATACACTCTAGCACTTTACCACAATCAATATATATGTACATTCGGCATGGAAACAAAAAGGAAATAAAATGACTGTTTAGGATTTTTGTTTCCTGTCCGAGTGGGGGTTCATTGACAATTATGTGTCACTTAACTTGTTTACCCCTGGATGAGCAACCAAAAAAAAAAAAAAAAAAAAAAAAAAAAAAAAAAAAATAAACCTAATCAAGCAAAAAAGGACAACTTACTTTCTCCAAGCCCAAAACATAAAAATGCATCCATCTGTGCCACTCCCCCTACTCACCATGCAGAGAAGAAAATGAATGACTTGATGGCCTCGTCACTATGGCAGAGTTTGGACCTTATCAGGACAGCGTTATCAGTATGGCGGGAGATGACCCAGAAATGAAACAGACCGAAAGGAGGAAAACAAAAAAGATGCTCCAACAGCAGCTACAGGGAGCTTGAGCTGCAGCATCCTGACTGCAGCCCCCAATAAGAAGACAAAAAGAATGTGACATTAAAACTACCAACAAAACCCCAAAATAAAATGGCATTGCTGCAAATATGTACGGTTGGCATTTTTTTGCACACGTTTAGTTCTGTATTTGCATTTGTCTTCAAGAAGATGGACTCTCGGGGGGGGGGGGGGGGTCGAAAAAAAAAAAAAAAAACTGAGGCAATTTTTTTTCTCTATATACTTCTCCATCAGCCACCAGCTGGGGGGATGGGGGGAGAGACTCTTGCTCCAAGGCTGCTATGTACAAATAAACTTTATGTACAGGGTCATCTTTGTTCACACATCCACATGTACAATGCCGCCTAAAGCACCAGAGTTGAAGGCAAGGTCAGTTGGCAGCTGACCCGAAAATTTTAAATTTTCTTAAAAAAATAAAAATGTTCAAAGACTTTCAGCTTTATAAAGTATACAAAATACCACAAAAGCAAAATAAAAAGAAAGGAACTTTTTTTCTCCATATAATCTTTTTTTTTTTTTTTTTTTTTTCTCTTCTGAGGTACTAGATCCTGAGGTAGTTAAACAAAATGCATAAATTGGTTTTTCAGGGCAGCAGCTCTGCACCCTTTTCTCCAAAAGTCAGTCGCAGTGCTGCCCGCTCTACTAAATATATATATTTATTTATATTTATATATCGATCTATTCATATAGGTCTATCTATAAAATGCATCCGAATTTTTTTTAATTTTTTTTTTTTTATTATTATTTAAAATGCCACTTTCATTCCAAGGGGAGGACACCTGATATAATCAACCCTCAGAGGGGTCCTCTCCTAAAACAAGAATTTTTCCCCTAAATGTGGCCCACCCAGCCAGAGCCAACCCTCCCCCCAAATATACCTCTGTTGGTCCAACCATGACCGAGCAATGCCTTTTGTCTTTCCATGGAAAAACTTGTGAGAACGCTTTAACCAATTAAGAACTACACAACCTAAGCATCCTTAAGGTACCACACCACAGGGGGTGATATGGGGGGAAGGGGGAACTGTTTTTCTTCCTTGTCATTTTAGTGTAAAAAGAACCAAATAAAAAAAAATAAAATAAAAATAAAAATAAACACTATACCCAAGGGGGAGTAGGGGAGGGGGTTGAAAGGAGGGTAGGTGATGTTGGCAAAAGCCCTCTAAAGTACATTCTCACAGCAGACGCAGAGACGTGAAGTGGGTGGAGCTTTAGAGGTGTAAGGTCTCATCACCCCCACTTTAAAGTCATCAAGTTGTTCAGGGAGGGGTGGATGTTTGGCTCCGATGACCTGACCCCTGAGATGTGCATTAGGATCCATTGTCATTTTCTTTCCCCCTCTGAGCTTTTCTGCATCTGTCCATCTTTCGAGTTTCATGGCGGATCCAGTCACCGTTCTTCCAGATCTTGCTGGAGCTTTACTTCCTGCGCGGCGTCGGAGGCTGGGCTCCCGATGGAGGCTTGGGCTGCTGCTGCTGTTGCCTCCTCACTTGAGCCAGGATCTCCTGAATCTTTCTCTGGGCCAACTAAACCAGATTAAAGAATATTAGTATCATCAAAACACTTCACTGGAATTTTAGATTCATTTGTAAATATACAAATATACAATCCCCCCCATTGAATGTTTGGTTTAATTTTGTGGTCAAAAACAGAAAATGTTGAAATTAATGTAATTTTTCCAGAGAACTGACTGAGGAGGGACTGTGGAATTACGCTGAAACTCGCATTTCTAAAAATGAAGTCTGCACAAATCTAGTTCTGCAAATTATTCTGCAGTTAATCAGTTCTTGCAGGCCACAATGACCAGTTGAACCCGACTGACAGGAACATGGCCCCAATAAGAGACCTTACAGTTGTAACAATGTAAAGAAATACAAAACTTCTTTAGGAAGGCAAATGAACACAGAGTGGATTTTAGACTTGGCTATCTAGAAACAACTGATAATATTTGCCAAAGTTAAAACAAACTTGAAGTTCTTAAAAATACAGGAAGCATCTTAGTAGACACTGCTATAGGACAAGAACTCAATGCAATATGCTTTTAAAGTACAAAAAAAATTGAAACATTTTCAAAATGCAAAAACCCATCAATAGCTAGGTGCAATTAGTGCACAACTGAAGTAAAGGTGGTACTATTTTGGTGTTATTCCATAGAGTTGAACTACTATGGGGAGTACCTGTTGTTATTGTTTTAAAGGGTGATGACTCGAGAGTTTATGTATAAAACTGTTTTGCTGCCTCCCAGCTGTTTTGTTTCACTAGAAAATACCCGTTTGAACATCATTTTAGCAGCTGGACCTGGTTTATATATTTACATAAGATATGTCCTAAAACAATCAACTGGACCAAAGCAGCACTTTTATTTATCTTTTGAGAATTTATACCAGTACAAGAGTATAAAAAACTGGTTGTGAAGATTTGAGGAGCAAATCCTTAGCGAATTGTATAGTTACTTGATGTAACTGTACTGCTTTTATTTTTACAACTAAAAAAAGTCTATCAACCTTTAAAAAAAAAAAAAAAAAAAAAAAAAAAAAAAAAAAAAAAAAACCCACACAAAAACACCAGTTTTGTATGCAACAGTGTACATAGTTATCATCATATTATCAGTTATCATCATATTATCAACATATTATCAGTGTACAGTTATCATCCAGTCATACTGTTCAGTAACAGTATGACTGGATGATAACTTGTGTAATTTCTAAACAGTGATCAGATTAACTTACAATAGGAAGAATTTCTGTGACTTTAAAGTGCAACTAACCCCCAAATCAACTTTTTTGCTGATAAACTGTAAATAGGTTATTTAGGGTTTTATCTTTAAGTTTCTGTGCAAATTTTAACATTTTTATGCAAGTTGGTTTAGTTCCGCATTATTTTGCCTGAAACCATCTCAGTGCTGGCCTCCTTAGGTTGACCGGTGCCTAAGCAGTTGAATTCTATTCAAAACGGTTTGGATTTATGTCACGCCGTACAGCTTTTAATCACATAGCCCCGGGTGCGGGTGTAAAACCATCTCACTCAGACATGCGGCCTTGCCCACTGGCGGCATGTCAGGAGTTGGAATAGTGGGCGTGGCTGCAGCGAGTTATTCAGCTTTACAAATGTGTGATTTATTTGCAACGTGGACACAGAGTGGAATGGTTCACCGCTGCTCTGACTATTGGTGATGGTATGATACATGATTGACGACTGTGTCAGACTGACTACAGTGCTTGGGAAGTGGGAAGTGCTCACGGCAGCTCTCACTGCTTGCTCAGGACACAGGGTTGCAGTTGAGCTGCAGAGCATTGTTGCCATAAAAGTCTCCAATAATACAGGAAAAAAAAAAAGTTGCTAGATTTATCACTTGTTGGTTTCCTGAAAAAGTCACTAATATCTAAAAATCTGTTAAATATAGAAACAAGGTTTATAAGCAAGGAACAGAGCTGCTTTTGTCCTGACCACAGCCCTGCTTGCCCTTTCTGCTCATCCCAACACTGCCTACCCCTCAGTGTCTTTTGGCTCCACCCACTTTCATGGAATTTTTCTAAATTTGTCAGGGGCAAGTGAAATAATTGCACATCTTGAAAGCAGTGACCTTGTACATCTAGGCTTTTCATGACCCACCTGGCATGCAAAGAAGTGTCCACTGATCTTCACTATGACCTGGTCGTTCTCATCAGGTGTCTGGTCCCTGGGAACCACCACTTCTGCACAGGTCAAGTTTTGCAGCTCATTCACCTGCAGTTACATCAAGACAAATTTATTACTGGTGCACCATTCTAGTTTGTTTTACTAAACATTTGGAAGCAGCCATTTATAGAGTTATGTTTACCGTTTTTCCACCTTTTCCAATGACACGTCCAGCAGCAAAAGAGGGAACTTTGATGTGCGCTTCCAGCTTCACCTCTTCCTTCGGCCCGAAAAAGTTCTCTTCTTTAAGCTTGCCAAATATGCGACACTGAGCCTGGAGCAAGAAAGGTTCAAGTTGAGATTAACTAAACTGTGTTTATCAGTTTAAACATTTGTTCTTTCAAGTGGAGTTGTGTTAAATAGAATGAGCTTCTAAACATGCAAGAGATGCCACTACCAAACTTTAAACCAGCAGGTTGGAAGGTTTAGCACCTTAAACTGAGCTTCTGGTGGCCCAACAATGATGACCATCCTCTGTTTGGCATCCATTCCTTCTGCTGGAGCAATCTGAAAATAGGTAAAATGCAGCATTAACAGCAGCCCACACCCATTCATCAAGCTTTCATCACCACAGCTTTTCCCTAACCTTGATTGAGGCTCCAGCAAAGTGTGAGAGCTGTTTGATGTGTTGGCCCTGTTTTCCAATTATGGCTCCCACAGCAAGAGCAGGAATGAACAGGTGAACCGTCTCAGACTCCGGCTGGCCCTGCTGGGCAAAAACAAAGTGTTACAAATGTGACCAGAAGACTCCGACGGGACCAACACTTCAGGTCCAGCAACCAACGTGTCAAGGCAGATAGGGGATCAAGCAGAAGCTGCTATATTCTGCAAGAGTTGAATGTAGACACTTGAAATTAACTGATCAGGAGTAGTGTCTATCCAGAAGAGACATAAAAAGATAAAATTACAATTGTCAATTTCTAAACTGTTCAGACTGATTTTTTACACCGCTCAGAGCAGTAAAACTTGTCGGGATGAGATTAGTCCAAGATAAACAGCATGATTTACAGACATGTTAGTGAAAACTTGCATATAAACAGAAAAACACTGAAATCCAGACAGGAAGTTCTTGTTTAATTGCACTCCATGAAAGGCTTTGATTTAGTAACAAAGAGGTTCTCTGGGATTTGATGAGTGTTGATTTCTAAACCAATTTAAGTTCTCCAGACAATGTTAGAGGATGCACAGACAACCTTTGGGGGACTCCACATCTGACAGAGGTTTTTTAGTGCCTTGGTGTTGATTGTTATTCGCTTATTTACATTTTGAGATGCAATGTCTTGTATAGTTACTCTTGAACATTCACATCTTTGTTACAACCACAAGGTTCAATGCATTTATGTGGATTTTGTGTGATAGACCAACACAAAGTTAAAAAAAAAAAATTGCATGGGTTTACAAACTTTGACAAATCTTAAAATTGCAATGTGCATTTGTAAAAATTAGTGCACAAGGTGGGAGAACAACTAGTTGAAGACAACTATTAGTTGTAGGCTCCACAAATGTGGAAGGGTGGCATTAAACAAAAAAAAAAAAAAAAAAAAAAAAAAGCTAGTGTTCAAATAAAGACATAGGAAGCACTGCACATCACCCTAAACATAGCTTCTCCACAGTTAAATATGGGGGCAACATCATACTGGTTCCCCCCCCTCCCCTCCACAGATTTATTTTAAAAACCCATGTATGCTTTTGTTCTCACTTCAAATGTGACAAACTGCTTTGTGTTGGTTTAACAGATAACGCCACAACATACACTAAAGTTTCTGGTTGTAATGGTACAAGGTTTAAGAGTGAATACTTTCGCAAGGCATTGTAGACACTGTCGATTGTTCATATTTGGTAAAACACTGCTATTTATACAATGACAAGTCTTTATTTTCAGAGATACAGATACTTGGTCGAGGTTACAAAAACCACTCACCCGTTTCGTTTTTTTGCATACAGCGCATCAGAGAAACCACAAAGGTCACATTATTATTTGATCATATTGGAGCCTCTCCTTCTCACATTCAGTATTTAGAGTCTGCCTAAATGCCAATAAAAGGAGAAATAAAGGGAAATAAAGGAGAACTTTCCAGCAAACCCAAACCCCTAATCTCGCAGCCACAAGCCGTGCAAAGCACTTTGGGATGGGGGACTTACAGCAAGTGGCTGGCTGCTTGCCGACAGCATAGAAGCCCAAAATGGCCCCTCAGCCCCATAAGGACTGCACTAGAGGGAAAAAGGAAATGTGAAACTCAGTTGCTCAAGACTGATTTCTGCTTTCATTTCAGTTGCAGACTTTACAGGCCTCACCCAACAATTTAGAAAACCAAGTCAACAGTTCTCGGTTTTGTAGTGTAGGAAGCAGACCGCTTAAATAGCCAACAGACTTTTCACTTACGCCATACGAGCATCCACCATGAGCTCCAGGAGGCGGGACGTTGGCCATGGAGGGACCCATGCCTGGTGCTCCACTGGGGAATAAACCCAAAGCGTTCAGATTCAAGCCAGGAATGAGGTTGGATTGGAGCTATAAATAAAATGGCAGTATATTAATTGGTGAAATTTAAATACGTTTCTCAATTGTCCTGATCGTTTATCATCTTAGACCCCCCCACCCCAAAAAAGAAAATTTAAGTCTGAGCAACTTCTGTAAAGTTTTCCAAAAAGCAGGCACATTAAATTAACATCGATTCTTAAGTTCTACAGTTCAACTGATGCATGTTCATGCAGGTCACTGTCAGCAATAAAAACACCTTCAGATAGTAGCTTTGTTACTGAACAAATGTCAACCTATCAAATTTGTGCATTAATCCCAACATTTGTCATGCAGCACTGCAAGCCACAGAAAAAGAATATTAGGTAATCTTCACAATGATTCAGGATCTGAAAGTGCTCCCATGGCAGATGAGGTTAACATATGAGCTTATAAGGAATTGAGCATTTTACTTCCCAAAACAGAACATTTGGCTCTTTTATTCCTTTCCAAAGGCAGAGGTTTCCTAAACCAGGAGAACCTAAATTAGAATCAGCTGATTGTGTGCACACAGAAGGAATTTGACTTTTTGACTTTGGTTTCATATGCTCACATCATACAGACAATATAAACTTTAGAGGAAGAATAATTAAGGATAAAAAGGAACAGTATGTATATGTACAGAAATGCATTAAATGTAATTTTCTTTGTAAAAAAAAAAAAAAAAAAAAAAAATTACATTTAATAAATTAAGCAGCGATGTGCACAAATGCTTTGAAATTAGCTTGTTTGTGAATTGTCTTAACTTTAACTAATGCCACATGAGCTTTTTTTGTATTTTATATATTACCTTAGTTTTACCTCTAGGTGTCACTTTTGTGTTTGGGAACTTTATATATACAAAGGCAGAAACCTTTAATGAGGTGGCACATCAAATAGTTAGTGAAAGTTGCAGCTTTTTAGTAATATTGTTATATATATATATATATATATATATATATATATATATATATATATATATATATATATATATATATATATATATATATATATAAAAGAGGGGGGGTGACGACAGTGACTGAGAAACAAATCAAAATACTGGTAAACAGAAAACCACTCAACTAACAAGATTGCACCTCAGGGAGTAAATGGACTTTCAATTGCAGTATTTATTTCCCCCCCCACTGGCATGTGTGTCAACCCCAAATATGGGTTCTAGTGGGTTCACATGTAGGCTTAGCCTCTATAGATGCAGTTTTTTCACAATGCTGAATTGCTCACAACTTTCCAACATTAAAAAAAGGTCTTAATTTCAGAGTGAATGAAAAATGTTACCCAAGATACTAACTTCTGAATAGACAGAGCTGTGACATTCACCCTTAAAAGTATGCGCTTGGGTGAGTGCTGTGTTTTTTGCACATAGATCAAGCCGTGTGTCTGCCTCTGTGGGGGACTTCTGACTGATAAGCTGTCTCACCCATCACTTTAAAACTTCACTATTTAATTGAACTTGGTTTATCCCCCAGGGACAATTGAAAGCGTGCAACAGGAAGTTGTAAATATGGGTACAAAAATTATGTAAATAGTAGTAAAAAGTGGCTGTAATTAAAAATGTAGTCTTAATCAGGAGATTTTCAAAATTTTACATTCATTTCACTTTCTGATGCAGTGATGTTACAATACAGTTTGTGAGGCAATAACAGGATTAGAATCAAACATGTAAATAATTTGGCAAAGGCCAGGATGCAATTGCTACCCCATAACATGCAATATTGCTACATGACATTATGAATTATAAAAGCTTATGCCATTTAAAAAAAATAAAAAAATCCACAACATCTACTCCACATATATAAACTAGGCACCAGTGAAGACTGAACTTTAGAAGTGTGACCTGAACTTAAACTGGCTCACAATAAAGATAAAATGATAACTCTGGTGGTGACCCTTACATTCATAGCAGCCATGTCGCTCTCATAGGATTCCCTGATCTTCTTCATCACCTCCTCCTCAGCTCTGGAGCATGCTTCGATCGAGCCTTTTACTGTGATGGTGCGCTCTGGGTTGTACAATGTGAGATCCTGGAGCCTGGGGGGGTGGGGGGAAATGATGAAGTAAATACAGACGATACACAACAGCAACAAAAACAGAGTTGATGCGGTGCCTACTGCTGTCTTTGTCAGTTACTGCACATAAAGATGACAGCAGTGAACAGCGTCAAGCTTTCTTACGGTGAAATTGTGATCTTGGTCCCCGTGTCTTGCTCGATTTTCTTCAGGTTGCGGCCTTCTTTCCCTATTAATCTTCCTACAAAGTTGTTGTGTGCAAGGATCTTCAGTGGGATCTCCTCTGTGCTGTAAAAGATGACAGCATGTTACATTTACAAATACAGAACACCCAAATACACAACACAAAAATGACCCATCCAACTCATTTATAGGTTACTATATTTCTGATTAGTCACCAGTTTAATCCATCTGTGCTTTCTGTGTGTGCAACTTCAGTACTCAGTACTTTTTTTTTGTTTGTTTGTTTGTTTTTTAAAACTTTCCTCTCAGGTCTGAACACCTGTTGATTTTTTTTCCCCCCAATTTTGCTACATCAAAGTTTGCTGATGACAGATTCAGTGTGCCAAATATGGCAATAGCTCAAGGATTTATGCAGCAAAAACACTGGTAAATAAATAGGATTCTCTACACAATCGTTAGCCGTTTGAAGTTAATTATTGCGCAAATAATATCAAATCCTGCAGTGCTGTAGGTTAGGATTCCAGACCTTTACAGTTTCTCCTTAGGCCTAAAATACCACATAAACAATTCATAATTATTTTTCAATCTTAATATTTATTAAGTTTATTTGTATAGCATATTTCAGCAACAATTCAAAGTACTTCACACCATAAAACCATAATTCTGGTGTATCATGTTATGAAACAAGCAAACATTACATTTTTATTTAATGCCATCAAAATCCTCAAGCAAATATACATCAAATATATTGATCAATATTCCAGTTATGAATCAAATGCCACTCTAAACACATGGGTTTTTAGCCTCAATTTAAAGCAGGAGTGCCCAAGTCCAGTCCTCGAGAGCTACCACGCTGCAACCTTTAGGTGCATCCCTTCTCTAACACCTGGATCAAATGAATGGCTCCTTACCAGGACTCTGTAGAGCTGAATGACTCCAAGTGAGGGAATTTAGCCTTTTTACTAAGGTGTGTTGGAGCAGGGATGCATCTAAAAGTTGGTAGCTCTCGAGGACTGGACATGGGAACCCCTGATTTAAAGGAACTCAGTGTTTCAGCATCTTTGCAGTTTTCTGGGAGTTTGTTCCTGATTAGTGGAGCATAGAAACTGAAAGTTGCTTCTCCATGTTTGGTTCTAAGGATGCAGAATAGACTAGAACCATAAGACCTGAGGGGTCTGGAAGGTTGCTAGGTCAACAGGTCTTTAATGTTTGGTGCTAAGCCATTCAGTGATTTATATATGAACAAGAGTAATTTAAAAAGTCTATTTTCTGAGCTACAGGGAGCCAGTGTAAGGACTTTAGAACTTGGGTGATGTGCTCTCTGTTCCTAGTTTTAGTGAGAACACAAGCAGCAGCATTCTGGATCAGCTGCAGCTGTCTGACTTAAACAGGATGTCTGTAAAAGGATGGCAGAGATATCCTTTTGCTGTTTATTTTGTTCTGAAATTATCCAAAGTCACTTAAGAAAGCTTTCAATGGGAGAGACATTCATGTGGTCATTCTGAATCTACAGTTAAGACAGATTAGTATGAGCCATAAACATTCCATAATCCACCAACTTCACTGGCTAATATCAAGCACATCCTTTCACAGTAAAACATGTGCAGCAGCTGCAATCTGTTGCTCACATACCAGCTTGATTTCATATAGTCTCAGACCAGGAGTCCAAGTCAAGTCTTCCATTTTCCCCAACTTAAGCACAACTTGAGTCAGAGTCTTAAACTCAAGTCCCCTTCTCAGTCAGGTGCATGTGATGGTGAGAAAAAAGGAAGAAAGCCTTTTATTCTGGCGCTGCAATAAGCCATAAAGTTTTGTCCAACTGCTCACCATCACTATTTTTAAGCCTCACTGCTACTGAAGAAACTACCAATTGCTGATGTCCAGTGATCTGCTCTCCCTGCATGATGAACGAGCAGCAGCTTTGCTCCAAGCTCCTCACCCCATCAATAAGGATAGGTCCAGCCACCTAAAAGAGGAAGCTCATTTAATTTGCTTCTATTTTGTTCTTTAAAGACTTGCATCATGACTATGGGTTGGAATTGGGGGGACTGGTAAGACTAGAGCTTGGAATTTTGCTTTTTCACCACCAAAGCAGCCCCCATATTTCTGCAGATGATGCCCTAGTCAGTGTGTCAGTCCATTTCTAAGTCGATCTCTCCACCACTCATGAAGACAACAGGATATCGAAACCCCTCTGCTTGAAATAAATACCGACTCCGAGGGGAGCTTTCATTGACTGTGTGCTTATGTGTTAAAGGCTCAGTACTGTCAACACGGAAGGAAAGGCCTCTATTGCAGTCTCATTTTGCTTGCTACCAGACAAAGACACTGGCCCCACAACTTCCTGTAATGTATTTAACCTGTAACGGCTACATGCTTCTGTAAGTCGTGTCAACAATGAAATGTCACATCAGTTGTTTGCCATTGACAACTACAATGACCAGTTGTTGCAGCCTTAAAACAATTTGTTTCAGATGTCTGATATTCTATTACAGCATGGATGTTTCACCTTAAAAGAAATGAGTCAACAATAGTTTCCCTATTTGCATTTGAAATACCAACGAACATGAACTTCATTTGCTTTGAGTTTCACTTGTCAGAGTATTCTACAACTTCTTGACTAAATCACATGAAACTCTGAAGAACATTGAAAAAGATTAGTGAGAAGAAGTTTGATTAAGCTACTAACCCATCGTCTAAAGTTCGGACTTGCCCTAAGCAGAAAAAGCCCTGTGCTCACTTTATTAAAATAGCTTTAAAGCATTGACTGTTTCAAGAAAACAGTCAAACTTTGACTCCCCACCCTATGAAGTTTCTTTCGTGGGAAATGTCTTTAAATAATGATTAAGAGCCACAGATTACCTCCAATAACATGAAAAAAATAAATAAATAAAATTCATTCACCACTTGAAGATAGCACAATGAGCTCAACAGGAAATCTTGATATAGACTTCTTTTACACTGAATGATTAAAGATGCCAGACTCCAAAATAAATATTAAACAGATCAGTCCAACAATTAGTACTAAGCAGGTCAGAGGTGTAAACATTTAAGACCGACTCCAAGAAGTGGGAGAGACGGATTAAGAGGAGAATGCTGTGGAAGTGCATACAAAACAAGGACAAACACAAACTGGTTAATATTTGTCACGGTGGTCCGTTTGTTCAGTGGGACCAATCATTTGAACAAAATGAGCAGGCCTCTGCATAATTTGAGGACTTGCTGAGGAGCTAATTTAATCATTTGATTTAGGTGTGATAGGAGTTACTGTTCAGCAACTTTTAGATATCTTCAATTTCTGAGGACTGGAGTTGAAGACCCCTGTTTTAGACCAAGCCTTTAAAAAAAAAAAAAAAAAAAAAAAAGGCCTCATTAGGTGTTTAACAGGAATCAAAGAAGTGAAACCTAAGCACAAAACAGTATTCAGTTTCTCAGTTTTTTTTCAAGTGAACTCACAACTTCGTGTCAACTGCTTCCTTCTGCATAATATCCATGATGGTTCTGCAGGCGTTTGAACAACCTTCAGGGGTGGAGTGAATCGTAATGGGTTTTTCTGCTGCTCCTGCATTTTCTTTCCGATGGATGTCGATCCTGCCATGTAGATGCGACCAAATTAGCCAAGTTTACTAATGTTTAACAAAAAAATAAATAAATAAATTCTAGGTTCAGTTTAAATCCTGACCTCCGTGTACGTACTTTGAATGGGTCTGTTTGGTGATATTCCGTATGGTGGCACCCTCCTTGCCAATGATTGCTCCTACGAACTGCGTGGGTACCAGCACACGCAGCGGGATGTCAGACTGCACTTTGGGACGTGCACCCAAACCCGGAGAGCCAGAACGTGGAGGTCCGCGAGCGTTGAAGCCTCTCCGACCACCCGCAGGAGGACCCTCTGATGTAGCCGTTTCATCTGGGATATACGACACTTTCAAGGCATAGTTCTCCATCATCGATCCATTGAGCTTCTCCATTGCTCTGGGGAAAGTTACAGAATAGATAAGGGTCAGTGATTCCATGTCCACCTCAAGGATTTAGGTCCTTTTGAACACAACAATGTAGTATAATTGATGTACACCAGGGGGCACCAGATGGCTAATTTAATCCCCATTCCAACACGTGCACACTTCCTCCTCTAGTTATTTATTGAATGTCAAATTTAGCTAGACTGACTTTGGAATAGCAGAAACATGGAACATTGGAGGAATAAAATTAAATAAATAAAATGAAAAAAAAATTGAGTGCAAGTGTAAAAGGATAATAAAACAAAACTGAGGCAAATGTTTACTTACAGTCTTGCATGGTCCCTAGCTGCGTATCGAACATTCACTACTGCAGTCTCTGTATCAGTGTTTACTGTGGGGAAACCGACATGGAGTCATATTCAATAGGAATGACAACTCAAAAACTACAAGACAGAGGATGCTAAGTCAAACCTTCACTTATTTTGCTGCAAACATTTTCCACCACTCCTGCCACTCCTTATACAGAAATCCATTTAATTTTCTTATTTACAATAATCAAGCTAGACCCTCCCGAACTTCACAATTTCTTTGCAAAAAAAAACAAACCCTGTCAAAAGGACCATCTTTTCCTAGTGCCCAACAGAATCAGTTCCGTTTTTCCAAAAAATTAGATTAAAAAAAATAATAATAATAAAAACAGATACACTTGGCTTCTATTGATTAGGTATGTTGATCAAGTTAATATTTATATTAAATAAAGTCTTTGGGGAAAAAAGACCAATATATCTCGATTAAAATAAATTTAATGAATGAGGTTTAAAGCCCAATAAGCTCCACCTTTCAATTTAATAAAGATTTCATGAGAATTAAAAGCACACGTTTAATATGGGTGTGAATAAAAAGGTATTTACTAAGCTAAACAGTAAACTGCTCTTTTTTTCCCCTGTCATTTTTCTGAAGTGACTGATATTTTGTCTCCAGAGGAGCATTTCACACGAAGTTGAACCTTTAAAAGGAATATAGAGGACTAGAACTGTATTCTAATGGTTTATCTTAAACATGCAGCTCCCTTCTGGTGATTTTTGCACCTGACAAGCTTTCTGACGCTTACAGTTAATTGTATCTGGGAAAACATTTTGCTGCTCAACAAACTAAGAGCTTTACTTTTTAAAAAGTAAAATGCTTACCAACTAATGATACAGCAACAGTGTGTACAAGTGCCTATTGCACAGCTGTCTATTAAACGTTTGTTAAATTAGTCACATTAAGAAGACGGGACGCAGCGGCGGTCAGTAGGAACTGACTTTCACTGTGAAAGTCAGTGGAAAGGGAGAAAACAGTGGTTGGACTAAATTCACAAATGCTACAATATTTTCTTAGTGGATTTCAGTTTAATGTTTGAATACTTCACAAATTTACATTTGTGTTTTCCATATTGCAGTAATCATAGGACCCTACTATCCCTTCAATGCAATGTTACAACTTTAACATCATTGCTCCTTTTTGCTAGGTTTCTAGAACTGAAGCATAACACAAGCACGTATTTCAGTCAGGTGTTCGCTGCCATCTTAAAAAGCCCTCCCAAAGGGAGCAACAGCCAGGGGAAAACTTAAGTTTTGTGCTCCCAAGTCCTTACACACCATCAGTGACAGATCAGGAGGGCATGGAGGCCAAGCCAACAAACTACCTGCAGCCATCCATTTGTAATGTGTACAAATGGATGGCATCAGTGAAAATGCAGTGAAGGCCATAAATGTTGCTAGTATATTTGCTTGAATATGCTCTTCAGTACAAATGCAGTCTTAATCAAAGTAAATCATGTTTAACAGTCATGATAAAAGCCTGAATTTTTAGCTTGAAGATTACTTGAATATTTTTTAGTCTTTGCTTGAGCAAATGGTACAGATGTCCTTCGAATCAAACAGCTCTACATTTTACCACACTCCTATAGAGTACAGGATGTACCTTGGCTGTTTTACCGTACACCTCAGACTCTTAAAGATTTCTTGTATACCAATTCACAAATTAGTATACAAGAAATCGCCTATATTTCATTCTCAAAAGCCTTTAAATGTTTTTTCTACCCAAACAAATTGCTGTTGCATCTAACATGTTTTTTCTAAAATTCACAGCCCTATATGGCTCCTGTACAAATGAGTGTTTTAGCCCTTCAAGACCACATCTTTTTAAACAAGAAAACAAGAGCCACAATCTACCCACATTACAAAAAGGAATAGCTACAGAAACTAAATAACTTCCCTGGCTGACCTCCTCACCCTGTGAGGCAAAATCAGTACTGAAAACTTCGACAGTTCTGCACTGATGTACAACAGAAGACATGTTTGCAGTAATAACGGGACAAAACACTTTAAATGGGCACAATAAGCGAGTTTCTAGTGTTTGAATGTCATAAGAGCTTCTTAAAAGCTGCAGGAAGGAATGAAAATACAATTGTGAACATCAAAGGATTGGCACTGTGTGGCTTACACAGATTTTAGATTACATTGAATTTTGGGTTAAAAAAAACAAAAAAAAAAAACAAAAAAAAAAACAACAAAAAAACGCATTCTCACCATTTGTAATAAACAGTTTTCATGCAGTTCTCAAGTTTTATCCACATGAATCCATTTAACCTTGTTTATATAGCACTTTCTGAACACAAATGCAACCTAAGGATCTTAACATGGGAAGACATGCAATAGTTAAAATAAGTACGCCACAATAATATGTTTAAAAAAAAAAAAAAAAAAAAAATTTAAAAACACTATGGGAAATCAAAAGCTTTTTACCTTGTTCACAGCTCTCTACTGCACCATACTGCGCAAGCATACCGTCTAAAACCTGGGAAAAAAGGGAAGAAAACCTCTGATTACCTGACAACTTTAATCTCAACCAGTTAAGATGTAGCTGTTTAAGAGCAACTGGTTCAGATGAAATCTGATGAATTCTTAGTAAAAAATTTGGTATATTTTGAGTAATTTGTTGCTTTTTTTGAAGAACATCTGTAAAAATAAAGACCCATTTGTGGTTAAGGAGCAGATTACAAAAAAGAGAAAAAGCTAGAAAGAAAAAACCCACAACACAGCGAATAGCTAAAAGAAATGCATATTTAAATACCACACCGACTCGAATTTGTGGGCATTATTACAAAATAAATCAAACCTTAAAGTTACTAAAAGAATATACACAACTATTAAGCAAAGAGACTAATGGACAGGGAAAAAAAATACATTTAAGAATCACATGACTCAGATTTGTGATCTACGCCAAATTTATGGCAAAGGGGAAAAAAAAAAAATCTAAATGCAACTACACAGATTGAAGAGTTTAGTGACCAAAAGAAGGAAAAATATCTATGTATTTTCCATCAGGTTTTTAATTTTAATTCATGGATGTGGTTATGTGTTGGCGAGAAGCAGAGCAGGCTTTTAAGCTAAGCTAGGACCTCTGACCATGCTCAGTGGAACTCATTGCCACACCCCCTCAAGAGCTCAACCCCACTTTCCAGCCAACAAGACTGCGCCCCGGCCCCCACCTCCCTAACTCTAATAAACCACCAACCAGACAACCTCCCGCCTCCCTGCCATCTGTGCTCCCTGTCATTGGCTGCTCCCACCATTAATACAGTCCCCTGAAGCCAAGCCTCACTGGCTGGCTTCTGCGCCCGTCCGTCCGCCTGATGGAGCCAATGAGAATCCAGGCCATTCAGGAAAGGGTGGGTTGCATTCCAGCAGGAAGCAGCAGCAGCTGGGGGGGGAGGGGTATGGGCTCATGCTACACATTCTGTGAATCAGCGCACATGGAGGGGAAGGGGAAACAGTCCAGGCCCACCCACCCACAACAGCTTGTGAACACACCACTACTTGGACTACATTCTCCCTTTTCAGAGAGCTACACACGTTCATTGACTTCTATACCTTACTAAACATACGCAAGACCGTTTTATTAAAAGATCTGACTATTCTGCAGATTCCAATCCTTTCAACTTTCCAGGGTTTTCCCCCCCTTTCATTCACCAACAGGCAAAAAGCTGTCTCGCTACATGCTAGGAACATACTGGAGCTGCATTAAAGGGACATGCGTAGGCAAAGCGAGCCCACCATTACAAAACCTGGGCTTGTCTGCAGCCATTTGATCAGTTTCTGAATCACGCTGAAATTTTAAAGCTGTGCATTAACGCCAAGATTTGGAACAGAACAGATTGCACAATAAGAAAATTCTCATTTGGCTTTGTTTGTGCTTATGAAGCAGAAGATAAAGGGGACAGCGCAAGCACATGTTATCACAGTTAAACCTCTGTAAAGCAGGGTGGAGGTGGGGGGTGTCACATAAAACTGCATGAAATTCCACACTCAGACAGTGGGATTGAACCAAAAGATTTTCTTTTAAAGAAGCTGATGCATTTATTTGCATGGGCTAAGGAAGTAATATTCATTTAGGCAGTATACTTATGAAAAGAGTGAGAAATGCTTTCCCCACGCATGACACAAAAAAGGCAGAACATGACAGACACGCGACTGAGGTCCAAGCCTCATGAAGTTTTTGCCAATCAGACAGTGACAGAATTCTGACTTCAAGTGACAAGAATTTTGACACCAAGTTAATCCTTAATGGAGCAGCAAACAGCATGAAACAGGGGCACTCCACTGCTTCCTAAATCTGCCGTAGAGATCCACCTGAAGATCATCCAAAGAATTTACGCAGACAGCTTCGCATTCAAAATCAGAAAGGTCTTCAAGAAAACCTAAATAAAATGCATACAAGGGCCGATTTCCAAGCGAGAAGTATATTAAGCTGAATTCACGATCTTCACAAAAATTCCAGACCTTTCAAGATTGTTAGCCCCAACTCTGTGGACTTATACAAACATTATTTGAGTTTTATAAGTGATTAATGTGGTACTGAATAAGTTTGTATACATCAAACATTTTATAGAAAATTGAGGAACTATAGCCACCAAAATAAATAAACCAACCATTTCCTTAAAATGTTCCTGCATCTATATAAAGGAAAGATTGAAAGAGAGAAAGGATCATTTTAAATTGTGAAAAGTGTAAATTTCAATTTGTGCCCTACATTTATATACACACACACTTTTGACAGTAAGGCATTGGCTCATACTTTTGTGAAGGTCTATCAAGCTTTTTGAAGTTACGGTTTCATTAAATTTCCATCAAACCCTACCTTCAGTTTAGAGTCCTGTTAACAAGATGCCTGTAAACTGCCAGAGCAAGCAGAGTTGTCTTTAGCTGGGTGAACCAAGATGTACCTTGAGCTGCCCCTCCCCTACCTGTTGCTGTGAATGGTCAGTAAAGTAAGGAAAGGCTCTACACTTTTGTCCACAGAAATTTCGCCAAGAAAAAATGTCTCAAAAAAGTAATGTCTTGGAAACTTAAGCATCTCCAATGAATTTTCTCTTTTAAAAAAAAAAAAAAAAAAAAAAAAAAAAAACCAACAAACACTATAGCTGACCATCTACGAGCAGCATGTCTGTTAAGCAACCTACGGCAGGCTGACTATCTGAACAGATAGCTTTAATAATTAACCAGCAAATATCAGCTTGTTCTGGTTGTTTTTAAATATAAAAAGCACAACAGCAATAACAGTATAATATTCTATGCAATAAGCAACTCAGCACCAAAAGTATAAAGTTTTTCTGGGGACATCTACGATTAGGAACATCCATAAATTTAAACTGATTCAGTAGTTTTGAATCAAATATAAAAACTTCAAAAACAACCTCTTCCATCAAGCAACCTGTAGCAAATTTTCCTCATCTTTTGGTGTCATTATGAAAAATAAATCCAAATTGGTCAAAATCAGAAGTGGCAGGTCAGAACTAAAGGAAAAGTGGAAATCATATCTGGACAAACCTGCTCAGTGCATCTGTAACAAAAACAGATAAACATTACAAATGAATCAGATGTTTTTTTTTTTTTTTTTTTTTTTTTTTTTTTTTTTTAAGAAAAGCACAAATGCTGCTGCTATTTTAAATAAAACTTGAAGCTCATGTGTAGATACCACTAAATCACATTTTTAATTCATAATTATCACACCATGAAAGTCTTAAACCAGCTTGATGCTTAATTGTAGGCTTTAAAAACCAACTTTAAGCACGTCAACTGTACCGACTTTTGCAATTCCTGAAAGAGTGATCATGGGAAATTTCCATGACTTATCCTCAGCTTCCAACGAACACATGTTAACAAAAAAACAAAAAACCTAATCCCTTTTGGTCTTTACAGCTTCTTGTCCACCAACATTTGATAGACAAGTCTAAGTCACACTACAGGTAATGAACCAGGCTGCAGCCCCAGTCAAACATCATCAAGTGCATGCTCAATTGAAATCCAAAGGCAAGGTGACTCCAGAGGCCACTAAATGAGAGCCCAGTTGAGCTGCCCGATTGTGCCACACCCTGGAAGGAGTTAGCAGCCTGTTAGCACTCACCTCCCACTGCATGTGAGGCGGGATGTTCCTGATCTGCAACTTACAGCTCCTGGAGAGACAAAAGAGAGAGAGAATGGGGGATGGATGAAGAAGACAACGTTACAGGAGGAGGGGGGGCAAGACAAGATAGTTAATGTTATACTGCCAATAAGGGCATGAAGCTACAAGTGGAAAATATATATATATAAAAAGCAAGCCTTTATTTCTGTTGAGTTCAACTTAAACCACACCACTGAAGTTCAATGAATTTAGAAAACGTTAGACTTTGGGAAAAATTAAAACTGTGCAGGGAATGGGGCACTTCAGTACTCAAGCAAGGATCCGAATATTTAAAAAAAAACAAAAAAAAACAAAAAAAAACACAACAACATTCCCTCCCAACACACTTCCTGTCATCAGTTTTAACAGTGTCCTCGTTTGCCTCACGTGTTTAATTCTTTGTGCAAAACAAATTTGGGTTAAAGAACAGCCTGACATGTTAAAAACATTACTTTATTCCTTACATTTCAAGTCATGTGCTCTTTTGCACTGAATGATTGGGTCGGAACCCCAGCGAGTCTTTAGGCCAACTCTTCCACCCAAAGAGACCCTTATCCAGGAGCACCCAGCTGTGGTGTCAAAAACTGCTAGGGGAGGGGAGATGCAAATGTCCTCAGAAACCAACAGGAATCTGGGCTAAGACAAGTCAAAATCGTGTACTTGTTCACACAGAGTGTGCATACAGCAAGAGCAAGTGGAGACCAGCAATTACAATGGTGCTGCTGTGCTCTGTCACCAGAAACACAACAAGGACAAAAATCCCCAATTCATTCCTTTTAGCTTTAAAGGTCCACACACCCCGAGTTTCATTAACCCAATATACTCATGCACAACAAGAGTACACTGGCTATCTGTTCATTTCCACACAGATGATGGAACTTATGAATCAATGTTTTGGACTTTCATAAGTTAATCTGCAAGACTAAGCTGAAAAAAATTAAAAAAAAAAAAAAAAAAAAAAAAATACAGGTCATTTCAAAGTACACACACACACACTTAAAGGAACAAAAACGTACGTAGACTAGGGCAGAACCATGAACACACACAGTGTAGGC
Organism: Anableps anableps; assembly: GCA_014839685.1. NCBI lineage: Eukaryota > Metazoa > Chordata > Actinopteri > Cyprinodontiformes > Anablepidae > Anableps > Anableps anableps. The sequence continues at coordinate 13,734,707 of CM026079.1, forward strand.
TCGAACTTTGAACCTATACCAGCTGTGAGATCAGCTTCACAATCACGCCACATGATTTATGTGCAGTTTATTAAACAAAACTCTGCTGACCTTTTTCAGTACATGTAAAATCTTTCAGAGTAACCTTTTGTTTCAAGCTCCTCTGATTAAAATGCCTTAGCTGCCAATAAAACACTTTTTAACCTCTAATCGTACTTTAATGTGTAAAAATTGCAATGATGTTACCTTGTATGAAACTAAGATTTAAATGATGCCTATGGATCCATTTTTGCAAAATAAGGGCCAGAATTCATGACATTTCTCTCCTTGGCAAGTGCCACCGCAAATCAAGCAAACTGGTTCAGTTTGACAAATGGAACAAAAAGGAAACTACCCAATCACCAATGGGCAAATTGTAAAGAAAATTCAAAAATAACTCAACAGGAATTTCAACCCTTTCCGCTCTGCCGTGCCATTCCTGGCTCATCTAGAGCCTTTCCTTTGCACGCTCCCAATGCTCCGCATTGCGGTGGGAGCGCCATGTGAGATGTGCAAACGCACAAAGTACTTCCAGTTGGATTAACCTATAGCTACACACACACACACACACACACACACACGAAGTCAGCCAGGGTATGTGTTGAGATTGGGGTGGTGGGGGTATACATTCCAAGCCAAAGCCTTTCATTTGGAGAGGTGTGCATGTGTGTGTGTGAGGTGTGGTATGGAGGGTGGGGGATAGCCCTGTTTCAGGCAAGGGTAACAAGGGCCCTCTCTGCCCCATGGGGGTGGGGCCCTGTTGCTATGGACACGGACAAGTCCACTGACAGGAACATGTAGAGAAGGGTTAAAAGTGGGAGGGGAAGGGAAGCAGGGGAGGCCCGCGAGTGACTGGTGTTGGCTCATCATGTGATGGCCAGGAGGAGGCCGGGCTCCTCATTTACTTTCAAAACGGACCAACACTCCACACATTAGCCGCCTGCTTGAGACCTATGGGCCCATATGGCGGAGAAGCGGGCGTACGGACACAAGTAATTACACACACGCATCCATAAAAGCCACAAGATGCTTCAAAAGTGATGGAAGCATGCAGAACACCTGAATTTTCTCCATTTCTTAATAATCCAGCCATACAGAAGTAATCAACATGGGACACGAGATCTATGCTTGATGCCTATTCACAGCAACTGACTGCCGCTCGCAGACGTCCTGAGTGACTGAACACGGTCAGATTTCCAATGATCCTCAGATCTCATACCAACTGCTTTTTTATAAAGATATTTAATCCAAATTTATGCATTTACACAACGTTAAGCAGACAACTTTTGCACATTTTGGTCTTGATCCAACTGCAACATACAAAGCATTTGGTTTTTTTCCCCTTTTAAGAGCCATAGCATAAAACAAGAGGTCATATTGAGAGATGTAGCATCCAAACCCTAAAATAAGTTATTTTTCTGTACAGGGGGGCTCCATAGTGACCCTAGAACCCAGATTTTTTTTCCAACCAAGATGAAGTAGTCATTTCTACAAACAACCCAGACAAATATGCACATTTATCTAGATAAGATACAAGATTTAGTAAGCTACAAGATTTTAGGAGAAACATTCAAAAAAGGTTCATCATAACCTGCACAAAAGTGAAATTTCCCACATTGTGTGCTGAAAAACAAAAGATTTGTACACCTTTGAGCATGATAGTTGTTTACTTGCTCTTTTACACACAGCCACCCCACCTCTGTGCAAGTATGAGATGTACACGTGAGTTTCTCTTTTTGATAAAACGCAATACATTATCACAAAAAAACAAAACAAAAAAAACAACAACTACACTTTAAACCACTTAACTTATTTCATTGAAAAAGGCTTGGTAGGAAGAAAACTTTTGCAAAAAAGTGCAATTAGACCTCGATAAATTTAATTTCTCAAGTAAATCCACTTTAAACACTGAAGTTCTTTGCTTCCTTAAAGGTTTTTAAAGAACAAGAGGAGTGGGTGTCATTTCTAAGTGACAAAAAATGAGCTAAAAAATTGAAATAGGTGGCCTTCAGATGACAGAATGTTTTATAGAAATGTGGAACCATACATTTTAAGTTATGCTTTAAATTATATTAGTCTATATGCTGGTTGTAAACCACGACATTTAATTAATGCTGTAGGAAGTATTTTTCTGACATCAAATTAGGTTGAATACTTTTTTTTTTTTTTTAACATTTCATCCAAAGCAAACTCCTTAGCATGTCACTTTACACAAACTTAATATGAACCCCTGAGATGTAGCAACCCCACCTTGATCTGTGGTGTAGCACCTCCTCTTCCTGAGGAGTTCAAAGGTTAAGGCATGATGATTGGCCAAGCCTCCAAGCCAAAGTGTGCAGGCTGGAATGCAAAGAGTAGGGCCCCTATAGTACAAGTGTGTGCAGCCTATGCTAAGCACTATTCTCACTGACAACCATCAAAGAGTCCTATATGGTGTAGGGATAGCACGCTTTAACCCTCCTCCGTCCAACAAAGCAACACAAAATCTGGACTTTAGTTCAGCCACAGTCAACACTACAAGGCGTGCTATAAGACGGCAAAGACAGAGATTTAGCACAAAAATCCAAGTCAAGCTCACCTGGTTTCTGAAACAGCATAAATATTACAACTAAAATCCCACGAGTTGCCAGAGAAACATAAACACACGTTCCACATCAAGAGCTCAAAACTCCAGTATGCTCTTTTTTTTTAAAGAAAGAAAAAAAAAAAAAAAAAAAAAAAAAAAAAAAAAAAAAAAAAAAAAAAAAATCCAGCCACATAAATATTAGGGCAGACCAGGGTTGGCAGTCAAAATGCTTGTGACTGCCACACAAATGTGAAATTTTGTGAGTCCACACATTTGACCTTATCGTTTGCCCTTTTTGCAGAACACACAAAACTAAGGTAATTTGCACTGGTCAGTAATCTTTAAATGCTTTTTGTTTAAATTAAAAGCCCACATGTTATCATATGCAGAAAAAACAAACAAACCAGCATGTATTAGAAAAACTGGGGGTAATACCCTTGATTTAAGATCAGTTTTCACTGGAAAGCTAAAGCCATGTGGTAGCTAGCTTAAACATTTGTCAAGAGCTCGGCCAGGGTTGTCTGCCTCACGAGTACATAGGAGTTTAAGAAAAAAAAAAAAAAAAAAAAAAAAAAAAAAGCTATGAACTGTGGGGTATGTTCTCAGTTTTATGGATTTAATATATGAGGCATTAATAAAAAGCTGTGAATTTTTGTAGTTTACCTAGTCACGATAATTAATTTACAAATATAACAAATTCAGATTTTATATATATATTTAAAGTACACTGGATGTGATACAATTTTAAACTTGTTTATCTGGAAAAATATAAGTTTATTTCACTGAAATTCTCCACACACCTTGTGAAAGAGCCACTGATAGATTATTTTTGTTAAAATTGCAAAAAAAAAAAAAAAAAAAAAGATATTCATTATGAGCCTGCACTTTAGGCTATAATTTAATGGAGGACGTTATTTAAGAGTCTTTAGTAAAGTGTGCTAACCAACACAAGTCTACTTAGGGACCTATAAACAGCAAAACAAAACAAACAAAAAAAAAAACAACACAACAACAACAACAAAAAAACAACAACAAAAAAAAAAAAAAACACACAAAAAAAAGGGAAAAAAAAAAAGTCCCCTTCCTCCGCCATTACATTATTAAAATGTAAGATGTGCATTTTAGTAATACAAATTGGCCTGATAGATCCAGTAGCAGATTCAACCTATGTATTTTATGTTAAACGGGATTAATTAAGGGTAAAATGCGTCACTACTAAAAACTACAGCACATATTTTAAAACTTCAGTCAACTGGCTGGCAGCTCACGTTACGTTCCTTACTCGAGAAATAAGTACAATTCCCCCAAAAAATAAAATAGGCAACCGCCAAGCGTGGCTATGAGGCTCCAACCCTGACATTTGAGGGGGGTTTTTTCGTGACTTGGGGCCCAAAACCTCCAATTCCACTCATGTTTGAGAATCCATCTCATGCAACGGCAGCACAATGTGCTGAGGAAGGGCGGAAGCGTGGGGTAGGCAGGGAATGACGAGCTGCTCCTTCTCAAATGGACGACTCCACAAGGGCCCGTATGCCACAAATTTAGCCTGCACTCTCATTCAAAACACATTTCGAGGATTAACCAGCCACACTGAGCTTTTAGTTCGCATGTTAGACACTGTAAGCGTGTTTAAGAAAATAGATATGGTAGAAGTGAGAAATAAAGCCAAATTAACAGCGGTTTTATGAGCACTGTGCAGTCATGGCGAAAGAAAGTACACAACCGTGCACCCTTTTAATATGACCCCCTCAACCTTAAGGGTGAAAATACACGTAATAAGGAATTTTTTTTTTTTTTTTTTTAAAAAGGGCAACATATCGAAAATTAGCGTGTTTAACAGCAATGCAAGCTTACCATACTCTTATTTTAAAATAGAAAAACAATGCTTGTAAAAAAAAAAAAAAAAAAAAAAAAAAAAAAAAAAAAAAAAAAAAGGCTGCTATTAGGTTTAAAAAGTATAGCTAAACTATCGTACAAAACTAGTTAACAATCCTTGACCTACCTTTGACGTTTAGGGACAGAGTGCTCCACTTCCAGAACTTTCCCATGAAGTTCAACTTTACCTAAAGAAATAAAAAATATAAATAAACACCAATGCTACTTTCATTTGTTCAACTACACGACCTTTCAACTCAGGCCTCATATTTAAAAAATGTAGCTAATTAAGGGCGTTTGTTTCTTCCCATTTCTTGCCAAAACAATACGTAAACATGGCAATGCAGTACATTTAACAAAAAAAAAAAAAAAAAAATTATATTAAGAGAATAAGTTTGACGTTATGTCTCAATGTGTGAAATTACACGAGTTAAGTTACGTTAATGTTAACCCCAATGAGACGAAAACAATGAAAATCTGCAAAAGCAAAGTGTGGTGAGGCTCAGTAAGTTGGCCTACATTTTCGCTAACACAATTAAACCACCTGGTGTGTCAGCATGCATGGGCGAAGTGGCTTCTCTTCGCAGGCCTACGATTTATAACCTGACAAAGAGTTTGTTCAAACTGAAGGCTGAAAATTGAACAGAAAAGCACACACACAAAAAAAAAACAAACAAACAAACAAAAAACTGGCTTCCACGCTTACTCCACGGTGTCCACAGCCTCGCCGCCTATGAGCGGCGTTAAGCTTTGATATCCTTAAGATTGTGTTTACGCTAGCATTTTATCAATGGAAATAATAGAGATTTCAGTCAAACCTGTGGGGGTTGAAGTCATTTGTCTGAACCTAGAGTGTCAAAAGGCCATGCAAAGGTTGTGTGTGTGTGTGTGTGAGAGAGAGAAAGAGAGCGAAACAATTGGATACACCCCCACCCTGCAGGAGTATACATGCATTTATCATAGATATCCGTAAAGAAATCTGAACACATGAAGCAAGGCCTTGCGTATATCTTCATTTCACTTTTTTTTTTTCTTTTTTTTTTTAAATTGCTTAAAATTAAAGATCTCACCTGAAAGAACATCGATGGCCCTCATCGCCGCCTTCTCGTCCGGGCAATCCACAAACGCATAGCCAGTTTTGACGAGAAACGGACCACTGTGCGGAATCTTCCACTGCTTGAAGATACTTTCCAAGTCCTCCTCGCTCGCCTCTGCGCTCACGTTGCCGATGTATAGCTTATTCATGTTCCACGCCGAAACGGGACAATCTTTACGCTGGAGAGAGGTGGAGGGGGAGGTGGAGAAAAGAAGAGACAGTTGTTCGCTCTCTCTCACGGTTGTGCGTCCGAATCGCCCCGTTTTTTTTTTTTTTTTTGTTTTTTTTTTCCCCTAGCCCTTTTACTACTACTACTATACGGAGCGGCTGTGGCGTGCTTCCCGGTCGGTTCGAGCCACAGCTAGATTTAAACTGGCAGCCCCTCCACAGTGCGTTTGCGCTCCCTCGCCCCCCTCTGTCACTGTCGCGCAATAAATAAATGCTCAATTATTAATCTCGCCTCGCTCCAAAACGATGGCGGGCCGGGCAAGGAAAAAAAAAAAAAAAAAAAAAAAAAAAAAAAAAAAAAAAAAAAAGGAGGAGAAACTACTTTTGTCTCTTCCTCCAAAAACCCCTTTTGGCAAAGAGACAGAGAATGTCACACACAGTGACACAGTGGCGCCCGCCTCTTAGTCTACAGCCTAGAATAAGAAGAAGAAAGGGCAGGAGGAGTAGAAAAAAAAAAAAGAATCTCCGCTATTCCGGCCTTTTTTCTGAATGAGCCACGTGTTCAAACTACAAATCAGCCCACACGTGAGGAATCCCAATTGCTCAATTAAGTGTTTGGGGGAAAATTGCACGGGAATCTGGGGTGGAGACAGCAGCGAATGGGGAGTCAAAAGAAAAGGAGGGGAAGAGTGGATTGGTGTTAGAGGAGAGAGAGGAAGAAAAAAAAAAGGCTTGAGAGTTACGTGCATAAAGGTTTTCCGTGCAAACTAGTGTCTTCACTAGAATCACATTCGTGGTGCCGTTCTCTGCAAAGCCTGGCTTCTGATTGGTCGGTTGAAGCACACGCACGCCCATAGCAGGGAAACGCTGATATTGCTGGGGCTTGTGCGCAGTCGTGATGACACAGTTGAATGAAAGTGTATGGTCAAGGGGGGTGGGGCCAATCAGATATGATTTTTGCACTATAAGTTATTAAACTTTGCATTAGCAATATTTAATGTTAGGGATCTTGGCTGCATGGGAGGACCCTGGGCTGCTGCTGGGGCCCTCATGCAATGCGAGAATGACACGTCTACTACTACAACCCACATGGCGGCATCCATCTTCTCCAGCATAGCGTGGCGCCATGCCCTCTTTGGTCCACAACTCAAAGTCCAGCAGCAGGCCCCATTTACTCGTGGTCACACACAGAAAAATATGGCTTGAGCGGGGGTCTTTGCTGTTTGTTTAAAATATCTATCAGACTGCTTGGTGGAGCGGGTACGCCATGTGGAGCGAAGACACAAGAATCCCTTCTGCCTGGATTCAAAATCACTGAACGAGGGGAGTGGTCTCCCACTCTAGTGTTCCCCTAGTGCCCCTTGTAACGCATATACAGTCACATGTTGAATGTATACCTATAAGATATATGGGGCTAACTGAAAATATATATGGCAGATATGTGGGTAAGATAACAATAATGTCCATTTTATAAGAAAGAGTCACAAGAAGCATCCCTGCTGATGGTCGGGGGTCAATATAGTGTCAATGTAGATCTTATACAAGATTTTCAACAGTTAATGAATACAAAGGGTTGTGCACAGTTTCAGTGAGTGCACTCTGATCTATTTGAGTGAGATTGGGAGGATTAAAACCTAAAAAACAAACGTCAAAGTAAGTCCAGAAATTGACGAATCACTGCAGTAAGTCCCATCTTTGCAAAAATATTTTTTCAAATCAAGTTATTTTCATTTTAATGAAAAGAAAATAGCAAAGTATGAAACAAGATCTCATTTTCTGGGATCCTTCAACAGACCAGCGTAAAAAAAAATTAAAATTTTTTTAAAAACTACAAATATACATACATATAGATAGATCGCACACATTACATAGTAAAGTAAAATATGTCCAACAATATAAAGTGTCATTATGCAGCAATAACCCACTCAGCTCCCCTCACTATCCTCTGCAGGGCACTTTTGTCTGCCATATTGCAGATGGATTAACTGCTGCTTTAGTAGCTTTTTAAACAAACATAATCAGTTAGATGTTATTGCCAAAGTATTCAGCTCCTTATAAATATAAAAGTAATATAAAACAGGCCACAGGGCACATTTACCTAATCTGAACTGTCCTTATTAAATAAATTCAATTAAACTTGTACCGAAAATAAATTCTTATTTTGACAAAATAACAACTACAAAACCATTAAACAACAGAACACATTTAAGTATTTCTTCTTACAAATTTAACCTTAATCAAAGATGTACTCAATTAAGTAATTTAACAATAGACAAATTGCATGTTACCAAAGACAGGCAAAGAATTTTGTAAACTTTAATCAGCTGACTGACACATTACACAGCCCAAATAAGAAATATCTATGGTATGCTTTTGCAAATTAAGCTGAACCATCAGGGAGGAGTGGGGACTATAATAGGGCATGCAACCATTACTTATCAATCCATACATTGATTGAAATAAGTAATAAATTGATAGATTAATCAATCCAATCTCCATGACAGCTGTAAAATTGGGTAAAGTAGTTATTTGTGCTGCTTAATCAAGGCAGTTGTTTTCATTCATTCATTCATTCATTCATTCATCCGTCCATCTACCGCCTGTCCCATCCATCCGCTATACCAGTTTGATCTGTGCCAGTTGGGGATGGAAGGGGTGTGGCTAAAGGAGGGGGTCCACTGAAGATAGGGCAGTGCATATCTGCAGTGGTCATTGGACCAGAGCTGTCATTGGATTGTAAAGCAAATTGTTTATGACAGGCAAGATATTTTGTTTCTAGGTTTAGTGTTAAAATGATTAAATTGATCACATTATAAACACACAAAAAACCCCAAATAGAAAGCAGATAAGAAATAAGTATCATAAAATAAAGTGCAGCTAGCCAGAAAGCTTCAGTGAACCTTGAAGATCCTCTCACTATCTTCTGCAGGGCAGTCTTGTCTTGCAGCTGGCATTTTGCAGACTCTCAAATACTGTTTTGCACAATGTTGCTAGGATGTTGGTAGAGAGTACGTTTAACAGGACTGTATCACATCCTGTTCTGTCTCTGCTATTTAGACAACTGTTGTTGTACTATAAACCTGTGGTTCTTAAACTGTGGCACAAGTACCACTAGTGGTATTCAGAAGAAATGCTGGCATAAGCTAAGCAAGAAAGAATTAACTGAGGCGTTAAAGGGATGAGTTCTTCTTTACTTTAGCTAAAACTTCTCAAACAGAAGTGTAGTGAAGACAATATTTGAGAATGCAGCAAAAATGAATATATGAATATATAAATGATGCAACTGAACGTAGAATAATTGCTAGTGGCTATATATGCTACATTCCATTTACCCCTGAAGTCTGGAAATTCTAACGTGTCCAACTCAAGTATGTTCCTGTCCTCAGTTCAAAAACCAGTTTGCTTTGCTAACTGGTGTTTTCAGTGGCCAGGCTATTATTAGCCATACAAGCTAATAACAGTGTGTTTCTCTTTATTTTACACATCAAAAAACTGAAATAGTATGTTCACTACAGGAGTGTGTGGAAGATTTATTGAGATACCATTGTTTAAAAAAAAAAAGCACTTTTTTGATTGTAATTTTTTAAACAACAGCTATCCCTAAGCTTGATATACAGGGCAGCCATATTGGATGTTGAGGTCAAGATAATCATCTGACTTTTCAACTTCAAGTTCCAACATCAGGCTTAGTTAATTTTTCCATTTTCAACTTTTGAGTAAAAGGGGGATACATAATCAAATCACAGGCTTGAATCAAATATATATAAGTTGTTTTTTATGTTTTGTTTTTATGATAACTCAATAAATTGAAAAAGGTCTTCAAAAGCCTCTTATATTACAGTTTATAAATGCCAAGTATCAGAATACTTTGTATTTACACAGGTAATAATTGCTATAAAATTTTGAGAATCACTGCTATAACATATATCACCTTGCTACAACAAAATACGTCAAGAAATATTTTTTTTTTTTTTTTTTTTTTTTTGCTTTAGTGGCTCCATAGTTGTTGCATATTTTAAAACAAACTTAACCATCTCATCACTATCAATAGGGTTGCACTACAGTTAAGATTTTGAATTTGCATATTGAAGACACAACATCAGTTGCGATTGACCCACACTTTCCTTGTTCTTATTTCTCTTTTCCATCATCATGATCTCCTAAACACTATCAATGTGCTTAAGCATCTCGCCCATTAAAATCCATATCAGAATCAGAATTCCTTTATTAGTCCCCCAGGGGGGAAATTTACATTTCAGTACAGCCCATCCAAGAAAATGGGGGGATGGGGGGCAATCAAGGTGCAGGGAGAGTTCATGCAACTCTCCAAATATAATAACCACCATGCAACCATTTAAAAACACCTCTAACTAAACCCTTGAACTCAACCACATGAGAAATAACAACTTAATATTTTAAGCCTATGTTCCACACCTTCTATTTTCTGTGCATTTCAATGACCACATTACATTGCTACATTGGAGACTTGCATTGTTACTATAACGTTCAAGGTTGTTTTTCTGTGGGGTTATTGGTTTTGTAAGCAAAACTACTGTATTATCATTTCTGTGATGTATCATTTGTATAAATCAATTTTCTGCAAATTTACAGTGCATTCTGGGAAAATCCTATGGTACTATAATTTGAATTAAAGTAATATTAACTGAAACAAAAACAGCTAGTTTACCATTGTTAAGTATAATAGGCAAGTGTTCTTGACTTGGGTGGAATCATTTTTATATGCAAAACAAATATTTTTGTAAAAATGCATGAGGCTGTATTATAGAACTGCAACAAGAATTTTAATCGTATTTTTTAAAAATAAATTTGTTGTTTGACTTCACAGAAAAACTGGTTTATTAAGTTGCACAACAAAGATGCTCTACTCAGGGCCGGAATTAAGAGGACTTAGGCCCCTACGTTTGGTGCCCTACTCACCCATGTAGCACATGCAAAGAATAGCTTGATAGTTAGAGTCAAAACACCTCAAGGTTTTTAGTCCTTCACTAAAATAGAGCTTTTTGGAAACAAACTTTGCATTTCTCTCAAAAATGGCATAATTTCTCAAAATTTCTTCATCTGTTACAAAAGAAAAAACAACAACAAAAAACAAGAGAAATGGTATCGCAACTACGCCAGATCTGATTCTTGTGACGTCACACAGCCAGTGAAATACACCAAAACCAAAGAAAGAGGCTCTCAAAGCATGCTGCTGCTACATATCCGTGCTTGAGGCAGCACTTTCTAGTAGCTGTGTATTGGTTATCTGGACAAAAATCCAACAGATTAAGACACCTCACTTGATATGCACTCATTCCTGTCAAAAATTACTGTTCAATAAAAGTCACTGGTGCCAAAACAAACAAACAAACAAACAAACATGGGGCCAAGAGTTATTGTGCCAGGAAGCCCTTACTAATGTCTGGCCTGTTAGTTTAACATTAAAGAGGCAAATAGAGCTGCTGGATTATTGGTATTGGTTACTGTTAGTTTAACAATAAATGTTTAACACACCCTGTTAACATGGCAGGTTTATTATGGTGTAAAAAAATATATCATATGAAACAATTTCAAAACATTTTTTGAGCTTTACTTCAACCTATAATGTGTTTAGTTCAACTGAAAAATGAACAACTCTGTTAAGAGAAGAAAATAAAAAACATAACATAAAAAATGTTTCAGTAACCTGGTTGCATAAAAAGTAAAATTAGGCTGAAGCACCTTTTTGTACAGTGTCAGCCTTTAGTCTTCTTTGGTACACACTGAACTCCAATTTGTTGAATCTCATTCACTGGAAATAAAGTTCAGAGGAATCTTTGTAACATTTGTTCATTGAATCTGTTAGCTAAAGGCTCAGTTTGCAGATAAATTACAACAGATCAACATGGTCTTGTTGTACAAATGTATCAGTAAGGAGAAGGCTACAAAAATCCACAGCATTACGTAAATACCACAGGACAATAAAGACAGTTATGATAAATAGAACAAATGCTGGGAAAAACATTGACATTGTGGAAACTGGAGGTTTCCTCAACATGGCTGAAAGGCTTGAAACTGGTGCAGTGACTGGAAGCTATCCTGATGAAGCAGCAGAAATTTCTGCAGAGTTCTCTTTTTTTCTCGACATGACAAAAATGTTTGCTGTTCTCTTTATGCCTGGACTAAGAAGTAGGGCTGTAAAGCAGAGATCTTTTCTTCCAAAAAAAAAAAAAAAAAAAAAAAAAAAAAAAAAAAAACATCAAAAAAATGGCAGAAAATTTCTAACAGTTTGTTGGACAATGTTCTCATTGTCCAGTAAAATCTTTAACTTTTGGGCCATAACTCTGAGAAGTAGGTTTGCCACAAAAACAACAGTGAACATTACCAAAAGAACACCAGCCCCACAGTCAAACATGGTGATGGCAGCATCATGATCTGAGGTTACCTTACTTCAGATGGAACTGAGGTTTTCGTCAAAGGGGGTTAAAATTATGAATAGTTCAAAATACTAGTCAGGACTGACTTAAAACTTTTAGGTTTTGAAGATGAAGAGGAGTTTCATTTCTTAGCGTCAAAGTGTAGCATACGCAGCATACACACCAATAACAAAAGAAAAAGATTAACAAGATAAAAATGTAAGTTTTGAAATAAACAAGACAGATTTACAAGATAGAATTAAACCTCACAGACAACGTGCTGGATTAGGACTGTGGTCGTGAGATGTTCTCACAATCTGATAGAGTTGTTGAAGTTTTGCAGATAAGTGTCAAGATGATTTTTCCAAGATGATGTTTGATGATTAATCCCTACCAATGAAGACAGAATGTTTAAACTGAATCATGATGGGCTTCATCAAAGTCTTAGTTTAAGGATTTGTACACTTGTGCAGCTGGGCTGCATGCCTATTTCTTCTTACAGATTTGTTTGTTTTTCAGATAAAGTGGCCAATATAAATGTTAAAATATATGTGGGAAAAAGTCAGGAAAACATTTATCATGATTTTTTTTGTATGTCACAAAACCAGGGGTGTGTAGACTTTTGAGAGCCACTGTATATCCCTGCAGTGTTTGTCATTGCACAGCTCTCCATGTGCACACTCATATAAAAGCAGGTTACAAAGGGGAAGTGTTGCTTCAGTAGGCCCTTCATCCAGCGGCTCAGACTCTAGGGGCCATGTCTGCCTCTGTGGGTACTCCTCCTCCCTCTCCCTGCTCCTGAGCAAACACCCCGCGCCGTCCGATTGGCTAACCTGCCCGACCAATCAGCGTGGCGCGGAGCCTCCTTGTACTACCGCTGCCGGTTCGGCCTCAGCCGCGCTCGCTCATTGGCTCCCCAGCCTCAACGATTCTATATGAATCAGCGCGCCAACTGCGCGTCTCCTGCAGTGTTTCCTCCGCTCGGCTTCGTCGTAAACCATAAAGATGTAACGAACCACGCCAGATCCGGGGCGCTTTTTCTAACGGTTCTCATCTTTTCAGGAAGTTCCCGCCGCCGTTTACTTTCCCTGGGGCTGCTCTCATAAGCAGGGTTATTTAACAAAAGGAACACATTTAATTAAAGATCCTTAAAACTTTTGAATCCAGGGTATATCTGGTGAAATTTGCAACTCCTAAAAAGTCTCATAAGAATTATTTAATAAAAATTCAAATTAAGACATTTATTCCCTGTTGATCAATGTAAGCGATTTACGTGGCGTTTAAGCAAAATAGGCTAATACTGATTTTTCTTCCTCCTGAGCCAAGGTGTTTAGCTTTAATTATTTCCGCCCCAATCCAAAACAATGGAGCCCACACAGAGGTGCTCCGTCGGTTGGAAAGTGTCAGATTGTGCTCTTTGTGTAGCTCCAGGACGTATAGACAGCAGCCATTTGCGCTCCCTCTCCTTGCCCTGTCGGTTTAAATGAACTGATGCATGGCTGCAGCCTCTCTCTGACTCTCTCTCTCTCTCTCCGTGTGTGTGTGTGTGTGTGTGTGTGTGTGTGTGTGTGTGTGTGTGTGTGTGTGTGTGTGTGTGTGTGTGGGAAGACTCTGCAGGAGGAGAAGTGAATGTATCGCTGAGGAATGTACAGAAAAAGTCTCCCCGCCCTCCCCCCATGTCTCCTTCTTCCAGTTTCAGGGCAAATTCCATAGGGGGTGCAAAGTAACATAAAGTTTCAGAGCAAAGCTGCATCCTGTGTGGGAAGATCTGTGCGCTTGGTGTAGATTAGACCTAGAAATCGAGCAGCCTTTGCATGTTTTTTGGGGGATATTTCTAGAATGGGAAAGGTTGAGGGAGGAGGAGAAAGGGGGGGGAGTGGATTGTTTAAGTAAAACGCAGCTTATAGCCCAACTTTGAGCCGCTGTTGGCCTCTCTCCAAGATATAGTCTGCGTCTCCAAAGCGCAAACACCCCCCATTAGGCTACAGTGAGTCCAGAGCTTCTGTTTTCCGGTGAGATTGCTTTCATTTTACTTTACATTTTTCAAATCAATCATTTTCTTTCCATTTTTTTTTAATTTTATTTTTTATTTAACACCATTTAAACCCAGCGACTGACCGCTTCGGACAGCTAGAGAGTGAGGGAACACTGGCTGTGAACGCCATGTTGAAGGAGAGTCTTACAGTAACAGAAATGATGCAAACAATCTTTGCGTTAAGGCAAGCTGCAGTTTAGGTGTAGACATATGGTTTCTGTAGCATTAAGGTGTCTTCCAAAACTATCAGAAGGGATAAACATTTTTTTTAAAAAGAGGATGCTTTGAGCTCAGATTCTGTTGTGTGATGAAACCTTTCATCTCATCAGAAAATGGCGGGTGTTGGCCCCCCCTCCCCTCCTCCTTCATTCAAAAAATATGCAAAGGCATAAATCTGTATTGCAGCAAATCTCGTTATATTGCAAGAAAATGCTTGAATTGCTTTTATAGTTCAGCAGAACTCTTTTGATGATTATTTTTTTTAACATTCAACTGAGTAAAGAATCTGTACGTTTTGTTTTCATCTCCTAAAAAAAATTGCAAAAAGATGGTAAAGAGTGAGTTTTAACAGATTTATTGCAAGTTAAACAATTATTTACACCTGATCCTGTTTAACTACGATAAATACAATGCTTTAGTTTGCTTTAAAACAACTTATAAGAGCTAAAAGCAACTGTTACAGTATTGTTTGTATTCAGAGGGCAACAAGTGTCTATATATTTTCCCTAAACTTCTAATTGCTCTGATCTTATTTTGATGCACTTATGTTGTGTAATCATTTATTAACTCTTTACTTGTTTTTTGTACTTTTATTTTAACATATTTCAAGCTTACAGTTGAATAATAAAATGTATTTATTTAAATGACTTATAAAATAACAGTATTTTGATATTTTTTGGCATATTTTGCAGCACATGTTCATGCAGGGCTGAAAGTGTGTGTTCTCACAGGGTCACATGGATATTTGCAGATTTTGTTACACATTGCAGCAACAGCGTAGCATATACGGCCATGCATTGGCATGCAGCTCTTGTTGGAAAACATTCTCCTGTAGGCTGCTGCCTCTGTTCTTGTTTGCTGTTTTCATTTTTGACTGGCAAGATAAATTTGCTTTCATGTCTTTAAAACACCTAAAATGTAATCAGTTTTTGCAATGTTATGCATGAAAGAATTGTATTAAAAAAATTGTTTTGCATCAGGTTGCTAAATATACATTAGACAGTGACAATAGGAATTTAAAATGAACAATTTAAAGAATTTGGAATGCATTTAATTATTTTTGTTTTTATAGATATAAAGCAGTTATTTACATGATCTGAAACTGAAATATTAGGCACAAGTTTTAAGTGTAATACTTACTTTATTCTTAAGAAATACAAAAGCATGTATTTAGGGTGTTTTCACAAGTTAGTTTGGATATAGAAAGCCTTTATATGTTGTGATAATTCTTTTTTTTCTGCCACCTATGGTTTGCAAAAAATAATTATGAGCATATTTTCAAATTTATAGTAAATTACTTTCTCAGGTTGACACAATTTAGCTTACAGTTGAAAAAAAGGGAAAACAAAGTATTTATGATGCATTCAAGCATCATTTTTAATTTGAGCAATTATCAATGCTAGGTTTTCATGAAACAATTTCAGTTCTTATCCTAGATGCAAAAAAATGATAGATTTTGGTTTGTATCACTGTATCAACAGTATTTCTGTTATAAAAGACAATCAGCAAAGCACACAGAATCACACGTTTACTATTTCAACATAATCAGAGGTGATATGTTTAAGCCTTTATCTTGCACCAGTTTTTCTTTTAAACCAACATTTGTGGCATTTTCAATGGCTTCCTGCTGTCAAACAAAGTTTTGTTAGTTGCTATTAGTATATATGTTGGATATTTACTTTAGTACACTGAAGTTGAGGGATGTAGGGTATAATCTGAATGTAATATCGAGACACAGCTTGGAGTGCTTAATTTTATTTCCCTTTTAAGCTTTAAACTATTTAAATTGTATAACTTCAATAACTTCAGCTTTAAATTTCCACATAAACTCTAAACAAAACAAGTCCCCTCCCAGTTTTTACATTCCACTTTACAGATGCACAGCTACTGTTACCAGACCAGTTGCATTGAGTAACCTTAATGAACAGGGAAAAACATCATCATAAAACAACATATTTACCCAGAAAATCAAGGAAAGTACCTGCCTTTTCCTTCCTTTCCTCCATTTTCACCTGCTCAGAGCTGGTAGAAGGTGTCAATGGCAGAATTCACGTTAAGCAACTGTAACTTTCATCAGTTCTGTAAGAAAGCTCAGTATAAGCCGCT
The DNA here is from genome assembly GCA_014839685.1 of Anableps anableps. Taxonomy (NCBI): domain Eukaryota; kingdom Metazoa; phylum Chordata; class Actinopteri; order Cyprinodontiformes; family Anablepidae; genus Anableps; species Anableps anableps. The sequence continues at coordinate 13,751,185 of CM026079.1, forward strand.
GGAAAGCAAGATAAAGACCTCAATTACCACACAAAGAACAAATTAAATCTCTATTGAAAAACACTGCACAGTTTGAACCTTGCATTACTTCAACAAGCCATTACCTTGGAACCTTAAGACTTATCTCTGAACCTGTATGAATGAATGCATAACCCTGAGGGGCCCCTGGGACGTGTCAGCAGCGATTATTGACTCCCTCTGAGTGGAGCAAAGTCTACAGATAAAGTGACCTCCATTCCTTGAGGGTCTACCTGTTTAATTAGCCGATTCACAGGAGAGATGCTTTTTGCTCTCAGTTTCTATAAATGAAAAAAACTAAACAAACGTGTGTCATCTTGTAGATGTTGAAGGTTTCTAGAGGTAACCTGCAAGGTTGTTTTGTAACGTCCGGCATAGTTTATTTAATAGGAAGCCATTTTTATGTTATTCATTCACAGCATGTTATTAACTTTGTCGCTGTAATAGATAAAAGTTTGTTGAACGTTGCAGCATTTTGATCTTTACTCATAAATACAGCATAATGTTCATCTTCTCTCATTTGTGCCTTAGAACCCTCAATAAAATGTTGACCAAACTTCTTCTGTGTATGTTCTCATTGTTTTCAGACTTAAAATAAAAGTATTTTCCCATCAGAGTGTGCAATAAAATACCATTCAGTGGTGTATTTTTGTTTTCTCTGACAATCAGTGCACTGACAATAAAACTGGAATTAAAGGGAGCATAGATTTCTACTTCAGAAAAAATACAGTTTTTTAATAACGGCACTGAAGCAGAGCAAAAAAAAAAAATATTCTGGTATGATTAGATTAGACTTGATGACATCACAAAAGCCACAAGAACAGAGCTGATCAGCTAGCAATGGTAAACTCTATGGGCAGTATAGAAACAAATCCCTTTAAAGGAGGAATTTGGTTAAAGTACAAGCAGATAAACAGGAAAAAAAAAAAAAGGTACAAGAAAAATGCAAGAGGACGCAGCGAAAAGAACTCTGATTAGTTGCCCATACCTTCTGTGATGTCACCAGATGCATGATCGCTTGGAAGACTGTTTTAGGGAAGGTAGAGTTTTTCGTGAATAAATACGTTTTTATAGCAAAACAAATAGGGAAATCTCATCATAACAAGATGTTCTAAAGGTAACAAACTACATCTAAAGTGAGGTTGATTGATTTGACAAAAAAGTCTAGCAATTGGCTTTAAGTAAGGGAAATGTTATGCAATTCTACAGTTTCTTGGTTCAGCAAGAAAAGATAAAATCATTTAAAACATTTTATGAGAAGTTCTTAACTGAAAAAAATGATTAAATTCGATCAAAAACCAAGCGACTGATACAAAACACTTTATTTTACAGCCCAGTAAACTGTAAAAGTCAGAGCAAGGTAACGCTGAGATAAATCTGTAATCCTTGATGTTACACACATTGTTCACCTGATATAGGCTGTAAAAGTCAAGTGTTGCCATTGTTTCCTCTTCATGAGCAACACGTGCAACCATTCTAGATAACGATTGGTACACACACAAAAACAGTAATATCTGTGACACAAAACAAAGGAAAAAAGGCTGTAAGCCTGAGGATGAGACTCAAGACATCTGATGCATGTAAACAAGCTCGATTTCAAGAAATCTGTTGATGAACACCGGCAGATTTTAAAATCTCTCCCTTAAAGCATCACACAAGCAATCAGAGAGGGGAAGCTGAACTCTAAATGAAGCCACTCAGTATTTGCCTGTGGAAAGAATGAGAAATTTACTGATTTAATGCTGCAGAATACAAATAAAATTGATCTTTCTTCATATTGATTATGGTTTGCAAATGAAGCTATTAATGGTGCAACATCTTAAAAGACACAAAGGATCTCTACGCTTTTTTATAGTAAAAGAGAGCCTACGCAATTAGGATGATGGAGATCCCCTGCAGCAGAAGGTAAACAATAAGAGAATGTTTCCTTTCAGTTTAAGAGCATAATGCTGGGTTCCTACTCACAAATCATAGCTTGTTTAAATTATCTTTATGTTTGTCATATCTGCCACAGCCACAGTTGTCTGAGTCTTTCTACATCCCATTTGTGGAGAAATAAAGGGGGAAAGGCTTTTTATTGACTGAAAACACTGCACTGTCTACATTTTTAAAAGTAAATCGAAGCTAAACATGTATATCAGAGTCCAAAGGGTGAAAGAAACTCTAAAGTCAAGGCTTGACATCATCGTTGATCTTCCTGTAGATGTCAGAAGATCCCAGGATGTGGAATAATCTCCTTCAGTGCTTTTCCCATCCAGCTCCAGCTCTCATTGCCTGGGGAAGAGAAGGGAAAGGGGAAGCAACATCTTTTTTTTCGTGAAATTTAACTTCCAAAAGTAGATCAATGTTCCACAGAGTAAATCCTTTGAAGGAAGATGCTTCGTTTCTTTGGCTAAGAAATATAAGACGATACTGACATCTAGTGGCGAATCTAGAGCATCACAGCTGAATAAAAACAAAAAGCCTGACATTTCACATTCCATATTAACTCATAAAGGACAGTTATTATTCTAGGCGGAACACTTTGACATGGAAATAAATACACACATCGGTGTTTTTTATTATTTAATTTTCATTTCTATAGTTTGTAATATAATTAAAAGGTCTTCTTTTTTAAACATTCTAATTTTAATTATTCTGGTGTAGACCTACGCTTAAAAAATAATTTCTAAACAAACAATGACGATATAAAGCAACTGGACTTAGATCACCCTCTGTTGCATGAAAGCTTTAGCCGAATATCTGTAAACGTGTTCAGACCAGCATTCACTTAAAAGGTTAAACAGTGAGGAGTTGTGGCGTAGCAAGTTGACCCAACAGATATTTTGCAAATAAAATCTCTTCAGTGGATAAACTCCAGGCTGCAGGACAGTGGAGAAGTGGTTCTTTCTGTATTTTCTGCATCTTTTCCTGATACTCCAGCTTGCAACAGTCTAAAACCATGTGTTTTTAATTTATTGGGCTGTGTGTGTCTGTCACTGACTCCCCAGTCCTCTCCAAAGTAAAGTAGATGAAGAAAAAAAAAAAAAAAAAAAAAAAAAAAAATCGCCAAACTAAATAGAAAAAAATGCTTACCTTGTATTGAAAGACTTTTCCAAAATGGTACCATGGTAGGAAAGCTTCTACGCTTAAATAATTCACAATCTGTGAAACTTTAAAGGTGACAAGGATAAAGAATTTTTTTTCTTTCAGGCATTTTGTACACTTTTCACTGAAGGCTTAAAGGGCTTACTCAAAACACATGGGAAACTTTGACCCTGCAAGAAAGCTTCAAAATTTAATAAGTCAAGAAACAAAAATAGGGCATATCATTTCATCAAAGACTGCTGACTTGACATCTGTCCGATAGACAGTCACTGACACCCTCCACAATGAGGGTAAGAAACAAAAGATCATTGCTAAAGAGGCTGGTTGTTTACAAAGTGCTGTATCCTTACATATTAATGGAAAGTTGAGTGGAAGGACAAAGTATAACTGAAAAAGGTGGTGGTAGTGGGGAATGGGGGGGTGTCTTAAACATGAGCTATTGCATTCCTTTCATCGAGCCACTCTGGAACCAAAGACAATGCAAGGAACGTCTTATTTATCAGGACTGTTGCTCAGTAGTCAAAATCCCTATTTTCAGGCTGAATTTGCCTTTCATTTCAATATGCTTGACAAGACAACAAACTCTCCTGACCTGAACTCCACAGGCAGTCTATGAGGTGTTGTCAAAAGGAAGATTGGAGACTTCATTTGCAAGAATGGAAATCAACTGAATGGTGCTTTCAAGGTAATCTTGGGTTCCATTACACCTCAGCAGAGCCATAGGCTGATCGTCTCCATGCCAGCCCACACTGATGCAGTAGTTCATGCTAAAGGAGCCTGGACCAAGTGCACAGTGCATGGACATACTCTTTAGTACCCCCATGTTTCTTAATAAAAAGAAATCCTTCTATACTGGCCTTATGAAATATTAAAATTTTCTAAATTTAATCTTCAAAGCCATCATTATCAGTGTGTGTAAAGAATCCTTATAGTTTCAATAACTGAATAACTGCAACAAATTAACCTGTCAATGATATTCTAATTCATAAAGCTACATCTGGTATTGCTGAAGCAGGTAAATCTAACACCTTCCCAGTGTGTAGGTGGACCTGGGGGGGCATAAGGGTTGAAACAATAGAATTTTACACTGGATGAAGTGCCCCTCCCAATCTAATGAGTCAACAACCGTCACAAGCTAAATAATTACAGATATAAGAGACAATTAACAAGGACTCCAGATCATATCTAAATCACTGTTTTATTATATCACCTTATAATAAGCTTAAAACAGACAAAAAAGGAAGAAAGGGTTCAACGTATGACTACTTATCTTTCATCGTTTCGGTTCTTAGTGTCATTTTGTAATTGTTTAGTAGGCTATAGCAACTGAAAACAAGTTTCAACATAAAACGAACAGCGATGAGGTCAAACACAACGTTTAATGCATCTGAAACCTGAAACAGGTTCCTAAGTGCTACTCCAACAACATGGCGGCAGACAGGCTGTAATACAGTCGACTGTTATTTTCCCTTCCTGTTAAAAACGTAAAGATTTTACCTTCTTGAAAAACCGTGGATGAGATAGAGATACAGTCGGAGAAAACGCTCTCCTGTGATTGGTGGATAAGGTAGGTTGGGTCTAAACACATCGCGGTAACAACAAGGAAACCCTGAGCTGTGAATGGCTCCCCACCGCATGCGCATCGGAAGTATGGCAAGCAGTTGTAACATATAATCAAGCCATATTCCTGTGTCCTGATTCCCTTTTTATGTCAAAAATAGCATTTCTATTCGTCAAATAAGTGGTAAAGAATTTAAAATATCATTTTATTGGTTTAATATCTATTCCTAGATCCCAACAACTAAGACTGTAGGATATAAAAGACTGTTTAAGAAATCATTATAAAATCATTATAGTAGGTATCCAACAATTAATTATTGATAGTAAAATCACTTTGGACTTGATGCTCAATTTGGAAATTCTTCCTTTTCTAGATTTTTATCAAGAAACTGGGCACATTTCTTAAAGGTCGGTTGGTGGGTGACCTGGGTAGAAGTGATGATCAAGTAGTGAAACAGGAGTTTTCCTTTAAAATGGAGGGCAAACCATTTGCTGGCAAAGACGACATGTTAGAGCAATCTGATAATAATACATCACTAGCCAATGACAATGCAAGCTTAAAATAACTCTAAATGACCTCCTGCAGATCATTTTTATTTATTGGAGTCATACAACCTCATTTTCTGGGGCACACAATGAGTAGGAGATACTCCTACTCCTAAATTTGAAGTATTTGAAAATACCTTGAATCTTCATTGGCTTATACAAAACATCCACTGCAAGAACACACCAGTTTATACCCAAAATAGTCAGGTATGAAATGGCAAAGAGGCAAAATGACCAGTACCCTCTTGACACCTGTAGGCTGTTTAAAACAGTCACATGGGTGCACCTTACCTACAGTAATGTTGCTGTCATTGAAAAACAGAGTGTCTTCAGTCAGAGGCTTCTTCAAAATTGTTGTGAAACAGACCGCTACAGGAGCTCTTTCCTACCCACAGCCATCACTATCTACAACAACTCTTTAATGAAATGAGTTACAACAACATTTAATTTCTCTTTTGGATCAATAAAGTATATTTGAACTGAATTGAATAGTTATTAGGGTTAGTAACCTTTACAGCTGTTTGCACCAGCCTTGGTGGTAACAACTATCCTCATGGGTATGTGATAACTCTCATCTTTTACATCACTGAGAGTGAATTTTGGCCCAGTCTTCTTTGTAGAATTGTTTTAATTCAGCCACACTGAAAGGCCTTTGATCATGCGCAACCTGTTAAAAGTCATGTCACAGCATCTTAAATGAATTAAAGTTCACACATTGACAGAACTATTCCAAAACCTTCATGTTTTTTTTTTTTTTTTTTTGGGGGGGGGTATGTGGGGGTTTGACCATTTGGAGATGGACTTTTTGGTGGGTTTCAGACCATTGTCCTGCTGCATAATTCAAAAGCACTTGAGCATAAGGTTACAAACTCTGGCTGGTTATTATTCTTCAGATTTTCTTGATAGAGAACAAAATTCATGGTTCAATCAGTTAGAGCAAAACATCCAGGTTCTAAACCAGCAAAGCAGTCCCAAATAATCATGCTACCACCACCATGTTTGTATAATGTTCTTTCTCTGAAATGTGTTTGTTTTGCTCCGGATGTAAAAGGACACACACCTTCCAGAAAGCTCCACTTTTATCTTGCCAGTCCACAAAATACTTTCCCAAAAGTCTTTGGGGTCATAAAGATGTTTTATGGAATAAGAGATGAAGCATAGTGTACTATTTTGTCAGTTTGGTCAATTTTTTAAAAGTTGAATCTGGGATTCTGACCGTAACTGAGGCAAGTGAGGTCTGCTGGGCTTTAGAATTCGTTCTGGGTTCTTTTGTGACCTCCTGGAATCTTGGAAGTAATTTTGGTCGGCTGAGCGCCCCTGGAAAGGTTCACAACTGCTCTATATTTCCTCCATTTGCATAGAATGGCTCTCACTGTGGTTCACTGCAGTCCCAAAGCCTTAGATGTCTTTGTAATGCTTTCCAGACTGATATGTGTTAATTCAGGGCATATTTGATATTTTAGCTATTTTCATGTTGAACAGGTCCAGTTCAGGTAATTTCTTGATTCTGTAGGTCTTGATGTAGCAAGTGAGACAGAACCAAAAAAAAGTGTTTAATCACAGTTAATCCATAATTTAACAATAATTTTTGATAGCTTTTTTTCATTGATAAATAAAATCATCAACTGAAAAATTGCTTGTTGTATTTACCAGGGTTATTTTTGTTGGATATCAAAAGTGTGACAAAAAAGCAAAAAACAGAAAGTTGTGATAAATTGTGTTTTTAAACAAATGTTAACCATTAAAGTAACACTTAATTAGAAACAAGACAGAAACTAAGAAGCCGAGACGTTCGTTAACGAACAGAGATTTTTTGAGTCACAGATAAAAGGGTCCCAGTGTCCTGAACAAACCCTTTCTTACTCAGAGAAATTCAAATATTTCCTCAACAGAAAATTGTAAAGAATTTAAAAAAAAAAGAAAACCTTGGTTATTACATCATTAAAACCTATTTAGAAGAAACATGAATGAGAACCAGTATAAAACCTATCAAAGGTCAGGACTGCTAAAGCAATCTCCAGAAGAAATCACAGAGAAGCTTACGGAAAGCCTTCCCAGAGAACAAAGTTTATAGCTGCATCCACAAATAAGAAAATGAGTAAAGAAAGAAAGAAAGTAGAAACCATTAATGACTGACATCTTCAGGTTTGAGTTCTGATAAATCATGTTAAACTGAAAAAGGCACTTCGAGGTCTGATAAATCCAACTGTCAACCACAGAGCTAAAAGAAAGTTTCCTGTGCTTTTAAAATAAAACAGGAAGCAACTAAGCCTTATATAAACCTTTGGCAAAATGTTATTCACATGAAACTAAGCCACTTTAGAGTCAGCATCTAATTTGGTCTCCTTCTGGTCTTACCATTTAGGTGTAAACATGTATTGATTTTCATTTGCCCCCAAAAAGTGGCAGAATTTCTAATTAATTAGCAAGAAACATAAATTAAACTGCAGCTTGAAATCTCAGCAGTTCATAATTTGATGACAATAACACGAACCTGTTGTCCCTAAAGTTATTTAATTAAGGTACTTAAACGCATCTTTGTGAGGTGCAGATGGGAAGAGAGTCCCCTCCACTTTAAACTTACTGCATTTTTAAAGTTTGACTGCTTAAAATACAAAGAGGGTTTACATGAAATTTATTATGACAGCAGTGGAAAAATTCTTCAGAACCTAAAAAATGTACTCTGCTACTTTTTAATCACGCTCAGTGATAACCATATCGCCACTTTCAACATAATATCTTCAGAGTTTTTTGTGTTAATTATGATTTAACTATTAAGTGGAAAGAAAAAGGTTAATGTGCACAGCTGCAAACCAATAAATATATGGCTGCCCATTTAAATTGACTGGTTGAGTATGAAGAGCAAAGTGGCGGCCAAGAGTCCCAAGGACTAAAAAAGGCTCAAAAGCCTGATAAGGAAGGCTGGTTCTGTTCTGGGGACCACTGTGGAACCACTGGAGATGATCGTGCAAAGAAGGATTCTTCATAAACGCAAGAAAATTATGGACAACCATGCGCATCCTCTTCGTGAGACTGCTTTACAACAACAGTATGTCTTCAGTCAGAGGCTTCTTCAGGACCGCTGTAATACAGACTGCTGACCCAAAGCTTCAGTGTTAGAATCTGTTTATACAACAAGTATTAATCAAGCACTGAACAAACCAGGTTTTTATTAAGGAAGGGCAAGAATACAACAATTTTAAAGTTTGCAACAAGCCGTGTAGGGTCCACAGCAAATGGAGAAAAGAATGTGCTCTGGTCAGATGAGAGCAAAACTTAACTTTTTGGCTATACATGTGATGGAAAAGTAACGCTACACAGCATATTGAACACACCATTTCAATGGAAAAACATGGTGGTGGCAGCATCATGCTGTGGGGATAATGTCTTCAACACAGACAGAAAAATTGTTCAGAGTTGATGGGAAGATGGATGGAGTTCATATCGAGACTGCAATATGTTGAGGTTCACCTTCCAGCAAGACAAGTTTAAACACAAAGTCAGAGCTACAAGGAAATTAATTAGATAAAAGCATATTCCAGGGGTGCAACAATAAATCAGTCCCGATTTCCTTGATTTTGGGAGATCAGCAATCAGCTGATACTAAAATGTGAAACTGATCTTATCCATGGATTTTCAAATCTTCAGCGAAGATTTGAAAAAAGGGACCGTGGTGGATTTCACCACGGTCCCTTTTTGCTCAGCCGTGAGAGAGGGCTAACTGACAGACCCGCCCACCAGGTCATGTTTGCATGTCTGCAGTTAATATTTGACATCCCACTGTGGTCAACTTTGAGACTTTGTCACTATATTTAGTGACTTTTCAGACAAAAAAAAAAAAAAAAAAAAAAAAAAAAAAAAAAAAAAAAAAAAAAAAAAAAATCAGTATCAGCCAAAACTGGAATCAACAGGTCAGGTTTTGTAAAGATCGGTGATTGGCCAGGAAACTGCAATCGGTGTGCTCCTAGCATATACATGTGTCAAAATTGTCCATTCAAATTTCAGTTGAGAATCTGTGATAAGACTTTAAAATTGATGTTTAAAGAAACTATCCATCCAAAATGACCAAGTTACTTAAACTGTAAATGAAGCAACAGGTGATTCAGGAAACTATGGGTTCAGAGTGACTGAAGTTATCTTTGGACCCAAAGAGGAACGATCTAGAGTCAATGTGCAGCTTCAGTTATTACAACTAGAAACTAGTGATCAGGCCCAAAGTCTGAGTGTAGTGATGGACTTAGACCTGAACCTTCAGAGACACATAAAAGCAGTTATAAAGTTGGCCTTCTATCACCTGAGGAACATTTCCAGGATCAAAGGACTAATGTTTCAACAAGATCTAGAGAAACTCATCCATGCATTCATCTTTTGTCGCATTGATTATTTCAACAGTGTCTTCACAGGTCTGCCTAAAAATCAATCAGACAGCTGCAGCTGATCCAGAATCCTGCTGCTCATGTTCTTACTAAGACCAGGAAAATAGAGCACATCACACCAGTTCTAAAGTGCTTACACTGGCTCCCTGCAGCCCAGAGAATAGACTTTAAAATACTTCTGTTAGTTTATAAATCACTGAATGGCTTAGCACCAAAATACATTAAAGACCTGTTGTCATTGTATCAACCTTCCAGACTACTCAGGTCTTCTGGTTCTGGTCTGCTCTGCATCCCCACAACCAGAGCCAAACATGGAGAAGTAGCTTTCAGTTCTTATGCTCCACTAATCTGGAACAAACACCCAGAAAACTGCAAAACAGCCAAAACACTGAGTTCTTTTAAATAAAGGCTAAAAACCCACCTGTTTAAAGCTGCCTTTGACTAATAGTAAGTGGAACATTGCTCAGTGTTTTTGAATTATATTTGCTTGATGATATTTGCTTGGTGATCCTCATGATTTTGATGCATTATTTGCTGGATGATTTTGATTATTTTCATGTATATTTGTTTGATTTTGCTGTATACTTGATTGATGTTTTTATGATGAGAAGCACTTTGAACTGCCTTGCTGCTGAAATGTGCAATACAAATAAACTTGAACTTGAATGTAAATACATGCCATTGTTTTCATATTTTTATTTCTTAAATATTTGAAAACCATGTTTCATTTTCCTTCAACTTTACAATTATGAACTGCTTTGTGTTGATTCATCACACAAAGTCACAATAAAAGTTATTGTTTGTTGTTACAGGATGATGTTCAAGAGAGGTGAATACCTTTGCTCGGTAAAACCTAAACACAAATTAACTATAGACCATAATTAGGGTGTATTAGTAGTTGCCTTGTGAGACACAATGTGGACAAGTTAGCCCAAAACTGTTTTAAAAGGGTTAAATCATGATTTGATTTCTATGAAATTATTAGGAAATCCTTCTTAAAGTGGCTGACTGATCTAATATACCTCTTTAAGATTACGAAGCAATCACAGCATCATTGTCAAAGCACCACTTAATTCAAGCCTGTTTAGCTCAATATGGTTCATTTCCAAGCAACAAAATGAAGCAAAGCATTTTTCAATCACACTGTTTTCTCGACCCACATTGACTTTGTCACACAAAACTCCCAAATAATCTCAATTTAAGTGCTGCTCACCTCTTGGAAAACAGTGAATGAGTGAACTGGCGAGGTATTTTACCAGTTTATCAGCATTACAGAGAGCAACAAAAGGAGGAGAACCGGAAGAATATTCCAGAAGATTCCCCTCCCCTTTAAATATTTCTAAAACGCACATGAAATGAGCCCCGTATATTTAGAAAGTCTATAGTCACAGTGCAATATGAACCCTGAACAATACATATTTACTGGCAGCGCAGTACATTCATTATGTTCTTCATTATCTCAATCGAAACAGCTCTAAACGGCACATAGGATTCATTAGATTTCAACAGATGCGGCAAGCCGACAAACTTGGGACAGATGCTTACAGTGGTCGAACAGGCATCATCCTGTTGTTCTACACAAACTCCCACAGCAAAAACACATTCACATTTATATTGCCTTGACTTAAGTGCTAAAAAAAAATTCTTTGGGTTATTTCTTAAGAAACAACTTTATTTATGCTTAACAATCACAGGCTAAAATAATCTTATTTAACTGTCCCTCCTAAAAACCCTTAAATATAGCTGTTCTTCACTTTCATCAGTGTATGGTTGAGCTCAGTATTTGTTGATGGCAGCCTTGTACATTTATTTATGACGTAAATATAAGACTTCTAAACTATTCAGCTTTTTTGTTTTGGTTTCTTTGCATTTACTTTAACAGTCAAAAAACTCAAATGTTGCATGGTTAAGAAAAAAAAAATGTAGGCAAAATAAATTCTGCAATGCAAATATAAAATATGAACAGGACAGTCTCAACGTAGCAGGATATGCAGAAGAATAAAGAAGTCCTTTATTTCTTTCTCCAACTGGGCTGAATTCTCACATCCAGCACTTTCGGATTCTGGATGTCCGTGAATATCTATATTGCTACTCAATCACTTGATGCTGATACACCAGTGAGGAATGATGGAGAGGTGCATCTTAATGTGGTCGAGGTCTTTTAGGGATGTGTGGATGAAGACGTGACATCCCGGGATGGCTCCCTGGTGACTCCTGCTTTGAAGCTTTCCGCAGGCCAGCAGGGACCCCCGCTGCTGCTGCTGCATTGGAGGTGTTTGTTGAAGAGGAATTCGCCACCAGTTCGATTTTCCCCTCCAGTTTGACCAGCCGTGTCAGAATGTCATCCAGCAATACAGCTATGGTCCTCTTCAGGTCAGCTGAAAGGTAACAGATTTTTTAGTTACAAAACATTTTGAAAACCCTTTATCACTTCAATTCCACTTCACAATTATGAACTACTTTTTCTTGGTCTGTCGCAATCCTCCCAAAATTAATGGGACAAAATAGGAAAAGGTTCAAGAGCTTTGAATACTACTGCTGCATCTTCAAACAATGCCTGAAACTGCTTACCATATCCTGCCATGGACGTTCCCTTTGCCCCCCCCGGAGTGTTCTGGTTCTCCTCCGTCAGGACTTTCACGTATCGCCGGCTGAGCTCCAGAATCTGCTCGCGCAGCTCGGCGCTGCTTTGATGGCGAGGCTGCTGCACGGTGTAGCGCAGCAGCATCAGGCCCCACGCCAACCCGAATACCACCAGCAGCACACTCAGCTTCTGGGACATGTTCCTCCGCAGAAAGAGTGCACCCAGCATGGTACTGGGCAGGGATTGAAGGGGAGGTACAGGCGGCTTTCAAAAGGCCAAAGATCTTTGATGTTAAGAGTCGATTAAGAACGCTCTTAAAGAAAAAAAAAAAAAAAAAAAAAAAAAAAAAAAAAAAAAAAAAAAGTGGGTTTTTTTTTTCCAGTAAGGTCAGAGTTCTGTAAAAGATACCAACATCCTGTCTCTCATGGAGGAGGTGAGGAAGTACTGAGCAACTGCAGAAGCAAGGAAGTGTAACCAGAAGCAGCTTGACACCCTTAAAAACCAGTGATCAGGAGCTTTTGGAGGAGTTCTTTGTTTGCAAGATCTTGAGCACCAAATCATCTATGCAGTCATGGCATACAGGCTCCACAGGCATAGTTACCTGTGCTAAAGAAATACACAAAAAGACACAATTAATACATTTAGAATCTATGGAAATACAGAGCATTATTTTATTGTGTTTACCTGAATCTTTTACTTAGAACCCATGATTTAGAAACAGAACATTTTCAGATTCTTCTTATGATAAAAGGAGCTGAAGGCAGCGTAAAAGTTACTTCCTAAGCTACTTTTCTGTTATTAGAGATTTCTTTGCTGCTTTGGGTCTGGGTGCACAATAGTCCACTCAGGCAAATCTCTTTCAGCCTGTTTAGCCCAGAAACCCAATTACAAGTTTAGATTTCATAGGGTCCCATTTTGCAGCTCCAGACAGAAGACCAGGCAACAGACAAGGATCATGGAGGGCATTCTTTTTCTCATTGCACCAACACAATGGCTATTGAAATGAAGAAAATAAGGGCTATGGAGGCAATGTAGGCATAGAGAAAAAAAATTAGGTGATCATTTCTCAGTTTTCATAACTTGTCACCAAATTGGTTCTCAGGAGGATTATGTTGGTATGGGAGTGTCACTTCTTGTTCAGGTTCAGAAAGGGGACAGCGGCTGAATATATAAATTATGGAAAGCTGAAGTAACACAATCTGAATCTGAACTGAAGCTTTGCAGATACACATGTCCTTTCCTCTGACCTGTGTAGAAACTAGGCTCTAGCAGATAAAAACAGACATGCATAAAGCAAGAAAAAAAAAAAAAGAAGTTAAAAGCATGACAAAGCAATTCCTGCTGTAGGATACATTAAACATAAGAAATCCCAAGCACTCTTTTTTTTGCATCACTTTGCAAGCTGAGGAGCTGGTGGAAGGCCTACTTACACTCATCATAGTGTACCAGTTTTGATTGAGATCCTTAATTTGTTGGAAAATGTGGAAGGCACTCCTCCTTGTTCAATACGTTTTACACTTTGTGCAGCAATGCACCATGGCTGTGCTTAACAGTCAGTACACAGTTTGTAAGGTTTGAAAGCCTCAAAGTGGATTAAAGAAATTCACCTAATTCTAGTAAGTCAAGCTGAAACTGTTGTGAAATTCTGTCTGCCCTAAATAAATAAATAAATAAATAAATAAAAAGTTTCAAATGCATTACTCAAAATTCAAAGTGATTCTGACATGCATACCTATAGTGAATGTGTGTAAACTTCTCATCAGCACTGCATGTGTAAAGCTGTCCTAGAAATCGTTTTGGTCTCAGCAGATTAGTTACAATTATACAATATATAACTAAATTTGGCTTGGTTTAATTGTTAAAGTTCACAGTTAGGTGAGGGATATACATTAGGCACGACGCTTAAAACAATTCTGGAAAAAGGAATGGGACGGAATATTCTCACAGTATGATATGCCTACTGTGGTTTCACAGTATCATGACATTAACACAAAAAATATTGATGCAAGTAAGATACGATCCAATTAGTTGTTTTTTTTTTTGGTTTTTTTTAGCAGGAAAGTCACAATTATTCCTACTGCTACAAAAATAATGTATTGATTATTGCAGTTTAAATAATGTTATCTATAACATTTATTGTTTTGATACATAGCCTAAAGCAAAAACATAGACTACACCCCCACTAAAGTTAAATTTGCTTATTGCCCCGAATATTATCCCTTTTTTGCAAGCCGCATTTGATAAAGTTACCAAAATTTAATAAGCTAATTAAGGTTAGTTATTTAGGCGAGGGAGGGGTTCATTTAAAACTCTGGTATCTCTGGCACCTTTTCTGACATCTCATTAGAATGACTTTAAGCTGTAAGAACGTTTTGAAACAGCATTTTTTTTAATACCTTGATTCTGGTAACTGGCTTCTGCATACCTGGAAGTCTGCCGCTCCTGTTTGCGCTTCAGTAGTTTCCTTTCTGATTAAGTTACAAGCTGTGCCATCTAGTTAAAAACAGTTTTTTTAATTTACAGTTGTAGGTTGTTGTTTCAAAATAAAACTTGTAATTATGTTTTAATTTAATTTCAAAATTTATCTACAATATTTATCTTAAACATATTTTAAAATAGAATATTCTCTGGTGCTGTTTTAATGATGAAGATATATTTCACATGAAGGAATCTGGCCTTCTCTGTGATCAAAAGGGAAATTACAAGTCAATTAAGTGACATTTATTCCAACCACTAAAAAAGGCAGAACATTCAACTATGAATCTTTTACTTTTCATAACAATTTCTAAAAATAAAGCATAATATTAAGCTTTTTTTTTTTGTCATTCTGGATCACAGCTTTTCACAAGTTTCAATGTAATTTAATTAAGTTAAAAGTATCACAGAATTTTAGCTTTTAAAACAAAAGATTTTTGACATACCTAGTGTGGTTAATTTTTGCTTTATTTGATCCAATCACATCGGTATGGTAATACACCACAAGTAGATAAAGAAGACAGTTTAAATGCAGCACATGTCCTTAACGGACTGAAAAGGCACACCACACCAATCAGAATGGATAGATAACCTTTAAGTTAAATTGTGACTATATCAGCTGTGAGAAGCTGTTTTACAGCTGACAGGATCACCAAGTTACTTTATCAGCTAAATTGTAAAATATATACAGAAGAGTCAATAACCTTTGGCCAGAGGAGCACATGATGCACTCCCAATAACTGGCAAGTTTGCTTTAAACTGTCTGGACTCCTTTACACAATACCCAAATGTACTACACAACATATAAACGGCCCAACGCCCAACATGTAAAGACAGTGGCAGATTTACAATTACTTAGCCCTGAAACACGTTCACTTAAAAAAAAAAAAAAAAAAAGATTTTAGGACCTTGAGAATGATATAAACCTGCTTCCAACTCCACTAAAATCTCCTCTTAGTGTTAGCTCGATGTGTTAGCTCACAAGCTCTCCAAACACACCGTGTACAAAAACACTTATCAGCAGATATGTGTAGCCAGTCAAAAATAGAAGTATGGACCCCACCGTGTGTCCTGAGTCGATACCTTGGGTCCAAAGAGGAAATTTACAAGCTGCAGAGGTGTTGAGACCGGGGCGAGCTTCAGCGGACACTAAAGGATGATGCTTGCTTTTCGCCGCGCCGCGGCTGGTTTCGCTACAGCTGGAGAAATGTTTTTGGCATACCACCATTTCCGTTAAATGAGGAAAAAACAAACATAAACAGTCCTGACTGCAAAGTAATGTATCCTGATATGATTTACTTATTTCGGCTTCATCCCTCCGCTGACAATGTGGCGATAGAAACAACAACCCAAACTCGTCAGCTGCTGTACTTTTAGGCATGGGACCATGTAATGTACTGTCATGGATCCCCCGGACCGTCTTTGGCTACGTCAGTGCTGTTGCATTGTGGGAAATGTATTCTTATTGTTGTGCAGATAAAACTCCTTTTACGGTCATCGTCTGTCAAATCAATGTAAAACTACAACAAGTAGTACGTGATCAAGTGAACTAAGTATGCATGCTACTTATTAAGTATTATCTTTTCATACAGGCCTAGCAGAAGAATGGTGTTTGCGATTGCAAAGTCTTTTAGCTAGTTTTGCTAATGTGTTAAAGGTAGTTTGGTTTCTTTTTAATGTTTGCCTTTTACTTGTGTTTGCCTATGTTTTTACTTCACTATTCTTGTTGTTTTTAGATATAATTTTATTTTATTTCTATTATCAATGTAGTTGTTGCAGTTCCCTTTGCGTGCGTTAGAGGGACCTCTAAAACCATCTCCATAGCAACATATGCTGCGGGCCATAAACAAGTAGCACTTACAAAGATATTTTCTTTAATGTTATGATAACCACCGCTGTATATATGAGTAAAACGGCTTTGGAAGCAGTAGATGACTACGCGGAGTACAGAAGGTATATGTACCAACACATTTTTATCTGGTAACTTAGTTATAAACAGTTTTTCATGAATTTGAAGCCAAATAATCAACTGTCAACCAATTTTATGACAGAGCAACATCTAAACAAAGGAATTGAAATGCAAATGCCTAAACAGCATGAAGGCCTTTGTACTTGACTTTCAAGCTTGAGGTATAACTGTTTATAGTTTTTATTGATAGCTAGTCTTTTTAAGGATCGTTGGTGAAGATGATGGTGGAAAGCTTTTCACTCCAGAGGAATATGAAGAGTACAAGAGGAAGGTTCTACCTCTACGTATGAAAAACAGACTTTATGTGAGCTATGGTGTACCAGGGGGTATTGACTGCAAGCTGATTGGCCCTGAAACACCGTGCTTTTGTGGACATAGGTAAGGCATTACTCTGTGACCTGTGACATGCATCTTCATGCATGAGGAAACGTTCCTGAGGTATAAATACTTTTGCACTGCACTGTATACAAGTGAATCAATCTCCACCAGATACAAGCAGCATCAGACAGAGTTTGAGGTGGTTCCCTCTGAGCGACCCATTCCTCTACCATGCAAAGTCAAGGGATGTCTCTGTTCTTCTTATACATATATTCCCCTGCTTGGATCTATGATGGTGCGCTGCAGGTGTAAACATTTACCCCAGGATCACAGTGAAGCTACAGGCTACTTGTGCAAGAAGTGTGAGTCAGACATCCCTACATATCAAGATATGTGCACTAAAACCCAGAAAAAGCTTTTTAACCTATTGTATGTAATACATTATTTTTCAGGCAATATCTGCTCTGGGTTCCACAGTCCCGCTACTTGTGGGTGTGGTCAGCCCTGCTTTGAGCACCGTACTTTGGTGAGTGGTTATAAACAATAACAGCTTCATTTGAAGGAGCATTTTTGTCAGCTTGTTGTTACAGTATTTCCCATACTTAAAGTGCTTTTTCCCTTCTTCACAGGTTGAGACAAAGCAAGAGAGGCAGGCAAGGGGTCAGCCTGTTGGCAAAGATGTTCCTTATGCAGCCATGGGAGGCCTGACAGGATTCACATCTTTGCTAGATGGTTATATCGCTTTGAAAGCCCTCAGAATAGGTAACAGTTTTTTTTATTTATTTGAAACTAGAAGTGGATCCTTTTTTTTTTTTTTTACAGTCAGTGCATCAGTAGACATTTGACACATAGAATCTCACCATTAAGACAAGCAGTCTCAAGGAATTTTCAGCCTCTGTTTTTTTTTCTCCAGAGTCTATTCATTTTAGTGATATGGCCTTTATCAGACTGCAGCAGCAGAGACGAGGGGAGCAGAGGCTTTCCATTAGAGCTGGGGAATGTTCCTTTTAGAGGCATGTGAGGGCAGCAAAGAGCAGCAAAGTGTCAGTGTTGAATCAAGAATATTTGCAAAAGTATGAGTCTGCAAAGGTCAAAGGTGTACAATGTCTTTTGCCATACTGATTTGTCCTGTGTTCTGTTTGCAACAGGACTGAAGGAAGAGAAAAATACACATCTTGCAGCTCTATGCAAAATTAGCTCTGCGTGTTTTCACGGCAGTGTCGAGATTTTATAAAGAAATGATAGTTTTACAAATCGTGAAAAAATAATTTGTATCTCTTTTCTGTGAAGGGACCACAACTCAATTAATAACATAAGATAACATATGATCAAATGCATAAATAGTGCAACCACAAACCAGAAAAATAAAAATTGCACTTGTGAAATGCACATGGCCCACATCAAAGAAATGAGGTATTGATTAGAGTTATGGCACTATTGTAACAACTGTCCCTAAGTCCATTAGTGCGTAACGTCAGACCTGTGTATCTGCGACCTGAGAACAGCAGCTCAAACACCCGGTGACCTGGGTGTGAACAAATCCTCAGAATGCCACGTGCCCTCTTGAGACAGCAAGTTCTGAAGAGCTCCTTTTAGGGAGGGAAGACGGTAGCTTATGATCTTCTGGGCAGTGTTAATGACCCTCTGTAGTGCCTTCTTGTGTGCCATGGTGCAGCTTATGAACCATACAAATATGCAGTCAGTGAACACACTCAATGAAGCAGTGGTAGAAGACAGTCAGTAACTCCTGCCTCAGATTGAGCCTTTTGAGAATCCTCAGAAAGTGGAGACACTGCTGGGCCTTCTTTATAACCACCTTAGTGTTTGAGCTCCATTGGATCCATGTGTGCATCCAGGATCTTAAAGCTTGCCACCTCTCCACACATTCCCCACTGATAGGCTGCAGGTCAGACTTCCTCCTCCTGAAGTTAACGATTACCTCTTTGGTCTTAGAGACAGTAATCACCAAGTTGTTATCAGCCCAATACCACACTAGCCTGGTGTGCTGTCTCGTCAACACCAGAGATGAACCCAACCACAAGTATCGTCAGGAAACTTGATGACAATGTTGTCAGGGTGTATAGAGTTTAGAGTAGGGGTACACAACCCTGTGGAGAGCCAGTGTTACGACAGAGGGCTGTGGAAAGAAGAGGGCCCACTCCGACTCTCTGAACCTGGTCAGAAAGAAAGTCTCTGATCCAGCTGCAGGTGATGGGAGGAAGACCAATGCTCAATCGCTTTGCTGTCAGTCTCTCTGGGAGTTTGGTGTTCAAAGCAGAGCTAAAATCAACAAACGGCAACCTTGCATAGCATCCCTGTGACAATGACATCCTCAGGTGATCTATTACTTCTGTATGTAAACTGCAAAGGGTCAGGTGTGGGTGAGAGGCAGGGTATGATATGACGTCGGACCGTTGTCTCAAAACACTTCATCATGTCAGGTGTCAGATGAGCTGGTTGGGAGTCATTGAGGCTTCTGATGGTGATGTTTTTTGGCAGCGGGACGATTGTGGGTGTCTTCCGGCTTTGTGTCATAGATGTGATGAATTAAATACATTTAATTGCCATAAAAAATACATTGAATTACCATAACTCAAGAAACAGAAATTTCCTGTAATTTTTACAGTTTTGAAATGTAGAAAACACAGAAATTTTTTTGTGGGAATCTTAGAATTTGTAAAATCCATAGAAAAATACCGTAATAATGCCAGTACCCTAAAATTAACGGTACTAATTGACCAAAATTACAGATTTTGCTGATGTTTATATTTAAATCTATGGTGAAAAACTAAACACCAGACTATAAAAATAATTTATTACAGAGGAATATCTTGTAACCCCCCATAGATTAGGGCCAACGAGTGCCAACCCTACTGGTGACCTGATAACTCCCATACACGTAATTGTTTCTGTCTGTATAAATTTATTTATTTCATAAATAAATATAGAGTGGTATAATCATATACATTTTTAAACAATTTCTTTAATAAAATTAAATTCAATTCTTTAATTTCACCATTTAATAGGTATATTTAATTATTTAATGGGACATATATTGGTACATTTATTAATATTGGTATATTTATTTATTTCATAGTACATTCATATTTAATTACCTTATGATTTAGTTATTCATTTAGGTTTTTTTTTCCCCCTTATTTGGTCATCCATACCCTTCACATAAAGATGATTCTGAAAATCATCTTTAGACCCCCAACTTGATGTATCAGAACCCCTGGGGAGCCCCGACCCCCACTTTGGGACCCCCTAATCCAGTGAACATGTTTGAGACTAAATGCAATAGTCTAATTTTTACAAACACAGTGAATTGACTTCACATACTATTATTTCTTTATGGGGGATGGATCCTGACATAATTGGCAATAAACATAGAAGTAACCAAATGTCTTGATAAAGTAATTCATGTGCCAAGTATTGAATCCAACAAATTAAGAATAACTTTCTCAACCTATTTGATTATACACAGTGTAACATAAATTAATATTTGTTTATAATTTTCAACAGCATTATTTTAGCATGATAACTATTATTTGAATTTCCATTTTATTTCCAATCTTATTGTCTTACTAGTTTCCTTATGTTTCATTTTTTTTTCTAATTTTTTCATATTGTGTATTTATTTGCTATGATTTTTTTTAAACTTAGAGTCACCTCTTATGTATATATATATATATATATATATATATATATATATATATATATATATATATATATATATATATATATATATATATATATATATAATTTTTTTTTAGTTGCTGTCCCTTTTATAACATACATTGATTTATTTTCTCTAATATTTCCCCTTTACATTTTCTCCCCTCCTGTTTTCTCCTCTTTCCGTTTAAGAGATGTCATTTTGTCCACAAATGAAGAGGGAAGGAGAGGGGAGGCGAAGCCTGGTGGGCGGGGATCCAGAGTTAGCATCTCTGCTATTGGTCAACATCAAGATCCAAGCTCTGCGTGTTGAGCTCCAGAAATGCAGGTTTTGCTTCCTACTTGTGGTCACAGAAGCTAGGAAGACCAGTTCCAGAAGTGTGCAAAGCAGGTATCAGGATGGCATCAGACCACCAATAGATTGGAAGAGTTTGAAGAGAGTGAGTTTCGCAAATGTACAAATTTTGTGTCCTGTTGGCCATTTCAGAGTTAGCACACAGAGCTCAGATCTTGATGTTGACCAATAGGAGAGAAGCCTACTCTGAATCCAGTGCATGGCAGCCTGGTCTCTGTCAGACTGCCCCAGGGCAGCTGTGGCTACAATCCAGTAGCTTGCCACCATCAGTGTGTGATTGTGTGGGGAAATGGGTGAATGACTGAATGTAGTGTGAAGCTCTTTGGACTTGTTAAAGCACTGTACAAGTACAGACCATTTACCATAAATTAGTTGAAGATTATTTCACTTATCGATTATTCCAATTAATCCAATTAATCCTTTCAGCCCTAATCTCAGCCCTTCTTTAGGGTTTGGGTTTTTTCTTCTTTAGACTGTATCCAACATTATCTGAGGGGAGCTGGTGTGTATCTCCAGCGGTCATTGGGCGAGAGGTGGGCTGCACCCTGGACAGGTCGCCAGTCCATCGCATGATAACACAGAGATGGACAGGACAAACAGCTATGCATGTGCACACTCCAATAACACAGACCAATTAACCTAACAGTCATGTTTTTGGACTGTGGGAGGAAACTGGAGTACCCGGAGAGAACCCACACATGCACAGGAAGAACATGCAAACTCCATGGAGTAAGACCCCAGCCTGGGTTTCGAACCCAGGACCTTCTTGCTGCAAGGTAATG
Organism: Anableps anableps; assembly: GCA_014839685.1. Classification (NCBI taxonomy): domain Eukaryota; kingdom Metazoa; phylum Chordata; class Actinopteri; order Cyprinodontiformes; family Anablepidae; genus Anableps; species Anableps anableps. The sequence continues at coordinate 13,772,933 of CM026079.1, forward strand.
GTGCTACCAACGGCCCTCTTTAGACTGTATATTCTCAGTTATTGTTATTGCCAGCAGCAGCTTTTCCAAGCATTGTTTCATTCATTAATTTCAGTTACTTTGAGCAGGAAATGTTCTAGCATTTAAGTTAATAAAACCTGGAAGAACACTTTCAGTTTTGTTCAGTGATTTAGCAACCCTTTGGAGTAGATAGAAGCCTTGGTAGAAGTGCTAATGTTTAACTTTCTCCTTTAAGGTAAGCAAACCTAAAACATCTAATGTAAATTCTCTTAACTGTCTGTACCCTCTGTTTGTGTACAAATTAGCTTGTTTGTATAAAAAGTATAAATATTTAGCTCTTCCATCTCTGTCACCTTTCAGGAATTTGAACTTACATAAATGGTTGTGGAGAACTTACTGGCCTTCGTGACACCCAGGACAATGGTGAGTATCTAATTCATTATATACCCAAAACAGTTTTGTTTATAACTTTTATAAATGTTTTATGTAAAGAAAATTGGAGTTCAGGGTGTTTTGTGTGTTACAAAGGTGCACTTTGGTTATGGACACAAAATTGCTATTGTGTTTGGACAGTGGTATGAGACCAGACTCTTTCTACATTGAGTTTTCCTGGTATCATCCATCCTAAATGAATAGTCCAGAAAGTAAAAAGTTGTAAAGAGAAACATTTGTTTCCCCCAGAAGGAAGGAGGGGAAGATGGAGTTAGAAAAAAATCACAGGAAAACACTTAAAAAGAACGATGAGTTTATATCATGACCAGGTTGTGCATCATTCTACCTTTTACTTTTGTTTCTGTTTTCCAACTGCAGGGAGGATCTTGGCTGTGCAGTGAACACCTGATTGACAACTTATGTGTTTCAAGCTCAAATGGTGACTTGGAAGACCATGTCCATGTTGCACACCCTCCTTAGAAAAGTCTGGACTCGGTGACTCATTACCCTTGACGAGCCCATAGCAAGACTCGTTTTTTCAAATGTATTTTTTCCATCATGGATTATCCTTTATGTGGACACATGCTGGTTTTTCAGATCTTAGCAATACTTTGTGAGGATACTGGACAGGACATTGAATTTGTTCTGTTTTCACTGACTGTTTAAATAAAAGTAGTTTCTTTAAGTGGAGCAATCAACGTCTATGTTTTTGTTTACTTTGCACTTATTTCCTTTATAATTTTCCATATTGAAAGGCTGTCAAACTATAATCCCTTCTGTGTTATACTGTATTTTTACAGTAAAATTCTGGCAACCACAGCTGCTGGTAATTTATCATAAAGTTGATTTTCTATACAATAAAATTCTGGACTGTATCATACAGTTCTTCTGTGTTTTTTTACTGTTGTAGACTAACTGTTTACAATATATCAGTGGTTTTTATAGTAATTTCCTTGAACTGTTTACCATTCTGAACTGTTAAAGTGACAGTTGGTAAAATATTTTACATCACGACTGTATTTACTACGGCAAAATTCTGGCAACCACAGCTGCCAGTATTTTACCATAAATAATTCTATTTCTTTTTTTTCTTTTTTTTTTTTTACAGTGTAGACATGCGTCATTTATGTGTCACTAACGTCTGTGACTTTTATTTTAAGATTTATAACCTTGTGTACATTTTATAACCTAGACTGAAACCAATACGTCTCTGGGTTTACTCATGATAGTTTTTGTTGATTGCATCTGTATGTTTACTGTTCATCTTTAATAATGCAGCGTGTTTGTGAGTACCGCATCATCTTTGTCCATGTCCGATTCTCATGATCGCTGTGATTTCTTTTTCAGATGAAGGTGGAGAAGACGACTGCCTGGAAAGGAGCTCGGCAGTGAGAAACCCCAACACCTCTGCTGAAGCAAGCTGCTCTGGTGTCTCTGGGAAAAAGACCAAAAAACACTGAATTACAATATTTGCATCTAATTATTTGGTCTGACTGCCCATTTCCGAAATGATAATTAAACTTTAGTGTATCAAATACAAAATTACATACAATATAACTTGTATCTTTCCCAAGAGACAAAGAATATCTGGTTTGTTTAGGAATAAAATATTTCCATCTGACTGTAAAGAATCACAAATATTTATGTAATGGCACGTTTTGTAAACTTAACTGTGGTTTTAAATTTGTTGCACTGAATTTTACAGGCTTTGCTGCTCATTTTAGTTTTCAGCTCACTTTAAATTCTCTTTTTCTGAGCAAAGAGAATGAATGACTTCGTCAAACTATGTAAGGATCCCTAAATAATACTCCCTTGTTTTTTGTCAGTGAATAAACCAAGACCTTCAATTTATTTCACTACAGTTTTCCAGATATTTGTCATATTTTCCTGAATCGCTCTCTAATTATTTGTCCGAGGTTTGCTTTATGTGTGATGATAGTGTGCCTATTGTGAAAAATCCACCCCCTCAACACATCACCAAAATAACACCAGAACCACAGTGCTCAGTGATGAGCGCAGCTTTTAATTTATGGATAGATGTACTGTCTTCGATTGATTAATCCCATTCATCATGGTAGATCAGCGGCGATGCAAGCTGAATTATTCCACGCTGTGAATGCAGATTGAACATCATGTGATCCCCACTGGCGGCCCAGTTTCCAGTATCTTTTACAGGGAAACACAATTAAAGAAGATTTAAGTGAGGATTTACTCCCACTTGGATGTTCCCACTCTGAGGACAGCAAATCAGTGTACACATAGGTGCTGGCCACTACATCTTTGGTGTTGGCGTTACAGTACCTTGCAAACTGGACTGAATAAAGCTATTGTTGGATTGCCACAAGCCATGTAGGGAACACAGTAAATACATTCACCCTGAACACAACATCTAATGGGCAAAACATGGTGGTGGCAGCAGTATGCTGTGGGGATGCTTTTTGTCAGCAGGGACAGGGAAGCTGATCAGGGCTGATGGGAAGTTGCTTTGAGCTTATATACAGAAAAAACAGTAAACAACAACAATTAAAAATCTGAAGCAAGACTTGAAAGGTAGCATTTACATATGCTACCCATCCAATCTGACTGAGCTTGAGGTATTCTATAAACAGGAATGGGCAAAAATAGTTAAAGCTGGTAAAAGACTTTCAGATGTTGATTTGAAATTTTGAAAAGTCTGTGTCCTTTTTCTTCCACTTCAGAATTATGTGGTACTGTGTTTTGGATTATCACACAAAATCCCAGTGAAATACTCTGAAATTTGTGGCTGTAATATGACAAAATGTGGAATATTATGTTACCATGGTGAGCAGCCAGTGGTCTTGATGGAAAGAGGCAGCAGCCTTGCCTGAAGGATTGCATGGATGCACCTGCGTCTCTGATTCCGAGTACTGAAAAGGAACCAAGTGGATGCAGCCACATCTGGAAGCTTACGTTTACAACGCAAAGTGTGTGTCTGTTATCTGAGATTTCAGACAGCGACAAAATAAGCAATCCTGGTTGCATATTTACTTTAAGATATCTGCTATGTCTTTCGACTTCTTACCTTCACTTGCTCCAAAACAGAGGTGAGCAAAAGCAGGAGTGTATGGTACATAGGGGCAGATGAGGAAGAGTGGAAAAACTCAATTAAATTAAGAGGGAAAGCTATAATACATTAGTCTCACATAATTACAATTTAGGGTAATTGCCTCTCCATAGCAACACTGTAAAGGAGGCTGCAGGTAATTTCCTTTGGACAGTGGTTGAAGCATATAACTACGACACTTCTCTTTTCCCCATGGTAACCCTACCCAGCTTGATTGACATCTTTTAGTCAATAAATCAAAACACAAACACAGATGATTAAATCGACAATTAGAGCAGAGGGAAACACTTAATTGGCATAAATGGCAAGTAAACAGGGACTTAACTGGAGACTATGCTACATCATTTCTCCAAAGCAATAAACTCACACAAACAGAAAGGGTTCAGACAAATCACTGAAAATATCTCACCTGTTCTCAACTGAAAAAAAAAGCAGTTTGAAGCACTGGAAAGAAAAATAAATAATGTTTCACACATGGAAAATATTGACCAGTTCCATGCAAGGTGCAGTGAAACTCAAAACTAAACTAAAATAACCTACTGAACGCAACACCCAATGCCACCATTATTTGCATTTGAAGTAGCTGCATCAAATCTTTTGGTGCCACAAAGGGAACCAACACATTGGTAAAATGGAGTCTTAAATTTCACTTCCCTTTTCAAAGGAGTAACCATCAAAGCTGTTAATAAAGCAAACAAGATAGGTTAGCCAATATTGTTGTTGCTGGACCTTTTCCCTTTGAAAATTATTGCTAATCAGCCGTTCTTTATGTTTAAGAGAGAGTTGGATCAAAACTTTGTCTCAAAGCTACAGCATATTGCAAAAGTATTCATACCCCTTGAGCTTTTTTATGCTTTATCATATTACAACCATACATTTGAATGTATTTTTTTGGGATTTTATGTGAAAACCTAACACAAGGCAGTGAGAAATTGCGAAATGGAAGGACGCTGATACATGTTTTTTTACATACATTTTTACAGACAAAATCTGAAAGCCCAATTTTTCACAATTAGAAACTGATTTTTTATTTTTGTTCATTCTTCCTTGCAAAATTGCTCCAGCTCTGTCACACGGGATACAGAGCATCTGTGAACATAGATTTTTAAGTCTTGGCAAAGATTCTGAATAATAATTAGGTCTGACCGGTTTCCTTGTCCCTGCTGAAGAAAAACATTACCAAAGCATGATGCTGCCATCCTCATGTTTCACTTCAGGGATGGTACATTCAATGTGATTTGCAGTGGTTTTTTTCAGCCACATATAGCACTTTGGATGTAGACCAAAATATTCAATTCTGGTTTCATCCGACCAGTGCACCTTTTCCACATATTTGCTGTGGCCTTTAAATGGCTTGTGGCAAACTGCCAATGGGACGTCTTAAGACTTTCTTTCAATGACTTATTTGCGGATAGCACGACTAGCAATTGTCCTTTCAACTTGTTCTCCTACCTGAGCTATGAATCTCTGCAGCTCCTTCAGAGTTAATATGGACCTCTTTGAGGCCTTCACAGAACAGCTGTATTCATACTGAGATTAAAACACACATAGATTATCACTGTTTACTAATTAACTTACTTCTGAAGGCAGTTAATTGCACTGGATTTCTTTGGTAACATCAGAATAAAGGGAGGTGAAGTTTTAGATTTTCATTTGTGGAAAAGTTTAAAAAGAAGGTTTCCTTTTTCCTCCACCTCAGAAATAGGTGCTACTTTGTATTGTTCTATCACTTAAAATCCCAATAAAATACAGTGAAGTTTGTGGTTATATCATGAAAAAATGAGGGAAAACTGAGGGGGTGGATAAGTACTTTTGAAAGAATTGTTTGAGAATCCTTTAGATATTCCACATCTGTATTGTATTGTGTCACAGTGCAGCACTTATAATGAATACTTTCATTAGTCCTATGTTGTATTGTGCTGAGTAGCTTCTGCATGTACAAAAAGTCATTTAATATGCAGCATTTCAATGGCTTCCTAATTAGAAACATTAATTGTGGGAATGCCTTTAGTTTACAGACAAAGTATTTAGACATACTGTATGGTTGACTGACAGTGAATGTAAATGTGCTCTGTTATGAATGTAGCTAATTCTTTGAGCCTCAGCCTGTTGAAATGCTTTCTAATTTTTCCACTTGCATTAGTCAGACTGCCTGTTGCATACATTTACCCTCCATTATCAGACTTCATGTTCATGTTGTGGGCCTTTAATATCATGAATATATATGATAATATATTCAATCTCAGCAAGCCAGCAGTTGTTATGTACTCCTTAGAGGTTCAGGATGTTAAATAGTTAGAAAATGTGTATCCAGCAGCTGTATCGTTGGTCAGTTTGAGATATTTTATTCTTTTGACATTGGTTGTCTTTGAATACATTCATTGACAGCACCTCCACACCTACTGGAATCTCTGATAAAGATATGTGGAAAATGTTAAACAAAATTGACCCTTTTTTTTTTTTTTTTTTTTTTTTTTTTTTTAGCTCTTCAGCTATTTCAGGATCTAAGTTTGGGGACTGAGATGGCCACAGAAGGAGGTTAAATTCATCTCTGGTGAAGCGTGTCTGCATTGATTTCACCAAATTTGTTTTGGATCATTACCTTTTTGAAGAAAACCCAATGACAATCCATTTACACTTTAGGGGTAAAAGTAAAAAAAAAAAAAAAAAAAAAAAAAAAAAAAAAAATTATAACTCTTGTGTTGTTTTACAGAGTTTCTGATACCATGCACTTAAATAAGGTTCCCATGGACTTTGGAAGGAAAACCATACCACAGCATCACAGATCTTCTACTTTGCTTAAGAATAGACAAAGAGTGCTTTCCAACATAATTATTCTCTGATTCATGACAGTCCCCAGTGGAGTGTTTGTTCAATTCAATTCAATTCAAAATACTTTATTAATCCCAGAGGGAAATTATGTCTCATCTGGCCAAATCCCACACTCCTAGTTAAAGTCCAGTTAGCGTTTGCTTAGCAAACTCCAGATGTTTTATTTGCTGTTATTTGAACTTTTAATTTTATGTTCTTTCCGTTTTTTGCTCTTCATAGAAGCTGCATCTGCATCTAAAATACAACTTATTTTATGAGAACTGTTCGGGTTATGAACAAGTGTGGTACCTGTACCTTGCTTCAGCTGTGACACCTTCCTGGAGGGGGCCATTGACTGTTGTTGCTGCCAACAACGTAACATTCTCCTTTTATAGATGATGCACTCGTTTGTAATGGTTGTTACAAAAAGAAAGTAACTATTTTCTGTTTAAATATTAACTATTTAAAGCCATTTCCTGACTTCTTAAAAGTAACACACATCTGCCTTAATTAAATATGTTCTCTTGTTGTTCCCATTTTGAAAAGTGGCTATGAGAAATAGGCCTCTGTCACACTATTATTATAACCCAGGGAAACATGAAGTCATAGATAACTGATTAGAAGATCTGATCCATTTAAAGCAGTAAAATAGTAAAATACAAAAATGCTTCTGTTCAACTTATTTTATAAGAACTGTTCGAGTTATGAACAAGTGTGGTACATGTAATTTTGCTTAAAAACAATTTTGCCTACCTCTAAATATTCCCTCACCAAATAAATATGCTCAAATAAAATGTTCAGGGTGAGATTATTGCAGAGAAAAGAATGGATTTTTTCACTAGCATTTACCAGCAGTGCCAGTCAGCGTGGAAGATGATGTGGAGCACATTGTTTTTAAGGTGATTTTTACCATTCTATACATGTAAAACATATATAAATATAAAACAGATCCATAAAAGTCGACAACAGGCATAACAATGACGCATTAGCACTGTTGTGATCTGACGTAGATCCCGACATCAAACAAAAGTTTATCGCCCTTTGACGTAGTTGCAACTTTCATCAGGCTCCCTTTTATTGAGGCTAAGGACTCTAACCTGCACACCTGAGCCAACCCAGCTTGCCACAGCTTGGTGGCCAGACCCTCAGCTAATCTGTCCATCAAAGCAGCATGTCTGATCGTTGTCTTGACATGACGTTTGTGCTGCTTCCACACCAGACACAGATGAGACACATTTCCAAACACACGTATGGAGAAAGACTCGTGCTCAGACAAATCAGAAGAGACAGCAAGGAACACTGAGAGAAGCAGCAGAGACAGCTTAGATAAATAGCAAGACAGGTCAATGTAGCTCTTTAAATAGAGGGTGTTTAAGTGGCGAAAGTGACAAACAAAAAAGAAAGAACATTAGCTATTCATTCCCCACTAAGGAGTTTGGACTATTGTAAACGAAGAACAGAGGGAAGCTTGTTGTGTGGCTCAGTAATAGCTTTCAAATGATGACTGTTAAAGTCAAAGCCATAAGAAAGAAGAACAATTTGAGGACATTTTTGTGTTGGCAGCTCAAAGAAGAGCAGAAATGATACATCTTGCCTCTATAGAAAGTTAATTAAACTGCAGAAAAAATTAAATGAGCTTGAGCAGTATATGTTGTTCTAATCTTGCTGATGGGAAGACATCTCTCAGCTCTCAACTATACAGTGTCTCAAACCGTGCAGTGCTGTTTTTGCTAAAGTCCACCCAGATGTTCTGATATTTAAAAGGAGCATCAACTATTGCATCCTAACATATCTTTTTTTTAAGTGCTCTTGAGTTCAATAAAAGGGCTAAATGATTCCAGAATGTAACACATAACCTACACCATGTGCCTAAACAAGAAATTTGGGCAATGTTTTTATATTCAGAAACTTTGTTTTCTGATTACACAAAAACATTTTACACATAAACAGTCTTTTGCAGATGGGAAAATAGTGTTTTGTAAATTTTCTCCAAAAACAGACTCTTCATCTCAGCGTTCTCCAGAAAAGAGCTGCATTACTACAAAGATGAGAGAGCTGCAGTAAACAATCAATATAGCATGATCCCACACTGAAAAAAAAAATTATTTAGTTGAGTAAAAAACAATCTCACGTTGAAAAGTAAAGCAAAATCAGAGGTGCAACAGTTATTTGCATCTATGGCATCCATCCATCCATTGTCTATACCCGCTTATCCTTGCAGGATTGCGGTGCAGGTGGTACCCATCCTCAGCAGTCATTGGGGGGAAGGCGGGGTAGACCATGAACTGGTCACCAGTACATCAAAGGGTTACACAGAGATCAACAAACACACACACACACACACACACACACACACACACACACACACACACACACACACACACACACACAATAACAATTAAGAGCATACCTCAAACAATACATTTACATTTTTTGTTAATGAATCATTCTGCTAAATTATGATATGTTTTTTGGGTTTTTTTGTTCAAGATTAATCAGAGGGTCTAGGAAGCTTTAATTAGTAATCCAGGACTTCTTTCTTCTTTGGGGTATAACTATAACATGACACTTAGGTCCACTTCTCTCAGATAATATTCAAAATGGAAAAGACCAGAGCACATAGGATTGACTTTCAGTAAATGTGAAGAATGTCTTGTCTACTAAATTCCATCTAAATCAAACCCTTCACCTGGGCATTTACATGCTTTGGTCAGAGAGTGTACTTTTCTGAGACCTTTATGCCCTTTTTATTGCCAAAGATGTTTGAATTGAATTCAGGTGTTCCAGTAACTTCTATGGCCACACGTGTAAAATCCATCACCTAGTCATGCAGACTATTTCTGTAAACATTTGTGAAAGATTTTTTCTCAGTGAATTCCAGTGTTACCATGATTGAATGCCACATATGCAATAAGCCCAGTCATGAAATTTCCTCACTCCAAAATAAGCCACAGGCAGCTTTAAGTGGTATTTTAACAAAGTGGAAGATTTTGTGAATTACAGCAAAGCAAAGTAGTAGGCCACAAAAAAATAATAATGCAGGGTCATCAGATGCTTAATCAGTCTGAGTTTGACTATTTTGAGGATAACAGCACTGATCTGACTCTACTGGGTGAAGTGTAAAATTTGGTCGAGTTATGGTGTGGGGCTGTTTTTCAGGAATTGGACTCAATCCTTTAGTTCCAGTGAAAGAAACTCTGAATACTTTAGCATACCAAGACATTTTGGATGAGTTTATTGCTCCCAATTTTGTAAGAACAATTTGTGGATGTTCCCTGCCTACTGCCTACTCAGAGTCCTGACCTTATCCTTTGGGATAAGTTAGAGCAGAAACTGTGAGCCAAGGTTTCTCATCCCACATCAGTGTCTGACCTCACAAGAGATTTTCTTAAGGAATGGTCAATAATTCCCACAAACACACTCCTAAATCTTGTGGAAAGCCTTCCCAGAAGAGCTGAAGCTGTTAAAGCTGCAAAGGGTAAGCCATCATCATATTAAACCCTATAAGAGGAATAAGATGCTACCCAAGTTCATATGTTTGTGTCAGGGACAGCACAGACCAGCCAGAGAGACACCAGGGGTTTTCAAAAAGAATTTTTCATTTAGTTACAAAAATGTCAAAAAATGTTTCGAAAATGATAAATTAGGCCCAAAACTGAGATCAACAGAACAGACTTTAACTCATGTAGTAACACAAGGAACTCAAGCACAAACTGACCTGACAAACAAGAGATGAGGGAAACTTAAAGGGTGGGTGATCAGACCACTGTTGACACAAAAGGGTAAATACCAGCTAACAAACTAACATACAAAGACTAGAATAGTCCTATAAATAAAACAAACTTTATTGGGTCAGAACAACCTTCCCAAAGTAGAAGCAAAACTAAACAAATAATAAACACCAAATTTCTCCTTCCCTTACAATCAAAGTGGTATACTATCTAAGGAGAACCGATGGAGCTGGGACTCTTTTCTTTGTGGCACTCAAGCAGCAACTCCAGGGTAACTGGTAACTCAAAACAAAAAAAGACACATTAATCTGTTGCATATTACCCACCAAACAAAGTACAACAGGCTGACAAATAAAGTTAACTAAATGTGTGCAGTCCAAACAGTCAACTAAAGAATCAGGCTAATAAGAAATGATAACGGTTTTAGTTGAAAATGCGAATCTAAAATGTCCAGTGATTAAAAATGTCAGTTTGTGAAGGCAGACAGGAGAATAGTCTGAGCAATATAGTGTAGATTGGGGAAACAGATGTTAAAACATCAGCCCTCAGGACTGGAACATGTTCAGCTGGACCTTGCACTTGAAACAAAAACAAGCCTAAAAGAACTTGTATCTGAAGTTTCAAAGCCAATAAAGGACCTGAACTACAGTTCTGATTATGGCTGCAGCATGTTGTACTGCTATAAAAGGTAAAAATGTTGATTTGATAGCCCTCTCTCTCTGGTGAACCAAAACGACTCCATTCTAAACGTAAGTCCTTGTTTTTGTTTTTTGTTTGTTTTTGTTTTTTTTTTGTAGGTGACCAAGAACTATGAGAATAATGCCTGTGTACATGAGTTTGAAGAGAGAAGTTGGAACAACACAGGAGTCCCACTGTGAAACCTTTGCCATTATTAGAACTTGGAGTCTTCATCTGCACTTTTTTTCTCATAAAAAAAAACAGTTTGTTTCCTTTCAAAAGATCAGTTGGATTTATCTCTTATATAATCCTAACCTCTTCAAATGAACCAACAAGGGTGTCGGGTCAGGGCACTATTTTTGTGTTCAGGTGATATTTTTTGTTTAAAAAAACAAGGCGATGAAGAAAGCAGGTCCTGAAAATGTTCAGGAGCATGGCCTGTTTCTTTTCACAAACAGTGCTTCTTGCCAACCACAAGTAGGCAGATAATACAATAGCTTGCAGAACTAAGTAACAATTTAGATGTCAAGCCTAGAAGCAAAATTGGTGATAGCCAAAGAAAGCACGAGAAAAGTTGGCATTTCATCTGATTTATCTTCTCTTTCTGTTTGGATGCAACAGCCTGAGTGAGAAGAAAGATGCTGCCTGCATGTTAGTATTTCCTTTTTCCACTTGATCACTCTGTAAATTTGAAAAGTATGATTCATAGTGGGAGAAAATTACAGGGCTCTTTCATCTTAACAAATCTTGGAGAAGAACTTATTGTACAAGCCAGGAGGCTGATGAGAGGAGGAGAAGGCACATTTGCATTTTAAAAAGCTTGCTCTCAATAGGAATTGGTCTCCACAGAACTGATTTCTGATAAGGCTAAATCTTTAACAATAGAATTATTTCACGCATTACTTACCTAAAGAAAGGAATATCACTGTGAAATTGGCTAGAAGCATTTTGAGATATCTAATCAGCTCATTGGACAGTACTGGAGATGATTGCTATCTTCGTAAGAGAACGCATCATTAGCAATAATGCTGATTAAAACCGATGACTGCATTACTATTCAATCCTGGGGTTTCTTTTACATATCATGGTGCTGTTTCTCTTTTTGCATGTATTAAAATGGTACCATCTTTTGTTGTTGTTGTTTTGATGCTCCAAGATCCAGCAGACTTCCTCCAGAATCTCATCTTGTTTTCTGAGTTTGTTTCAATAATTGAACAGGTTGTACTGTAAATTTTTGATGGGTAGCATGCTGTTAGAGTTGTGTATCTTGGTGATATTCACTGCTTAGCTACCTCTTGCAAGCCCCCAAATGTGAACTACAAGTGCATCTGAAGAAATCAACACTTCATTAAAGAAGTTTTTCACTGATTTAATTCAAAAAGTGAAAGTTGTGTATTGATAGTGGTCTTCAGCTCCTCACTTTTGTCTAATCATCTGTTTGACAGTTCTCCATTGATTCTCTAAAAGGTTTATGACTGGCAGTCATTAACCCAGGTTTTTTGTTTCTTTTGGCGCTATGGGCAGCTGCCAGGGGTGAAAGTTAGCCGGTACGGTCCGGTACTGCATACCACCAAAAGATTCTGCGCTGGTATGCAGTACCTGGGAGAGCGGCTGCTATAAAGCCGTCATTCAGAACCAGTCACGGCGGCACTCTGAGTCAGAATAGATCTGCTAGCAATAGGCAGTCTAAAACACGACTTAATCTGTTTATAAATAGTTTTTTTTTTTTGTTTTGTTTGTTTTTTTTTTTTCTAATTCCGAATTGTTTCTGAATTATCCATGCTGTGCTGGACCCTCAATGCTCCAGCCTTGCCTCTGTCCCCTCCGCTCGGAGCTCGAGGCTTTCGTCAGCAGCCAGTCTTCAAGACGTTCACCGTAACGTTTATTGTCTATCTGCTTGTTACAAAATATCCAAGTTAAAAGCAAACGGAGAGTAACTAGTTGTGTTTCATGTTATTTTGCTCAATTACAACGACACAGTACAGCTCGAAAAAAAAAAAAAAAAACTGCTTATGAGCTTATGACCGGAGATTTCACTATCATTACGCGAGAGCGCGTGGCACGTGCGTCTACGTCCAAAACGCAGTGGTTTCTGAGGGGATTGGTGCGTTTGATTTAATGGACTGGGACATTTTACACAGGTGGTCCACAGAAAAATAATAATAATAAAAAAACACCGCTGGCATTGGGACAGGACGAACAATAAATCACTTGTTATTTACAGACTTTAAAATAAAAACCGAGAAAATACTGAGGAACAGTGAATTTGTAATTTGAATGAAATCAAAACTTGATAACAATGCAGAGAACAATAACTAATTTGCTTCAAAGAGAAGGCATGGATACCGAAGAGGAAAAGTTACCCCAGATGCTACAATATATACAATATATACACCAGAAAATTGTTGATCAATGCTTCTTGCCAGCAGAGGTGGAAAGAGTACAAAAATAATGTAGACTACTCAAGTAAAAGTACAGCTTTTTTTGATAAAAACTTGTCCTAAAACACAAATAAAGTTACCAATATTAAAAGTAAAAAGTTCCTAATTAAAATTTTACTTCAGGTAAGGTACTTAGTTCCTTTTTTATGAGGAACACTCTCTCTCTCTCTCTCTCTCTCTCTCTCTCTCTCTCTCTCTCTCTCTCTCTCTCTCTCTCTCACGTGAGAGAGAGAGACAGAGACACTAAGCCAATGACGATTTTTGTTATAGTACCAGGAGGAGTTTAAAACTACTTTCACCCCTGGCAGGTGCCAGTTTGATCCTAGTTATCAAACAGTGCATAAGTTCAATTTATTATTCAAATTTTGCAACATAAGAATCAGTCATTTTAGCTACCATACTTGTTTGAAAAGAAGTGAGAAGTTGTTTTTATCTTTTTCAGTTCCCACCGCTTTATGCTATTCTTCAGTATACCCTTATATCAAAATACATGTGGACATATATATCAATATCTTACATGAAAAACATAGTTTTATATCATACATATTTTTTATTCTATATTTTGTGAATCATCTAAGAATAATTATTTTTTATTTTATTTTATGTATATCCTTCATCTTCCATATAACTTTTTAACTTTTAGAAAAAAAATTTGTACATATATATATATATATATATATATATATATATATATATATATATATATATATATATATATATATATATATATATATATATATATATATATGCATTGCTTAAATTTTTTTGCCATACTGTTCCACAACATCACTCTAGAGGGTCGATGATATACGCATGCCTTTCATTGTTGTTCTTATTTTTTCTTTTTTAAAATTCATATTGCCCCATAAATTGTATCCTCCTCCTCTTTCTGTTCTCTTTTTCTGAAACCTGGTGTCTTGGGTTTTGGAGGGACTTAACATAAGGGATGCAACAGTTGTAGCCCATGTGTTGCAAAAGTCTGCATATGGTAGCTATTGAATCACTGACCCCCAAAATCTTGAATGTGATTTGTTTTACAGTCCCTTCAAGGCTGTGTGGTTGTTTGTCCACCTCTTTCTACCATACTTCTTCCTTCCACTTAACTTACCATAAACACGTTTGAATTCAGTTTAGTCTATTTATATAGCGCCAATTCACAACACATCATCTCAAGGTACTTCACAAAAAAGTCAATTCAATCCAATCATACATGCATACCAATTGATCTTAGTGCATAAACAGTGCATAAGTTCAATTTATTATTCAAATTGGTTTAAAAAGTTTTCGAAGGAAACCAAGCAGATTGCATTGAGTCATTGATTTGCAGCAATCATTCCTCCAGGAATCTGTGAACGGTCAGCTTCTTTAGTAATGATTTTTTGTGACTTTTTCACCTTGTGGAGGGTGTCACTGACTGCCTGCTGGACAACTGTCAGGCCAGCAGCTGTCCTCATGAATGTGTAGATCACAATGTAACATTTCTTTGTTAAATTCCTTTTTTTATTGATCCTATGAAATGCCCAGCTTTTTTGAGAAATAAAATGTTGGGTTTTCGATAGCTGTAAACTGTATTCAGTTAAAATATGCAGAAATACACACTTTGAATAAAACACTCTGTGTCTCATCAATCTAAATGTGTGTATCACTGTTTGTATTGAATTATTGAAATTAATGTTTTGATGATGTTCTAGTTTGTTGAGATGCAGCCATCATGCATTGTGTTTCAAGAAAGAGTTTTAGTTCAGAGACAGAAGCAACTATTTTGTTTTCAATATCACATCAACTGAACAGTATATGGTGATGTGAGAAAAAACCCCATCACTGTGATTTAGTCATGTAAAAAACAAAGTACATGCCTGCTCCTTCCATAGAATTAAGAGGAAACTAAAGTGCTGTACCCACTCGTAAAAAAGGCAGGCATTTGGTCAGTTTGCTGATTTGGACCATACAGGTGGGAATTGATACAATGCCAAGGCAAAAAGACATTGGTATGTCACCTCAGACCATCAAATATTACTACACATCGATCTGGTAAAGACTAAAAGGTCATTTTGTAAACCATTTGAAGTCCAGCATTCAGTGAGGACAGTAATTCACAAGTGGGACACATTTAGGACAACCTGGGAAATTCAATCAAGCATGGATTGAAAAAAAATCCTATGGCGGCACACAGAAAAGATCAAAATAGAGATGTTTAGCCATAATACACAACATGTTCCAGACATCCAACCAGTTTATTGGTACCCACACCTCATATCAACTGTTATGCATGGTATGGGATTATTTCACTACCACACCACATCTTGCAGTCTTTTATTCTACCTTGAACTCCCCTGTATATCAAACTATTTTATTGTTATTATTGTTAAATCTGACCCCAGTTCAAACATTTGACAATAATCCCAATCAGAACCACAAATCTACAACAAAATGACTGAAACAGAAAATAATCAAAGTACTGCAATGACCTAGTCAAAGCCCAGACCTTAGCCTGATTACAGTGTTGCAGTGGAACCGTAGAAGTGAAGAAACGAATAACTTCAAACCCTAAGGAACTCAAGAACAGTGGGTTCCCTCAGTAATGTCAGAGAATGATGAAGGCATGAAGAAAAACATCACTTCAGGTTATGCAACTAAATGTACTTACTTTTATCCATGACCATTTTGACTGGCATGTAATCTTTCTTTTTCCCATGACTGTGTGGTATTTGTTCAAGCCAGTCCCACTGTCTCTTTATGTTAGCCACTGTATTGCCCTTCTGACGACAGCTTCCTTCAAACTGTAAGAGCCCGATGACATGAAGGTGTGTGTCAGCATGACCGCGATTTACTTTGTTCTCAGGGAGTTTGTGTGTGTGTTGACTGATCCATTGTGTGACAGACCTATTTTGTTCAGGTCTCATCAAACTGAGCTCCGTTGGGGGCTTTAAATCTCAGGCCTGCACAAGCTATCACAGTAAACAGTGGATCTTTTTTGTATGTGTAATTCTGTCACCAGCATTAGGAAGCAGTTTATGCTACATCTAGGTATTACTGAATTCTTAGTGGGATAAATTGGAGAATCTAGCATATTTTATCACATGGCAACAACAAACATCAAAGCATTTTGTTAAATTACATGGATGGTATGTGAAAGACCAACATTAAGTGGTAAATAATGGTGAAGGGTAAGTAAAAAAATATATGTAACCACCTTTATTGCAATTATTAACTGCTTTGGTGACTGCTGAGAGCAATTAGTAGCACTGGGTTATATTTAGGGGAAACTAAGTAAAGGGGGCTAAATATAAAACTTTTGGACTATTTGTGAAATATTTCTGAAATGTTTATATAGTAAAAACACTCCTTAATGTAACATGAACTAACATCAATTAACTGAAAAATATACAACAGGTGAAATAAATATTGAACGCATCATTTTTATAGCATGATGTTTTTAGGGTGAACCACTCATCGTGACCACTTTCAAACATGGTGTTCAATGAAATCGAAAGAGTTCAGCTTTGGCCTCATTTGATCAGACCATATTCTCCCAGTATTTCACAGGTTTGTCCAAATCCTTTTAACAAACTTTCAACAATATGTTCTTTCTTCAGCAGGGGAGTCTTGTGCAGTGAGTATGCAAAGAGGTCATTGTGGGTGAGTCCATGACTTACTGTTTTCATGGAGAAAACTATGCTTGCCCTTTCCAGAGCTTTCTGAAGCTCTTCGCCAGTGCTTCAACGCAGTTGTCCTGGGTTTGATTCACAGTCTCTATTTGCTTCATGTCCCACCCTCCTTTCTGTCAAATTACTGTTCATTAAAGACCACTCGTGCATGTTTTGAAACAATATTTTATGAAGATCTCTTTGTTTTTATGAATCTTACCACTTTGTGCAATACTTTTGCAATAAAAACCTTTTTAAAAGTCATTAATTGACATCAAACCATCTGATATTGATTTGCACAGAGCAGCAATAATGTTTTCTAAATACTGACATATTTCAGCTGGCTTCTTGAATTATGTGTCTTTTTGCACATAGTATTCATCATTTGTCTAATACTCAAATCCTGTGTCATTCCAATTTTTCATCTATAACATAATTTGTGGAATAATTTGCTCTGATTTCTTTGTATGTGTGAACTACATGTGCCGTTACGGAGGTCTGGTGTCAGTTTCAATTCAATAGATCTTTTTTTACATTTTCCTTGTGGCAAAAAAAAAAAGCTCAAGTGGGAGACTTCAAGAAAGAGGTTCTACGGTCTGATGGAACAAATATTGAGCTTTTGGTTATCAGACCACATACTTTGTTTTGATGAACACCTAATCACCAGAAACACACCATCTCCACCATGAAGCATGATGGTACAAACACAGACTCAATGCTGTGATTGCAGCCAAGGTGCATACTAACTACTGATCTGAATAGGGTGAACATATTATTTAGTCATATTTTTGATCAATTTAAATGATTTCTTTTAACTTCTATATTAAATGGTTTGGTGGTTTTTGCATGTTTTTCTCAGAAAAGGCAGATAAAACTGACTATGATTTCATTTATGAAAGTAATTAGAGGGTAAAACATCAAAAGGTGGCACTTTATGTTTACATCCATTCTACATTCTAGTTTGAAGTTGAAATGGGGAAAAAAAAAAACCTGAAAATGTTTAAAGGATCTTTATAGTTTTGCAAGACACTGCACCTCAAAAGTACAGCTTCTTAAAGTTGCCAGTATGACTGACAGCTCCTTCTATAGAGGGACTTCTGTTTTAACTTGTCTGCCTCAAGTGTAGTTGAGTTGTGCATTCACAGGGCACGCATTTGGTCACCTCTGTCTGAAATACCGGAACAAAAAAAATGTCTGTATAAAAGCCTCCTGTAGATGAATTTCTCCATCAAAGCTCTCTGATCTTTCAGTTTTTTGTCCTCCGTGTTTACACATCTGCTTCAATCCTATGTCAGCCATCTATGCAGGCTCACGCTGCTTCCTTCTGAATGATGATGTACCTGTTGAAGAGAGTCTTCAAGGGCGCATGTGTCTCCTGAAGAGGAGTAAATCTTCTAATTCCTGCCAGTCAGTCATGACTCCGCGCTCCACGTTATCTCGCTTGTGTCACACTCCTCATCTCCCTCTTTGCATCCTGTGCTATACAAAAAAAAGCACTTAACACATCCTCTGAGAGAGTTAGAAAGCAGCGTTGCCGAAGAATGCTGATTTCTGACAGATTACATGGCTGCAAGCTGCTGGCACAAAAGGATTATGAATGGGAGGTAAATGAAGCTCTTGGTGATACAGATTCATTGCGAATGCTATTTGGGTTTTCTTATTAAGTGGGTCTCTTGGAGATTGGGCTCTTCGTTGACGCATCTCCATGTTCACATTTGTGCCTTTTGTTCACCTCGAGAGCCACAGTCTCTCTCTTTCTTCATCTGATGCAATGTGCTCCAAAATGAAATTAATGCACTAATTCAGTCCTGTACATGTGAGCCAGTTTGAGATCTTTTTGTTCGTCACCACCCAGGGCGTCTGCTTTTGGTGAGGAGGCCATGTGTAGAAATCTCATTTGAACCGGGCCCAAAGTGATGCATTGCTGGCATTCTTTTGCGACTTCAGATTAGAGGATTGATCTCATTTTGAAAAATAATCTTGATTGTGAAATAATTTATGACTTGCTTCCTCTATGAAGGAACTTCAATAAGTTTCAAAACATTAGATTCCGTGTGTGTTTAGTGCATCTTCTTGTGCACTTATGGAACATGGAACATAATGGAAGATTACATTTTTCCACTCAGTTATGTTAATCTGTATAATTCAGTCTACACAACGTGCAAAAGTTTCTTTATTACGTTGATATACTAACATCTGTCTTGAACGGTTTGCTTTCCAGGCTCTCGTTGGAAACAACCTTTATTACCTTACTCTATTTTAAGTTTGCTTTTTCGTTATATTAATAACAAACTACATATACGCACCTTAATGAGAGCATCAGCAGTGACGTTCGCATGAAGGAAGGCAGAGACCCGGGCCAAACAGAGTGAAGCTCTGACGCTTTCTTTTTTTTTTCCTGGCGCGCACTGATATAAACCCCATGGCGCGCAAGGAGCGCGCAGAGGAGCAGAGGAGAATCAACAGGACATCGCGCAAATTTCACTCAGACTTTCTGAAAAATGTAAGTACTTTGAATTTTTCACATTCTCAAAAGTTTGTTTGAACTATTTTTGGCATGTTTTTTTTTTTTTAAACACATTCCATTATTTAGTAATACCATAAACATGTAGCTTTGAGCGTAAAATGAAGTGCAGAACAGTTGTCATGTACAAAGACTGGGACATACAGCGGCAGAAGCATTTAGATATGACACATACTGGTTCTGTCTTCCCTGCGTCAGATGCATCCCAACTTGGTGAGCTGGCTGGGGACTCTGGGATTCATGCTATGGGCGCTGGTCTGCCTGGGAGCCTTGACGGAGGGGTACCCGATGAAACCGGAGAACCCCGGGGAGGACGCTCCGGCGGAGGAGCTGGCCAAGTACTACTCAGCCCTGAGACACTACATCAACCTTATCACAAGACAGAGGTGAACAAATCAAAACCAGTAGAATAGAATACAATAGATTAGAATAGTCATTTCAAGGTGTGAAATTCAAAATTTTATCTATCTATCTATCTATCTATCTATCTATCTATCTAGCTATCTAGCTATCTATCTAGCTATCTATCTTAGTTGATTAATGAATTCAGTTAATCAATTATTAAATTCAACTCTGCACAAAGAAATAGAAAAGAACAGAATAAAACAGAACATTTTTTAAAAACTTGTTGAAAATTTCTTTCCAGTAAAAAACAAAACAAAGTAAACAAACAACAACAAAATATTTAAAAAATATATTGTGTTTGTGTCTGGTTATTATGTCATTGGTAGTAATGTGCTTTGTTGGTTTTGTGCCAAACATAACAACTTTAATGTATTCAATTTAATCCAGTAGAATAGGATAGAATAGAATATTGTAGTTTTTATTCTTCTTTTTATTTATCATAGAAATTATTTTTAAGATGAGGTATGCTGTATGAGCTATAAAATCTATATTTCTATCTTGTTAAATCATTTTCATTTGGAGTATAACTAAACAGAACAGGGTTTTTTTTCTTTCTATTCTATTCTATTCTATTCTATTCTATTCTATTCTATTCTATTCTATTTTCTACCGTCTGTTTGTAAAAAGAAAAAAAGAAGAAGAATTCCTATCACTGCCAGGATTTTCTGTCAAGTCCCCCACAGTTTTCTGCTTTCTTCTGAATGTCGGGGATTTGGAAGCCTCTGCAGGCAATGAGCCTGTCGAGGATACCTGTGGTCCTGATACGACTTATCATCAAAAGCACAGAAAGGGAAGATGTAACCTCCTGTGATGCAGCTTGTGTCTCTGTTTCCCTAGATTATAGTCTGACTGTGCTCAGTTTACATTAAGCTTATAATTAGACAGACCAGATGACACAAAGACAGGCAAGGAAATAAGTCATGGTTTTCTTTGTACCTCTTCAGTAAAAAAAAAAAAAAAAAAAAAAAAAGGGGGGGAAATATGTTAAAATATTGATGCTGAGCTTTCTGGATTCTGAATTCATTGTTCTTGTGTGTCTCAGGTATGGAAAGAGGTCCAATCCTGAGATTCTGGACACACTGGTCTCAGAGCTGCTGTTGAAAGAAAGCAGAGATACACTTCCACAGTCAAGGTATGTATGGATTTCAGTGAGATTCAGTTCTCCATTGGCATCACAGAAAGCTGATCTTTCTCTTTCCTTTTTCTCTCCCCAGATATGACCCATCATTGTGGTGATGGCTCTCACTCACCCTCCACCTCAGTCACCTCTGACACTCTGATGTCTACATGTCTGTCAGTTCACGCTGCCCTGCACACCCAATAACCACTCTGTCTCTGTACCTGTTACCTGTCTGAATGGCCACATAGCTTGTCTCACTCTGTGTGTGTATAAGCTACAACTAACACATCTTACAGTACAGTCTGTACCATGAAACTGTAAATAGTTTAATTAGAGTCATCTGGGAACCCCAATAAGACATGGAGGAGGGGCATGTTGATTGTATTGTATATTTGTGGTATTAAACAATTACTGTTTGAACAAAAGCATTTTGGCATCTCTTTAATGAGGAACACGCCTGCATAAATTACTAAATAGGTCAAGCACATCTTCAGCTCTGTGATTCATCTGTGTTATTACAGAAACATGTAGAGTGCTTTGGAAAATTAAGTGGCTCCTTTCGGATTTCTTCCATTTTTGCTGTTTGGTCACACTTCAGTGTTTCAGATGATCAGATAAAGTTAACCTGAGTAAATACAAAACATTGTTTTCTGATGATTATTTCCTTTAAAGTTAACCACACCAGCCTGTCCCAATGTGAAAAATTGACTGCCCCCACCCCTCCACCCTTAACCCGGTTGTGCCCCCTTTGGTGGCAACAGCTGCCATCATGCATTTAACTGACTGACTGAATAACTGACTCTTTTACATTACTGTGGGGGGAATATTCTAGCTATAAGCAACATTGAATGGTTTTTCAGGACGGACTTCCTGTTTAAGGTAATGCCATAATATCTCAATCAAATTTAAGTCCAGACTTTGACTAGACCACTCGAAAACCTTCTGTTTGTGTTTTTTTTTTTTTTCAAGCCATTCAGAAGTGGATTTGTGTATTGTACTGTACTTCAGATCAATGTCCTGCTGCATAACCCAGGTTAGCTCTCAAAACGATTGCCGGATTTTCTCTGGTGCTTTAGTTGTTCTAGGTTCTTGTCTGACCTCAAGAATGAGTCACCAATATGCTCTATGAATAATTCTTGGCTGCCCACTCCTGGAAATGTTCACTACTGTTTTATGTTGTCTCTGGTTCTGGTTAAAGGCTCTCACTGTGGTTCGCTAAAATTAGAAAACAACAGGACTTGATGTGCTGCTATTTGACAGATTTTAGCCTATTTCATGATTTAGATTATTTCTTCTACAGTCAGCCAGTTATCTCACCGGGGTGTAGCTAATGAAACTGAACCACAAAAATGTGGTCATTTGAAGTTAATTCATGGTTTTTAAAGAGGGGTAATTATATTTTTACATAAATATAGACTGGTTTGGGGGATTTTTAACCTTCATGGATGAAATCATAATTTAAAACAACTTATTATATTTACTCAGTCTATCTTTGTCTGATATTGAAATTTATTTGAGGGTCTGCACATTGTATCGAAGAGTCAGAAACGGAAATTATCTGTAAAAGGGCAAATACTTTTTCCTGGCATTTTATTCAGGCAGCAGATTAAAAATTTAAAGGAGATGTGAAGAGACTTAAATAAAAAACAGCAACAAAAGGCATAATATAATCATAAAGAGATACAGTATGACTATGCATTAAGGTATGAAAATGTGCTTAAAAAATTTGTTAAAAATTAATCAGCTATCACAAATAAAACTTAAATTAATAGCACAATCTTTCCTTGACAACACTTTTAAGAATAAATAAATTTATGGCCAAGTTAATTATTCTTTTTCTAAAGTGAATGTTTAATCTTAAACCTTAATGCACAAGAAACTGCAATACATACAAAAACATGCACTTAAGAGTGTTGCCTATGTTACTTTCCTCATGTAAAATTATTTTAACTTACTGGGAGGGCTGTTTTCTTTAGTTTACTCATACTCAAGCACTCCTTAGTCTCTTGAGATCCGAGTTGGAACCTGTTCAGCCACACCTTGCCTCCTACTCGAAAACAGCTAGTTGGCCCTGCCTGTATAGCCGGTGTACACCAAAAAAACAAAACAAAAACAAAACAAAAAGTCAATTAAATATGGTCTGGAAATCAGAAAAAATGAAGAATTTTTGTTGTAGAAATGGTTCAACAATTCTCTTAGGCAGCTAATGGCTCCCTCTTGTGGACTAAAGGGTAAGTGCCTGTTCTAACATATGAAAACATTGAATTTCCAGTGCACTCTGGCGGTCATTGCTATCCAAGATGACATCTAGTCAATAAAAGGTACAGACAACAGCAGTCTGAAACAGAAATACTCAGGATAACCTGCAAAGCTCTTGTGGTGCAACACTTCACCACAAGCATCAGAGAAGTTTATGAGGGTTTGCTAAGATTACAATAGTGACATTCTTTAGCTACTTAAAAGTCTCATAGTTTATTTTCTTCCTTTCTCAAAGGTGTCCTATTTTAGACTTCATTTTAACTATACCTTTAACCACTGGTAGCACATTTTATCCTAAGTTCCACTTAACCATCATGATTTTTAAAGAAATAACACAAACTATTACAATAAACTATTTAAAATGATTTTGAAACACAACTGTTACCACCATGTTTAATGGTGTGGTCAGGGTCATGTGCAGTGTGGTCGGCCAAAAGGTTCAGTTTTGCTGGAGAGCTCCTCTTCCACTTGCCCTCTGTGTCCGTTTATATGGCTTGCGATGCATAGCAAACATGACTTCTTATGGCTTTCTTTTAACAAACATTTGTTTTTTGATATTTTACTGTCACATGTACAGCAGGTATGTGGTTGTACTGGGTGGTGAGATTTCTCGTGTTCTCCAACAATATTCTCAGACTGGTTAAATTGGGTTTTATTCGGGGTTGTCATGGTAAACGAGACAGAATACAAAGGCAAACCACACTTTTTAGCATTTTACTTCTAAAAACTTACAGTTCTGCAATTAAATCCCAACAAAGTATATTGAAGCTGGTTGTAAAGTGATAAACTATGAACATGTACCAATACATATGCAAGACAATATTAAGAGGAAGTACAGAGTTTTGAAATAATGTGTGCTCCCTTCTTGTTCTCTCTCAGCACGTTTTAAAATTGAGTTACTTTCAATCTCATTTTTATGGAGCACATTTTCTTTTTCACATTCTTACTTCGTAATTGATGTGCACTGTAGTTACTCACAGATGGATTAATCTGAATGGTCGGTGTCTTGCATTGTGTTAAAACTAAATACTATAGGTAATGGTTGTAATATGTCACAGCTGTTATTGGTCTGTGCGGCTTGACGTCAAAACAAGGGCGGGGCCTGGTTGTTTGATTGGCATCTTGCTCTCGGCAGTCTGCAGCGGGACCCGGACAGACAGCTGAAGGAGGGGGGGTGGATCTGAATGTCCGACCGGGACAAACCGTGGACCACCGCGAACTCACGCGCGCGACTCACAGGTAAGCGATGTCTCGTGGAAGCATGCGAACCGAGAACGCTCCTGAAGTCATTCATAAATTGGTGTTGAAATGTCAGACAAAGACACTTGGCGCGGGTGTAAGGCGCAGCAGCAGCAGCAGCCTTAGAGTTTGATAGAAGCAGAGCCTCTCTGTGCTGTCAGAACACGTTTGCTCTTCGGTCCTGCTCAGGATTTGTGTCGGGTTTGTCCTTTTACCCCCTCTTCTTCCATGTAAAGGGGAAGGATCTGACGCACGGTTTCGAAGTGTGCCCGCCACAATGAATGGGCTCGGATGGGTAACAAAAAAAATGGCCGCACGTGAGGCAAAAAAAAAAAAAAAAAAAAAAAAAAAAAAAAATCGGTGCGAGCGTTGGGCTATAGTTGTCTGGTCAGCCGAAAAACTGTACGAAGCGTTTGGCACGGATCTGTGCGCACGGTTCCAGCGCACGGCCGTGCGTCAGAGCCGTGGCGTAGATTCCTGACCGGGAGGGATCAGAGGAAAGAGCTGCGGGACAGACGGCACGAGAAGGCTGGAACTGTCCCGAGACCACCTCCACTAGTGGTGTAAGGAGAAAAAAAAAAAAAAAAAAACAGGGCACGTCAGGTCACAGAAGGTTGATCTTTTTTGTTATTATAATTTTCTGATGTTTTGGTTGAGGCACAACCAGATATGGATTTTTATTTTATCCTTTTCTTCCACTCATCCAAACGAGTACCGGATAAAATAAATTAATAATGCGCTCACACAATGTCAGACCCACTTAACTGTATGTGGGCACTTAATGAGAACATAACTGGAACGCCCAGAGCCGGTCAAAGGTTGTGTGGGGCCAAAAGCTGATTTTAACTTGGGGGCCCTCTATCAGTTAGAGAGCAAATATATTTTAAAGCCAGAACACTTAGAAACCTTGGAATTATAGAATGTAATTATTGCACAGTCTGCCTTTCTATTGGCTGTCAAAGCAGATAACTAATTTTAAACTGCATTTTTAAGAAATAAAAAAACCCTAAAACATTTTGAGTCACACCCTCAAGACCAAATATGGAATTATCACAATTACCACAATTATATGGTTTCTGTTAACAGCAGCATCTGGGAATATTTCACAGTAATCAAAAAACAGATTTTTTTTCCTGATTAAAACATTACTTTAATGGGAATACGTAAAATGGATGTGTGACTGTAAAAATGATACAGTGAGGACTTTTGCTTCAAAGATCGTCTATGCAGGAAAGCTGAGAAATGAGAATGGATTTCTCCTTACCTACCAAAGAAAGTTTCTCAAATTGAAACAGTTTTTGCCTAAATAGTTTGACTCTTGGATTAAAGAGAAACAAACAACCCAACACTGAGGAATGAGGACACAACATTTAATTGAATTTCTCTGTGACACCTGGTCACAGGGACCACCAGTGTTGTTTGTGAGCATAAAGTTTGTCAGGTTTATGTGTTCTTTGTCTGTACAAAACATCTGCTAATGTTTAAGGTTCCTCATACAGGTTTATCCAAATAATTAGCTGTAGCCATTTTTCTGTGTCTGAGCAAAATGATTGGAATAAAGAAGACAAAGTCTGACCGCTGATGTCCGCTGATTATTTTAACTTTCGTTCCATTCACAACATGTGTTGCATTAGATTGAAGTGACTTTTTAGGGCCGAACTGCCTGTTTTTGGTTGTTTTTGTTTTTGTGGTGAGACTAACTCCAGATAGATTGAGAGAGTTCGAGTCCCATTACAGATGAAGTCCTCAGAATTTCCTGAGAATTTCACTACAGCTACGTAACTGTAGTGCCCTTTTATCCTCACTAGTGAAGCACAAACTGATTATGTGGAGAAAAGGAAAACTTGCAGTTACTACACTATAATGAAGGGCAGTCTGGTGAGACAGTTATTTGGAGAATCGAGGGTGTTTACATCTCTTGGCATCAGAGTAACAATGCTGATCAGAACCAGAGAAGAAATTACATGCCCACTTGAATGGTGCCAGAATTGTTGTGTTTTCGAATTATCGTTTTTGAACTAGAAAATTGTTAAAGAAAGTCTGATGGTCCCAATGGGCCTTCATTTTGTAATCAGACCATAAAAAATGCAAGACTTTTAATTAAAAAGTGCTAACATGAGAAAAGATGCTAGCATGATCATTTCCTATTGACTATAAACATTAACTGTCACACTAAAATTAAGTATGATGCTTAGATTAGTTAATATACTCATTTATGTTCACTGCATATTGACTTCTAAGAGCCAGTAGGCAACAGTTACATTATCAGTTAAGACCCTCAGCACAAAAAGCTTTTAAATCTCTCAGAAGGGTGCCAGTTTGTTAGGTTCCCAAGTTTCTGCTCTTGGATGACAGTTCTCATTACTTCCTTCCCCCTCCTCACTTGATAATTCTCCATATAAATCTTTACTTTATTCGAGCGGGAGACCTTGCTTCACTACTTTTCTTCCGGATGGCCATTACTTTATGCACTGAGTTTAAGCACTGCCTGCAATCAGTGATTCAGTCACTGCATTATCACTCTTCAGCTACTTTTGGGTGAGTTCTTGGCTGCTTCCTGCTTGCTTTTTTAAAATACCTTTTATACATATTTCTCCATTTCAGACCTGTAAATCAATATAAATCTTATGAGCTATAACCCTGAACACAATTAATAGGATATAGCCTATACATTTTGATACATGTCATTTAAGCTCACTCACCCACTAGTCACCTCACCATTGCTAACATCTCTTTTATGTTGTGCTTGACCATGCACCATGCCTGTTGTTATTTTATTAGTGTGTGCATTGTTTTACAGATCCTGTTAACTAACATGGAAATTCCTTAACTCTACTGTAGAACAGAAAGTGATGAGTCACCTTACTTTATTCAATGGATAGTACTTAGAATAAAGGGCTTTACAAGAAGACAACTGTAATTACATTGTGCTGATAGGGTTTTAGTTTGTCTGACTTTGTTCGTTGGACTAGCAGTTTTATTTGAATCAAGAAAGAGAGGCCAAAAAGTTGTCTATAACTTTTACTGACGAAGTTGTGCCCAGGGCCAGATTTACAAGGAAGTGGGCTTCCTGGTAAGTTAAAGTTCTCTACCCACACAAGATTTCTTTATGCATGCAAATTACTATACACTGAAACATCATTTTGTAGAATTGTTGGCCTAATTTGTGTCAAAGTAGATGTTTGTATTTGTGCTGTTTAAAAAACTTCCTTATAAGCACTGGGACATGTTATTCTAGAAAGGTTTTCATCTATGCAAGGAGCATGCTCTTAAAGCTTTGTTACATCTGACATGCTTGGGTTTGAGGGTCAAGTTAAAGGCAGGGGTGTGACATCAGTGTTTTTTTTTTATGTTTATGTATTGCCTATTTATAAGTGAGTACTTACTTACTGTTGGAAACTTTATTACATTTAATAAAAAACAAATAGGTTTGGGTCCCCTAAGACAGCGGGCCTCCAGCTACTTCCCCTGTAAGCATTTGCTAAAGTCCGGCCTAGGCGATGTCTACAAGAAACCATCTTGTTTTTGTTTAAATATATTCATAAACAGCTACATTGTACATTAACTATCATGCCAGCTCAGATATAGGCAGAAGAAATGATAAAGCTACATAAGCAGCATTAATCTTTAAAAACCTTTCTTAAATTCACTGACCAAAAAACACTGAAGCAAATAAAAATAGTAGGCTCCTTCCTGATGAGCTTAAATACAAACATTAAGTTTTGAGATTTATCTTTTGCATGAAAATTTAAACGCTCTTTGAAGCTTCCTGTTGGAATGGGGCAGCCACTTGGTTTGCTTATGCCTTGGGTTGGCTCTGGAAGCATTCAAGGAATCTCAGGGCTTCCTTTCTCAAAGGAGACATGGTGCCACTTGGCTGGGATTATAAACAGTTTAGGCTTTGGCACATTATGGAGGGAAGCCTCTGGACGTACCGTGACATCCCTGGGGATCCTTGCTGAGAGGGACTGTCCAGGCTAAGGGACCACTGAGAGTGTATTGTGTCGCATCCAAATTTGGTTTGATGTTTTTGTCTCTCATAACCAGATTTGTTTATTCAATTACAATAAACAAAAGAAGGATATGGCGACTGAACCAGCCCAGTGTATTAGAGTAATTCTCTGGTCCCTGAGGTTGGAATATCCAGTGAGAGTTCTTTCTCAGAAGCCAGGGTGACCTTTATTGTTGCCAAAGTAAGATGAGCAAGCCTTCCCATGCCCTTATGTGTTTCCTTCCTGTCAGCAGGATAGAGGAAAACACGAATTTCGAGTCAGAGACATGCCCTCAACTTGTATGGGAACATATGGGAGTGAGTCAGTCAGAGACCAAATCCAACACGCTGAAGCTTCTTCTTTTCTATAATTCATACTGTGGAGGAGCGGGAATGAAAAAGAGGAGGAGAAAGTCAGTGAAACCCTCCCAGGCACTGGCAACACATGTATATGTGAGCTAATATGTCTGCTGTCAAAGAGCAAACTGGTTCTTCCTCACTATTAACTCCAAACTTTCACAACAACAGCTGTTAGTGGAACCAGCTAGCGAGAAGACACAAGTTACCATGACGCACTTGACGTTTTAATGAGTTGTGTGTTAGAATTGCTGGTAAGGGAAAGGGAAGGCAAATCTCTTTTTCAGTTATTGCTGCAGACTGACCAGCTGGTTCACTCGATTACATTAATCAATATTAGAATTATACAGGAGCGCACCTTCAGAAAGTCTTTGAAGGGATAGCCAGGGGCCAATGACTAGAGAAATTACACATCAAAACTTTAAAGATGTAGATTTAGATTTTGTTTTATTTTAGCTCATGTTTTCTAGTATTATGGTTATTAAAATTTCAGCTTACCAGCTTTTAATGCCTTTATAGTATTTAAAAAATACACATGCACAGCTGAATAAAAAAAAAAAAACAGAATCTAATAATAACCATTCTTAATTTGGGTGTCCATTAGAGGATCTTTGGCAAAGATTGTATGGCCAA
Source organism: Anableps anableps (assembly GCA_014839685.1). Lineage (NCBI taxonomy): Eukaryota > Metazoa > Chordata > Actinopteri > Cyprinodontiformes > Anablepidae > Anableps > Anableps anableps. The sequence goes on from CM026079.1 coordinate 13,802,286, forward strand.
GAGGGGCGGGGACAGAAAACTGGGGGTGGCCATTCCCTTTGTGTTACCATTGTCAAAACATAGTGTAATCGCAGGTTTTCAATAAAATGATATGTAGGCTTTTAAAAAGGGTTTTGATTTTACATAGAAAACCCATAATTTAGTCCTCCATAGGCATAAATAAAGGAAAATACAGGTTACATACCCTACTCAACACTAAAAATAGAGGGATCAGGATAAAAGACTACAGAATATACATAGGTATTAAATTAGACCCTTCTTTTATCATAAAAAGCTAGCATGTGATCAAAACATGTAAAAAAAAACAAACATGTTAACACAGTAGGCATGGCCTGGTTAATAGTATCAATGTATTCAAAAATCTTAATACTGTAATTTCCGGACTATTGTGCGCACCTGAATATAAGGCGCACCCATTAACTTTGAAGTGCTAAAAAAAAGTACTTATGTAGGCCGCACTTGTCTATAAGCCTCAGGTGTCCACATGAGAAATTTACACAGAATTTTTAAAAAACCTTTTAATAAAATACATACCGGTAACATACTCAAATGAGTGCTGTAAATGTTTCTGAACAATGCCTGTAACACGGCTGCTTAAAAAAAATACAGTAGCCTACCAGGAAAAGTCATTGATCGCAATCTTCATCTTCGTCCTGCGCATTACAACCACTAAAGTCATCTTCAGTGTCGGAATTGAACAACCTCACACACACTTCCTCAGTCTCTCTTTCGTTGTCGCTCGCAATGTCACTTTAGTCTCGAGGCAAATTCGCTCTTGAGCTTGTTCTGTCCTCTTCATCTCACAGCAGTCCAGCCTTTTGAAACCCATTGGTAAAAATCCATAGATTAGCGCCATCGCAGTGTCCAAAGCGTGTGAAAAAAGTAGTGATTTATAGTCTGGAAATTACATTAATTGCAGTTTCAAAACCACTACAGCTTTATTGAACATAAAGTAACATAGTTCTGCTCCTCCCCCACCAATGCTGCAAACTGCTGGTCAGCAGGCTGAAAAATGGCTGCTCTGCTTTTCCTTTGCTTACTACAAAGGCAAATTAAGATGTTAGGGAATATTTTTGGTAATGAAAAACACACTCATGGTGTGGAAACAAATGAAGCACTACCCTCTTAGTTATCTTACTAAGACTGATGGGTAGATAACAGTTGACAAGCTACCAACAGCATTATCTGTGGCTTTACTCATCCAGAAAGCCTGAATAATTTACCAGTTTAAAAGTGTAATAGCCTTCTTTAGCCAGCTGATTGACAGTTTGTGGCAACAGGTGGGGGAGGGGAGGACTATATCACTTTATGTACCATACAGCTGGAGAAACCTCTGGTCACTTTGGCATCTTGAGAAAAGGACTTCAAACTCCAAGAACTGCATTATGAAAAATTTTAGCAGACAATGAATCAGTGTCTTTTTAAACAACTTGATAATGGTGAACAGCCATTTCCTCTTTTCTGCTATTTAAAGACTTGACAAGGCAAACCCATTTGCCTCATCTCTTCCCTCTATCTGGTCTTTCCCAATACCATTACTGATTCATTTTACTGCCCAGCGTCAGAAAATCACTTTCCTCATCTTTAAGCTTTGCAGTCATATTAAGTGCTGTTGCATCACTGCGCCTTCCTCTCTCCCTTCTTTTCTCTTTTATATGAATGATCACTCACAGGCGGCCGTGCAGCCATGGAGGAAGCAGACTGCGCCATGTGGCGGCTCAGATCATGTCACAGAGTGCTTGTTATTAAGATTGCAGTGCGACTGCCGGTGAAAGGTTTTGGCCAGCTGATATCCCACCCGCTGGAACATCACCGGGAAGGAAATTGGGGTCATTTTTGCATGAAGTGTGCTAATAGAAAGATGTTTATCGGAGTAAATGGTGTTCATTTAGATTTCAGTGTTAAATAATGATTCATTAAGGTTAAACAACAATGGATTCTCATTATTTCAGATAGATTGATGAGAACATTTCCAGTAGCCAGCAGCTGAAAGAATGAACTAATTCTACTGGTTGGAGAATATTCTTGAATATTATGTTGATATTGCTCTGCTAAGATAACCATCTTAAAGGTAGCAGTATAATCCTCTTATTCAGCGGCTGTGGTAATGCATGGAGTGACCTACATAGGGTTTGACCGGAGGCAGAGGGTGATGGGTGAGAGGCATGACAGAGGCTTGGCCAGGGGAGCTGAGTGCTTATATGAATACCTAGCCAGAACGATATATGCTCACAAATGCATAGCACTTTAATAAATATGTATTGCAGTCCTCCAGCATTGAGATGGTAAGATGTAAACTTTGCACCTCAGGGCTCAAGAACATTTTTAGATATTCCTTTGTGACCCTGAACAACATCTGACTGTCCAGGTTCATTGTTTGTGATTATCAAGCCATTGAGAAGAACTGAAAGTGACTGCTGTTCTCAGTTGTGTGTACATTATACATCCCAAGGCACAGCATGGCAGTGAATACCAGTAGACAAAGTGTATAGAGAGTCACAGAAAGCAATACCCTTTGGAGATTTTGTACAGTGCTGTCCACTTTAGTTGGCACCCCTGGTAAAGACAAAAAAAAGGTAGTATTGAAGTCGTACAATCTCATGTTGAACAACCCACCCTTTGATCTGAGCACATTTACTTAATGTCCGATGTTAACAAGTAATTCTTTTTAACGTAATCACCAAAGTCACGGTGTTAGTAGGACTGCTTTCAATGCTGCAACCCCCTTTAAGTCCAGCAGATTTTAATTTACCCCCCCACAAGTCCTTATAGAGGTGAGCAAACTCCACATAGCTGTCAGCTGACAGAAAGGTCTTTAACTTTAGCGTCCCTATGAAACAATTGGTTGGTTTTTATGGGGTATCTAATCAATGTTATGGACACTCAGGGACCCTGAGATGCAGACAGTCTTCTCTAACTGGGAGATTTAGGGATTTTAAGTGGCTTGTGGCTAAAAGAAGTGGTCCTCTGTGTTATGTCATATTTATATTCCAGGAAAACAGGAAGTCATGAATCAGAGAAAAAAAGTAAAGTATAAATTGAGTAAAAATGTTTAATAACATTTATTTTAAGGGGATTGTGCCACTTGGAATGCCACTCAGAAGGGATTCTCCCTACTGAGTAAGTGCATTTAAATTAAATGTTGAATTTTCCTAACATTTTCAATGTCAGATTATGTTACTTCAGTGAAAAATTAGTTTATTTTAGAGGTTATTTTACACATTTACTAAAGTGGCGAACCAGTATGACTGTCCTTGTATGTAATTTATGTGTGTTTTAATAATACCAAGCAATGCTTAATCCAATTGTGAGTACTAAAAGCTTTATTCTTTTTCTTCCTTTTGTTTTAATTTTGCGCATATGTACATACGCAACCTGAGCTAAACAGCAATGATGCTTTTTACAAAAACAAACTCTGATCCTCCCTCATAATCCCACTTTCATGAGCTGTCCATCATCTGAGCACCTGGCAACCAGGGGCATTCAGCTTTCGTTGGCTCCTTTATTCAGCCAATGGCAGCCAGAATTTCAAATGCCGTTTTTTTCCTCCCTCTCTCTATCTCTGTCCCAGGAGGAGGTATGAGGATCTGACAAAAGCCTTGTTAAGATATGAGAAGCTCCAGCAATAGGGTCGTGCAGAAAATAAATTAATTAGCTTGTTCAAACTGAACTTCTGTAGATGTTGTATGCAAATGTGTTTGTTTACAAAATTCTCTGAATTTCTTGCAGGGGAAGCTAATATCCCCCAAAGTTTCAGATATTTATTCAGATAGCAAAATGTTTTAGTTGGTGTAGAAATGGATTACAAAGTCGTTCAGCCATCACTTCTAGCTCTCTTTGTTCTTTCAGTCTCTCTCATGTCTTCCTTCTCATCCTCCTGGGACTTCAGAGGCTTTTCCCTCAGCTCAGTCTAATCTTTAAGGATTGCTCTCTCTTCTCCTTCTAGGCTGCCTTTTATATATTCCTTGCTCATGCTTTGAATCTCTCCCTCGACTCTCTGACTGAAAATCTCCTAACTCCTCTCCCCATTTTTATCCATTCCTCAACAATAGGTTGCTGCCCTTCCTTCCTCTTTCTCTGCTAAGTTTTGGTCCTCCCTCTTCTTTTGGACATTTGAGTGGTTTATCCTGGCTCCTGCCCTGTGGAGCGGATGATTTGAGGAGGAACTGTTTTGGGGTTTCTGCCTCTATTAACATTCTTCCACAGGATATCTTTCACTTCCAATAAACTTGCCCAACATGATTTTAATCCTTGTTGCATAATCATCCGGCTACCTTAACTTCTTCTGCTTGGCACTAGTTAGTTAAAGCAAAATGAGAAGACATGGCTATAATCTTAACATTTGTTCAACTTTGTTCAACAGTCTTAATGTTTTGGTTATTTTTGTACCCTCTTAAGTATGTGGAAGGTTACCTGTGAACTCCACAGATAAGCTCATCTGGAACAGTCAAGTGATGCTTTGTAGTGTTGAGTTTTAACAATTGTTCTTTATTATTTTTCAGAACTGTTTTAGTCAGTTTTACAATGACTATTGTGTCAATAAGTGGCTTGGGTTCTGTTAAACAACAGTAGAGAATTTCAGATCAGTGTGTACAATATTCACACAGCATTTAAAGTTACCTATAGAAACATAAATGTAGAGGTTGTTTATTATTGTGGTGGCAGCATTTCCGTGTCCTGGGTTACCCTACCCTAGGGTGTGGTGGCAACACTGGTAGCATATCCTTGACATGACAGTTAAGCTCATCAGCGTGGCCTTAGTTGTAGAGAATTTGAAGCAGGTCTGGCATCACGCCAAGGCCGGCCTACCAAAATTAGTCAAAGAGTGCATCAACCTCTAATCCAAAGAATTGAATTACTAGGGATGCACCGATAAGAACATTTTGGCCGGTATAGTAATATTGCTGTTATGGCTGATAACCAATATTTACCAATATAAATATAAATATATATATTTCCCTACTCTTCAACAATCTGAAAAAATGGCCACACTGCTGACATTGCTTCTCTTCTTCAGTTACTGTCACTGTGGCCTTGTAAAAACCAGCCCCTTGTTCTACGCTTTGCTTCATGCAGAGGGTCTGGACCCTTGGTTATTGAGAAACTATTGCTTGCTGGAGTCGGGGAGTCTGTTGAAGTTTGAAACGATTGAATCGTATTTTTCTCAATTGCTAACGTTTGGCCATGATGCATGTAATGCGCCAGCTCGCTTGTGAAGGAAGCTATGCTATGAAACTTACCAGAAATTGCATGTGCTGTAAACAAACATCCCTTACTGCAAAGAGAGAAGTGCCGAGCTGAACAAGATGACTGTTAATGAGAAGAGCTACGACATCTTTGCCAGCATTAAAATGTCTTAAACATTTCTCTTGCTCTGACTTTAATTGCGCAGTATTTGGAAGCGTGGCTAATATAGACTGAATGGCTTTGTTTACTTCCTCAGCTCCCAATGCTAAACTACAACCATAGCCAAACTACAATTCTAAAACAGCACAGAAAATCAACGTCATCGTTCACAACTCTTCTGTTCGCAGATTGGCCCGGTTGAAATTCATCCTGAGAAATAAATCTTAATGGGAGAAATCCCAGATGGAGCACTGAAGGGAGATGAGAATCGAGCGGAATTGCGCAGGAAGACAATGGCCAGGCCACGATCACTGTGACATGTCCAGAGAAATACCCCATGACCAACTCCCTTCCAAAACATCCTCCCAAAACACAAGATTGGAACAAACATCAATTATTAATATGGGCCCAGTTTTACTTATGGTGATGGCGATGATTTGTAAAAATAAAAAAAAGTCAGTATTGGCTGATTAACATCAGTCAATACTGATGTTAATGCCAATATGTTGCACATTCTTAGTAGATATTTAACTGTAGCCCACCACTTGCCAATTACATTTAATTTACGCCTCAACACCCCTTGAACCAAAACAGGATAGAGTGGGTATTGTAATTTGTCAGACTCAAGCTTGGAAATTGTATACTTCCTGTAATGAAGGTGGGAGAATAATGAGATTGGATTTGTAAATAAAAACTTTTAGTTTACCATCCAACCCATTGCAACAGACTGATTACTGGTGGTTTTGTAGCTCGTGATGAACTCCAGTGCTCTGCGGTAGACAGTATTTAATCTCTGTAATCTGTGGATATATAAATATTGTGTGGCTGTTATCAACAGACTTGAAAAATGTTTCTTTATGATCTGTCCACATAATTTCTAAACGGGTTCAGTCCTGTCAGGGTCATGAGGGTGCTGCTGGTATCTATTTCTGGTAGTCAATAGGCGAAAAGTGGAATGCACTCTGGACATGTTGCCAGTCCATCATGGGACAAGATTCAAAACTTGATTATGAAATTCTTCTCCTTATTTCCCTATCTTCAGATTTCCTTTTCACCACTTTCTTAAAACAAAGTATTTAAAAATGTACCTAACCATACCGCTTGCTCAATGACTGCTGGAGACCCCCGGTGGTGCAACCCTGCAAAGATATATTGGTGGGACCATAGATGAATGCATGTATCTAATGTTAGTCATTTTTCAGATATATGCTGCACGCTGAGTGAGCATAGCTATAATAAAACAGTCTTGTAGAAATTGCTTTTTAACCTCAAAGTCGTAAACCTCTGCATGATGCTCTTGGAGCAGTTACTTCACATTTGAGTTTGCAATTGAAAATGAAAGCGGAGCCTTCCCGGAGGGAGAAAACACACACTGCTTTGTCATTACTTCCAGAAAATAGTGGCCGTTCGCTTTGTTGACTGCACAGTGCTAGCTGATGATGCAGGCATGCTTGAATAGCTGAGCACAATCAGCTGCTTGAGATATCTGTATTCAGTGTTCTTCAGACAGACCAATAGCTGACTCTGCAGGCAAGGGTCCTTTCTCACAACAGGGTGAGATGACGTTGATCAATGAAATAAATCATCAACAGGAGAAAACATTTGTTCACTGTGTAGGTCTGCTGGGCTAAATGGTTATATCTGAATGTTCATGTAAATGTTTGTCAGTAATACAACACAATGTGCCTCTCTCTGCAGGTCCTCACTGTATACTGATGAGTTGCCTGTAGGACTGGACTGCACCAACTGGCACAGGTAAACACAGCTTCATCATTGCTAGCGTACTGGACACTTTTGGACAAAATGCAAGCAGACATATCATGATAGGTCAATGGGAAAACTGCTGTCCTTTGAAGTTAAAACATACTGTTGTACAACGTGTTTATCATTGCAGAAGTTAATTCTTATGTGCAATATTTTTCCAAGATTTAGCCCAAGCCTCACTGGCTGATAAATATTTTAGTCTGATTAGGGTACAGAGTTATTTTATATCACGCAGGCTTCTCTTTTGTCGAACTATATACAAAACGTATTTAATAATGCAGCCCCGTATTGCTTTAAGACTTGGAAGTTTGATCAGTTCAGGCTTTTCTTAGGAACTCCATGGTCTTGTCATGCTGCTGTTTTTTGTCACACTCGACATGAGACACGTTCCATCGTTTCATTCTGTGATGTGGAAAACCTAAGCCAACATTTTAATGGATAGATTTGAGTGTGTGTATGTGTGTGTCTGCTTGCATGGGAACAGCTATTTTCTAAATGCGTATACCCTAGTAGGAGATGTGTGCTGTAACACTGTATACTCATGGCATGCTTGCATCCCCACTTTCCTGTAGATGTAATTCCATCTGTTAAAGGAGGCCAAAGTGGCAGAGACATTTTAACCAATAGCAGTGAAAGAGGGAGAGACAGAAACTGTAATCCTGCGCTTTCGTGGCTGGATTAAAACCCTGTGTCCAATGATGGGGGAGGGGTTGACTGGTTAGGGTTAAGGATGGGCAGGATTAAAGCAGACAGATCTGCTCGATGCACAGCTGTGTCCCTATGACAGGAGCTTGGTGGATGCTGAAAGGGAAGAGCCTGTTTTTTGATTCACCCCACTTTTTCCTAATTGCAGTGGGATACTCCAAGTCTTGAATTATAAAACACATATTTACACTGAATAAACTGATTTCATGATTTCCCTTGTGTACAGTCAGTGTTGTAGTCATTGAGCAAACAACCAATGAGATAACCTACTAACTTAACATCCATCCATCCCACCAACTGACCAACAAGTGGACTGGCTGACCAACCAATTAGCAAACTAAGCAACTAATAATCCTACCAATTAGCCCACTGATCACTGATCGAACCAACCAGCAGACCAACTGACTGACTAGTCAGTTGGCCTAGCTACAAAATGACAAGCAAACTACCCAGCCAGTTCATTAACTATGTACTGTTGGCCAGGAAGCCAAAGGTAGGCATCTAACCAGGAATTACTATGTTAAGAATTTAGCAATGATGATACTCTTTGATTAGTTAATTGTTTTGTGAGTAAATTATTGTATTTAGGTGGAGAAATCATTCAGGTCTAAAATGGCTTTGAATAGATAGTCATTGGCAAATAGAGGGACAGTAAGCTGATATGCTGAACCATTTCCATTTTTGCCAATGAATGAAGCAATATTTGTGTCTGAATCTATGTATGTGTATGTTTTCTTTGCAGTCAGAGTCATGGTAGTCTGAGCCACCTTTTGCTGTGCACTGTTAGACAGTTGGCAGAAAGAAGGTTAGTTTTCCCTTGCTTAAAGAAAAGGCAAATTTAGATGATTGGAAATTCTTCCAGCTACTAAAAACACGTTGAGTCTGCTAAACTGAAAGAGCACCCACTCATCACTTTTATTACAAGCTACAAGGGGCATAAGAGCTGCAGCTAATGCGGCCAGTCAGGCTAATAACCTGACTAATTAAATGACTAATATCAGGTTGTCACACTTTTGTTACAATGTAGAGAAGAAATTAAATCAAATGTTCTGTGCATCATCAAATTTGTAACAAATAAATGTTACAGATAGTATTGTAACTGTTTTGTAATTCATTATATTATTTTGGCAGCTATAGAAATATTTGTTGCTTTTCTGGTTTAAGTAAAAACAGTTAGCATATGACATCCAAGCAACGTTGGCTGCTTTGAGCTAACTAGCATGTTAGCATAATAGCAATAAACTTTTATGGTAAAACTGACAAGTGTCAGATTAAATTACGAAACTTCGTCACAAAGCTTTCACCCTATTTAAGCATTTAGGATTTGCTAAATGCTCAATTCACAAATGGTAACCAACTAGCCCTAGCTGTTTGGTGCTAGTTAGCATGTCAGCATTAATTGTCATCGCAAATGAGATACGAAGGTCAAATCAGATTTGCTGACCTTTGGCATTACACTTCCATCTATGGTTTGTTTCTTTCCATTTTTACCATTTCTTTTGACAGGGTTTTCTGTTATAATTCATTAAAATACAACACCAAAAGAAAAAAATGTTTATCTGCTCCAAGTATAGCCTATGTTATAAAAGAATCCCACAGCAAGTATCTTGCCCTGAAATATTGGAGCAGCTTAAACTGCAGCCCCAAAAATGTGTGTAATCCTGTCAGCACCTCACATTCCCTGATATGGAAACTTGGATAGTAAAAACCATTAATTCTAAGGAACTGGATGACCACTAAAAGAATACATTTGAGATACAGTGTGCACAAACTGATAATTTCTGCATTTGGAAGTACCAAGAAGCTTTAATTTTGAGTATGAATGAAAGAAAAATGAGGAAAAGAGTAGGAATGTAGGGTCAGCCCCCTTCAGTTGAACTTATGTAAGGTTACTTGCATAATGACAAATTCAATGTAAGTGTGTGCATGCGTATGCGCATGCCTCAGTCAAGATGAGAAGGGTAACTTGATTTCAGTTAGGGTGGGGGATCCAGGAGGAAGGGTACTCAAGCAAGCACAGCAGGGGAGGATTGTGGGATTATAAGTGTATGTGTGTTTCTGTGTGTGATCAACAAAAAAAGGAGGTGGAGTTGAGCATGAGAAGGTATTAAAGTCAGAGTAGAGCGAGGGGACTGACAAACACCGAATTGGTCATCATTCTTTTTGCTCATCACTCTCCTTCTTCCGCTTCTCTGTGGATATCCTCAAATAATAATCCCATTCAATTTACACTTGTTTTGTCTCATATTTTTTATCCTCTGTCCCTGATCCCCCTTTTTGTCCTCTATATTCTTTCTCCTTTATTTCTCTGATGGTTTAACAGATCAGCAGTGCTTGAAAAGACATCAAAGTTGGAGAACAGAAGACATAGTTTACTACCGGTGGTTTACCAGTGGTTTGCCTTTGCATACTTGTGGTGGTTGGAAGGAAAGAAGAGAGAAGGAGGACCTGGCTATGGTCACAACTATGGACGATCCCTGTCAGAATGGGGTACAGGAGGAGGCAATGCCCTCTGGACAACCTGCCACAGAGAGGCCCCCAGCTGTGCAGTCCTCTCAGGGAGCGGAGACGTCTGGAGGTGAGGAAAGGAAGAGGAGGTGGGCTGGCACATTCACTCTGATGCTATAATCTTTGTTTATAGGGGCTGCAGGGGTTCATTTTAAAGATGTGCACATGTAAAGCCGTGATACTTGTACAGCAACACCCACAGAGAGGCAAATTTATCTGATGGTCACAGTTGCTTTGCTCAGAAACTTATCCACAGCCATGTAAGATAAAGTTCAAAGTGTAACATAGATTAGGTTGTGCAAATGTTATCCAGTGAACTCAGAAGTAACACGAAATTATGTGGTCAAGGCTTAAACCAAATATGTTATGTGATGGATTGTGATTTTGTGGTTTATGCTTTTATAAATGTAAAAGATGCATGAAGCCTAAATATAATAACTGGAGTAATGAAAGGGAAATGTCTGACCCTTTTATTTTTCAGGGCATAACTTGATTTGTTTCAGAAAAGAAAACTAAAATTTATTCAGGAAGAAAAAAAAAACAACTAAAAAAAACATGGATTTCAAGGTGTATCAGAGTTTAGTTTTGGAAATTATACAAGCTTCACCTTGTATAATTAAAGTTGTATATATTGTAGGTAGAATTCAACTGAAAAAAAATCTGTAAGACCAGGAAAACATAAAAAAGTTGCACTAACCTGGTTACATTAGTGCACACCTTTAAACTAATGCTTTGGTAAAGCAGCTTTTCATTCAATTTCATGACTGAGTCTTCTTTGGTAGGAACTTATCACCATCCCACATCTTAAATTATATATATAACCAATATTTGCCCACTCTGGCTTGCAATAGTTCTCTCTCTTTAGGTGATCACACAACTTTTCTGCAGAATTTAGTTTTAGACATTCTGAAAACTTTAATTTTCCTTTTCTCCATTAGTATTCAATGCACACCGTATGTGTGTATGACTTTGAAGCACACAAAGACACCAGCTTTTAATTTGGATAAATGCATCTGCTGGGAATCAGTTGTGGTAACAGTCCCGTTTTAGACTAAGAACTTATTTTTCACAACCTTTTGCAGCCATGGCTTAGATATCAAGGCAATATAAACACTTAAGCATGAGGTTTTTTTTTAGTTCTGCTTTGTCACTGGACAAACAGATTTGTGAGTTGTCATCAGGATGGGTTGTGTACTCATGCTACGAACCGAGCAAACATTCCTGCGGTCAAGAATGTCATGACACTTATCCCAGTGAGTGGGTAAAGGTCAACACAGAGAGCAGAAAACCCCATAAACATGTGAAAACAAAGCTGTTCGGGTGTTTACTTCCAGATGTGCTTCGGTTTTGGTTTTTAGTTTCTCCTCTGATGCTTCTCGTTTCAAAGTTTCCAGTCCTGTTTAAATGCTAAATGAGTGTGTTTTGCTCCAGCTTTATCTTGTCTCCCTTTTATAACAAATAGAATGTTTAACTTACTGATTATAATTTGTGGAGAGTTATGACTAACTGTAGGAGTCTGCTCTGTAAGACTGTGTGTGGTCCCCACAGGAGCCTAATGCATTGACTGTGTCCATACTGGATTTTAGATTGGTGCTTCGTTTTTATTATGCAAGAATATTTTCTTTATCTGTTTAACAGTCTGCAGTGCTGTCTTAAACTCCCTAGCGTATTTGGCCTTCATAAATATGTACAGTTTGTTTGGGTACCGAGCTTGATGTTGATCTAGTATGACTGTGCTTTATGGTTGTCTTTTATTTTCTGTTTTGTGTATGCAGTATAAAAAGACAAAGAATTTTTCCTCGATGTCTGACGTGTAATCAGAAGCATTTCTTGTTTTAGTTAAATTAGGTTTACCAAAGTTATTCTAAATGTCAGATGGAAAAGCGAGAGAATGTTTAATTACTGTCCTCAAAGTCAATGTAATGACCTCTCCAAAACATTGACTTTGCCATCAATGAGCCACATTGTAACTAATTTAGCTGCATGAGTTGGCCTGTTTGGACCAGGAGCCCAAACCACCTGGCTGGTGTCTTGAGATCCTGCTTCAATATTTCCACATAATTTTATTTCTTTGTGATGCTACATATATTTTTTTAAAGTCCACCAGTCTCTCCTGCAGCACAAGACCTACACAGCATCATGCGGCCAGCCCCATGCTTTCAAGTTGGCTTTTGTTCTGGAATTGATTCACACACTTCGTACCAAAATACTTTCATCTTTGGGACAATGAACTTGTCTCTTTCCTTATTGGTATAATGACTGAGCTTTCCTAGGCTGTTTATCCTTGCATGAAATGGTTTGCACAGACAAACAGGGCACCTTCAGGTATCCTGAAATTGTATAAAAGCAGAGCAATCCTAGTGTGTGTATGGCCGTCCATCCAATTTCAAAAAAGCTGAAATAATGTTGGTAATTCTAACCTAAAACAGGAAAAGTTTAGTCTGATTTTATGTCACACAAAAATGTTATGTCTTTGACACATTCTATGTATGTACTGTTTTTAGTTTTACTGTATCTGTGTAACTGCAGTATTTTTTTTTTTTTTTTTTAGAGTTTCCAGGACAGTAAACTCCTCAAGAGTAGACTCAAACATAGAGTACAACCTAATGACACAGAGCATGATTGGGGTTAAAAGTGTAATAGAGGGTTAGCAGAGCAAAATCCAGAGAAATAAATCATAAGTTTACAGACTAAAAATGCTGACCGAGCGTAATTATTACCCACATAAGTGCATAATGACACAGTGACACAGGCTTTAAAACACTGACACACGATTTCAGTGCTCTAAGTGGCTTAAATGGGCTTGCGTTGGCTTTTAGACCCTGGCATTACAGCGTGAGCAGCCTCATACAAATAGTCCACACCTCTCCTTCTACAGAATCTGTTTATGTTAACAGATAAGATTGTGTTTTTGTTTTGTTTTTTGTTTTTTGTTTTTTTTGCTTGAACCTCAGCAGCTTTTATGCGTCAGCATACACAAATCATCTGTAGGGCCTTGTATAAATGAGCTCAGAAGCTCTAAACTGTGACCAATATGGGTTTTGAAATGCTGTGGTGCATAGAAAATGTATGAAACAGAAATTTAGCTGTTTTAGCTCAACTGGTGCTGTTTTTTGTGTTGGTTGTTCCATTAGTAATGTGTAGTCTGTGTATGTTTGAACTGAAATTCACAATAATGTCGCTTATCCATTCCTCATATTTTTTTGTGTTTTCAGCCATGCAGCAGGTGGAGGATAGTGCGGGCGAGGGGCCTACTTCCACAGGGGTGAAAGACATTGACCTGCTTTTTCTGCGCGGCATCATGGAAAGTCCAATTGTACGCTCCCATCCTCAGGTAGCACATGCACAACTTAAGCTAAAGGTTAGAGACTGTGAGTGGACTAACCTGTAGTCATCTGGAAGACCCCCTCTGCACCCTTTGCTTTCCCTGGCTGAGGTGCTTAAGTACAGTAAGGCTTTGGCAAACATGTCCTGCTGTTTTCCAAGTGTTTATGGAACTGATCCATAAACACTTCTAGTAAGGAAAAGATGGAGCTTCACACTGCTAAGGCTTTTTTTTTTTTTTTTTTTTTTTTTTACTGACTATGCATTCGTTGTACTACTTTTTAAATTAAAATGATTTGCTTTAACATATTAACTGCTGCGTCAAATCTTTTACATGGTCAGTTTGTTTCAAGCACAGATGTGTAGTAGCTCCTGCCAGAAAAGCTGCAATTTTCCACTTTGCACCTGATCCCTGCAGAGCTTAAGTTTGTAGAAATGAGATTAACGTTTTTACTGTAACACAAGGCTGAACAATAGGCAGTTTACAGCTAAAAGTAACCTTATAGCACTTCATCTAAAATTTAACATCATACCAACAACATAAAACATGCACAACGGAGAGTCGTCAGAAGAATTTTCTCTTTTTCCACGTCTGTGAGAAGTACCTGCCCGACCTGAGTTTCTTTGTCCCTTCCAGGCTCAGGAGCAGCAGGAAGATGTGAAGCTAGAAGCAGTGCAGGACAACAATGTGGAGCTGGTGACAGAGATCTTGGGCGACATCAGCAACCTCAAGGTGAAAGATGACAGCGCGACTGAACTGTCTAGGATCCTCCAGGAGCCGCACTTCCAGGTGAGATGGAGTAAACATGAACACAGTTAGGAAGGGTAAAAAACAGGAAAGTAACGTTTGGAACTATTTTAATCCCCAATAACCAGAACAATATGGATGCAGTGATGGTGCTCTTTTAGAGTTAATGTGTTGATTCATACATCACAATTGTTTAAAACTAATATATTGCTTTGCATTGAATGGTGAACTGAGCACTCAGTTTTAATATTTTGATTTTGGTTAGTAGATGTTTGGGCCATATTCTTACTTTAACCTCCATTTTTGGACCTACCAGCAGCTTTACACAAGATGGACCAATGGGAGTTTGTATTCTGAGCCCAGCGAGCCCTCCAAACCAATCAGAGCCATCCGAGCTGTTAGATGGAAGTTAAAACCCTGTTGACCTACTGAGGAAGAGAGATAGGGTGGGAAGAAGGGAGATGCTGAGTTGATAGAAATGGGAAACAGATATTACATCACAGACTGCGCATGTGATTTTGAAGAGTATGTGAGTTTCCGGGTGAGCGGTTGTTGATCATCTGAGTAAGATATTTTAGGAACAAGTGACAGCAATTCCAGGCTTGGAGAGAAGCTGTTTTAGAGATAATCAGTGAACCAAACAATTAAGTGATGACATCCAGAGGTTAATCCTAATTTTTATCCATTAGTTTATTTATTTATTTATTTTTATTTTATTTATTTATTTTTTTTTTGTGGATATGAGAGAAGTACAACTTAGAATTTTGTTAGTCATACTGAAAAGAAAATCCAAAGAAAATGTGCATATCTCCAAAAATACTGCATGAATACTTTTTTTGCAGAATGGATAAGTCGATCTGCGGAGCTAAAGTGCTAACATGACAATAGTGACTTTTAGCTAAAAGTGGCAAATACTCGCTGCCATGAAGTGACGTGTTAGAAATTACATCTTAGCTAGAAGTCACTAAACACAGAATGGTCCAAACAGCACCTTATATCCTAGCCTAGCATTTAGCTATAAATGTCAAACATTATTACATGCTAAAGTGAGGTATTACTCTAACATTAGCTAATATGTGAGCATAGCTTGCATACTACTTATAACATGTTAGCTAACAGTAACTAATACTGTTTACCATGTAAACAGCGGCCAATATGCTAGCCTTAGCTAAACTTTTTACATTAGCTAACATGATAAAATTAGTGTGATATTGAAAACCTTAAATATTTGATTATTCCCCATCAGTTGTAACCCAAATTTAATAGCATTTCTAGCTGAAGGTAAAGAGGAGGAATGAACCATCAAAAACCACAAGAGATTTGAATGATTTGAAAACTTAACCCAAAGCTGATGGGTTTCATATCTGAGCAGTCAAAGGTCCTTTGTTGCTGGAGGCTTTCAGTAGTCTGAGTACTTTATAGGATTCACACAATTAATGTCAGTTAGTTTATACTTCTCATATTTGCTATACACTTTACATCAAGCAGTAATGCATGAAGTTAGGTTTTTTAGTTGCGGCTTTGTTTACGGTTTCAGACAACTAGTCTTAGACTAAACCAGTGAAAGCATCCTTCGTGAATGAAATTGAGCAAGAGACCTTTTTTTTCTTAATCATCCAGAAAGAACATAATTTGTTCTCGGCATGCTTCACTTACTATTATTTCTCCTCTCCCACATCTCCCTTTCCTCTCTTAGTCCCTTTTGGAGGCACACGATATGGTGGCATCAAAATGCTATGAAGTACCTCCACCGGCTGAGACTGCCAACGACGCAGCGGTCAACAGCGCGCTCATGCAAGCCGACGCCGTCCGCATGATTGGCATTCGAAAGAAGGCTGGCGAGCCGCTGGTAAGCCGAGACGAACGACGACTGAATATGTTTTGTTTGTTTCTTTGTACCTGGATATGGATGTTGCTGTTGCACATGAATGATTTAAGAGGGAAGCATCCCAAGCTATACATTCCATGCCTATTTATCTTCCCTGCAGGGTGTGACTTTTCGTGTAGAAAAAGATGACCTGGTCATCGCCAGGATCCTCCATGGTGGTATGATCGACAGGCAAGGACTGCTCCATGTGGGTGACATCATTAAAGAGGTGAATGGCAAGGATGTCGGCAACAACCCCACAGAGCTGCAGGAGATGCTGAAAAACTGCAGCGGAGGCATCACGCTGAAGATCCTCCCCAGCTACAGGGATGCTCCTGCACCTCCACAGGTAAAAAAAACAAAACAAAACAGTGTTAAGTGTTGGTGTAAAGACACAATGCATAAAAGAGGCAGATGTTGGGTGGTGGCACCAGTCTGGCGATCTGGCGCCTCCTTCAATCCTCTGTGCATGAATGTGAACCATGGGAGCCCTATTAATAACACTCCACATGCGATCTAGGTCAGAATTGCTGTTTTTGCCTCATACACACAGACTCACACATGCTTCCTGTAGTTACATGCGCCCTCACATGGAAAGTACAGTAGGTTATAAAATCCTCGTTTTCTCTTGTTTGGTCATGGCTGCTGTAATAAAAATATGAAAGAACCTTTTTTCATCTTTGAGATAAATTGACATAAAGCTAAGGAGGCGTAAACTGGATGAATAGAAGTAAAGTAAATGAAACATGATGCGAAATCCCATCCTGCTCTGTGGCTCTGAGGATGCTGAGCAGTGTTCTTTACTGGCTTGTTTTATTGCTTCCTCTGACTGCTTGTTTAATCTAATACATCAGCCAGAGCACTTAGCCTTCCTGGCAAACGCCTCCGTTGTTGGTGCATCGTAAAGAGCAGTGCTGTGCGCCCTGTGAGATTCTGTTATCAATTTTTTCGCTCCAGCCTTACCTTTTATCAGTATCTTCTGATTGTAGAAAGTGAAACATAATAAGATTTAGGTCCTGTACCGGCTCGGAACTGAACGTGTGATCACTACAGGTGTATGTGCGGCCGTACTTTGACTATGATCCAGCCAGTGATAACCTGATTCCCTGTCGAGAGGCGGGAATGGCTTTTAAGAGAGGCGACATCCTTCAGATTGTCAACAGAGAGGATCCCAACTGGTGGCAGGTGAGCTTTTCCTTTTTATTTGTTGTTTCTGATCAAACGTCCACAAAGGTCACAAGGCCAAATAAATCTCAAGCTGCTCTGTAATCCATTGCAGGCGTGTCATGTAGTGGGTGGTGCCACAGGACTAATACCCAGTCAATTCTTGGAAGAAAAGAGAAAAGCATTTGTCCCGAGAGACTTCGAAGGATCAGGTTTGTCTCTGTTCCCCCTGTCTGGTGTTATAGTTGTGGTCTGAATGCAGTCATCATGAGCATGAATGTCATATTAATTTTAATGATGCATTACTCTAACTAACAAACCTGCTTTTGAGCACAGTCAAGTTTTCAATAGGGATGAGGTAGGAGCTTGTTGGTAAGTTCTGTTTGCCCAGTTTTTAACCACCTGACCCAAAAATGTACCTTCAGGTAAAACGAAATTGGTTTGGAAAAACCCGCAAGGCTAAAGCCTAGCATAAACACATGAAGCTGTTGGAACACCACCGTCACGGTGCATATGAAGTGAAATTAACATAGATTAAGAGTCCCAACCAAGAAAGAAGCTCCTACTCCAAAGCTGACTCCTTCAAGATTGACTGAAATTTGCAATGCTCCACAGCTCGTAGTCAAATGTCATCTGGAGAGAATATTTATGATCAAATGAGAAAAGACAGGAAGCTTCCTTGGAGAAGGTCAAAGTGAGTCTTTCAAACCAAAAAACACTGTACCAAATGTAAAGCATGGTGGTATCATACTGCAGGTTTGTTTTGCTACCAGTGGTACCCAGACCATCACACAAAGTATAAGCAATAATAGAGGAGAACGCCCATGGGATTGTTTAAACCCACCTCAAATCAGCAGCTAGATGGTTGAAACTTGGACACAGTTGGATGTTCCAACAACAGAATGATCCCAAATGCACTTCAGAACTGGTTTGGGAATGGATATAGCGACCTAACATTAAACTTCAACCCCACTGATAATCTATGGACTGTACTTAAAAGTGGGTTTGTGCCAGAAAACCAAATAAAATCTACAAATTCTGGCAAGGAGAATGGTCCAGTATCCATCTAGAATTATGCCAAGACCATGTTGATGCCTACAAAAAATGTTGTTTCTCATCAACCTGGAAAAAGAGATTTAACCAAAAAAAAATTCTGAGAAAATACACAAAAATCCCCAATTTGTACATGCAATTTTTTTTTTTTTTTGAAAATAGAAAGCCCTAAATTTATAAGACATTCATGCTGATGGTAAGTTTATGTAAACTTATAACTGGTAACACATCAAAATGTAAAAGCTGTCCTTTGTATGACCATGGAGCTCATACAAAAGTTCAAAATCTTTATGTTCCTCTACTAAAATGTGCTGATATTGGATAAATTATAGTTTGCTAGAAACAAGTGTAGAGACCTGAGGCAAATCTACCACAGATATGTTCAACACTTAGAAAACAGACCGTGCCTGTCCCCATCTGGCCAAAAGCTGCAACTGCAAATAAGTACAAGTGAAAAAACATTCCTTTTCTTTCCTTTTTAGGAATCCTCTGTGGCACCTTAGCTGGGAAAAAGAAGAAGAAGATGATGTACTTAACAGCCAAGAATGCAGGTTATAAAACTCTGCTCACATTTGGTTCACAGCTCATCTTTTTATTTTAGTTTTCTCAAACTTTAAAATGTTTTTGAACAGAGTTTGACAGACACGAGTTGCAAATCTATGAGGAAGTAGCCAAAGTCCCTCCATTCCAGAGAAAGACACTGGTCCTGATTGGTGCTCAGGGGGTGGGCCGACGCAGCCTCAAGAACCGACTGATGGTCCTCCACCCCACACGCTTTGGCACCACTATACCATGTACGTAATATTCTTAATCCCCGATACAGTGGCTCACAAAGTATTCATACCCCTTGAACTTTTAAGGTGTAATCATCTAATCTGACTGAATGCTATGCGTTGTGAAATGTGGTGGTGGTAGCATCATGCTGTGGGGATACTTTTCAAGGAAAAGGAAGATGGTCAGAGTTGTTGGGACTTTGGAGATACAGCCACAGGTATAATGGAATGGCCCAGTCAAAGTCCAGACCGGAGAGGCTAATAGAGAGTCTGTGACAAGAATTGAAATTAATGTTCTCAGACGGCTAATTAGCCAAGAATAATAGACAAACATTTCTAAAAATATAAAGTACATAGAGCTGTGAATGCCGCAAAAGTTTGTTGCGAAACTACAAACAAGTTCAAAACCCAGTAATTTTAATTCTTTTACACAGTGGAAGATATTTAAAGCTAAGCTTTGTTTTTCATTCAGATACCTCACGGAGGCCCCGTGACGAGGAGCTAAATGGCAACACTTACCACTTTACCTCACGGACAGACATGGAGGCGGACGTGAAGGCCGGCCGCTTCCTGGAACACGGTGAGTACGACGGCAACCTGTACGGCACAAAGATCGACTCCATCCACGAGGTGGTTGCTGCGGGACGCACCTGCATCCTGGATGTTAACCCCCAGGTACGGGCCAAAGAATAGTAGGCAGCAGGGAGAAAACTAAAGTATAACACAATGAATGTACTGCAGTTGAAGAGCAAAAGTGTGAAAACGTAAAAACGTTTGTGCTTGAATGTCCTCTCCAGGCTTTGAAGGTACTGAAGACAGCTGAGTTCATGCCCTACGTGGTTTTCATTGCAGCGCCTGATTTTGATACGCTCAAGGCCATGCACAAAGCTGTGGTGGATGCAGGCCTCACAACAAAACAGCTCACAGTGAGTAACCTACCAACATACACAACAGTGTATTCATATCAATTCAACTAATCCATTGAAACACCTAGTCCTGACCTATTTTCAAACCCTACTGGATTTTTAAAAAAATGTCCTGGTGTTTCAGCGAGCTTATGATGCTACGCCCTGTAACAAGATCCCCGGGTCCTTTGGAAGCATCATAGATACTCCACCATACTTGGCAGTGGCCAATGTGCTCAATCTTAGTCTGATCAAAAATTCATTTTCAGGCTTTGTTTCACCTTACTATCCTGCTCACTGTGTGTGGTGGCAAGACAATGTGGAGCAGCCTTGTCCAGCCTTGAATGTCAAAGTTTCAGGTGTTGTGCGATGAATGGATGGATGGATGGGCTGTGCACATCTCCAGCGCTGACCCGTCCCTTCTTGTTTCTGCAGGACGTGGACCTGAGGAAGACTGTGGATGAGAGCGCCCGTATCCAGAGGTCTTATAACCACTACTTCGACCTGACCATTGTCAACGACAACCTGGACAAAGCCTTCGAGACATTACAGGCCGCTGTGGACAAACTGTGCTCCGAGCCTCAGTGGGTCCCAGTGAACTGGGTGTATTAAGGACTAGAACCAGTGCTTCCTCAAACAATAGTGTTTTTCTGATCAATGAAAAGGAAACGAGGGAGACGATACTACTGAATAATACTGATATCTGATTGCTCTTTCTCCTCCTAGACCTGCACACTGTGCAACTCCTTTTCTACTCCAAACTCAAAGGGAGAGAGCGCTTATGTATTTTATAGCTTTTTTTAATGAAAAATCTTTATATCCCATGTGGAATCAATTCAAACATATTCTCATGTATTTGGGCCAGTTTTATCATCTAATTTATTGTTGTATTTCTTAGTATTGTGGATGGTTTTGTATTGCCAGTCCTCCTTCCATGATGCGCAGGATTCATCGGCACCAACGCTCCAGGATGAAGTGGGTCTTTGAGCAGTCATTGCCTGAACAACCACTGCAGCTGTTTTTTCTCCACCTTAATTCTCCTCACTTATTTTGAATTTTTTTAAATTAGCCAGCCCTCAACTCATCAGTCTACGTCCTCCAACTGGATCAAGGAGACAAATCTCCTCCTGCCACTAAGAAGGAAATTAACACTTTGATTTCCTTTTACAAAGATCAAACACTTTGTTTTGTCTAGTTGTGTCATGATTTTCTTTTCTATCAGTGTGGTGATTAATAGTGTGTAGAGTTTAATCAGACATGATCCTCAGCTTTATTTTTTTCCTGAAGTGTCACTTCATCATCGCCCAGCGTCTTCACAAGCCAACCTGTTTATGTTGTATTTTTGTAAATGTGACTCACCCTGTCCTTATGTCCAGTGTCACTGAATGTCAAAGCTCCTTACCAAACCCCAAATCTGACTGAAACTGAAGCAAAGTCCAACTCTACACGCATCCAAGCAAAGCCAAAACAGTAAAGCTGTAGCATTATTCTCTTACACCTTCAGTTTTAAATATCAACACAAAAAACATTTTTTATGAATTTGCTTGCACTTTAGGTAAGACATAAATTACCTCATATTGATGTTTCTTACAGTAAATGTAATTTTTCATGATCTTGTTTTATTTGCATCAGCCCTGCTGTGTGATTGAAATGTCCCCACATCAACCCCCTGTTTGTTTTTACATTTTTATTAGTAAAGTTCTAATAAATAAAGTTTATCAAATCTTAACCTATAGCTGCTGTTGTGTTTTTGGCTGTATCAGTGAAGTGGAACAGCACTGAAAAGGCAGAAATGAAAAATAAAATATTTTAAAAGTTTTTTTTTTATTTTACGCAACTTACAGTCAAGCCAAAGTGTGAACTATATTAAGTGATACGTATTCACATTATGTCCTAACAGGGTTTACAGCATATTCTGTGTTCTGTAAGCATAACTGTTACCCAAAAAATAAATGTGAAAAAGAAACCAAGACAGCTTACATCTTTACAACAATACAAACAAGGAGCTTAGCAGTAGATGTGAACAAATTAAATTCAGCAATATGAAGAACCCTCACCAGAACAGGAAGGACAGCAAACTCAGTTTTTGGCATGTAGGTGGTTTTAAAGAAAAACAGGGAGAGAAGTGATGGGAGGTCTGAATTCACGTAGCTTTGCTGAGCTGCCTCTGCCAAAGGACTTTGGTTGCAATAGAAATGTTCAAGGTAGGAAATTAAATGGACGAAAAAACACAAAAAGGAAAATTGAGTGTCCTGAAATTAGCTGAATGATTTTTTTTTTTTTTTGTTATTCACCACCTTTAAACAAAAGGAAGGTACATCTTTGAAGTCAACTACATCTCCAGGACAGGCTCTACATTCACAGGAGGTAGATAACGTGGTGATAATGTTGATGTGGAGTCTGGGACATTGTAGTGCATAATTTCTTCCACTTTAAGGCCAAATGGGAACTTTCCATGTAGCTCTAAGGCCATCTTAAGACAAAGGTGTAAGGAAGGGCGGGGTGGGTTAGGTACAGCCCTTTCATGGCGATACCTGAGTCAACAGGCGTGTGAAAACGCTTGGCGCACCATCAATTGTTGTTCTTTTTTTTTTTTTTTTTTTTTAAGTCAACATAAGAACTGTTTGGATAAAATTCGAGTGGATTTGGCCAAATGCTGTTACAATAATAGGTTGAGGCATGTGTGCAGCTTGTGACATTCAAACCTCCCATTAGGGAATGTATGTATATATATATATATATATATATATATATATATATATATATATATATATATATATATATAGATAGATAGTTGGACAATACATTTCGAGAACAAAACAGAGTCAATGCAGCATATATCAGGCTTATGAGGTACTTCATGAATATATATATATAGATATAATCGAACTTTTTTAGAAAAGCTTCTCAAAGTCATTAATCCTTATAGTTCCTATTAATAGCATAAAATACCTCGTCAGTTATTTCTTTTTTAACGTTCAGCCCAAGCTAAATGGGCGTCTTTATTTTTATTTGTTTTCAGAGACTGCTTTCAAAAAGTGCAAAAAACACAAATACTGATCGTTCTATGCAGCATCTACACTCACGGTTATTAAAAACGGAGAGAACGTCTTAGATTTTTACAATGAGATGGGGCTCGAAACCTAATGCTGGAGCAGATGGAGAAGAAGATTCGACAAAAGGCAAATGTCAAAACCAACTGCGAACATGCTGGATGTCAACAGCTTAGATTCAATCTATAAAGTGACACAGCAGCTCATATGTACCTTTGGTCGAATGATTTGATACGCAGTCACTTAGGTTGAAACATGTTTCTTCCCTTTAATGAGCGAATGGGAGGGATGCTAAGTATTAACAACTAGTAGGAAAGGCAGAAATGAGTAGAATGTGTATTTTATTGCGGAAAAATGCGTCAAACCACAATGTTTTGGCTTTCTGGTAAAACTACAAATAGAATCAAGCTGGTTTGAAATCCTACAAAAAGATGTGCTCATGTACTGCTGCTGCAAACAGAATGTCACACCTGAACATAAGCCCACGTACCAGCAACCCACACGGCAAGAGAGAATCACCGCAACTGCGTCTCACAACAACTTTGCTGCTATGACAAAGAATCCAAATCGTCACCAAGCAAATCAGACTCACAATGGCACATGTGAAAGATCCAGTCATAATTACGGTTTATAAATCACACAAGGAAGAATCCTAAAGCTAGTGGTGGGTTCTCTGACTCCGGATTGGTTTAAAAAAAAAAAAAAACAAAAAAAAAAACAAAAAAAAAAAAAACTAAATAAATAAATTTGGTCCCCTAAAAACGTAATCGAGCACAGCGACATTAAAAGTTCTGAAAACTGCACAGTACTCTCACACGACGTTGGCTTGCATTGGTTTGGTCACTACAAGATTTCATTTTGTTGTCTTTCTTATAAACAAACGGGATAATAGTAGCAAGCACCAGATGCTGCTCTGAGGTAGTTCTTTACAGGCTGTTGGATAAAAAAAACCAAAAAAGGAATTTCGAGAGTAATTGTTGAGATGTGAAACGCTTTAAAACAACTGCCTGGCAGGAGTGGATGTGTGCAGATCAGCATGATGGCATTGATTTGGAGATGTCATTTACACTAAAAAAAAAATGCAGTAGATGTAGCCAGGTCATGGTGTCACTTCAGCCTGAGGAGTTTCAATGACTGCCATGACTATTAGAAAACATGGCTGAAGTCTTTATTACAATTCAAATACTAGTTTATTACTAGACAAAAAACTAAGACCTATTGATTATTAAACATGTAAACTCAGCTCTTTATACTGACTAGTAGGAGTGCAATGATACTAGAGTTCATGAGATGATACTCGATATTTGGGTCAGGAGAACAAAAGATTTTAATATTTTGGGGAAAAAACTGTTTTGAAGAATCAATAGTGTACAATAATAATAATAACAATAATAATGATTATAATAATAATAATAATAATAATCTGTTTTTTTAAGCAGGTCTCAATCTATGGTGGTCCTAATCCCATAAAACACAATTTTTTTTTTTTTACTAATGTAAAAACGTTCCAAATTTGTTTTTGTTTAGAGAGGGAGAAAAATAGTTTATTTTTAGATTTTGAACTACAGGGGATCAAATGACTAGATTCCTTGAAAAAAACAAACAAAAAAAAAAAACTGTTAAGTATCATTGTAGTGCTGATAAGAAGCTCCAAATTAGATGTTAACTTCAACACGGTTTGGCAGCCAAGAAGCAGTGGAAGGTTAACTGAACAACCACTTCCTCGTTCACTTCAAAATAAGAGTCTCAAACATAAATGCAGAACTTCTTATCTAAAGCTCTAAAGGTTTGACTTTTCCAATTCAAAGCCATGAGAGAGAGAGAGAGGAAAAAAAAAAAAAAAAAAAAAAAAAAAAAAAAAAAAAAAAAGTAGGGCGCCCTGTAAAGTCAGAATTCTGACGAGGTATGTTGGACAGCTCGTGTATGAACATGTTCCTTTACAGTCTGAAAGCTTAGCCTGAAGATGACATGATCGGTTTGTATTGCTAATAGTAGCTACCCTGGTCAGTGGGCAAAACAAATGCCCTTCTGACTCATATGTGACGCCATTCCCACAACCAAGACAACTCCAACGTGGAATCAATACCTTTGATTCATTTCATGAGACAAAATAATGCTGACACAGCAACTAGCCCGAACTTCAGAAGACAAACTATTCTAATGGGAAATGGTACGTTTAATATTATGAGATCTCGTGCCACAATATATCATTGCACTCCTACTCTTCAACATCCATTCTAGAGGCTTTTCTACACAAAAAAAGATTTGAAGTTATTTTAACATTTTGTAGAGATCTTTAGCGCCGAAAATAAAAATCTTTTGCCAAACACGGAATCTTAAAAGACCAAAAAAAAAAAAAAAAACCATCATGTGAAGATGAGGAGCAACGCTAGGTCACCATCCCATTTCAAGATCGAGTCCTGCTGCTAGATACGTTCGTGTTGTAATATCTTGTACACATCACATTGCTGTCACATAGCTATAAGGTACAGGTTGGACATGGTTTCAATAACTGCCAGAGACATTAGTCTTCAGAGGATTTATATACAAACAGGAACAGGAGAATTACGCCTGGTGAAACCAGCGGAACGTTCTGCAAATCAGATCATTACTTACACGCAAAAAAAAATAAAAATAAAAATAAAATAAAAAAATAAAATAAACCAGCTGCTAACCACTATATGCTGGCAAACGTTAAAAACAAAACAAAACACATGCTTCGTTCAAAATCAGAAGAGACATTATACAACAAGTCTACACGAGGCAGGATTATCAGGCTGGGAGCTGAAGCACAAGCTGGAAACCTAACAGCAAACAGGAAATCCTCAGATTTCTTTATTTAATACAAAAAACCAGACGCACACCTCAAACAAGTATGAATCCACAGCTGAAGATATGACTTCCCTTCACACCAGTGTGATCTGTTGCTCTCTAAATCATCTGATAACGAAAAGATCAGCAATCTTTGCTAAGAAACCTACAATTTTCTGTTTATAAAGAACAGAGTCACACAGTAATAATAATAAAAAGTTTGTAGAGAAGAAGCAGAGCTTAAAATGAACTCAAGATTGGTTCTTTCACAATATTACAAACCACACAGACTAATTACATTCAGTACTACCTGAAGATGTGGAAAAAAGGCTCTAAATTCTTTATACAAGCAACTGTTTAGCTAAAACAACACAGACAAGCAGCTTAGGGAGGAGAGAAAAGACTATACAGAATGATTTGGAAAGGATTTATCTAATAGTTGCTGCTTTATAAGGAATCAGTTTCAATCCAAAAACGATTCACACAAACATAATATCAGGCCTACAGATAGTTTCAATCAGACGTTTGAACAAAAAAAAAAAAAAGAAGGAAAATATTTTGTTGCATACGTTGATATGGTATTTATAGTTAATATTGGCTATTTCTGCTTCCTGGTGTGTCCAGGCTTTGGCTTTCCCAAAAAAAAAAAAAAAAAAAAAAAATCTAACATTACATGTGACTATAACACATTCAGGAAAAATAAAGTCTTCTCTAAGGTGTTTGTTGGTACCACTATAGATAATGCAAGATTTCACCTGTAATATGATGCCAGATGACTCGGAATATTTGTCACTGTTGTAAACATTCTTTCATTAAGTTCAATTGAAAAACTGAAGTGACAAAAACTCCTCTGAGCTTTACTCCGTAGTTTGTTTTGGTCTTACTTGAGAAGGGTTGTAGCTCACATTGCAGTTTAGGACAGAGATAAAACTGTTTCCCTAACAGGACACGAACCACTTTGGCATCCAACAATATTCAGTTTATCAGCTCCTTGAAACACCTTTCAGTTTGGTTAATAGAAAACACATCTATGCGCAACGTTTCTATACAAAGGCGAGCCACACACTCAACTGAAAATATCGCTCTTATTGTCGTTTAAAGGCTTCAGGTTATTTCTTGCTCAATTTCGGTTGGCTAGATGGAATCTTCTCGGCTGGCTTTTGCTTGCCTTCTCTGAACAGCAATAGGAAAAAAAACAACAAAAAAACAATTTAAATAGGTGGCTGCAGATTTGTGCTGTTAATGCATGAATAACTACAAAATTATTCTTATTTATTTAGTGCAAATGTAACTTTTGGAGTTTCATATCAAGAAAAAGCAATGCCATTCTGATCTGGTTTATAAGGTGCTGGTGTAGGGAACATAAAACACACAAAAAGAGCAGTAACAACAAATCCAAAAGCTATCTTCTCCTTAACAAGCACCTAAATGCTTCAGTTACTGTTTCTTTCCGAGATAAAGCAGTGAGGTTGTTACAATTATCCCGTTATCCACGTTCCATGAAGGGAATCAAATCAAGAAAAATTGGTAATGACAGCGGGGTGGATAGTCAAAAACAAAGACAAAGCAATTCAGATTCCCAAGACAAGAGCAGGAGTGACTGGATCTGAACCCCTTCATAGCTTCCAAAGATCTAGAAATAAGCAGTGCACTTCACTTTCTCTCCTACTTTTCATCCACTGTTATCTGATTGACTACCAATGAACAGTGACTGGTGGGAAACTCTAAGATCCAGTATTGTAAAGATCAGTAAACAGTCCTCACCTAAGCACCAGCAGGCCATCTTAACAACACTTTTTGGCGTTTTCGGACTCAGTTGCAGACAATTAGCGAAAGCAGAGATGTTTAAGAAATTATTGAAAAGAGAATATTATGATCTATAGATACATTTCAGAAGTTCAAACAGGTGGCTAAAAAAAGATAGATTTTTCTTTTATAGCTAAAGAGATAACTGGCTAAAAAAAAAAAAAAAAAAAAAACCCATATCGGCAGGACCGAGCTTTACTAAAACCGGTGTTCAGAAATCAGCCACAGTGCATCTCTACTTTCCTAATCATCTTAGAAACTTTAACCAGCAGTCTACGATAGCACCACTGAGACGCACTGACTTTGTCTTGATGAAGGAAAACTTTGCATTTGTTGTTACAAAGCTTGAGCAGAGAACCAAGGTCTAAATCAAAGTGTCATTTTAGTGGTGCATAGAAGAAGCAGAGAGTTGTGTGTTGGTACAAAACACACTCGAAGCATTTGGTCATAGAACTTCAACACAAACACATTCCGTCTCTTCGGTTTGCGTAATACTAAATATAAATCATGCAACTAGAGGAACGAAAAATAAAAAGAAATTCACCATCGTGCTCACCAAGCCTCTAAAGTCAACACGAGACACAAGCGATGCCGATCAGGATACACAGCCAGGGTAATTATACAGAAATGGCCAGTGGTGTGATGTTACCATAACACATCAACAGGTAACAAGAGGTAGAACACATGGCCATTTCTATGCAATTACACCAGTGTCGCACATTATGGCTGAGCCTTCGGTTATGATTAAAAAAAAAAACAAAAAAAAAAAACAAAAAACAAAACAAAAAACAAAACACACACACGCACACATTAGAAGTCATACCCATAATTCTGCTATCAAAAGTGCATCCAAATGTACATGTTGTGAGACCAGCACCAATAAGAACAATATTGACATCAGAACAGTAAATATCAAGTATGGGATTTTTTTTTTTTTTTTTTTTTTTTTTTTTCCAAAATGCCCCACAAACACAGTCAGTCGGATCTCTAGTTGCTTTAAGGAGTTAAAAGAGAAGAGGGGAAACTGATGTCGTTAAAGGGAGAGAGAGGATCACAGAAATAATGAAGAATCAATGAGGACTTCAGGTGATTTACAGTGAAAACATCTAGCACCTAGAGTCAAAATGCCTTTTTGTGCTTTTATATCTTTTGAGAAATAATCATGTAAAAGTTTGTAATCTTATTTGGCCATGAAAGATTGTGTGTTACAAAGGATACACTCATTTTTAGGCTATAAAATCTACATTGTCACAAATATCCACTTTTGTCCTATTACAAAACACATGAAGATGCTGATAACCACTAAGAAACAATAAGAAAAAATGCAAAATGCTTTGGAAAAAAAAAAAAAAAAAAAAAAAAAAAAAAAAAGGAAACAAAAGCCCTGATTGTCTACCTCTATACATGATCCAATTTCATGTGGGATCCCCTCTAACTGCGAAATCTCTGTTAAAAATGATGCATAGTTAGAAAATATATACTACTTGCCTTCAATCAGGACAAACATTCACAAGCTTAACGTAGCAGTAAAACTAAAGTAGGGTGTTGTTATGTATTAACTCCATTAGTAAAATGGTGACAGTCTTACAAGGCAAGATAATTGCATTTAAAATGTTTATACAAATAAAAGTTAATTTAGACAAAATGTGGGCCGGTCTTTTTTTTAAAAAAAACAAAATGTTCTAACATTTTTCAGCAGTTTTCGCTGAAAGTTTATTTAAAATATACCTTATTAGGAACATTTCTATTTCAGTAAAAAGACTCACAAAAGCTGCTTGCATAAATCCACCCCCCCTCATGCTTTTGTGCGACGACCGCTCACGGTTCTTGAAGCATCCTCTACACTAAAGAGGTTCTTGTATAATCATTTAAAATCAGTTCAAATGTGAAAACTCTGCTGTACCAAATGTCCCCTCCCCATTCCGAGACGCTACACGGCTGCCCCGATCTGACCATGACACAGCAGAAAATACTTTCCTGCAGCTATATACAATGAAAAAATAGAAGTAGGGTTGAGGTGTGTAAAAAATGAAAACAAAAAACGGCTATAAATGCCTACAAGTCTAAAAAAAAAAAAAAAAAAAACAAAAAAAAAAAAATCTCAGCTACAGGCATATACAATGAAAAATTACTAGAAAGAAAGATTTTATGATACCCTTTTGAGTTCAAATGTTTCATCAGCACGGCTCAGAATACAATAAAAAGGTTGCTGGGAACCAGTCCCAGTGCACCCAGTTTTACGTTTGAAAATCATCGGTTTAGACTAGAGGGTAAACATGGTTATTCAGTCCCTAAACCTTAAAAATCTATCAGCGACAATCCAAAGAGTTAACAAATCAGGTGGGGAAAAAAAAAAAAAAAAAAAAAAATGTCTTTTCACTGTCACCAGATTTGGCATAAAAAGAGTATAATCTGAATAAAAGGAAAATGCAGAAAACACCCAAGTATGGGCTAACTTATTTATCAAAAAAAAAAAAAAAAAAAAAAAAAAAAAAAAAAAAAAAAAGGGTCCCAAATGGCACTTTTTAGAATCAAATAATGACCTATGTTGAAGGAAAGAAAAATATTAAAATAATTCATAATATATTAAAGTACTTTTGTCCTTCTTGAAGTACCCATCCTGGTCAGCGCACTTTGCTTGGATTGGCTGATAATGTTTGGTTTAAATTGTTCAGGCATATAAACAGTAAGTGAGCTCCGCAACCTCAAGATTCTCTGTTGAAAGACCAGGATCCACTCAAGCAAAAACAAGAATTGGAAGAAGGAAACGTCTTCCAGATCATACACCAGTTTTTTTCTGTAATGTAACAGCCCACCTTCTTTTACAAGGTATTGGGGGGGGTTTCAGTGTGCAAATTTTACCTTTTTTTTTTCTCAAACTTTGGAAAACAAAAAAATTCTTTAAACAAGTAGAAAAACAACAACAAAAACAAACAAAAAGAAAGAATTGTAGCTAAAACTTACATTTCCATCTAAATTTAGCATTTTCACTCCTAGATGGCTTAATTTAGGTGGGTTTAAGGGGAGAAGTTCAACTGTATGGGCAAGTGACAGGTTTGCCAGCTAGGGAAAAGATGATGTGAAACCTCGTGATGGTATTTGGATCTCACAGAGAGACAGCTAGGAGGTCGTTAGTTTCATTAGTGGGGTTTTGCCCCCCCCACCAATCAGGGCTCTGTACTTTCAGGCAAAGTACATGGTGCGCAGGGTGTCCTGGTGGATCTGAACAGCCTTGGCCAAGGCCTGGTGGTCCCGCCCATTGCTCTGACCCGATGTATGACTTCCCTCAGCACTACAAAAGAATAAAATAAGCTCTTAGTCTGCAGAGGCCATGATAAGAAAGATGTTTATGGAAGAGAAAAAAAGAAAAAATCCCAGAGGTACAGCTGCGTCTTTACCTGTCGTGCTCTTTGTCCACCAAGTGGTAGCGCGCCCGGAAAGCCACTAGATGGGCGTAGTAGGCTGGTGCTGGGATAGAAACTGACCGGGTGCAGCGCACATAGGTATGGCAAAGCTGGTAGGTGAGGACCTGCAGCTCATCTGATGAGAAGTGGTTGTCATCCCAGAGCACATGGTAGTGAGACGGTCTGCTAGTTCCCTGCAGGGAACAATAATGGATGACGGGTGCGGCACGTTTATTTAGATAAAGAGAGAAAGTTAGAGATGCTCCGAGAAATCGGCTTTTGACTGGAATCGGCTTAGTTTCGGCTTGTGACAGGCCAGTCGATAAGACAGCGCTACCAGGTCACCCTGACAACAACACAGTATCTGCGCCGGTTCATTTAGGCAGAAAGCAAGACTTTCAACAGATAACAGGAAGTGTGAAATACAACAAAAGTGATCCGTTTTATCCTTCTGGGCTTTCAACCTCGGTCTGTTATGGAAGATGCTGGATTATTAAATGTTTACAGGCTTTCGAAGATAAAAATGATCTGCATTTGGCAGGAAATACACACGGAGACTGCTGTTCGCTGTGCTACCTCTGCTGATTGTTAATATAGGAATTCTCAGAATTTAGTCCTTGTTTTACTATATTAATATAAATAAAAACATGCTTCCTTGTCCTCACAGCAGGACAGACAGAAATCAGTATCAACAGGCCCAAGATTTGAAATTAACCACAAAATGCTGATGAGTGCATTGCTGAAGGAAATGATCTGCATCACTCATAAAAAGTGGTAGCATGGGGGCCTTGAGCCGACTACCCCAATCAATCACAGAAGAACGTAGCACAGCTCTTACCTGAATGCCTGCATGACTGCAAAGATAGAAGTCAAACTCCGATGGGTGGGTGATCTTGGTGTCCACTGTTGTCCCTGCGGGAATGTTGCCGCTCTTTCCGACCTGCAAAAGTCCAAGTTATAATCCTTTTCATGGGGTTTGACTGCTTATGCATCATTTAGAGGCAAGTCAGACAAAAATAAAAAAAATTTAAAAAAAATACGGTAACTTTTAGAGAAATAATCCTAGAAGTATTGTGTGCAAGTAAAACGCTAATGCCACCTCATTATTTAAACAACGAGCAGAGTTAGAAAGTTAGCAAATACAACAGCTTTTATGAATGCAGGACTATATTCACAACTTGTATAACTGACCTTGCTATTCTATTAAGACTGGTTATGAAACCAATGAAAATCTCCCGATTGCTAACGACACAATACTGACCCTTTCGTTTCTGTCCACACAGAACAGCCTCGTGTGGTGTCTCTTCTGCACAACCACGAAGGTAATACCAGGCTGGTAATCCTTTTCTAGTTTGATGCAAGCCTCGCGGATTGCCAGAAGCTCATGCTGAAGGACCTGCAGGTAAAAAGATAGTAGAATTAACAAATGAGGCCTAGTGTGCAACAACAAAACATGCAACAGCTTTCTGCTCCATGTTTACCTGGCTAAACTGGCCCTCAGAAATACCGTCTCGGTAATAGATGATTCTGGTGGGCTTGAAGCGAGTGGACTTGTAGAACTGGATAAGCAGCTCCCGCACCATGTTGGCCAAGTCCTGGATGATGTCCTGACGGTGCTGCTGCACCCGCACTGTGGCGCAGTATCGGCTGGGGTGGGCATCCATGCTACCAACCACCTAAAAGAAGCATAGAACATATTAAACCTTTGATGGAAAAACCTGGAATAAGAGTGGTACATAGTTAGATAACATAAATACTTAAGTTTTCTTTTTAAAAAATTATTGTATTATAAAGTGAGATAAATGGGTGAGTTTATAGAACTTGTAACTACATTTTGAACTGTTTTAAGTGCTATACTGTTAAAACCACAATTATACTGTTGCAAATATAAACAATACAATTCAGTTACACTGAAAGCTCAAATATGATAGCAACTAAATCTGGTGCAACCGGTTTATAACTTAAACAGGACATGAACTTAAAAATAGTCTTTACAATCATCATCTTATACTTAAATGCATTTTCTACATGATCACATGATTAAAAAACATTCTTATATTAATTTTGCTGTAACTCACAGCAGCAATGGAAGGTTTCTTTCCATCTCCTGCTGGTGGATGAGTCACGTCCGAACCAAGAAAGATCACTGGCTGCTGGAACACCAACGGTCTGGACAGGAAAGCACAGAGTGGAGATAAGTTTCTATAGAAAAGTACCGTATTCCTAGTATTGGCTTCACAGGCAATACTGAGATGGTGATTTTAACTGCAATAAATCCACATTTTGCTCACTCTCATTTTCCTTGTGTGCTTTCGGGAATCTATATTTACCATATTTGGCACTGATCTGAGACATTGACTGCAGTGAGGCTCCATTCAATAAAGTAATATTTAGAATGAAAACTGTGAACTTGTGACACTGGGACATTATTCAATCATCGCATTCCAAAACAGTCCTTTGCAATATTAATATTTCATGCAATCAGAATCAGAATACTATATTGATCCCCAGGGGAAAATTCGTAGTGATCCTGTGATGACAATATTTTCCCTATTACATCATACTGACTAAATCTCCAACTTTGGAAATGGGAAAAAAAAAAAAAAAAAAAAAAAAAAGCATCAATTATTCTTTGTTTATAGAGAGGTTCTGTTAAAAGGACTTAATATCTTACCTGTGGTAGATAACTTTCTTGGCGTCTTAATTTAGTATAAATCCAGATTAGCTAGTAACGGAGGCGGAAGCTAAAAACTCCAATCTCAAAATACCACTGCGGTTTATGCAAAAACCTGTTCATAAACTATCAACTCACGGTCATGTTTGCATTGAGCAGGTAACACAGAAGCGAGTGAACATTTAAATATGAAAAGTGGTGGTAAGAGGTGGAGCACCACTAAAGAGCTTCCTGTGTGAAACAAATACTTAGAAGAAGACGTGAAATGTCTGTGGCCAGAATAACTGTATAATAGAACAAGAGCCAGTTACATAACCTTCACTTAAAACACTAAGGCCTTGAGGGCTGACGCCCTGCAACTTGAAGATGTGTCTCTGCATCACCATCCACGGCGACTCTTTGGAGATACTTGGATGATATGAGTTATGACATTTAACTTCCCTTTGGGATAAATAAAGGATTTTTGAACAGAATCGACATTTCCCCTGTAAATAATCAGTAGCTTCTGTGTTAACTCAATACAACAGTGAAGATGGTCTAACGGTTCATAAAAATCGCACTTCCAAAATCAAGAGAATCATCTACTGCAGGTAGGATATTAACTGCTTATAACCTTTTACAAAATCTCACTTCATAAGTCTTCACTTTTCCTGTTAAATATTAGTGCAAGCATTTCCACCAACCTGCCCTGCGGGAGCAGGATGTTGTTGACACCACCCAACTTGACGTTGATTTTCAGACAGAGGTTGGAGAGAGTTTGAGGTGTTGTCTTCTGGACATTCTTCACCTGGACGCATTGTGTGGCCATTCCAAGCACAGTGTCTCCAACACGCTTCACCTCAGCTATAAATATGCGACAAGAAGGCATGAAATAAGTAAACATTTTAAATGTGAAAGCCACACATTTCTTTTTGTAATCCGGTGATCACCATAAACTGGTGTCTTTCCAGGGAGGATGACCACCACCAGCTGCAGGCCCTGGTAGGTGTACTTGAGGTGCCTGAACATTGGCTCCACACTGTCGGCCCCCTGGGCGTACTTGCAGAAGCAAGGCTGACCCTGGATGGGCATCCCTGCATCCCGAGAGATCTTCCTCAGCTGATCTGTGAAAGCTCTGCCAAATGAAGAATGAGTTTATCTTATTATCAATAAGATTTTTAAAGATTGGTACGTACGCATGACATCTTAACATGCTGCAGCAGACACAGTATAAGTCTCTTACTTGAGCAGAAGTTCAGTGCACTGTCGCTGTGGTGCGAAGCAGGCGATGGCCCACACTTTGATCTCAATGCCGGTGTGGAACTGTTTGTTCCTCATGTCCCACACTCCCTGGATTGGTGTTGCTATTGCTTTGTTCTGAAAATTACAATATCAGTTATTTTTAAATACTGATCAACATTTTTGCATTGCATGTATAAACAAACAAAGAATATGTATAGAACTGATTACATACCCTGCCACCATAAAGTATTGAAGGTGCTTGCAAGACACGGCCGTTCACTTCGGTCATTTCATCCCTCACCATCACTCCAAATTCACGAACGTAAGGGTCAGTGTTGAAGTTGGCACTTCGCATCTGGAATAAAAACGAAATATGTTACTTTTAGACACCAGATATTTGTCCTCTTTTCAGTTTGTTATCCTTCCTTCAGTGTCCTGCTGGGTCTGTTAAAAGCAGAGGAAACATTTATGCACCAATGACGTACCAGTTTACTGATCTCATCCTGCCGGTCTGGTGCTGATCTGGCGGTGGCACGGATCATTGTGGAGGTCTGATTGTCGGTCAGCTTTTTGATGCAACGCTGTCCTGCCACTATGTTACACACCTGAAGCGACCATGTTTGTGGACAGTTAATTAATAATAATTAAAACTTTATTGCCTTTACTTTAATGAAATAAGGTGTGCTGAAGTCTCTTACCTCTAGAGGGAGGTAGGTATGCTTTTGCTCCTGTCCCACCTGTAAACAAGGGAGATGAGGGTATCGCAGGAGGAGTTTGTACTTGTCTTTGAAGTACTGTGCTACTGTGCATTCAATGGTTTGGCCATTCTCCTGCTGCAAGGGGAACCTAAGACAACAAAGAAGAAATTTGATCAACACAAAGAGAAAGCTCTCACAACTGTTTAGGCCATCATTTAAACATCAAGTCCGTGAACAAAAAAAACGACGTTTTTAGTGCAAATATCCAGTTTGTATTTGACTTTCATCCCATAGGTCTATACATCAAGTGTGATCTATTTGTTCCGGTTCATATAATCCCCAGGATAATGAAGTTTGAATAAATTGCTGAAGGAGGTCATGAGAGCGTCTTCTTACGTCTGGTGGCTGGCTGGTCTCCTGGTCACGTTGCAAACTCTGTACTTTCTCTTCATCTGCCCACAGTGAGTTATCTCAACTTTGAGGCCTACATGAGGGAATCAAAAGGAACAGAGAGATTCAACAATAAATGAAGAAATATTACACCAAATGTAAAACGACAGACAAATTAAATATTTTCTTAAGCAGAAAAATGACAGATTTTTACAGATGTCTGTAGCGGCTTTTTAGAAAGTTCACCAAGTATTCATAAACACAAAAAACGAAACTTTTACACATCTTCAAGCTGAAAAAAAGTTTTGTTTTTCCACTAAAAATCTCGCTATATAGAAGCTTATTTTGTTATTGAGCTAAACTGGTGTGAACGGGGACTTTACTTACCTTTGATTTCTTTTGTAAATTTCACTCGTTGAGAGTCTGTTAAAGGCTTCTGCTGCTCCTCAATGCTTTTAAAGTCCAGAACTTCACACATGAATTCAATTACCGGCTGAGCCTTGTAGAAAGCAGTGGCTGATACTGCAAACAAAACAAAAAGCACACAGAGTTAAGACGTGTGGAAACAACCACGCTTGTGTGGATTTTGTAAAGAATGACGTGTAGATTACCATCAATGTTGAGCATCATTTTCCAGAGAGAAGGTCTGACAGACTGATGGAAACCAAACCACACCTCTCTGCCGCCACCGAGAGGGTTTGAGCAGCCCTCCGAAGGAGTGAAGAAAGAGCGGCCCACTGGGGTGTACCTGTATCGGGCAGCGGTTAGATGTGAAGTCTTTATTAACAAAGCCAAGTAGAACAGAATCTGGCAAGATTACATATTGCTAGATGCCATAAAATAAACTAGATGCCAATAAAGTAATGATAAAACCAAAACAAAACAGAACTGACCTCATGGAAGGTAAATGCCTCATGACCACATCCAAAGCTTGAATAGTTTCAAAGGGAACACTTGGTAGCCGTCCGGATAGAGCCTCGTGTAGAGCTTGTAGACTAACGCATGACACCCATTTGATGGACACTTTGAAGCTGCGGTCTTTACCTTCACCTGGAATTGTCACTTCAAGCTCAACCTGTGAATGAAAAATGCCAACTATTAAAGTTGAGATCCTTTTTGAAAAATGTATACTCAAGCAGATCTGAGAAATAAAATGCGTACTTTGTCTCGGCCAATGGGCAAAGGCATGGCAGTGTAGAGGTTCTTTCTGCCGTCATACACCGGCTTTCGATCACCAAAGATCTGAGTTTTAAAGTGCTGGACCATGTGCTCCACAATTTCCCTGAGAACAACAGGAAATTGATCGCTACAATGCCAAAGGTTTATCACCACCCACTTATCTGCCAATAAAAAAACAAAAAAAAAACAAAACTAAACGCATAAACCTCCAAAACATAGAGACCCACCGATTAACCCTCCTGGGGCATTTTTCAGGCTTGATGTCAATATCATAGTGATAGACCTCCAACTGAGGAATTTCCATTTCGAAAAAGTTGGCCTGGAGCTTGATCGCCCGACCCATGGTGCCAAAATCTGGCCTCGGTGGTGGCTTGAACACATATTCTGGCAACGGGGAAGGCGGATCTGAATCAAATGAAGGAAACCAACATAAACACTTAGAATGGTATTACAAAGCCAAAGGAAAGCTTTTAAAGATTAAATCTTTACCCTCAGATCCTGACCTGTGTTGAAATGAAAACATTTTGTTTGGAAGATAACAGAAAATGTTACTCTGATGGGTGTGCTTTTACATAGAAATATTGAGATAAACAGAGATTGTGACTTAAATGTAAACAACTGTGGTATTATAAGAGTGAAACTAATGGCAAAACTAATCCAAGGAAACAACTACATATCTTATTCAAACAACTCTATCTTTATCATCAAAATGTGGGTTCCAGATAAAAGCATAACATTTGTATGCTTTTGGGTTTATTCTCATTATATGTCATTAACGCCCAAACTTTTAGAACACAATGATTATTATGACCATTTTGGCTTTCCAAAATTCATATCTGAACCTTCTTCATTTCTAAACGTGTCGATGTGACTTTTTTTGCCAGTATACTTGCTCGCCCAATATGTTCCTTCTGATATTTCAGTCTGCCTGAGCTCACCAATCCCTTCACCACCTTATCTTTGAGTCCCAGGTTTGTTCACTCGAACAAACTCCCTTAAACGCCCCGACACATCAAGCATAAGATCTGCTATTTGAAACACTGGTCGATGTCTACTGACTTTGTAAACCTCAAACCACCCATGATGCCACTTGTGCTATTGGAACGCTCGTTAATTTGTTGAGAAGTCAATGACAAACAGGTTGAACGGGTGAAGGGTGAGGCAGTGAGATGGATCACCCAGAAAGGTGGTCATTTTGAAGTAAGCTCAAATGGGGGACAACAAATGAAGCTTAAATGCTTCCTAGAAGCATGAATCTGTAATACTAAAAGGTATAATGGTTTAGTCTGAAATAAAACACAGGCTCAATTTTACACACATTGCATTAAAATGTCTTGTGAATAGAAATAACATCATTTTCTCAGTGCCTGACAATCAGTTGTGATCAATTTCTCTAATTTGGCCAGAAAATCAACATGCACTTCTGCAGATGGCATTTCGTTTACTTTAATAACAAATTATGTTGCCAGTATCACTACATTACAGCTGGGACCAGTTCAAAACACATTTAAAGCAAGCTTACCAGAGCTCATTGACCCGGAGGAACGGGGTCCCTCCAGAACCTCTGCAGCTATAAAGACAAAAAAAATAAAAAATCAATTTACACATTTAAAAAAAAAAAAAAAAAGAATTTATTATCAAACACAAGAGACACTGAGATTGACATCTTTCGATAGCCTGCTGCAAGACCATGAAATTGTTAACCCTGTTTATTTTAAGATATATTGCTTTCTTATCACTTCCACAGCACCATCATTCACAATGAAGGGACCCTTATCAGTAAACAAGCAGAATGCACGAACCAAGCTGGTAACCTAAAATTAATGGATCCACCCATTTGCCTGAAAATACAGCTTCACTTAAATTCATAAGTCTTAGAATGGGCCAAGAGAAATCCTCTTAACAAAAACAGAATCTGAATTTTTTAGCTACACTAAAAGGGCAATGTAAAGAAAAAAAAATGTGTTCAAATAAAAATAGAAGCACATGTTCCGCAATGTCCTGAAATAAAAACAGTACAAGGAGTGTGAAATGTTTAGTATCAGAAATATTTTTTTAAAGTTGTGTGATCATGTTAAGTTTGATGCCAGCAAAGTCTTCAGAAAAACACAAAATTGGGATAACGGGTGCTGTTTGTTTCACTCATTCATCATTTTCTACTATTGCAAGTGCGGCCTTATCATACCACACTTTTTCGGGTACAAAAAGAATCAATCTGCCACAGAGTGTTTCATACAGAAGGTATACAAGTTGGCCACTTTGATAACCAATGATTTAAGGTGCATGAGCACACTGATCTACGGGAATCCAAATCAATTGAAATATGATATATCATATAATCACCCAAAATGTATTTAAATTATGACTGAGATTTGAACATTCTTATGGTACGCCACCATAATCAATTGAAAATATTTAATTAAACTGAGAAATAAACAGAAAACATACAATGGTTCACCACTGGGTTATGGAGTGCTTTGTTTACAATGTGAAATGATGGAAGGAATGAACAAAATAACACTGAGGTACAAAATGAAATGGCTGAATTTACCTGAAGCCCTTTTATACAACCCCCCACATTCCAGAACAACAAAGGCCCAGCGCTGTGGTTTAAGGGCTTATACTTCCATTCAATTAAATTATTTGAGCTGTGCCACTCAAGATACTAAAAATTACAAGTGTCAAGATACTCCAGGCGGTTTATAAAAGAGTTTTAAAATAAAGTAGGTTTCTTGGGCACAAACTGATGATGATCATACGCGTTCTTATTTGAATGCATGTTGTTTTGTTTTTTATCCCTTTTTTCAATCGTTCACATTTCTTGCCGATTCCAAACAGAAAATGAATAGTTGTTTTCCAGAAAGAATTCAATTTTTGGTAATCACTTGCTCGTTTTCTACTTTTAAGTATAAGGTTTCAGTAATAACATTTGCATTCAGATTTTGTTTACGATTCACAAAACGTCCCATCCTTTCAACATGCTCTCCATCGTTAACAACAAAAGACTAAATCATGACCACATCATATGATCGTCAACTTGGAAATATAACGTATGTAAACAACATTTTGAAGTTGTACACGATTAGACTTACTGTATGGGTTGGGGATCAGATTAGAAAGCGTGGTCGGCCGCTAAACATCGCTTATCATACGAGCTGAGTGTTTAACGAAAAGATAAAAAGATAAAAAGCTCCTGCTCACATTTGTGGTTTGTATTCAGAAATTGCATTTTAGCTCTTGTAAATACAAAGGCTGGTTTATTATGAACAAGTTGCTAAAAACGAGGTGCAGCTAAGGCTAATTTAGCTAACGGCTGCTTGTTGCTAACTAAGCTTTTCCCTGAATCTCACACCTGCTGAGAGACAAAGACAAATGTTCTTTGTCAAATAGTTAGTTTTTATCAACCGCATGAATAAAGTAAGAGGCAAGCTACTGTCGGAAATCACCCAGCACCAATAATTTTGCTTATATTTTCACCAGCCGCATCACTTAGCCGATGCTAACAGTAGCTGCGGCACTTACCTCCAGTAGAATACATTTTGTCGACTTTTTAAGCGTATCGTGGACGTGCAGATAGTCCACTTTACAGAGGGCAAACTCCACCAAGCCTCATACGAAGCCGAAACGATGTTTTTAAGTCAAAGAGCAAGTAATGGTCCACGGCGTAGAAATATAGATATTCAGTTAGCCAAGAGATAAATATTTGGAGTCTCTCATCCTCGACACGACCCCATCCCCCCAGCACACAAACGCGAGCGGAGAGAAGCGATGTAGGGCAAGAGAGATCTCTCCCGTCCACTTCCGCTTACGTTGTTTAACCTCTTGCTAACCTGCAAAGCGCTGAAACGGTTTGCACACACTTTTTAGCTTACACATCTTTTCTTCTTCCACGACACATAAATCTCACTACTGCTTTAGTTTGAGATTTTACAAATGTAAGAAACACTTTAGACATATTTTAGACACGTTGCGAACATGCATTTATGTGCTGAACTGCGTTTGCTTTTGTGACTCAAAATGTATAATACATCTTCTGCATAGGCTTAATACTCACGACCCATCCTAAAAATTGCTGTCATAGTTCATATGAGTCATTCAATGCATTTTCTAATAAGGCAAACGTTAATGTACATGAGAGGCTTTATCTTGCTGGAGGACATCCTCAATGACGTCAGACGCAAGCAGCGAGCTATGAGAGAACGACAATCGATACTCAAAGTTTCGAGAACTACCGCCCCAACAAATACAAAGTTTTAAATACCGTCATATCACTGACCTAAATTCTATAGCTGTTGTATATCAGAACTTGGACATATCAGTTTATAGTTGTTTCATTTAAACACAGAAAATAAAATAAATTGCAATTCATGTTTGCTTGAAGAATTCAATTAATCAGAACTGGCCCGAGACAAAAAGCAAACTCATCTGCAACATATAAGGCCACCAGGCCAGCAGGGGGCCGTTCAAGAGCACTCGAATTATCTCAGATTTGTAGTTACGTTTATCTAAGATCCTTAAAGTTCACAACCACAGGCAACCAGTGGTTTGGGTAATTAAAGTAAAAAACGAATGACTTAAAAGTTGTATAAATATAATATAAATACTTTATAATACTGGTTGGCTATTCACTAATTGATCCTGACAGTAGATTATGTATCCTATGACTATGCATCATATCCGCTAATCTGTTGTTCTAAAGTCATTTCGACTATCTTGGTCTGTTCATATGCAATAAAAGTCTTAATAATAGCATGTAGGTGTCTCTTGAGTTTAAATGGACAAGGTCATCTACCAGTTGTATGAAATTGCCTTTCACTTAGCATTGTTAGAATGAGGAACATCCTGTCCCAGTGTAATGCAGATAAACTTGTACATGCATTTATTACTTCTAAATTGAACCATTTTAGCAGAATCCCTAAAAACTCCCTAAAGGCCCTTCAGCTGGTTCAGCATGTTGCAATAAGTGAGTGGTCTGATCTAAAATGTTTATTTGTTGTTCTGGCTGTATATGTTCTGATGTCCTGGTGGAACATGAACCTATAGCACTTTATGAGGTCTTTTTCAGCCTCTAACAGTTTGTTTTTTGGTTTTTTTTGTTTGTTTTTTTGTTTGTTTGTTTGTTTGTTTGTTTTTTACTTGCCCTAGATTTAGCTCTATCCATTCTCTCAAAGATTCTAACTGGTTTACTGTCCCTGCGGAAAGACAGCATCCCAAAAACATGATGCTACCACTACTGTATTTACCATGGGCATGGTGTGTTCAGGGTGATTTGCAGTTTGAGTTTTCTGCCACACACAGCATTCCATGAGGCCAAAAAGTTTAGTTTTAAGAAGGAGTTGTTCCTCTCCACTGTCACCACATGGTTGCCAAGGAAGGGAGAATGCACCACAATGAAGATATGATATTGTGCATGACATGTGGATGATAACACAGTTATCCCTGTGTCCTATCCAGAAAATAGCTGTCATCCAAAACTCTTAATCAAAAAGCATGGAACATTTTAGAACATTTTAGAACGTTTACCAGTTTTATTCTTTGTTGTTGAGTGTGGTATTTGTTTCCCTATGTGTAACAATTTCAGAACTGAACAATTAGCTGTAGCAGCTGTGAAATTAGGTATTACAATTGCTCTGTAAATGCATACTATACGGGTGCAGTTTTAGTTTTTTGTATCCTGTTCATTTTTCATTTTAATTTCCCCCCTTATCGTCTTTGTCGCCTTGTAATCACTGTTGCCTGTCCTCTTTGTTGCTGTAATGGGATACAATCTCTAGTCAGATTAAGTCAATAAAGTCAGTTATCCAACAGGAGGGATATCTCGTGTTCCCACCTTGTTAGCAAATTTGACCTGATTCCGCGCAGCAATGAAACCCACTTCAGTGAAGTCATTCAAATACAATCCAGCTATATGGACAAATTTAAATTTCATATACTTTCCAATTTGATTATGGTTATATTACAACACAGTCTATTTCTATTTACAGCGCCAGACTGGTAGAAAGTTATCTATCAAAGGAAACTCAGTCAGTTACATTGAGTCATCAACTTTGCAATTGCTCCTCAAAATATGTAGCGACAGTGGAAAGGAACAACTCCCTGTCTCCCTTGACAACTTTTTACTAATCAGCACTTCAGGATTTCATGGATATAATTGCTTGGAATTGCACTGTAATTGGATCATATATTGGAATGAATGTTAAATAACTTAATTTAAATTTAACATGTTTGCTTTATGCAAAGTGCATTAAGATGACTTTGTGATTTACCACTTTAAATAATAAACAGAATTGAATGAAATAAATAACAAGGCTTAAACTGGCCATCATAGCCATGGGAAAAAGCTGAAAGACAACAGAAAAATGTGTAATGTCTGTCATTTTGCTGACTACAAATATGTTTTAGAATAACATTTTGTTTCTGTTTATACTTATAAAATACTGACAGCATGTCTTTTGAAAAGATAAATGGTTAGAATTACAAAAAAGATACAGTTTTCAGCACAATAAATGCTTTAACTCTGGAAGAGCTCAAAAAGCAACATTTAGAGGAATAACCCTGATTTTCAACTTCAGCTTTTGTGCATGTTGGCATGCTCGGCACCAGTCTTTAACATTGGTATTGGGTTCAAGTGGAATTCAGATGGAATGGCTGTCATATATGTAGAGATGCTGATATTGTAAAAATATGTTTATAAAGAACTGTGATCGCTGTTTTTCCCCTCTGTTGTAATTTCAATTGTAGCACCGTATTCTTCCACGCGTGGGCGGTGTTCACCACTGAATTGACTGATTGGCCTTGGCTTTTGTGTGCCCTGCCGCAGAATTAAGCTTAACACCCTGTAAAGAAACACATTTTTAGTGATTGCTGCTCTGCTTAAAGCCTGATAATAGCAAATGTGCTAATAATGCGACAGGTATTTTATATTTGATGATCGACTTTTTTTTCAGAATCCTGCAAATAAAAACAGAAATTACTAACAATAAATACACGTAGCATCTTTCATTTTAAATTCAAGGTATCCTCCTTAATGAAAATATGCTGGATACAAAAAGCATTACGTTTTGCAGGTTGGACATTGTATGTTTAAATAAAAAACAATAATTGGCTACACCTTAATTGCGCCCCTTGATTGATATGATATAAATACGACAGTACAACTACATAGCCCCAGTGGTTCCCCCCTCGTAAGAAAGCTGGCGGAGTGAACTGGGTGTAGCTGTGTCTGTGTGTGCCTTGGCCAATGGAACCAGATCCTCCCTGC
Organism: Anableps anableps; assembly: GCA_014839685.1. Lineage (NCBI taxonomy): Eukaryota > Metazoa > Chordata > Actinopteri > Cyprinodontiformes > Anablepidae > Anableps > Anableps anableps. The sequence goes on from CM026079.1 coordinate 13,846,940, forward strand.
AGTGCGTAAGAGCGCGATTCAGGATTTAACCAAGTCTTTGCTGCGCGGCTGGCTGCAGTCTTCACCAGAGCACCGACGGCCCGAGAGCCTCCCGACGCAATGAGAGTGTAATCTGCACACCGCTTTGGAGCAAGACTATATATATTTTTTATATATATATATATATATTTTTTTTGCTAATAAACAACACGAACCCACGCGTTTTCCATCCTTCGAACGATGACCGGAGTTTTCGATCGGAGGATCCCGAGTGTGAAGCCCACCGATTTCCAGACTTCCTTCCAACTCTCCAGCATGCACCATCCGTCTCAGGAATCCCCTACGCTACCCGAGTCCTCGGCCACGGATTCTGGATACTACAGCCCCGCTGGTGGGGTCCCTCACGGCTACTGCTCGCCCAGTTCGTCGTCGTCGTACGGGAAGCCCCTGAACGCCTATCAGTACCAGTACCCTGGTGTGAACGGATCTGCTGGGAATTACACGACAAAATCCTACAGTGATTACAGCTCGTACACGACCCCCGCCTACCACCAGTATGCCGGGACTTACAGCAGAGTTCAAGCCCAACCGAGTCCACAAGGTACGGGCCTAAATGGTTTTTCGCTTGCCTAAAAGTGGATTGGAATTACTGAAGATAATTCTATTAAATGTATTTTTTTCCCTCCATATTCCTTCCAAAATGACCCATGCAAATTAAAAGAAAAACACTGAATTATTTGTGCAATGATTCAAAGGCATGTTAGACAAGGATGTAAAACAGGAAACGGTTTATTTTTTTAAAAAATTGTTGCAATCTGGCAAATTTACACAGTCGATTTTGTTTTATTTTCATCAGAAAAAGACATAAGCGAGCCTGAGGTGAGGATGGTGAACGGGAAGCCGAAGAAAGTGAGAAAACCCCGTACTATTTACTCCAGCTTCCAGCTGGCCGCCCTACAGAGGAGGTTCCAGAACACGCAGTATTTGGCACTGCCGGAGAGAGCCGAGCTCGCAGCTTCCCTGGGACTCACGCAAACACAGGTGGGATTCTATTTCTTTCTTTCTTTTAAGTAAAAGTATTTTCTTCCGTAGAAAAAAAATGTTTTGTTTTTTTTTTTGTTTTGTTTTTGTTTGTTTGTTTGTTCTTTGCTGCTTATGACTCATTTTTACGCGCTGTGAGTAAAAATAAACTCGACAGTATTATATGCTAACATGCCGTCTTTTCTAATCCAATTTTTAGGTCAAAATTTGGTTCCAGAACCGAAGATCGAAGATGAAGAAGATCATGAAAAACGGCGAGCTTCCGCCAGAGCACAGCCCCAGCTCCAGCGACCCCATGGCCTGCAACTCGCCGCAGTCCCCGGCCGTGTGGGACGCGCAGGGCCCCTCCAGGTCTCACAGCTTACAGCCTCAGAGCATCAACGCGGCGGCATCTAACTTTCTGGACAACACGTCAAACTGGTATTCCGCAGCCGGCAGCTCCATGCCACCCCACCTTCAGACCCCGAACTCGATACAGCACTCGTTGGCTCTTGGAGCTGGGACGTTATATTGAAAAGAAAAAAAGAAAGAAAAAAAAAAAAAAAAGAAAAAAAAAAAAGAACCCCTCCTGTTGTTTTTATTTTTTATTATTATTTTTCTATTTTTATTTCCTTTTATGGGACTCGTGTTCACATTTCAGAGGAATATGCAATGTATTTCATGGCAGTCATAGAGGAAACGTGTAAAATGTGTAAATGTGTGCATGTAATTTATTGCATTTTGGAAGAATATTAAACGTTTAAATGGACAATGCAGCTCTGAAACCTCACGCTTCCCTTCAGTATCTCTTCTTCCCTCAAGCCTGGTATATTCCATCTGAAATTAAATGGGGAAAATATATAAAAAGCGCCTCTCAGACAAAGATAAATGTCGTGCGCCTTAGGTGACATAAAGGCGTCACTCACAGCTGTATTGAGATGAATAACACCTGCATCAAATATTAGAATTCATTCATTACAGTCGGTTTCTTTTGTTCCGTTATTCATGTTGCAATTTATTATAGTGACTAAAAAGTGCATTGATTATGTCTGTAAACAAAATTAGATGCTATCTTGGACGTATCTGACTAATTTCTCTGGATAAGGACAATTTATTCCTTTATTAGGTTGCACATTTCTGACAAGTTAGAAAATCATCATTATGAATTAATTATAGAGGACACGCAACTGTTATTTCTGATGGGTTTTCACGGCAGTGAATTGCAGTGATTTCTGCGGTATTTAATTTCCCCATAACATTTCATATTGCGTGGCTTGTTGTAATGAACGTAGTTTATTATAGATTATTTAAATTATTTTAGACTATTATTATTATCATGATAGATTATTAAAGATGATTTTAGCATTATTATTATTAATCTATGAAAGAAGTATTCTTACTCATATTGTGTTTGAACATAGAGGCTGATTGGGCCTCTTTGAGTTATTTCCAGCTCCCATGTTAAAAGAGAGTGCCCGCTCGTCGCTGCAGACCGTCTGCAGCCGCTCTCGCTTTGTGTTCCCCTACAATTATACTCGCTTTGAATGGCAGAGAGGAGGCGAGGGGAGAAGGGGGCGGCACGGAGATCTGAGACAATCCGCATTCCTGTGGGGGTAGAGCGGCTCCAGCGCTCCGCCACTCCCGCGAACTCGGCCCACCTTCCGGGGGGAGGAAAAAGAAAAAGGGAATGCAAAAGGGAAAGATGCTAGATTTTTATTAACAGAGAGTAATGCTGGTGGTGTTTGCAAAAGTAGGAATGAAAGCATGTAGAATGAGAGGCGTTGAGAGTATAATTGAATTTAAGGGGACATGTGCTCAAGGATCACATGAGTGAGTTTGCGCAGGTGAACATGCTGCAATATGCACAAACAATACTGCATCTGACCAGCGTTGACCTAAGCATGTTCCACCCGACACACAATCCTCCTACCGATTGCACCCTGCATGCACTCTGATGCAAAGTGCTGTAGACAATGCTTCCCTTAGTCTAAGGCCCTGCGGTGCCTTTCTGTTGCCCTTATTTCTGCTGCAGGTCAAATAAAGCGTCACCAACAAATCCGTAGCAGGTCACTCCAGAAATTTAAACCCCATACGTACACGCTTTTGTACAATCTCGTGTGCACGGCTGTTTTTTTTTTTTTCCAAACACACACACACACACACACACACACACACACACACACACACACACACACACACACACACACAAACGCTCTCAAACGCGCAAACTAGAGGTGCCATTACATCGAGAGAGCTCCCCCGTTTATTTTCAACCGAACATTTTCCACTCAGCTAGACCCCCCCCCAACCCCCTCCCCCACCACAGTTTTTGCAAATCGAGTCTAAATAATGACAGTTAAGCTTTACTGGACAGCTTCAACTGTAACACTCCACAATAATTATTCCACAGGATTAGGGGGGCCTCCATTATCATAATCTGGACATTGACAATTACCTATAATTTGCAAAGATGCGCTTGGTTCTTGATTGCAGAGAGGGCTCTCTTTTTTTCGAGCTCGCCATCACTAAACAGTGACAGTAATAACAGCTAATTTTGCAGGCAATATATATAAGAGCTTACCAGGGTGTGCAAACACACTTTCCCACCTGGATTTTGCTTATTCAACCAGCAGCGGTAAAGCAGCGCAGTGCCGGAGCCTTTATCTTTTGGTGGTCGACAGAAGCAAAGAAAGGTAAGCATGAATCTTACAGCTTCCCTGGCCATCTCATTTCTCTTGACTTTAACGAACCAAGCAAGGATTTACAGCTGCAGTATTTGGGAAAATGTGAACTCAGAAATATTGGTTGCCTTTTTTATCATAGAGGGCCTATTTGGATTGCGCATACCTTTGCGAGGCTACATTGAGGTGGGAATGTCCAGTTTTTAGTCTTTGAGATTTATGTTGTTATGCATCAGCTGTTGCTGGAGCTCCAGATGCATGTGACACATCATTGTCTGCAACCACACCCCCATCGGCTGCACCCTCAACCCTCCATGTATGCATGCATCTATCTATCTATCTATCTATCTATCTATCTATCTATCTATCTATCTATCTATCTATCTATCTATCTATCTATCTATCTATCTATCTATCTATCTATGTATGCAGAAAGATCCTGCAATGCATCCGTTTCTGCTGAAACTGATTTTTTGCATTCCTCTCAATGTGCCAAACACTCTTTATGAGCTGTGTTGATGTTTACTCGACCGCAGCTACTAGCTCCCTGCAGCCCGGTTGTGCATAGGGCCCCCCGTACCCAACCGTGGGGGCCCCGTGCAGGTAAAAAGAAGCAGAATGAGCGCCAGTGGGACATCCGCGACTTTGACAGCTGCATGGAGCATTTTTTCTAGAGTCGTAATTTCAGATAATATCCCGAGCCGTGCGCCTTCTCCTCTCTCTGACAATTTGTATATGAATAACCGAATAATTTCCCCCCCTTTTGTTCCATCCGTTGCTACCTCAAATCCAAATAAAGATGGCTTTTTAGTATTAAAAGTGGTAGAAAATTACAGGTAATTATCTTTGACGGTAAAAACGCTGTAATCAGCGGGGCTACATCAAAAATTACCCTAATTATGCCTGCATTTATGAGAATGGAGGGGTGGAAAAAAAGAGAAAAAAAGCCTCACTTGGATAAAAACCCACAAATTGTCCCAAATATCTCCTTCATATTGAACGCCGCTGCAGCTGGCTGCTTTGTTCAAGCATCGATCCCTGTGGAGCTTGGCATTTTAGGACGGAGGGAAGGGAGAAAACATTTTGTCAATACTTCTAATAATTGAGGGTGAAGCGACGAGATGAGCTGGACCTGGAGCAAATGTCTTTCGGGGTAAGTTAATTTCCTCTGGCGTTGAGTGAGTGCATTTGATTTTATATACTGGTGTTTCTTCGTCACCCCACTGAGTTTATCTAAAATGTTTGATGAAATGTTTTTTTTCTTTTTCACTGAGCACCGTGTTACAAACTTGTATGCACCAGTGTGATGCACTGATGTGATGTTGGCCCAATATAAAAACCACTAAAAAGGCCTGAGATGAATACAATTTTTGTTTTTTCTTGTTGGTGGAAATCATGCAAACAGCAGGCGTCTTGTTTTGAGTCACGGTTTTACTCATTCTGACAAAACATAAAAAGTGTATGTACAACTAAAGTCGCAGAATATATTTACAGACAATTTTGCTTGGTTTTGCATGTTGGAAAATAAAAATAAAATGCAGTCAGAGGGTGTTATCATGGCAAAAGAAAAAGGGTTTCTGTGCGTAATGGTGCACTGAAATGGTCAGCAGTCTTTGCCTCCAATGTGGCCCTCAAAAATGTCAATATTTGTCTGGCAATATTTGGTATATTCAGATGTAGACATGAATGAAAGCATGACAAAAACGTGCCAACTGAACAGCCGTGTACGCTTGAAAACAATGATAAGTCCCCTTGTTTGTGTCCCTGCACCGATGTTTGGCTGGTTTAATCCTTCAGCAGAGGAGCAGCACCATCTCGCTCCTCTCCAGCGTCCAAATTGTAGGCTACGTTGCGAAAAAGTACTGCACGGTGAGGAGATCCCGCAGAAAAGGGCCTCCATGCAGACAGCCTTTACTGACCCCTCTGTTTGGCCCTTGCCAGTCTATCTCTGCATTGAATCTTGATGTGGAGACGAGTACCAGTGAGAGTAGCCGGGCATGTAGCTGTTGGCTGGCATATTCACTCCTTTGGAAGAGGCCGAGACGTCCCAGATCGGAGGGATGGTTGGGGAGCGCGGGGATAAGGACATGGAACCCGGGATGGGGTCGCTCTCGTGCGGGTTGCTGCCTTGCTTCAGCAGCTTCTTGAACTTCGACCTTTTGTTTTGGAACCAGATCTTTACCTGCAGGACAAGAGAACATAATTTATTGACTCAGCATTGCAAATTATCAGCCGGTTTTTTTTTTTTTTTTGGTTTTTTTTAATTATTTAGGTGATATGGCTTTCTGTCCAGGGCAGCCAGTTAGGTGGGGCGCCACAAATGAGATCTCTGTCTATTATGAATTGGCTAAATTATGTCAGAGTTTTTGTAAGGGAGTTAGTTCTGCATTTGACCATCTCTAGCTATAAATTTTCTTAATTTGCATTTGTGATAGCTCAACTGGATTATTCTGCACTAAAAATTATTTTAGATTCATGAAACATTTATTCTCTTTTGAAAACGCTCAAAAATAGCAGTTTAATGTTTTGTTGGCATTAGCGCAACCTTAGAATGAGACCAGAATGATGGGAATAATGTCAAATCCATTTTTAAAATTATCTTTATTATTATTATTTTAACACAGCGAAGTGGTGTCATATGTTTGTGTGTAGGGCAGTAGAAAGACAGGCCATTCATGCAAGCTGATAGTAAATGCAGAAATATGCGCCCTACCTGCGTTTGCGTCAGTCCCAGAGAGGCCGCCAGCTCGGCGCGCTCAGGCAAAGCGAGGTACTGGGTTTGCTGGAAACGGTGGTTTAGCGCTTGGAGCTGCAAGCTGGAATAGATCGTCCGCGGCTTGCGTATCTTCTTTCCCTTCCCGTTAAACCGAATCTCCCCGTTTTCAATCACTGTCGTCTTCTGCTGCTCTGCAACAAAAACAAGCAATGCTATTAACCCAAAAAAGCCACACAAGAAGACCAGGATTATGCGTTGGGTTTTCTGTTTGGAAAAAAATCAAAAGCGGTGCAAAAAAGAAATTGAGCAATTGCTACCGATAAAACATTCACATCTCTCTCTCTCTCTTTCTCTGGCTTTCCACTGCATCCAACAATCCTCATGTGCTGTCATATTTAGGATATTGCTGGTAATGACATGTCAATTAAATGCTAATTACAACATTCGAGGCGTGCAGGCTGCCTAATTTTCACGAGTAGTTGGTGAGGATTGCGTGGTCGAGATGATCACACCCAGGGCATTAAATCAGAGGTTTTGTGGAGGGGAGTGCAGAAAAACCACAAATAAGCAACAAAGAGGCAGGCGAACAAGGCTGCTCCTGGATTTATCCGGTGCGTTTTTACGCACAGCTGTGGGAAAAAGGTAGCTCCGGGCGTCTGATCGTCGGGATGAAAAGGTTCGATCCGGGCCGCTAGAGCTTAAACAGGTATGCCGCTAATTGCAATTAGATGGACAAGGCTGGAGGGGGTCTCTTACCTGCGCCGTCTAACCGCGTCTGTCCTCCCGCGTTGTTGTGATAGGACGGCAGGTACGGGCTGTGGTGCGGATGGCTCACGTAAGGGTAAGGTAGCGACCGGTTGTAGGTGTTGGTCCCGGGGTATGCGGTGCTGTCGTGCTGGTGGTGAGAGTGCGATCCGGAGTGGAGGCAGTGCAGCGGGTAGTGGCCGCCGGCCATCGACGGGGAGCTCTGCTGCGAGTGCGACTGCTGCCCAAACTCCATGAACGCGGACTTGGACGAGTCCTGAGCCTCCAGACCGTCAGCCATCGTTGTCATGGTCATCATCGAATTTTCTGCCTTGAGAGCACTCACCCCCCCACCCCCTCCTCTCTCAAGACCAAATCGCTTTTTCGCTCTCTCGCTGTGCTGTTGTCTCTTACTCCCCCCTTTCTCCTATTAACACCCCAAATTTCCCCGATGCCGTCTTTATCCCCCCCCCCACCTCTCTTGTCCTGCGGTATTCTCACTCAAAGTGGCGGAAGGTAGACATAAGTTAAGGGAGAGATTTTAAGGTGGATTCTGTTAAAATTGAGCCCGCGCTTGCAGACTTGATGCAGACACTACAAGTAAAATGGTTTGTCTCCAAAGGGCAGCGCCTCCCGATTGGTCATCGGGCCCAACGTCATCAGTGCTGTGCGCTTTTACGGAGACTTGAGCTGGAGTTAACCCACGTTACCAGCTCCCACCACAAATGCGGGGGGAGAAAACAATATGTGGTGGGGAAAGACGCCTAATTCCTACAGACAAGCGTAAAAAAACAGCTCCGGTGGATGCGCAGAGGCGATTTTCTTTCTTTCTTTCTTTCTTTCTTTCTTTCTTTCTTTCTTTCTTTCTTTCTTTCTTTTTCTTTGGCGTCGTAGCTGGATGTCACGCACGACGCGTAACACTGAGTGCACTTTAATTAAGTCAGATGAGGTAGCAGAGAGTATGTATCCATCTCAGTTAGGTACCCCCAACCCCCCTGATCAAAGAAGTCATTAAATACAAGAAAGCATCGCCTTATTTTTGGATATTAGGTGGAACAAAAAATAATAATAATAATAATAATCACACAGTACCTCAAGAGAATATTTTAAATAAATGGTCTTTTAAGGGAGTTTATATTTTTTAAAATTAATTTTTTTTTCTAAAAAAATGTTTATTATTATTATTATTATTATTATTATTATTATTATTATTATTATTATTTATTATTATTACTACTACTACTACTACTACTACTACTTCAAAAGTCTTACATTAATTTTCAAAGTAGGCAATAAAAGATGAACATATACCTCATTATTATTATTATTATTATTATTATTATTATTACTTTTTTATTTCTTTTGTTGTATGGAGGACAGTCTGCTTTGATGTCGTAAAATTAGTGGTCCCTTCTTTACGCACCCCCCCCTCAGCTTCTCTTCCAAAGTTACATATATTATAACAGGAGCTACTGACCATATGATTAAAGATCCCTCAAATGATTCAAAATGCAGGACACGTGACACATCAAACAACAATATGCCTGAGGTACAATAGGTTATTTTTGCAAAAGAGAAGGCTGGATACCCAGATAAACTGACAGTGTCTTTTATCCCACTTGTAACATGAGGCCCAATAGGGTCCTCAATATATGTAAATTATACACTTTGCGTCTAAGGGCTGTGATGTTCGATTAAAAAAAAAATAATAATAAAATCATTAAGGATAAAGATGATATTTCCCTCTGTAGTGCTGTAGTAGGTTTTTTTTTTTTTTTTTTTTTTACTACTTTTAGCATTTTTTGCTGCATTTATGATTTCACCAGAAGAAAAAGAAGAAAAAAAAGGCGATGAAAAAATAATTACGCCAGCAATCAAGTTACTGCGAAAACCTATTTGATTAGCGGGCCACACTTTACTCAAATTGCAGCTATAAAATTAAGAACAATTCGCCTGTAATGATTATGGACTTGGATTTATTTTGGGGAGGGTGGAATAAAAGTGGATATAGCATAAATTATCCCCTAATTATACGCCAGTGTGGCCTCAATTATCCTCTTATCAAAAATGGTTGTCTAAATGCAGCGTTTAGTTTCAATTTTCTCCTTTTTTTTCTCCTCCTGAAACAAGAACTTGGTACCTTGCTATTATCGTCATGCTACGGATGTTATTTACTTTGTGGGATTTAAAAAGTGCGCAAGGCAGCCGGATAATCATTTTCCCCGAGCGCAGCGGACCCAGAGAGGAGCGCAGAGGCGACCAAGTGAGCAGAAGACACATGGATTTGTTTTTATTGTTTTTTTAATGTCTTTTATATTGTCTTCCTTTTAATCCAGCAACTCGTGAGGGCTCCAGGTAAGACCTTCATTTGGAGACTCCCCCCCTCCGTTTTAACTTATAACTATACTGATAAATAATTTGATTGCATTTGACAATTCGAGCTTTCAAAGCCATACTGGCCTTGTCGAAGTCTGCACGCCTTGGTCACCCCTCAGTGATCTAACACAGTGGCCAATTCCCCCCAGTGCCCGTGTTCCACTTGGACACGCAGAGGAGAAACCAGATCCTCCAGCCTTTCTAATCGCCTATTGAGTGCTACTACAAAGACATACATGCTTTGCAGCGATGTTGCTTGCTTCCCTGTGGGTTTAAAAAACGCGGGGTTCGATGATTATACGAGACATCCTCATTCCTTTTTTCTTGCTGCATCATTCGTGCTCACCAGGCGGGATTATTACATTGCTGGGTAACAGTGCGAGATTTTGTTTCTTGTGCAACACCGAGATTAAGGGTGAAGTGATGAAAGGACCTTGATGCTTGCTTTAACATCAGTGACACAGCCTACGCGACCTCACTTTATTCGCAATGTGCAAGATGTTGCCTGTTGCACGACTTCTGACAACCTAAATCTAAAGCTGCATGACAATCTATTGATGAAAACTGTCGTTGAAACTGAAGCGATATTATTATTATTAATAATAACAACAACAACAATAACAACAACAACAACAACAACAACAACAACAATAATAATAATAATAATAATAATAATAATAATAATAATAATAATAATAATAATAATAATAGTAGTAGTAGTAGTAGTTGAAGAAAAAGAAGCTAAATCACAACAAATAAACATAAGAAGGAATATTTTGAAAAATAAATACATAGTTTGGGCTTTTTAATTTAGAAAATCAGATTTTTATCCAGGTACGAATCCAGAATGTTTTTAAAGGAGGGTGGGATGGGGGTAAGTAACAATCTAAGAGTGATACACCAAAACTAAAAGCCATCCAAAACTGAATTTTAGGTAGTTTTATTTATATGAATGGCCATTAGATCTCTGGGCCTGCTGGAGATTGTTTTTTTGTTTGTTTGTTTTTTTGGTTTTTTTTGTGTTTTTTTTTAATTAAACAGGACACTTTTATGGTCACACATACTGGCAACGAGAAATAAATAAATAAATAAATTAGAAATAAGTTACAGCTCTCTTAAATGTGCACTCTAACATCCTTTATTTATAGTAATACAAATATTGTTTACATACGGCCCAGTGGCATTGCCAGCCCTGCCTCCCCCACCCTTGGTGGCGCCACTGTATCCTCTCCGTCCGTGTCTGCACGCCTGCCGTACCCTGCCTCCAGCTGTTACTCCGTCCTAATGATCCTGCATTATAACAGTTCACAGCCTCATCCGCGGAGAGACATTATTTCATATTTTGCAACGTCAAAGTGTCAATCACAAAATCAGTCGCTGTAGATCTAAAAATCACTCCGTCCCTAAGTAGATGATTGACCTTCAGAACAATCAATGCCCGCGGTGGTTTGACAGAAGTGGTCTTCATATCCAGCTGTCTTCTGCGAACGCTGATGAATGACTCTCTGAAAAATCACTTCTTGTATCCCACTGCTGGGGCCGGATCAGGCCCCGGGATTTCCCTGACACCCACTGTCTGTCACGGGACGCGTGAAAACTGAGAGCATTTGCATTTAGGAGTGAAACCTGCCTGAAGTCTCCTTGTGTTGGGGTTTATGGCACAGGGAGCGTAAATGTTAGCGCGCACATGGATGCAATGATTTATAGAAAGGCGTTAAAGAAGACAGATTTATGCACAAGTTCAGTAAACCCCCCCCCCCCAAAAAAAAAACCACACACACACACACACACACACACACACACACACACAAGATATAAAAAAGTACTGAATGATCCATCTTGTCTCATTTTCTCATTTCTGAATGCATCTGGTCACATGTGTTCATCATATTTAAAAGTTACCACATGGATGCTGTAGAGACAAGGCTCAAAATTGGAACAAGCGGCTGCGCGTTTGCGGTCACTGTGACAGCAATTGAGTGGGCCAAACTCCCCGGATTCCCTGGGACCGGGACGGA